>CM077667.1:133342641-135742641 GCA_039707655.1 Elymus sibiricus
AATGATGTTGTTTCTAGTAGCTCTATTGATTCCACTAATGATTCTCTTAGCCAAGTTAAACTTGAGCAAGAAAACAATTTATTGAAAGGAATTATAGAGAAAGGTGTCTACAAAAGTCTTACCGGATGTAAGCAATTCGAGGAGATTGTACGCAAGCATGGAGGATACCGAAAGAACCAAGGGATTGGCTACTTCAACACCAATGGATTCGAATGGGAAGAAGGTCAATACCCCAAGCCCAAGTTTATTCCTCAAAGGGAGAAGTATGAACCTACTCCTCCCAAGGGAACAAGCTCTCAAGATGACCTTCCTCCACAAGACCACAAAGGCAAGGGCAAGCTTCATGATGACATTGCCACATTTGAAGATGAATCCCTAGCCATGGTGGAGTGGGTTCCCAAGGCTACTCCAAGATCTACTTCAACTAGTGCTACTTCAACTCCAAGGATCCTTGATGTGGGTCCCCAAGAATAAGAACTAGAGAAGTTCTTGAGGGGTGACTCCGCCAATGAAATTCACTCATATTCATTATCGGCAAAGGACTATTTGCAATCAACTCCAACATTATGCAATAGTTCAAGGAGTCACACATTCCCTCAAAGGTAAGCAAGAGACAAGGTAATTAATGAATCCATGGACATCATCTTATATGCTTTGCACTCCATGTCCATAGATATCCTTGTATTTGTCTCTTGTGCTTGGGACTAACCCATGTAGGTGAGAAGAGTAAGGAAACAACAAGGATGCTCCCAACTCAAGATGATCTTCATCAACTTTGAGCATCCACCACTACATCACCCACATGAAGTCTTCTACGACAAAGCCAAGGTTAGTTTATCACTCTTATGGGGGGATGTCACATCAAGGGGGAGCTTTACTCTAAGACTTGAGTTAAAGCATCTCTTAAGAATGTGACAACATTAAATGCTTTATGTAAAAGTGGTAACCCCACTTGTGCTTAAACGATGAGTATGACCTATGATCAAGTATTCTTACTTGGCTCCTAAGTCAATATACTCATATATAGATGACTCCGTCATCGCCAAAGTGCTTGGTAGATACTAGAGTGGTTTTGCATGTTTGCCATGATTTCATTGGACATCTTATTCCGTGAGCATGCTGGTATGCATATCTTTTCTCATTCGAGGACATCCAATTGTTGCTATTTGGACTTTGTTTTTTCTTTTGCCAATTGGATGGACAAGAATGCATAGGACCCCTCTCTAGCTCTATATCCTTTCTCGTCTCATATTCTATTCATGCTACATCACAAAACTTGAACAAGCACTTCTCGATCCCTCTGTGTGAGGAGCACTCGGAGTACCGTGTCGACAAGGGCTGCATTCCAAAACCTCTCAGGTGTATCTCGGTGAAACCAACCCCAAAAACTCGGTTCCACCGAATCACTGAGTTGATCTAGGTTTTTGCCTCGGTAACACCGATTCCATCTTCTCGGTTACACCGAGTTTCCCTGTCACCTGACAGTTGAGAATCTCGGTGACACCTATAATTTAGAATTGGTTTCACCGATAGTGAAGGGTATTTAATCTGGCGGATCCGACCTTTGAAATTTCATCTTCAAACGTTCGGCCTCCCCAACCCTAATCTGCCGCTCCTGACCCCCTGGACATCGCCTTTGCGTCCCCGAGCACCTCCGCCGTTGTGACTCGCCGCAGTGGACGGAATCTTCACCGCCGTCTTTGCTGTAGCGGATCTTCACAGAGTTAGGGTGAGAATCCGACCCCCTCATGCGCTCCTCAATCTGATTCTTGCGCATTAGGGTAGATTTATCGAAAAGCCACAGTTTGCAAACTTCCCAATCCTCTAGTGATTCCGTTAGAATAGCAAACAAGAAAAATTTAGGTTCAGCCGTCTGCAAAACGCATCTCGGTGACACCGGGTCACAAAAATTGGTTCTACCGATTTTGGTTCTAGGGTTCCTGAGAATGGTCTCGGTGAAACCGAGCAGTCATTTTCGGTGACACCAAAGTGACTGCCAAGTTTCTGTAAAGCAGACCATATGTCTCGGTGGATCCAAAAATCTGACTCGGTGGTACCGAAATTCATTTTGCAGAAAGCTAAAGCTAAGTTTTTCAGTGTTCAACTTTTGAAAAATCTCTGCATTTTTGTGATGCTCAACCTTTCTACTCTTCTATGCTCTATTCACAGGGTCAGCACGTCAGGCTCAGATGACAGTCAGAACAACTTCAGGGAAGGCAATTTGGACATGAGCTCAGGCACTAGTCCTGAGGGTAGCTCATCTTCCTTTGATGATGTGCCCAGCTCACCTGACTTGCCCAAGGCTGCCACCAGGGCAAGGAGAAGGTTAAACTCAGATGAAGAAGATGTAGATTTTGTGCCTGGGGAGCCACCCAAGAAAGACAATTCTGCCAAGAGCACCACTGCTACTGCTACCTTACCCAAGAAGAAGGTAGTGAAGAAGGTCTATGCCAAATCTGATTCTATCAGGGCACCTGAGAGTGCGAGGGCAAGCATGACCATTGATGCCCCTACTAGCTCTATGCCTAAGAAGGCAGGTGATAAGAAGAGATCCAGGAAGAGGATAGTTAAGGTCATTGGCAGACCTACCTCTATGTATGAGGATCCAGAGGATGCAGTAGAGGAGGAAGTGAAGGAGGAACCAACTGCCCAAGCTCCTCCCTCCAAGAAGAAAAAGCTTCTTGCAGATGCTATGCCCAAGCCGGTCCCTTCCAAGAGCAAGAAGTCAGCCCCACAGAAGCAGGTTGCTCCAAGGTCCAAGAAGACCACCAGAGACATTCCTCTAGTAGCAAAGAACAAGAATTCCACTTCTAGAGATGACGAAGAGGACAGGCCAGTTTTGAGGAAGCTTAGGCCACACATGCCTTTGCACAATGATGCTCATCCCATTGCTGAGGACATGAAGAAGAGGAAGGATTCTGGACTGAGATTATGGAGAGCAAATGACCCCTATGCCTCCAGGAAGAAGACAGCTGTTGATCCAAGGTTTCACACTAAGGAACAACAAGATTTCTATGAAACTGTCCTTTTGGACAAGTGCCCAGCTGTCAGCGACATGAGATATGTAGACTGGGACTACATCAAGAAGAACGAAGATTTCTTCCCAAGTGTGCAAGACAACTTCCAGTGCATTGACATTGCTCATTTTGTTGGAAGAGAGTTTTCTGCCTGGAACGATGAGATGATCATGCAGTTCTACTCCACTACTCACTTCTATCTAGATGGCCGGATTGTTTGGATGACAGAAGGGACGAGGTATGAATCCACAGTCGATGAGTGGGCTACCATCTTAGGAGCCCCACCAGTCCAAGATGGTGATTTGGATGTGTACTCTGAGGCCAAAGCAAATCATAACTCCATGGCTCAGATGTACAAGGAAATCCCTACTGATTATGTGCATTCACATAAGCTTGGATCAGTATACTATCTACAAGCAGGATTGCCTACCACCAACACCATTCTGAGGCATACCTTGATGCCTAAGTCTGGAGATGACAAGATGATCCGAGGCTACTCCATCAATATGCCGCAACATGTTGACTCCCACACCAGGATTAGAGTGATGGATCTGATAGTCGAGACAGTAAGGAGGACAGCTGCTGACCATAAGAGATCTTGTGGGTATGCACCATACATCCAGATGCTTATCAACTCTAAGCTAGAGAAGAATGTGTATGCACTTGATCGTCTTCATTTGCCCCTTCAGCCAGAGTTTGAAGACAATGTTGTGGTGATGGACCCCAGTCATCCCACCTCAACCACTACACAGGCAGCAGCTGAGGCAGCTAGAGCCACTAGTGCTCAAGCCCCTAGATCCAAGAACGAGCAGATGGATCTTCTGATCAGTACAGTTCAGGGCATGCAGAAGGATATCAAGGACATTCTAGCAAATTAGCATAGTCTTGTGAGGATCATGGAGAACAGGATCAAGACACTCAATGACAAGGTAGATGGGTTAACCAAGACAGTGAATGAGCTCAAGAAGGAAGTGGATGAAGCTCCTATTCATCGCTCTTCAGATTCAGATGAGGATGACACTTCACCTCTCAGGCCATGCACCAAGTTCAGGACCCAAGAGAGGACTCCTACAGTGCCAGCACCAGAGTTGAGGCCGTCTTCTTCAGCACCTGCTACAGCTCCTTCAGTTCCATCAGCTCCAGTGTCTACTCCACCACCTCAGAGGACTTCAGCTGAAGTCTTCGCGAATGCTCTTCTCTCGACTCCATCGACAGCTACAGGCGTAGCTTCATCATCTCATGGAGGAGATCCAGCCCAGAGCGACGTTTAGCTCTATAGCTTTGAACTTTTTGGTAACTTGTTTCCAAAGGGGGAGAAGTTGTAGATCATAGGCTTCGAGAGAGAGAGAGAGAGTGTTGCATTTTGATCCCTCTCTGCACTTTAAAAACATTTGCTTTATCGTTTACTTTTGTTGGTATTTGATCATATACTCTTATGTGATGCTATTATCGCCTATCTTTGAGATACCTACGTGATGATCATTTACTATTGTTTGGTGTGTTGTGCTTGTTATTCACTCTTATTAATTCTAGCGCACCACCAAGTTGTATGTGACATGGAAGAGTAACCCATAATCCTAATCGATTTTACATTTGCATTCAAACACAAATTTAAAATAACGCACAAATTTAGGGGGAGCTCTTGCTTATCACATACCTCTCAAAGAGACGATGCTATTTATTGTTTATATCTCTCATCGAAGCTTTGATCTATATGTTGTCATCAATTACCAAAAAGGGGGAGATTGAAAGCACAACTTCTCCCTAGGTGGTTTTGGTAATTAATAACAACATATACTTCATTGGACTAATGTTTTCCAGTAAGTATATCTCAGGAAAAAGTTCAATGATGGCTTGGCAAAGGATTGTGAGGAGACCCCAAGATACAAGGAATAGGATTGGCAAAGCTACAAGCATGAAGACTCTACATTTTACTTTGTGAGAAATCACTTTTGAGTCCATAGGAAAGCCAATACTATCAAAAGGGGGTGAGGTAATAATGGTGAATGAAATGCTCAAAGTGATCAAGTGTTAGTCACCAAATACACTCACAAGCTCTCCCACAAAGATTATGTCTAAAACTCTTCCACTCAAAATCGGTGCCACCAACTTCCATATCGGTTGCACCGAGTTTAAACCTTAGACAGAAACCCTAGCCACAAACCCTTCTTGGTACTACCAAGTTTTGCATCGGTGCCACCGAGTTCCAGTGACCAACTTTCTGTTAGCTGTTTCACAAGAATCAGAATTTTTGAGAATTGTGAAGCGGTCTCACCGAGTTTGGAAAATGCCCTCGGCCACTCATATCGGTACCACCGAGAATCATATATCGGTCTCACCAAGATTCCTAAAGTTGCCACATTTTGAACAAATCGGTACGACCGAGTTTTCACTTCGGTTTCACCGAGTTGCTCAATAATGGTGTAACGGTTGGATTTTTGGAGATGCCTACATATACCCCTCCACCTCATCTCACTCGCAAGAAAAGCACTCAGAACTATTCCACACTTGCCCCATCCAGTTTTCTGAGAGAGAACCACCTACCCTTGTGTTGAGGTCAAGATCATCCACTCCAACCATATGGATCTTGATTTCTAGCCTCCCCAAGTTGCTTTCCATCCAATCAATCTCTTCCACCCAAGCCAAATCTGTGAGAGAGTGATTGTGTGTTGAGGAGACTATCATTTGAAACACAAGAGCAAGGAGTTCATCGTTACTATCGAGCCTATTACCTTTTGGAGGGTGGTGCCTCCTAGATTGGTTAGGTGTCGCTTGGGAGCCTCCTACTTCGTGTTGTGGAGTTGAACCAAGAAGTTTGTAAGGGCAAGGAGATCGCCTACTTCGTGAAGATCTACCCATAGTGAGGCTAGTCCTTCGTGGATGGAAGCCATATGGAATAGTCAAGGTTGCTACTTCGTGGACCCTTATGGGTGGAGCCCTTCGTGGAATCTCGCGACCGTTACCTTCCGTGGGTTGAAGACTCCATAAACGTGGACGTACGATAGCACCACCTATCGGAACCACGGGAAAAATCTTCGTGTCTACAAATTGCGTTTGATCTTCCAACCCTTATCCTCTTACATATGCTTGTCTTTAGTTTCTGCTACAATACTCGTAGGCATGCATGTGTAGGGTGTACTTGATATGCTAGAATTGCTAAAATATGCCAACCAATCAATTTTGGAAAAGGTTAGGTTTTTAATTGGTCAAGTAGTCTAATCACCCCCCTCTAGACCTACTTTCGATCCCTACACCCTCTGAAAAACGCAGGTTTATGAGTATGGATGTTACCTTCAGGGAGTCCGAGCCATTCTATGGTGCGCCGACTGATCTCAGTCTGCTGTTTGCAGAGCTTGACCACCTACATTATGTGCAAGATGGTCAAGAGGGGGAGAAGGATGTGTCTCATACTTAGGGTGATTCTGTGGGCAATAACACTGATAATGATGTGCAAGTTCAGGTTCAACCAATAGTGGGAACAATTCCTCTTAGTACTCTCACTGATGATGATGTGCAGGTTCATGTCGAGCCAACTGTCGGTACACTTAAGATGGGTGATCTTTGGGTTCCTGTCCGGGATCGATGGCAGACGAACACCCTGGTGTACTCTCGACGGCAACCACACATGCAAGGGGAGTAGCAAGGCAGTGAGGCAAGAGTGCAGGTGGAGCAGCAAGGCGGTGAGGCAAGAGTGCGGGGGAGTAGCAAGATAGTGAGACAAGCTCATATGACACAGTGGAGCTTCCCATTGCATTGCGAAAGGCTACACGTGAAGCGACAAGAAATGGTGAAATAGCAAGGAAGGCTCTACCGAAGGATGATGCTTGTGATGATCTTGATATTGGCAATTTTGTGTCTTATAAGGCTTTGTCACCCTCATATAAGGCGTTTGTTGCCTCCCTTCAAACTGTGTCAATTCCAAAGGATTGGAAGGCTGCAAAGCAAGATCCGAAGTGGCGTGAAGCGATGATAGAAGAGTTGGAAGCACTAAGGAAAAACAAGACATGGGTGCTAACCACATTTTCGGCAGAAAAGAAACCAGTGAGTTGTAAGTGGATCTATAAAGTGAAACAGAATCCTGAAGGGAAGGTGGAACAGTATAAGGCCAAATTGGTCGCCAGAGGATATAGTCAAACTTATGGAATTGACTATGATGAGACGTTTGCTCCCGTGGCAAAGATGAACACAGTAAGGATATTGGTCTCCTGTGCTGCAAACTTTGGGTGGAAGTTGCATCAATTAGATGTCAAGAATGCCTTCTTGCATGGTGAGTTGCAGGAAGAAGTCTACATGGAGATACCACCAGGTTTTGGTATTTCAGAGACTACGGGGAAGGTATGTAGGCTGAAGAAATCCTTGTATGGACCGAAGCAATCACCAAGGGAATGGTTTGATAGGTTCAGACGTGTTGTCCGTGGTATGGGGTATGGTCAGTGTAACGGTGACCACAAGATGTTCTACAAGCACTCTGATTGGAAGATCACCATTCTTGTTGTTTATGTGGGTGACATTATCATCACTGGAGATGATAAGGAGGAAATAGAGAGATTGAAGGGTTGTTTGAGCAAGGAGTTTGAGGTAAAGGATTTGGGTAACCTAAAATACTTTCTTGGCATTGAAGTGGCTCGGACAGAGAGGGGAATCTCTTTGTGCCAACGAAAATACACCTTGGATCCCTTGAGTGATGTGGGCATGATGGGATGTCGTACTGCCCCTACTCCGATTGAACAAAATCACCAAGTGACAACACAATCAGGAGAGCTAGTTAATAAGGAAGATTATCAGAAATTGGTTGGGTGGTTGTTGTACTTGTGTCATACCAGGCCTGACATTACGTATGCTATGGGGGTGGTGAGCAAATACATGCATGAACCAAGGAGTGGGCATCTTGATATTGTGCACAGAATCCTGAGATACTTGAAGGGGACTCCGGGTAAAGGGTTGTGGTTTGGAAATAGTGGACATCTTGAGGTGGATGGCTATAGTGACTCTGACTGGGCCAGTTGTCAAGATGATAGAAGATCAACTTCTGGCTACTGCGTGTTTGTGGGAGGAAATTTGGTGTCATGGAGAAGCAAGAAACGGTCGGTTGTGTCTAGATCAACGGCAGAAGCTGAGTATAGAGCATTATCTCAAGGGTTGTGTGAGATGCTCTGGGTGAAGTACCTACTGAGCGAGTTAAAACTTCCGAGGAAGGGACCCTTGAAGGTGTGGTGTGACAATCAGTCAGCTATAGCCATCGCTAATAACCCAGTTCAACATGATAGGACAAAGCATGTGGAAATTGATCGCTTCTTCATTAAGGAGGAACTTGATGTCGGGATCATCGGTCTTACTCATGTCAGCTCTGGGCAGCAGTTTGCAGATTGTTTGACTAAGGGACCGGGAACAAAGGACTGTAACTTGGCATGTGACAAGATGGGAATGATAGATATCTACCACCCATCTTGAGGGGGAGTGTTGAACCGGTATGGGCCCAGCCAATACACTTATCTCTTAGGGCCCAAGCCCATGTAAAGGGACTGACCTAGAAGGAGGCGCTCAGCCATCCCGTTCCCTGCTCAACCGCCACACACACACACACACATGTAGGAGGTACTCCTCTCTTCCCTCTCCCGATTCAACAAAATCGTTGGACAGTCAAAATCGTAAACCAAATCCAAAATTAAACAACTCGATGAAATGAGAGAGCTTCAAAATTAAAGAGCACAAGGAATAAAAGAATACAATAACAGAGATGAATTAAAAGAATTTACTAAGAAAGATGAATTAAAAGAATTAAATAAGAGAGCTTCTTGAGAAATTGTTGACCCAGTCAAAATCAGGTGACCCAATTATAAATTGAAGACATCAATTGATTGTGAGGCCTTAAAATTAAGGAGCATAGTGTATTTATAAATATAGTATAAAAAATTAAATAAAAGAGCTTTGAAAAATTGTTGACCCGGTCAAAATCGGGTGACCCAATGTCAATTGAAGACCTTAATTAAATGTGGACTCTCCAATTTTAAAAGGATTAGTATTATAGTATATTGACAGGTTACCTACATTTTATGTTTGTCCATGTAGAGAGATTGTTTGGCAATACAATATTCGTTGTATTGATTGGGTGCTGGTGCACATATATATAAGTACAGGTAGGCCTTGACCTCAACTATACACAACTAGGAGGTGGGCCACAATATACGTAATACATGCAACACATATATACTCAACACCCCCCCGCAGTCGAAGCGTCGCCGGAGACACAGAGACTGGACCGAAACTCCTCGAAGACGGAAGTAGGCAATCCCTTAGTCATCACATCAGCAAACTGTTGCGTCGTCGGAACGTGGAGAACCCGAACACGGCCAAGGGCAACCTGCTCTCGCACGAAGTGAATATCGAGCTCAATATGCTTCGTACGTCGATGGTGCACCGGGTTGGCGGAGAGGTAGACCGCGCTGACGTTATCGCAGTAGACAAGAGTGGCCTTGTGAACATCACAAAGCAACTCCTGGAGCAGCTGACGGATCCAAGAGCATTCGGCCACGGCGTTAGCCACGGCCCGATACTCTGCCTCGGCGCTGGAGCGGGAGACCGTGGGCTGTCGCTTCGATGACCAAGAGATCAACGAGGTCCCAAGGTAGACGCAATAGCCGGATGTAGAGCGCCGGGTGTCGGGGCAGCCTGCCCAGTCGGCGTCCGAGTAGGCGACGAGGTCGGTGGAGGCGGAGGCCGTCAGGGTGAGTCCCAAGGACATGGTGCCGCGTATGTAACGGAGAATACGCTTCACCAAGGTCCAATGAGAGTCACGTGGTGAGTGCATGTGGAGGCACACCTGCTGAACAGCGTACTGCAGGTCTGGTCGGGTCAGCGTCAGGTACTGTAAAGCACCAACAATGGAGCGATAGAACGCTGCATCGGACGCGAGAGACCCCTCCATAGCAGAGACCTTCGCCTTCGTGTCGACGGGGGTGGGCGCCGGCTTGCAGTTAAGCATACCGGCACGCTCTAGAAGCTCATGGGCGTACTTCTGCTGATGCAGAAAAAAGCCGTCAGCTCGACGGACCACCTCGATGCCGAGGAAGTAGTGCAGAGGCCCCAAGTCCTTGAGGGCGAACTCATCACGAAGACGAGCCGTCAGCCGCTGAAGGCGCTCGGGGGTGGACGCCGTGAGGATGATGTCGTCGACATAGAGCAGCAGATATGCAGTGTCAGCTCCCTGATGATACACAAAGAGTGAGGCATCGGAGCGAGTGGACCGAAAGCCCAGAGACTGCAGGAAGGCTGCGATACGCTGGTACCAAGCCCGTGGCGCCTGCTTCAACCCGTAAAGAGAACGGGAGAGCAGGCACACGAAGTCAGGATGCTTGGCGTCGACGAAACCAGTGGGCTGCTCACAGAACACCTGCTCGGCAAGATGACCGTGCAAGAAGGCGTTGGAGACATCCAACTGATGCACAGGCCAGGCTCGCGAGACCGCCAACTGAAGCACGGTGCGGATCGTGCCCGGTTTCACAACCGGAGCGAAAGTGTCGGTGAAGTCCACGCCCGCGCGCTGCCGAAATCCACGAACCACCCACCGAGCCTTGTAGCGCTCGAGAGAACCATCCGAGCGAGTCTTGTGGCGGAACACCCACTTGCCAGTGATGACGTTGGCACGAGGGGGTCGCGGAACAAGATGCCAGGTGCGGTTGCGCTGCAGGGCGTCGAACTCCTCCTGCATCGCTGCGAGCCAGTGGGGATCCCGAAGGGCAGTGCGAGCGGAGGTGGGGATGGGTGACGGCGTCGAAGTCGAGGCGGCGCACACATACTCGTTGGAAGAGTAGCGCGTGCTCGGCCGGAGCGCACCGGCCCGGGCGCGAGTCATCACGCCGAGAGGCGGGGCAGCGGCGGCAGCCGGGCCAGCGGCGGCAGCCGGGCCCGCGGCAGCGGCCGAGACGGCGGCGGCGGGCGAGCCGGCGGCGACGGCCGAGCCAGCAGCCGGCGAGGGGGCAGCCGAGGCCGGCGAGGCGACCGGCAAGGGCGCCGGCGAGGCGGCCGGCGAGGCGGCCGGCAAGGGCGCCGGCGAGGCGGCCGGCGAGACGGCTGGCGAAGACGCCGGCGAGGGGGCCGCGCCCGAGGCGGCCGGGGAGGGAGCCGGCGGCGAGGCCGGCGGTGACGGCGAGGGCGTCGTGGGGGCGCGAGGCGCAGCTCGTCCCACGGCGCGAGAGCCGCCAAAACCCGGAGGCGGTCCAAGAGCCGAGCGGGGCCGTCCACCTGACGGGGTCGCCGAAGGGCCGCCGGTGGCCGGCGGCGACGGGGCGACGAGAGGTACCTGCTGCTGAAAGGGAAACACCTTCTCATCAAAGTAAACATGTCGGGAGGTGAATACACGATGCGAGACAGGGTCGTAACAGCGGTAGCCTTTAGTGTTAGGTGGGTAGCCGAGGAAGATGCAAGCGACGGAGCGAGGTGCAAGCTTATGAGGCGCGGTGGCGGCGATGCTAGGATAGCAGAGACAGCCAAAGATGCGAAGACCATCATAAGATGGGGGCGCACCAAAGAGGAGATGGTGAGGGGCATAGTTCCAGCGTGGGCGACACGGTCGGATGTTGATGAGGAGGGTGGCGGTGGCGAGAGCGTCCGGCCAAAACCGGGGAGGCACGTTAGAGTGAAAGAGCAACGTGCGGACACAGTCATTAAGAGTGCGGAGGATACGCTCGGCACGGCCATTTGTTGGGACGTGTAGGGACAAGTGAGGCGGAAGATAGTGCCGTGGGAGGCTAGAAGGTTACGAACAGCGACGTTGTCAAACTCTTTTCCGTTGTCAGTTTGTAATGCAAGGATAGGACGACCGAACTGTGTGGTGACATAGGAATAAAAGGCGGTGAGTGTGGCAAGGGCGTCGGACTTGCGACGAAGAGGAAATGTCCACACATAATGAGAGAAATCATCTAAGATCACCAAATAGTATAGGTAGCCCGTGTTGCTTGCAACCGGGGATGTCCAAACATCACTATGCAATAACTGAAACGGAAAAGTGGAAATAGTGGTAGATGTGCTAAACGGAAGACGAACGTGCTTGCCAAGACGACAAGTCTCACAAGTATGGTCGTCGATCTTATTGCATGAGAAGGAAAAACTCTTAAGAATTTGACGTAAAGTGGTGGGGTTCGGGTGTCCCAAACGAGCATGCCAAAGGTCGACACCTGCGGCGAGGGCGACTGGGGTGGTGGAGGCGGTGGCGGAGGAGTGCACCGGATAGAGCTCGTCAGGACTATCGCAACGGTGAAGGACCATCCGAGTACGAGCGTCCTTCACAGAAAACCCGACATCATCAAATTCAACGGTAATGGGATTCTCACGAGCAAGACGACGAACAGATACAAGGTTCGTAACTAAATCAGGAGAAACAAGAATATTAGACATAGTGATAGGCGTGGATGTGGAAGGAAACGAAGTACGACCAACATGTGTGATAGGTAAAGAGGAACCGTTACCAACGGTGATGCGAGTAGGAGTATGAACCGGAGTGAAGGAGGTTAGAGTGCCGGGATGAGATGTCATGTGGGCGGTGGCGCCCGAGTCCATGTACCAAGCGCCGCCGGTACCAAGCGCCGCCGGTGATGGGGCCGAGTGCAGTGCAGCCAAAGAAGTAGGGTCCCATGGCGGTGAGACCGGCAGCGAGGCGAAGCCGCCGTAGGGCTGAACCAGGGCGGGCGGAGCATGGCCGCCGGCCATCGGCGTGGCGAGAAGAGCCGCGGAGCCGGTACCGGCCGGCTGCGGCGACACGGTGAAGTAGGCCGGATGGCCCGCCGGAAAAACCTGCGGCGTGGTGAAGGGAGCCGGCGCTTCCGCGTACATGTAGCCGAAGAGAGACGACGCGGTAGAAGACATCGCAGCGGCGGCGGCGGTGGCTAGGGCAGGAAAAGGCAGCCGCGGCTAATAAGCACGCAAGCACGTACTAGCTAGCAAGTAGACAGGCACACAGCTTGATGGATTCCAATCGGGCTGGCTAGCTTGCGATCGGGCTGGCTAGCTTGCGAAGGATGCAGCAGCAGTGCGGGAGGTAGAGTAGCGGCGGCGGTTGCACGAGGAGGATGGCACGGCGGCGGCAAGGACCTGCGGCGGCGGCACAAGGAGGATAGAGCGCGGCGGCGGCGGCGGCAAGGACCTGCGGCGGCGGCGGCGCACAGAGGATAGGACGCGGCGGCGGCGGCAAGGACCTGCGGCGGCGGCGGCTAGTGCAGCGGAAAGCGGCGGCAACCGGCGGCGGCGGCGGCCGGAGAGAACCGGCGGCGGCGGCGGCGGGTGGCGGCGGCGTGTGGAGGAGCGCCGGCGGCGGCGGCGCGATGGAGGCGCGGCGGCGGCGGCGGCTAGGTTAGGGTTAGGATCGACTTGCGATAGATACCATGTAGAGAGATTGTTTGGCAATACAATATTCGTTGTATTGATTGGGTGCTGGTGCACATATATATAAGTACAGGTAGGCCTTGACCTCAACTATACACAACTAGGAGATGTGCCACAATATACGTAATACATGCAACACATATATACTCAACAGTCCAGTTTGTGTACTTTTTTATTCTCCGAATAGTTTGTCTACTCGTAGTGGCACATACACATATATATTTTGTCCAATGAATTTAAACAAACTGCCAGCAATGTTCGATTGGTAGACTGTCTACTCTACTATTTCATGTCACACGTAGATTGGTGATGACATATCAAGAACATATGATGCTGATGTTGCGGTTTTCATAAGATGCAGAATTTGTCCAAAGCTGTAGTTGTGTGGGAGGTTAACTCACTGGCAGTATACATCTTGGTTTTGAGTGAAGATCTGATGCGTGCCTTTGATCTTGCAGGCTGAACGTTGCACTAGCTGTGGCTGCTATTTCACCCTAGAAACCAACCGACATGATGTAACCTGCCAAGATTGTTTGTATGAAGCGATGTTTGCACGGCGTTGAGGCGTTGACCTTCTCAGGCATCTTTTCACTAATGGCCCGTATTGGCTTTATGTGTACGTACGTGCACGGCGCTGCACACCAATTTTGCATTTGGAGGGCTGGCGGCGAACTGGGCATCCATTAGGCTTTCACCAATTACCAATGCCAATAGACAATTTCAAGTAGTATGATCCAACAGATTGTGTTCTCAAATGTCAGCCTAGTTGGGTTTTAGACAACACTGTTGCTAGTCTGTTTTCTTCTTCTTGATGAAACTTATTTTGGAACACATACTGTTGGAGTATATTTCTATTTGTTATGCAAGAAAATATGCTTTGATTGATCTTGTGATTTCCTGATGCAAAGTCAATATGGCCTAGGGCCTGACATGTGGGCCTGAAAATAGTGGCACCACCGAGGGCCTGACATGTGGGCCCAATCGTCAGAAGGGGTAGATTGGTAGATTTTGGCTTAGTGTTGACAATTGTTTAAACCAGCTCCACTCCCACTCCACCCACTCCCTCCAGCTCCAGCCATGGCATCGCCGACCACCAGCTCCTGCCTGATCTTCCTCCTGGCGTTCCTCCTCCCCCTCGCCGCGGTCGCCGTGCCGCGCAGACACCGCTTTCCGCCGCTCCAGCTCGCTCCGGTCAACGCCTCGGAGCCACCCACCACCTTCTTCGAGGTGGACCGCCCGATCCAGCCGCCGCGCGGCAGCGTCGGGCCCTGCTCCGCGCTGCTCCTCTACGACTCCTTCGGCTACACCTACGGCCGTCCTCCGGCCACCGCCGCCTACGCCCCGCCCGAGTGCCTCGCCGCCGCGCGCGCCCGGGGCGGGTCGCTCGCGCTCGCCGTGCTCGAGTGGAGCGCCGACTGCCGCGGCCGCCAGTTCGACCGCATCTTCGGCGTCTGGCTCTCCGGCGCCGAGCTCCTCCGCAGCTGCACCGCCGAGCCCCGCCCCAACGGCATCCTCTGGTCGGTCTCCCGCGACGTCACGAGGTACGCAGCCCTTCTCTCCGAGCCTGGCGAGGTCGCGGTGTACCTTGGCAACATCGTCGACAGCACGTACACCGGTGTCTACCACGCCAATCTCACGCTCCATCTTTACTTCCACCTCACGACGCCGTCTTCGCCGCCGCCGCCGCACGCCGATTTGGTCCTGCCCATCTCGAGAAGCCTACCTCTGAATGACGGGCAGTGGTTCGCCGTCCAGAGTTCCACCGATGTGCAGTCAAAGAAGCTCGCCATTCCGTCGAACACCTACAGGGCGGTCCTTGAGGTGTTCGTTTCGTTCCACTCCAGCGATGAGTTCTGGTACACCAACCCTCCCAACGAGTACATCAAGGCCAACAATTTGTCCAGCGTTCCTGGCAATGGTGCGTTTCGGGAGGTTATTGTTAACGTCGATGAACATGTCGTCGGTGCTGTTTGGCCGTTCACTGTCATCTACACCGGTGGTGTCAACCCGCTTCTCTGGCGGCCAATCACCGGCATTGGCTCATTCAGTCTACCTACCTATGACATTGATATCACGCCATTCTTGGGCAAGCTCCTGGACGGCAAGGAGCATAATTTTGGGTTTGCTGTGACAAATGCATTGGATGTGTGGTACATTGATGCCAATTTGCACCTGTGGTTAGATCACAAGAGCAAGAAGACAGTCGGGAGCTTGATCAGCTATGATGCAGCCTCGTCGGCAAATGCGGACTCAGCTTTCAGCGGGCTGGACGGACGGTTCGTGACGAGCGCAAGCCGGCATGTCTCGGCCACCGGGTGGGTGGAATCGTCGCACGGAAAGGTCATGACAACTTTCTACCAGAGATTCAGCTACAAAAACAGCAATGTGTATAGCAAGAACGGCAGTGAGCAAGTGGTGAACCAAACGATCGACGCAAAGTCGGGCGTTTTCGCCACTAACGGCGCCGTGCTGCTCTCGGAAGAAGTTTTTCGCCAGGTCTTCCCACTCTATCTTTTCTCTGGGACCTCGGACGAAGTGGGTGATGAGTACTCACTGGTTTCGGCTGTCAAATTTGGCATCAGTGAGGAGAGGGTCTCTGGTGGAGAGCAAGGTTTGTCCTACGGTTCTCTGCGGAATGCGCAGTCGGCCCGTGGTAGTATGAGGGTGAAGGGGAATTTGGTGATTTCTGGGTCCGGGGAGAACCATCAGGTCTATAAATATGTGGGTACCGATGGATGCTACTTCAGAGATGTCAGCAGCAAAAACTACACTGTTGTTTTCGACCACGCTGATGATTCGTGCTTAAAAGGATCACAAGATAAAGGCTCCAGATTGCCTTCCAGGTAGTTCAGACGATCTGTTGATCGAACTGAACTGATAGAGAGCCGAATCATCCGGAAGTCGTCAATAAGGATTGCATTTTGTTATCTTATATGCCTCGTGCAGTCGTGTAGTAGGTAGAAATCTTGGAAATTTCATTTTGATAGTAACATCAAATGTTATCATTGTCACTTCTAATTTTGTTTGGAATTATCCTTGTTTGCACGGAGGTGATTCATGACAGTATACTGCTGGTACTTGACAATCAACCTTCTGACGTTGTTACCGGTTACATTGTTTTTCTGCGTGTTCACAAGCATCAGGTGGGATCACATTTTAGCCTTGACGTGGCTGTTATAGCTTCCATGTCATTCCCTCATTGCTGGAGAAGGGAGAGTGATTTCCTTGGGGTAAAAGGCGAGAAGAGCGAATCTCGTTTCGTGATATTCAGCGCTGTTTCGTTCTTCCAGTTCATTGGTTCATATCATCTGAACAGTGTCACAACACTATTGGTAGGTGGAGACAACTAGTTTTTCACAATTGGAATACGAAGTGCTAGCTACCGCTCCCTCCATCATCTCCCCCCTGTAATGCAGAGGGTTTTGCAGCTTTTCTCTGGGCTTTTTTAAGTTTCTTTTGCACAGACCGAAACCTCTGTTTACTCCACGTCTTCACTGAGCTCATAGTTGTCTCCAGACCAGCAATTCACACTTACGCTAGAGACTTGGCTTTGTCAGTCGAAACTCCAGGCAGCACCAACTTCTGAAGCGAAGGATGGAGCACCACCTCGTACATTGGATTTTGTCCTTGTGTCTGACTGCCAGGATTAAGCTTTGCAAGCTGCACTAAGACGGGTAATAAGAGCAACTCCAACACGGCGACCCATTTCGTCCGCTCGCGTCCGTTTGGGTCGGCGCGGACAGAAAAGTCGGCCCAACGCGCCGACCCAAACGGACGCGCGTCCGCTTTTTGTTCGCGTGCCGACCCATTCCCGGCCCTCCCTGGCCCGCTGGTCGGTGGCAGCCTCCACCATTTCCCTTCATTTCCCCCCAAAAAAACCCCCGCCCGCGCGCGCTCCCGCCGCTCGCCATGGACGCAGACCTGGATGCCGCCGCCGGCCTCGCCTCCCTCGCCTCGTCCGACCCCACCAAGCGTCGCGCCCCCTCCGGCAAAAGCAAGCCTCGCGCCCCTCGCAAGACCGCCGCCGCGCCCAAGACAAAGAAGGAGCTGACGCCCGAGGAGCGGGCATGGGAGTCAACGAAGATAAATAACCGGAGGCACGCGGCGGGCGCGAGGGAGGAAGCCATCGCGGCGGCCGCCATCGCCGCCGCCGAGCAGCAGGAGGCCACCAACGCTCGCGTCGCGGCAGCAACGAGGGAGGCACTAATGTACCTAGGGTTAAACCCTGGCCAGCATGGCCTCGTCAACACCGCCGTGGCCGTGGCCAGCACCGGCTCATCTGCGTTTCCTCGGATGTTGCTGCCCGACTCGCCCCGCGCGTCGGCGACACAGTCGATGCCCGGCTTCCACGTCCACCCGCAGGACTCCCGACTCTCCGGGGAGTGCTCGCCCGAGGTGAGCGTGGTGGCGCCTAGCACGCCCGCGCCCGCTCCCGCTCCCGCGCCCATCGACCTCAACGCCACACCGGTGGCCGGTGGCTCATCATCCGGAGATGTGAGGAAACGCGTGCGGCAGATGCCAGCGGACGTGCTGCTTGGCGCACGCAACCTGTTCGACGGAATGCCGGCCTCCGGCGACGATGATACATGCAGAACATCATCTTCGAGGGAGGTGCGCCGGCCGCTGGCCATGCTGCCGGGGCTGGCTACGATCCCGACGAGACACAAAGCCAGGACGGCCGAGGGCAGTTCACGCCGTTCGCCTTTGATCAAGCTCAAGTCGCCTTCATGCATGATCAGGTCGGCGTGGACCTGGATGGCTTCCCGCTCGATCACGAGTTTCTAGAGGACTACGGTCTCGAGGAAGAGGATGAGGTGGACATCGAAGGGGAGCCTTTGTTCCAGGACGAGCTCGCCGACCAAGCCGCCGGTGAGAAACCGAAGCGCAAGAGCAGGCGGACGAAGGCGTATACGGCGTCCGAGGACAAGCTTCTTTGTGAGTGCTGGAGGGACATTGGGCAAGACCCCAAGACCGGCGCGGAATAAAAGGCATCAACTTTTTGGATTCGTGTCCATCGTTTGTTCCATGAACGCAAGAAGTTTCCACCGTACCAAATGCAAAGCACGCGCGGATGGGTGTCTGTTTCAAAGCGTTGGAGGGTGATCCAACAAGAGTGCAACAAGTTTTGTGCCACTCTTGAGAGCATCAAGGCATGCCCCGTGAGCGGCATCGGCGTGCAAGACATGGTATGCTAGCAAGCGGTCCTCTTTGTGTCATTCCGTTAATGCTTGCATGTTCATTTCCATAACTATTTTGTCAATATGCTTGCATGCAATTCATTTGTAGGCATTCCAAGCTTTGGAGGCATTCAAGATCTAACATGCTGGCAAGTGCTTCAACCTCTCCCATTGTTGGAGGATCATCAAAGACGAAGAGAAGTTCAAGGCGCAATATGCCGCCATCAAGGCGCGTGGGGGGAAGAAGGCCGTGGAGGAGGAAGAAGGCGAGAAGCCACGGCCGCGCGGGAAGGGCAACTCCAAGAAGGAGGACCAGCGGGATGCGGCGGCGAACGCCTTGATCGCAACCGTCGAGGGCATGATGAGCAAGAAGGAATCGAGGGAGGAGGAGCGCCGGCGATACAAGGAAGAGTCCATGAACGCCTTCATGGAGATCCAAAGAAGGAGGCTAGACATGGAGGCGGAGAAGCAAGCCAAGATGCTTGAGATGGAGGCGGAGAAGCAAGCCAAGATGCTAGAGATCGAGGCCGCCAACGCCAAGACCAAGGCGAAAGAAGTGGCTCTCGCGAGCATGATGACGGGAGTGGAGATTATGAAGGTGAATCTCAACACCGTGTCGCCAAGGAAGAGGCCGTGGTTCGAGAAGATGCAGGCCGACATGCTCAAGTTTGACGACGAGTGATGTATGGTGGCGAGCGCCATCCTTTTTGTATGCCGACAAGTGTGCTGGCATGACCACGGCCGCGATGGCGTGGTCGAACTCTCCCGCCCTTTTTTGTGTGCTGGCATGTGTGCTGGCCCGCTGGCAAGTGCGCCGGCTGAACTGCGTGCTATTTTTCTAAAGCTGGCATTGTATGCTGGCGCTGGCATGGTGCCGGCATGAACTTCAGGCGACGATATGGCTATGGCCGCGGGCCTTTTTCGAAATTTGCGTGCGGACATAAATGGGTCGCGGCCGTTGGACGCACTGTCGACCCAAATCTTAAAGAGAACGGACGACGAGCGGGCGGTCGACTTAAGGAGATCAAATGTTGAACGCTCAGCCCCGAGAAGTTTGTTCAGACATCTAGGACAGGCCACGGCTCTGCCCAAACGGACCCTGGCATTTCTTCTAGTACCACTACTCACTCGTCTCACATCACCTCAGTAAACACATCATCCATTAATTAACCGCAGATGATAGTACCTACGAATTAATTCTTCCGTACCTTGGATCTACAAATTTCGGTAGCTGCTTCTGCTCATCCGTACTTGGCGCCAATAATTAAGGTAAACGCTTGTAGCCGGCAGGCCGGCCGAAGCTTCGGCCGGTCGCGCACGGAGCGTTCGCTCAGAGCAAATCGAACGTCTCACGCGCCCCGCACGCTGAGCTGTAGCTGCGCTGTCCTCTCCTCCTGTTGACCTTATCCCTTTACGAGAGCCATCATTCACTCTTTCCCCCGCCTGCCCTCTTCTCTGTTTTCTCTCATCCCTCTTCCTCCGTCAGTGCTCTCCATGTCCATCCTCTTCTCACCCATCTCTCTCCTCCTCCATCCCCTGCAAGTGGTGCTACCGAGCAGGAGCTGCCAGAATTGGCTACAGAGCGACGGTGCATTGGGCCGATCCATGGGGGATGCTACAAGGTGCTCACCGCCGGTGCTGGAGCTAGCTAGGATGGGAGCTGCAAATGGCAAACTTTTTTGCTACAACCGACTACACCGGATGCTGGAACCGGTCGTCTTTTTTGCTACAACCCGCTTAAGAAACGACGGTGGCATGTTGTTCTTGCTGGAACCAGCACCTGGATTTGCTGGAAGTGGCGATCAAAATTGCTACATCCATGATTGCGAGCAAACTTCCAAGTTCTGGAACTGACGACTTTTTTTGCTGCAATCCGGCGAGAAGTTTTGCTGGAACCAGCAAATGCTCGATGCTGGTTGGGGCGCGACGGCAAGCTACGACCGGTCGACTAGAGAAAAAGTTACAACAATATTCTGGAAAAACTAAAATGGTTGTGCACGGAGCTGCAACCCGTGGTGCTCCGAGCACCGGCGACAAAGCTGCAGTCGTTTTCTGTGAAGCTACTACCGGCGACATCGATTGTTACCATCATTCGTGGCACTGACTGGAATCGGCGCTGCTGCAACTGTGCTCATGGGAGCTGCAACCATGGATGCTTTTTCGTCGAAGATTTGCTACCATGGTGTCTCGCACAAGCTACAACCAATGCGCAAAGCTTCAAGCGTTGATTTTTTTGCTACAACCATTACTACGAACTGGTGCCAACTGGCGACAGGAGAAAGGCGCGTTGCTGGCGAGCACGAGGAGAATACGAGCACGGGCGGGGCGCAGGTGGAGGGTGAGCGCGGCGTACACGGGGGTTAGCAGCGCGAGATGGAGGTGTGTGGTGTGTGTGTGTGTGGTGTGTGTGTGTGGGGGGAGGGGGGGGGGGGGGGGGTTTGGCGAATCATTTTTTGGGTAGATCAATCGGCCAGACCAACTGCTATTTGGGCCGGCGCGCCGGCGCCCAGCAGTGCCCAATAATTAATTAACCGCAGGCGTACCCTCCCTGTTTCAGATCGATTTAGCTGATGATATCGAGAATATGTTCATATTCTCCCATCTGCGGATCCTCGCTGTCCATCATTCCTTGCAACCTGAATGCCGAGATTGTCAGCAGAGTCAAAGGCTCCACGAGTTCGCGCCATGTTCGATCGAGCTTGCTGGACGCGAAACAAGTCCAGATCGATATAAATCAGCAGCACCTCTTCATCACCAGATACAGATAGATCTTGCAGCTTCTCTTTTTAGAGTTGACATTTCTTGGTTAAGAACCGTGAGTGTGCAAGATGACGGGAGGTGGCATGAACTTGGTAATGCTACTCTTGTTGGCGCTGCATGGGCTGCTGCCACCGTCCGCCGACGCCGCCCTGCAGGACGGGTTCTACGGCGCCAGCACCAACTGCACCGTCGACGTGGAGGCCGTCGTGCGGGCCGTCGTCGAGCAGCGCGTCTCCCGGTCCGGCGACGGTGGCTCCGGCGCCGGGCTCATTCGCCTCCACTTTCATGATTGCTTTGTCCAGGTACGTGACGTAGGTGATGTTTTTTTTTTTTGTATGTAGAAACTGATCTAGCGGCGCTGTGTTGATGCATCATTATAGGGCTGTGATGGTTCCGTCCTCATTGATCCGAGCCCCGTCAACCCGAACCCCGAGAAGGCCTCGCCGGCGAACGGCGGCCTCCGCGGGATCGACGTGGTGGAGGAGGCCAAGAGGCAGCTGGAGGGCACGTGCCCCGGCACCGTGTCGTGCGCCGACATCCTCGCCTTCGCCGCCCGCGACGCGGCCCGGGTCCTCAGCTCCGGGGCGATCAGCTACGACGTCCCCACGGGCCGCCGCGACGGGCTCACCTCCGACGCGTCCGACGCCAGCCAGGGCCTGCCACCGCCGTTCGCGCAGATCGACGACCTCGTCCGCGCCTTCGCCTCCAAGGGCTTCGGCAGGGACGAGCTCGTCGCGCTCTCCGGCGCGCACTCCATCGGGCGCGCGCACTGCTCGTCGTTCAAGGACCGGATCCACCCTGCGGTTCACGAGACCATGGACTCGAGCTACGGCGAAGACATGCAGTCGCGGTGCCCCGAGGATGCCGGGGCGGAGGAATGGGTCGCGCAGGACCAGGAGACGCCGGGAGACCTCGACGGCCGGTACTTCGAGAACGTGCTCGCCGGGAGCGTGCCCTTCAACTCGGACCGGGTGCTGCTCGACGACGGCGAGACGAGGCGGATGGTGGAGGACAACGCGGGGGACCAAGGGGAGTGGTCGGCCAAGTTCGCTGCCGCCATGCGGAAGATGAGCGAGCTCACCGGCACCGGCGAGGGCGAGATCAGAGAGTTCTGCCACGTCACAAACAGAGGCTAGCGGCGGGGAACATAGTCTATCACGGTCAACTGGATTTTATTTATCTATTATAGCTATTGTTTTCGTATTTTTTGGTGATATGTGATTATGGAAAACATTTTTTAATGAAAATGTCGGGAACGACTCGAGTGCTCGCAAATAGGATGCCTGAACCAAAAGCTCGTAGTTTGCGAGCTTAATAAATGCTCGGTAGTTCGGCTCATTAAGTTCGTAGCTCGTTGCTTAATGAATAAAAGCTAATAACCGGTTTCAGCTCGTCTTCCTTGCTCACAAGAAAAGATCTCAGGCTTTCCTCCTCCTCCCGTCGGCTCCGTCGTCGGTCCGGCTCACCTTCATTGCCTTTGGGCCATTGAGGTGCGGAGGATCTCGGCCCCCTGTCGGTGTAAGGGATCCCATTCTCGTTTTTATTAGGTTCAATGTCTTGGTTGGGCATGTGTGGTGGAGGCGATGTCCCTCAATAGGAATAATGTCTCTCACGTTCTATCCTCGTCCTGAGATGCGTCTAACTTCATCGAAGAGCACGTGTAGGTGTGTCTTCGTCGGATCTCACGGGATTCGGTCGGCGATGGTCTTTGGTGGATCTGTTTGGATCCGATCTTCTTTCATCTTCGTTTGAGTGTTTACAGGTTTGATCCTTCTAATCTACGACTTCCTTCATCGTGATGGTTGCTGCTCTGGTACGCTGGTCCTATGGGGCCTTAGCGACTTTGTGATTGTCTACTACAACAAGGTTTGCCCGGCTCCGGCGAGGGAGGGTGATGACCGCGGTGTGCTTTGGCTCGCTCCAGTGCTTGTAGTCATCACTAGATGGTCCGCGAACCTGGTTGTATTTTTATCACCTCTATTGTTTTTTGTATTGCCATGATTGAGAATAAATAGATTGGAAGTTTCTCGCAAAAAATAAACTTCACGAGCTTAACGATCAAGCTAATGAGTTCCATGAGTAGCTCGTTAAGCCAATTAATACAGCACAACACATATTTTCATGTTAATGTTAAGTGATAATATCTTTTGGCACCTCAACCCACATATTCCATCTAATCAATCCAACCTAGCCCACATGAGACAATAACTAACGTACCTCCTCATGCGGTCACTTTCTTTTCTTCATAAAAAACACATCATAACTAAACTAAAATGGGGTAATGTCTTTTAACGAGTACTCGCGAGATCTTCTGAGCTTAACAAGATTTTAATGAACATAGCCGATTAGAATTTTTTGCTCGTTAAGCTCAAGAGCATGGGCTTAACGAGTCGAGAAGCTCGTTAATCCACCCCTAGCAAAAAGAAACGACTCTCAAGTGACCATCCTCTGTCGAGAGTTTTGTTGAACATAGTATAGTAGCTCATACATACACACATACACACGCCCGTATAAACACACGCAAGCACACTCTATCCTTATGAGCATCAGTGAGAGACTGAGCTGGCAAATCATCTTGAGATTGATGAAGTCTCCATTGACACATTCATAGTCAATGGGAACATCTCTTCCCACTGAACGCACATCGCCGAAAGGCCTGAAATAAATTCAGAAAAATGCGAGCACCAATACCAAGTCTAGAACTTGAACCCTGGCATACCACTATCCTCCTAACCATCCAACTACATGTTGGTTCGCTCCTTCGCCGAGATCTAGTTTGTGTGATTTCAGAGCATGTAGGACCGAAAGTATGTCTAGAGGGGGGGGGGGTGATTAGACTACTTGACCAAATAAAATTTGTACCTTTTCCCAATTTTAGTGTTGGCAGATTTTAGCATTCATGGCAAGTCAAGTACACCCTACACATGCATGTCTAAGAATATAGCAGCGGAAAGTAACAACAAGCATGAGTAGAAAGTAAGGGTAGGAGGATCAAACGCAATTGTAGACACGATGATTTTTCCCGTGGTTCCGATAGGTGGTGCTATCGTACGTCCACGTTTATGGAGTCTTCAACCCACGGAGGGTAACGGTCGCGAGAGTCCACGGAGGGCTCCACCCATAAGGGTCCACGAAGTAGCAACCTTGACTATTCCATAACGGCTTCCGTCCACGAAGGACTAGCCTCACTATGGGTAGATCTTCACGAAGTAGGCGATCTCCTTGCCCTTACAAACTTCTTGGTTCAAGTCCACAACACGAAGTAGGAGGCTCCCAAGCGACACCTAACCAATCTAGGAGGCACCACCCTCCAAAAGGTAATAGGCTCGGTAATGACGATGAACTCCTTGCTCTTGTGCTTCAAGATGATAGACTCCTCAACACACAATCACTCTCTCACAGATTTGGCTTGGTGGAAGAGATGGGATTGGTGGAAAGCAACTTGAGGAGGCTAGAGATCAAGATTCATATGGTTGGAATGTAATGGCATGATCTCAACACATGAGTAGGTGGCTCTCTCTCAGAAAACTGGATGGGGCAAGTATGAAATAGTTCTGAGTGCTTCTCTTTCGAGTGGGTGGTGGTGAAGGGGTATATATAGGCATCCCCAAAAATCCAACCGTTACACACAAAATGACCAACTCGGTGACACCGATGTGTTAAGCTCGGTGGTACCGAAGTGACCAAAAGGTGGCAACTTTTGAATCTCGGTGAGACCGATATATGAAACTCGGTTGCACCGATAAGGTGACCAACGGTCAGATTGCCTATTCTCGGTGACGCCGATCCAACAATCTCGGTGGTACCGATATTGTGAAACTGCGTAACAGAAAGTTGGCAACCCAAACTCGGTGGCACCGAAGCAGAATCGGTTGCACCGAAAGGCTAGGGTTTGGCTAATGTCTGTCTGAGTATGGGAATCGGTGGCACCGAGTGTATGTGTTGGTTGCACCGATTTTGGATATTTGACTTTGGACAGACTTTTGTGGAAGAGCTTGTGGGTGTTTGGTGACTATCACTTGTGCACGTATGAGCATTTTGGTCACCAACAGTACCTTACCCCCTTTTAATAGTATTGGCTTTCCTATGGACTCAAAATGATTTCTCACAAAGTAAAATGTAGAGTCCTCTTGCTTGAAGCTTTGCCAATCCATTTCCTTGCATCTTGGGATATCTCCACAATCTCCACAATCCTTTTGCCAATCCTATCATTGAACTTTTTCTGAAATATACTTGGTGGAAACATTAGTTCAATGACTTATATGTTGTTATTAATTACCAAAACCACCAAGGGAGCAAATGTGCTTTCAATCTCCCCCTTTTTGGTAATTGATGACAACAAATAGATCAAAGCTTCTACATATGATATAATCAAAGAATATAATCGTCGCTTTGAGAAGTATGTGATAAGCAAGAGCTCCCCCTAAATTTGTGCATTATTTTAAATTTGCGTTTGAATGCAAATGCACAATCGATTAGGTACATGGGGCACTTCTTCCATGTCACATACATCTTGGTGGTGTGCGAGAATAATTAGACTGAACATTATAGCACAACACAATCAAGCAAAGATGAATGATCATCTCATAAGTAGCATAATGATAGGAAATAGTATCAACACACATTAAGCGTATGATCAAACACCAACAAACGTTTTACACAAGCAACCAAAAGATCAAATGTTTTTGAAAACGATAAAAACCAAACGCTCTCTCACTCGAAGCCTAAAGATCTATATACACTTCTCCCCCTTTGGCAACAAGTTACCAAAAAGTTCAAAGAGATATAGCTAAGCGTTCTTGGGCTGATCTCCTCCGGTTGTTGATGAAGGAGTCGAGAGAACTGCGTCGGCGAAGATCTCAGCTGATGTCGTGGATGGAGTTGGAGTGGCAACTGGAGGAACTGGAGCTGATGGAGCTGAGGAGACAGTAGCAGGTGCTGATGAAGAGGGCCTCAAATCTGGAGCTGGCACAGTGGCTGATCTGGCCTGAGTGGTGAAGTATGTGCCTGGCCTGAGAGGTGAGTCATCCTCATCATCATCATCATCATCATCTGAAGAGTGTGGAAGAGGCACATAGTCAACTTCCTTCTTAAGCTCATTGACTGTCTTGGTCAGCCCATCCACCTTGTCATTAAGGGTCTTGATCCTGTTCTCGAAGATCCTGACAAGACTGTTTTGATTGTTCAGAATGTCCTTAATGTCCTTCTGCATGCCCTGAACGGATGAGATCAACAGATCCATTTGCTCGTTCCTGGATCTAGGGACTTGAGCACTAGTGGCTCTAGCTGCCTCTGCCTCTGCCTGTGCTTGAGCTGCAGCTGATGTGGGATGTTCTGGGTCCATCACCACAATGTTGTTCTCTAAATCTGGCTGTAGGGGCAAGTGGGGTCTGTCCAGAGCAAAGATGTGCTTCTCCAGCTTGGAGTTGATGAGCATCTGGATATAGGGTGCATAACAGCATGATCGCTTCTGATCAGCAGCAACCCTCTTCACTGTCTCTACAATCAAATCCATAACTCTAATCCTGGTGTGTCTGTCAAGATGGATCAGCATGTTGATGGAGTAGCCTCGGATCATCTTCTCATCTCCTGACTTGGGCATCAAGGTATGCCTTAAAATGGTGTTCATGGTATGGAGGCCAGCCTGGAGGAAGTAGATAGAGCCTAACTTGTGAGATTTCAAGTTAGCAGCAGGGATAGCATTGTACATGTCCTTCATAGCATCATGGCTCTCCTTGGATTCAGAGTAGACATCCAAGTCACCATCCTGCACCTCTGGGACTCCTAAGATGGCAGCCCAATCATCAACAGTGGACTCGTATCTAGCTCCTTCAGTCATCCATACAATTCTACCATCTCCATAGAAATGAGCAGTGGAGTAGAATTGCATGATCATCTCATCATTCCATGCTGTAAACTCTTTGCCAACAAACTCATCCAAGCCAATGCAGTGAAAGTTGTCTTGAACATTTGGAAAGTAATCTTCATTCTCCTTGATGTACTTCCAGTCAACATATCTCATGTCACTCACAGCTGGACTCTTGTCAAGCAGCACAGTCTCATAGAAATCCTGTTGCTCCTTGGTGTAGAATCTGTAGTCCACAGCTGTCTTTCTCCTTTGGGCATATGGATCAACAGCTCTCCATGCCCTCAAACCAGAATCCTTCCTCTTCTTCATATCTTCAGCAAGTGGATGGCTGGCATTATGTTCAGGAAGGTGTGGTCTAAGCTTCATCAAAGCAGACATGGCATCCTCATCCTCAACTCTGGAGGTATTTCCCTTGTTCTTCTCAGAAGCTGGAATCTGTCTGGATGTCCTCTTGGGCTTTTCAGCAGCAGCCTTCTTGGGGGCAGACTTGGTGCTCTTGGATGTGCCAGTCTTTGGCATAGCATCTGCCATAAGCTTCTTTTGCTTCTTCTTGGGAGGGGCCTTGACAACCTGCTCTTCCTCCTCCTCAGCAGCAGCACCAGCAGCCTCCTCAGGGTCCTTATACATGGAAGTTTGCCTACCAGTGACATAGACAATCCTCTTTCTGGCATGCTTCTTCTCTCCTGCCTTCTTAGGCAAAGACTTCCTTGGGGGCTCAATTGTCATGGAGGCCCTAGCACTCTTAGGTGCTCTCATAGCCTCAGAGCTAGCATATACCTTGCTGACAGTCCTCCTTGAAGAGGTGGCTTCATTAGCAGATTTCTTGGCAGCTTTCTCTTGCTTCTTGGCAAGAATTTCCTCTGGCACAAAATCTGAATCCTCCTCATCTGAATTCAGCTTCTTCCTGGCCCTAGTAGCAGCCTTGGGCAACCCATGAGAACTGGGGGTGCCTGGATCTGAAGAGGAACTAGACTCAGGACTAGTGCCTCAACTCATGACAATATTCTGGTCTTGGAAGTTGTTCTCACTGTCCTCAGCACTTGACATACTGACCCTGTGAATAGAATATAGAGGAGTAGAAGAAGATGAGTCATCACAAAATGTAGCAATTTTTGAAAGTTTGAACTAAGATTTCTCAAATTTTGCATTCTGCCAAATGTATGTCGGTACAACCGAGACAAAATTTTCGGACCCACCGAGACAAACAACCTGCTTTCCAGAAACTTGGCACTATTCTCGGTCACATCGAGAATTAGTACTCGGTTCCACCGAGGTGTTCTCAGCTGGCCAGAAAAACAGAATCGGTGCTACCGATTCTTTTGCATCGGTTCTACCGAGATTCATGTGGCGGACGGCAAAACCTAAAAAATCAGTCGTTCGCTAATCTACAGGAACTTTTAGAGGATAGGGAGGTTTGCAATCTGTGGCTTATCGATAAAATCAACTTCAATGCGCGAGAATCAGACGGGGAGCGCAAGAAGAATTGAATCCGTACCCTAATTTGGCGACGGATCCGCTACGGCGGCGACGGCGGAGAAGATGCCTGTCGACGGCGAGGATCCCAGCAGCGGAGACGCACGGGGAAGCAAAGGCAACGATCAGGGGTGACGAATCGGCAGCGTAGGGTTTTGGGGCGCGACGGTTTGAAGATTGATTTTCAAAGCGTCGGGTCCACAGCATATATACCCTTTGCTGTCGGTGACACCGATTCTAAATTTTCGGTGTCACCGAGTTCCTCAACTGTCAGTTGACAAGGAAACTCGGTGTAACCGAGAATATGGAATCGGTAGTACCGAGATTGAAAACCAGATCAACCCTAGGCATTCAGTGAGACCGAGAATTGTGGGTTGGTTCCACCGAGATGCACTTGGGAGGTTTTAATGGTCAGTCCTTTGTCGATACGGAACTCCGAGTGCTCCACACACAAAGGGATCGAAAAGTACTTGTTCAAATTTTGTGATGCAGCATGAATGGAATATGAGGTGAGAAAGCATAGATAGCTAGAGAGTGGTCCTAGGCATTCTTGTCCATCCAATTGGCAAAAGATAAATCAAAAACCAAATAGCAACAATTGGATGTCCTCGAATGGGTAAATAAATGCAGACCAACATGCTCACACAATAAGATGTCAAATGAAATCATGACAAACATGCACATACATACTAGCATCTAACAAGCACTTTGGCGATGACGAAGTCATCTATATATGAGTATATTGACTTAGGAGCCAAGTAAGAATACTTGATCATACACTACTGGAATCAGCAACTTTGCCATCTGCCATGGCTGACGGCAAAGGCATGAATTGCGGACGGCAAAGGTCTTTGCCGTCAGCCAGCAGACGGCACCACATCCGGCTGAACAAGGTCCGGTAAAGGCCACTTTGCCGTCTGCTGGCCGACGGCAAAGAGGCAAAGGTCTTTGCCGTCTGCCAGCAGACGGCAAAGGGCATGGACGGCACACGTGGCAGCTTAGGTCCGTTAAGGGGTTAACGGCGTGCTTTGCCGTCTGCTGGCTGACGGCAAAGATGCAAAGGTCTTTGCCGTCAGCCAGCAGATGGCAAAGCTGCCAAATAGGCCAGCCCAGTGCACCCCAGGTTGCACAGGTAGCTGCCACGTGGCATCTTTGCCGTCTGCTGGCTGATGGCAAAGCTCTTTGCCGTCTGCCAGCAGACGACAAAGAGCCTGTACAGCCCCTGTTTTTTCTATTTTTTTCTTAAATTCATTCAATTTCACAGAATTTCACATATATATATATACACACACATTTTAAAATACTTTCAACAAGCATAACAACACATATACATACCAAATCATATCCCTGCCATATGGATATGATCATCCAACACATATACATACCAAATGAAAAGTCCATACGCAACATATATAGCTAGCCAACATATCCAACAAGCATACAATGGTTTCATCCATACATACATATATAGGTAGCAAGTTTCACATTGTTCATCCTACAAAATCAAAACAAAAAGGAAGCACAAGAAGAAGAGTAGACTCCATCAACGCAAGCTTCGTCATCGAAAGCAAATCTGCAAATTGGGAAAGAAGAAAGTTAGAAGAAGAAGAAGAAGAAGAAGAAGAAGACTAGAAGAAGAAGACTAGCTAGAAGAAGAAGAAGAAGAAGAAGAAGACTAGAAGAAGAAGAAGAAGAAGAAGAAGAAGAAGAAGAAGAATTTTTCTTCTCTTTCTTTTTCTCCTCTCCTCTTCTTTATCTTCTTCTTCTTCTTCTAACTAAGGTAGGTAAAAATGCCATTTTTTAGCTAAGCTAGGAAAAAATGCTAAGTGTAGGTCATTTTAGAGCTAAGCTAGGTAAATAGGTCATTTCGGAGCTTAGTAAGGTTATTATGTCATTTTCGAGGATGATGCCATTTTTGAGCCAACTTACGTAAGTATAGCTCATTTTTTATCTAACTTAGGTAATTATGCCATTTAGGAGGAAAATAAGCTAAGTATGCATTTGTTAAGCAAAACACTAGAGAAAACGTACCCTCATCACAACAAATGCGATGAAGATCGCAACTAAGGTAACAATTGATCCAACGACATAATGATACCAAGCCTCATTATCAATGGCATATTTTCTAATCTTCTTAATCTTCAAGCGCATTGCATCCATCTTCAAGCGCATTGCATTCATCTTCATCTTGTGATCATCGACGACATCGGCAACATACAACTCCAATGTCATCTTCTCTTTTTCAATTCTTTTAATTTTTTCTTTCAAATACTCATTTTCTTTTTCAACTAAATTTAACTTCTCGACAAGAGGGTCGGTTGCAAATTCCGGTTCACATACCTCCTAGATTAAAATATCTCTATGTCAACTTGATGGCCATAATTGTCATAAATGCGAAATGCAACAAATAGTTATAAAAGAGAATTTACCACATCCGAATCATAAAGCGGGCGAGGGCCGACGGGGATGGATATCAAGACCATGGCACTATGTATAAGAAACAATCATACAAAGTAAGAAAATTATACAAGTAACTATATAAATCATACAATCATACAAGAAAATGGCAAGTGTAGGTCATTTTAGAGCTATCCTAGTTAAAATCGGTCATTTTGGAGGTAGGTAAGGTTATTTTGTCATTTTGGAGGAAAATAAGCTAAGTCAATGTCATTTTGGAGCTAAACCAAGGTTATCATGCCATTTTTTACCTAAGTATGCTAAGTATGTCATAAATGAACTAAAGAAGCTAAGTATAGGTCATTTTGGAGCTATCCTAGGTAGTTATGCCATTTTTTAGCTAACTAAGCATATTAAGTCATTTAGGAGGAAAAATGCTAAGTATAGCTAGGTCATTTTATAGCTATCCTAGGTAAAGTATGTCAGTTTGGAGCTAAGTAAGGTTATTATGTTATTTTCGAGGAAAATAAGCTAAGTCAATGTCATTTTGTTGAATACCTAATAACATGAACTAATTAATAATATATATGTACATAATAATAATTGAATACCTGACATTACTAATATTAATCTTCATCGTCTATATATGCTCCGGGATCAATAAATGCAGAATCATCATCACTATCAGTAATGACGTGCTCATCAGCATCATCAATAAATGCATCAACATGTGGAAGGCCTCCTTTATGTAATCGGTCAAGCATTGACAGGTCATCCGTAGCAGTAACCTCTTCTTCTTCCGTCTATTCTTGTTCCGGCTCAGGGGTGAAGTCGGATTCACTGTCGCTGTCTACCTCAATGTTCTGGGGTGAAGTAGAGCGGTTCTTGAAACGTTTTTTGGAAACACGTGTTTCTTGGAAGAATTCTCCTTCATATGTGTCTGGGTTAATGTGAGGGTCATAATCATCTTCATTGAGGGGAGGTGGTCTAAAATGTGGCGGCACATCATAAACGACATCCCAACCATTCAGATTTGGATCAGTTTGGCAGGCCCACGGTAGATAGAAAACTTGGGTCGCCTGTTGAGCCGTAATATAGACATCGGGAACATCTAAATGGGTGCTTTGTTTGATTTCGACTAGCCCTATATGTTCATGAGTCCTTCTAGTCTCCTTCGGCTGGAACCAATAACATTTGAAGACTACGACGTTTGGTGGGTTTTCACCAAAGAATGTAAGTTCATAAATTGCTTCAACTCTTCCATAATACTCGACCCCTCCTTCGCCGACAGCGGAGACACAACAATTTGTAGACTTTCGGTCGGCCATAGATAGCTCTTTGCCAAAAGTACGAAAGCGATACCCGTTGATGTCGTATTTGTCAAATGAACGGACCTTATAGTCAAAACCATTAGCGACTTGTCTCAATTCGGAGTCCATAGACTCTGCATTAGCCTACAAGTTTAATACGAAAGGATTGTTGCATTAGCCGCAAACTAGACGAAGAAATGAAATGGTCTAATGGAAATTACCGTTTGTTTGAACCAAGAGATGAAACCGGGATAGCCTCCTCCATGCTTTGCCAGAAGCTCATACTCTTCGATGGAATCCTTTTGGATCACCGCTCCATCCGAGAATTTGGCGACGTATCGACTGTATCACATATCCGGGAATAAGAGCATTTCAAAGGAATTAGAAGTTGCGAAACAATGTACCGAGAACTTACTCGATGTACGGCCGCACTTCTGTTAGGTTGTTGAAGATATACAACGAAATGGTCCGCCATTCTTCGACATCCAACGGTAAGGAATTAGAAGCACCGGCTGGTGCGAGCTTTCCTTTGAATAGGCTGAGGTTAGATCCACCCTTTTTAGGGTCGCCATCATTGTACCGAGGCTTCGGATTATGCAAATGACGATTTTTGGCTTCGTAGTGTGCTGTCACGAAGTTTGCCGCCTCCTCAGTAATGAATGCCTCGGCCATCGATGCTTCAATTCTACGTTTATTTTTACATTTTGCTCGAAGCATCTTCTGCATCCTCTCAGTTGCGTAGCACCAACGATTCTACACGGGCCCCCCCCAATCGTGCCTCGGTCGGGAGATGCAAAATCAAATGCTGCATTGGATTAAATAAGCCCGGTGGGAAGATCTTCTCTAACTTGCAGATCAACTCCGGCGCCAACTCTTCCATTTCATCTAGCAAGCCAGGCGATAGTTCTTTCGCACAAAGAACACGGAAGAAATAGCTCAGCTCTGCCAGTACTAGCCATTCATCCTCAGGGATAAAGCCACGCAACATCACCGGCATTACCTGCTCAAGCCATATGTGCCAATCATGACTCTTGAGACCAAATATTTTCAATTTTTCAAGACTCGCTCCCCTCTTTAGATTCGCTGCATACCCATCGGGGAACATCAACTCCTTTTTTACCCACAGGATAATTTCCTTCATATCTGGCCTTCCAAGATTGAACCATGCCTTTGGCTTCGTCTAGTTCTGCTTTCCTTTCGGTTGTCGCATGTTTTGTAACGGTCTATCACATAGAGCCTCCTGATCGACTCTAGCCTTAGGATTATCCTTTGACTTCCCCTCTATGCCAAACAATGTACCAAAGAGGGCCTCGGCGACATTCTTTTCAGTGTCCATCACGTCGATGTTTTGTGGGCAAAGGAGGTCTGTGAAGTAAGGCAGATCCCACAAGCATGTCTTGTGAGTCCAGGCGTGTTCCGAATTATACCCCTTGAAATACCCTGGACGCTCTGGATCCGGCTCGAGAGTGTTTAACTGATCCAGGGTCTGTTGGCCTGTCAACGCAGGTGGTGCAGAGTTTTTGACAACCCTACCTTTAATGAATTTCTTCTTGTCTTTTCTGAACTTATGGCGAGGATCCAGGAACTGTCTATGCAAGTCGAAGCAAGAATACTTGCGACCCGCATCCAGCCAACGAAACTCAAGAGCTGCCTTGCATGTGGGGCACGGGAATCTTCCATGCACACACCAGCCAACGAATAGCGCATATGCCGGCAAGTCATGCATCGAGTACATGTACCACACATGCATTAGGAAGTTTTTTTTTGTAGCGGCGTCGTATGTCTTGATCCCATTATCCCAAGCTTCTTCAATTCATCCTTAAGCGGCTGCATGTACACATTCATACTCTTCCCCGGATAGTTGGCCCCCGGAATTATCAACGTCAGGAAAATGTTCTTTCTTTGCATAATCTGTCCGGGGGGGGGGGGGGGGGAGATTGAGTGGAATGACAAATACAGGCCAACAACTGTATTGGGCTGCCATCATACCAAACACATTGAACCCATCCGTGCTGATGGCGACTCGAGGATGCCTTGGATCTGCCGCTTTGTCCTTATGTAAAGCATCGAAGTGCTTCCACGCAAAAGCGTCCGATGTGTGTACCAACATCGGATTCCCATCTGCATCTACCTCGGTTCTTTTGCCCAATTTATGCCACGTCATCTGTCTGGCCGTCTCTTCGACCATGAAAAGACGTTGAAGTCTTGGTATGATTGGCATATACCGAAGAACATTAACTGGGATTTTTGTCTGACTCTTCTCACCCATACCGTTGTCTACCACAACATACCTGGAAGACTTGCAAATGGGACAATAGTTGAAGCCCGCATACTCAAGCCTAAATAAGGCACATCCATTCTCACAGGCATCTATCTTCTCATAGGGCATCTTAAGCGCACGGAGGATTTTGTCCGACTGGTACAGGTTTGCTGGCAATACATGGCCTTTGGGTAGAAAGCGTCCAAATATCGTCATCATCGCGTCGTAGCATTCTCTGCCCAGGTTGAATTGAGCCTTCAGAGCCATTACTTGTGCGATGGCATCCAGCTGACAAAGCTCAGTGTGCTCGTGGAGAGGACGTTTTGAAGACTCCAACATATCATTGAAGGCCTTTGCAGATTCCTCCATCTCATCGTCCGAATCCCGAGCATCATCAAAGTCTTGCACCATGTCTTCGATCCCGGTACCATGCTCGTCGGTGCGACGACGAACCACCTCAGCTCTGGCACGTTGGGCAGACTCACCATGAATGTCTAGACCGTATAATTAGGCGTAAAACCCCACTTCTGCAGGTGTTTGATCATTTCAAACTCTGACCTCTTATGATAGTTGTCGCAATCGGCACAGGGGCACCAGGTTATTTTCTGTCCATTTGCAAATGCGGCTGTCACAAACCCCTTGGTTTTGTTATCCATTCATGGGTCATGTATTTCTGACTAGTGTGACCGGTGTACATCCACGCACGATCACTCATCTTGCCTAGCTACTGGACACACAAGAAATATATACATAATTCAGCAAACCATATTCATCAGTTAATAGAGTTTGTCAGTTTTATTACGTCCATGCAACCTAGACGCTAGTAGGTAAAGATAGGTCCTAATCCCACCCGAGTATGTGTATATTGGGTTCATTTTCCTATGCTCTGCTCCGGATCCGACGCAAAATTTCGGCAGCACCTCCCCGTTGTTCTCCTGATACATGTCTCGGCAATAAGCAGAGAGGATGTGTACCCGGAGAACAACAGGGAGGCACTGACGAAATTCTGCATCGGATCCGGAGCAGAGCATATGGGAAAACGAACCCAATCTACACATACTCGGGCTGTCCATGGATAACGTTGGACAATTCGAAAGAATCACGGTTATAAATATGCTAATGCATGCATATTTATAGATTTAACCCTTTCGAACGGGAGACGCATAGTGGTCACGCATACTGATGATTGAAGACACCTATAGCTAGCAAGTTTCATCGGCACGAAGACCGGAACATAGCAAATGAAGGGGGGAGGAGGAGATGTCATTTGTGCTGACCCACGAACGCACGGGCGGAGCTCGTCGAACACTAGACCCTCGCACCGACGAAAAAACTGCACATTTTAATCGAAAGATGAGTAACATAGCAATATTGTTTTTTCCGTCAACCTATCTAAATATTTATAACAAGACGAGCGGGTTAGGGGGTTCCTCGACGTCGATGAAACCCTAAATAGCAAGTATCATCGGTCCGAGATACATGTGGCGCTCGGCGTTGAACACTAGATCCACATCCCACAAGTAACGCCGGCGCCTGGTGTCCCGCGCGCAGCAATAGTTCTGGGGGCCGATGACGGTCGAACACCTTGGCAAATTTTTCTGGCAGCCTCTGCGATGAGGATTAAAGCCAAGTTTTGAAACTTCAAACAACCAAACCGACTTGAGTCAGTTTGGGTGTTTCAAGTTTCAACACTTGGCTTTTAATCGTCATCGCAGAGGCTGCAAGACAAATTCGCATAGGTGTTCGACCGCCATCGACCCCGAGAACTGTTGCTGCGGGACGCCGGACGCCGGCGTCACTTGTGGGACGTGGATGTAGTGTTCGACACCGACGGCCACATGTATCTCGCCCCGACGATACTTGCTATTTAGGGTTCCATCGACGTCGAGGAACCCCCTAACCCGCTCGTCCCCGGGCGCCCTCTGGTATGGCGACGCACGGTCGACGGGTCAGCACTCGGACCGGGGGATTCTCGGCATGGGCGACGGCGTCGGGACCGGCGGGACCCACTGGCTCCACCATCTCTCCCCTCGGCGACCGGCGATCCACGACCCTCTTCCTTTTTTCCTTTTTCCTCTTCTTCTACTTATTCTTCTTTTTTTCAACTTTCTTCTTCTTCTAATTATCTAAACCTAAACCTAGCACTAACCTAATCCTACCACTAACCTAAACCTATTAATAACACCTAAACCTAAACAGAAAATAACAGTAGAAAAAAACAAAAAAAAGTTCACCTTGGCTCCGGCGGTGGTGGAGGAGGCGGCGGGGCGCCGGGGCGGCGGGGGCGGGGCGCCGCCGGGGCGCCGGGGGCGGGGCGCCTAGGCGCCGGGGGCGGGGCGTCGCCGGGGCAGCGGGGCGGGGCGTCGCCGGGGGTCGGGGCGGGGGCAGCTCGGGCCCGGGGGCGGCGGCGCGGGTGAGGTGAGGGCCGGGAGAGAGAGAGATGGGTGGGGCGCGGGTGAGGTGAGGGCCGGGAGAGAGAGAGAGGGGCGGCGGCGCGGGTGAGGTGAGGGTCGGGAGAGAGAGAGATCTAGAGGGGAGAGAGAGAGGGGTGGGGCGTGGGCGCCGGCCCCTTTTCAGTTAGGTCACAGCTCTTTGCCGTCTGCTAGCAGACGGCAAAGAGCCTAGCTAGTGGGGTGGGGCCAGGGGGAAACGGCCGTTAAAAGGGCCACTTTCTTTGCCGTCTGCTGGCGGACGGCAAAGAAGCTTTGCCGTCCGCCAGCAGACGGCAAAGAAAGTGGCCGTTAGGTCATTCTCGTTAGTGGGCCACCCACCCTCTTTGCCGTCTGCTAGCAGACGGCAAAGCTTCGATGCCGTCAGCTAGCTGACGGCAAAGCGAAGGCTGACGGTAAACACCTTCGTTGCCGTCAGCTAGTTCTTTGCCGTGTGTTTTCTGGAAATGGATGGCAAAGAGCTTCTTTGCCGTCCGCCAGCTGACGGCAAAGAACTGGCAAACGGCAAATTTGCTGATTCCAGTAGTGATAGGTCATACTCATTATTTAAGCACAAGTGGGGTTACCACTTTTACATAAAGCATTTAGTGTTGTCACATTCTAAGAGATGCTTTGACTCAAGTCTTAGAGTAAAGCTCCCCCTTGATGTGACATCCCCCCATAGGAGGGATAAACTAACCTTGGGTTTTGTCGATGAAGACTTCATGTGGGTGAGGTAGTGGTGGATGCTCAAGGTTGATGAAGATCACCATGAGTTGGGAGCATCCTTGTTGTTTCCTTACTCTTCTCACCTACATGCGTTAGTCCCAACACACAAGAGACAAATACAAGGATATCTATGGACATGGAGTGCAAAGCATGTGTAATGATGTCCATTGATTTGTTGATTACCTTGTCCCTTGCTTACCTTTGAGGGAATGTGTGACTCCTTGAACTATTGCATAGAGTTGATGTTGTTCGCAAATAGTTCTTGCCAATAATGAATGTGAGTGAATTTCATTGGCGGAGTCACCCCTCAAGAACTCTCTAGTTCTTCTTCTTGGGGACCCACATCAAGTTGATGGGGATCCTTGGTGTTGAAGTAGCCTTTGTAGAAGTTGAGCTTGAAGTAGCCTTGGGAACCCACTCCACCAAAGCTAGGGATTCATCTTCGTATGAGTCAATGTCCTCTTGAAGCTTGTTCTTGCCCTTGAGCTTGTGGTCTTGTGGTGGAAGGTCATCTTGAGTGTTTGTTCCCTTGGGAAGAGTATTTTCATACTTCTCCTTTTGAGGAACAAACTTGGGCTTGGGGTATTGACCTTCTTCCCATTTAACTCCATTAGCGTTGAAGTAGCCAACACCATGGTTCTTTCGGTATCCTCCGTGCTTGCGTACAATTTCCTTAAATTGCTTACACCCGGCAAGACTCTTGTAGATACCTTTCTCTATAATTCCTTTCAATATAGCATTTTCTTGCTCAAGTGTAACTTGGCTAAGAGAATCATCATTAGTGGAATCAATAGAACTACTAGAAGCAACATCATTAGTTTTATGTCGGCGTACGACACCTATAGGATCGGGAGGATCCCTTTACGGTTCGGCAGGGAGAAAGGCTTGCACAAAGAGCAGATCCAACGAATAACGCGAGGGATTTTTATCCAAGTTCGGGCCGCTGAGGAGCGTAAAACCCTACTCTTGCTTTGGTTGTATTGGATGTGTTTAAGCCCAAGCTTCAGGAGCGCTTGCAATGAACAGTAAGTTCGGGCAGCAGCTACGCATGCAGAATGGGCCAGAAGGTCCTCCTCCTGTAGCTACGCCTTGGGCCTCCTTTTATATGTTCGAAGGGGTCACCAATAGTGGCGAAGTACAAGAGGTGTAAAGTAGCTACAGTGTTATCATACCTAATACTGACGGCTTAGGACAAACGCATTTAATGCTCCGGAGGTGTCCCTTAGCTTCTTGGGGACGGAAAAAGGGGCCGTCCCATCGGCACCGCTTAAGCCATCCGCCGCTAGCGCCTGACACGCGTCCAGGAGGACAACAGCTAAAAGACAAGCTGCTCGCTACGCTGGAGCGGTGACAGGGTGGCGAGGTCTTGCCGGGTGCGAGCCTTGCCGGGGCTGCGAGCCATCCCGGCAAGATCTTGCCGGGGCTCCAGTCCTTCGGTCTTCTGTCTTCTGATTATTGTCTTGAATGCTTTCTTTATACTCTTGTACTTATATCCAGCTGTCCCCCGGCAGGCTTTGCCGCTGGTGTGGCTACAACCGCCCGTGCACAAGTATGGGGTACTAAAAGACCCAAACTTTAGTACACCGACTGGAGCCCCCGGGCCTAGGCCATACACGGATGCGAGGCGTTGTTGGGCTAGGCCCAAACAGTGCACGGGCACGCGTGGCAGGAGTTAACTGTTTGCAATTATTCCGCTTACTGCGCCCCCCACTACGCGCGATGAATGTGCGACGTGGGATACATGCGCGGAGCGGCCGTTACAGCCGCGCGCTCGCAAAGGCGTTTTCATATTAACAAGTAAAGAGGCAGCCTCGCGCCTTCCCAATAAAAAGGAATCCGCAGAGGCGCTGCTCATTTACCTCCTGTCCTTTCCAATCTGGGAACCGCCGTCGTCTCCTTCCTCGAGCCCGAAACAGAGCCTCTCCGACTCATCCGCCGCCTCCATGCCCTCACCGTCTTCAGCCTCTTCTTCCACAGCCGCCATGCCGCCCAAGACAAGCAAGGGCAAGGGGGTGAAAGCCGCCGTCTCGGAGAACGAACTGGTGAAGATGCGGAAGAAGCACGCCGTCTTTGCTTCGGCGCTCGATGCGAGCGCCCTGAAGGATCGATATCTCTGCATGTGGGCGAGGGAGACGAAGGCGCATCCCGCTACTCGCGTGAGTCCAGGTTCCTTCAAGGGTGGCCAAGACAAATTTCCCTTCTTTGTTGACTATTTCTATTGCGGGCTCTGTCCCCCTTTCTCTGATTTCTTCAACGACATCATGTACACATACGGCTTCCAACTCTTGGATTTCACGCTGAATGCCGTGATATGTATGTCAGTCTTCGCGCATCTTTGCAAAAACTTTGCCGGAGTAGTCCCCAACACAACCCTCTTCCGCCACTTCTTTGTTCCCCGAATTCAAGCGGGTGAGGCCCTTTCTTGTTCCATCACTTGGATTCCAAGGACATGGAACAAGGAGGTATATCCTGACGGGGTCTACCGCGAGAAGTGGGAGGAATGGCGGGCCAAGTGGTGCTGGATTCACGAGAATGACCCTCAGCCCTTCTGTGCGCCTCGACAAACAAAGATGGCGCGTGGTAAGGATTGGAGCGACCTTGATCCTCAAGATGAGAAGCTCACAATCGCAATCACTAGGATCCACCGCCTCAAAGTTGCCGGGCTCACAATAGAGATGGTTGGTGCTGATTTCCTTCGCCGGCGCATCGCCCCTCTGATGAACAAAGGGAGACCAGCTTGGGAGTTCCGGAATGCGGTAGATATCATGAGGCTGCGCCCCGGGCTGAACAACAACTTGACGGTCATGTAGCACACAGCCCTTTGCCACAAGCTGTTCAGGACTGACGCCAGGTTCAAGTTGCCGGCTAGCGTGATCCCTTTGTGCAACAACTCTGCTTTGGCCTCAATCATCGCCATGATGCCAGCGTGCAATGCTCACGGCCCTGACGGGACTTGGGAAGAGCCATCCATAGAGCAGGCACAGGAATTCTTTGATAATTTGTCAGAGAAGGCCATTCGGGAAGAGTCGGTCCTCATCCGTCCCACCCTTGAGGAAGAGGTGGCATATATCGCCAGCAGGGCAGAAGAGGCAGATCTTGCCGCGCAGGCCGGCAGCGCTGGCTTCACGGAAGAGGAAGCCAACGAAGAAGAAGTGTTGTCAGGGGACAAGCTTGCCGGGTAGAGCGAGGTTGCCGGGGAGCAGAGTGGCACATCTGCCGAGGGTCCTTCTGCCGGAGATACAGCTGAGGAAGGGCTGCACGAGGAGCCCCTGGCTCCCGAGAAGAGGACGAAGCGAGTTCTTCGGAAAGCCACCTCTGGCGCCTCAACCCAGCAACCTTCTTCCTCTGCCGCAGCCAAGCGACCCAAGACCACTCCCTCACCTCCTCGTATGAGCACCGTGGCGAAAGTCGACTTCGACCTCTCTGCCTTCAGCTCGGAAGAAGAAGAGTAAGGGTCCCGTCACCTCTTTTATCTTCTGAATTTCCGGTTTTGCTTACTAATTTGTCTTGCTTTGCCCCGTCTTCGCAGAGATACGGAAACATTGGCGCAAAGAATGGCGAAGAGGGCGAAGACTTCAACGGGCGATGAGCCGCCGGCAAGCACCTCAGGTGCGCCAGATTTGATTAACATCAGCCCGGAGTCCAGCCCACGATGCAGCCCCCATCGCAGCCCCCGGCGTGAGTCCACTATTCACTTTCAGTTGGCAAGTGCCGGGGTGTATATCTTTACTGCTAACATCACCGGGCGTATAGGAGAAGAGCGGCAACAAGGAGCACCATCAGGAGCCACCCCTAACGTGCCGCCTCCGTCAACCACATCACCTAGAGATGAATCTCCGTCAAGAGTTTCCTCCATCGAGCTCTATCGCGATGAAGAGGAGCCGGCAAGCGTGGGCTCGGGTGGTCCTACTTCGGCAGCTGGCGTTGCCGGGAAAGGAAAAGCCACCTCTCAACAGCTTGACGCAGGTAAGCTGTTTGCCTCAGAACACTTGTCGCTTTATCTTCCTTTTTGTCTTCTTGAACTTCCTCCTCAGCCGTATCTTGCTTGTTTTCTTGGCCTGCAGATCTTCCCTCGACGGAACACATGGATGTTGATGCTGTCATCGAGGAGTCCACCAGGGCCGCTGCCGCTGAGGCCGATAGGGTCGCCAATGACGAGGCCGCCAAGAATGCTGCCGCCGAGGCCGCCAAGGATGCTGCTGCCGAGGCCGCCAAGGCCGCACAGGAAAAGGCCGCCAAGGAGTCTGCTGAGAGGACCGACGAGGAGACCGGTGACCATACTGACGGCATTCCTGCCGCAGGTGCGCCAGGCGCTATGCCGGCCACGGAGCCCCCAGCTGCCGGTGAAGCGGCTGTTGAAGATCAGCCGTCAACATCCGAAGCTCCCTCTTCAAGCAAGTACCTCAAAGTTGGCGACAACCTGTTCGTCAGCATATCAGGAACGGCAAGCATTGGGGTGCCGACTGAAGGGGAAACCTTTGACGAAGACATCATCGCTGCTACGGGGCTCGAGATTGTTGACGAGCCATGCACCAGTAGCAGAAAATCCGAAGAAGAAAAACTCCTCCAGACCATGAGCAGCAACTTCCAGAAGCTCCAAGCACTTCACCGCTCCCGGAAAGAGAAACTGGACTCCAGGGCAGCAGTTGTTGAAGCAACGGAGGCAGATTTCCAGAAGCGCATCGAGGAAATGCAAGTCTGGTTAACCGAAGCCTTTCAGGAGCTGAAGACGAGCCAAGAGCAGCTGAGCTAAAACTGGAACGAGCTCCTCATGAAACAGTCCGATGTTGAAAAGGCACAGGAGGAGGCCAAACAACAGGTCACTGCAGAGGAAGCTCGCTTGAGAGAGCTCCGCATCGGGCTTGAGGCCCATGAAGAAGACCTCGATGCTCGCGAGAAGGCGCTTGCCGACAAGCTTCGCGGCAAGGATGAAGAAACTGAGAAGCTTGTCGCGCAGCGGACCTAAGAGCTGGAGCAGAAGCACAAGGAAACACTCGAAGCGCTGGTCATAGACCACGCCGGCAAGCTGAAGGAAGCCGTCGATGCTGCCGAAGCTGCAGAGGCTGCCAAGAACTTGCTGGAGGAGAAGGTGAAGAGGCTGGAAGCAGATCTCGAAGGTCATGGCAAGGAGCTCTCGACACTCAAGACTGAAAGAGAGAAAACTCTTCACAGCTTGATGGAGATGCAGGTCGCCATATCCGACAAGACCAAGCAGCTTTCCTCAGCCACTGACTCCATTGACGATCTGAAAATGAAGCTGACCACGCTGGAGGAGACTCTTGAGGGCAGCAGGGCTCGTGAGAAGGCCTTGGTCAAAGATCTCCAAGATGAGAAGGACCTGCTCAAGAGCGCCGCCGTTAGCCATAACGACTATGTGACAGGTGTGCAGATCTGGACTGAGCGCCTTATCAACGTCGCGGAGAGGCTTGCAGCTCAACTGTCCACCATGGATTTGCAAGGCTTCAACTACTCTTCCGACGAGAGAGTGTCCACGAGCGCCAAGCTGACCATGTTCTTTGACGGCCTGATCGACACCCTAAAGCAGCTCCAATCTAACCGAGCAACCCATCTGGCCAGCGAATCGCGCAAACTTTGCCAGGCCGTCCTCGCAAGGTGCTCGTCAAAGTGGTGCACAAGAACCCCGGCATCAACCTCACCAACGTCCTCGACCGCTTGCCGAAGGATGTAGACGTCAAGGCACTTGAGGAACTTGTCGCGCCCATCATCGACAGGGTGAACCAAGTCAAGAGGGTCGAAGGCCAGCGCAGGGACTAGCCGCTTCACTTCTTGTTGTCGCCACGATTCCATGCCAAAGACAATTTTATCTTAAGTTAGAATCGCGGCAACTACTGATGTAATATAACTTGCTATGCTCTGGATGAATGTACGCTATTTCCCTTGTCTGATTTCTTTCTGTATGTATACGCCCTACGCTTTATTGGAAACTTGCCGGCGCGCGCACCCTTGCCGCGAGCGCTAGGTGTGGGACTTTAGCAGCCTGCTGGAGGTGCCGCTACCGGCAAGAAACCTTGACGTTTTCAGTGCAGCCACCTAAACTGTTGAGCGGACTCGAAACAGTGTAAGGGCGCAACCGATCATGACAAGGTTCCTTCGCGTGCAGGTTTTCCATACAAAAGTCGAAATCGTTCAAGCAAGGAAAATCGCCTACAAAAATTTGTTTAAAGTTTCTGCAACTTAGCTTTTCGTTGCTGTACTCCTTCCGGCAAGATGTCAACCTTGAACGTCACCTGTCGGTATCCATACCACCATCCCCCCCGGCAAACTTGCATGCGAGGGAACCTTCTGTCCTTTAAGAAAAAGAAAGAATAGAAAATAGAGATATGGAACCTTGGTGGTTCGTTAATGCTTACCGGAAGCAAGTGTAATACAATGTCTCAGATAAACATGCACATAAGTAAACATGAAAATCGACAAGAATTGTAAAACACTTAATCTTATTCAACTATGCACAAGGTCTGCGCCTGGCTTTGTACAAAGGATTACATGCCTTGGCGGCAAGACTCGTACAAAAGGTGGTTGCCGGGGGACCCGGCGACCGCGCCTTATGGATAGAACTTACGAAGATGTTCGATATTCCAGGAGTTGTTCACCGGAACACCATCTTCGGTCTCCAGGCGGACTGCGCCAGGCCTGGTGACTCGTACTACCCGATAAGGGCCTTCCCACTTCGGCGTCAACTTGTTGGAATTCTTGGCCGACTGAACGCGCCGAAGAACAAGGTCGCCTTCCTCAAGGCTTCGGGCATGAACCTTGCGGCTATGGTAGCGGCGCAAGGCTTGCTGGTAGCGTGCAGCTCGCACAGCAGCCTGAAGACGATCTTCCTCAACGAGCACAGCGTCATCTTGCCGCAGCTGCTCTTGCCCGAGCTCATCATAAGCGAGCACTCGAGGTGACCCGTATATGAGTTCCGTGGGGAGAACTGCTTCCGCCCCGTAAACTAGGGAGAAGGGTGTCTGGCCGGTGGTTCGATTTGGTGTCGTTCTGATTGACCAAAGAACCGTCGGCAACTCATCAATCCAGCGCCTTCCGCACTTGCGCAGCTTGTCGAAAGTCCTTGTCTTGAGGCCTCGCAACACTTCAGCATTTGCCCTTTCCGCCTGGCCGTTGCTCCTTGGATGAGCAACAGAAGCAAAACAGATCTTGCCGCCAAGGTCTTGGACGTACTGCATGAAGGTGTGGCTCGTGAACTGTGTGCCGTTGTGAGTGATGATCCTATTAGGCACACCAAAATGGCAAACTAGTCCCTTGAAGAACTTGACGGCTGACTGTGCTGTCACCTTTCTCACTGCTTCCACTTCCGGCCACTTTGTGAACTTGTCTATTGCAACGTACAGGTACTCAAAGCCCCCGGTAGCACGGGGAAAGGGACCCAATATGTCGAGCCCCCAGACCGAAAACGGCCAGGAAAGAGGGATTGTCTGAAGAGCTTGAGCTGGTTGATGCAATTTCTTTGAATGGAACTGGCACACTTCACACTTGGTTACTAGTGCAGTTGCATCCTGGAGAGCGGTGGGCCAAAAGAAACCTTGCCGGAATGCCTTACCAACAAGAGCTCTTGATGCTATGTGGGAACCACATATGCCTCCATGAATCTGTGCCAACAGCTCTAGTCCATCCTCCCGAGGAATGCATTTCAATTTCACACCGTTCGGTCTTTTTCTGTATAGGACATCGTCCACAAACTGGTACATTTTAGACCGACGGGCTACTTTTTCCGCTTCTTCCTGTTCTTCGGGGAGTTCTCCTATTTGAAGGAAATGGACGATGTGCTGTGCCCATGCTGGAGCCTGAGGCTCGACAACAAGGACTAAAGGCATGTCCTCTGCCGTGGGGGCGTTTGTCTCTATGGCAAAGGCTCGAGGCCCTGCCGGAGTCTGTCGCTCCCCGGCAAGCTCGGCGGGAGCGTTTGTCTCGACGGCAAGAGCCTAAGGCCCTGCCGGAGCCTGTCGCTCACCGGCAAGCTTGGCGTCGTTCCCGGCAACTTCTTTGCCGGCGGCCTCTGGGAGATCTGGCGGAAAATACTTGCCGGAACTCAACTTCCTTCTTTTCTCTTGTCCCATTGATGGTGTTACGGATGGCTGAGTCAATCGGAGCACAAAAGTCCCTGGTTCCACAGGTAACTTAAGGGCAGCGCGCTTTGACAGGTCATCAGCAATGCTGTTTTCCGCACGAGGAACGTGCTCCATTTGCAGACCATCAAAATGCTCTTCCAATTTCCTCACCCCATCGACATAAGCTTCCATCAATGGACTCTGATAATCCTTATTCACCTGCTTGACGACAAGCTGTGAATCGCCTCTGACGATGAGCTTCTTAATTCCAAGGTCCGTCGCGATCCTGAGACCGGCAAGCAGCCCTTCATACTTTGCAGTGTTGTTTGTCGATCTCTCCTGGGGAAAATGCATCTGAATCACGTATTTGAGGTGCTCTCCGGTGGGTGCGACAAGCAGCACACCAGCACCGGCGCCTTGCAGCGAGAAAGCCCCATCAAATTACATAATCCACTCTTGATTCGTTCCCTTGCCGGGGAGAGTTGTCTCCGAAATCTCCTCGTCTGGCGTTGGGGTCCATTCTGCAATGAACTCCGCCAAAGCTCTGCTCTGAATGGTTGAAGTGCTTTCAAATTTGAGACCAAAGCTTGACAGTTCCAAAGCCCACTCCACAATCCTGCCGGTTGCATCTGGATTCCGCAAAATCCGCTGCAATGGAAAGCAAGTGACAACGGTAATCTCATGTGCCTGAAAGTAATGGCGCAGCTTCCTCGAGGCCATAAGGAGGCCGAAGAGCAACTTCTGCACACCAGAATATCTTGACCTAGCCCCCTGCAAAAGGGAGCTGACAAAATAAACTGGGCGCTGCACCATCTTCTTCTTCTGTGTCGTTTCATTTGACCGCGCAGATCCTACCTTGTCGGCACCAGACTCTGCCGGGGAAGATCCCAGCTCGTCACTTGGCGGTCTTACCGCCGCTGCTGCTGCTTCTTCGTCGGCTTCTCTCTCTGCCACTAACGTAGCACTCACCACTTGATTCGTTGCCGCTAGGTATAGCAGCAACGGCTCTTGTGGTTTTGGCGCGACTAGTACTGGCGGAGAGGAGAGGTACCTCTTCAAATCCTGCAGCGCTGCCTCCGCTTCTGGAGTCCACTTCATGGGACTTGCCTTTTTCAAGATTTTGAAAAAGGGCAGGGCGCGCTCAGCAGATTTTGAGATGAACCTACCCAGAGCAGCAACGCAGCCGGCAAGACGACGCACATCCTTGACACGTCTTGGTGCTTCAATCTGCTCAATTGCCTTGATCTTGCCGGGATTCACTTCGATTCCACGTTGAGATACAAAGAACCCGAGAAGCTTGCCGGACGGAACGCCAAACACGCACTTCTCAGGATTGAGCTTCAAAGCGATCTTGCGCAGATTTGCAAATGTCTCTTCTAGGTCTGGTATGAGCGTTGCCTTGTCCTTGGTTTTGACCACTATGTCATCCATATAAGCTTCCATATTTCTATGTAGCTGGGGCTCAAAACCAATCTGGACTGCTCTTGCAAATGTTGAACCGGCACTTTTCAACCCGAAAGGCATACGTAAGAAGCAATACGTACCACATGGGGTGATAAATGCGGTTTTCTCTTCGTCTTCCTTTGCCATGAAGATCTGATGATATCCTGAGTAGGCATCAAGAAATGAAAGCAAATCGCAGCCGGCAGTGGAGTCCACAATCTGGTCGATGCGCGGCAAGGGAAAAGGATCTTTTGGACATGCTTTATTGATATCTGTATAGTCAATACACAGCCTCCATTTCCCATTCGCCTTGCGCACTACAAATGGATTGGCCAACCATGTTGGATGAAGCACTCCTCTTACCAAACCTGCCGCTTCCAACTTCTTGATTTCCTCGGCAATAAATTGTTGCCACTCCAAAGCCTGCTTCCTGACCTTCTGCCTTACGGGCCGCGCGTGAGGACAGGCAGCAAGGTGGTGCTCAATTACTTCCCTGGGAACACCGGGGATATCAGATGGTTGCCATGCAAACACATCGATATTCGCCCGCAGGAAAGCAATGAGCGCGCTTTCCTATTTGTCATCAAGGGTGGAACTTATGGTGAAAGTTCCTCCCGTACCATCCTCCTTGGCGGGCACCTTCTTGGTTTCTGGTGGAGTTGCTTTGGACTTCTTGCTCTTGCCGGTGGAGCTCTCTGGCACATCCTCAACGGGAGCGCAGCACTCCGAGGAGGTGCGCTTGCCGGAGTGAGTGCGAGAGGTCTTGCCGGTCTTCTTCCCCCCGGGAGCTTCAGCGGCAGGAGCAAGCGCCTTGGTGGCAGATGCTGCAACTGCCTCCCAGTAAAGCTGGTCGGTGCAGATAAGCGCATCCTTCTTGTCGGAGTTGACAGTAATGACGCTCATCGGCCCGGGCATCTTCAATACATTATAGGCGTAGTGCGATGCCGCCATGAACTTGGCCAACGCTAGGCGGCCAAGGATCCCATTATATGCCAAAGGAATCTTGGCGACATCGAAAACGATCTTCTCTGTCCTGAAGTTCAGATCACTACCAAATGTGACTGGCAGCGTGATCTCGAGATCTTCATTAGGAATTTGCAAACTCTTGATCACATCGGGTGAGATTAAGTTCAAGCCGGCCCCACCGTCAACTAGCATTTTTGTCACTTTGAGGTTGCGAATCGTTGGTGAAACCAACAATGGCAGACACCCGACCGCAGTTATGCGATCAGGGTGATCCTCAGCGTCAAAAATGATAGGCGTGTTAGACCATTTCAATTGCTTCTGGGCACCGGCAGATGGCTCTCTCGCATTAACCTCGCGCGCCCACTGTTTAAGTTGGCGGCGGGAAGAATGCAACTAGGCGCCCCCGTCAATGCACATCATGTCTGTAGCTTTCTGAAACTCTTGCTCGCTGGACTCATCGTCCTCGTCGTCACCATCACCCCCCTCTTGCTTGTCGCGGCCTCGAGCAGGCCGCTCCTTCTGTTGCTTGGCCTTGCCACGGCGACCTCCTCGGCCACCGCATTTCTTGCCGGACCCCTCCGCGTCATCCTGAGCCTTCTCCTTATCCCGCCTTTCATACTCAGCCTTTTGCTTCTCGACAAGCTGCTCAACTTGCCGGCAGTTTTGGAGATCATGGCCCTTGGTGCGATGGATCTTGCAATATTGCTTGTCGGAGTCCTCAGGCTTGTCGGCAGCCGCCAAGGCCTGACAGGAGGCGCACCCGGCAACATCCTTGCTGGGGCCATCAACCTTGGCCTTCTTGGCAGTGTCGGGATTGCCGGACCCCTCGACGGCAAGCACGGCCTTGCCCTTGCGCTTCCTGCTACGCCGCCGGCCTTTCTTTGCCGGGGCGGCGGCGTCTTCATCCTCAGAGTCGATCCCTGCACCAGCATCTTCGCCGGGGAATCTCCTCCCTTCTTCAGCTCGAGCACACTTATCAGCTAGAGCATAGAGCTCGGCAACATCCCTGACTTTGTTCATCGCCAGCTCTTCGCGCATCCTGCGGTTGCGCGCATTCTGATGGAACGCGCTGACAACAGTGGCAGGATGAACGTCTGGGATGTTATGATGTACACGGCTGAATCTCTGTATGTACTTGCGCAAAGTTTCGCCTTCTTTCTGGGGGATGAGATGCAAATCACTTTCTTGGCCAGGAGCTTGGTGGCCTCCAGTAAAGGCACCAACAAACTCATGACACAGATCTGCCCAAGAAGAAATGGAATTCTCCGGCAGATGCATCAACCACGACCTGACGTTGGGCTTAAGCACCAACGGGAAGTAGTTGGCGAGTATCTTGTCGTCGCGAGCCCCGGTAGCCTGCACCGCAATGGTGTAGATGCTCAAGAACTCCGACGGGTGGGTCTTGCCGTCGTACTTCTCCGGGACCTCTGGTTTGAACGTGCGGGAATTGGGCCACTGGACTCGCCGCAGCTCACGGGTAAAAGCTGGAGAACCCACCTCATAAGGTAGTTCGCCAGGATTCCCTGGCGCAGGCTTGTCTACAGTGGGTCCTGCGCGCTTATCAGATTGATGGCGCGCTTCCCGATGCCGCTCGATGGTAGTCCGAGCGTCTTCTTTGCCTTGTTCCCGAAGAACTTGACGTTGATCGCGGCGGGTCCGCGGATCAGACGACGCCGTCGAGTCGTCATCACAGGCGTCGACCCGTCGAGTCAGCGATTGCTGTTGCCGCCGTGGAAGAGAGTGCACCGTGGTCGTGCCGCCTCCGGTCTTCCCGCCATCGGCGCGCGTCGGTTCGATGGACTGCCGCCGCGACGGCTCCGCCTACTGCGGCCCATCTTTATTGGCGAAGCTGATGAGGCTCTGAATAGCAGCTCTCCATTCTTTGAGCTTCTCTGCAGCAGGAGGATAATCCAGGAGCAGCTGTGCTCGCGCCAGTGCTTCTGCTGGTGTAGGCGGCGGCGAGAGGTGCGAAGAACGTGAGGTGCTTTGACTCCTAACCGTGTTAGAAGGAGCTCCATCACGGTCCCTCGACCGCGCGCCACCTCCACCAATGTGTTGGCGTGCATGCTGGTCCTGCGCATCTCGAGGATGATGCTCAGGAGACTTTCCGTGGGGACGCTTGGAACCTCCGACGTCGCGGCGCTGCTCATCGCACGCGAACTGATAAGGCCGCGGCGCATGCGCCGGCGTGGTTGTCTTAGAAGGCGCCCTTCCGTCCCTGGAGTTCGCTACACCGCCCGCTGGTAGCACAACTCCATCTTTAGATCTAGCAGCGCGAACGACGCTGCTCGCTTGGCTTCGATCACCAGAACATCGTGGAAGCTCAGGATCTCCGCCTGCTCCGCCCGCATCCACACCGTCGCCCGTCTGTGTAGCCACAGGTGCACCGGACGCAGATGGACCAACCGCCGTAAAACCCTTCTTCTTGGGAGCCATGGTGATGAAGATGATGAAGAAACTGACGCGCTGATCGCTAGATCAGGTTCACGCAACCTTTCCCCCTACCTGGTGCGCCAAAGATGTCGGCGTACGACACCTATAGGATCGGGAGGAGCCCTTTACGGTTCGGCAGGGAGAAAGGCTTGCACAAAGAGCAGATCCAACGAACAACGCGAGGGATTTTTATCCAGGTTCGGGCCGCTGAGAAGCGTAAAACCCTACTCCTTCTTTGGTTGTATTGGATGTGTTTAAGCCCAAGCTTCAGGAGCGCTTGCAATGAACAGTAAGTTTGGGCAGCAGCTACACATGCAGAATGGGCCAGAAGGTCCTCCTCCTGTAGCTACGCCTTGGGCCTCCTTTTATATGTTCGAAGGGGTCACCAACAGTGGCGAAGTACAAGAGGTGTAAAGTAGGTACAGTGTTATCATACCTAATACTGACGGCTTAGGACAAACGCATTTAATGCTCCGTTGAGGTGTCCCTTAGCTTCTTGGGGACGGAAAAAGGGGCCGTCCCATTGGCACCTCTTAAGCCCATCCGCCGCTAGCGCCTGACACGCGTCCAGGAGGACAATAGCTAAAAGACAAGCTGGTCGCTACGCTGGAGCGGTGACAGGGTGGCGAGGTCTTGCCGGGTGCGAGCCTTGCCGGGGCTGCGAGCCATCCCGGCAAGATCTTGCCGGGGCTCCAGTCCTTCGGTCTTCTATCATCTGATTATTGTCTTGAATGCTTTCTTGATACTCTTGTACTTATATCCAGCTGTCCCCCGGCAGGCTTTGCCGCTGGTGTGGCTACAACCGCCCGTGCACAAGTATGGGGGTACTAAAAGACCCAAACTTTAGTACACCGACAGTTTAGCATTTTTATTGTTGCTACTAGATGAAGAACCTTTCTTGCCTTTGTTACTAGTTTGTTTAGTTTTAACTTGTGGCATGAATGTAGACAATAGTAGTTGTTTGGCTAGATAAGATGAAGTCTTCTTTCGGAGATCTTCATTGATAGCTTTACGAAACTCATGCTCTTGCTCCAAGTTGAGCTTCTCGAAGCGTAGCTTCTCATGAGTCCTTACAAGCTCTCTATGATCTTCAAGAGTAGATTCATGAGCTAACTTAAGAGTGTTTAGTTCTTTAGTTAGTTGTTCTATTTTCATCTTATCATCATCAATTGACTTATCTTGACTAGCATGAGAATTATCAAGTTCATTTTGACTAACATCACTAGTTTTATCAAAGAGCAAGTCATCATCACAAAGCAAATCATTTTCATCACTATTGAAATCAAGATACTCGGGTTGTGATACCTTGGGGCCTTTAGCCATGAAGCAACTTCCACTCCTTTCATTTGGTGAATCAAATAGATCATAGGAGTTGGTAGTCACTAGAGCAATTTTGGCAACACCATCATCTTGACTATAGTTGGAGTCGGAGTGATAGCTTCTCTCGGAGTGGTTGTCGGAGTCGGAGCCGGAAACCCATTCACCAACATGAGCTTGATGTTTTGTTCTTGTGTAGCTCTTGGTGTACTTGTCCTTCTTCTCTGAATCTCTACTTCTCCTTGAGGGTCTTCGTTCATAACGATCATCTCTACTCCTTCTCTCTCTTTGAGGTGATTCATTCCTTGAGCTTCGTCTTCTAAGTGACTCTTCTCTTCGTTTGTAGGGAGCCGTGCACTCATTGGAGTAGTGTCCGGGCTTCCCACAATTGTAGCAATTGCGGTCACGACTTGACGAACGCTTCTCATCATATCTTGAGTTGGAGCTTCGTTCTTTGCCTCTATTCTTGTAGAACTTGTTGAATTTCTTGACCATGAGGCTTATCTCTTCATTGGTGACAAGGTTGTCGCTTGACGTTGCGGGAGCATCACTTCTGGCTTTGTAAGCACCGCTAGACTTGTTGTGAAGCTCTTCTTTGTCTTTGAGTGTCATCTCATGAGCAACAATCCTTCCAATGACTTCCGTAGGCTTGAGATCTTTGTAGTTGGGCATCATTTGGATCAATGTGCACATGGTGTCGTATCTCTCATCCAAAGCTCTAAGTATCTTCTTGATGATGAATTTGTCGGTCATTTATTCGCTTCCTAAGCCGGCAATCTCATTGGTGATGAGAGCTAGCCTAGAGTACATCTCTGCGACTCCTTTACCATCCTTCATCTTGAACTTGTCAAGCTGACTTTGAAGAACATCTAACTTGGATTCTCTCACGGACTCGGTTCCTTCGTGCATATCAACCAAAGTATCCCAAATCTCTTTTGCATTCTCAAGATGGCTGATTTTGTTGAATTCTTCGGGGCATAGGTAGTTGAGGAGAATGTCACATGCTTGAGCGTTGTATTGCAACATCTTCAATTCATCCGCGGTCGCTTCACGATCCGGTTCCTTTCCATCACCAAAGAATTCACCTTGTAAGCCAACACGAACAACAGCCCATACGGCAGGGTTATGACCAAGAATATGCATTTTCATTTTGTGCTTCCAACTAGCAAAATTAGTGCCATCAAAGTACGGACCTCTACGGTGATAATTTCCCTCACTAGACGCCATACTCTCCTAGGTTGTGAGACCAATGCAATGGAGACCAATGCTCTGATACCACTTGTAGGACCGAAAGTATGTCTAGAGGGGGGTGATTAGACTACTTGACCAAATAAAATTTCAACCTTTTCCCAATTTTAGTGTTGGCAGATTTTAGCATTCATGGCAAGTCAAGTACACCCTACACATGCATGTCTAAGAGTATAGCTGCGGAAAGTAACAACAAGCATGAGTAGAAAGTAAGGGTAGGAGGATCAAACGCAATTGTAGACACGATGATTTTTCCCGTGGTTCCGATAGGTGGTGCTATCGTACGTCCACGTTTATGGAGTCTTCAACCCACGGAGGGTAACGGTCGCGAGAGTCCACGGAGGGCTCCACCCATAAGGGTCCACGAAGTAGCAACCTTGACTATTCCATAACGGCTTCCGTCCACGAAGGACTAGCCTCACTATGGGTAGATCTTCACGAAGTAGGCGATCTCCTTGCCCTTACAAACTTCTTGGTTCAACTCCACAACACGAAGTAGGAGGCTCCCAAGCGACACCTAACCAATCTAGGAGGCACCACCCTCTAAAAGGTAATAGGCTCGATAATGACGATGAACTCCTTGCTCTTGTGCTTCAAGATGATAGACTCCTCAACACACAATCACTCTCTCACAGATTTGGCTTGGTGGAAGAGATGGGATTGGTGGAAAGAAACTTGGGGAGGCTAGAGATCAAGATTCATATGGTTGGAATGGAATGGCATGATCTCAACACATGAGTAGGTGGCTCTCTCTCAGAAAACTGGATGGGGCAAGTATGGAATAGTTCTGAGTGCTTCTCTTTCGAGTGGGTGGTGGTGAAGGGGTATATATAGGCATCCCCAAAAATCCAACCGTTACACACAAAATGACCAACTCGGTGACACCGATGTGTTAAGCTCAGTGGTACCGAAGTGACCAAAAGGTGGCAACTTTTGAATCTCGGTGAGACCGATATATGAAACTCGGTTGCACCGATAAGGCGACCAACGGTCAGATTGCCTATTCTCGGTGACGCCGATCCAACAATCTCGGTGGTACCGATATTGTGAAACTGCGTAACAGAAAGTTGGCAACCCAAACTCGGTGGCACCGAAGCAGAATCGGTTGCACCGAAAGGCTAGGGTTTGGCTAATGTCTGTCTGAGTATGGGAATCGGTGGCACCGAGTGTATGTGTTGGTTGCACTGATTTTGGATGTTTGACTTTGGACAGACTTTTGTGGAAGAGCTTGTGGGTGTTTGTGACTATCACTTGTGCACGTATGAGCATTTTGTTCACCAACAGTACCTTACCCCCTTTTAATAGTATTGGCTTTCCTATGGACTCAAAGTGATTTCTCACAAAGTAAAATGTAGAGTCCTCTTGCTTGAAGCTTTGCCAATCCATTTCCTTGCATCTTGGGGTATCTCCACAATCTCCACAATCCTTTTGCCAATCCTATCATTGAACTTTTCCTGAAATATACTTGGTGGAAACATTAGTTCAATGACTTATATGTTGTTATTAATTACCAAAACCACCAAGGGAGCAAATGTGCTTTCAGAGCATCTACAACTACCATTGCCAAATTTAATGCCTTGTATGTCAATGGATGCCTTCGGATGCATCTGTGGATAATGATTGTCACCAACTTTTATTGGTGTCCACAACCGTCCTTCTCAAATGCCCCTCCCCCTAAATTCATACAACCCATGCAACGTGATCAACATTTGTGTATAGACAATTTGGAGGAAGGGGATTTGTGACAAGCAGGGGGGCGGGTCACACAGATTGTTGATCGCCGATCTGCGTCAAGATTCAGAAACTCGTTTATGCATTGCATGTATTCCCGGTCGTATATCTAGTCGCACATATGTGCAATCACATTGTAAATGAAACTCTCTCATCATAGTATAAGGTCTCATGTTGCTGCCTTCTTTCTCTGAAGATAGTAATATTTCGTTAAAATCCCCTAATACCACCGACGGGTGATTGCCTTTACTATGTAAATTCCGCAAATTATCCCAAGATAAGTGACGCTCACTCTAACCCGGGTGGCCATAAAAACCCGTAAACCGCCAATGTACAGAATTATCATTCATAAAGAGTATATCAATAAAATGAGGAGACACATAGTTCGAAATCACTTTATTCAACTTCTGATAAAACAAGACTAGACCACTGGCCCGACCATCACTATCCACGACAATCATGCAATCAAAAGATAAACTACGACGGAGCTCATCGGCTTTACATTTATTCAGGTGAGACTCAGAAAGAAAAATCAAATCCGGTTTGATACGCCCCTGGAGATCCAAGAGCTCGCGAACTGTCGTGGATGAGAGCATACCATGCCAGTTCCAACCTAGAATTTTCATGTGGCCCGGCGGACCTCCTCCTCGGAGGCCGCCGATACGCCATCATATCCAACCGACTCCCTCCTCTGTAGCAGGTAAGCCTCCTCCTTCTCTGTTTCCTTCGCCACATGAGTGATTGTCCCATCCCCATCTCTCATAGTTTCTACCCATCCCATACAGATTCTCTTTGAGGAAACACTCGTCTCACCATACAACAATTGTTCATAGCTATCTATCTCTCTCTCAAAAGAAAAATACAAATCACTCCCTGTTGGTGGAGCACCAAAAGGATTGCCCCTCTTTTTTCCTATGATTTCTTTACAAGTTCCTTCATATTTTTCATTCCCTCCCTTCTTTCTTCCCCTCTTATCTTTCCTCTTACCCTGACCCTGCATGGTTCCAGCATTAAACGTAAACATTGCAGAATTTTTTTCCATGGCAGGAGCAGCCAGCCTCGTAGCCACAGCCCCTGATAACGCCTCCAGGACCCCTGGCTTAAACAACATCTGATCCTGTAAGCTTGTACCATCAATGGCTTCTACTAGCTTGTGTTTTTCGACGAACTTGCTTCTTTGGCTTATGAAACTTTCTAATAAGAAAAATTTGATGCCAAATCTTAGAAGTTAGAATGCAAATAATAAAAGGCATATTTAGTTTATGAATTTACAACGTGTTTGTAAGTACTGAGAAAGAAAGTTACACAATTGGAATGACATGTTAATTATAGATAATGAAACGTAATCCATATATGTGTGTTGATTTAAGTTGTAGTGTATCTACTATCTTGTTCTCTTCCAAGAATTCACATCTTGAAGTTAATGAATATATGTACTCCAAAAATTTTGGACGTTGATTGTTGTAACGAAGATAATAATGGACGTAATATGTTTATATATTTAAAACATGTTCTAAGTTTGGGAAGTAGGAACTTAATTTTCTAGTTACATACACCCAAACTTAACCTTGGATAATCTACAACTGGGATCTTCAAATTCCCCCTATACGTCCGGGTAGGCCGCGACCCAGAAGGACTCCTCAAACCGGCTCTATACGTCTGGGCTAATCGAGACCCCCATATCTAGCCCATATCTGGGGTGGATATGAGGAGGCCCGGACGCGCCCGGGCACATCCACCACATCGGATCTGACATACATGACCCATGACAAATTTCATCAAATCGCCCCCAACCTAGTCGGACCAGCCCTTCTCCTCTCCTCTCTTCTCCATCGTCTGTGTTGGGCCTCTCCTAGCTTTGCCACCACCCTATTTCCGCCGCCGTCCTAACCCCTCAGCGCCATCACCACCTTCACAAAACTCACCCCTACCGGTCTTTCCGCCCTAGACTCTGTCATGGTATGTCCCGCTCTTCTCATCATACACCTTGCCTTATGTGTGTTCGAAAAAATGTGACAACGGTTTTTTGGATTTCTTTTGTAGGAAAAGCGATGGATTCGTCGGATGAGGAGTATCAAGATAAGGAGCTTGATGAATTAGTTCAAAATGAGTGATTCAGATGACGAAGACGCTGACTTGATGATGATGATCAACATCCAGGAGGAAATAGAGAGAGACATGGAGCACATTCTGAACTTCATGGGTTTGAGAAAAGGGGGAGAGTTCTAAACCGGGATAGGCTCATTGGGGCACGACTACTCTACAAGGATGCTTGCACCCGTAGACTTGTTCGTATTACCCCAAGTGTAAGGGTAAAGTAGCCCAGCAACAAGTATTTTCTCAGTTAGAGAACCAAGGTTATCAATCCAGTAGGAGTCACCTAGCAAAACAAAGTGAGTGGCACTTGCACACAAAATAAATAGCACACTTGTCTCCAACACGGCAAGAGGGTTGTCAAGTCCCTTGTCTTGCTAGTTATAAGATTAAACACAAGTGATAGAGATAGTTGGTAGCAAAGTAAAATGGTAACAATAACAATTGTTCAGAAGAATTCAACAATGGAGAATAAACCCAGGGGGTCATAGGTTCACTAATGACATGTCTCTCTCCAAACAAGCAAGTGGCATATATTTATGACTATGATCATTCATGGTATAATCTCATATAAGCATTACGTCCGTGATAAGTTGACCGTTTGATACGGGGCAAACCCGAGGGTGGCCTGATCTTCACGAATTGGAGGTGGATTCGAGGAAGAACACGAAGAACACGAGGGGAAAACGTGGAGAAATCAAAGGGGGAACACTCTATTGGACAAGATCCACACCAAGTACTACTCAAATCACAAGCAATACATGAGGTGCATCAAGATCCAAGAACATCAACGGAAATAAAGATACATGGGTAGTTCATCCAAATCTCTAGGAGAGATGGGCCTTGAAATTCGTGATGGATCTTCCATCGAAAGGGGCCTTGACATCCTCTAGGGATCTTCTCCGGTGGAGGCCTCGGTCTTCATGAGAGAAGTAGAGGAAGGAGCAAAGCTCATCTATGAATGAGCTATCACTTTGCTAACCCTAATTCGGAGCTAGGAGACAAGTACTTATAGTCCAAGGGGTAAGTTGGGAATACATGGTTTGTGGCGCCTTTCTCTGTGAACAGGCAGGCCGGTTGTACCGGTCACTCAACCGGTTGTACCGCTTGGGGCGGTTGTAACTCTTCCTGGAGCCATGCGTTGAAGTTGGGAGCGGCTATACCGGTGTTTGGACCGGTTGTACCATTCAGGCTGCGTCTGTGGGAACAACCGGGTTGGTACCGGCCTTGAACCGCTCGAAAACAGAAAGTTGGCCCGGTTTGAGCGGTAGTTGACTGATTGTACTGGTTGACTGATTGTACCGGTATTTCTGCGCTGGCACAATCCTCTTCCTTCCTTCTGCGCTTCCATGCTTCCTTCACAGATGGTGTAGTTTTTCCTTGGCGCTTGCACTCCTCCTCTACGTGAAGCTCCAATAATACCTATGCATGCACACGAGAGGGGTGTCAAGTAACAAACCATCCTCGAAGGGGTCAAGTGAACATGTGTAAAGGAGATGATTCATCTTTATGTATGTGAAGTAGATTTCGCACGTGTCACTTGCCGAATGGACTCTTGTCATGGTGATGTCCATAGGATGCTCTGCATCATCCCCTCCCCCTTGGGAAAGATCCGTCCTCGGATCGAAATCCAACTGACCATGGGAAAGAGATGGCGTCGCCGTGTAGAAGTGGACGATCACCAAGAGCTCATCATCTAGAAGCTCGAAAAGGTCAATCTCCAATGTTGCACCGTCCAGTAATTCCTTCAAAAGGAGCAATGACAACAAACACTTGGAAAAACAAATGTGGTTAGTGTTAGTGCAAAACCAAGCATTTAAGCGGTTATTCACCGAAAAAGTGTCGTCATCATGCATAACATATGGTGTGACAAGGGATTGTGTCATGGCATGTAAGCATATAAATTGAGAACAAGCAAAGTTATCATGGGAACAAGCATGCAAATGTGAGGTAGGGATGCAAATATGTGTAACAAGTGAACAAGCATCTACCTCGAGGTAATAGCACGCATGCACAAAGTGCTCAACAAATGGTCTATGGTAGGCATATGAGTCATTCATAACACCAAAGAAAATGAAGTGTCTAAACACACGGGGCAATCCAAAGTGCAAGGTAATCCAAGCATAATGTTCATATGGTGTAGTGAAGATAGTGGGGCACTCAACACAATAGAAAGAGCAAGTGTTCAACATGTGTGAGGGAAGCAAGTCAAGTATGTTGCAATCAATTGGGCATGGCAAATGTGAAGAAATGACATTGTTGCAACTAAACATATGATAGGAGCAATTAATCAACAAGTTGGATGCAACACACAAGGTATATATGTCACGAGGCATGCAAAGATGGTAATCATGAGTGGAAACAATATATCTATCATGTGTGCAAATATGTGGTCCAAGATGACCAATATGTGTCATGGTGCAAGCAACACAAGTAAGATGATCCACAATATCCATGCGCAAGAAGGATGTCACCTCAAAAGCGTGACCTTGTGCATCCTTCACAATGTCGAAACACAAGCAAGTGCGATGTAGAAACGCGTCGGTGTAGCATGGCTCGCTCTCAAGAGCTCGAATGGTCAACTCACGTGAAGTGGAAGTTTACATGTAGTCGAAGTATCCTACACATGCACAAACAAAAGCAAAGAATGCATGTGCATGGTAGATAAACACATCATCCATCATGATGGTTCTATTCTCTTGCACATAACCGTTAGGATCACAAGTGCATGAATAATATGATGCAATAATGACTATATTCATGACACTAGGCATATGGTGCAAAGAAGGAAGGCAAGCATGCTTCACATGAAAGGTGTCAAAGGCTCCAACAATATGAGAGCTAGCTATGGGGACAATCTCATTAGCAAAATTAATAGCATTGTTGCACTCAATACATGGAAAATCATCTAGAATGAAAGATGCAACACATGGAAACGTATGACAACATTCAATATCAATCATGTGTGAAGCATGGCAATGGTTGTGATCAACCGCATGAAGGGAGCAAGTATTAATCATCGGTGATGCAACATAGGCAAGCATAGTAATGATACGTCCATTTTGCATCATGATTTCCTACTGTTATTTACTTTGTTTTGTTGAATAATAATGCTTTGGGGAGTGATTCTAATGCCTTTTCTCTCATAATATGCAAGGTTTACACAAAGAGGGAGAATACCAGCAGCTGGAATTCTGGACCCAAGAAAAGCACGTCAGAGATACCTATTCTGCACAACTCCAATGAAGCTGAAAATTTACGGAGATTATTTTTATATTTAATAAAAATTACTGGAGCTAAAAACTACCGGAGGAGGCCCCCCAGGTGGGCACAACCCACCAGGGCGCGCCAGCCCCCCTGGGCGCGCCCTGATGGGTTGTGCCCAGCCTGGCCCGCTTCCGGTGCCCATCTTCTGGTATAAATTCCCAAAAAACCTAAAAGAATTAAGAGGAGGACTTTCGGGACGAAGCGCCGCCGCCTCGAGGTGGAACTTGGGCAGGAGCACTTTTGCCCTCCGGCGGAGCGATTCCGCCGGGGGAACTTCCCTCCCGGAGGGGGAAATCGAAGCTATCGTCATCACCAACACCCCTCTCATATTTGGGAGGCCAATCTTCATCAACATCTTCAATAGCACCATCTCCTCTAAAACCCTAGTTCATCTCTTGTATTCAATCTTTGTACCGGAACCTCAGATTGGTACCTGTGGGTGACTAGTAGTGTTGATTACCTTGTGTAGTTGATTACTATATGGTTTATTTGGTGGAAGATTATATGTTCAGATCCATTATGCTATTCATTACTCCTCTGATCTTGAGCATGATTATTATTTGTGAGTAGTTACCTTTGTTCTTGAGGTCACGGGAGAAGTCATGTTGCGAGTAATCATGTGAATTTGATATGTGTTCGATATTTTGATGATATGTATGTTGTGATTCTCTTAGTGGTGTCATGTGAATGTCGACTACATGACACTTCACCATTCATGGGCCTAAGGGAATGAATTGTGGAGTAGTTATTAGATGATGGGTTGCTAGAGTGACAGAAGCTTAAACCCTAGTTTCTGTGCTACTTCGTAAGGGGCTGATTTGGATCCACATGTTTAATGCTATGGTTAGACTTTGTCTTAATACTTTTCTCGTAGTTGCGGATGCTTGCGAGGGGGTTAATCATAAGTAGGTGGTTAGTTCAAGTAAGAACATCACCTTAGCACCGGTCCATCCACATATCAAATTATCAAAGTAGCGAACACGAATCAAACCAACATGATAAAAGTGACTAGACGAAATTCCCGTGTACCCTCAAGAACACTTTTGCCTATTACTAGTGATTGTTCTGGCCTGTCCTTTGCCTCAAAAGGATTGGGCTACCTTGATGCACCTTGTTTACCATTATCTTTACTTGCTCGTTACAAATTACCTTGCTATCAAACTATATGTTACCTACAATTTCAGTGCTTGCAGAGATCACCTTGCTGAAAACCGCTTGTCATTTCCTTCTGCTCCTCGTTGGGTTTGACACTCTTACTTATCGAAAGGACTATGATTGATCCCCTATACTTGTGTGTCATCAAGACTCTTTTCTGGCGCCGTTGCCGGGGAGTGAAGCGCTCTTGGTAAGTGGAAATCGGTAAGAAAAAACTTATACTACGTGCTGAAATTTATTGCTACTTGCTACTATGGAGAACAATCCTTTGAGGGGTTTGTTCGGGGTATCTTCACCTCGACCGGAACCACAATTAGTTGCCACTCTACCTACAGCACCTACTGAAAATGTTACTTATGAAATTCCTTCGGGTATGGTAGAACAACTGCTTGCTAAACCTTATGCAGGAGATGGAACTGAACATCCTGATATGCATCTTTTATATGTGAACGAAATATGTGGATTATTTAAGCTTGCAGGTTTACCCGGAGATGAAGTTAAGAAGAAGGTTTTCCCTTTATCTTTGGAGGTAAAATCATTGACATGGTATAGGCTATGTGATGATCTTGGATCGTGGAACTGGAATCGTTTGCAATTGGAATTTCGTCAAAAGTTTTATCCCATGCATCTAGTTCATCGTGATCAGAATTATATATATAATTTTTGGCCCCGTGAAGGAGAAAGTATCACTCTAGCTTGGGGGAGGCTTAAGTCAATGCTATATTCATTCCCCAATCATGACATTCCGAGGGAAGTTATCATTCAAAAATTTTATGCTCGGCTTTCTCATAATGATCAATCCATGCTCGATACTTCTTGTGTTGGTTCTTATATGAAGAAGACTATTGATTTCAAGTGGGATCTCTTAGAAAGAATTAAACGCAACTCTGAAGATTGGGAACTTGATGAAGGTAATGCGTCACGTATAAAGCTTGAATTTGATTGTGTCAAATCTTTCATGAATACCGATACTTTTCACAAGTTTAGCACTAAATATGGACTTGACTCTAAGATAGTAGCCTCTTTCTGCGAAGCATTTTCTACTCATGTTGACCTTCCTAAGGAGAAGTTGTTTAAATATCATCCCCCTATTAAAGTAGAAATTAAAGAACCGGTCGTAGCTAAAGAAGAAACCATCTTTTACAATGTTGATCCAGTTGTGCCTACCGCTTATATAGAAAAACCACCTTTCCCTATTAGGCTAAAGGAACATGCTAAGGTATCAACCGTGGTTCCTAAGAGTAATATAAGAGCACCTAAACCCCCTGAGCAAATTAAAGTAGAACCTAGTGTTCCTATGGTTAAAGATCTCTTGGTAGAAAATATTGATGGGCATGTCATCTACCTTTGTGATGAAGCTGCTAGAAATGCTAAACCTGATAAAAAAGATAAACATAGACCCATAGAAGGCTTGCCCGTTGTCTCAGTTAAAATAGGAGATCATTGCTACCATGGTTTATGTGACTTAGGTGCTAGTGTGAGTGCTATCCCTTTTACCTTATACCAATAAATTATGAATGAAATAGCACCTGCTGAAATGGAAGATATTGATGTTACTATTAAACTTGCTAATAGAGACACTATGACACCACTTGGGATTGTTGGAGATGTTGAAGTCTTGTGTGGGAAAGTAAAATACCCTACAGATTTTCTAGTTCTTGGTTCCCCACAAGATGACTTTTGTCCCATTATCTTTGGTAGACCCTTCTTGAGCACCGTCAATGCTAAGATAGATTGTGAAAAACAAACTGTCGGTGTCAGTTTTGGTAATGTGTCTCATGAGTTTAATTTTTCCAAGTTTAGTAGACAACCTCGTGATAAAATGATACCTAGTAAGGATGAGATAATTGGTCTTGCTTCCATTGCTGTGCCTCCTACTAATCCGTTAGAACAATATTTGCTCGACCATGAAAATGATATGAACATGCGTGAAAGAAATGAAATAGATCAAATTTTCTTCGAACAACAACCTCTCTTGAAACACAATTTGCCTATTGAAACTCTTGGAGGTCCTCCTCCACCTAAAGGTGATCCTGTGTTTGAATTGAAACAATTGCCTGACACTTTGAAGTATGCTTATCTTGATGAGAAAAAGATATATCCTGTTATTATTAGTGCTATCCTTTCAGAACATGAAGAAGAAAGATTATTGAAAGTTCTAAGGAAGCACCAGGCTGCTATTGGATATACTCTTGATGATCTTAAGGGCATTAGTCCCACTCTATGTCAACACAAGATCAATATGGAACCTGATGCTAAACCCGTTGTTGATCACCAACGACGATTGAATCCCAAGATGAAAGAAGTGGTAAGAACTGAAATATTAAAACTTCTGGAAGCAGGTATAATCTATCCCATAGCTGATAGTAGATGGGTAAGTCCTGTTCATTGTGTCCCTAAGAAAGGAGGTATTACTGTTGTTCCTAATGATAAGAATGAACTCATTCCACAAAGAATTGTCACTGGCTATAGAATGGTAATTGATTTTAGAAAATTGAATAAAGCTACTAGGAAAGATCATTACCCTTTGCCTTTCATTGATCAAATGCTAGAGAGATTATCTAAGCACACACACTTTTGTTTCCTAGATGGATATTCTGGTTTCTCTCAAATACCTGTGTCACAATCCGATCAAGAGAAAACCACCTTTACTTGCCCTTTTGGAACCTATGCTTATAGACGTATGCCTTTTGGTTTATGCAATGCACCTGCTACCTTTCAAAGATGTATGACTGCTATATTCTCTGACTTTTGTGAAAAGATTGTGGAGGTTTTCATGGATGATTTTTCCGTTTACGGAACTTCTTTCGATGATTGCTTAAGCAACCTTGATCGAGTTTTGCAGAGATGTGAACAAACTAATCTGGTCTTGAATTGGGAGAAGTGCCACTTTATGGTTAATGAAGGTATTGTCTTGGGGCATAAAATATCTGAACGAGGTATTGAGGTGGATAAAGCTAAAGTTGATGCAATTGAGAAAATGCCATGTCCTGAAGATATTAAAGGTATTCGAAGTTTCCTTGGCCATGCTGGTTTCTATAGGAGGTTCATTAAAGACTTCTCTAAAATTTCTAGGCCTCTTACTAATCTTTTGCAAAAGGATATTCCTTTTGTCTTTGATGATGATTGTGTGGAAGCCATTGAAACACTCAAGAAAGCCTTAACCTCTGCACCTATCGTTCAACCACCTGATTGGAACTTGCCTTTTGAAATTATGTGTGCTGCTAGTGATTATGCTGTTGGTGCTGTCCTAGGACAAAGAGTTGATAAGAAATTGAATGTTATAAATTATGCTAGTAAAACTCTAGATAGTGCCCAACGAAATTCTGCCACTACTGAAAAAGAATTTTTAGCAGTTGTGTTTGCTTGGGATAAATTTAGATCCTATATTGTTGACTCCAAAGTTATTGTTCACACCGATCATGCTGCTATAAAATACCTTATGGAAAAGAAAGATGCTAAACCTAGACTCATTAGGTGGGTTCTTTTGCTTCAAGAATTTGACTTACATATTGTTGATAGGAAAGGAGCTGAGAACCCCGTAGCTGATAACTTGTCTAGGTTAGAAAATATTATTGATGACCCACTACCTATTGATGATAGTTTCCCTGACGAACAGCTAGCTGCAATAAGTGTCTCACACAACACACCTTGGTATGCTGATTATGCTAATTAACTTATCGCTAAATATATACCACCTAGCTTCACATATCAACAAAAGAAAAAATTCTTCTATGACTTGAGACATTAATTTTGGGATGACCCACACCTTTATAAAGAAGGAGTAGATGGTATTATTAGACGTTGTGTACCTGAGCATGAACAGGAACAAATCCTACGGAAATGTCATTCCGAAGATTATGGAGGACATCATGCGGGAGATAGAACTGCTCATAAGGTATTGCAATCTGGTTTTTATTGGCCTACTCTCTTCAAGGATGCCTGTAAGTTTGTCTTGTCTTGTGATGAATGTCAAAGAATTGGTAATATCGGTAAGCGTCAAGAAATGCCTATGAATTATTCACTTGTTGTTGAACCATTTGACTTGTGGGGTTTTGATTATATGGGGCCTTTTCCTTCCTCTAATGGGTATACTCATATTTTGGTTGAGGTTGATTATGTCACTAAGTGGGTAGTGTCGGTGTCAAAACCGGCGGATCTCGGGTAGGGGGTCCGGAGCTGTGAGACTAGAATCGATGGTAACAGGAAACGAGGGAGACGATGTTTACTCAGGTTCGGGCCCTCCTATGGAGGTAACACCCTACGTCCTGCTTGATTATATTGATGGTATAAGGGTTATAGAGTTGATCTACCCCGAGATCGAATGACTAAACCCTAGATAAGTTCTCTTACCCTACAGCCTAAAACCCTCTGGCTTATATAGACGCCGAGGGTACCTAGGGTTTACACATGGTCGGTTACACGTCGAAGGGATAAACATGCCTATTCACTACTCCAAACGTGGAGGATACGCCACGGTTCTCGAAGCTTCCTTCCTGGAGACAGGGTCTTCGATCAATCCAATGCTCGGCAAGCGGCCCATATAGTCCGGCCCATAAGAATGAGGTCGGCCTCCCGAGGACCCCTTAAACTAGGACTCCCTCAGTAGCCCCCGAACTAGCCTCCAACGCCAAGGGTCCTAGCTCCAGCTGCTTCATATAATCAGAGTCTTCGGCTTGCGAGGCGAGTTCCTTTCTCCGAATAGTGATTGGCCGAGTTTAGCTCGGCTTCCGACGATGTGTAGTTTCCCCGATCATGGATAGTCCGAACACCATGAACAACTCGGGCCTGAAGGCCAAACGTCAAGGATTAAATAGTGCTCCCTGACAACCTTTCAGATGAAAGGCCATAGCCCACCACGACCGCTGAACCAGTCACAAAAGCTCGATTCGCGGTTCGAGGCCATTTTCATCAGCATGATCCATCAATGCACAGATCGTGCTCCGTTTCACACGGGATATGTTTAATCATGCATGTATAACGGCATGCACATCTTGGGAAGCGGAGGGATTCACGGCGCAGTGAAGGGAGGCTAACCGGCGACTAGCCCAATAAAAGGGAAAGAAAACCCCAAGGCTTATCCGCACTTCTCATTCGCATCCCTGCTTCCCCAATCTCCTGAGCCTCCAGAGCCCAGATCTAGGTTTTCCACCCTTCCTCCTCCGAGCTCAGCCATGGCCGGCTCAGGTTCCAACGGCAAGTGGGAGGCTTCCATGGTCATAGACCAGGACATCCGGGACCTCAAGGACGCTGGCTACCTCCCTGCCAACATCTTCCACCGCGCCCCAGAGGAGGGCCAGGTGATCCCCACCCCCAAACCAGGCAAGAGGGTGGTTTTCATTCCTCACTTCATCTGAGGACTGAGCTTCCCGCTCCACCCCTTCGTTAGGGGCCTCATGTTCTTCTACGGACTCGACTTCCAAGACCTCCCGCCGAACTCCTTCATGCACATATCGGCCTTCATCATTGTCTGCGAGGCCTTCTTGCGGGTTGAACCACACTTCAGACTATGGCTCAAGATATTCAATGTCAAGCCGAAGTGTGTCGCAGGCGAAGACGCAGACTGCGGCAGGGTGGTCATCAGCAAGCTTCCCCGCGCAGGATGTCCATCCGGCACCTTCATCGACACCATCAAGACTTGGCAAAAAGAGTGGTTTTACATCACCGAGCCAAGGGAGGAGGGCGGAACTGTTCCTGCCGAATTCAGATCCAGCCCCCCGACCAGATTGACCTCATGGGTCCGAAAGGGCCTCGACTGGGGGTCGGACACAGAGGTGGACGACCTGCAGAGGCGCATCGCCTCCATGATCAAGGACAAAATTAAGCTGACCAACGTGGTCCAGATTATGCTCTGGCAGCGCATCCTCCCCTGCAAGCGCCGGGGCTCTCCTATGTGGACTTATCGGCTTGGCGATGAGCCTATGATTCGTCAGCTCTTCCGTACCACTCGGGAGAAGCAGTGGAAGGCGCTGTTCAAGGCGCAGGAGAGCTGGCCAGCCAAGAAGGAGGACCAGAGCCTGCGCGCCAATAAACCCCCTTCTGAGGTATAGCATAGTTTCGCTTGATCGGCTTCGTTTTCCTAAAGAAAATCTAATCACTTTCCGATCACTTCCACAGGAATGGTTGAGCAAGGCCACGGGCATCAAATGCCCGGCTCCCCAGCCCGAAGACCCTAGGTCCCAGCTGCTGTCGGAGATGCTTGTCGTGGCGCCTTACAAGGCGCCAGAGAAAAAGGAGAAGAAGAAGAAACCAGGCCGAGAAGGCCTGCGCATCAGGGACCAGCCGGAGGCTGTGTCCGAGGAAACCCATGCCTCCTCGAATCAAGAGGAGGAGCATGAGGGCGAGGGGGAAGGTAATTCCCCCCTCGCAAGAAAGAGGGTGGCGTGATCGGACACCATAGAGGACGTTCCTCCTCCCGCCCCGAAGAAAGCGCGTCGGACACAGTTAAATCTGTTCGACGATAGTTCGGACTCGGATACCGAGTCCGAGGACTTCGAGAGGGTTCCACGAAGGAAACTCAGGGTCAAGCCCCCAGCTCGAAGGTAAAGATCCGAAGACTTCCTGAGCTATTAGTGCTAAGTTTTGAATGTTATTAACATGTGAGCGCCTATTGACTTGCAGCCCACCACGGGTTCTCCCCACCGATCAAGTCTCGGACGGGGAGACCCCGCCCGCCGAGCTAGCGGAGAGCGGGACCGCGTCGCACCCCTCTCCTCTGGGCACCGCGAAGGATGCCGCGGAGGTGTCATCCCAACAGGCTCCTTTGGAGCCGGGCACCAGAGGTGGGGGCGACGACGTCATGGTCGAGGTTAACGCCTCGGCCGCCGAAGACTGGGGGGAAAAGCCCCTCCCGGATACTGAGGAGACCGGACGAGGGGATGTCCAGTCCCTTCCGAGGTCGTCTCCGGAGCGCACCATGCCTCCGGAGGCACCGGTTCAATCCCCGGTTGGAGATCGGGTCAACCGATCCCCACCGGCGCCACCGACCAATGGGTGGCCGGCTATGGGGGAGGCTCTGTCAGCGCCTCCATCTCCGAGGAGCACCGCACCCTTATGGGTTCGGTATTGCAGAGCATTCAGTCCGTAGACAGCGGACTGAAGGAGGCCTTCAACGGTCTCCTGACGGGCTTTCAGGTGAGCCGCGTAATGCTCTGTTTGTGAACATTTAATTCTTTGAGTTATCATTATATACATGGCAGCCCCCGAGCCCTAGATAAGTTTGGAATAAACTTACCTGGGGGTCAATCATAGATCATTATCCAAACTATGTGCAGGACAGTATTTGTTCGGAACGTTCTAACAGCCCTTAAGAGGACCGGACATAGGATCATATTTATGACAGTTCGGAAGTTGTGAACCCATGTAACTTGATAGGAGTTTTTTTTGTACAGGCTTCGTCATCGGCGGCGGATATTAATGCTGCCGAGCTGGACGAGCTAAATCGGAAGCTCAAGAACTCCGAAGATGAGCTCGAAGCTCTGAATAAGAGATTCGACGAGGCGCAAGGTAAGCCGGATTAGAGTATCCAAATTCTTCATGACCGTACTGTCAACGCAGTATTTTTGATATGTTTAATGCTTACGCAGCCTCGGCGAAGGAAATTGATAAGATCAAGGCCGAGCTTGAGAAGGTGAAGCAGGAGGCTGCGGTTGAGAGGGCGGCGGCCAAAGAAGTGGCTACCGCGCTATCCGCCCTAAGAGCCACCAGCGACAAGCATGAGGCTCGGGTGGAGGAAATCCAACAGGAGCTCAAGGACGCCGGCCAAAAGTGCGAGTGAGGGAGTCCTGGATTAAGGGGTCCTCGGGAGGCCAACCTATTTCTTATGGGCCGGACTGTATGGGCCATTTGCCGGACACTGGATGGATCGAGGACCTCGTCTCCAGGATGGAAGCTTCAAGGATCGTGGAGTGTCCTCCAAGTTTAAAGTAGTGAATAGGCATGTTTATCCCTTCGACGTGTAACCGACCATGTGTAACCCTAGGTACCCTCGGCGTCTATATAAGCCAGAGGGTTTTAGGTTGTAGGCCGACATAACTCATCTAGGGTTTTAGTCATACGGTCTTGAGGTAGATCAACTCTGTAACCCTTATACCATCAATATAATCAACCAGGACGTAGGGTATTACCTCCATAGGAGGGCCCGAACCTGGGTAAAACACTGTCCCCTTCATCTCCTGTTACCCTCGATTCTAGTCTCACAGCTCGGGACCCCCTACCCGAGATTCTCCTGTTTTGACACCGACATTAGTGCTTTCATTGAGAGTTTCGCTGTGATCGCCAAAGGAATCGATGGCTCGTCTTGTCATCAACAAAGTGGTCCGTAACCCGGGCACTTTCGTCCCCGGACAGATCTTCGCTTTCGGCAGCATTGTGCTGCACGCCGACCTGACTGGCCATCTAGGCCATGTCGGAAGTTTCGCCCCTGATCAAGAGGTCAGATTCGGGAACTTAGAGTTCTCCATAGACTCCCGGGGCGATCTATCGCTAACCGGGCTCGCAGTCTCGCGTGCCACGCCCGAAGACTCTGAGGCCTTAACCTCAGATCCATCTTTCGGCCCCGGCGAGGGCCCGACTCTCAGTACGGACCCGGTCATAGTGCCAGACACCCGGACATCTGTTCTTGCTGAACACTCTCCCCGCGTGGATGCATCAGAGGTTCGCTCCGGAAGCTCTGGGCAGGCCGATCCGATCGAGCTCTCGATACTCAACGAGGCTCTAGATCGGATCTCGTCGATGAAGATTATCGACGACCCAACCTCAATCTGTTCTCAGATCGGGCCTCAGACGGGTCAGGACAAATTTTTCGTCCCACACACCACCCACTTGGTAGCCACTGTCGAGGATTTAACCGACATGCTAGACTACGCTTCTGAGGAAGCAGACTACATGGATGAGGAGGATCGCACACTCACCCCCGTTAACACCGGACGGTGGACTGCCACCTCCACATACGATGTCTACATGGTAGACACTCCGAAAAACGACGGCGACAAATCGGATGAAGCACCGTCAAGACGCAGAAAGCCGCATAAACGGTCAAAAGGAAAAAAGGGAAGAAAATCCATCGATGGCACCGGGGACGGAGACACCCCGAAAGACATCGGCGATCCCGAAATCCCCGAACACCCGTTAGAGGGTCAGGAGAGGCCGGAAGACCACCGCAACCCCGATGATCTAGATGATCCCGAGGACGACGATTACCTCCGCTCTATCGAGGGGGATGACAATGCGGAAGCCGATGACTTCGCCATCCCCGATAATCCTGCAGATCAGGAACTATTCAGGCAACAGCTTATAGCCACGGCCCGCAGCCTGAAAGCAAAAGAACGGCAGCTTAGGGACGAACAATACAACCTCAACGATCGATGGACGAGAGTCCTCTCGGCTGAAGAGGGATACGGTACCGGTCTATCGGACCAGCCTAAGAGTTATCCACGCAGAAGGCTGCTGCCACAATTCGACGACGAGCTCACTGATACGCCGTCTCCCAAACATACCCCATACGGCAAGCCAGACCGCCCTCCTCGAGGACGAGACATGACAGCTGACGACACCGGCTATAGGCCGACGATACCCCGTAGACGGGGAAAGGAGCCACTAGAGCCCGATGACAGGTTCGACCTACGACACGACCTGGACGACAGAGCAGGTCGTACGCGACCCATCTACGGATCCAGAGCATACTCACCCGATAGATGGGAAGGGTACAGGCCTTGGTTCGACCGCAACAATGAAGGTCGGGAACGAAACCGAGCTAGGACAGACGCCGATCACCGGCGCGTCATACCTCAGATCAGAGGTGCTACCCACCCACTGTGCTTCACGGACGAAGTGATGCGGCATCAGTTCCCGGAAGGGTTTAAACCCGTAAACATAGAGCAATACGATGGGACAACTGACCCAACCGTATGGATTGAGGATTTCCTCCTCCACATCCACATGGCGCGAGGAGATGACCTCCACGCCATTTAGTACTTACCCCTGAAGCTCAAGGGGCCAGCTCGGCACTGGTTAAATAGCCTCCCCGAAAACTCCATTGGGTGTTGGGAGGACCTAGAAGAGGCATTTCGATCTAACTTCTAGGGCACTTATGTCCGGCCGCCGGACTCCTCTGATCTAAGCAATGTCATCCAGAAGCCAGGAGAGTCCGCGCGGCTATTCTGGAATCGTTTCTTGACCAAGAAAAACCATATCGTGGACTGCCCGGACGCCGAAGCAATAGCCTCTTTCAGGCACAATATTCGGGATGAATGGCTGGCCCGTCAGCTCGGCCAGGACAAACCAAGGACAATGTCCGCCCTCACATCACTCATGACCCGCTTTTGCGCGGGCGAGGATAACTGGCTAGCTAGACGTAGCCACAACCCCGAAGACCCCGGAACCTCCGAAGTTCGGGATGGAAACGGGAAACCGAAGCGCAACAAGAACAAGCACCGGCACAATAATAGTGATGCCGATGACACGGCCGTTAACGCCGGCTTTCGCAACTCCCGGCCTGGGAAGCGGAAGAAGCCTCCTAAAGGCAAACACGACGGACCCACCCCACTGGACAAGATCCTGGAGAGGCCTTGCCAGATCCACGACACTCAAGAGAAGCTCGCCAATCATACCAACCGTAACTGTTGGGTCTTCAAACAGGCCGGCAAGCTCGCATCCGAGGACCAAGGCAAGAGCCCACGCAGCGAGGACGAGGATGAACCCCGCGGTCCGATCGGCGGCGGACAAAAGAAATTCCCTCCAGAGGTAAAAACAGTAAACATGATATACGCCACCCATATACCGAAAAAGGAAAGGAAGCGCGCCCTCCGGGACGTCTACGCCGTAGAGCCTGTAGCCCCGAAGTATAACCCATGGTCGGCATACCCGATCACCTTTGATCGACGCGACCATCCGACCAGTATCCGTCATGGGGGTTCGGCCGCCCTAGTCCTAGACCCGATCATAGACGGGTACCACCTCACTAAAGTCCTAATGGACGGAGGAAGTAGCCTCAATCTGATTTACTCAGATACGGTGAAAAAGATGGGCATAGATCCGTCAAGGATCAAGCCCAGCAACACTACCTTTAAAGGAGTAATCCCAGGCGTTGAAGCCCGGTGCACGGGCTCTGTAAGTCTGGAAGTAGTATTCGGCTCGCCCGATAACTTTCGAAGCGAGGACTTGATCTTCGACATCGTACCTTTCCGCAGCGGCTATCATGCCCTGCTCGGCCGTACAGCGTTCGCTCGCTTTAACGCCGTCCCGCACTACGCATACCTCAAGCTCAAGATGCCCGGCTCCAGGGGGGTCATTACAGTCAATGGAAACACAGAGCGCTCCCTCCGAACTGAGGAACATGCATTGGCTCTGGTGGCCGAATTCCATTACACTGATGATCGGCAAGCACCGACGTCTGCCGTAAAGGCACACAAGGCTGGGAAGCGAGCTCGGGTTCAACCCGAAGTACCAGAACCTTCTTCTCCCCATAAATAGGGATTCGTCCCCCATCGCACGGCCCTAGAGCCGGCAAAGTACGTGCCGAGGAGGCACAACTTCGCTTTTAAAATTCGATGGGCAGCGGTGGGAAAAAATTATTAAATGGTAAGTGTTCGCCTGGACCGAACTATCACCATCAACATGTCTTCAGACACACTATAGGTACCATAAAGTACCTGCTACGGCGTAAAGCTCATTCATATTCCGGCGACTTCTCAAGACTTTTTCTCCAAAGTCCGCTCGCCGAACATTACACCCATCGCGGTATATAACTCCTTGGGAGACGTAGGAGCGGACAAGCGACAGGGCACATCAAGGACGTCAGGTCACCTATCGAAGACCCTTGGTACAACCCCTCCTGTAAGGTTTATAATTTATTTTTAAATACCTGTAAACAGTCGTATCGGCAATTCGAATAATAAGAATTGATGAGTAAAATACAGATGTATCTTGCATGATTGTTTCGCTGTTTTTGGCACACTCTCTATTTCCCCTCTCTTCTTGCGAACCTGTTAGGTATACTATCCGATGCAACCGGCTAATAGACTGGGGGCTCGAACTAAAGAAAATCGCCTTAAGCACAAATGATTTTTGCATTCGGCGTCTTGGAATTCCGCTTTATATGCATTGGTTCCAAACTATGTCTTGGGTCAATAGTTGGGTTGCCCGGCTACTGTGCTTGCCCCTTTATGTTCCGCTCGTTCGGCTAAAGGGGCAAAGGGAGAACCGCTGCGATTGTGCTTCCGGCTAGCCCTGTTAAGCACCTCAGCGGAGAAAGCCAAAAACTGACTGTCATGGTATGCCAGAACTGGTCTGCGAATCCGAGCTTAACTAAATCTCGTCAGAGGTTATTCCGTGTTATACGATGGGTTTGGTATTAGTACAAACCGTGTGATATAGGCTTCGGCCACGGCTCATCCGAACATCACAAACACCTGGGGGCTAGTCAGCAGCCCCCCGCACTCCTTTCTCGCTCCCCTACGGCTAAGTGAAAGCAATAAAGCATTATGGTCCGATTGCCTTGTCCGCCCCACACTACCGCCTTCGGGTACCGATAGCTCGGCTAAGGGTCACAGTGCGTGGGCAGGGACACCTCGCGTAGTATCTACATGGGGGCTGAAGCCGACGACTCACAGCTTTCAGTTTTAACGGTCACACAGGAGATATAAAGGATGCAAAACATTAAATACATGATAAACCATGCACCTTACATATAAAAGCGTTAAAAACGTCTTCGGACATATTACACGCTTTACTCATACACGTTCTCTCTCGAGCATTGAGCCTCTATTGCCCGAGCACCCTCCATTACTCCGGAGAAGTACAGCTCGGGTCGCCTATGCTCTTTTCCAGGAGGCGGAGGGGTGGTGGCTATCTTAATCGGATCCAACCCCGGCCAGTGCACCTTGGCCTTCGCAAAGGTCATCCGAGCTCCCTCGATGCAGGAAGATCGCCTTAGCACGTCGATCCGGGGCGAGGCGTCGCTCAGCTTCTGTACCAGGCCGAAGTAGCTGTCCGGCAACGACTCGTTGGGCCATAGCCGGATGCAGAGATCCTTCATGGCCGGCTCCGCCATCCGGTGGAGCTCCATCAGCTGCTCAACAAGGAGAGGAGAGCGCTCGGGGGCTTCAAACTGCGCCCAGAACAGCCAAGCTTCATCTCCCTCTCCCCGCGAACCATAGAACTAGTTCGCGTCCGCTGCGCTCTTCTGAAGGTCCGAGCAGGCGCCTGAGGAACGCCATACTTGGGTAAGCAACTCGAACTTGCTATCCCCGTAGACACACTGCAATAAATATGGCTTACCATCCATTATGGCCTTGGCCTGGCTAACTTCCTCTTCAAAAGACCGCCAATCCACCCGCTCCTTTTGGAGGTCGGTTTTCAGGGTGGATAGTTCGGCGGCCTGCTCCTTGCCTTTCCGCTCAAGGTCTTCGCACTTTTGGCCGGCGTCCTTGAGCTCCTGTTGGATCTCCTCCACCCGAGCCTCGTGCTTGTCGCTGGTGGCTCTTAGGGTGGAGAGCACGGTAGCTGCTTCTTTGGCCGCCGCCCTCTCAACCGCAGCCTCCTGCTTCGCTTTCTCAAGCTCGGCCTTGAGCTTCTCAATTTCTTTCGCTGAGGCTGCGTCAGCATTACAAATATATCAATCATACTGCTTTGATAGTACAACAATGAAGAATTTGGACATTCTAGTCCGGCTTACCTTGCGCCTCGTCGAATCTCTTATTCAGAGCTTCGAGCTCATCTTTGGAGCTCTTGAGCTTCCGATTCAGCTCGTCCAGCTCGACAGCATTCACAGCCGCTGCCGAGGACGAGGCCTGTACAAAAAAAACCATATCAAGTTACGCGGGTTCACAACTTCCGAACTATCATAAATATGATCCTATATCCGGTCCCCTTAAAGACTGTTAGACCATTCCGAACAAATACTGTCTTATACATAGTTCGGATAATGATCTATGCTTGACCCCCAGGTAAGTTTTTTCCAAACTTACCCAGGGCTCGGGGGCTTCCGTGTATATAATCATAACTCAAAGAAATTAATATTTCAAAGAACAGAGCATTACGTGGCTCACCTGAAAGCCCGTCAGGAGACCGTTGAAGTCCTCCTTCAGTACGCTGTCCACGGACTGAATGCTCTACAATACCGCACCCATAAGGGTGCGGTGCTCCTCGGAGAGGGAGGCGCCTGACAGAGCCTCCCCCATAGCCGGCCACCCATTGGTCGGTGGTGCCGGTGGGGATCAGTGGACCCGATCTCCGATCGGGGATTGAACTGATGCCTCCGGAGGCACAGTGCGCTCCGAAGACAACCTTGAAGGTGACTGGACATCTCCTCGTCCGGTCTCCTCAGTGTCCGGGAGGGGCTCGTCCTCCCGGTCTTCGGCGGCCGAGGCATTAGCCTCGACCATGACGTCGTCGCCCCCACCTCTAGTGTCTGGCTCCAAAGGAGCTTGTTGTGAGGACACCTCCGCGGCATCCTTCGCGGCGCCCGGAGGAGAGGGGTGCGACGCGGTCCCGCTCTCCGCTAGCTCGGCGGGCGGGGTCTCCCCATCCGAAACTTGATCGATGGGGAGAACTTGTGGTGGGCTGCAAGTCAATAAGGCGCTCACATGATAATCATATTCAAAACTTAGTACTAATAGCTCAGGAGGTCTTCGGATCCGTACCTTCAAGGTGGGGGCTTGACCCTGAGGTTCCTTCGCAGAACCCTCTCGAAGTCCTCGGACTTGGTGTCTGAGTCCGAACTGTTGTCGGATAGAACTACCTGAGTCCGGCGCGCTTTCTTCTGGGCGGGAGGAGGTACGTCCTCTGAGGCGTCCGATGACGCCGCCCTCTTTCCTGCGAGGGGGGAATCGCCTCCCTCCTCACCCTCGTGCTCCTCCTCTTGAGGCGTGGGTTTCCTCGGACGCAGCCTCCGGCTGGTCCCTGATGCGCAGGCCTGTTTGGCCTGGTTTCTTCTTCTGCTCCTTCTTCTCTGGCGCCTTGTAAGGCTTCACGACAAGCATCTCCGACAACAGCGGGGACCTAGGGTGTTCGGGCTGTGGAGCCGGGCATTTAATACCCGTGGCCTTGCGCAACCATTCCTGCGGAAATTAATCGGAAAGCACTTAGATTTTCTTCGGAAAGACAAAGCCGATCTAATGAAACTATGTTATACCTCGGAAGGAAGCTTATCGGCACGCAGGCCCTGGTCCTCCTTCTTGGCCGGCCACTTCTCCTGCGCCTTGAACAGTGCCTTCCATAGCTTCTCCCGAGTGGTGCGGAAGAGTTGACGAATCATAGGATTGTCGTCGGTCCGATAAGTCCACATAGGAGAGCCCCGGCGCTGGCAGGGGAGGATGCGCCGCCGAAGCATGATCTGGACCACGTTGGTCAGATCGATTCCGTCCTTGATCATGGAGGCGATGCCCCTCTCTGCAGGTCATCCACCTTTGTGTCCGACCCCCAGTCGAGGCCCTTTCGGACCCATGAGGTCAATCTGGTCGGGGGGCCGGATCTGAATTCGGCAGGAACAGTTCCGCCCTCCTCCCTTGGCTCGGTGATGTAAAACAACTCTTTTTGCCAAGTCTTGATGGTGCCGGAAGGCCATACTGCGCGTGGAAGCTTGCTGATGACTGCCCCGCCGCAGTCTGCGTGTGCGCCTGCAACACACTTCGGCTTGATGTTGAAGATCTTGAGCCACAGTCCGAAGTGTGGTTCGACCCGCAAGAAAGCCTCACAGACGATGATGAAGGCCGATATATGCATGAAAGAGTTCGGCGGGAGGTCGTGGAAGTCAAGTCCGTAGAAGAACATGAGGCCCCTCACGAAGGGATGGAGCGGGAAGCTCAGTCCTCGGATGAAATGAGGCATGAAGACCACCCTCTCGCCTGGTTTAGGGGTGGGGATCACCTGGCCTTCTTCCGCGGCATGGTGGAAGATGTTGGTGGGGAGGTAGCCGGCCTCCTTGAGGTCCCGGATGTCCAGGTCTGTGACTGTGGAAGCCTCCCACTTGCCATTGGAGCCGGAGCCGGCCATGGCAGAGCTCGGAGGGGAAAAGGTGGAAAACCTAGATCTGGGCTCTGGAGGCTCAGTAGATTGAGGAAGCAAGGGTGCGAATGGGAAGTGCGGATAAGCCTTGGGGTTTTTTCTTCCCCTTTTATTGGGCTTGTCGCCGGTTAGCCTCCCTTCGCTGCACCGTGAATCCCTCCGCTTTCCAAGACATGCGTGCCGTTATACGCGCATGATTAAACATATCCCGTGTAAAACGGAGCACGATCTATGCATTGAAGGATCGTGCTGCTGAAAACGGCCTCGAACCGCGAATCGAGTCTTTTCGGCTGGTTCAGCGGTCGTGGTGGGTTGTGGCCTTTCATCTGAAAGGTTGTCAGGGAGCACTGTTTACTCCTTGACGTTTGGCCTTCAGGGCCGAGCTATACATGGTGTTCGGACGATCTATGATCGGACAAATTACACGTCGTCGGAGGCCGAACTAAAGCCCGGCCGATCACTGTTTGGAGAAAGGAACTCGCCTCGCAAGCCGACGACTCTGATCGAGTGAAGCAGCTGGAGCAGGGACCCTTGGCGTTGGAGGCTAGTTCGGGGGCTACTGAGGGAGTCCTGGATTAAGGGGTCCTCGGGAGGCCGACTTATTTCTTATGGGCCGGACTGTATGGGCCGTTTGCTGGACACTGGATGGATCGAGGACCTCGTCTCCAGGATGGAAGCTTCAAAGATCGTGGCGTGTCCTCCAAGTTTAAAGTAGTGAATAGGCATGTTTATCCCTTCGACGTGTAACCGACCATGTGTAACCCTAGGTACCCTCGGCGTCTATATAAGCCAGAGGGTTTTAGGTTGTAGGCCGACAGAACTCATCTAGGGTTTTAGTCATACGATCTCGAGGTAGATCAACTCTGTAACCCTTATACCATCAATATAATCAAGCAGGACGTAGGGTATTACCTCCATAGGAGGGCCCGAACCTGGTTAAAACACTGTCCCCTTCATCTCCTGTTACCCTCGATTCTAGTCTCACAGCTCGGGACCCCCTACCCGAGATCCGCCGGTTTTGACACCGACAGCGAGGACCTTGAGCGGAAAGGCAAGGAGCAGGCCACCGAACTATCCACCCTGAAAACCAATCTCCAAAAGGAGCGGGTGGATAGGCGGTCCTTTGAGGAGCAAGTCCGCCAAGCGAAGGTTGTCACGGATGGTAAGCCGTATTTATTGAAGTGTGACTTTGGGGATAGCAAGTTCGAGTTGCTTACCCAGGTGTGGCATTCCTCAGGCGCCTGCTCGGACCTCCAGAAGAGCGTAGCGGATGCGACCCAATTCTATGCTTCGCGGGGAGACGGAGATGAAGCTCGTCTATTCTGGGCACAGTTTGAAGCCCCCGAGCGCTCTGCTCTTCTTATTGAGCAGCTGAAGCAGCTGATGGAGCTACACCGGATGGCGGAGCCGGGCATGAAGGATCTCTGTATCCGGCTATGGCCCAACGAGCCGCTGCCGGGCAGCTACTTCGGCCTGGTGCAGAACCTGAGCGACGCCTCGCCCCGGATAGACGCACTAAGGCGTTCCTCCTGTATCGAGGGAGCTCGGATGGCCTTTGCGAAGGCCAAGGTGCACTGGCCGGGGCTGGATCCGATGAAGATAGCCGCCACCCCTCCGCCTCCTGGAAAGGAGCATATGTGCCCTGAGCGGTACTTCTCCGTAGTTATGGAGGGTTCTCGGGCAATAGAGGCTCAATGTTCGAGAGAAAACATTTATGAGTGAATGCGTTGTAATATGTCCGAAGACCTTTTAACGCGTTTATATTTAAGATGCATGGTTTATCATGTCTTTCGTGTTTTGCATCCTTTATAACTCCTGTGTGGCCGTTGAAACTGAAAGTTGCGAGTCGTCGGCTTCAGCCCCCATGTAGATACTACACGGGGTGTCTCTGCCAACGCACTGTGACCCTTAGCCGAGCTATCGGTACCCGAAGGCGGTAGTGTGGGGCGGACAAGGCAATCAGACCATAATGCTTTATTGCTTTCACTTAGCCGTAGGGGCGCGAGAAAGGAGTGCGGGGGGTTGATGACTAGCCCCCAGGGGTTTGTGATGTTCGGATGAACCGCGGCCAAAGCTGATATCACATGGTTTGTACTAATACCAAACCCATCGCATGACATGGAATAACCTCTAACGAGGTTTATTTAAGCTCGGATTCGCAGACCGGTGATACGTCTCCAACGTATCTATAATTTTTGATTGTTCCATGCTATTATGTTATCTGTTTTGGATGCTTTATATGCATTAATATGCTATTTTATATTATTTTTGGGACTAACCTATTAATCTAGAGCCTAGTGCCAGTTTCTGTTTTTTCCTTGTTTTTGAGTATTGCATATAAGGAATATTAAACGGAGTCCAAACGGAATAAAATCTTCGGAATAATTTTTCTTGGACCAGAAGCATCCCAGAAGACTTGGAGATGAAGGCAGGAGAGCCGCCGTGTGGCGACAAGCCACAGGGGCACGCCCTAGGGGGGGGGGGCGCCCCCCTGGCTTGTGGCCCCACGGCAGCCCCCTAACCCTATTCTTCGGCCTATAAATTCACAAATATTCCCTGGATACCAAAAAGAGCCACAAAAATACTTTTCCGCCGCCGGAAGCCTCTCTTCCCGTGAGATCCAATCTTGGAGCCTTTTCCGGTAATCTGCCGGAGGGGGATTCGATCACGGAGGGCATCTACATCAACTCCATTGCCCCTCTGATGATGCGTGAGTAGTTTACCACAGACCTTCGGGGTCCATAGCTAGTAGCTAGATGGCTTCTTCTCTCTCTTTGCTCTTCAATACCATGTTCTTCATGATCTTCATGGAGATCTATCCGATGTAATACTCTTTTGCGGTGTGTTTGTCGAGATCCGATGAATTGTGGGTTTATGTTCAGATTATCTATGAATATTATTTGAATCTTCTCTGAATTCTTATATGCATGATTTCATATCTTTGCAAGTCTCTTCGAGTTATTGGTTTGGTTTGGCCAACTATATTGGTAATTCTTGCAATGGGAGAAGTGCTTAGTTTTGGGTTCAATCTTGCGGTGTCCTCACCCAGTGACAAAGTAGGGGTAGCAAGGCACGTATTGTATTGTTGCCATCAAGGATAAAAAGATGGGGTTTTCATCATATTGCTTGATTTTATCCCTCTACATCATGTCATCTTACCTAATGCGTTACTCTGTTCTTCATGAACTTAATACTCTAGATGCAGGCAGGAGTCGGTCGATGTGTGGAGTAATAGTAGTAGATGCAGAATCGTTTCGGTCTACTTGACACGGACGTGATGCCTATATGCATAATCATTGCCTTGGATATCTTCATAATTATTCGCTTTTCTATCAATTGCTCGACAGTAATTTGTTCACCCACCGTATTATTTTCCTTCATGAGAGAAGCCTCTAGTGAAACCTATGGCCCCCGGGTCTATTTTCCATATTATACTTTCAGATCTAAAACCAAAAATACCAAAAATACCTTGCTGCATTATTTTTACTTTTGTTTTACTTTACTTTCAAGCAATCATATCTATCTATCTCTATCAGATCTCATCCTTGCAAGTAACCGTGAAGGGATTGACAACCCCTTTATTGCGTTGGGTGCAAGTGTTTGATTATTTGTGTAGGTACATCTATTGTTGACTTGCTTGTATCTCCTACTGGATTGATACCTTGGTTCTCAACAACTGAGGGAAATACTTATCTACTTTGCTGCATCACCCTTTCCTCTCAAGGGAAAACCAACGCATGCTCGAGAAGTAGCAACCAGTTCTCGCATACTATGACAGTCAGTTTTCGGCTTTCTCCGCTGAGGTGCTTGACCAGGCTAGCCGGAACCACAATCGCATCGGTTCTCCCTTTGCCCTTTTAGCCGAACGAGCGGAACGTAAAGGGGCAAGCATAGGAGCCGGGCAACCCAACTATTGACCCAAGACATAGTTCGGAACTAATGCATATAAAACGGAATTCCAAGACGCCGAACGCAAAATCAGTTGTGCTTAGGGCGATTTTTTAAGTTCGAGCCCCCAGTCTATTAGCCGGTTGCATCGTAAAGTATACCGAACAGGTTCGCAAGAAGAGGGAGAAAATAGAGAGTGTGCCAAAAAAGACAGTGAAGCGATCATGTATGATATATCTGTATTTTACTCAACAACTCTTATTATTCAAATTGCCGATGCAACTGTTTACAGGTATTTAAAAATGAAATATAAACCTTACAGGAGGGGTTGTACCAGGGGTCTTTGCTGGGTGACCTGACGTCCTCGATGTGCCCTGTCGTTTGTCCGCTCCTGCGTCTCCTAAGGAGTTGTATACCGCTATGGGTTTTGCTTGTTTGGCGAGCGGACTTTGGAGAAAAATCTTGATAAGTCGCCGAAGTGTGGATGAGCTTTACGCCTTAGCAGGTACTTTATGGTACCTGTAGTGTGTCCGAAGACGTTTCGATGGTGATAGTTCGGTCCAGCCGAACACTTACCCTTTGATAGTTTTTCCCCACCGCTGCCCATGGAACTTTGAGCACGAAGTTGTGCCTCCTCGGCACGTACTTTGCTGGTTTTAGGGCTGTGCGATGGGGGGCGAGTCCCTATTTATGGGGAGAAGAAGGTTCTGGTACTTCAGGTTGAGACCGAGCTCGCCTCCCAACCTTTCGTGCTTTTACAGTAGATGTCGGCATTTGCCGATCATCGGTGTAATGGAATTCGGCCGCCAGGGCCAACGCATGTTCCTCAGTTCGGAGGGAGCGCTCTGTGTTGCCATTGACAGTAATGACCCCCTTGGGGCCGGGCATTTTGAGCTTGAGGTATGCGTAGTGTGGGACGGCATTAAAGCAAGCGAACGCTGTACGACCGAGCATGGCGTGATAGCCGCTGCGGAAAGGTACGATGTCGAAGATCAAGTCTTCGCTTCGAAAGTTATAGGGCGAGCCGAACACTACTTCCAGGCTTACAGAGCCCGTGCACCGGGCTTCGATGCCTGGGATCACTCCTTTAAAGGTAGTGTTGCTGGGTTTGATCCTTGACGGATCTATGCCCATCTTTTTCACCGTATCTGAGTAAATCAGATTGAGGCTACTTCCTCCGTCCATTAGGACTTTAGTGAGGTGGTACCCATCGATGATGGGGTCTAGGACAAGGGCTGCCGAACCTCTGTGACGGATACTGGTCGGGTGATCTCGTCGATCAAAAGTGATCGGGTATGCCGACCATGGGTTATACTTCGGGGCTATAGGCTCTACGGTGTAGACATCTCGAAGGGCGTGCTTCCTCTCCTTTTTAGGTATATGAGTGGCGTATATCATGTTCACCGTTTTTACTTCTGGAGGGAATTTCTTTTGTCCACCACCAATCGGACCGCGGGGCTCATCCTCGTCCTCGCTATGTGGGCTCTTGCCTTGGTCTTCGGATGCGAGCTTGCCGGCCTGTTTGAACACCCAACAATTACGGTTAGTGTGGTTGGCGGGCTTCTCTTGAGTGCCATGGATCTGACAAGGCCTCTCCATGATTTTGTCCAGCGGGGTGGGTCCGTCGCGATTGCCTTTAGGAGGCTTCTTCCGATGCCCAGGCCGGGAGTTGCGGAAGCCGGCATTAACGGCCGTGTCATCGGCATCACTATTGTTGTGTCGGCGCTTATTTTTGTTGCGCTTTGGTTTCCCGTTTCCATCCCGAACTTCGGAGGTTCCGGGGTCTTCGGGGTTGTGGCTACGTCTTGCTAGCTAGTTATCCTCGCCTGCGAAAAAACGAGTCATGAGTGATGTAAGGGCGGACATTGTCCTTGGTTTATCCTGGCCGAGCTGACGAGCCAGCCACTCATCCCGAATATTGTGCCTGAAAGAGGCTATTGCTTCGGCATCCGGGCAGTCAACGATCTGGTTTTTCTTGGTCAAGAACCGATTCCAGAATAGCCGCGTGGATTCTCCTGGCTTCTGAACGACGTTGCTTAGGTCGGAGGAGTCCGGCGGCCGAACATAAGTGCCCTAGAAGTTAGATCAGAATGCATCTTCTAGATCCTCCCAGCACCCAATGGAGTTTTCGGGGAGGCTATTTAACCACTGCCGAGCTGGCCCCTTAAGTTTCAGGGGTAGGTACTTGATGGCATGGAGGTCATCTCCTCGCGCCATGTGGATGTGGAGGAGGAAATCCTCGATCCATACGGTTGGGTCAGTTGTCCCATCGTATTGCTCTATGTTTACGGGTTTAAACCCTTCTAGGAGCTGATGCTGCATCACCTCGTCCGTGAAGCACAGTGGGTGGGTAGCGCCTCTGATCTGAGGTATGACGCGCCGGTGATCGGCGTCTGTCCTAGCTCGGTTTCGTTCCCGACCTTCATTGTTGCGGTCGAACCAAGGCCTGTACCCTTCCCATCTATCGGGTGAGTATGCTCTGGATCCGTAGATGGGTCGCGTACGACCTGCTCTGTCGTCCAGGTCGTGTCGTAGGTCGAACCTGTCATCGGGCTCTAGTGGCTCCTTTCCCCGTCTACGGGGTATCGTCGGCCTATAGCCGGTGTCGTCAGCCGTCCTGTCTCGTCCTCGAGGAGGGCGGTCTGGCTTGTCGTATGTGTTATATTTGGGGGACGGCGTATCAGTGAGCTCGTCATCGAATTGTGGCAGCAACCTTCTGTGCGGATAGCTCTTAGGTTGTTCCGATAGACCGGTACCATATCCTTCCTCAGCTGAGAGGACTCTCGTCCATCGATCGTTGAGGTCCTCTTGTTCGGCTTTAAGCTGCTGTTCTTTTGCTTTCAGGCTGCGGGCCGTGGCTATAAGTTGTTGCCTGAACAGTTCCTGATCTTCAAGATTATCGGAGATGGCGAAGTCATCGGCTTCCGGGATGTCCTCCTCCTCGACAGGGGGGAGGTAATTGTCGTCCTCGGAATAATTTAGATCGTCGGGGTTACGCCGGTCTTCCGACCTCTCCTGACCCTCTAGCGGGTGTTCGGGGATTTCGGGATCGCCGAGGTCTTCCGGGGTGTCTCCGTCCCCGGTGCCGTCGATAGCTTTTCTTCCCTTTTTACCTTTTGACCGTTTATGCGGCTTTCGGCGTCTTGACGGCGCTTCCTTCGATTTGTTGCCATCGTTTTTCGGAGTGTCCACCATGTAGACGTCGTATGTGGAGGTGGCAGTCCACCGCCCGGTATTGACGGGGGTGAGGGCGCGATCCTCCTCATCCATGTATTCTGCCTACTTAGAGGCATAGTCCAACATGTCGGTTAAATCCTCGACAGTGGCTACCAAGTGGGTGGTGGGTGGGATGAAAAATTCGTCCTGACCCGCCTTGAGCCCAATCTGAGGACAGATCGGGGTTGGGTCGTCGGTAATCTTCATCAACGAGATCCGATCTAGGGCCTCGTTGAGTGTCGAGAGTTCGATCGGGTCGGCCTGCTCAGAGCTTCCGGAGTTAACCTCCGATGCGTCCGCGCGGGGGGGGGTGTTCGGTAAGAACAGGTGTCCGGACGTCTGGCACTATGACCGGGTCCGGACTGAAAGTCGGGTCCTCGCCGGGGTAGATCCCATGGGCGGGACGGAAAGGTGGATCTGAGGTTAAAGCCTTAGAGTCTTCGGGCGTCGCAGGCGAGACCGCGAGCCCGGTTAGTGACAGGTCGCCCCGAGAGTCTACGGAGAACTCTAGGTTCCCGAATCTGACCTCTTGATCAGGGGCGAAGCTTCCGACACGGCCTAGATGGCCGGTCGGGTCGGCGTGCAGCACAATGCTGCCGAAAGCGAAGATCTGCCCGGGGACGAAAGTGCCCGTATTGCGGACCTCTTCGTTGATGACGAGGCGAGCCATCGATTCCTTTGGCGATCACAGCGGAACTCTCAATGAAAGCACCAATGTCGGTGTCAAAACCGGCGGATCTCGGGTAGGGGGTCTCGAGCTGTGAGACTAGAATCGATGGTAACAGGAAACGAGGGAGACGATGTGTACCCAGGTTCGGGCCCTCCTATGGTGGTAATACCCTACGTCCTGCTTGATTATATTGATGGTATAAGGGTTACAGAGTTGATCTACCGCGAGATCGAATGACTAAACCCTAGTTGAGTTCTCTTACCCTACAGCCTAAAACCCTCTGGCTTATATAGACGTCGAGGGTACCTAGGGTTTACACATGGTCGGTTACACGTCGAAGGGATAAACATGCCTATTCACTACTCCAAACGTGGAGGATACACCACGGTTCTCGAAGCTTCCTTCCTGGAGACAGGGTCTTCGATCAATCCAATGCTCGGCAAGCGGCCCATATAGTCCGGCCCATAAGAATGAGGTCGGCCTCCCGAGGACCCCTTAAACCAGGACTCCCTCAGGTAGAAGCTATTCCAACTAGTAGTCCTGATCACCATGCCTCCATTAAAATGCTTAAAGAGGTTATCTTCCCGAGGCTTGGAGTCCCTAGATATTTAATGACCGATGATGGTTCACACTTTATTCATGGTGCTTTCCGTAAGATGCTTGCTAAATATGATGTTAACCATAGAATTGCATCACCCTATCATCCTCAATCTAGTGGTCAAGTAGAATTTAGCAATAGAGAAATAAAATTAATATTACAAAAAACTATCAATAGGTCTCGTAAGAATTGGTCTAAGAAATTAGATGGTGCACTTTGGGCCTATAGAACAGCTTATAAAAATCCTATGGGTATGTCTCCATACAAAATGGTGTATGGGAAAGCTTGTCATTTGCCTCTAGAACTAGAACACAAAGCATTTTGGGCAATTAAAGAACTCAATTATGATTTCAAACTTGCCGGTGAGAAGAGGCTATTTGATATTAGCTCACTAGATGAATGGAGAACCCAAGCGTATGAAAATGCCAGGCTATTCAAAGAAAAAGTAAAAAGATGGCACGACATAAGAATCCAAAAGCGGGAATTCAAAATAGGAGATTATGTTCTTTTGTTCAACTCTCGTTTAAGATTTTTTGCAGGAAAGCTTCTCTCCAAATGGGAAGGACCATATATTATTGAAGAGGTTTATCGTTCTGGGGCTATCAAGATTAATAACGCCGAAGGTACTAACCCGAAGGTGGTCAATGGCCAAAGAATTAAGCATTATATCTCAGGTACGCCTATTAATGTTGAAAGCAATGTTATCCAAACCATGATACCGGAGGAACACATAAAAGAAACCTTCCGGAACACTCCAGAATTCTTAAAAATAGGAGGTATGTGATACGGTAAGTAAACGGAGTCTTAAAAATCTGCAAAAATATTTTATGTCAGTTTTGGAATATTTTGAAATTTTAGGAATACAAAAATAAACCGGAAGGTGATCGAGGTGAGCACGATACACCAGGGCGCGCCAGGCACCCCTGGGCGCGCCCTGGTGGGTTGTGCCCACCTCCGATGCCTTCCCGACTCCGTTTTCCTTCCAAATACTTGTTTCCCAAGAATAAAATATCTCTATATATACCCCGACTGTTTTGACGACCGCATCGTAGAGAAATCCTCTGTTCTTGTTTCGTGCTGTTTTCCTGACAGATCTGAAAATATGTCGTCTCAAGATTCAGATGGAGAGAGCCATGTTGATCCCTATGTCTCAGACCCAAAGATCTTTAGGGAAATCTATCCATATTTATGGACCTCGGAGGAGGAAGAAGATGCCACCATGCAAGAAACACAAGATAACAGCTCTGAGGAGGAGGATGATCCATTGCCTCAACCCGGAGACATGCATGTGGAGCTTAAGAAGTTAAGCCTCCCGAGAAGATACAAACGTAAGGTCCAATTTATCCCATCTCGTTTTTTGCAGGAGAGCAAGGAGGCCTTATGCAAAAGGATATTAAAGCTTGAGTTGGAGAATGATAATCTAAGGGAGGAAAACTTTATGCTTAAATATAAGTTGAAGAAGAAGGCTTCCGCATCACCACCACCTACATCAACACCTCCACCTTCTTCTTCACCACCACCAAAGGAGACTTGAGCACATGGGTATGGGCACTCTCCTTGGTTTGAGCCAAGCTTGGGGGAGGTGCCCCGGTATCATATCACCACCACTTTTATTCACCTTTACTTATTTTACTTTTATCTTTAGTTTCCCTTTGCCTTAGTCGAATAAAAGTTTAGCGTGATCTATTTTCATGTGTTAGTTTCGTGGCCTACCTATCTATGTAATCGAGTGAAAGTTATATAATAAAGTTTAGTTTCAGTTTTTGCTTCTCTACTTTCTTGTTGCAATCAAATAAAAGAAAGACAAATAAATGAAAAGAATCATATGCTAATCTTATGGTGAGTAATGACATCACATGAGGGAAAGTATAATTAGTAAAATTTATTGGAGATTGATAAACATAGCATTGGTCAATGATGCAATTCATGAAAGAATTAATTAGGGAAGAGAAGATTCATATGCAAATACACTATCTTGGACATCTTTTATGATTGTGAGCCCCCATCAAATATTATATGTCAAAATTGTTGACGTTGGACAAGGAAGACAATGTAATGATTTATGTTTATTCATATCCACATAGAAGTTATATTGTCATAGATCCTTCAACATATGGTGCTTGCTCAATATCTTTGCTAGCCAAAAATTCCGCACTAAGTAGAGATACTACTTGTGCATCCAAAAACCCAAACCCAAACTCTTTCCTTAAGTGTCCACTATACCTACCTATGGATCGAGAAAGATCCTTCAAGTATTGTCATCGGTATAACAAGGCAATAAAAATCTATTATATATAAAAAGTATTTGACGGGATGACGAGAAAAAAGAAAATATGCTAGAAAATCTCTCAAAAATTAGAAACATCTGTCCATTTATCACGTGGACCCATATTATTATACACAGAATCAACGGATTAGATATGATGCTCAGCCAAGAGAAAAAAAAACAGCAATTGCATGGGCAAACAGGAAGTCATCCACCGATCTTGCCTCAGATCCGTGTTGGCTTCCTCCCCACGTACACACGTACAGTTCCTATTTTTCTTCCTGACCAATTAATTTAGGTGTTAAAAAATACTAGAGCCATTAGATAAGTTCTAGATGGAAAAAATACCCAGCGTTGCCATTACATAATGAAAAAAAAAACTTTCCGATCACCTTTTCCTACGATAAGACAAAGAATCACACGTGGGACTCTCCCTCAAATAAACCTAAAAGGAAAAAAGACCTCCCTGCGTTCTTCTCCACAGCCTTTAGATGCACATACAAAACCAATCATCAGGCTACCATGCATACCGTTGAAGCCAACATCTGGCCATGCACACACAAATACCGTTGGACTTTCCGGCCAGTCGATTGATCAAGCAACGACATACGTAATGAAGGCAGCTAGCAGTTTTAGATTTAGCTGCTCAGATTCTACATAAGGTAAGTGTCCACGGCGGCAGTGATCCGATTAATAATGAATGTCATGCAGGTTTGGTTTAATCTTAAGGGATCACATAGATTTAAACTGTGTATACAACTGTAACTTGACGGCACAAGCACATGTTCATACAAAAGGCTCCACTCACAAGTTGCGTAGGTGCACACAGGAGTATAGACTTACAGTAATACGCAAGCATCAATCAATCACTAAGCATTAACGCAATGCTTGAGGTTTGGCATGGCCCAACTATTATTCCGTACTCTTAGAAATCTGAACTTTGATTACATGAATTTGGGCCTATGGCAAACAGTTTCCGCTGTCATATCTTTACAAACTGTAAAATAACTTCGCATGATGAAAATATCTTTCTACAGTACACCACCATATGTCATCTTTGTAGTGACATAAAACTGGCCAGTTCAGTTAAGAAGAGGATTCTATTTCTTGATTACCTATTTTAGTGATCAAGATAATATGGTTCTAGGATCAGGAGGGGCTAAATTTTAGTCAGAGAAATATACAGGAGTTTTATGGCTGCTCTGAACTTCCCCCAAATATACCTATTTGTAAGCTAATTTTCCTATTTGTTTTCCTTAGTGCTGCTTAGTTAGTATGCAAGATGATACTTCATTACCATGATGTTGCTTCTTACAGAATGAATCTATATTCCTATTAATAATCTAACATGTTGATTCGACAGATAAGAAACAATATCTGGTTCAGTTATATTTTATGAAAAAAATCAGTTACCAGTCTTACAAAATACTCTTGGATGCTTAATTTAGATGTACTAAATCTGTATAAAGGTACAACAACTATTAGCAGACCTACTACAAGGAGGACCTTGATGGAGCAAAGGGGGGCAGGGAATAATATCGTTAGATGGGACACCTTCCTCACAAACTGTAGTAGGACTTAGAATTTTTAATTTTAGTGATAACTGTAATTTATTAGCTGCTTCTAGGTTCATCACGAAAATTGATTTGTGCTGTCATACAGGGGTTACCGACAGCCTCTATTTTTTCTCAATTATCATAAAACCTACATATTCGTCTCTACTCATTTTTGTTTTGACTTTTTTCAGCTAGAATAAAGTCATTTTGTAAAATTTAAAAAAATCAAGATACTACTCTATAAACGATATGTGTTTATGCATGCCTATAGTTGTGTCCTGTTGGATTTGAAGCGACACTTTTTTTCGATAAAGGGAATATATTAATATCATGAAGATATCAATTACACCCAGCCTCTGCACCAACAAGACATCAAAAGATATCAAGGATGCACACAGGCAAGAACAAAAATAAAAATGAGACAAATATAAAAATAAAGACCCCGTCGCAGTGATGAAACACTTACAACAGCAACACTCTAATCACCACCAAAGACAACACCCGGACTACATAAGAGGTTCTCCAGAAGCGACGCCTTCAAGAAGGAAACAATGCACACGCGTTGTCGTTGCCCGATCAAGAATCTTGAGTTTTCACCCTGGAGAGAGTCCGAGATCCCAAAAACAATGCCTTCGCAAGACCATTGCCAGGTACAACCAATGAAGGTCAGAGCTTGAGTTTTCACCCCGGAGATCACGGCTCGGTACTCGGGAAGCACCCCCAAAAATGTTGTCCACCTGTGTTGCCGCCCCCTCCTGTCAAGGCCGCCTCTACAAGTCTTCAACACCCGACACACAGGAAAAATCTGTGCCGCCATTCTTCAACGCAACGAAAACTCCTCCTTGCCATTACAAGCCTCCGATCGCAGCCACCATGACTTTCTTCACCACTGTCAACGTCATGCAAATCTATACTTAGACATGTCCCATGACACTGGCAAGGCAGCGAAGCTTCGCATGATGCCCTCATGAAGCCTCTCTAGCCGAAGATGAGGGCACGCCCGACCGGATCAATTCTGATCTAGATATCCAGTGACGCCATGCGCCGTAAGCTGAGATCTCCAAACGGAAGACCGGAACCCGTCGGTGTCCAGATCAAGGAGGCCGGTATGAAACAAGTCGAAATTCTAGAGCACGAAGAATAGCAGGGCCAACCACCACATAACTCCCCTAGGTCCCGACGGATCGGATCTGGATAATGCCGCCTCCAACTGCCGCCAACCCAGGCGAGAGCCGCCGCAGCGACCAGCCCTCCACGACTGGGACGAAGAACCGAAGACCGGCCGCCTCCGAGCTCTGTCCAGCGCCGCACGCGCGCCCTAGCCCAGCGCCGCACCTCCGTCCGGGATCGCCGGCCCGCGCCGAGCCCCCACATGCGGAGAGGAGAGAGGTCCCCGCCGCCGCCAGGATGAGGATGACAGCACCTTTTGAAACAAGGGCGACAGGCCACTTGCAACATCCTTCACAATAAGATTTCTTTAGATTGAACATGTGAATATGACAACTTTAGGGTCCAATGAGAAGCAAGACACTTGCGCACATGTGAGGTTGTGAGACTCAACACATGGTTTTACCGCTAAAAAACAACATGGTTTGGAGATCATCAGTAGCTTTATACTAGATAGAGTATTATATATATTTTGTATACATTTTATAAATTGAATTGTCAGTGATAAATGTACCGAAACTGAACTATATTTCAGTGAGAACTCACAAGGAGAAAGCAATTTACGATGATACCTGGCCTCCTCCATATAATTCACTATTTAAATAGTTATGACCATATTTTATGGATGTTTACCATTAAAAAATTTGATTCAGATGAACTAAACGAGATTATTACTTTTCACGGAAATAATGTCATTTAGACCATTAAACTAGCAAATTCTCTATTGACATATGGATCAAAACCCATAGTTCTCTATTCAATAAGAAAACAGAGAAATAAGTTAAAATAAAAATAGATTATTAGACCATTAAACTAGCAAATTCTCTATTGACATAAGGATCAAAACCCACAGTTCTTAATATTTCAGATTAATATATTACCAAGTCACTGCATATGATCATTATAACTATATCTAAATGAACACGAACATAGGTCACAACCAATATGTAATCATGGTTGCACCCAAATGCATTAAACGATAGATAAGTTATAAGAATTGAGTGACCTGGGCATCTTCTATCCATTATGTTATTCAATAGCCCTCTGATCTTTAGCATGAATATTATTTTTGAGTTGTTACCTTTGTTCTTGAGGTCACGGGAGAAGTCATGTTGCAAGTAATCATATGAATTTGATATGTGTTCGATATTTTGATGATATGTATGTTGTGATTCCCTTAGTGGTGTCATGTGAACGTCGACCACATGACACTTCACCATCCTTGGGCCTAAGGGAATGCATTGTGTAGTAGTTATTAGATGATGGGTTGCTAGAGTGACAGAAGCTTAAATCCTAGTTTATGCGCTACTTCGTAAGGGGCTAATTTGGATCCAAACGTTTAATCCTATGGTTAGATTTTATCTTAATACTTTTCTCGTAGTTGTGGATGCTTGCGAGGGGGTTAATCATAAGTGGGAGATTATTCAAGTAAAAACAGCACCCAAGCACCGGTCCACCCACATATCAAATTATCAAATTAGCGAACACGTATCAAACCAACATGATAAAAGTGACTAGATGAAATTCCCATGTACCCTCAAGAACACTTTGCCCATTACAAGAGATTGTTCTGGCCTGTCCTTTGCCACAAAAGGATTGGGCTACCTTGCTGCACTTTAATTACTGTTACCGTTACTTGCTTGTTACCTATTATCTTGCTATCAAACTATCTCTTACCTACAATTTCAGTGCTTGCAGAAATTACATTACTGAAAACCGCTTGTCATTTCCTTCTGCTCCTCGTTGGGTTCGACACTCTTACTTATCAAAAGGACTATGATTGATCCCCTATACTTGTGGTTCATCAAGACTCTTTTCTGGTGCCGTGGCCGGGGAGTGAAGCGCTCTTGGTAAGTGGAAATCGGTAAGGAAAAACTTATACTACGTGCTGAAATTTATTGTCACTTGCTACTATGGAAAACAATCCTTTGAGGGATTTGTTCGGGGTATCTTCACCTCGTCCGGAACCACAATTAGTTGCCCCTCAACCTACTGCACCTACTGAAAATATTGGTTATGAAATTCCTTCGGGTATGGTAGAACAACTTCTTGCTAAACCTTATGCAGGAGAGGGAACTGAACATCCTGATATGCACCTATTATATGCGAATGAAATTTGTGGATTATTTAAGCTTGCAGGTTTATCCAGAGATGAAGCTAACAATAAGGTTTTCCCTTTATCTTTGAAGGGAAAAGCATTGACATGGTATAGGCTATGTGATGATATTGGATCGTGGAACTGGAATCGATTGCTATTGGAATTCCATCAAAAGTTTTATCCCATGCATCTAGTTCATCGTGATAGGAATTATATATATAATTTTTGGCCTTGTGAAGGAGAAAGTATCGCTCTAGCTTGGGGAGGCTTAAGTCAATGTTATACTCATGCCCCAATCATGATATCCTGAGAGAAGTTATTATTAGGAATTTTTATGCTCGGCTTTCTCATAATGATCAATCCATGCTCGATACTTCTTGTAATGGTTCTTTTATGAAGAAGACTATTGAATTCAAGTGGGATCTCTTAGAAAGAATTAAACGCAACTCTGGAGATTGGGAACTCGATGAAGGTAATGAGTCAGGTATAAAGCTTAAGTTTGATTGTGTTAAATCTTTTATGAATACCGATGCTTTTCACAAGTTTAGTACTAAATACGGCCTTGACTCTGAGATAGTAGCCTCTTTCTGTGAAACATTTGCTACTCATGTTGATCTCCCTAAGAAGAAGTGGTTCAAAAATCATCCCCCTATTAAAGAAGAAATTAAAGAACCGGTCATAGCTAAAGATGAAACCATTATTTACAATGTTGACCCAGTTGTGCCTACTGCTTATATTGAAAAATCACCTTTCCCTGTTAGGATAAAGGAACATGCTAAGGTATCAACTGTGGTTCGCAAGAGTAATATTAAAGCACCTAATCCCTCTGAGCAAATTCAGGTAGAACCTAGTGTTGCTATGGTTAAAGATCTCTTGGTAGAAAATATTGATGGGCATGTTATTTACTTCTGTGACAAAGCTGCTAGAATTGCCAAACCTGATGAAAAAGATAAACATAGACCCATAATGGGCATGCCTTTTGTCTCTGTCAAAATAGGAGATCATTGCTATCATGGTTTATGTGACTTGGGTGCTAGTGTTAGTGCTATTCCTTTTACCTTATACCAAGAAATTATGAACGATATAGCACCCGCTGAAATAGAAGACATTGATGTTACTATTAAACTTGCTAATAGAGACACCATCACACCACTTGGGATTGTTAGAGATGTTGAAGTCTTGTGTGGGAAAGTAAAATATCCTACTGATTTTATAGTTCTTGGTTCCTCACAAGATGACTTTTGTCCCATTATCTTTGGTAGACCTTTCTTGAGCACCGTCAACGCTAAGATAGATTGCGAAAAACAAATTGTCGGTGTTAGTTTCGGTGATGTGTCTCACGAATTTAATTTCTCCAAGTTTAGTAGACGACCTCGTGATAGAGAATTATCCAGTAAGGATGAAATAATTGGTCTTGCTTCTATTGCCGCGCCTCCTACTGATCCACTAGAACAATATTTGCTTGACCATGAAAATCATATGCACTTGTGTGAAAGAAATGAAATAGAGAAATCACCCCGAAATCTTGGTCCCGCTTTGCATCTATTTCAGCTAGGGAATGGTACGTGTCCAACGTATCTATAATTTTTTATTGTTCCATGCTATTATATTATCTGTTTTGGATGTTTTATATGCATTAATATGCTATTTTATATTATTTTTTGGGATTAACCTATTAATCTAGAGCCTAGTGCCAGTTTCTGTTTTTTCCTTATTTTTGAGTATTGCAGATAAGGAGTATTAAACGGAGTCCAAATGGAATAAAATCTTCGGAATAATTTTTCTTGGACCAGAAGAAACCCAGCAGACTTGGAGATGAAGGCAGGAGACCTGCCGTGGCGTCACAAGCCACCAGGGCGCGCCCTAGGGGGGGGGGGGGCGCCCCCCTGGCTTGTGGCCCCACGGCAGCCCTCCTAACCCTATTCTTCGGCCTATAAATTCCCAAATATTCCCTAGATACCAAAAAGAGCCACGAAAATACTTTTCCGCCACCGGAAGCCTCTGTTCCCGTGAGATCCAATCTTGGAGCCTTTTCCAGTAATCTGTCGGAGGGGGAATCGATCACGGAGGGCATCTACATGAACTCCATTGCCCCTCCGATGATGCGTGAGTAGTTCACCACAGACCTTCGGGTCCATAGCTAGTAGCTAGATGGCTTCTTCTCTCTCTTTGTTCTTCAATACCATGTTCTTCATGATCTTCATGGAGATCTATCCGACGTAATACTCTTTTGCGGTGTGTTTGTCGAGATCTGATGAATTGTGGGTTTATGTTCAGCTTATCTATGAATATTATTTGAATCTTCTCTGAATTCTTATATGCATGATTTCATATCTTTGCAAGTCTCTTCGAGTTATTGGTTTGGTTTGGCCAACTAGATTGGTAATTCTTGCAATGGGAGAAGTGCTTAGTTTTGGGTTCAATCTTGCGGTGTCCTCACCCAGTGACAAAGTAGGGGTAGCGAGGCACGTATTTGTATTGTTGCCATCGATGATAAAAAGATTGGGTTTTCATCATATTGCTTGAGTTTATCCCTCTACATCATGTCATCTTACCTAATGCGTTACTCTGTTCTTCATGAACTTAATACTCTAGATGCAGGCAGGAGTCGGTCGATGTGTGGAGTAATAGTAGTAGATGCAGAATCGTTTTGGTCTACTTGACACGGAGGTGACGCCTATATGCATAATCATTGCCTTGGATATCTTCATAATTATTCGCTTTTCTATCAATTGCTCGACAGTAATTTGTTCACCCACCGTATTATTTTCCTTCATGAGAGAAGCCTCTAGTGAAACCTATGGCCCCCGGGTCTATTTTCCATATTATATTTTCAGATCTATAAACCAAAAATACCAAAAAATACTTAGCTGCAATCTTTTTACCTTTGTTTTACTTTTCGTTTTAGCAATCCTATCTATCTATCTCTATCAGATCTCATCCTTGCAAGTAACCGTGAAGGGATTGACAACCCCTTTATAGCGTTGGGTGCAAGTGTTTGATTATTTGTGTAGGTACATCTATTGGAGACTTGCTTGTATCTCCTACTGGATTGATACCTTGGTTCTCAACAACTGAGGGAAATACTTATCTACTTTGCTGCATCACCCTTTCCTCTTGAAGGGAAAACCAACGCATGCTCAAGAAGTAGCAAGAAGGATTTCTGGCGCCATTGCCGGGGAGATCTACATCAAGCCAACCAAGTACCCATCACAAACTCATCTCTTGCATTTACATTATTTGCCATTTCCCTCTCGTTTTCCTCTCCCCCACTTCACCAATTTGCCGTTTTATTCGCCTTTTTCTCGCCGGATCTCTTTTTGTTTGCTTGTTTTGCCATGTGCCTTCTATTTGCTTGCATCTTCGCTTGCTAAAAATCTATTGATATGGATCCTCATCCACTTGCTAATCTTTTCAAAAGGCCAAATTATCATGAACCAATTGCTAGTGAGTTGAGTGCACTTGATTATCTCTATGAAGTTTTGTTTGAAAATCATGAATCTGAAAATTGTGATGAAGTGGTGAAAGAAGAAATTTATAAGGTGATTCATGATAGCTCCTTGATTGAAAAGCATGATTGAAATGATGTTACTATAAATTCTATTAATATCAATTATGCTAATGATATGCAAAGCCACAAGCTTAGGGATGCTATGTTTGATGAAGATGATATTTTTTGTCCCCCAAGTTTTGATGAGCAAATTCATTATGATGATTGCATGCTCGTGTATCATGAAAATAATGACTTATGTGATAGTTATATTGTTGAATTCATTCTTGATGCTACTGAAATTCATTATGAGGGGGGAACATATGCTTGTAGGAATTGCAATAATATCAATTTTCCTCTCTACGTGTTTAAAGTTTTGAAGTTATGCTTGTTTTGCCTTCCTATGCTAGTTGATTCTTGTTCCCATAAATTGTTTGCTCACAAAATCCCTATGCATAGGAAGTGTGTTAGACTTAAATGTGTTTTTCATGAGATTCATGATGCTCTTTTGCATATTTCAATTACTAATTTTTATGTGAGCATCATTGAAATCATCATGCCTAGCTAGGGGCGAAAAATAATAGCGCTTGTTGGGAGGCAACCCAATTTTATTTTCTGTTTTTTATTTGTTTTTGTTTCTGTATTTGAGTGTTTTACACATTATTACCTCTGTATTAATTGTGTTTTCTTGTTTAAATTAGTGTTTGAGCCAAGTAAGACCTTTGGGATGGTCTACGGTGTTTGTGATTTGATTTTGCTGAAAAACAGAAACTTTTTCTCTCAGTCCAGGAATTTTGTAAATTCACTGGAACGTGCTTTTGATCTGAAATTTTTACACAAGATTGATATACAAATTTCCCTGATTGTCCTAAGTTTTCAGAATTTTTGGAGTTACAGAAGTATTTGAATTCTATACATTGCTACAGACTGTTCTGTTTTAGACAGATTCTGTTTTCTTTGTGTTGTTTGCTTATTTTGATGTATCTATGGGTTGTATCGGGGGGTATGAACCATGGAGAAGTTGGAATACAGTAGATATTACACCAATATAAATAAAGAATGAGTTCACAACAGTACCTAAAGTGGCGATTTATTTTTCTTATACTAACGGATCTCATGAGTTTTCTGTTGAGTTTTGTGTTGTGAAGTTTTCAAGTTTTGGGTAAAGATTTGATGGACTATGGAATAAGGAGTGGCAAGAGCCTAAGCTTGGGGATGCCCAAGGCATCCCAAGCCATATTCAAGGATACCAAAGAGCCTAAGCTTGGGGATGCCCCGGAAGGCATCCCCTCTTTCGTCTTCAATCCATCGGTAAATTTACTTGAGGCTATATTTTTATTCACCACATGATATGTGTTTTGCTTGGAGCGTCTTGTATGATATGAGTCTTTGCTTTTTAGTTTTCCACAATCATCCTTGCTGCACACATCTTTTGAGGGGGACACGCATTAATCGTGAATTTATTAGAATACTCTATGTGCTTCACTTATATCTTTTGAGCTAGGCAATGTTGCTCTAGTGCTTCACTTATATCTTTTTAGAGCATGGTGGTGTTTTATTTTATAGAAATTATTGAACTCTTGTACCTCACTTATATTAATTTGAGAGTCTTTAAACAGCATGGTAATTGGTTTAGGTTATGAATTTAGTCCTAATATAATGGGCATCCAAGAGGGATATAATAAAAACTTTCATATTAAGTGCATTGAATACTATGAGAAGTTTATTCCTTGCATATAGTTTTGAGATATGAAGATGGTAATATGAGAGTCATGCTAGTGAGTAGTTGTGAATTGGAAGAAATACTTGTGTTAAAGTTTGTGATTCCCGTAGCATGCATGTACGGTGAACCGTTATGTAACGAAGTCGGAGCATGATTTGTTTAATGATTGTCAACCTTTGTGTGAGGGTCGGGAGCGCGCGATGGTTAACTCCTACCAACCTCTCCCCTAGGAGCATGCGTCTAATGCTTTGCTTCGATAACTAATAGACTTTTGCAATAAGTATGTGAGTTCTTTATGACTAATGTTGAGTCCATGGATTATACGCACTCTCACCCTTCCACCTTTGCTAGCATCTCTAGTACCGCGCAACTTTCGCCGGTGCATTAAACCCACCTTCCTCAAAACAGCCACCATATACCTTCCTCAAAATAGCCACCATATACTTTCATCAAAACAGCCACCATCCCTACCTATTATGGCATTTCCATAGCCATTCCGAGATATATTGCCATGCAACTTCCACCGTTCCGTTTTTCATGACACGCACCATCACTTTCATATTGCATATAGAGTCATATTTTGTTCTAGGTATAGAGTTGTAAGTAAATAAAAGTGTGATGATTTTCATTATTAGAGCATTTGTCCCGTGAGAGAAAAGGATGATGGAAGCTATGAATCCCTCACAAGTTGGGATGAGTCTCCGGACTTTACAAATAATAAAAGAGGCCAGCGAAGCCCAAATAAAAAAAAGAGGCCAAAGATGCCCACCAAAATAAATAAAAAAAAGAAAAAAAATGATGAGAGAAAGAGAGAAGGGACAATGCTACTATCTTTTTCCACACTTGTGCTTCAAAGTAGCACCATGATCTTCATGATAGAGAGTCTCCTATTTTGTCACTTTCATATAACTAGTGGAATTTTTCATCATATGCACAACCACTTAGTTTTCTTTTTGAGCTTTCATACACTTATAGCTCTAGTGCATCCGTTGCATGGCAATCCCTACTCACTCACATTGATATCTATTGATGGGCATCTCCATAGCCCGTTGATACGCCTAGTTGATGTGAGACTATCTTCTCCTTTTTCCTCACAACCTCCACCATATTCTATTCCACCTATAGTGCTATATCCATGGCTCACGCTCATGTATTGCGTGAGAGTTGAAAAGGTTTGAGAACATAAAAGGTGTGAAACAATTGCTTGACTTGTCATCGGGGTTGTGCATGATTTAGATACTTTGTGTGGGGAAGATGGAGCATAGCCAGACCATATGATTTTGTAGGGATAACTTTCTATTGCCATGTTATTTCGAAAGGACACAATTGCCTTGTTGGTATGCTTGAAGTATTACTGTTTTTATGTCAATATTAGACTTTTGTTTTGAATCTTGTGGATCTGAATATTCATGCCACAATAAATAATATTACATGGATAAATATGTTAGGTAGCATTCCACATCAAAAATTCTGTTTTTATCATTTACCTACTCGAGGACGAGCAGGAATTAAGCTTGGGGATGCTTGATACGTCTCCAACGTATCTATAATTTTTGATTGTTCCATGCTATTATATTATCTGTTTTGGATGTTTTATATGAATTAATATGCTATTTTATATTATTTTTTGGGACTAACCTATTAATCTAGAGCCTAATTCCAGTTTCTGTTTTTTCCTTGTTTTTGAGTATTGCAGATAAGGAATAATAAACGGAGTCCAAACGGAATAAAATCTTCGGAATGATTTTTCTTGGACCAGAAGAAACCCAGCAAACTTGGAGATGAAGGAAGGAGACCTACCGTGGCGTCACAAGCCACCAGGGCGCGCCCCCCTGGCTTGTGGCCCCACGGCAGCCCTCCTAACCCTATTCTTCGGCCTATAAATTCCCAAATATTCCCTGGATACCAAAAAGAGCCACGAAAATACTTTTCCGCCGTCGGAAGCCTCTGTTCCCGTGAGATTCAATCTTGGAGCCTTTTCCGATAATCTGCCGGAGGGGGAATCGATCACGGAGGGCATCTACATCAACTCCATTGCCCCTCCGATGATGCGTGAGTAGTTCACCACAGACCTTCGGGTCCATAGCTAGTAGCTAGATGGCTTCTTCTCTCTCTTTGTTCTTCAATACCATGTTCTTCATGATCTTCATGGAGATCTATCCGATGTAACACTCTTTTGTGGTGTGTTTGTCGAGATCCGATGAATTGTGGGTTTATGTTCAGCTTATCTATGAATATTATTTGAATCTTCTCTGAATTCTTATATGCATGATTTCATATCTTTGCAAGTCTCTTCGAGTTATTGGTTTGGTTTGGCCAACTAGATTGGTAATTCTTGCAATGGGAGAAGTGCTTAGTTTTGGGTTCAATCTTGCGGTGTCCTCACCCAGTGACAAAGTAGGGGTAGCGAGGCACGTATTTGTATTGTTGCCATCGAGGATAAAAAGATGGGGTTTTCATCATATTGCTTGAGTTTATCCCTCTACATCATGTCATCTTACCTAATGCGTTACTCTGTTCTTCATGAACTTAATACTCTAGATGCAGGCAGGAGTCGGTCGATGTGTGGAGTAATAGTAGTAGATGCAGAATCGTTTCGGTCTACTTGACACGGACGTGATGCCTATATGCATAATCATTGCCTTGGATATCTTCATAATTGTTTGCTTTTCTATCAATTGCTCAACAGTAATTTGTTCACCCACCGTATTATTTTCCTTCATGAGAGAAGCCTCTAGTGAAACCTATGGCCCCCGGGTCTATTTTCCATATTATATTTTCAGATCTATAAACCAAAAATACCAAAAATATTTAGCTGCAATCTTTTTACCTTTGTTTTACTTTTCGTTTTAGCAATCCTATCTATCTATCTCTATCAGATCTCATCCTTGCAAGTAGCCGTGAAGGGATTGACAACCCCTTTATAGCGTTGGGTGCAAGTGTTTGATTATTTGTGTAGGTACATCTATTGGGGACTTGCTTGTATCTCCTACTGGATTGATACCTTGGTTCTCAACAACTGAGGGAAATACTTATCTACTTTTCTACATCACCCTTTCCTATTCAAGGGAAAACCAACGCATGCTCAAGAAGTAGCAGGGAACAAGACTGGCTTTTGGAAGGTTTCATTTTCTTTGAACAACAACCTCTCCTAAAACACAATTTGCCTATTGAAACCCTTGGAGGTCCTCCTCCACCTAAAGGTGATCCTGTGTTTGAATTAAAGCAATTGCCTGATGACTGAAGTATGCTTATCTTGATGAGAAAAAGATATATCCTGTTATTATTAGTGCTAACCTTTCAGAACATGAAGAATAAAGATTATTAAAAATTCCGAGGAAGCACTGGGCTGCTATTGGATATACTCTTGATGATCTTAAGGGCTTTAGTCCCACTCTATGTCAGCACAAGATTAATATGGAACCTGATGCTAAACCCGTTGTTGATCATCAACGGCGATTGAATCCTAAGATGAAAGAAGTGGTAAGAACTGAAATATTAAAGCTTCTGGAAGTAGGTATAATCTATCCTATAGCTGACAGTAGATGGGTAAGTCTCGTTCATTGTGTCCCTAAGAAAGGAGGTATTACTGTTGTTCCTAATGATAAGAATGAACTCATTCCACAAAGAATTGTCACTGGCTATAGAATGGTAATTGATTTTAGAAAATTAAATAAAGCTACTAGAAAGGATCATTACCCTCTGCCTTTCATTGATCAAATGCTAGAAAGATTATCTAAGCAAACACACTTTTTTTTCTTGACGGATATTCTGGTTTCTCTCAAATACCTGTATCACAATCCGATCAAGAGAAAACCACCTTTCCATGTCCTTTTGGAACCTATGCTTATAGACGTATGCCTTTTAGTTTATGCAATGCACCTGCTACCTTTCAAAGATGTATGACTGCTATATTCTCTGACTTTTTTGCAAAGATTGTGGAGGTTTTCATGGATGATTTTTCTGTTTACGGAACTTCTTTTGATGATTGCTTAAGCAACCTTGATCGAGTTTTGCATAAATGTGAAAAAACTAATCTTGTCTTGAATTGGGAGAAGTGCCACTTTATGGTTATGGAAGGTATTGTCTTGGGGCATAAAATATCTGAACGAGGTATTGAGGTGGATAAAGCTAAAGTTGATGCAATTGAGAAAATGCCATGTCCTAAAGATATTAAAGGTATTCAAAGTTTCCTTGGTCATGCTGGTTTCTATAGGAGGTTTATTAAAGACTTCTCTAAAATTTCTAGGCCTCTTACTAATCTTTTGCAAAAGGATATTCCATTTGTTTTTGATGATGATTGTGTAGAAGCCTTTGAAACACTCAAGAAAGCCTTAACTTCTGCACCTATCGTTCAACCACCTGATTGGAACTTGCCTTTTGAAATTATGTATGATGCTAGTAATTATGCAGTTGGTGTTGTTCTAGGACAGAGAGTTGATAAGAAATTAAATGTTATCCATTATGCTAGCAAAACTCTAGACAGTTCCCAACGGAATTATGCTACTACAGAAAATGAATTTTTAGCAGTTGTGTTTGCTTGTTATAAATTTAGATCCTACATTGCTGGTTCCAATGTTATTGTTCACACCGGTCATGCTGCTATAAAATATCTTATGGAAAAGAAAGATGCTAAACCTAGAATCATTAGATGGGTTCTCTTGCTTCAAGAATTTTACTTACATATCGTTGATAGGAAGGGAGCTGAGAACCCCGTAGCTGATAACTTGTCTAGGTTAGAAAATATTCCTGATAACCCACTACCCATTGATGATAGTTTTCCTGATGAACTGTTAGCTGCAATAAATGTTTCTCAAAACACTCCTTGGTATGCTGATTATGCTAATTACATTGTCTCTAATTATATACCACCTAGTTTCACATATAAGCAAAAGAAAAAATTCTTCTATGATTTAAGACATTACTTTTGGGATGGCCACATCTTTATAAAGAAGGAGTAGATGGTATTATTAGACGGTGTGTACCTGAGCATGAATAGGAACAAATCCTACGGAAATGTTATTCCGAAGCTCATGGAGGACATCATGCGGGAGATAGAACTGCTCACAAGGTATTGCAATCTGGTTTTTATTGGCCAACTCTCTTCAAGGATGCCCGTAAGTTTGTCTTGTCTTGTGATGAATGTCAAAGAATTGGTAATATCGGTAAGCATCAGGAAATGCCTATGAATTATTCACTTGTTGTTGAATGATGTCTACTACGCAACCTTCTTCTTGTAGACTCATGTTGGGCCTCCAAGCTCAGAGTTTTGTAGGACAGTAGCAAATTTCCCTCAAGTGGATGACCTAAGGTTTATCAATCCGTGGGAGGCGTAGGATGAAGATGGTCTCTCTCAAACAACCCTGCAACCAAATAACAAAGAGTCTCTTGTGTCCCCAACACACCAAATACAATGGTAAATTGTATAGGTGCACTAGTTCGGCGAAGAGATGGTGATACAAGTGTAATATGGATAGTAGATATAGATTTTTGTAATCTGAAAATATAAAAACAGCAAGGTAACTAATGATAAAAGTGAGCACAAACGGTATTGCAATGCTTAGAAACAAGGCCTAGGGTTCATACTTTCACTAGTGCAAGTTCTCTCAACAATACTGACATAGTTGAATCATATGTAAATCCTTCACGTGCGACAAAGAGTTCACTCCAAAGTCACAAATAGCGGAGAACAAACGAAGAAATTATTGTAGGGTACGAAACCACCTCAAAGTTATCTTTTCCGATCAATCTTATGAGCTATCCCTATAAGTGTCATGAACAGCCCTAGAGTTCGTACTAAAATAACACCTTAAGATACACATCAACCAAAACCCTAATGTCACCTAGATACTCCAATGTCACCACGAGTACCCATGGGCTTGATTATACGATATGCATCACACAATTTCAGATTCATCATGTTCAATCCAACACAAAGAACTTCAAAGAGTGCCCCAAAGTTTCTACCGAAGAGTCAAGACGAAAACATGTGTCAACCCCTATGCATAGATTCCCAAGGTCACGGAACCCGCAAGTTGATCACCAAAACATACATCAAGTGGATCAATAGAACATCCCATTGTCACCACGGATATCCCATCGCAAGACATACATCAAGTGTTCTCAAATCCTTAAAGACTCAATCCGATAAGTAAACTTCAAAGGGAAAACTCAATTCATCATAAGAAGATAGAGAGGGGAAAACTCCATATGATTCATCTATATCAATAAAGCTCGCGGTACATCAAGATCGTGCAATCTCAAGAACACGAGAGAGAGAGAGATCAAACACATAGCTACTAGTACATACCCTCAGCCCCGAGGGTGAACTACTCCCTCCTCGTCATGGAGACCGCCGGGATGATGAAGATGGCCTCCGATGATGGTTTCCCCCTCCGACAGGGTGCCGAAACGGGCTCCCGATTGATTTTTCGTGGCTACAGAGGCTTGCGGCGGCGGAACTCCCGATCTAGGTTTCTTTCTGGAGGTTTGGGTATTTATAAGAATTTTTGGCGTCGGTCTCACGTCAAGGGGACTCCCGAGGGTCCCACAAGCCAGGGGGGCGCGCCCTAGGGGGGGCGCCCCTAGGCTTGTGGCCGCCTCGGGACTCCTCTCCGGTATCTTTTTGCTCCAGTATTTTTTATATTTTCCAAAAATATTCTCCGTAAATTTTCATCCCATTCCGAGAACTTTTATTTCTGCACAAAAAACGACACCATGGTAGTTCTGCTGAAAACAGCGTCAGTCCGGGTTAGTTCTAATAAAATCATACCAAAATCATATAAAATTATTGTAAACATGGCATGAATACTTCATAAATTATAGATACGTTGGAGACGTATCAGCATCCCCAAGCTTAATTCCTGCTTGTCCTCGAGTAGGTAAATGATAAAAGAAATAATTTATGAAGTGTGAATGCTAGCAAGTGCACAAGTTTGATCAATTCCAATCACTTTTTCTAGCATCAATATAAACCATAAATAGTAGCTCATCTCATAAAACTTCTCATGATCAAGTAACAAGCTATTCACATGTTAAAGTATAGACCAGAAAGTTTCTTGAAAACTAACAAACGATATTCCTAGTCATCAAACAATTGCAATTCATCTTATTTTCAGGAAGGGTCTATGTAAGAGCTTTGATTTAGCAAATTCCACATACTCAACTATCATATAGTCTTCCATGATTATTGACACTCAAAGCTTGTTTTTAGAACAAATAGCATCCATCGAACACAGAGAAAGATAGGGGCTTAATGTTTTGCCTCCCAACTTATTTATCATATACATAATTGTCAACAATAATAATTCATGATCAAATATATTTGTGTGGATATATATGTCTAGATCATTCCCCAACACATGACGCTTGCCAAGAGAAAAAGGCGAAATATAGGGAGTGGTGAAGATCACCATGACTCTTGCATAAAGGTAAGTACTAGAAAGTAAAAGATAGGCCCTTCGCAGAGGGAAGTAGATGTTGTCATGCGCTTTTTGTTTTTGGATGTGCAACCCTTAATGCAAAGGAACGTCACGTTGTATTACCCTTTGTGATAGCAACCTTTATTATGCAGTCCGTCGCTTTTATTTCTTTACCATCACAAGTTCGTACAACGCTTATTTTCCCTTACAATAAAAGATCATACATATTTAAGGATCTTACTTGAAGGATCTTACTCAATCCATAGGTAGCTATAGTGGACTCTCATGGCAAAACTGGTTTAAGGGTGTTTGGATGCACAAGTAGTATTTCTACTTGGTGCGGAAGTTTTGGCTAGTATGAGGTGGAAGCAAGCACCACATGTTGGAGGATCCATAACAATATAACTTCTATACAAATATACCCAAACATAACTCATTAAGTTGTCTTCCTTGTCCAATTTCAACTAGTTTGCTCGAGTTTGAAAATAATTAATGAGCTCACAATCATAGAATATGTCCAAGATAGTATATTATATGTGGAATCTCTCTTCCTTCAATATTCTTTCATGAATTGTTCAAGTGACCAATGCGGTGTTTGCTAACTTTCAATAAATTTTACCACCTATACTTATTATGTGTGAAGTCATTACTTCCCATGGGATAAGTATATGAAGCATATTTAATTTCAGATTTATGATATTCAATTCATTCAACCATTTACTCATAGGATATAGGTGAAGCACGAGAGTGAATGATAAACTACTCCAAAAAGATATAAGTGAAGATCAATGAGTAGTCAACAATTAAATAACTATGTGAAGACTCTCTCATCTAAAAATTTCATATCTTAAGTATTTTATTCAAACAGAAAACTAAACAAAAATAGAACTCCAAGAATAGCACGCAACATGTGAACGAATAAAAATTTAGGCTCAACATAGACTAACCGATAGTTGAGGAAGAGAGGTGGGATGCGTAGCATCCCCAAGCTTAGATGCTTGAGACTTCTTGAAATATTTACTTGGGGTGCCTTGGGCATCCCCAAGCTTGAGCTTTTGTATCTCGTTCAATCTTCTCATTTCATGGTTTCACCTATTCTCAAAAACTTCATCCACACAAAACTCGAAAAGAACTCGTGAGATAGGTTAGTACACATAAGAATAAATCAACACTTCATGTACTGCCAAGACAAGTTGCACAATAATTATCAAACATCATCTACTGTTTACTATCATTTCCACAATTTATATCTACCAATATGGGCTATGGAAACTATAGGATAAGTAGATAACAAAACTATGACAGCAATCTGTCCAAACAGAACAGTCTGTAGCAATTTATGAAAACAGTATACTTCTGTAACTCAAAAAATTATGAAACTTTAGGAAATGATAAATAATTTATATGAAAACACTGTGTAAAAATTTCAGAAACGTTCCACGTTCAAGTAAAATATGAAAATTCAAACACTACAGCAAAAGTTTCTGTTTTTACACAGCACACATCAAAACATGCAATGCAAGCATCCTAAGACAATTCTTGGAACTTTTTATTGAAAAACAAGATTATGAATAACACCTAACATAAAATTACAAAATATAATGATGATCCAAGCAAAGCACATATCATGTGACGAATAAAAATATAGCTCTAAGTAAGATATACCGATAATGTTCAAGACGAAAGAGGGGATGCCTTTCGGGCCATCCCCAAGCTTAGACGCTTGAGTCTTCCTTGAATATTACCTTGGGGGTGCCTTGGGCATCCCCAAGCTTAGGTTCTTGTCACTCCTTATTCTCCTCATATCGGTGTCTCACCCAAAACTTGAAAACATCAATCACACAAAACTTAACGGAACTTCGTGAGAAGGGTTAGTGTAATAAAGATAAATCATTCACTTAGGTACTGTCAAGACAAGATTCATAATTGTTCTCACATAATACCTGATGTATTCCATCATTCCCATAATTTATACCACTAAATATAAGCTATGGAAACACTAAAACAAGCAAACTATGCATGCAAAACAGAATCTGTCAAAAACAGAACAGTCAGTGAAGATATGTAGTGTAACCATATTTCCCTGTCTCTAAAAATTCTGAAAAAATTATGAAAACCTGAAGAATTTGTATATGAAGACTATGTAAAAATTTCATATCATTATCACGCTCCAGTAAAAAATGAAAATTTCTGTACTGGAGTCAAAAGTTTCTGTTTTGGTTCAGCATCAATTCTACTCATCTTGTGAGTCATCCCAAAGGCTTTACTTGGCACTTTATTGAAATAAAAGACACAAAACATTATTAATACAGTAGCTTAATCATGTGAACACACTAAAACAGTTGGGATAAATATTGGGTTGTCTCCCAACAAGCGCTTTTCTTTAATGCCTTTTAGCTAGGCATGATGATTTCAATGATGCTCACATAAAAGATAAGAATTGAAACATGCAAGAGAGCATCATGAAGCATATGACTAGCACATTTAAGCCTAACCCACTTACTATGCATAGGGATTTTATGAGCAAACAACTTATGGGAACAAGAATCAACTAGCATAGGAAGGTAAAACAAGCAAAACTTCAAGATTTTCAACACATAGAGAGGAAACTTGATATTATTGCAATTCCTACAAGCATATACTCCTCCCTCATAATAATTTTTAGTAGCATCATGAATGAATTCAATAATATAACCATCACATAAAGCATTCTTTTCATGATCCACAAGCATAGAAAATTTATTACTCTCCACATAAGCATATTTCTTCTCATTCATAATAGTGGGAGCAAACTCAACAAAATAACTATCATGAGATACTTGTTTGCCATAACCACTTTGAATATTGAAATCTTGATGACAAGTTTCATGTTTACTATCACTCTTTATAGCATACATGTCATCATCATAATAATCATAGATAGGAGGCATGCCATCATCATCATAAATTTGCTCATCAAAACTTGGGGGACTAAAAATATCATCTTCATCAAACATAGCATCCCCAAGCTTGTGGCTTTGCATATCATTAGCATCATGGATATTCAGAGAATTCATACTAGCAACATTGCAATCATGCTCATCATTAAAGTAATTCTCATTAAGTATTTTCATAATTTCTTCCTCTACCAATTGAGCACAATTTTCGGAATCCTTATTTTCACGAAAGACATTATAGAGACGAAACAAATGATGCAACCTAAACTCCATTTTTTTGTAGTTTTCTTTTATAAAACCAAATTAGTGATAAAACAAGAAACTAAAAGATTCAATTGCAAGATCTAAAGATATACCTTCAAGCACTCACCTCCCCGGCAACAGCGCCAGAAAAGAGCTTGATGTCTACTATGCAACCTTCTTCTTGTAGACTCGTGTTGGGCCTCCAAGCGTAGAGTTTTGTAGGACAGTAGCAAATTTCCCTCAAGTGGATGACCTAAGGTTTATCAATCCGTGGGAGGTGTAGGATGAAGATGGTCTCTCTCAAGCAACCCTGCATTCAAATAACAAAGAGTCTCTTGTGTCCCCAACACACCCAATACAATGGTAAATTTTATAGGTGCACTAGTTCGGCGAAGAGATGGTGATACAAGTGCAATATGGATAGTAGATATAGATTTTTGTAATCTGAAAATATAAAAACAGCAAGGTAACTAATGATAAAAGTGAGCACAAACGGCATTGCAATGCTTAGAAACAAGGCCTAGGGTTCATACTTTCACTAGTGCAAGTTCTCTCAACAATACTGACATAGTTGAATCATATGTAAATCCTTCACGTGCGACAAAGAGTTCACTCCAAAGTCACAAATAGCGGAGAACAAACGAAGAAATTATTGTAGGGTACGAAACCACCTCAAAGTTATCTTTTCCGATCAATCTTATGAGCTATCCCTATAAGTGTCATGAACAGCCCTAGAGTTCGTACTAAAATAACGCCTTAAGATACACATCAACCAAAACCCTAATGTCACCTAGATACTCCAATGTCACCACGAGTACCCATGGGCTTGATTATACGATATGCATCACACAATTTCAGATTCATCATGTTCAATCCAACACAAAGAACTTCAAAGAGTGCCCCAAAGTTTCTACCGAAGAGTCAAGACGAAAACATGTGTCAACCCCTATGCATAGATTCGCAAGGTCACGGAACCCGCAAGTTGATCACCAAAACATACATCAACTGGATCAATAGAACATCCCATTGTCACCACGGATATCCCATCGCAAGACATACATCAAGTGTTCTCAAATCCTTAAAGACTCAATCCGATAAGTAAACTTCAAAGGGAAAACTCAATTCATGACAAGAAGATAGAGAGGGGAAAACTCCATATGATTCATCTATATCAATAAAAGTCGCGGTACATCAAGATCGTGCAATCTCAAGAACACGAGAGAGAGAGAGATCAAACACATAGCTACTGGTACATACCGTCAGCCCCGAGGGTGAACTACTCCCTCCTCGTCATGGAGACCACCGGGATGATGAAGATGGCCTCCGGTGATGGTTTCCCCCTCCGGCAGGGTGCCGAAACGGGCTCCCGATTGATTTTTCGTGGCTACAGAGGCTTGCGGCAGCGGAACTCCCGATCTAGGTTTCTTTCTGGAGGTTTGGGTATTTATAAGAAATTTTGGTGTCGGTCTCACGTCAAGGGGACTCCCGAGGGTCCCACAAGCCAGGGGGCGCGCCCTAGGGGGGCGCCCTAGGCTTGTGGCCGCCTCGGGACTCCTCTCCGGTATCTTTTTGCTCCAGTATTTTTTATATTTTCCAAAAATATTCTCCGTAAATTTTCATCCCATTCCGAGAACTTTTATTTCTGCACAAAAAACGACACCATGGTAGTTCTGCTGAAAACAGTGTCAGTCCGGGTTAGTTCTAATAAAATCATACAAAAATCATATAAAATTATTGTAAACATGGCATGAATACTTCATAAATTATAGATACGTTGGAGATGTATCATTGAACCATTTGATGTTTGGGGTTTTGATTATATGGGACCTTTTCCTTCCTCTAACGGGTACACTCATATTTTGGTTGCTGTTGATTATGTCACTAAGTGGGTAGAAGCTATTCCAACTGGTAGTGTTGATCACAACACCTCCATTAAAATGCTTAAAGAAGTTATCTTCCCGAGGAATGGAGTCCCTATGTATTTAATGACGGATGGTGGTTCACACTTTATTCATGGTTCTTTCCGTAAGATGCTTGCTAAATATGATGTTAACCATAGAATTGCATCACCCTATCATCCTCAATCTAGTGGTCAAGTTGAACTTAGCAATAGATAAATAAAATTGATATTACAAAAAACTGTTAATATGTCTCAAAAGAATTGGTCTAAGAAACTAGATGATGCACTTTGGGCCTACAGAACAGCTTATAAAAATCCTATGGGTATGTCTCCATACAAAATGGTAGATGGAAAAGATTGTCATTTGCCTCTAGAGTTAGAATATAAAGCAATTTGGGCAATTAAAGAACTCAATTATGATTTCAAACTTGCCGGTGAGAAGAGGTTATTTGATATTAGCTCACTAGATTTATGGAGAACCCAAGCTTATGAAAATGCCAAACTATTCAAAGAAAAAGTAAAAAGATGGCATGACAAAAGAATCCAAAAGCGGGAATTCAAAATAGGAGACTATGTTCTTTTGTACAACTCTCGTTTAAGATTTTTTGCAGATAAGCTTCTCTCCAAATGGGAAGGACCATGTATTATCGAAGAGGTTTATCGTTCTGGAGCTATCAAGATTATAAATGCTGAAGGTACTAACCCGAAGGTGGTCAATGGACAAAGAATTAAACACTATATCTCAGGTACGCCTATTAATGTTGAAAGCAATTTTATCCAAACCATGACACCGGAGGAACACATAAAGGAAACCTTCCAGAACACTCCAGAATTCTGAAAAAGGGAGGTACGTGATATGGTAAGCAAACAGACTCCGAAAAATCCACAAACATATTTTCTATTAGTTTTGGAATATTACAAAATTAGGAAAATAAGAAATAAACAGGGAAGCAACCGAGGTGAGCACGATACACCAGGGCGCGCCAGCCCTACCAGGCGCGCCCTGGTGGGTTCTGCCCACCTCGGACACCTTCCCGACTCTATTTTTCTTCCATAAGCTTGCTTCCCAAGAATAAAAGTTCTCTATATATACCCCCGACTATTTTGACTACCGCACCGCAGAAAAATCCTCTGTTCTTGTTTCATGCTGTTTTCCTATCAGATCTACCAAGCCAGGCATCATGTCTTCTCCCTCCTCCAATAACGTAGAAGAAGATGCCTGGCTGATGAAGATGGAGCTGAAGAGACAGGATCCAAATGAAGCCAATAATGAAGACAAGGGCAAGGAGGCTATGAAGGATCAAACTCCAGAAGGAGGGCAATCCATGCTAACAGAAGAGGGGGGAGAAGAAGATATCCTTCAACCTTATTACAATCATCTCACCCCCAATGAAATTGAAGCTTTTAGGGCTTTCGAAGCGGTTCGTGTTCAGAATAAATTTCTTACTTGTGAAAATATTTTGCTAGAGGAGCACATCATCACCCTTCAGAGAGTCATCCGCAAATTGGAGTACCTATTGAGCCTGAAGTCTAACACTTCTTCACCACCACCTTCTTCATCACCACCACCAAAGGAGACTTGAGCACACGGGTATGGGCACTCCCCTTGGCTTGAGCCAAGCTTGGGGGAGGTGCCCCGGTATCGTATCACCATCACTTTTATTCACCTTTACCTATTTTAGTTTGATCTTTAGCTTTTCTTGATTTAGTTGAATAAAAGTTTAGTATGATCTATTTTCGAGTGTTAGTTTCGTGATCTATCTACCTATGTAATTGAGTGAGAGTTATATAATAAAGAGTTTAGTTTGAGCTTTTGCTTCTTTATTATCTTGTTGCAATCAAAATAAAAGGAAAAAAGAAATAAATGAAAAGAATCATATGCTAATCTTATGGTAAGTAATGACATCACATAAGGAGAAGTATAAGAGGTAAAAATTTGTTGGAGATTGACAAACATAGCATTGGTCAATTGATGCAATTCATGAAAGAATTAATAAGGGAAGGGAAGATTCACATGCAAACACACTATCTTGGACATCTTTTATGACTGTGAGCCCCCATTAAATATTATATGCCAAAATTGTTGACGTTGGACAAGGAAGAAAACGTAATGATTTATGTTTGTTCATATTCACATAGAAGCTATATTGTCATAGATCCTTGAACATGTGGTGCTTGCTCAATAGCTTTGCTAGCCAAAAATTCCGCACTAAGTAGAGATACTATTTGTGCATCCAAAAACCCCAAACCCAAATTCATGTTTTGAGAGTCCACCATACCTACCTACGGATCAAGTAAGATCCTTCAAGTAAGTTGTCATCGGTGCAATAAGGCAATAAAAATTGCTTCTAAATGTGTTTTGATCAATTAGTGTAAGAGAAAATTGAGCGCTATACGAACTTATGATGGCAAAGTAATAAAAGCAACGGACTGCATAATAAAGGTTGCTATCATAGGGGGCAATAAAGTGTGACATTCTTTTACATTAAGGGATTGGGCATACAAATCAAAAAGTGCATGACAACCTCCGCTTCCCTCTGCGAAGGGCCTATCCTTTACTTTTATGTATTTACTTTTATGCAAGAGTCAAAGTATTCTCCCCTATTCCTTTTTACTTTTTCCTTTTGCAAGCATCACGTGGTGAGGAAAGATCTAGGCGCATATATCCAGTTGGATGTGAGTGAGCATGAGTTATTATTTTTGACATCACCCTTGAGGTGAATACGTTGGGAGGCGAAACTATAAGCCCCTATCTTTCTATGTGTCCGGTTGAAACTTTTTGCTCATGGGTATGTTGTGAGTGTTAGCAATCATAGAAGACTAAATGATGGTTGAGTATGTGGACTTTCCAAAAGGCTCCGACACGAGACCCTTCCTGAAAATATGATGAATTGTAGTTGCAAAGTTGATTGAGAACATAGTTTGTTGGTTATCAATAAGGTTTATGCTTTATACTTCTATGTTGTGATGAATTGTTACATGTTCATGACATGTTATATGAATAAGTTTTATGATAAGGTTTGTTGCTGTTATGATAATAAGCATGATGCTACTATGTCCGTATTTTGTTTTTATCGACACCTCTCTCTCAAACCATGAGGACATGCTTTTCAATATCGGCTTTCGCTTGAGGACAAGCGAGGTCTAAGCTTGGGGGAGTTGATACGTCCATTTTGCATCATGATTTCCTACTGTTATTTATTATGTGTTGATGAATAATAATGCTTTAGGGAGCGATTCTAATGCCCTTTCTCTCATAATATGCAAGGTTTACACAAAGAGGGGGAATACCGGCAGCTGGAATTCTGGACCTAAAAAAGCACATCAGAGATACCTATTCTGCACATCTCCAAATAAGTTGAAACTTTACGGAGAATTATTTCGGATTATATTAAAAATACTGGAGGAAATAACTATCGGAGGGGGCCACCCTGGTGAGCACAAGACACCAGGGCACGCCAGGCCCCCCAGGCGCGCCCTGGTGGGTTGTGCCCAGCCAAGCCCACCTCCGGTGCCCATCTTATTGTATATAAGGTCTTTTGACCTAGAAAAAATAAAGAGAGGACTTTCGGGACGGAACGCCGCCGTCTCGAGGCGGAACTTGCGCAGGAGCAATTTTGCCCTCCGGCGGAGCGATTCCGCCAGGGGAACTTCCCTCCCGGAGGGGGAAATCGAAACCATCGTCATCACCAACACCCCTCTCATCTTTGGGAGGCCAATCTTCATCAATATCGTCAACAGCACCATCTCCTCTCAAACCCTAGTTCATCACTTGTGTTCAATCTTTGTACCGGAACCTCAGATTGGTACCTGTGGGTGACTAGTAGTGTTGATTACATCTCGTAGTTGATTACTATTTGGTTTATTTGGTGGAAGATTATATGTTCAAATCCATTATGTTATTCAATACCCCTCTAATCTTGAGCATGAATATTATGTGTGAGTAGTTACCTCTGTTCTTTAGGTCACGGGAGAAGTCATGTTGCAAGTAATCATGTGAATTTGATATGTGTTCGATATTTTGATGATATGTATGTTGTGATTCCCTTAGTGGTGTCATGTGAACGTCGACTACATGACACTTCACCATCCTTGGGCCTAAGAGAATGCATTATGGAGTAGTTATTAGATGATGGGTTGCTAGAGTGACAGAAGCTTAAACCCTAGTTTATGCGCTACTTCGTAAGGGGCTGATTTGGATCCAAACATTTAATGATATGGTTAGATTTTATCTTAATACTTTTCTCGTAGTTGCGGATGCTTGCGAGGGTGTTAATCATAAGTGGGAGGTTGTTCAAGTAAGAACAACACCCAAGCACCGGTCCACCCACATATCAAATTATCAAAGTAGCGAACACGAATCAAACCAACATGATAAAAGTGACTAGATGAAATTCCCATGTACCCTCAAGAACACTTTGCCTATTATAAGAGATTGTTCTGGCCTGTCCTTTGTCACAAAAGGATTGGGCTACCTTGCTGCACTTTAATTACCGTTACCGCTACTTGCATGTTACCAATTATCTTGCTATCAAACTATCTATTACCTACAATTTCAGTGCTTGTAGAAATTACCTTGCTGAAAACCGCTTGTCATTTCCTTCTGCTCCTCGTTGGGTTCGACACTCTTACTTATCGAAAGGACTACGATTGATCCCCTATACTTGTGGTTCATCAGGTGTTAAGTCCATGTATTTCTTCAATATGTGGTAGATTCTTAACATCTTCAATACCTTTTTCTTTCATAAATTTCATGGCTTCTTGCATATCTTTTGTACTAAGGAATAGAATACCTCTCTTCTTTGTAATTGGTTCAGGAGGTGGTCCAGGAAGTGTCCAATCATTAGCATTATTCAAAATATTATTCATTAGTTCTTTGGCATGCTCAACAGTTCGATCCCTGAAAACACAACCAGCACAACTATCTAGGTAGTCCCTAGAAGCCTTAGTTAGTCCATTATAAAAGATATCAAGTATTTCATTTTTCTTAAGAGGATGATCAGGGAAAGCTTTAAGTATCTGGAGAAGCCTCCCCCAAGCTTGAGGGAGATTCTCTTCCTCAATTTGCACAAAGTTAAATATTTTCTGTAAAGCAGCTTGTTTCTTATGAGCAGGAAACTATTTTTCAGAGAAGTAATATATCATATCCTGGGGCTATGGACACACCGAGGAGCAAGAGAATGGAACCACTTCTTAGCATCACCCTTTAGTGGAAAAGGAAAAAGCTTAAGAATATAATAGTAGAGAATTTTTTCCTCATTAGCAAATAGGGTGGCAATATCATTTAATTTGGTAAGGTGTGCCACAACAGTTTGTGATTCATAACCATGAAAAGGATAAGATTATACCAAAGTAGTTAACTCAAGATCAACAGATAATTCATAATCCTTATCAGTAACAAATATAGGAGTAGTAGCAAATTTAGGATCAAATTTTATTTTCTCCTTCATAGATTTTCTTTCAGTTCACTCAGTAGTTTCTTAGGATCATATCTATCATTACAAGCAAGAAAGCCTCTAGCTATCCCCCCATCCATAGCATAACCATCAGGTACATCAGGCATTTAAGTTCTAGGAGGAGATCTAGAGAGAATAGGTGAATCATAATTTTCATCAATTTCAACATTCTCAAGTTCTCTAGATTTAGCAATATGAGCATCAAGTTGATCACCTAGTGGCACATGCTCAGTTTCATCTAGCATAATAGTAGCATCATCATGAGTCTGATTCAAAATAGAAGTAGCATCATCAATTACTTGTGACATATCACATTGAACAACATGTGGTGGTGTCGCAAGCTTACTCAAAACAAAAGGTGAATCAAGTGCAGAGCTAGATGGCAATTCTCTAGCTCTGCACTTGATTCACCTCTGTTTTGAGTAAGCTTGCGACACCACCACATGATGTTCAATGTGATATGTCGCAAGTAATTGATGATGCTACTTCTATTTTGAATGAGACTCATGATGATGCTACTATTATGCTAGATGAAACTGAGCATGTGCCACTAGGTTATCAACTTGATGCTCATATTGCTAAATCTAGAGAACTTGAGAATGTTGAAATTGATGAAAATTATGATTCACCTATTCTCTCTAGATCCCCTCCTAGAACTTAAATGCCTGATGTACCTGATGGTTATGGTATGGATGGGGGGATAGCTAGAGGCTTTCTTGCTTGTAATGATAGATATGATCGTAAGAAACTGCTGAGTGAACTGAAAGAAAATCTATGAAGGAGAAAATAAAATTTGATCCTAAATTTGCTACTTCTCCTATATTTGTTACTGATAAGGATTATGAATTATCTGTTGATCCTGAGTTTACTACTTTGGTAGAATCTTATCCTTTTCATGGTTATGAATCTCAAACTGTTGTGGCACACCTTACCAAATTAAATGATATTGCCACCCTATTTGCTAATGAGGAAAAAATTCTCTATTATTATATTCTTAAGCTTTTTCCTTTTTCCACTAAAGGGTGATGCTAAGAAGTGGTTCCATTCTCTTGCTCCTCGTTGTGTCCGTAGCCCCAGGATATGATATATTACTTCTCTGAAAAATAGTTTCCTGCTCATAAGAAACAAGCTACTTTACAAAAAATATTTAACTTTGTGCAAATTGAGGAAGAGAATCTCCCTCAAGCTTGGGGGAGGCTTCTCCAGATACTTAAAGCTTTCCCTGATCATCCTCTTAAGAAAAATGAAATACTTGATCACTTTTATAATGGACTAACTAAGGCTTCTAGGGACTACCTAGATAGTTGTGCTGGTTGTGTTTTCAGCCATCCGCCGACCATGCCTTTGCCATCCGCCGACCATGCCTTTGCCATCTGCCATGGCAGATGGCAAAGTGGCTGATTCCTGTAGTGTCAGCAGGTGCGCCTTCAAACTGCCACGATCAAAAGGGTCCAAAATGACTCCTTCTTTGCATCTTGTACACGGACATCTAATCACAGTCCGATTATTTGCATACATGTCCATCACCGCGGATTGCAAGTATTGCTCCACCTTCCTTCCACTCACCTTCATGACTGCACGGTATAACAAGCAAAAGGGTCATAAACAAAATGCATGCATGCATCAAAGTCATATAAAAATTTGGCATGACCTTGCCTAAAAATAGGACATATCGAGTTTGCTCGAAATTCGCCGAAACGGAAATAAGTCGACATTTCGGCAAAACATAAGCAACTCACGGGGCATTCACTCACACAAATCCCTTCATATCGCAAACACACATATTCCCATTCTTGAAATGCACAACTTTTTACTCAGCAATACCCCGAGAGAGATTGTGCACGGTTAGATCATTAGGCCTTCGCGACCTATAGGGATTGAAAGTGGATGGCTAAATAGCTAGCTAGATCTATTGTTGGGAGGAGAGATGACTCTAGCTAACTAATGGAGAGGGAGAGAGATGATCTAGCTAGATCTATATGTATGGAAGGAGGGAGAGCCAAATAAATGTGGAAGATAGAGCTAGAAGAGGCCATTGATGGAGAAGAATTATGGTGGAGGGGGGCATTAATGGGGAGAGAAGAGAGGGAGAGAGAGAGAGAGGGGTGGGGCCGGGCTGGGAGAGAGGGGAGATTGCCATCTGCTGGCTGATGGCAAAGAGGTGGGGCTTTGCCATCTGCTGGCTGATGGCAAAGAGGTGGGGCTTTGCCATCTCCTGGCTGATGGCAAAGAGGTGGGCCTAGTGCGCCATTACAACGCCGTCGTCCGCTGGACCCCACCAACCTCTTTGCCGTCTGCCAGCAGACGGCAAAGATTCTTTGCCATCTGCTGGCAGATGGCAAAGAATTGGCTGATGGCAACCAGGTTCTTTGCCATCTGTCAGTTCTTTGCCATCTGTTTTTTGTAAGCAGATGGCAAAGACGTTCTTTGCCATCCGCTGGCAGACGGCAAAGAGCTGACTGATGGCAAATTCCCTGTTTCCAGTAGTGTGATGTATGGTTTCATGGATGGCTATACTCGGTGGATAAGTGAAGATGATGATGAGGACGTCCACATGGCAGGGAATAACGACTTGGGGCTAGACGAAGAGATGACCGATAGACACGAAGACGATAGCGCCGGACATGGCGGCGGGCAAGAGTCCGGACATGGCGGCGGAGAAGATTCCAGACACGGCGAAGAAGAGTCCGGACATAGCGGCGGAGAAGATTCCAGACACGACGAAGAAGAGTCCGGACATGGCGGAGAAGAGGCGACGGACACGCCGCAGTCTTCAACGCTACTAAGTTCAGTCATGCAGGACCCTCATGTTCGAGAACTCCTTCGCAAGAGTACGACTAGCGATAGAGCTGCTTCTAGAGAGGAGGCCAAGCTGGCACAACTTGAAGTAGACTCGAAGACTCCATTGTATGACGGTTGCGATCCTGAGGTGACCCGCTTGAGTTTCACGCTCGAACTTCTAAAGACGAAGGCCAAAAACAAATGGACAGACAAAAGCCTCGATCAGCATTTGAAGTATCTACATAATAAAGGTCTTCCCACGGGAAACCTGTGTCCTACTAGTGTCGAGGAGGCCAAGAAAATCGTTTGCCCTCTTGATCTGCCGCACATTAGATACCACAAATGCATCAACGATTGCATCATTTATCGGGGGGGAGCACGAGGAAAAAACCAGCTGTTCAGTGTGCAGTGCTTCTCGATGCAAGAAGACAGGAAAGAAAGCTCCTCAGAAAGTTGTATGGTACTTTCCGATCACTCCCCGTCTGCAGCGGTATTTCGTAGATCCTAAGGAAGCAAAGCTCGTGTGCTGGCATGTGGAGAGGAAGAGACCCGACGATGGAGACGATCCGAAGCTGAGACACCTCGCAGATGCTAGCCAGTGGAGAGCATTCAACGCCGAATATCAATTTTTCGGAGAAGATGCAAGGAACATCGTGCTTGGTGTGAGTACCGATGGCATGAATCCGTATGGAAACCAGAACACCAACCACAGCACATGGCCCGTCTTTGTATGGATGTACAACCCCCCCCCCCATGGTTGTGCATGAAGACAAAGTACATACACATGAGCATGCTGATTCAAGGGCCGAAACAACCGGGAAATAATATTAACCTGTATATGGGGCTTCTGAAAGAGGAGTTAGACACGTTATGGAAATCGCCGGTAAAGACATGGGACGTCAGCACAGGAGATTATTTCTGTATGAGAGCCGCGCTGATGACGACGGTGCACGACTATCTCGGTTACGGGTACACTTCAGGCCAGGTGTGCCACGAATACTCCGGATGCACAAGGTGCATGGATGATACAACGTCTCAGCAGCTTACATCAACGAAAGATGGCGGGTCTGGGAAAATCGTGTACATGGGGCATCATAGATGGCTCGAGAAGGATAACCCGTGGAGAAAACGTGGAGATCTATTCAATGGTTTGGCTGAGCATCGAGGACCTCCACATAAGAGGAGCGGCGCCGAAATCAATGAGTTGTTGAATAACTGGGAACAGTGCCCGGCGCCGGGAAAGATGGAAAAGGCGCCGGAGCTGCTGCTTAAGGTATGGAAAACGAGGTCTGTTTTCTGGGACTTGGAGTACTGGCACAATCACGACACGCCTCATTGCCTTGATCAAATGCATATCACGAAGAATGTCCTCGAGAGCTTGCTTGGCACAGTGATGAACATGCCGGACATGACCAAGGATGGGCCGAAGGCAAGGAAAGACTTGAAAGATTTGGAGATCAGGAGAGATCTCCACATGCCCCGTAAAAAGTCGACAGAGGAGATGGAGACGGAGGCGGAGGCGGGGCCAAGGGGCAGAAAAGTCAACAAGAAGGAGGAGAATTATTGCCCCCCTTCTTGCTTCACCTTAAGTGCGAAGGATATCGATCAATTCATCAAGTGCCTTACGGGAATCAAAGTCAGTTCCGGTTACTGTGGGAAGATAAGCAGATTTCTAGACACCAAGAAGAAAAGGTTCAGTGGTATGAAGTCTCATGACTGTCACGTGATGATGACGCATATACTCCCGGTTGCCATTAGAGGGATAATGGACAAGCACGTCCGTGACACGCTTACTGGTCTCTACAACTTCTTCGACGTTATCTCTCGAAAGTCCATCAGTGTGAAGCAGCTCCGAAGGCTACAAGAAGAGATCGTTGTCATACTATGTGAGCTTGAGATGTACTTCCCGCCCGCGTTCTTTGACGTCATGGTGCATCTGTGTGTCCACATCGTGGATGACATCATCGACCTCGGGCCGACATTCCTTCACAACATGATGCCGTTCGAGAGGATGAATGGGGTCATCAAAGGATTCGTTCGTAACAAGTCTCGTCCCGATGGGAGCATCGTCCAGGGTTATCTCACCCAAGAGTGCATCTCCTTTTGCGAGAATTATATAGGCGGCGGAGACCCTATTGTTTGTTTGCCCGTCAATAAGCACCATGGGAGGCTCGGAGGAGAAGGTCACAACAACGGTCGGAGGGAATTGCACGTGGACTACTCGGATCGACGGGACGACTTTAACAGGGCTAACTTAGTAGTGCTACAACACCTAGATGTGGTAGATGATTATGTGACACTGCACAAAGAAACCATCGCCAAGATGTACCGTGATCAGGGGATGCGCAAGACGGATGACGAAGTTACTGTAGAGCACAATGCCACTTTCTTGCGTTGGTTCAAAGAGCAAATTCTTGCTAATCCCCCTGAAGAGGGCAGTTCGGATGGATTGCTCATACACGCCTTAGCACATGGCCCCGCGCCCAAACTCACGTCCTATCAGGCATACGATATCAACGGGTACACGTTCTACACGGAGGCCAAAGACATGGACAGTGATTACCAGAACTCAGGGGTGACGATTGAATGCGTGACCGACGCCAACGACACAACTGAAAGATTCTACGGAAGGGTCGAAGAGATCGGGGAGCTTGGCTACGCTGAATTGCACGATGCGACGATGTTCTGTGTCAGATGGGCTAAGGCCGTCGTAAGAGAAAACAAGTATTTCACTACCATGTCTATACCCGACGCGAATAGCACTACCGTGAACGTTAACGTCATCGCCAAAACTGAGCCATGGGTACATGCTAAGCACGTGACACAATGCTTCTTCATAACCGACCCGATCAATCCCGCCCGTGTTGCCGTGAGGAGAGGCAAAAGGAGCATTGTCGGAATGGATGGAGTCGCCAACGAGGAAGACTACGACCAATACGGCAACCCTATGAGGGAAGATGACAATGACGATGAAGCATACGTGAAAAGAAGAATCAAGACTACATTACCTAAGAAAGATCGTACTCCATGGTGCCGAAAAAGTCATAACGAGGGGCTCAATTATACGACAACGAACAAGAAAGGGAAGAAGCTCAATGTGAAACGTCGTCGACGCAGGTGAGAAACCATCATTTATGTATATGCATCTATTTTGTGTACGCACTTAAGTAACCGTTATCGGTCAAATGATGTATACATCGTATCCCCTTCAATTACCACAACATGGTTTCGGTGATATTCGCGCACTATGGGAGAGCGAGGGAGACCGACGTTCTCGTCGACTGCGTGTGAGGCCGTCGGGCGAAAAACAAAAAACAGAAACATAAGGGAGAAAACAATACAAAAGAAAAGAAAAGTAAACAGAAAGGAAAATAATAAAAAGAAAACAAAACTAAAAACTAGAAAAGGAAAATAATAAAAAGAAAAGAAAAATATCAGTAGCGCTGGATTGGAACCATCGCTATAGCTAACTTAGCTATAGCGCTGGAAACTAACCAAGCGCTACTGCTATGTGTATTTTAGAATTAAAAAAACTAAAAATTGGAATACCTAGCAGTAGCACTGGGTTAGGTCCCAGCGCTATAGCTAAGTTAGCTATAGCGTTGGATCCTAATCCAGCGCTACTGCTATTTTTAGGTAACCCCCCGCCGCGCGGGCTCAAAATTTCGCCAAGTCCTTTACCCCCCTCTCCACCTCTCCCCCCACTCTGTCGCCGGCCGTCGCCCCTGCCCGCCGTTGCCCCTGCCCGCCGTCGACCTCGACGCCGGCTGTCGCCTGAGCCCTCCCTGGACCTCACCATCACCGCGCGGGCCCTCCTGAGGGAGTCCTGGACTAAGGGGTCCTCGGGTCGCTGGCTTATCCCTTAATAGGCCGGCTAGGTGGGCCGCTCTCTCACTATCGAAGGAAGGGCCGGATACGCCATGACCCCGTGTTCTAGAAGGAAGTCCCAAAGGCGCGTCGTGCACTCCAAGTCAAGATGAGGAAATCGCCATCTCCATCCCCGGCAGGAGACCTATCATGTGTAAACCCTAGGTACCCCCCGGTGTCTATATAAACTCTGAGGGTTTTAGATTGTGGGGCAGAGAAACTCATCTAGGGTTTTAGCTATTCGATCTCGAGGTAGATCAACTCTGTAACCTTCATACACAGCAATATAGTCAAGCAGGACGTAGGGTTTTACCTCCATAGGAGGGCCCGAACCTGGGTAAACATCGTCTCCTTCGTCTCCTGTTACCATCGATCCTAGACTCACAGCTCGGGACGCCCTACCCGAGATCCGCCGGTTTTGACACCGACATTGGTGCTTTCATTGAGAGTTCCGCTGTGATCGCCAAAGAAATCGATGGCTCGCTTATTCATTAGCGAAGAAGTCCGTAACATGGACTCCTTTGTCCCTGGACAGATCTTCGCTTTCGGCAGCATTGTGCTGCACGCCGACCCGACCAGCCGTCTTGGCCAGGTCGGGACTTTCGCCCCTGATCAAGAGGTCAGATTTGGGAACCTAGAGTTCTCCATAGACTCTCGGGGCGATCTTTTTCTCACCGGGCCCGCGATCTCATCTGGCGCGCCCGAAGACTTTGAGGCCTTGACTTCGGATTTCACTCTCAACCCCGACGATGACCTGGCTCTTAGTCCGGATCCGGTCATTGCACTGGAAGGTCGGGGATCAGCTCCTGCCGAACACACTCCTTGTGCGGATGCATTGGAGGTTAACTCTGAAAACTCTGGGCAGATTGACCCGATCGAGCTCTCGACACTCAACGAGGCTGCAGATCGGATCCTATCGATGAAAAACACGGATGACCCGACCCCGATCCACGCTCAGACATGTCTGAAGGCGGGTCAAGAGGAATTTTTTCATCCCACCCACCACCCACCTAGTAGCCACTGTCGAAGACTTAACCGACATGTTGGACTACGCCTCCGAGGAGGCAGAATAGATGGATGAAGAGGATTGCGCTCCCGGCCCCATCAACACCGGGCGATGGACCGCCGCCTCCACCTACGATGTCTACATGGTGGATACTCCAACCGATAAAGGCGAGCACACACCCGAAAACAATGGCGACAAATCGGGTGAACAGCCGTCAAGGCGCCGGAAACCGCGCAAATGATCAAAGGCAAAAAAGGGAAGGGAAGCCATTACTGACACCGGGGAAAATGACACCCCGGAAGACCTCGGCAACCCCGATATCCCCAAGCAGCCGCTAGAGGACCAGGAGAGTCCGGAAGATCAGCGCGACCCCGAGGACCTATATGATTCCGAGGATGACAACTACCTCCCCCCTGTCGAGGAGGAGGACAGCCTGGAAGCCGAAGACTTCACCATCCCCGAAAACCTTGAGGATCATGAACGGTTTCGGCAACAGCTTATAGCCACTGCTAGAAGCCTGAAGGCAAAAGAACGACAGCTTAAGGCCGAACAGGATACCCTCAATGATAGAGGGACAAGGGTCCTATCAGCCGAAGAAGGGTACGGTACCGTTCTATTGGACCAACCCAAGAGCTATCCACGCCGACGACTGCTGCCGCAGTTCGACGACGAGGTCTCTAATACACCGTCCCCGAAGCATACTCCATACGACCAGCCGGACCGCCCTCCCCGAGGACGAGATAGGACGGCTGGCGACGCCGGTTATAGGCCAGCGATACCCCGCGGAAGGGGAAAAGAGCCAATAGAGCCTGAAGACTGGTACGACCTGCGACGCGACCTGGATTATAGAGCAGGCCGCACGAGATCCATCTACGGATCTAGAGGGTACTCCCCCGATAGACGGGACGGGTACCAGCCATGGTTCGACCATAACAACAGAGGTCGGGAACAAAACCGGGCCAGATCAGGCGCTGACTGCTACTTCTTGAGCTTGCGTTGGTTTTCCCTTGAAGAGGAAAGGGTGATGCAGCAAAGTAGATAAGTATTTCCCTCAGTTGTTGAGAACCAAGGTATCAATCCAGTAGGAGATACAAGCAAGTCCCCAATTTTCGCACCTACACAAACAATCAAACTCTTGCACCCAACGCTATAAAGGGGTTGTCAATCCCTTCACGGTTATTTGCAAGGATGAGATCTGATAGAGATAGATATAAGAGATTGCTAAAACGAAAAGTAAAACAAAAGTAAAAAGATTGCAGCAAAGTATTTTTGGTATTTTTGGTTTATAGATCTGGAAATATAATATGGAAAATAGACCCGGGGGTCATAGATTTCACTAGAGGCTTCTCTCATGAAGGAAAATAATACGATGGGTGAACAAATTACTGTCGAGCAATTGATAGAAAAGCGAATAGTTATGACGATATCCAAGGCAATGATTATGCATATAGGCATCACGTCCGTGTCAAGTAGACCGAAACGATTCTGCATCTACTACTATTACTCCACACATCGACCGACTCCTGCCTGCATCTAGAGTATTAAGTTCATGAAGAACAGAGTAACGCATTAGGTAAGATGACATGATGTAGAGGGATAAACTCAAGCAATATGATGAAAACCCCATCTTTTTATCCTCGATGGCAACAATACAAATACGTGCCTCGCTACCCCTACTTTGTCACTGGGTGAGGACACCGCAAGATTGAACCCAAAACCAAGCACTTCTCCCATTGCAAGAATTATCAATCTAGTTGGCCAAACCAAACCAATAACTCGAAGAGACTTGCAAAGATATGAAATCATGCATATAAGAATTCAGAGAAGATTCAAATAATATTCATAGATAATCTGATCATAAACCCACAATTCATCGGATCTCGACAAACACACCGCAAAAGAGTATTACATCGGATAGATCTCCATGAAGATCATGAAGAACATGGTATTGAAGAACAAAGAGAGAGAATAAGCCATCTAGCTACTAGCTATGGACTCGAAGGTCTGTGGTGAACTACTCACGCATCATCGGAGGGGCAATGGAGTTGATGTAGATGCCCTCCGTGATCGAATCCCCCTCCGGCAGATTACCGGAAAAGGCTCCAAGATGGGATCTCACGGGAACAGAGGCTTCCGGCGGCGGAAAAGTATTTTCGTGGCTCTTTTTGGTATTGGGGGAATATTTGGGAATTTATAGGCCGAAGAATAGGGTTAGAGGACCTACAGGGCGGCCACAAGCCAGGGGGGCGCCCCCCTAGGGCGCGCCATCCCTAGGGCGAGCCCTGCAAGCTTGTGGTCTCCCGGCAGGTCTCCTGCCTTCATATCTAAGTCTGGTAGGTTTCTTCAGGTCCAAGAAAAATCATCGCGAAGATTTTATTCCGTTTGGACTCCGTTTAATATTCCTTATCTGCAATACTCAAAAACAAGGAAAAAACAAAAACTGGCACTAGGCTCTAGGTTAATAGGTTAGTCCCAAAAATAATATAAAATAGCATATTAATGCATATAAAACATCCAAAACAGATAATATAATCGCATGGAACAATCAAAAATGATAGATACGTTGGAGATGTATCAATCATCCCCAAGCTTAATTCCTGCTCGTCCTCGAGTAGGTAAATGATAAAAACAGAATTTTTGATGTGGAATTCTACCTAACATATTTATCCATGTAATATTCTTTATTGTGGCATGAATATTCAGATCCGCAAGATTCAAAACAAAAGTTTAATATTGACATAAAAACAATAATACTTCAAGCATACTAACAAGGCAATTGTGTCCTTTCGAAATAACATGGCCTCAGAAAGCTATCCCTACAAAATCATATGGTCTGGCTATGCTCCATCTTCCCCACACAAAGTATTTAAATCATGCACAACCCCGATGACAAGTCAAGCAATTGTTTCACACCTTTTCAACTCTTACGCAATACATGAGCGTGAGCCATGGATATAGCACTATAGGTGGAATAAAATATGGTGGAGGTTGTGAGGAAAAGGAGAAGATAGTCTCACATCAACTAGGCGTATCAACGGGCTATGGAGATGCCCATCAATAGATATCAATGTGAGTGAGTAGGGATTGCCATGCAACGGATGCACTAGAGCTATAAGTGTATGAAACCTCAAAAAGAAACTAAGTGGTTGTGCATAATGATGAAAAATTTCACTAGTTATATGAAAGTGACAAAATAGGAGACTCTCTATCATGAAGATCATGGTGCTACTTTGAAGCACAAGTGTGGAAAAAGATAGTAGCATTGTCCCTTCTCTCTTTCTCTCATTTTTTTGGTGGGCATCTTTGGCCTCTTTTTTTTATTTGGGCTTCATTGGCCTCTTTTATCATTTGTAAAGTCCGAAGACTCATCCCAACTTGTGAGGGAATCATAGCTTCCATCATCCTTTTCTCTCACAGGACAATGCTCTAATAATGAAGATCATCACACTTTTATTTACTTACAACTCAAGAATTACAACTCGATACCTAGAACAAAATATGACTCTATATGAATGCTTCCGGTGGTGTACCGGGATGTGCAATGATCTAGCCTAGCAAATGACATCAAAAAACGGACAAGCCATGAAAACATCATGCTGGCTATCTTACGATCATGCAAAGCAATATGAAAATGATGGTGCGTGTCATGAAAAACGGAACGGTGGGAGTTGCATGGCACTATATCTCGGAATGGCTATGGAAATGCCATAATAGGTAGGTATGGTGGCCGTTTGGACGAAGGGTATATGGTGGGTTTAATGCACCAGCGAAAGTTGCGCGGTACTAGAGAGGCTAGCAAAGGTGGAAGGGTGAGAGTGCGTATAATCCATGGACTCAACATTAGCCATAAAGAACTCACATACTTATTTCAAAAGTCTATTAGTTATCGAAGCAAAGTATTAGATGCATGCTACTAGGGGAGAGGTTGGTAGGAGTTAACCATCGCGCGCTCCCGACCCTCACACAAAGGATGACAATCATTAAACAAATCATGCTCCGAGTTCGTTACATAACGGTTCACCATACGTGCATGCTACGGGAATCACAAACTTTAACACAAGTATTTCTACCAATCCAGAATTACTCACTAGCATGACTCTCATATCACCATCTTTATATCTCAAAACTATATGCAAGGAATCAAACTTCTCATAGTATTCAATGCACTTTATATGAAAGTTTTTATTATATTCCTCTTGGATGCCCATTATATTAGGACTAAATTCATAACCTAAACCAATTACCATGCTGTGTAGAGACTCTCAAAATAATGTAAGTGAGGTACGAGAGTTCAATTATTTCTATAAAATAAAACACCACCGTGCTCTAAAAAGATATAAGTGAAGCACTAGAGCAACATTGCCTAGCTCAAAAGATATAAGTGAAGCACATAGAGTATTCTAATGAATTCACGATTAATGCGTGTCCCCCTCAAAAGATGTGTGCAGCAAGGATGATTGTGGCAAACTAAAAAGCAAAGACTCAAATCATACAAGACGCTCCAAGCAAAACACATATCATGTGGTGAATAAAAATATAGCCTCAAGTAAATTTACCGATGGATTGAAGACGAAAGAGGGGATGCCTTCGGGGGCATCCTCAAGCTTAGGCTCTTTGGTATCCTTGAATATGGCTTGGGGTGCCTTGGGCATGCCCAAGCTTAGGCTCTTGCCACTCCTTATTCCATAGTCCATCAAATCTTTACCCAAAACTTGAAAACTTCACAACACAAAACTCAACAGAAAACTCGTGAGATCCGTTAGTATAAGAAAAATAAATCACCACTTTTAGGTACTGTTGTGAACTCATTATTTATTTATATTGGTGTAATATCTACTGTATTCCAACTTCTCCATGGTTCATACCCCCCGATACAACCCATAGATACATCAAAATAAGCAAACAACACAAAGAAAACAGAATCTGTCTAAAACAGAACAGTCTGTAGAAATCTATAGACTTCGAATACTTATGTAACTCCAAAAATTCTGAAAAATTAGGACAATCAGGGAAATTTTTATATCAATCTTGTGTAAAAATTTCAGACTCATTCGACGCTCTGGTGAATTTATAAAATTCCTGGACTGAGGGAAAAAGTTTCTGTTTTTCAGCAAAATCAAATCACAATCACCGTAGACCATCCCAAAGGTCTTACTTGGCTCAAACACTAATTAAAACAAGAAAACACAATTACTACAGAGGTAATAAGGTGTAAATCACTCAAAAACATAAGCAAAAACAAAAGCAAAAAAAATTGGGTTGCCTCCCAACAAGTGCTATTGTTTAACACCCCTAGCTAGGCATAACGCAATAGATCTAGGTATTGTCATCTTTGGTATGCAATCCATAAGTAGCTCTCATAATAGATTCATAAGGTAATTTTATTTTCTTTCTAGGAAAGTGTTCCATGCCTTTCCTTAATGGAAATTGGAATCTAATGTTTCCTTCTTTCATATCAATAATTGCACCGATCGTTCTAAGGAAAGGTCTACCAAGAATAATAGGACATGTAGGATTGCAATCTATATCAAGAACAATGAAATCTATGGGCACATAATTCCTATTTGCAACAATAATAACATCATTAATCCTTCCCATAGGTTTCTTAATGGTGGAAGCCGCTAGATGCAAATTTAAAGAGCAATCATCAAATTCATGGAAACCTAGCACATCACATAAAGTTTTCGGAATCATGGAAACGCTAGCACCCAAATCACACAAAGCATGGGACTCATGATCTTTAATTTTAATCTTAATAGTAGGTTCCCACTCATCATAAAGCTTATTAGGTATAGAAACTTCCAACTCAAGTTTTTCTTCAAAAGATTTCATCATAGCATCCACGATATGTTTAGTAAAAGCTTTATTTTGATTATAAGCATGCGGAGAATTCAACATGGATTGCAACAAGGAAATACAATCAATCAAAGAACAAATATCATAATTAAAGTCCTTGAAATCCAAAAGAGTGGGTTCATTGCTATTTAAAGTTTTGACCTCTTCAATCCCACTTTTATCAATCTTAGCATTAAGATCTATAAACTCCGAATCATTGGGACGCCTTTTAACTAAAGTTGACTTATCTCCAGTCCCATCTTTATCAAGATTTATATTAGAAAATAAAGATTCAATAGGAGTCACATCAATCACTTTAAGATCATCATCATTATTTAAAGATTCTGGCTTCGTGGCCATTTTATTGACTAAGGTAGCTTGTTTATCAGAAATTTGGCCTACTAAGTTTTCAAGGTGAGCAAACTGAGATTTCAAACTATAAAATTCCTTAGTCATATCATCAAGTTATTTATTCATGTATTCCAGCATAAACTTTTGTTCTTTAAGCTCGTTCCTAAAGAAACTATTATGGTCAAATTGGAGCGACATGAAGCCCTTAGCATTATTCTCAATATCTTCCAACTTCCTAAGATAAGGATCAAAGCTTTTGGGTTGAGCCATGAAAATGAGCTTACGATCTAATGCACAAGTAAACAAAAAGCAAACGAAAAGACGAACGGAAGAAGGGCGAATAAAAAGGAAAATCTTTTTGGTTTTTTCTGAAAATCGTTTTAGAAGTGGGGGAGAGGAAAACGAGAGGCAAATGGCAAATAATGTAAATGCAAGAGATGAGTTTGTGATGGGTACTTGGTAGGCTTGATGTAGATCTCCCCGGCAACGGCGCCAGAAATCCTTCTTGCTACTTCTTGAGCTTGCGTTAGTTTTCCCTTGAAGAGGAAAGGGTGATGCAGCAAAGTAGATAAGTATTTCCCTCAGTTGTTGAGAACCAAGGTATCAATCCAGTAGGAGATACAAGAAAGTCCCCAATCTTCGCACCTACACAAACAATCAAACTCTTGCACCCAACGCTATAAAGGGGTTGTCAATCCCTTCACGGTTATTTGCAAGGATGAGATCTGATAGAGATAGATATAAAAGATTGCTAAAACGAAAAGTAAAACAAAAGTAAAAAGATTGCAGCAAAGTATTTTTGGTATTTTTTGTTTATATATCTGAAAATATAATATGGAAAATAGACCCGGGGGCCATAGATTTCACTAGAGGCTTCTCTCATGAAGGAAAATAATACGGTGGGTGAACAAATTACTGTCGAGCAATTGATAGAAAAGCGAATAGTTATGACGATATCCAAGGCAATGATTATGCATATAGGCATCACGTCCGTGTCAAGTAGACCGAAACGATTCTGCATCTACTACTATTACTCCACACATCGACCGACTCCTGCCTGCATCTAGAGTATTAAGTTCATGAAGAACAGAGTAACGCATTAGGTAAGATGACATGATGTAGAGGGATAAACTCAAGCAATATGATGAAAACCCCATCTTTTTATCCTCGATGGAAACAATACAAATACGTGCCTCGCTACCCCTACTTTGTCACTGGGTGAGGACACCGCAAGATTGAACCCAAAACTAAGCACTTCTCCCATTGCAAGAATTACCAATCTAGTTGGCCAAAACCAAACCAATAACTCGAAGAGACTTGCAAAGATATGAAATCATGCATATAAGAATTCAGAGAAGATTCAAATAATATTCATAGATAATGTGATCATAAACCCACAATTCATCGGATCTCGACAAACACACCGCAAAAGAGTATTACATCGGATAGATCTCCATGAAGATCATGAAGAACATGGTATTGAAGAACAAAGAGAGAGAAGAAGCCATCTAGCTACTAGATATGGACCCGAAGGTCTGTGGTGAACTACTCACGCATCATCGGAGGGGCAATGGAGTTGATGTAGATGCCCTCCGTGATCGAATCCCCCTCCGGCAGATTACCGGAAAAGGCTCCAAGATGGTATCTCACGGGAACAGAGGCTTCCGGCGGCCGAAAAGTATTTTCGTGGCTCTTTTTGGTATTGGGGGAATATTTGGGAATTTATAGGCCGAAGAATAGGGTTAGAGGACCTATAGGGGGGCCACAAGCCAGGGGGCGCCCCCCTAGGGTGCGCCCCCCTAGGGCACGCCCTGCAGGCTTGTGATCTCTCGGCAGGTCTCCTGCCTTCATCTCCAAGTCTGGTAGGTTTCTTCTTGTCCAAGAAAAATCACCGCGAAGATTTATTCCGTTTGGACTCCGTTGAATATTCCTTATCTGCAATACTCAAAAACAAGGAAAAAACAGAAACTGGCACTAGGCTCTAGGTTAATAGGTTAGTCCCAAAAATAATATAAAATAGCATATTAATGCATATAAAACATCCAAAACAGATAATATAATAGCATGGAACAATCAAAAATTATAGATACATTGGAGACGTATCACTGACTACCGGCGTGATATAGCCCGGGTCAGAGGCGCTGCCCACCCACTGTGCTTCATCGACGAGGTGATGCAGCATCAGTTCCCGGAAGGGTTTAAACCCGTAAATATAGAACAATACGACGGGACAACTGACCCAGCAGTGTGGATCGAGGATTTCCTCCTCCACATTCATATGGCCCGAGGAGACGATCTCCACGCCATCAAGTACCTGCCCCTAAAACCTAAAGGGCCAGCTAGGCACTGGTTAAACAGCCTCCCCGAAAATTCTATCGGGAGCTGGGAGGATATCGAGGATGCATTCCTATCTAACTTCCAGGGCACCTATGTCCGGCCGCCGGACTCCTCCGACCTAAGCAACGTTGTCCAGAAAGTGGGAGAATCGGCTCGGCAATTCTGGAATCGGTTCTTGACCAAGAAAAACCAGATTGTTGACTGCCCAGACGCCGAGGCAATAGCCTCCTTCCGGCACAATATTCAGGACAAATGGCTGGCTCGCCAGCTCGGTCAGGACAAACCTAGGACTATGTCCGCCCTTACATCACTCATGACCAGCTTTTGCGCGGGCGAGGACAACTGGCTAGCTAGACGAAGCAACAACCCCGAGGATCCCGGCACTTCCGAACCCCAGGACGGAAACGGGAAACCACGACGCAACAAAAACAAACGCCGGCACAACAACGGTGATTCCGAAGACACGGCCGTCAATGCCGGCTTCCGCATCCCAAAATCCGGACAGCGAAAGAAACCTTCTAAAGGCAATCGTGATGGACCTACCCCGCTGGACAAGATCATGGATAGGCCTTGCCAGATCCACGTCACTCAAGACAAGCCCGCCACCCACACCAACCATAACTTTTGGGTGTTCAAGCAAGCTGGCAAACTCGCAGCCGAGGAGAAAGGCAAGGGCCCACGCAGCGAAGACGAGGACGAGCCCCACGGTCCGAGGAATGGTGGACAGAAGTAGTTCCCTCAAGAGGTAAAAACTGTGAACATGATATACGCCACTCACATACCCAAAAAGGAGAGGAAGCGCGCCCTTCGAGAGGTCTATGCCGTAGAGCCTGTAGCCCCGAAGTACAACCCATGGTCGGCATACCCGATCACCTTTGATCGACGAGACCATCCGACCAGTATCCGTCATGGGGGTTCGGCGGCCCTCGTCCTAGACCCCATTATCGATGGGTACCACCTCACTAAAGTCCTAATGGATGGAGGAAGTAGCCTCAATCTGATTTACTCAGACATGGTGAAAAAGATGGGTATAGATCCATCAAGGATCAAACCCAGCAACACTACCTTTAAAGGAGTGATCCCATTCGTCGAAGCCCGGTGCACGGGCTCTGTCAGCCAGGAAGTAGTGTTCGGTTCGCCCAACAACTTCTGCAGCGAGGACTTGATCTTCGACGTTGTCCCTTTCCGCAGTGGTTATCACGCCCTGCTGGGCCGCACAGCGTTCGCTCGCTTTAATGCCGTCCCACACTATGCATACCTCAAGCTCAAGATGCCCGGGCCCAAGGGGGTCATTACTATCAACGGCAACACAGAGCATTCCCTCCGAACTGAGGAACATGCATTGGACCTGGCGGCCAAATTCCATTACAATGACGATCGGCCAACAAAGAAATCTGCCATAAAGGTACGTAAGGTTGACAGTCGAGCTCGGTCTCAGTCCGAACTACCGGAACCTTTTTCTCCCCATAAATAGGGACACACCCCCACTGCAAAGCCCTAGCGCCCGTCAAACATGTGCCGAGAAGGCACAACTTTGCGCTCAAGATTCCATGGGCAGCAGTGGGGAACAAATATCAAAGGGAAAGTGTTCGGCTGGACCGAACTACTACCGGTACATGTCCTCGGACAAACCTCAGGTACCGTCAAGGACCTACTAAAGCATAAAGCTCATCCATACTTCGGCGACTTATCAAAGATCTTTTTCCAAGGTCCGTTCGCCGACACCAATTACCTTTCAAGGAATGCAACTCCCTAGGAGGCATAGGAGCGGACACGCGCCAGGGTGCATCGAGGACGTCAAGCCACCCATCAAAGACCCCTAGTAGAACTTCCCCTCTGTAAGCTTTATATTTCATCTTTAAATACCTGTAAATAGTTGCTTCGGCAATTCGAGTTATAAGAATTATTGAGCAAATAAAGACCATTGTACATGGCCTCTTCGCTATATTTTATGCCCTGTTCTTCTCTTGCCAACGCTTCTTGCGAAACTGTTCGGTATACATTACGATGCAACCGGCTAATAGACCGAGGGATTGAATTTAAAATATCACTCTAAGTATCATCCCGACACAATTGATCATGTGTTCGGCATCTCGGATTTTGTTTTATATGCATCGGATTCGAACTATGTCTTGGGTCAACAGTTGGGTTGCCCGGCTCCTGTGTTTGCCCTCTTACGTTCCGCTCGTTCGGCTAAAAGGGCAAAGGGAGAACCACTGCGATTGTGCTTCCAGCTCGCCTCGTCAAGCACCTCAAGGGAGAAAGCCGAAAACTGACCGTCATAGTAAGCGAGAACCGGTCTGCAAATCCGAGCATAAGTGTCATACTAAAAAATCGATAGAGGTTATGCCGTGTTATACGATGGGTTTCGTACTTGTACAAACCATGTGATGATGGCTTTATCCTCGGTACACCCGAACATCACAAAACACTGGGGACTAGTCATCAGCCCCCGCATTTTTTACGCTCCTACGGCTAAGTGAAAGCGATAAAGCATCATAGTCCGATTGCCTTGTTCCCCTCGCACTACCGCCTTCGGGCACCGATACATCGGCTAAGGGTCACTGTGCGGAGGCAGAAACACCTCGCGTAGTATCTACGTGGGGGCTGAAGCCGACGACTCGCAACTTTCAGATAAAACGGCCACTTGGGAGTCAAAAATAAATAATCAAACTCAAAAGACATGATAAACCATGCAGCCTCATTATAAAGCGTTAACAGTCTTCAGACATATTACAGCACGCTCACTCATAAAAAACATCTTTAGAGCACTGGGCCTCTATCGCCCGAGCACCCTCCATCACTGCGGAGAAGTATCGCTCGGGGCGCCTATACTCCTTTCCGGGGGGCGAAGGTGCGGTGGCCATCTCGGTCGGCTTGAGCTTCGGCCAGTGCATCATGGTCCTTGCAAAGGCCATCCGAGCTCCCTTGATGCACGCAGAACGCTTTAGTGCAGCTCCATCAGTTGCTTCATCTACTCGATCAGAAGAGGAGAGTGCTCGGGGGCTTCAAACTGTGCCCAGAATAGCCGAGCCTCATCATCCTCCTCCTGCGAAGCATAAAACTTGTTCGCATCCGCTGCACTCGTTTGGAGGTCCGAAGAGGCGCCTGAGGAATGTCACACCTGGGTGAGCAATGAGAACCTGCTATCACCAAAGGCACACTGTAGTAAATACGGCTTACCATCCATGACCGCCTTGACTTGGCAGACTTCCTCTTCAAAGAACCGCCTGTCCACCCGCTCCTTTTTGAGCTTGTTTTTCAGCGTGGACAGCTCGGTGGCCTGCTCTTTGTCTTTCTGCTCAAGGGCCTCGCACTTCGTGCTGGCATCCTTGAGCTCCTGCTGCACCTCCTCCACTCGGGCCTCGTGCTTATCGCTTGCAGTTTTCAATGTGGAGAGTGCTGCTGCTGCTTGTTCGGCTGCCGCCTTCTCATCCGCAGCCTCTTGCTTCATCTTTTCCAGCTCGGCCTTGAGTTTCTCGACCTCCTTAGCCGAAGCTGTGGAAGCAATGAAAAAATAATTACGTTGGTTTACCAGTGTGGATCACTAACGATAGAAAGCCCGGGTATTACAATTCGGCTTACCTTGCGCCTCATCGAACCTCTTGTTCAGGGCATCAAGCTCCTCTTCGGAGCTTTTGAGCTTCCGATTTAGCTCAGCAAGCTCCGCGGCATTGATGGCCGCTACTGATGACGAAGCCTACACAAAAAATATATATCAATTTATGTGCGTTCAAAACCCCGAACTGTCAAGAATGTGACCCTGTGCTCGGTCCTATTAAGGGGCTTTTAGAATAATACGGGACGAATGGTGTTATGCGCATTGTTGGTCACTCCTGGGTATTTGACCCTGGGGTGAGTTTTTCTGAACTCACCCAGGGCTCGGGGGCTGCTATATATATAAAGATAGCGCAAACTTAATAAAATTAAATTTTTTGGAAAAGGGTATTATGTGGCTCACCTTGAAGCCCGTCAAGAGACCATTGAAGGCCTCTTTCAGTCCGCTATCAACGGACTGAATCCCTTGCAAAACCGCACCCATAAGAGTGCGGTGATCCTCGGAGATGGAGGCGCTTGATAGGGCCTCCCCCATCATGACCGGCCACCCAGTCATGGGCGGCACCGGTGGTGACCGGCTAGCCCGATCTCTGACGGGGGATTGAGCTGGTAGCTCCGGAGGCACAGTGCGCTCCGGAGATGTCCTCGGAGGGAGCTGGACATTCCTCTGTCCTTCCTCCTCAGCGGCCAGGTGGGGTTCCTCCCCCTAGTCTTCGGTGGTCGAGGCATTCCCCTCGGTCATCACGTCATCACCCCCACCGCCTGTGTTCGGCTCTGAAGGAGCCTGGCACGACAACACCTCCGCGGCCTCTTTCGAAGTCTTTGGAGGTGTGGGATGTGACGCGGTCCCGCTCTCCGCTAGCTCGGCGGGTGGGACTCCCCGTCCGATATCTGGTCGGTGGGGAGAACGCGTGGCGGGCTGTAGATTGAAAGGCATTCATCCATTTAAAACGTTAAAAACTTCACATAAATGGCTCAGGGGGTCTTCGGATTCTTACCTACGAGCTGGGGGCTTGACCCTTAGGTTCCTTCGGGGAACCCTCTCTAAGTCCTCGGAATCAGCGTCAGAGTCCGAGCTGTCGTCGGCCAGGATTAACCTCGGCCGACACGCCCTCTTCGGGGCAGGAGGGGGTAGATCCTCCGCGGCGTCCGGCGACGCCGCCCTCTTTCTTGTGAGGGGGGAATCGCCTTCCCCCCCCCCGACCGCATGCTGTTCCTCGTGAGTAGAGGAGGCATGGGTTTCCTCGGATATAGTGTCTGGCAAGTCCCTTATGCGGAGGCCTTCTCTGGCCTTCTTCTTCTTCTCATTCTTCTCTGGCGCCGTGTACGGCACCACGACGAGCATCGCCGTCAGCAGATCCGACCCGGGGCCCTCGGACTGAGGGGCCGGATAGTCCATTTTGATGGCCTTGCTTAACCACTTCTGTAAGAATAAAGAGGGAAATTGTTCAGCTCTTTGTCAGACTACAGAGTCGGAGTATCAAAATAATATCGTACCTTGGTAGGTGGGTTATTGGCGCTCAGGCCCGAGTCCTCCTCCTCGGCTGGCCAGCTCTTCTGGGGCTTGAATAGTGCCTTCCACAACTTCTGGTGGGTAGTGCGGAAGAATCCTTGCACCGTAGGCTCGTCCTCGGACCGATAAGCCCACATTGGGGAGGCCCGGCGCTAGCAGGGAAGAAGGCGGCGGTGGAGCATGACCTGGACTACATTAACCAGCTCGATCTTGGCCTTGACCATCGAGGAAATGCGCTTCTGCAGTAATTTCACATCTGCATCCGACCCCCAATCGAGGCCCTTCCTGAGCCACGAGGTTAATCTCGCGGGGGGTCCAGATCTGAACTCGGCAGGTGCCACCCAGCCCTCGTCCTTTGGTTCGGTGATATAGAACCATTCCTTCTGCCAGATCTTGATTGTGTCGATGAAGGCACCGGCCGGCCACTCGACGCGGGGAAGCTTACTGATTACCGCCCCTCCACAGCCTGCGTGCTCGCCCACGACTGTCTTCGGCTTGACATTGAATACCTTGAGCCACAGGCCGAAGTGTGGCTCAACCCGCAGAAAGGCTTCGCAGACGAGGATGAAGGCCGAAATATGCATGAAGGAGTTCGGGGGAAGATCGTGGAAATCCAACCCGTAGAAGAACATGAGGCCCCTGACGAAGGGGTGGAGCGTAAAGCCCAGTCCCCGGATGAAGTGGGGGACGAACACCACCCTCTCGTTTGGCTTAGGGGTGGGGACCACCTGGTTCGCCTCTGGAGCGCGGTGGAAGACATTGGCGGGGAGGTAGCCGGCGAGTTTCAACTCCCGGATATCCTTGTCGGCGACTGTGGAAGCCTCCCATTTGCCCATGGAGCCTGTACCCGCCATGGCAAAGCTCGGAGGAGAAGTTGAGGAAGAACTGGATCTGGGCTCTTGGAGCTTGGGGAGATTGAGAAAGCGAGGGATGCGAATGGGAAACGTGAATAGTGCCTCCCCTCACTACGCCGCAAATCTCTCCGCTTCCCAAGACGTGCATGCCGTTATGCACGCGTGAAGTAACCTAGGGCATTAATCGTATCCCGTGTGAAACGGAGCATGATCTACACATTGATGAGTCGTGCCAATGTAAAAGCGGTCGCGAACCGGGAATCAAGTTTCTATAACTGGCTCAACAGTTGTGCTAGGCCACGACCCGTCGCCAAAAGAGCTGTCAGAAAACACTGTTTGCACTTTGACGTTTGGCCTTCGGGGCTAAGTGACTCATGGTGTCCGGATGATCGTATGATTGGAAAAACTACGCGTCATCGGAAGCCGTACTAGTCTCTGCCGATCATTGATGGGAAGAAGAACTCACCCCGCAAGCCGAAGACTCTGATCACGTGAAGCTGCTAGTGATGCGTCCCTTGGCATTGGGGGCTAGTTCGGGGGCTACTGAGGGAGTCCTGGACTAAGGGGTCCTCGGGCCGCTGGCTTATCCCTTAATAGGCCGGCTAGGTGGGCCGCTCTCTGACTATCGAAGGAAGGGCCGGATATGCCATGACCCCGTGTTCTAGAAGGAAGTCTCGAAGGCGCGTCGTGCACTCCAAGTCAAGATGAGGAAATTGCCATCTCCATCCCCGGCAGGAGACCTATCATGTGTAAACCCTAGGTACCCCCGGAGTCTATATAAACCGGGAGGGTTTTAGATTGTGGGTCAGAGAAACTCATCTAGGGTTTTAGCTATTCGATCTCGAGGTAGATCAACTCTGTAACCTTCATACACAGCAATATAATCAAGCAGGACGTAGGGTTTTACCTCCATTGGAGGGCCCGAACCTGGGTAAACATCGTCTCCTTCGTCTCCTGTTACCATCGATCCTAGACTCACAGCTCGGGCCCCCTACCCGAGATCCGCCGGTTTTGACATCGACACCGCCCTCGACCTCGCCGCCGCCGCTCTCTCCCCTGACTTTGACCTCACCGCCGCCGCCCTCTCCCCTGCCCTCGACCTCGCCACCGCCCCATAAGCCTCTCCCTCTCCTCTCCCCTGCCCTCCTCTCTCTCTGCTCTCTCTCTGCTCTCTGCTCTCTCGCTCTAATATGAACCCTAGCTAGGAGTGGAGAGTTAGGGGAAGATTAGTTAGTGGTGTAATGTGGGTGCATGATTTGGAATTGATCTGATGCTACTGCCCAAATCATAGTGTTTGCTATAGTTTAGAGGATGACAAATCAAGTGGTGGAAACAATCATTAGTAGCAACTATGACAAAGAAAATAACCTCAAGGCTTAGGTTAAACAGGGTTTGTATTGTGCAGTGTGATAGTTTGTGCCTCAAACAGTTGCTACAAACAAGCATAAATAATCATAGGTCTATTTGGAACTTATAAAATCACAGGGCTTATTATTTGTATTGTAACTTTTTTCTGCAACTAATGGAAATACTCATTGGTACTAATAAGGTTTAATACAATAACATATTAGGTTCAACAAAAGCCTTGTTATGAAAATGAAAAAATGGTGTGGTCCGTGTTGTTCTTGCTTTATATATGTGCTCCTGTGATGCTCATATGTCATTGATGTTATATGATTTTGCAATGTTGGTTGAATGTCGAAGAATATCCGAGTGGCCTATGTTTTGCCAGAATGTTGATTCATTTCCGTTTCGGCAAATTTCAGGCGCTCCATATGTCCACTTTTTATCAAAGGTAATGCCGAAAATTTCCGTGATTTTCGGCATGATTTGTGCTAGAAACTAGGACATATCGAGTGCCCGGGATTTGCCGGAAGGGGAATGAATCAACATTCTGACCAAATATAGGCCCCTTTTTTCCCTTCATTATTCATTTTATTCGGCCTAGAATTAAACTAGCATAATTAAATAATCGTAGGAAACATGTCTGACCACGCGGAAGCCGGGGGTTCTAGTCGCCTCGAAGAAGACCCCGTCGAGGCAGCAAATAATTATTTTGATTACCTGGACGAACACCAGTTGCGGTTGCAGGGTGGCAGTGGCACCAACCCCGACACCGACACCAACACCGGCACCGACACTGGCACCGCCGGCACCGACAACACCCCCGAGACCGGTGAAGGACCGAAGCCGAAGAGGACACGAAAACCAAACGAGCTCGGCATCGGAAAAATTGTGGTCACGGTGATGCACCCCAAGAAATTAGAGCCAATGGTGCTGGAGGAAGCGCGCGCGTGCTACGGCAGTCAACTAGGATGCATCCTTAGGGAAACCGCCAACATGAACGACGAAAAGTTAAAGAAGATACCACATATGGAGCACATGCTCCTAACGAAGTTGCACAATAGGTTCTTGTTCCCCAGGCGGACTGAAAGCGAACTTCCGTGGAAGGACGAACCCATGATAAAGATAAACAACAAGGCGATGACGATCTTCACCGATGACTTGTCCGCCTGGAAAGTACGGGTGAAAAAAGCGATTGCGAAGAATGAACCATGGTCCAAGATTCATGCTGACAATCCGACAATAACGGAAGAGGACTTCAAAAAATTCAAGGAGACTTACGCTAAAGAAGAAATCAAGAAAAATTCAGAGAAAATAAAGGCGCTCCAGGCCAGGAACACGCCTCCCCAACGCCTCGGAAGCCGTGGTTACGAGGGGAAGAGGCACGTATGGGCCAAGGAGGACGCCGAACGTGAAAGTCACGGAATCCCAGACCCCTTGGCGGAGTTCACCGAACCGCAGGAGCATGACTGGATCAGGGCCCGGTACAAGTGGGACCCTGTCAATATAGTATTTTACACGGACCCGAACATGAGGGAGTTCATGAGACTACTGGTAATTGTTATATTACCACCTTATATTAGCTTCCAATCAATTCGACAACAAGTTTTGTCACATTTGTAAACCATCCACGTTCCTTTTGCAGAAAGAGCAGCACCAAAAGGTAGCCGAAAGCGACGAGTCTTCTCAGTCGTCGGCGAGCCCCAAGTGGGACACCCCTTTCAACCGGGCCCTGAACATACTGAAAAAGGTGTCGGGGGACAAACCGCCGTCGTATGGACATGTGCACGGCGTCGGAGATGGCGCCTCGTGGAAGACGTGCTACCACGAGAAGCCGGAGGAAAGAAGGCAGAGACGGTTGCTTACTTAACAGACCATCGACCAGAAGGTCGCGCTTGCGGTCAATAAGTCCAAAGCTGAGACCAAAGAAGAGATGGAAAAGATAGTCGATGCAAGGGTCAGTGCAGCGGTAGCTGGCGTCACGGCTCACTTCACATCTTCCATTTCCAGCTTGCTTCCGGCATTTTTCGAATGGACGAAGAATATCCAGATAAAGGGCCAGCGGACTTTCCCCTTCCCAGCTACGTCGGGAGCAATTCGGTGAACATCGCACCACCAGCACCTGCTCACGCCACCGCACATGCTCCCGTACCTGGTCCCGCTCCTTTTCATAGCAGCCCGTCCTCGGTCTCTGGCCTGCTCGGCAGGGCTTCGTCTTTGGCTGAGCTCGACACCCTCACTGTAATTACGCGTCATACCCTCTTGACCAGCATATCTATAGTCTTCCGTTTCAGTTGCCTTTCGGATGTTTGACGTCGTAGACATGTCTTTGCAGGCCGACGAAACCTCGTGCACACTACTATACGACATCAACGGCCAACGAAACCCCGTGCTCACTACTGTACGACATCAACGGCCAGAAGGTGGACGTGGGAAAGGCAACGATCGTGAAGCCGAAGGACCGCATGTTACACAACTGACAGATGCCCCATAGCGTCTTCAAAGTTTGCGTGGCCAGTGTCAAAGCGAGCTTCGAGGATTTGCCTCCTCCGGTAGCAGTCGATGATGACGAGACCCCTAAACGGATTGGCTCAAGCAAGAGCTGGTTGTTGCCTTGGCCGAAGACTCTTCTTCATGTCGAGGCGCCCGGTAGCGCATCAACGACAACTCCTCAACAAGGTATGAACACCACCCCACCTACCCAATTACATGCACCTGTCGTGGCGGGTGATAGCGGACGACGCGAGGGAGAGCCTCCATTAGTGCCAGATGATGTCGCCCCCGTCGAAGAAGCAAATGCTGATGATGTCATGGAGGAGGGTGATGATGACCCTAACCAGTATATCAATACCGCCTATGACGATGCTCGGGACTATGACTCTGGCTATGAGCGTGGAGATCACTTGATGCTGCCTGATTTGCCGGAGCCGGAACGTCCTAAGGCTGATTGCAAAAAAGTCTCTCTTCATGCGATCCTCGTAGGAGACGCCTCCAGATGCCGCCTCTACCTAGCAAGAACAACGCGAGGGCCGTCCACTGTTTAGCCCGACGACACTGGGGGTGGTGGTTAGGGAAGGTATGGTGGGCTCACTACCGCCACCCGCCAAGAAGCAAAGGAGGAGACCGGAGAGGAAAGTCTCTAAAGGCGCCAGAGCTGCTTCAAGCAGCCAGCCGCCTCTGAAGCCCCGGGAGGTAGACAGAATACCTGTCGTAGGTGCGGAGCGTTTCCATGTCGCCGACCACCCGATCCTACCTCAGAAAGCGCTAGAGGACATACTGAACAATGATCTAAGGAGACTTCATGATGATGTGCTGGCCAGAGAGAAAAGCCTTCTCATCTCGGAAAAAACAGGATACCCGCTTTACGCGGCTCAGGTTCCGGGTGGGAGGTTATACGTCGATAGATGGCCCGCGGATAAGTTCATCCTGCGATTTGACTACATCTATGACATGTTCCACATGACCAAGCTGGATTTTCAGTTCATCCGCATGTATGCGCTGTATCTCAACTACATCATCAGGTGCGAGAACATAAAATATATCCGCATCGCGGACCCGTACTATATGCATGAGAGCTTCTTGGTAGTCTGCAAAGAGCACCGTGACTATACGAGTAAGTACATCGGCAAGTTCATGGTTGCTAATAAGGAAAAGGAAACGATACTCCTGCCTTATCATCCCACGTAAGTCATCCACGGATATCCTTTCGTAAGTTTTAATCATTCCTTTGCAAGCATGGAGGCTAATTTGAGGTGTACTTATTTTGTGCAGCGGGGGGGGGGGGGGGCGCCGTCCTCAACTGTCTGTACCCACAATACTCCCATGATCTGTACTTGGACTCAGCGAAGAACATTAAGAAGAGGGATTACACACACATAAAGAGTGTTCTCGGTAGTGCCATTTCAACCTTCAGCCTTAGTGGTGGATATATCAAGGTGAAAAAGTACAGGAATAAAGGGCCGGCTTTCGGCCATAAGACCGACTTCTGCTGCATCCAGCAACCGAACGATAGTAAGGCTGATGGATTCTACCTCATGCATCACATGATCGAGTACAGAAGGGATAATCAACGCCTTCGCTTGTCAGCTACTTCCAGCGATGCCGAGATTGTCAACTGGGCCACAAGCATAGGAAGGACACCGGATCATCGAATCCGAGCTGAGTTTTATCACGTACAGTGTGAACTTGCCCAAGTGATCATGAAGGAGGTCCTCGAACAATCAGGGATGTTCTACCATGGGCCAATGAGTCGGGATAATGTCCGAACACTTCTCAGCGTTCAGCGTCTGGACCTGAAGCCTTTCACAAAGCTCGGGTGCTTCCTCCATGACTATGAAGATTGGAGCGCCAACATGGAGGAGTGATTGACGATGACAATTTGTATGTTTAATTAGGACTACTGTCTTTCTATGAACTAGCGTAGAACGCTCTAGTTAATTAGTTCGGGTATGAGGAACTTCGTTATTTATGTTTACTATAGGTTGCTTGTATTTTGCTAACTATGCCTCTTTGTGTTTATCAAGTACATTATGTTGCATATTATCGTTGAATTCATCAACTTACGATGCAGGTACATAGATCGGAGATGGCGAAGGACTGCTACGACGTATTCATTGGGAGGGTTCCAGGAGTGTACGACCACTGGCCAGACGCTCAGGACCAAGTGGACAAGTACCCGGGCGCTAGCCATAGAGGGTTCGACAGTAGAGCCAAAGCGGAAAATAGTTACTTGAGGTGGATGCTACGGCAAGAGAGGGAGCAAAACCGGTGCCTCAAGAAGTACTACATAGTCGTGCTATTGCTCATACTGATCACTCTTCTCTTCTACATCATGGTTTAGATAGAGATGATGAAACTTAGCTATGTGCCATGACCATGCAGTTGCATTTATTCGAGACATGACTTGTGCAGCGCAATTTTCGAGATGTTTGTGTTAGATAATGATGATGATGATGATGATGATGGTATGACGAGACTACTGTGTGTGTATGATATGATGAGAATAATGTATGTTTATTATGATATGATGAAACTACTGTATAGAGCATGCACAAATACGTAGAGGGAAATTTAATCTGTGTAAGCAGGAATATTAGCAGTAGCACTGGTAGGCGTCTAGCGGCAGCGCTGGTTTATCAACAGCGCTTGTTGTTTTCCAGCGCTACTGCTAACCGTACTTACCAGTAGCGCTGGTTTTCCAGCGCTACTGCTACAACTTAGCTGTAGCGCCTTAGCAGTAGGGCTGCCACCAGCGCTACTGGTATGGGTAATTCCAGCGCTACTACTAGGCTTTCTCCTAGTAGTGTTGTTCAATCATACAATTGGTTCCTGTTAAAGTTGGTGCATTTAACACACCCCTGTTTATTTCAGTTTTCTCACAATGTGATGTTGAATCATTCAATTTGATGTTTAAGCACATGGTGTGTTCTATCTTCTATGCAATTTCAACAATACTGATATGAATGACTGCGTGGTTGTTGTTAAGTCTGTTGTAGTGAGCATATGCTTCCTTTAAAGGTTTTTGGTTGTTTGTGGTTAGCGTCTGCCCAGTTTCAATTGCTATATTTGGTGTAGTATGCCTCTGATCTACTCTACTTTGCTGTCAGGAATTTGCTATGCTGGAGTATGAATTGTAATGTTCAAAAGTGCAATTTGATATGCTAGAGTATGAAATGTTCAGTTCAATTTCACTGCCTATGTTTGGTTGTCTATAGTCAGCATATACCTATATTTGGTTGTTTGTAGTATGCCTCTGATCTACTCGCCTTTGCTGTCAGCAATTTGCCTTCATCGCCAATGAGACAATTTTGTCATTTATGAAAGTCGTGTTCTATGGCGGTGTTTTGGCATCTTCAGCTGCCAAGTCATGCCTCATTGACGACGACAACTTGTCATCGACAAGTGCGCCCTATGCTGGAGTATGAATTGTTCAGTTCAATTTTACGAACACCTATGTTTGGTTGTCTGTAGTGAGCATATACCTTGTTTAGCTGTTTTTGATTGTTTGTATTGAACATATGTCCATCTTCAATTGCTAGATTTGGTTGTTCAATCATACAATTGGTTCCTGTTAAAACAGGTGTAGTTAGCACACCCCTATTTATTTCGGTTTTCTCACAATGTGATGTTCAATCATAGAATATGATGTTTAAGCACATGGATGACTATTTGGTTGTTGTAGTATGCCTTGTTTATTTAGTTATTCACAATGTGCAGTACAACTTGATTAATACCTGGCCATATTTATTTCCTGTTAAGCCTGGTGTAGGTAATACAACCCCTGTTTTTTTACTCTGTGATGTTCAATTATACAATTTGATGTTTAAGTGCAAGCTTTGTTCTATGCAAATTCAATAATACCATTATGAATGACTTTATTTGATTGTTGTTAAGTCTGATGTAGTGAGCATATGCCTATTTTAATGGTTTTTAGTTCACATGGCTATATTTGTTTCCCATGTTATACTCCCTCTGCCCCATAATATAAGACGCTAATACATCCAATATGTTAGTACATTGGATGTAATTAGATCTTATATAGTGGGACAGAGAGAGCAGCATGTGAGGTAACTAATAAAGATTATTACTACAATGGGACAAAATGTGGCAATAAAACTATTTATTTACAGTTTTTCCAAGACAACAGTGATATGCAGTATATTAACTCAGAACTCGGTACCCTTTTTACTACACATAATGAGTTGTTAGATGAAAATTTATGTATGTTTTTCCTTTGAAGTGGTTCCCAACGCAGTCTACCTAAGATCACCTCTCAGACTACATGATTGTTGGACATGCAAATGTACATGTATTTGTCCCAGACTAGAATGACTATCTGGAAGTCATGAAGATATTGAAGGATGGGCGGTCGGCCATCACAAGGGATTGGGCTAGAGTCGTGTGTGCATTCAACATGGAGGTGGGCACACTACGGGCATTCTGCTTCACCTTTTAGAGCAACCAGAATATCTTTTGCCTCTTTCTTTGCCATCTTTAATACAAGTATTCAACCGTCGTTCATCATTCTTTATTTGGTGCTTATGTAATTCTTTCGTTGACATAATTCTTGAACATATGTACCTTTGAATGGAATAATGCATTGGTTGATGAACCTAACTATGTATATGTAAAAATCTATTCCCCACTTTCAAATTCAAATTCTGTACAATTTTAAATTGTAGCGGTTAAAATAATAAAAAATGCTCTGCGGGTCATCACGCCGCACACGGTTTGTAAGTTCGTTTGTGATATACCTCATGATCCGACATGTTTCACAGATAGAAATCGTGTGCGCCCATGCACACAGTTGTCGTTTGCAAACCGTGTGTGATTTCAAACAATATCAGAAACGGTGCAACCGGATTCAACGTTGGAGATAGAATCTCTATCGCACAAAGTCTAAAATGATAAATTGTTTGTGACATAGTATGGATCGCAAACGTTGGACTACAGAATAGCGCGTGCGATAGTTATCCTCTTGGACGCGTGTACGACATTCAGACGTTTCTTAAACCTGTCCGATACTTGTACGACGGTTAAATTATCGTCTTAGTTAAATATCGCAAACGGTTCGGACAATATAAGTGTGCATGATATACTCCTTATCCTACACGCTTTGCAATTATGAACTGTTTGCAATTTGACGCACATCGTAAACGGTACGCTACAGAATAGCGTGTGCGATGTTAGCCTGATTTCACATGAGTTGCAAGGATGAGCCGTATGGGAAGGATGCCATATCTCAAACGGTTGACTGGTGACTCTCGTTTCTGATAGATGCAGGCATCCCATACGCTTAGTTTTGCCAAACGTTTGCGTTCGTTGGCCACCATCGACGACGATTTTTCTTTGTCATGTCGGATGGACCCCCCTATCACCCACACAGGTAAAGCGACGGTTCAAAACTACGTCGCGGAAAGGGGTTAAAAACCGTTTGTATATCACGTCGCTGCACGAGTGCTTCACATGGCTAACATCTGGTCATGTGTGAATATTTATGGTCCTTGCGAGAGACAAGCGAGGGAGGATTTTGTTCATTGGATGTTCATTCTGCAAATCCCAGCTAATGAGGATTGGCTCCTGATTGGAGACTATAATTTCATCCGAGCACCGGATAACAGGAACAAACTGGGAGGAAATACTAATGTTATGTTGCTTTTTAACGATTTCATTAGAGCTCAATCTCTGGTTGAATTACCCATCAAGGGTAGGTCTTTTACGTGGAGCAATATGCAGGATGATCCTCTGCTTGAACAACTCGATTGGCACTTCTCCTCTTTGCATTGGACTACAACTTTTCTGAATACAGTTGTGCTGCCCTTGGGCAAACATGTGTCTGATCACACACCCTGCTCCATCACCATTGAAACTTCCATACCCAAGGCCAAAATCTTCCGCTTTGAGAACTACTGGATTAGTCACCCTAGGTTCTTTGACACTGTCCTATCGTCGTGGTCCAAACAGTGATATGCCCCCAACTCTGTTGCCCTGCTATGCAAGAAAATAAAAAACCTTCGCTATGACCTGAAGGCCTGGAGTAAAGGCATCTCAAAACTATCCATCCTTATTGAAAACACAAATAAAACATTGCTTGAAATTGATGGTATTGAGGATAGGAAAGGCATGTCGGTGCCTGAATCCAATTTCAGAAAAATTATGAAAAACCACCTTCTAACTTTGTTGGAGTACAAGAGGATTTACTGGAAAAACAAATGCACTGTCAGGTACTTCAAATATGGGGATGAGAACACTGAGTTCTTCCACTCCATAGCTACTGAACGTTTTCGAAGGAACTCCATTGCCTCGCTGCGCTTTCAAGACGACACGGTAGTTAGAGATCATGTTGGGAAGGAGTCTGTTTTATACAATTCCTACAAATATCACCTTGGCAAATCTGATCCAGTAAACATGAAGTTTGATCTCTCTAGGATCATTAAAAGGATTGAAGGCCTCTATGCCCTTACTGTCACGTTCACGGAGGCGGAGATTGATCCAGTCGCTAAAGAAATGCCTTCTGACAGAGCTCCTGGACCGGATGGTTTCAGTGGTTGTTTTCTCAAGAGTTGTTGGCATATCATTAGACAGGACTTCTATAGGCTATGTGCTGACTTCTATAATGTTGAGCTTAATCTGGAAAGCATCAACTTAGGGTTTATCACTCTCATACCAAAGATCCAGTCGCCAGATGACTATTGCCCAATCACCCTCCTCAATTGCTGCCTGAAACTCCTGACAAAATTACTGGCCAATAGATTAGAGAAGGCGATTCTCAAAATCATACACCGCAACCAGTATTGTTTTCTTAAAGGGAGATCAATCCAAGACTGCCTGGCTTGGGCGTTTGAATTCATCCACCAGTGTAAGTCATCAGGGAGGGAGATACCGTTGTTTTAGCTGGATTTTGCAAAAGCCTTCGATACGATTGAGCATGCTCCTATGTTGGAAATCATGAAGCACATGGGTTTTGATGATAGATGGCTTGGGTGGATCAGCAGTCTCTTTTCATCAGGAATTTCATCTGTTCTACTTAATGGAACCCTGGCAAGCAGTTCCACTGTCTCCGAGGAGTTAGGCAGGGAGATCCATTATCGCCGCTTATTTTTGTCCTAGCTGCTGACCTCTTGCAGGCTGCTACCAATGATGCTTACAGGAATGGGCTCATCTCCAAACATATCCCGTCCAGTGATGAAGATAACCCTATCATACATTACGCTGATGACACCATTGTCTTCATGCCTGCGGAGGATGATCAGGTATCCAAGATGAAAGAAATTCTACAGGATTATGCAGTATCAGTTGGTCTCAGGATTAACTTTCAGAAGTCGACCATGATCCCTCTGAATGTCCCTGTGGATAGAGTGCAGTCGCTGACAGATATTTTGCAGTGCTCTGTTGGTTTGCTGCCTTTCACGTACCTGGGATTGCCGATGGGTACCACACGTCCAAGTGTTACGGACATGATGCCGCAAGTGGCGTCGGTTGAAAGGAAACTCTCTACTGCAGCGCTGCTGTTAGACTATGGGTCCAAACTAACCTTGGTTACCTCAGTGGTCACTTCCCTAGCGATTTATGCGATGTGCTCCATCCGCATCCCGCCTAAAATCCTAGAGCACTTGGACAAAATGCGGAGGCACTGTCTTTGGGCCAAGAAATCTGAGGATGGGCTTAAGAACTACTCATTGGCAGACTGGGATATTGTTTGTAGATCAAAATAGAAGGGAGGACTGGGCATCATTGATCTGAGATTGCAGAATGAGGGGCTTCTCCTCAAACAGCTTCACAAGTTTTATAATTTACAAGATGTGCCCTAGGTTAGCTTGATATGGAACACCTACTATCGGACGCAAAAGGTTGTGCCGCATTCCATCGACCCATGTGGATCATTTTGGTGACGCGATCTCCTTCAGCTCTCACCCATTTACAGAGGGGTCACCAGTGGGTGATGGGGTCACAACTCTTTTTTGGAAGGACATGTGGACACCAGCTCTGCTGTCAGAACGACACCCGAGGGTATTCTCCTTCGCCAGGTCTGAGGACGTCTCGGTCAGAAATCTACTTTCTGCATATACTATTGGAGAGAATTTTCATCTACCGCTTTCGATCCAGGCCAAGTAGGAAATTTAGGACATGCAGTTGGACTTGAGCATTGTGGCTCTTCACCAGGATCAGAAAGACACGTGGTTGTGTGTGGGGGGTGACGCGATGTTCAAATCATGCAAGTACTATCAGTCCTGCTTCCGAGACATGATCGCTGATGCAGCCTTTTCTTGGATCTGGAAGTCCAAGTGCACCATGAAATGGAAATTTTTTGTTGGCTGTTACTGGCAGAAAGATTGAATACTAGAGCCATGTTGTGTAGATGAGGGATGACGCTGCAAGGGAACGACTACTCATGCTTGCTTTGTGCTCACCACCCAGAGGAAATGTTGGAACATCTCTTCTTTGGTTGCCCTTTCAGTTTGGACTGCTGGGCTACGATTGGTGTCGTGTGTCAGACACAAGGCAACAGGCTGCAGGTGGTTCATGCTGCCAAGAGGGCTTGGACCTCTCCCATGTTCTTCGAAGTATTCACTATCGCAGCCTGGGGGATTTGGAAGGAGAGGAACAACAAGATCTTCAGGGGGATTGGCCCGACCCATGCCTCCTGGGTAGTCAGATTTAAATCTGACCTTGGCACTACTGCAGGATGGTCCAAAGACGACACATCAATCAGAGACCCTTCAACGAAACTATGTGCGATCCATCAATCGCAAACGTTATAGTTCAAGCTCCGCCCCCAGTGACGAAAACCATGCACGATAGAGGATCCATCAAATACGATTCAGAAAATAGTTGCGTGTGCGATCTACAGCAGATAGTTTGTTCTTGTGAACTGTTTGTGATTACGGAACATAACAGAAATGGTTAAGAAACTACATACGTGTGCGTAGTGCAGCATACAGTTCACTCGGGCAAACTGTTTGCGCCGATCAAGCAGAACACAATCGAGTTAGCCTAAGATGGCGTGTGTGATACCCGGCAAACAGTTCATTCATCAAAATTGTTTGGAAAGACCAATAGTAACCCAAACGATTTATCCTGACAACCGTGTGTGTTGTGGGTACCCGGCAAATAGATCATTCATCAGAATTGTGTGGGAAGACCAAAAATAACCCAAGCGATTCATCCTGACAACCTGTGTGTGTTGTGGGGAGACGGTTGTTGCTAATAATTGTATGAGATGTGATTTCCTCTATTTGCACATCTATATGCTATGTCTATAGAACACCTACATTAATGTTGCATAACAAACTTTAACATCCAGTTACATAAGTGACTACACAACACATGTACATTCCTCAATATAAAGTTACAAGAAGTAGATGATCAGCAAAGCATATTGTTCTTCTGACGACGGTTATGGACACTGCTCTGCTTGTGGCTATCCCTCGCCGTCTGCAGGAAGGAGGCACTTCCTCATGTCAATGATCCTCATGTACATCTCGTAGCTTGATGTGTTCTTCATACAGTTCGTTCACCCAGGCCTTGTGCCAGGCAGACTTGTCCTTGTGGCACTCAGCCTTCATGTCTTTGTAGTAGGGGTCGATGATGGCCGCGGCAAGGTCAACCAGGGAGTCCTTCTGCTTCTTCTTCTCGCCGCCCCAGACCCTGTACTGACCTTGGATGTTGACAAGCTTCTGGCAGGACAAGCCCGTAGTCTTGAGCAACTTTAGATCGTTCGTGGTGTCCACCATTACGAACCTGTAGTCGGGGTTGTTGACAAACCTGGCGAAACGCTCGCAAGGACTTGTGGCCAGGCAGTAGTGGTAGACGAGCACGTGATGGCGCACACACGACTGGGCGTCGACAACCTTCTAATCATGCCCGGCACGACCGCCGGTGTACTCGAGGTCGTAGCCGACCACTTTGTACTTGTCATCCTCAGCAAGCAGCTGCTCCAACGTGTTGATGGAGTTCACCACCACGACTGGGTCGTTGGTGTACACCACCGAGAGGTTCGTCTTCCTGATGTGGGTGTCCACTTTGACAATTTTGGCGAACTGCCGCTCGGCGCCGGCAGCCGCCATTGGATCCGCACGGGAAGGTTGAAGCGATGAAGAGATCGTGGGTGTGCTTCTTGTGTTGTGTGGCGCGATCGGAAGGTGGAAGAGACGAAGGTAAATGGCCACGGGAATAAATTGCGCCAGACGGCCTGGAATTTCGGCATGTCCGCATGGCAGTTTTTGCAGCGCTTAACTGCATAGTGGCGCCGGGAGCGGCACAACCGCGTCTGCATGCATATCGCGCCTCGAACGTACGTGACCGTTCACGCGTGGACGCCTGTAGAGCGAGTGTGCACCGAAGCGAGCACAGCGCGCCACAGCCGCATCAACCGCCTCATGTGTAGATTAATGCACGACGGTTCGTACAGAATGACCGTTTGCTTTGTAGTAAAACGCAAACGTATTTTATTAACCATTTGTGTACTTGTCATTTCTCCCACCTCAGTCCCGTCTTTTCACTACGTTGACGCCCGAGGATTCCAGTGCACGCTTCAGGAGCGCGCAGGTTCCCGCGCAAGCTTCCCGCCCAGCTCGCTGAAATCCCCCAATCACCCAATGCTTCGGGAGAGCACAACGTTTCTTTTGGGCTTCCCGTTCCCGCGCAACCGCGCAGAAACGCGCGCAAGCTTCCCGTCCGGCTCGCCTTGGCCTCCTTCTTTATAAACCCTCACGGCCAGCGCCTCCACATCCCATTCATCCCCTCCCTGCCCGTAGCTTCCCAAGTTTGCTTCTCCCCCAATCGCCAATGGCACCTGTCCGTCATCGTTGCTCCGCCACTCCGCCAGAGGGAAGCTCCAGCTAGGAGGCTGCACCACGTCGGCGGCGCAGTACCCGGAAGCGTGTAGTGCGTGTGGTGTCCTTTTTGGCTGTGTGCACGGCACACCACACGCTCCTCCACATTTGCCCGAAGGCAGCTGCTACCGGCGACCGCCGTGGCCCCAACCCCATCGCCGGCTGCTGTTTTAGCCACCTCACCAGCTACCTCCTTGGCCGCCACCACACCAGTGTCCGCCTTGGCAGCTACCCCACGGTCAGCCGCCGGGGCCATCACCCGGTCCGCCACCGCGGCCCGAAGGCAGGAGGAGGCCGCCGCCAAAGCACAGCCGCTCGGTTTTTGCGTCAGTTGCCTAGAGCGCTACATCAACTTCCTACATGAGTAGGAGGAGCGCCAGGTCGAGGACGCAAAGAGGCTCACCGCCGTCATGGCCGCAGCAGACGACGCAGCTATGGCGCGGAATGAGGAGATCTACGCCGAGTCCCACCGCTTCGAGGAGGCGCGTCAGGAGCGGCGGAGGGCAACGGCGAGAGCCGACGAATTCGACTCCTCCATCTTGTCGGTAGGCTTTTCTTCCTCTGCCTCTTACTGAACGCACTCGGCAGAGGAGAAGGCTGCTAACAGTAGCACGAAGCTCCTCCGGAGTAGTATTTAGGGCCTATTTTGTTCAATTCATCTAACTATAGATATGATTGAACTGTCCCACCTACTTTAAATTAGCTAGTATATATAGTTGAACTAGCTATTTCAGTACGTGGTTGGCAACAAATTGGGAAAAGTTTGTTCGATTAGGCTGTCGAGTTGAACTATTTTCTACAAAGACCAATGCTTGATCTATGAATGAAATCTATGTTTACTGAATTTCAGTTGCAAAATTGCATCGTAATAGTGATTTTGTTCCTGTAAAATTGGACAAATCTCAGTGTTTCCAATTTGACCAATGAAAATTTACCCAATATGACATATTCGAATCTTACCTAACTCCTACTCCCAATGCATCAATCGGTGCTTACTCGGGATGCTTAGTGTATTAAATGTCTTAACAACTCAAGTCCAAAAAGCATTGTTGCTGAGGTCCATTCATTTAATGATTTAGGAACTAAACTCTTGCATGCATTGGTGAGTTTCCTTAATTTAAGTGTTTTGCCAAGGTTCACGCACTTGGCATTGTTTCTTCATGTGGTCACCAAACTCATATCTTTCCTTAATTACCTTCCCACATCAGATTTTTTTTCATGCATGGCAACCTCACCAGTTAGCACCAGTACAAGGTGTAGCATCGGGAAGGGCACACGGGTCATCATTCACAACCGTTTGCGATGACGCAATGAAAAAAATTCCTTTGCGCAAGATTTTCGCTTGGCTTAGTAGTGAAGGAACAATTGCCCTCGGTTTGCATACGGGTATTCAGTCTGAAACGTCTTTGACGACTGGCAAACGACACGTCACCCCGATGAGCGTGCGCAGGACACTGCTCGCACGCCACCCGTCTACTCAAACACCTGTCCGCATGCTACCTCCATGCCAATACATATAGCGACATGTGGCCTGCACGTAAATGGTCTGTAGAACGTCCACGAATTATAAATAATACGTCCGTTTGCGATGGTAACGTGACAGATTTGTGTTCCAAAATGCCTTTGTTGGCTATTAATAATACTTGCTCTTTATCTCAAAGTGGACACTAAAAATACCACAACATATTTGTGCTTTATATGATGAGGCCCTGCCCAACATAGACCTTGTGACTGTAGTTCATATTTGAATTATATACATTAAATGCACATAAAACTCAATTAATGTATAAAAAAGACATACGAACCCTTAATAATTTCATATTTTTGCAGTACACACCTATTGCTTTATGTTGTTTCTAGAAAAAAATGAAGGAGAGAAGAGGCATCGGATGTCGTTTCACCCGTAGATGTAGCATGCATGTGACATTACGGAACCACTGGACGTAGCTTATTGTGTGAGAACCTCCGGTTTGTAGGAGGCTTGTGACAAAACATGTCCAAGTTGGTATTTTTTTACCACGGCATATGTGTGCCTTGTCATGACACCATTCCAAGTTTCATGAATTTCTGATGGAGTTTTGGATTTACGAGAATTTGGAAACCAAGTTTCTCGATATTTGTGGTCAAGCCAACATGCTTAGATGTTTGAAGTTCGTTCTAATGTCTTGCAGGTGACCTAACACATGCATCCAAGGACACATATATATGATTTTCAACCAATTTTGCCGCCCCGGACCTTGTGATTGTAGATCAAATTTGAATTATGCACATTAAACAATGCACTACTAGAAAAAAGCACATTAGTGGCGCACCACTTTTGGGTATTAATGGCGCACCATAGGTGCGCCACTATTACCACGCCACTAATAAGAAATACTAATGGCGCACCCCTGGTGCGCCATTAGTATTCAGTATAACAGTGGCGCACCTGTAGTGCGCCATTACTATGGCTACTGGTGCGCCACTACTAATGCAGATGAGGTGGCCTTGGTAACCAACAGGTGCGCCACTGATGTATCTATAGGTGCGCCACTGATATTTTGCACGGTGCGCCACTAATGTGCTAGCAGGTGCGCCACTACTATGAATTATAGGATTTTTTTATTTTTTGCTTTTCTGATATTTGCACATCAAAGAATATATTAATTATACAGCACATAATATACAATACAATACAGCACCACAGTTAGTCAAGTATAAACAGGACATAATACAATTCATCACATTAGTCTCCGAATTCAAAATAGCGAACAAAGTTCAAATATTAGACAAGTTTAGGTCTCGAGACCGAGTAGCGAGTTTGTCGTCACATCACAAAGTCGATATCATCTAAACTACCATCACATAGAAGAGAGCTGCGGTCACGATGAGCATCATCGCGATGAAACTGGTCTTCATCCGGTTCCTCCTCTGCTCCCTCCTCTCTCCCGCTAGATAGCGCGCGTATCTAGCTTCCGCCTCCACCCTAGTGGTGTATCCTTTGTAACTGTTCCTGCTGAAATGGTGAACCTGTTTCCGACACTCCTCCCAGTCGTCGTAGACTCCGGGAACCTTACCCTTGTACACGACATACGATGGCATCTCTATGCACTAGACAAACAAAACGTTAGTAGCAATTCACAGATAATATATAAGCAATATATGAGTATGCAACAAAAGGATCGGAAGAGAAAAGCAACACATTAATAGCACGGTTCATGGTCCTACTAATAAATAGCATCGATTACATATAAGTTGAACGACTGTCCAAACTGAAGAGACATACAAGTTCATTAAAGTTTAATTACAACATGAGCTAATCGATATTTCAGAACTACATAGCATCAATACTTTCGACTCGACTCAGGGACCGGAGCGTGGATGAAGCCGCCGTCTTTCGTGATGGTCATGAATGTGCGGTCGTTGTCAGCCTGCATTTGTAGCGTTGTTTCTATTTCACTGTTGGACGGTTGATAGTTGAGGTAGAACTGCCCCGAGGTACGAAGGACATCTTCATAGATGATTTCCGCTAACTCCGACTGGATGCGAAAGAATTCTTGTCTGATGTCCTCGTCCTGGATTGCCAACAAGCGTGCGGCCCATTCTTTGAGCTCATTTGGTAGCATACGCTGATGATGGTTCCGTACGATCGCCCGCATGTGATGGAGGGCATAGTAGGCATCCTTCTGACTGCCAGGCGGCTGCTTGACGCAGGGGAACGTCGTTACGTGGGTGAACACGTGCTTGCCGTACCTACAAAGTGGCCTCCTGAAGGTGCCTCCAGATTTGGTGTAGCCGGGGAGAGCATCATCAAGAACTTTCTTGATATTTGTGTAGTCTTTCTTCGACTGACGGTCCGAGTCAAAATACGTGGCCGTGGAATATTTCGGGCTTAAGAGGATGAGTGTGCAATGTGTGTCACTGCACAAAACACGGAATGTTAGAAAAAAAAATAACGATCGAAATCTAAGAAATCATATGTTACGGGGCGGTGAGGGGATGACTTACTCGGAAAAGTAAGGCACGAGGAAGTTATCCTTATCCTGGTTCGCCAGGATGATGCCTTCGAGGTATGAACTCGCGACTTGCCGGTCCCCAGCGCTGCCCAAGATCTTGGCACGCATGTAGAAAGGGTCGACTATCATGATGTCCGGGGTCTTGTCTCTAATGATCCGCATCTCCATACTGAGCGAAAATAGCCGAATGAAGGTGTAGTGCAGCGGATAAAGGTTAAACATAGCGAAGATGTCATCAAACCGCAGGACGATCATACGCCCGGCGGTGCTATCGACAAAGCCCTTGCCCTCTGGCACCTTGGCCACGAAAACCGGGTATGCCACATCATTCACGGAGAGATGCCGCTTCTCCATAGTAAGAACACCGTCATGCAGACTCCGCATAGCAGCGGTTGCAGCATTGAGCAGATTAGTCGGTAGCATCGGCCTACCCGCCACATGCACCCTCCTCGAGATATCCTTAGGTATTGGTGGCCCGTCCTGAGCACGGATCGTACTCGGTGCCGGCTGGCTCGCACCCTTGCCATTTTTCTTTTCCGTCCCTTCTCCTTCTTCTTCTGCTGTAATGGGATCGAGTTCTGCTCAGAGACCACCTTCTTGAGTGTGTTGGGGCTGATAATATTTCGCACCTCGGCTGTTTGAGTCTCGGTGAAGGCGTCAACTGGAGGCGTCTCCTGAGAACTGAACAGACGACGCCTGTTGCAATTGGGTTTCTCCGCGGTACCAGCTAGATCGCGATCGTCTTTTGCAGGGTTGGGTTCTTGAGAAGGAGGCCCCGCCAAGAAGTCGTCACCGTACCCATGTTCGTTGAAGTACTTATCGACGTCGTCGTCCGGATCCTGTGCCATATGCATGTCCGGATCAGCTCACGGCGGTAGCGTTGCGGCGGTCTTGCCATGGCTTGGCGATGGCACGACTGGCGGTGTTGTCTGTGGGGTGGTGTCCCCCGCCCCCAAATGAATATGGCTCTTCGGCCAAAGCATGGACCAGTTTAAGCAGGCGCTGAGGGTCATCACATCATCTTCGTCGGCCCCATGGGGTCGATGCGGAGGTAACAAGTCGTCGCAGCCCCACAGCACCCGAACCAGTTGAACCCTATACACGGTGGGTGGCATCGGATTACCGTGGAACAAGCGGTTGCCCGGTTCAACGATTTTGGCCTTGGCGACATCGATCAACTCGCCGTTCACGAAGTGCAGGAGAGTGCATAGAACGTTGGCGGCGCCCTGCGAAAACATGTAGGGCGTCAGGGATGCCCAGTCAAAGGCAAGGAGATGAAGTCATCGGCCGAGGCTTAGTTACCGTGATGGCGTCGAGCTCGGCTAATGTCGAGGCACCGCCAACGGCGGGCGTGCAAGTGACGGAGGGGCGGCTTGCTGCCGAGGTGCCGGCCGGCGTATTCTTCCCACTCCCGGGTGCATTAAGCTCCAATACTGGCGCCGGCCCCGGAGTCACCAACGCCTCCTCCGCCGGAGACACCAATGCCGGCGCGTTGTGCGAGTTGCTGCCCGTGAAGCTGGGAATCGGGGGCGGCCCCTGTTGGCCGCCCGCAATCCACCCCCGCAGCCCCTCAAGCAAGGTAGGCATAATGGCGGTGATCGTCGCTCCCAGTTGGTCTCGCACTTGCTCTTGGACTATCTCCGGAATCCGCGCCACTTGTGCCTTGAGTTCTTTAACCTCGTGCTCCTGGCTTTCCGAGCTGGTCTTTTTCTCCTTTCGCCCAGCCTTATAGTATTCCGACCATTTCATGGACAAGCCTTCGCCGGCCACACGACCAGCTGACGACGGCTTACTGAACTTATCCTTGTGTTTCATTACGTTCAACGCCCTATTTAAAGTGGTGTCCCAAGGGGCAGACGGGGAGCTCTGAGACCCCGCGCTACTGCTTTCAGTTTCCTGCGGAAGGAACGTGAACCATTTAGAAATTTGGCTTCATTAATTAGAATGCAACCATATGGAGCTAATTACGCGGGGGTGTATTCCTTACCAGAACACGCTCAAGATCCATCACCTTCGGATCCGTGGTAAGCTCCTTTGTTATTGGGTCCACCTTGTACCGGGCCCTGACATAGTTCCTGGTCTGCTTTTCATGGTATTTATCGAAGAGGGGCGGTAGGCCTTGCGCGGCACGCTCCGCGTCCTCCTTGTCCCATTTAGGTTCCGCCACTCTGTAACCGCCGGGACCGAGTTTGTGGACCCCTAAGTTCAAGTCCCGCATATCTTTCCCCCACTGACTTGATTCCGCGGATGCGGTGCTCTCGCACTTGATCTTGAACTCCAGGTAGTCAGCTTCGCTGATCGAAGGATTTTTCTCCTTGATCTTCTCATAACTATCACCTCTTAGAATCATTCTCTTCACCGCGGCTCTCCAAGTAGCCAGGGCCGTGCTCATCTTCGTGAGGGCGGCACTGTTCACTTTATTCCCTGAGAGGCGTGTGTTTGCGTACTCACCGGGGAACTTGTATCGTTCGTGCAGCTTCGTGAAGAGGAGGTTGCGCAAATTCCCTCGGTCACGATGCCTTAGGTTCTCGGTGTTGATCGAGACGGTGCTCCGGAGAATGCACCCGAGTTGTCCCGCGTACCCACCGACTAATTCTTTGGGCGCCGTTGGATGCCCAGTAGAGGACACTTCAGTAAATTCCTCCTTGACGGTGCCGAGCATGTTCGGGCACCGGTCCTTCCGTTGCCTCTTCAGTTGGCTGCCATCTGTGCGTTCGCTGCCATCATCAGTGGTGGCATCCCTGGCGGCACCATCAGTGGTGTCATCCCCGACGCCACTTGGGGTTGTGTAGTCGGGATCGGTGTCTTCCGCGGCGACCTCGTAGTGGTGTCTTCCGTGTCTCAAACACAAAAGTTAAGATTCTATCCTTTCAGTCATGACACATTGGTTTGCATTGACATCAAGGCATTGGTTTGCATTTGTTCATGATCAGATAATCAAGCTTTATACAGAGAAGTTATTTCTGTCCTTAGGTTGATAAATTTTGTTACTGGAATTTTTTACATCAAAACTCTAAACCTGACAACATATTTTTTTTTATAGACACCAGATTGGAACCTTCATTAAGAGAAGAGGTACGTGGGCAGCTCCCAGGTTAACAGGATCTGAGAACAAGATACATGAGCTTGGCAAGCTTCTGAACAACTTAAAAGAAACTTCTTCCTCGGTGGTACACGACAACTACATCATGCTTAAGAAGGTGAAAGAAGAAATGATAGGCTGGTGCTAAGGATTTAAGCATATGATTTCAAGAATTTGCAAGCAGAAGTCCAAGCAGTGAGTAGTGCGAGCTGACAGATTGGGGAACTCAGATGGGCGGCGGACAGACGTACCAGGTCGCGGCGGTGGGACTGGATCACGGAGTTGAGGACGGGGACGGTGAGCCTCCTCCTCCTCCTGGTGGTCGAGGACGGGGACGGGGACGGGGACGTCGTGGTGCTCCTGGGGACGAGCTCGGCCTCCTCCTCCTGGTGGTCTCCGGCGGGCCTACTCCTCCTGGTGGTCGCGGGCGGGCGCTGCCGGACGGGAGAGATCGATGTCAGACAGGGGAGAAGGCGGAGGGGAGAGAAAGGAGGGGAGGGGGGAGGGAGGGGGAGGAGGAGGGGGAGAGGGGGAGCTCACCCTCGACGGCGGCGGACTCGACGGCGACGGCGCGGCGCGGGGGAGAGGGGGGATCTGGGCCGGACAGCTCTGCGGGGGAGTGAGGAGAGGGAGGCGCGCGGGGAGGAGAAGCAGGGGAGGGCCGCGGTAACAATGGCGCACCTGTGAATAAACACTGCATTTCAATGGCACATCTCCAGCTAGTGCGCCATTACTACTAGTAGTAATAGGTTAAAAGAGTCCGCGTCTGGTTATGGACAGAAGTACTTACATGGCCTAGTGGTTGGACCCTTGATATATTAGCCAGCCAGCCAGGGTTCGATTCCTGGCGGCCCCATTTTTTGCATCTTTTAAAAAAAATGTTTTTGATGTATATTGTTGACACACGAACACGTCACCGTGTACCCTCGACGCCGGGGGTGATGCACCGCAGCTCACGTCGAAGGAGGACCGTCCGGCAGCGCGATACGCAAGACAGCCGGCGGTCGCTTTTGCAGACCCGAAACCCCGCACGCCCGGGAGGGACCCCGTCAGGGAGTGCGGCGGCTATGGGCTGCTCTAGGTCGATTCGCTCGCCCCTAGAGCCTCGGGATTCGCAGCTCTCAAACACGAAGAACAGCGAAGAACGAGAGAGAAAAACGATGGAGAGATAAAACGTAGACTCAAAAGTAGTATAGATTGATTTGTTCGATTGTGTGTTGTTCAATCGGCCGTCACCCCCAACATATATAAGAGGCGGCTGGACTTCCCGTACAAGCAAAGGATTCATCTAGGCTTTCCTTACAAGAAAATTACATCAATTCACGTCCTAGAGTCCTAGTTCTAGTCCCACTCGGATTCAGCCCGAATCTGGCCCAATCTTCTGTCTTGCTCCTTGCGTGGGTCGTGGAATCTGCATATGACCTCCGATGGAGACGGTCCAAACATCAATTTTGTGTGCCTCGACGAGACCAACAATCCGTATGTTGATCACTTTTTCAAATAAGGACATCTTGAATACTCCGCGAGGTCATCTTTATCTTTGAATCGGACTTGGTCATGTAGCGGACTGGACCGTCGACTGTTGTAGCGTCTCTGCAGGCCTTATACTATCTCAGATGATAATGACCTTAAAAGCAAAGTTGACCGTTTCGATGTTACGAACAACTTTCATGTTGAACACTTTTCCATCCGAGGCTATCTAGATGACCATATAGGCCAATCTTTACCTTCTGGTTGAATCACTCGGATTTGGAGTCCTCACTCGACAGGAAATTTTCCACTCGGAACTTTCACTCGGAAGACTTGGAACTTTCCACTCGACAGGAAATTTTCCACTTGACAGGCAATTTTCCACTCGGAACTTTCCACTCGGAAGACAAATGTTTAGCCGGACTTTATGTCACTTGGATTCTGTCACCGAAGTGTGACTCGAACGGTAACTTTTTCACTCAGTCGGCAATCTCTCACTCGGAAGAATTTCACCCGGATGGCAATATTCCACTCGGAAGGATTTCACTCGGAAGAATTTTACTCGGATGGCAAGCTTTTCACTCGGATAGCTATATTTTCACTCGGATGATAAGCTTTTTACTCGGATATCTATATTTTCGCTCGGTCGGCGATTTTTCACACGGACGGACGGAAAAATTTTCAGTCGACCGGACGGCAAACGTTTCACTCGGCCGGACGGCAAACTTTCACTCGGATGTCCCGAATGAGACTTCAGCCTGATCTTGTTTTGCCTCTCCAGGTCGCATACGACCTCGGATTGAGAATAATTATACATCAAAATCAATCGGCTCGACGACGTGAAACTTTTTCATGTTGTAAGTTTTTCCATCCGAGGACGTCTTGAGGGCCGAATGACTCGCGCGACCCATCAGACATGTGTCTGATCCCTTGCGCCATATTTTAGCTCAGGATCAGTCCGCAGTGTTTTGCTTCTAACTTTTGCATATGAACTCGGATTGAGATGATTTATATATCAAAATCGATCAGCTCGACGAGACGAAGACAGTCCATGTAGAGCATTCCTTCATCCGAGGTTGTCTTGGGGGCGTAATCGACCAAAAAGCACTCAGAACATCTAACATGACAATCCAAGTGTCATTTTGGCCCTTGATATGATGCCGAATGGTGATGGCCTAAACATCAAAGTTGTTTCACTCGGCAATACGAACTTTGTCGTATAAAAAACTTTTCGTTTGAGTCCATCTTCACTGTATTTTGCATCGTGCCAAAATCAGGTGTCAACACATGCCCCCCTGTTTTTCGGCAAAGCTTGCATGCCGAAAAATAGTTTGTACTATGTTTGTTCTAAGAACGATGTCAACACTCCATCGGCCATCTATATTTCTCAGGGCGATAATTATGTATCGGCCATGTTTATGCTAAGGGCGATAATCATATATCGGCCATGTTTATGCTAAGGGCGATAATCATATATCGGCCATTGCCTAATTAGGCTTCTTGCCACACACTCGGGTGATACTTCTTCAGATATCTGCCATTGAGAGCTCGAGGTAATAATACTCCTTGTATGGATTCCACCAAATATGAATTTCCAGGAACTATTCTTGCAATCCTAAAAGGACCTTCCCAGTTTGGAGACCACTTCCCGAATTTTCTATCTCTAGAACCAATCGGCAGAATCACTTTCCACACAAGATCGCCAACTTGAAAATTCTTCAACTTGACCTTTTTATTGTAAGCTCTTGCTACCCTCAACTTGTCCTTCTCTATGGCCTTTAATGCAGCCAAACGTTTATCAGCAACCTCATCAATATTGTCCATCATCAAATCATAAAAGTCCACTGCCGATAAATCATTTTGTTTGGCTATTCTCAAAGCACTCAAATTTACTTCCACTGGTAAAACAGCCTCTTGACCGTATACTAGCTCATACGGAGTTACCTTCGTAGCCCCATGCCTCGAGATTCTATGTGCCCATAAAGCCTCAGACAACAACTCATGCCATTTTCTTGGATTATCCTCAATCTTCTTCTTGATGAGCTTAATCAATATTTTGTTGCTAGACTCAGCTTGTCCATTAGCTTGGGCATAATACGGAGATGAATTGAGCAACTTTATGTTATATGATTCGGCAAATTCTCTAACTTGATGTGACATGAAAGATGAACCTTGATCTGTAGTCAACGTCTGAGGAATGCCGAATCTATGAATAATGTGTTCGGTTATGAATTGAATTACCTCCGTATGTGTCATGTTCTTGAGAGGTACTGCTTCAGACCATTTAGTGAAATAATCGGTTGCCACCAACACGAACCGATGCCCCTTTGAAGAAGATGGATGAATTTGTCCAATGAAGTCTAAACCCCATCCTCTAAAAGGCCACGGCTTGATAATAGGATGTAACATAGCAGCAGGAGCCAACTGAATATCACCAAATTTTTGACAAGCTTCACAGCCTTTATAATACCTGAAGCAATCATTGATCATAGTCGGCCAATAAAATCCAGCACGTCGTAAGAGCCATTTCATTTTGGGTGCCGACTGATGAGTACCACAAATGCCTTCATGTACCTCTCCCATAGCAACTCTTGCTTGGTCCTCGTCCAAACACTTCAAAAGAACATCTTCAACTGTTCGGCGATAAAGACCATCATCTCTCATTGTATATTTGAAAGCCATACGCCGAACAGCCCTATCCACCCTTTCACTCGGATTGCACAAGTAATCAATAATGGGCTTCCTCCAGTCATGATTTTCACCTGCACTAGATTTATTGTTAGTGGCCGAATCAATGGGCTCTGGTTCGGCCTCTCCCATATTAGCAAGACAAGACATCGGCTTCTGAGAAATATGAAACATGCCATGATCAATATGATAGCCGGATGCTTGTTGTGCCAACTCATTTGCTCTCCAATTGTCATGTCTAGATATATGAGCAATGCTAAAATAATCCAAAGTAGAAATCGTATCTAGACACTTATCAAGATAAACATTAAGTGATTCGTCTAAACATTGAAAGACTTTGGACACTTGCTGCACTACTAATAACGAATCACCAAAAGCCTCAACATGTGTAGCACCTATAGCTAGCAACATCTCTAAACCGAATAACAATGCTTCATATTCGGCTTGATTATTTGTGCAAAAATATTCCAGTCGGCATGAGGCTTCAAAAACAGCACCATGAGGAGATATATAAACAATACCAACACCTTGGCCATTGCTACAAACTGAACCATCAAAATATAACCTCCATGGCACTAATGAGACAAGGTTTATATCAGCATCATGCTTGTCATTAATCCGCTGCTCAACAATAAAATTAGCAACAATCTGGCCTTTCATGGATTTTAGAGATTCATAAGCCAAATCATACTCAATTAAAGCATAAGCCCACTTGCCAATTCTACCACTAAGAATTGGCCTATGCAACATGTACTTAATGACATCGGTTTGACAAGCTACTATGCAGGCACTCGGCACTAGGTAATGTCTCAGTTTTGTGCAAGCATAATATAAACAGAGGCATAATTTTTCAATAAATGTATACCTTGTCTCGGCGTCCAATAAGCGTCGGCTCAGATATGTAATAGTATGCTCTCTTCCTTCGGTTTCTTGAGTCAATACAGCACCAATAACACCTTCCTCCGCCGCAATGTAAAGCCTAAAGGGCTCTTTATGTTTGGGTGCTTTCATCACCGGAGGAGTGCTCAAATAAGTTTTGATCATGTCGAATGCCTCTTGCTGTTTTGCCCCCCAAGTAAAATCAGCATCATTCTTTAACCGAAGGATAGGAGTGAATGCATCAACCTTTCCCGACAAATTAGCTATGAACCTTCTCAAATAATTGACCTTGCCAAGGAATTTTTGCATATCTCTCTTGCATGTTGGAGCCTCCACTTTTCGTATAGCTTCTATCTTTTTGGGATCAATTTCTACGCCATTCTCATGAATAATGAAACCCAAAAACTTTCCAGCCGACACGCCAAATGCACACTTCAAAGGATTCATTTTCAGTCCGTAGTTTTTCATTCTTACAAAAGCTAAACACAAATCGGCCAAATGAGACTTAAAAGCATCCGATTTGACAACAATATCATCAATATAGACTTCAAGTATAATACCGAGTAAATCATGGAAAATTAAATTCATAGCCCTCTGATATGTGGCACCAGCATTTTTTAATCCGAATGTCATCACTGTCCACTCGAATAAACCAAGGAAACCAGGGCAACGAAAGGCTGTCTTGGACATGTCCTCTTCGGCCATAAAAATTTGATTGTAACCCGCATTACCATCAAGAAAGCTAATAACCTTATGTCCAGAAGCATCATTAATAAGCATGTCGGCTATAGGCATGGGATACTCATCCTTGGGTGTAGCTCTATTCAAATCTCTGAAATCAATGCACACCCTTAACTTGCCGGATCCTTTCTTTTCCACCGGCACAACGTTAGAGATCCACTCGGCATACCTGCAAGGTCGAATGAAATTAGCTTTGAGCAACCGACCGATCTCCTCCTTGATCCGGTCATATGTTTTTGGATTAAATTTTCTGGCCGACTGTTTGTAAGGTCTAAAACCAGCCTTTATAGGTAACCGATGCTCCACTAGCTCTCGGCTTAAACCTGGCATCTCATGATATTCCCATGCAAAGCAACAAACATATTCTTTCAATAGCCCGATCATCTCAGCTTTATGATCGGCTTTCAAATTCTTATTTACAAAAGTCAGTCGAGTGACTGAACCATCTCCTATATCTACTTCTTCTAATGGATCGGCTGACGTAAAACCTTGTCCTAATCTATCCATGTCATCCAACTCTTCTATAGATTCATACATATCGTTCACGCTAGACCGATATTTTGCAAGACGTTTCTGCAACCACTCGGAATTAGAATCCATTTAAACATATCATACCTTGGAGCCGATTGCCACCAATCGGCTTTAAAGAGACGGGCACAAAGCCATTCTTTGTTGCACTGAGGAAATCAAACTCCGACAAGTCACGTCCCGTCAAGCAAGTAGCATTGGGATGTTGCCAATCCACCAATGCATCGGCCAAAGCAACACAAGCCGAGTTATCCGCATGAATGACTTCCACCTCATCATCAACCCACTGGATCAAAAACTGGTGCATAGTAGATGGCACGCATTGGTTTGCATGAACCCAATCACGGCCTAGTATGACGTTGTAGTTACCTTGCACCTCAGCGACAAAGAATGCAGTAGCCAAAGTTTTGCTCCCGACTGTAAGCTCCACATACATCACACCTTTGGCTTCAGTTTTCTCTTTGCCTTCAAACCCGTTAAGCACCATATTGGTCTTGATTAGCTCTTCATCTGGCAGACCCAATTTTTTGAAGACCGAATAGGGCATAAGATTCACCACAGCACCACCATCAACCAGCATCTGAGTGAGTTGTGATCCGTTGATATGACCTCTGAGGTACAATGGTTTCAAGTGCGTCACTGGTTCTTTTGGCTTTTCGAATATTGCATTTTTGGGGCCAAACTCCAGCTGAGCCACTTCCCCTTCTTCATCTACAGCGCGGAATTCAGCGGGTAAGTAATACACCATATTGATATCCATACCTTCATGAACCGGTGTAGACTCATAGTCCAATAGATCGTCTTCCTCCTCGTGTGCGTCCACCGAATCTGAAATCTGTCCGAGTGAAGAGGAAGTAATAGGTGATGTGAACGATGTAATAAGGGTTGCATCGTCCTCCTTTGGTGGCATTGATGCTGTTCTGATAGATGTAGAAGCTACTGCATCTTGTATTGGTTTAGGCTTCCACACTTGTTTTGCTGGTACCATGGGTCGAGTGACATTGAAAAACTTGTCCCTTTGCTTCTCGGCCTCTTGTTCTGCCATCTCTTGACTCCTCAATCTCTGCAGTTTCCTCTTCTGTGTCTTTGTTAGTCCTAGAGGACACCACCTTGGCTGAGTGTATTTAGGATCTCTTGGCTTCACTCGGCTGGTACTTGCTTCATGATCATTAGCCGAGTGCTTTGGCGCGATAACAAGTATCGGCTCAGTCGGATTGCTATGCACAGTCGGCTGCTGTCTGGTGAATGTTTCGGTGCCCAAGATGAGTGAGTCGGCATTGACATTTTCCTTGCCTTTTCTGGACTCAACTGCTGCAACACTTGTCAAATTGACACGCCACTCTTGTTGACTTTTCTGACTCATGAAATTTTCACTCGGGCGCACCTTTTTACTCGGATGGAATCCACTCGACCGCTCACCTGAGTGAAACCCACTCGGCCGCATTCTTACACTCGGATAGTTTCCACTCGGCAGCATATTTTGACCAACCGAGTGACGAACACCAATGTTCAGTCGGTTTTCATACGAGCATCCAAGTCGATCCCAAACAGGTTGTCGTTGTTCTTGTGGAAACGGCGCCCTTGATCCAGTCGGCTTTGCATACTGACTGAACATATCAGATGATGGTGATCTTGGCCGCTTCAGATATAATGACCGATTGGAGCTAGAACCGGTCGACTGATTTGCATATTTGGACAGCAACATGTCAAAAGTTGGCTTGATTCGCTTACGTTGTACCTTAGCTTCATTCCTCTTCCACTTGCCAACTTCTGGACTCTTGGGCTTAACAAATTTAACACGAGTGTCTTGCTGCACCTGTGGTTGCCCCCCGAGTGCAGGATTCTTGATGGTGATCTTGATCACTTCCTTGCCATCGGGTTGCTTGTCAAGCACAACCTGTCTCCCCAAGACCTTGCTATCCTCCTTGCTTTTCCTGGGTTCACCTACGACAACATTGGACTTATTAGCAGATTCGGCCACTTCCGGCCGAATAAGTAATTTTTTCCCCTCCAAATCCGGAGTGTTCATTGGGAAGGGCTGCTTATCAACTTGCATCTCAGAAAAGTTCAATCGTCCGTCATTAATGGCCGATTGTATCTGTCGTCGGAAAACATTGCAATCATTAGTAGCATGAGAAAAAGAATTATGATATTTGCAATAAGCACGCCGTTTCAGCTCTTCAAACGACGGTAAAGTATGAGATATCCTAATGATCTTAGCTTGCAGCAAGGCATCAAATATTTTGTCACACTTAGCAATGTTGAAAGTAAACTTCATCTCTTCATCACGATTCTTATGAATCGGTTTCAGATCATTGCAAGTAAATGGTTTAGCCTTAGATGGCCAAACAAATTCAGCAGCATACATATCACTTTCATCGTCCGACTGATCACTACCATACTCAACCATATTCATCTTAGGACGATCAGTTTTATATCTATGCACTTCTTTGAAATCTTTGCTTCGGCTTTCCTGACCCAAAGCTCTTTGCAAGACTTGGTTGATACTTAAGAACTCATAGCCTTCTAGCTTTTCTCTAATGTGAGTTTTCAAACCACTAAGCACAAGGTCAGCCAAGTCTCTCTCGGTTATCACCAAACTATAGCACCGGTTCTTTGTATCTCTAAATCTCTTGACGTAATCGGAGACCGATTCATCATTTTTCTGCTTAACCGATGTAAGATGTGACAACTTAAGTTCATTGTCGCCGCTATAAAAGTGATCATGAAATTTTTGCTCTAGCTGCGACCATACCCGAATGGAACCATGTGGTAAAGAAGAGAACCATGAAAATGCAGTACCAGTTAATGACAAAGGAAAGAAACGCATTTTCAATTCATTCAGCGAGCCTGCCTCACCCAATTGTGCTAAGTATTGACTAACATGCTCCCATGTGGTTTTTGTGCCCTCTCCAGTAAACTTAACAAAATCTGGAATCTTATATCCCGGAGGGCACTAGACAGCGTCAAAGTACTCGGGGTACGGTTTTTGGTAAATACGATTCCGAGGTAACTCAACTCCAAAATTCTCTCGAAGCATCTTTGCCATCTCTTCTCTAAAATTAGCTAGGGCATCGTCTGTAGTAGACGATGAAGCTTGCTTCATTGGCATAGGAGGAGTAGGATTACTAACAGTAGGCAGGAATTGTGGCAGGTAGGCCGAACCATAGTTCAGCTGTGGTCGAGTGTTTGCACCTATAGGTAAAGCTTGGTTCGGCGTTGCCACCGAATTTGGCATGCTCATGATGGGATTAGCAGGTGCAGCCACGATCTGGTTGGTGTGGGTAGGATAATAATTCATCGGCATGGGAGGTGCCGATGAAATAGGTAAAGACAGATTAGGGCTTTCTACACCAATCGACACACCAGTATTACGAGTAGATGATTGAGGCATATTTTTCTGAGCATTAGTATTCTCTAAAAAGGATTGATAGACCATATTGTTACCATCAGCAATACGACTCTCAATCTCAGCCCACTGCTCAGGAGAAAAGGTAGTACTTACAGGAGGTTTAACCTGTTCGGCTTGAATAGGAGGGAACTTGATTTCTCCAATCGGAGTGATATTGCCTTGGCGATCCTTCTTGAAGTTTCCAAGGAACTCCTGCAACTCCTTCTCTTCACGTGCCTTCTTGTACTCCTCATAAGCTTGACGATGATCGGCCGATAGCTCATCAAGCTTGGGCTTAATGATGTTATCGGCGTCTACCTCAGATGGGTTGGGAAGATCAGACATGATGGTTGATGAGGATGATTGATCTTTATTCCCCAGCGGAGTCGCCAAAAAGTGTGTTGACACACGAACACGTCACCGTGTACCCTCGACGCCGGGGGTGATGCACCGCAGCTCACGTCGAAGGAGGACCGTCCGGCAGCGCGATACGCAAGACAGCCGGCGGTCGCTTTTGCAGACCCGAAACCCCGCACGCCCGGGAGGGACCCCGTCAGGGAGTGCGGCGGCTATGGGCTGCTCTAGGTCGATTCGCTCGCCCCTAGAGCCTCGGGATTCGCAGCTCTCAAACACGAAGAACAGCGAAGAACGAGAGAGAAAATCGATGGAGAGATAAAACGTAGACTCAAAAGTAGTATAGATTGATTTGTTCGATTGTGTGTTGTTCAATCGGCCATCACCCCCAACATATATAAGAGGCGGCTGGACTTCCCGTACAAGCAAAGGATTCATCTAGGCTTTCCTTACAAGAAAATTACATCAATTCACGTCCTAGAGTCCTAGTTCTAGTCCCACTCGGATTCAGCCCGAATCTGGCCCAATCTTCTGTCTTGCTCCTTGCGTGGGTCATGGAATCTGCATATGACCTCCGATGGAGACGGTCCAAACATCAATTTTGTGTGCCTCGACGAGACCAACAATCCGTATGTTGATCACTTTTTCAAATAAGGACATCTTGAATACTCCGCGAGGTCATCTTTATCTTTGAATCGGACTTGGTCATGTAGCGGACTGGACCGTCGAGTGTTGTAGCGTCTCTGCAGGCCTTATACTATCTCAGATGACAATGACCTTAAAAGCAAAGTTGACCGTTTCGACGTTACGAACAACTTTCATGTTGAACACTTTTCCATCCGAGGCTATCTAGATGACCATATAGGCCAATCTTTACCTTCTGGTTGAATCACTCGGATTTGGAGTCCTCCCGTCGGTCGAGTGAAATTTGGAGTCCTCACTCGACAGGAAATTTTCCACTCGGAACTTTCACTCGGAAGACTCGGAACTTTCCACTCGACAGGAAATTTTCCACTTGACAGGCAATTTTCCACTCAGAACTTTCCACTCGGAAGACAAATGTTTAGCCGGACTTTATGTCACTCGGATTCTGTCACCGAGGTGTGACTCGAACGGTAACTTTTTCACTCAGTCGGCAATCTCTCACTCGGAAGAATTTCACCCGGATGGCAATATTCCACTCGGAAGGATTTCACTCGGAAGAATTTTACTCGGATGGCAAGCTTTTCACTCGGATAGCTATATTTTCACTCGGATGATAAGCTTTTTACTCGGATATCTATATTTTCGCTCGGTCGGCGATTTTTCACACGGACGGACGGAAAACTTTTCAGTCGACCGGACGGCAAACGTTTCACTCGGCCGGACGGCAAACTTTCACTCGGATGTCCCGAATGAGACTTCAGCCTGATCTTGTTTTGCCTCTCCAGGTCGCATACGACCTCGGATTGAGAAGAATTATATATCAAAATCAATCGGCTCGACGACGTGAAACTTTTTCATGTTGTAAGTTTTTCCATCCGAGGACGTCTTGAGGGCCGAATGACTCGCGCGACCCATCAGACATGTGTCTGATCCCTTGCGCCATATTTTAGCTCAGGATCAGTCCGCAGTGTTTTGCTTCTAACTTTTGCATATGAACTCGGATTGAGATGATTTATATATAAAAATCGATCAGCTCGACGAGACGAAGACAGTCCATGTAGAGCATTCCTTCATCCGAGGTTGTCTTGGGGGCGTAATCGACCAAAAAGCACTCAGAACATCTAACATGACAATCCAAGTGTCATTTTGGCCCTTGATATGATGCCGAATGGTGATGGCCTAAACATCAAAGTTGTTTCACTCGGCAATACGAACTTTGTCGTATAAAAAACTTTTCGTTTGAGTCCATCTTCACTGTATTTTGCATCGTGCCAAAATCAGGTGTCAACATATATATGTCTATTGGTTGCACTAGTCCGGTCTTTAAACATTTTTTACCTTTTTCTGTGTTTTTTCTTTACTGTTTTTGTCAGTTCTTTTTTAGTTTTCTTAGGTTTTTATTTTTATTTTTTGTTTGTTCTTTCTTTGATTTTCACCGGATTTCTTTGTTTATTTATGTTTCTCCCTGGTTTTGTTTGGTTTTTTCTTTGCCCTTTTGTGAACACATGACTACATTTCCACACACATGTGAGCAGAGGATACATCCTCTACGAGTCCACATTATAGTTATGTGTTTAGATTTAAGATTTGAATCGTTGTGATAATTTAAGATTTGAGATAAAAGAAAAGGAAAATGCAAATGGAGTGATAAAACCATTGTGCAAAGATTTAGAATTAGATGACATGGTTGAAATCAAGTGATACATGTAATAATTTAGTTGCATGTAATAATTGAGCTTGCCACTGACACACACACACGCGGCCGACACGTCGTGATTCGATCTTAGCTATCTTTTCACAATCTTCTTGCCCTTCTTCCTCGCAGTTGAATAATTTAGCCCCGGAACCCCTTGAATTGATCTTCTCTTGAACGGACGTCCTTTAGGTAGGGTGGTCCTGCTTCTTCTTGTGGTGTATGGTACTTCATCGTCGTCGTCATCTTCCATCTTCGGGTCGCCGTACTTGTCGAAGTCTTGCTCATTGGCGACTCCATCCATTCCGATGATGTTCCTTTTGCCTCTCCTCACGACAACACGACTGGGCTTTGGCGGGTCGGTAATGAAGAAGCATTGGTCCACTTGGGAAGCCAGTACCCATGGCTCATTTTTCGCGGTGACGTTTGCGCCCGCGGTCTTGGATTTGGCTTCGGGTATAACCATGGTGGTGAAATACCGGTCTTCTTTTAGGACGCTCTTGGCCCATCTGACACGGAACATCGGGACCTTCTCTCCAGCATAGCTTAGCTCCCAGATCTCCTCGATCCTTCCGTAGTATCTGTCCTTGTCGTTACCGGTGTAGGATTCCATCGTTACCCCGGAGTTCTGATAATCGCTCTTCATGTCCTTTTCCTCGGTGTAGAATGTGTAGCCGTTGATATCGTACGCCTCATAGGTCATCAGGTTGTGCTCGGCGCCCTGTGACAAGGCGAATATGAGTTTTTCTTCCGCGGAAGAATCCTCATGTAAAGGGTACGACAGAAGCTTGTCCTTGAACCAACGCATGAAACATGAGTTGTGCTCTTTGAGTACATCTCCGTCCGTCCACTGTTGACCTCGGTCATTGTATGTCTTCTCAATAGAGGTTTTGTGCTCTACCACCCAAGGATCGACCACGTCAATGTGTTGCAGCGCGACTAGGTTTGCTCTTTCAAAGTCGGCGAGTCGACCCTTGAAGTCTACATGCATTTCGCGGCGACCCTCGCGGTGACCACATCCAGCGAGCCTGCCGAGGTGCCTGTTGACGGGCAGACCAACGGGGTTCTCGATGCCTAGATAATTCGTGGAGAAGGAGATGCACTCTTCGGTCAGAAAGCCCTTGGCTATGCTTCCATCTGGACGTGCCCTGTTACGAACGTATCCTTTGATGACACCATTCATCCTTTCGAACGGCATCATGCTGTGCAGGAACGTCGGCCCGAGTTGGATGATATCCTCCACGATATGGACCAGCAGATGCACCATAACGTCGAAGAATGCGTGCGGGAAGTACATCTCAAGCTCGCATAGTATCACCACGATCTCTTCCTGTAGCCTTCTGAGTTGCCTCATGCCAACCGACTTCCGAGAGATGACGTCGAAAAAGTTGCATAGGCCAAATAGCGTTTCACGGACGTGCGCGTCCATGATCCCACGGATTGCAACTGGAAGTATCTGCGTCATCAGCACGTGACAGTCGTGAGACTTCATCCCGCTGAACTTCTGCTTCGCTGAGTCTAGGTATCTGCTTATCTTCCCCGCATAACCGTAAGGAAGTTTTACTCCTACGAGGCAGGCGAAAAACTGCTCGATCTCCTTCTGACTTAGAGTGAAGCACGCGGGAGGGCAGTCATATTCGATCTTCTTGGCCTTTTTGCCTTTGCGACGACTTTTCGTTTCCTTCGCCTCATCATCATCATCATCATCATCATCATCATCATCATCATCATCATTAGGGCGTTTTGCGTGAAGCTCCTCCCTGATGCCCATTGATTGCAAGTCTGCCCTTGCTTTCGGCCCATCTTTGGTCCTCTCTGGCATGTTGAGCAGGGTACCAAGCAGACTCTCGCACACGTTCTTCGTGATATGCATGACATCAAGGCTGTGAGGCACACGGAGGATCTTCCAGTACGGCAAGTCCCAGAAAACAGACCTCGTTTTCCATACCTTCAGCAGCGGCTCTGGCGCCTTTCGCTTCTTTCCCGGCGGTGGGCACTCTTTCCAATTTTTCAACAGCTCGTCTATTTCCTCGCCGCTCCTCGTACGTGGGGGTCTTCGGGGTTCGGTTTCACCATCGAACAGATCCTTGCGTTTTCTCCATGCGTCATCGTCGCGAAGCCACCTTCGATGTCCCATGAACACGGTTTTCGAAGACCCGGGATCTCTATCGAGCTGGCGATACGTTGTGTCATCCATGCACCTGACGCATGCACAAAATCCGTGGACCACCTGCCCCGCGACATATCCGTAACCGAGATGGTCGTGCACCGTCGTGAGCAGTGCGGCTCTCATAGGGAAATATTCTTTCGCTGCGGCGTCCCACGTATTGGCTGGCGTTTTCCACAGCGTGTCTAGCTCCTCTTTCAGCAGCCCCAGATACAGATTGATGTCGTTCCCTGGTTGTTTCGGCCCTTCAATTAGCATACTCATGTGAATGTACTTCCTCTTCATGCACATCCAGGGGGGAAGGTTGTACATCCACACAAACATAGGCCAGGTGCTATGTGTGCTTCTTTGGCTGCCAAACGGATTGACTCCATCAGTGCTCGCGCCCAGCATGATGTTCCTTGGATCGTCCCCAAATTATGGGTGTTTGAAGTTCAACGCTTGCCACTGGCTCGCATCCTTAGGGTGACTCAGCATCTTGTCTTTTTTATTTATCTCCGGATCATTTCCGTCATCTTCTCGCTTCTTCTCCTTCCTATCCGCGTGCCAACGCAGGAGCTCTGCTAGCTTAGGGTCCGCAAAATACCGCTGCAGACGAGGAGTGATCGGAAAGTACCACACCACTTTTCGAGGAGCTTTCTTCCTCTTCTTGTATCGAGTGACGCCGCACACCGGACATATGGTAGACTCCGCGTGCTCGTCCCGATAAATGATGCAATCGTTCATGCACACATGGTATTTCACGTGCGGTAAATCCAGAGGACACACGATTTTCTTCGCCTCCTCGAAACTGGTCGGGCACTTGTTCCCCTTGGGAAGACGTTCGTGCCAGAATGACATGTTCTCGTCGAAGCATGCGTCGGTCATTTTGTGTTTTACCTTCATCTCCAGAGCCATGAGCCTTACTTTCAGGCGGGTATCCTCGGGCCTGCATCCTTCATACAATGGAGTAACCGCGTCTATCTCTAGTTGATCCAGCTTGGCTTTCTCTCGGGCGTCAGCTCTTGCGTTACCCGTCTGCTTGAGAAGCAGCTCTTGAATATGAGGGTCCTGCACCCAGCCCATCGATGGTCCATCTTCGTCTGCTCCGGCATCTTCATCTTCATGATCATGCCCTTCGTCTTGATCTTCCTCATCATCATGTCCGGCATCTTCTACATGATGACTGTGTCCTGCATCTACTTCGTGATCATGTCCTGGAGATTCTTCGTCTTCTCGCCCGCCCTCGCCGCTGTTGTCTTGCTGCCCTTCCTTATTTCTTGCCCGGCCCCCATGGACGACTTCATAATCATCTTCATCACCTTGCCACCGATAGCCATCCATGAAACCACGCACGAGCAGGTGGTCCCGCACCTGTCTGGAATCCGGGTCCATAAGGCTCTTCAGCTTGCATCTTCGACACGGACATCTTATCTCCGTCTCGTTCTTTTTAAGCATCTCGGCCTTCGCGGAGCTCAAAAACCTATTCACGATGCCTTCGGTCATCGTGCGGACCATGGTCGCTTGCGGGGTAGAGCAAAACAATATTTTAGAACCAAAAAAAAATTTGGCATGACTTTGCCTAAAAATAGGACCAAAAAGAATGCATAGTGCCCGATTCTCGCCGAAACGGAAATGAATCAACATTCCGGCAAAAAATTGGCAACTATCGCATTTCAAATACCGGTACCTGCAAACACAAACATATGCAACACCACAAACATACGTAGATCTAGCTCAATGAGAAAAGTGTAGATCTAGGCCATAAAAAGTGTGTACGTTGGAGGGAGAAAAAAGTAGATCTACAACATAAAGAAAGCTTTCCCCTTACTTACCTATCAAAAAAAGGAAATTTAACAACTTAATTTGGGTGAATCTATGGTGCAAATGAGGTGAGGAGGAGGAGGCAGCCGAGACCAAGCTTGGTAGAGGTGGAGAGAATGAAGTGGGGAAAGTGAGTGTGGTAGGTGGCTGTCAAAAATATCTAGATGATCTCAGGCTAGTAATGGCGCACCTCCTAAGAATGCGCCATTAGTAACCAGGGTTACTAATGGCGCACCTGGTGTGGGTGCGCCATTAGTAGTTTTGAAAAAAAAAATTGAATTTTTTTTTAGTAGTGGCGCACCATGGAGTGGTGCGCCATTACTAGTTAGAACTAGTAATGGCGCACCACACCCAGGTGCGCCATTACTAGTTTTGGAAAAAAAATTGAAAAAAAAATTTAGTAGTGGCGCACCGTTGTGTGGTGCGCCATTACTAGTTAAAACTAGTAATGGCGCACCACACCACGGTGCGCCACTGATAAGTCTGGGGACAGGGGTGTGCACAGGACAAACTTAGCAGTGGCGCACCAGACAACAGGTGCGCCATTAGTAATATGGACATTAATGGCGCACCTGATTCTGGTGCGCCACTGCTATATAGCAGTGGCGCACCACATACATGGTGCGCCATTAATGTCCATATTAGCTATAGTCGTTTTCCTAGTAGCGATGCATCAAAAACTTAATTAATGTATTTAAAAGCCAGATGATCCCTTAATTTATTCATAGTTTTGCACTTCGCACCAACATGTGTGTGTTGTTTCTATAAAGAAAATCAAGGAGAGAAGAGACATCAGATGTCTTTTCGCCCGCATATGTGACATGCATATATAATGTTCCCTATCGAAACCACAAAGCTTCTTGTGAGGAGCTCCGATTTCTAAGGGGATTGTGCAAGAACATGTCCAATTTGGACAAATTTTTTAGCACGACATATGTGTGCCCTTAAACTTGTCACCACACCATGCCAAGTTCATGAATTTCTGACGAGTTTTGGATTTACAGGAATTTGAAAACCAAGTATCTCAATGTTTGCGGCCGAGCCAACATTCAATGAGATGTTAGAAATCCATTCCCATTTCTTGCGTGGGATCTAAACATGCATCCAGGGAAAGGCATATATTTTGTCAACCTATTTTTCATGTGTTGGATGATACGTCTCCAACGTATCTACTTTTCCTCACCCTTTTGCCCTTGTTTTGGACTCTAATTTGCATGATTTGAATGAAACTAACCCAGACTGACGCTGTTTTTGGCAGAACTACCATGGTGTTGTTTTTGTGCAGAAATAAAAGTTCTCGGAATGGAACGGAACTTTTTTGAGAATTATTTCAGAATATATGAGAATTATTGGAGCCAAAATCCACCGAAGAGGGGGGCCAGGGTGGCCAGCACCCACCAGGGCGCGCCCTGGTGGGTTGTGCCCACCTCGTGGCCCCACTGACCCTAATTCCGCCACTATAAATTCCTATTTTCGGAGAAAAAATCAAGGAGAAAGTTTCATCGTGTTTTACGATATGGAGCCGCCGCCACCTCCTGTTCTTCATCGGGAGGCCAGATCTGGAGCCCATTTGGGATTCCGGAGAGGGGAATCTTCGGTCTTCGTCATCACCAACCCTACTCCATCGCCAATTCCATGATGCTCCCAACCAGGAGTGAGTAATTCCTTCATAGGCTTGCTGGTCGGTTAGGAGTTGGATGAGATTCATCATGTAATCGAGTTAGTTTTGTTAGGGCTTGATCCCTAGTATCCATTATGTTCTAAGATTGATGTTGCTATGACTTTGCTATGCCTAATGCTTGCCACTAGGGCTCGAGTGCCATGATTTCAGATCTGAACCATTTATGTTATCACCATTATATCTATGTTCTTGATCCGATCTTGCCTAGTCATATGCACCTATTACGAGTTATGATCCGTAAACCCCATAGTGACAATATTTGGGATACTTTCAGGTGATGACCGTAGTTTGAGGAGTTCATGTATTCACCATGTGTTAATGCTTTGTTCCGGTTCTCTATTAAAAGGAGGCCTTAATATCCCTTAGTTTCCTTATGGACCCCGCTGCCACAGGATGGTAGGACAAAAGATGTCATGCAAGTTCTTTTCCATTAGCACGTATGACTATTTACGGAATACATGCCTACATTAAATTGATGAACTGGAGCTAGTTTTGTATCGCCCTAGGTTATGATTGTTACATGACGAATATCATCCAACGAGTTCACCGATCCAGTGCCTACGAGTTTTCCACTTATTGTTCTTGCTGAGTTACTATTGCTGCTGCTACTATTCCAATTGCTACAAAACTATTGCTACTACTAATACCGTTGTTGTTACTGTTGCTACTGCTATCAACATATCATACTACTATGGTACTGATCACTCTGCTGCAGATATTTAATCTCCAGGTGTGGTTGAATTGACAACTCAACTGCTAATACTCTCAAATATTCTTTGGCTCCCCTAGTGTCGAATCTATAAATTTGGGTTGAATACTCTACCCTGGAAAATTGTTGCGATCCCCTATACTTGTGGGTTATCATTGGACCTTGTGATTTTAGTTCAAATTTGAATTATATGCACATTAAACGGCTAGAAAACTAAATTAGTGTGTTAAATAGGTATCATGAACCCTGGAAAAAATACATAGTTTATCATGACTGTCATGTGTTGCTCTATGGTGACTCCAGAAATAAATTCAAGGCGAGAAAAGACAACGGATGTTGTTTCGCACAGAAAATTTGAACTTTCCGGAACACACGACTTTCTTTGTGATAACCTTCGGTTTAATTTGTAAGAGGCTTTGTGCCAAAACTTGTCCAAAATTGGGCAATTTTTGTACCACAAAACACACAACAGGGCAATTGATGGCACCCCCAAATTTCATGAATTTCTGTCGAGGTTTGCATTTACATGAATTTTAAAACTAAGTTTCCTGATGTTTGCGGTCGACCCAAGACGATGATTTGTTTGAAATTCATTCCCATTTCTTTTGTGGGACCTAAACATGCAGCCAGGGAAACATATATGGTCTTTCGACATATTTTCATGAGCTAGACCGTGTGATTGTAGATCAAATTTGAATTATGCATATTGAATGCCTAGAAAACTCAGTTAATGTACTTAAAAGGCCAAACGAACTATGTAAGATTCCATTGTTTCGCACGACACATTCATGGTACTCTATGGAGACTCTAGAAATAAATTCAAGGCGAGAAGAGACATCGGATGTTGTTTCACACATAAAATGTGAACTTTCCACACCGGAACCACATGACTTCTTGTGAGAATCTTCGGTTTGTAAGAGGTTTGTGCTAAAACTTGTCCCGAACTAGGCATTGTTTTTACCACAACACACATGCGCCATGACATGACACCATGCCAAGTTTTATGAATTTCTCACGATATTTGGCTTTACTGGAATTTGAAAACATGTCTTCTCAAAGTCTACGGCCGAGCCAAAATACCGAGAGGTTTGGAATTCGTTTAATTTTCATTTCTTGCATGGGACCAAAACATGTATCTAGTGACAAATAGATGATTTTAAACCCATCCAGGTGCACTCTACTATGTGCTTAACCGCAGTTCAAATTTGAACTATGCACATGAAATGTCTAAAAAACTCTTTAAATGTTTAAAAGGGCCTAAACAAACATGAATAATTCCATATTTAACACACAGTCCTATAGTTGCAAGTTCACTGCAGATAAATGTTATTGCCATCCAAACACCTTCAATTGCCAATGTAACTTCATTTTTCGTTTCAAAGCAATATGAAAATCAAAAACATCGCAAACAGTTCTTGATCATGAAACGTGTGTGATGTGGTATAAAAATATCTTGGGCCAATCCTCATATATGGCTTAGGCCGGAAACTTCGGTCCACCGCCGGTGCGTCAACCACACTGTCACACTATAGTTCCCCAGGACCATTGTACTGTTCAATCGTCACCGGTAAAAGATGGGGACGTGGATCCGCGTCGTGAGGGCAACTTCGGCGACCCACTCCGGCCCGAGCGCGGCAGCATCAGCCATGAACGCGCTCACAACATTCTTGAGCGCGGCCGCACTCTCCGACAGGACAGCTGCGGCCGCCGAAAGGGCAGCTGCTGCATCTGAGATGGCGGCAGCAACATTCGCGACCAGGATAGCAAATGGCGACAACGGCACAACAGCTGTCCGTTCCTCGGCGGCCGCCGTAGCCCTGATGGCGGCTGCCCACGCCTATGTCGATGCCGCCCACGCCCAGCTCGTGTCGGTCACTGCACAAATAGCAGTGGCCTTCTCCGACAACGGTCAGCAACCTACATCCGAAGAGTTGGCAATCGCTGAGAGCGCTCTGGCAACCGTCGATTCGTCGGCAGCCTCCCTTGCCAAGATGGAGGCCGGCAATGCCCAGACCGCGGCCACCCACACCAAACTCGTGGCGGCTTTTTCCAAAGAGATGGCGGACGCAGACAGCGAGATGCTTGCAGAGTATGTGGCGATGGATGCCATGGAGCCCCTTCCCCTAGGGGTCGTCGAGCGCGAACTGGTCATGGAGGATGCGGCGGAGATCGCCGAGTATCAGGCGGAACATTAGTCTTTGTTTACAGCGCTGGTCTTTTGTTAGAGTAATGTTTAGGTCAACCAGCTCTGTTTAATTGCTCGATTAAGTAAGTGCGGGCTGCGGTGTAGGCTCTTTTGTGCAGTACCCAAATTAGCAATTGATGTTAAATTATGCGACGACGTGGATGACCACTGTAACCAGGGAAATTCGGACAAAAAGTTTGCCGCCATATCCCCATTCCATCTTCCAATTGAAAATGAAATTGAAGTTCATCACACACAATTTTTTGGAACGAACCGTGTGCAATGTAGTACCCAATCTTACGTCGGAAGCTTGGAGACAAACATTTTCACGTCCAAGTGCATCACACACGGGGTATAGCACAGGCTTCGTTTGGGATGTGTTGATATCGAGAACTATTCTGCACCAAATGAAAATTTTGGGCTGCCACGGAAATATCTACCTCCCTCGCCCCCGGTACCAATGAAAAGACACATTTCCCCCTTTTCCTCTACCTTTCCTAATTCAAACCTTCACTGCTTGCTTGCAGCGCCGCCTCCTCGCCGGCGACGCTCCTTCCTGCTGCTCGGCCTCCTCCATCTAGTCAGGTAATCCACAGCTCCCCAATACCCCCTCATCCCCTCCTCCTCCATCCCACATGGCCCGACCGACGCGACACCTTCCACCCAAATCACCGCCCCATCCTCCAAATAATCACCGCCGAAAGCCATGGTGCACGCAGTATAGCCAGGATCTCAAAGAGCATTTGGCTGCGGAGAAGCAAATCGCGTCTGCATGCGCAGATGAGGCAGCTATGGCTTCCATGCGTGTCGACCCCCAAATCTTGGAGGATCACCTCGCCGTCGACGCCACCGTTGATGCCTCGCGCGCTAACAACGCCATGCGGTTGGCTGCTATAAATGACAGCTCGTGGTCTTTTCTCGAGGGCACCGCCGGTGCGTTCGATGAATACTTCGATGTGTTTTCTCAGCGTGCCCGTGCTTACCTCAACTCTAGAGCCGGCATGTTGGTGCCGGGGCAGGATCAGGCCACTCACCACTACGAGGGGTGCACCCACGGTGTGGAGGCCTCGTCGTCTTCCAAGTTGAAGGAGCCCATCATCATCGATATCTCCAATGATGAGGAATAGCTTGTTTTTCTTAGCTTTATCACTAAGGACCTATGTTCACCTAGCTATGCTGGTTAAGCATGTTTCGTTTACCTGTTGCATGTGCCGCTACTGCCTTTCATTTAGAAATTCTAGTGAAATGTCCAATGTAATGCTACTGCAACCTGACCTTCTAGTATGTTCTATTGTGCAATGTGGTGCTTAGTTAACTATTTTGTTCATTTGTTGTGGTGATCATTTAACTATTTAATCCAATTCTGGAATGTGATGTACGATTGTTGTTGGTACAATTTTGTATTTTTATGCATGTGACGAATAAATCGAATTTAGATGTACTAAATACATGTGAAACATTTAGAATTACTATATTTCCTAGTTCTTAGCACGCTTGGTTTAGATAATTGGCTTTTCCATGTGGCTCGAACTAATCTGTTGGATCCGCAATGTGTTTATTTTCCACTAACATATTTCACTGATAGTATGACGAATATCACTTGTAACCTGATCAATATTTGTCTTAAATATGTTGCAGGGGCAAACAATGGGGTACACTGAAGTTTACCATCAAGGTTTGCACATCCATGGTCGTTTGGCTAATAGCACATTATTGTGCAGTTTGCAGAAACCATTGTAATATTAATGTTTTTAATAATTTGTTCTTGCACATGTAGGTCCTGCTGTAAGAGGTTTAGATCCACTGTTCGACCCTTTTTGCATGTGGGGAAATGAGGTGTCCTTGAATATCAGTCAAATCAAGAAACTCAGAAAGATAGTTAAGATAAAGAAACTAGCTACGAAAAACAACAAGATGTTTGTCTGCACAATGAAGAAGACATCAGTCAACTATAGGATGGGACCATCTCTTTCACCTTGTCCTTTTCCCTTTGCGCCATTCAAATTTTAGAAAAAATATTTATGCGTATGTTTGTTTTCAGTCCTTCTTAAGGCAGTTCATCGATGATTACGTCTCAAACCACCTGTATGATCAAGAGGCGAGGAAGGTATTCATACAACACCCACGGTATAATCTTGAAGTCTTCCTCAAGAGGACGAAGGATGGGCGGGCAATCATCCACAGGCACTGGCCTAAAGTTGCGAGGACCTTCAACATCATTGAAGGCTCAATATTTGCCTTCCACTTTAATAGTTTTCTAGATGAGACTCATCTGTCTATTTACCGTCTATGATGATACTTAATTTCCAAAGGTTTTAGATGTTGCATTTGAAACATTGTCATGTTGTGCAATTGGGTAGCTTGGCAGTATATGCCTATATGATGTTGTACCCTGATGTAATTCAATTATGAAATCCTGGTTGCCGTAGTACGAATAAGAAATATATTTTGTGCTTGATATGAAATGTTAATTTGATTACTAAATGGATTATAAATAATAGAGCAATCAGGCTTATTATGGGGGTTCCCATTCCAGATGGTTTCTAGGACTACACCGTGGGCGATGACCACAACAAACCCACACGGTTTCTACAAAGTTGGCGTGTTGGATCGGTGAGGAATCACACACGAAGTCTTCTCGACAACTATGAGCATTAGGACACCCAATCACAAACGTTTTCTTAAGCATGTGTGTGTGTGATGGGCAGCCCAATGCCAAACAGTTTCATCTAGACACCGTGAGTGATGTTTTGAATAACGCAAACAACATAATTATAATTATCGTGTGTGGTGACCACCCCTATCACAAACGATGTTATGCAGAAAATTGTGTGTGCTCTGCAATACGAACAGAGACATATTCTTGGGATTCCCTATGTGGGATGATAAGCTCATCTCACACGTCTTCCCCAATATGTCTGTTTGTGATGGCCCTTCGAATCGCAAACAATATATTTTTGCCCATCGTGTGTGACCGGGTGCAGGCATCGCCAACGGGTTTTGTCTGTCGTGTGGGATAGCCCCCCCCCCATCGCCCACACATGCAAGGCGACGGTTTCAAACTACGTCATGGAAAGGGGTTAAAAACCGTTTGTATAGCGCGCGGCTGCACTAGTGTGGGCTCATGGAACATAGGATTAAAGACGGGCTCTGGCCCTTTGTAGATCAACTGATAGCTAGCCTCCCCTGAGCACACTCTATTCTGTATTGGGAGGGTCATCCATCATTGCACCACCCTCTTTTGTCCTTTACCCCTATGTAATTGTTGTTGTAATCTTGTGTTGGCCTTAATATAAATTCAGTGGGGGTGCCCCACTGTCCTAAGTTCCTCAAAAAATCGGCTTGGCAAATTTTAATTACGTGGCTTTTAGGGTTTCTGAAAAACTCTAGCTACCTACGTCCACCAAGGCGATAATTCTTGTTGCTATATTAACTTTGCGGGGTGTGTTATTTAAGACTTAAAAATCTCTAGCCCTACACTAAACTTCGTCAATGTGCATGCCCCCATGAAGATCGTTCATCTTCATTGCCCTTTCGCATTGGCAATAGTTCACTATTATTGACTATGACGAAGCCCAATGAACTGTTAGCAAATCGTCGAAAGCCAGAGCCGATTGATTGTCAGAACATTGTCCAAATCTAAATATCATACCGTCAATGAACTGAACTGACGCAACACTTGAGGGAATCAAACAATATTATCAAACCCTCACATCCACATGTCATCTAGAGCGAAACCTGCATGTACTCATAGAACCGCTCATGATGCCACTGTTGGGAAACGTAGTAGAAAACAAAAAATTGCCCTACAATCAAACCAGGAACATGATGACCCACAAGTATAGGGGATCTATCGTAGTCCTTTCGATAAGTAAGAGTGTCAAACCCAACGAGGAGCAGAAGGAAATGACAAGCAGTTTTCAGTAAGGTATTCTCTGCAAGCACTGAAATTATCGGTAACAGATAGTTTTGTGATAGGATAATTCATAACGGATAGCAAGTAACAAATGTAACAAAGATGCAGCAAGGTGGCCCAATCCTTTTTGTAGCAAAGGACAAGCCTGGACAAACTCTTATATAAAGCAAAGCGCTCCCGAGGACACATGGGAATTTCTGTCAAGCTAGTTTTCATCATGCTCATATGATTCACATTCGTTACTTTGATAATTTGATATGTGGGTGGACCAGTGCTTGGGTGCTGTCCTTACTTGGACAAGCCTCCCACTTATGATTAACCTCTCTCGCAAGCATCCGCAACTACAAAAGAAGAATTAAGATAAATCTAACGATAGCATGAAACATATGGTTCCAAATCAGCCCCTTACGAAGCAACTCATAAACTAGGGTTTAAGCTTCTGTCACTCTAGCAACACATCATCTACTTATTACTTCCCAATGCCTTCCTCTAGGCCCAAATAATGGTGAAGTGTCATGTAGTCAACGTTCACATAACACCACTAGAGGAGAGACAACATACATCTCATCAAAATATCGAACGAATACCAAATTCACATGATTACTTATAACAAGACATATCCCATGTCCTCGGGAACAAACGTAATTACTCACAAAGCATATTCATGTTCATAATCAGAGGAGTATTAATTATCATTAAGGATCTGAACATATGATATTCCACCAAGTAAGCCAACTAGCATCAACTACAAGGAGTAATCAACACTACTAGCAACCCACATGTACCAATCTGAGGTTTTGAGACAAAGATCGAATACAAGAGATGAACTAGGGTTTGAGTGGAGATGGTGCTGGTGAAGATGTTGATGGAGATTGACCCCCTCTCGATGAGAGGATCATTGGTGATGACGATGGCTTAAATTTCCACCTCCGGGAGGGAAGTTTCCCCGGCAGAACAGCTCCGCGGGAGCCCTAGATTGGTTCTGTCCAAGTTCTGCCTCGAGACGGCGGCGCTTCGTCCCGAAAGCTCCCTCCTGATTTTTTCCAGGTCAAAACCCTCCATATAGTAGAAGATGGGCACCGGAGGCCTGCCAGGGGCCCACAAGCCACAGGGGCGCGCCCTGGGGGGTAGGGCACGCCCCCTAGGCTTGTGACTGTTGGAAATATGCCCTAGAGGCAATAATAAAATGGTTATTATTATATTTCCTTGTTCATGATAATTGTCTATTGTTCATCCTATAATTGTATTAACCGAAAACCGTAATACATGTGTGAATACATAGACCACACCATGTCCCTAGTGAGCCTCTAGTTGGCTAGCTCGTTGATCAATAGATGGTCATGGTTTCCTGACCATGGACATTGGATGTCGTTGATAACGGGATCACATCATTAGGAGAATGATGTGATGGACAAGACCCAATCCTTAGCATAGCACAAGATCGTGTAGTTCGTCTGCTAGAGCTTTTCTAATGTCAAGTATCATTTCCTTAGACCATGAGATTGTGCAACTCCCGGATACCGTAGGAATGCTTTGGGTGTATCAAACGTCACAACGTAACTGGGTGACTATAAAGGTGCACTACAGGTATCTCCGAAAGTGTCTGTTGGGTTGGCACGAATCGAGACTGGGATTTGTCACTCCGTGTGACGGAGAGGTATCTCTAGGCCCACTCGGTAATACATCATCATAATGAGCTCAATGTGACTAAGGAGTTAGTCACGGGATCATGTGTTACGGAACGAGTAAAGAGACTTGCCGGTAACGAGATTGAACAAGGTATATGGATACCGACGATCGAATCTCGGGCAAGTAACATACCGATGGACAAAGGGAATTGTATACGGGATTAATTGGATCCCCAACATCGTGATTCATCCGATGAGATCATCGTGGAACATGTGGGAGCCAATATGGGTATCCAGATCCCGCTATTGGTTATTGGCCGGAGAGGTGTCTCGGTCATGTCTGCATGGTTCCCGAACCCGTAGGGTCTACACACTTAAGGTTCGATGATGCTAGAGTTGTAATGGGAATTGTATGTGGTTACCGAAAGTTGTTCGGAGTCTCGGATGGGATCCCAGACGTCACGAGGAGTTCTGGAATGGTCCGGAGGTAAAGATTTATATATGGGAAGTCCTATTTTGGCCACCGGAAAATGTTCGGGATTTTTCGGTATTGTACCGGAAAGGTTCTAGAAGGTTCCGGAGTGGGGCCCACCTGCATGGGGGGACCCACACGAACGTGGGTAGTGGGGGCAAGGCCCCACACCCCTGGTCAAGGCGCACCAAGATCCCCCTTAGAAGGAATAATATCATATCCCGAAGGGATAAGATCAAGATCACTAAAAAGGGGGGATAACAATCGGTGGGGAAGGGAAAGGATGGGATTTCTTTCCTCCCACCTTTGCCAACGCCCCAATGGACTTGGAGGGCAAGAAACCAGCCCCCTCCACCCCTATATATAGTGGGGAGGCGCATGGGAGCTGCACCCCATGCCCCTGGCGCAGCCCTCCCCCCTCCTACACCTCCTCCTCCTCCGTAGTGCTTAGCGATGCTCTGCCGGAGAACCACGAGCTCCACCGCCACCACGCCGTCGTACTGCCGGAGCTCTCCCTCAACTTATCCTCCCCCCTTGCTGGATCAAGAAGGAGGAGACGTCCCCGGGCTGTACGTGTGTTGAATGCGGAGGCGCCGTCCGTTCGGCGCTTGGATCGGATCTTCCGCGATTTGAATCGCCGCGAGTACGACTCCATCAACCGCATTCTTTGCAACGCTTCCGCTTAGCGATCTTCAAGGGTATGAAGATGCACTCCCTCTCTCTCGTTGCTAGCATCTCCTAGATTGATCTTGGTGACACGTAGGAATTTTTTTGAATTATTACTACGTTCCCCAACAGTGACTCCCTGGTGGGTCCCCTCTGGTACTTCTTTCGCCCAATATTTTTTATATATTCCAAAATAATTCTCCGTAGATTTTCAGGACTTTTGGAGTTGTGCAGAATAGGTATCTCAAATTTGCTCCTTTTCCAGTCTAGAATTCCAGCTGCCGGCATTCTCCCTCTTCATGTAAACCTTGTAAAATAAGAGAGAAAAGGCATAAGTATTGTACCATAATGTGTATTAATAGCCCATAATGCAATAAATATCGATATAAAAGCATGATGCAAAATGGACGTATCAACTCCCCCAAGCTTAGACCTCGCTTGTCCTCAAGCGAAAGCCGAAATCGATAAATATGCCCACATGTTTAGAGATAGAGGTGTCGATAAAATAAAATATGGACATGAAGGCATCATGATTATCTTTAGAACAGCAACATATATTGACATATAATTTCTTATGCTAGAGTAATAATTCATTCACAAGGTAAAGTATGAATCAAGAACTCTATTGAGAACCAACAAACTATGATCTCAGTCATTGAAGCAATTCCAATTTATCATAACGTAGGAAAGAGTCAATATAAGAGCTTGTAAAGCAAATCCACATACTCAATCATCTTTTAGTCTTTCATAATTGCTAACACTCAAGCGGTACCTATGAGGTCAAAGCTTCAATCGGACATAGAGGAAGATAGGGGCTTATAGTTTTGCCTCCCAACTACCTCAAGAGTAATGTCAACAGAAATAACTCATGATCACCCACATCCGAGTGGATATATGTGTCTAGATCCTTCCCCAACACATGACGCTTGCCAAGAGAGAAAGGCGAAATAAAGGAAGTGGTAAAGATCACCACGACTCTTGCATAAAGGTAAGTACTAGAAAGTAAAGGTAACAGATAGGCCCTTCGCAGAGGGAAGCAGAGGTTGTCATGCGCTTTTATAGTTGGATGCAGAATCCCTTAATGCAAAAGAACGTCACTTTATATTGCCCCTTGTGATAAAGAACTTTATTATGCAGTCTGTCGCTTTTATTTCTTCCATATCACAAGTTCGTATAAAGTTTATTTTCCTCACACTAATAGATCACACATATTTAGAGAGCAATTTTTATTCCTTGCACGGATGACAACTTACTTGAAGGATCTTACTCAATCCATAGGTGGGTATGGTGGACTCTCATGGCAGAACTGGGTTAAGGGTGTTTGGATGCACAAGTAGTATCTCTACTTGGTGCGGAAGTTTTGGCTAATATGGGGTGGAAGCAAGCGTCACATGTTAAAGGACCTATAACCATATAACTTCTATTCGGAAATAAGCAAACATAACCCATTACGTTGTCTTCCTTGTCCAACATCAACTTCTTAGCATATAATATTTTAATGAGTGCTCACAATCATAAAAGATGTCCAAGATAATATATTTATATGTGAACCTCTCTTTCTTTATTACTTCCTTTTAATTGCAACAATGACCAATCGCTATGTTTGTCAACTCACAACAAATTTCAATCGACATACTTCTTATATGTGAAGTCATCACCCCCCATAAGATCATCATATATACTCTTTGCTTTTATTTTATACTTCTTTCTATTTCTTTTTCTCAAGATCATAGCAAGCAAGCAAAGCCCTCAACTCAAAATTACTTTTTATTATATAACTCTCGGACTTGCTTACATGGGAGGAACATAAAGCAAAACTCAAAAATAGATCACACTAAAACTTTATTCTACTAGATCAAGATATAACCAAAAGGATCGAACTAAGAAAAATGATAAAAGTAAAAGATGTGATGGTGATACTATATCGGGGCACCTCCCCCAAGCTTGGCACAAGCCAAGGGGAGTGCCCATAGCCATGTGTTTAGTTGTCTTTCTTCGGAGGCGGTGATGTTATATTCTTGGCGATGATGCCCCTCAGAATGTGATTCTCTTCCTCAAGCTTGTTATTTTGCTGTCTGAGATCCATTATTTCCTAGTGAAGTTTTCCAGTGACGGTTAGAGCTCTCATCACCCATGGATGTTTCATTGCTGCAGGGGAAGAAGCAACACTCTTTTTCCCAATTTCATAAGTAAGAAATTTAGCATTGGGAGGGATGACCGAATTTGGAATTGCTGAGCTCTGAAGTTCCTCCAACATGGCTCCAAGTTGTAGATGAGAGGTAACTTCTTGGTCTTCCTCCATGGCATCCATCCTTTTCAAGTCGGCCTCCATCTCTTCCTCCATGGCCTGCCTAAAGTAGTTGGCTTCGCTGTAAACTCCAGGCCCCGGTGTAAGGTGAGAGGCATAGCTCTCCCCGACCGACTCTTGCGAAGACATCTTGCTCTAAATCTGCTGCTGAAACAGCTCAGAACGAAAACAGGAGGTATTGTCGTGATACGAAGGTCAAAACCTTCGGGAGAATATATAATGATTTTTTACCGACCAGAAGGAGTACACCACAAGAAAACGGAGTCCGGAGGGTACACGGGGTGGCCACAAGCCACAGGGGCGCGCCCCCCTGGCTTGTCGCCTCCTCGTGCACTCTTCGGACTACTTTAAATTTTCCTAATTTATTAAATATTCCAAAATGGATAAAAATTTCTATTGGAAAAGTTTTGGAGTCGGTTTGCTTACCGTAGCACATACCTATTCCTTTTCGGAGTCTGAAACGTTCTGGAAGGTCTCCCTAATATACTCCTCCGGAGTTATGATATTGATAATATTGGTTTCAACTTTATGGGAGTACCTGAGATATAATGTTTGATTCTTTGCCCGTTTACCAACTTCGGATTTGTGCCTTCGGTGTTGTTGATGTTGATGGCACCAGAACGATATACTTCCTCGATAATGTAAGGCCCTTCCCATTTAGAGAGTAGTTTTCCTGCAAAAAATTTTAAACGAGAATTGTATAGCAAGACATGATCACCTACATTGAATTCACGCTTTTGTATCCTTTTATCATGCCATCTCTTAACCTTTTCTTTAAACAACTTGGCATTCTCTCCATTCATCAAGTGAGCTAATGTCAAATAACCTCTTCTCACCAACAAGTTTGAAATCATAGTTGAGCTCTTTAATTGCCCAATAAGCTTTATGTTCTAGCTCTAGAGGTAAGTGACATGCTTTACCATAAACCATCTTATACGGAGACATACCCATAGGGTTTTTATAGGCAGTTCTATAAGCCCATAATGCATCATCAAGTTTCTTAGACCAATTCTTTCTGGATCTATTAACAGTCTTCTGCAAGATCAATTTAATTTCTCTATTGATCAATTCTACTTGACCACTAGACTGAGGGTGATAAGGGGATGCAATTCTATGATTAACATCATACTTAGCAAGCAATTTACGGAAAGCACCATGAATAAAGTGTGAACCACCATCAGTCATTAAATATCTAGGGACTCCAAATCTAGGGAAAATAACTTCTTTAAGCATTTTAATAGAAGTGTTATGATCAGCGCTACTAGTTGGAATAGCTTCTACCCACTTAGTAACATAATCAACAGCAACTAGAATATGAGTATACCCGTTAGATTGTGGAAAAGGTCCCATATAATCAAAACCCCAAACGTCAAATGGTTCAATAACAAAAGAGTAATTCATAGGAATTTCCTGATGTCTACTAATATTACCAATTCTTTGACATTAATCACAAGACAAGACAAACTTACGAGCATCCTTGAAGAGAGTAGGCCAATCAAAACCAGATTGCAGTACCTTATGTGCAGTTCTATCTCCAGCGTGGTGTCCTCCGTAGGCCTCGGAATGACACTTGTGAAGGATCTGTTCCTGTTCATGCTCAGGTACACAACGTCTAATAACACCATCTACTCCTTCTTTATAAAGGTGTGGATCATCCCAAAAGTAATGTCTTAAATCATAGAAGAATTTTTTCTTTTGTTGGTATGTGAAACTAGGTGGTATAAATTTAGCAACAATGTAATTAGCATAATCAGCATACCATGGAGCATTGTGTGAAGCATTTATGACAGCTAATTGTTCATCAGGAAAGCTATTGTCAATAGGTAGTGGGTCATCAAGAACATTCTCTAATCTAGACAAGTTATCCGCTACGGGGTTATCAGCACCCTTTCTATCAATAATATGCAAATCAAATTCTTGTAGCAGAAGAACCCATCTAATAACTCTAGGTTTAGCATCGTTATTTTCCATAAGGTATTTAATAGCAGCATGATCAGTGTGAACAGTTACTTTGGAATCAACAATATAAGGTCTGAACTTATCACAAGCAAACACAACTGCTAAAAATTCCTTTTCAGTGGTAGCATAGTTTCTTTGAGCACTGTCTAGAGTTTTACTAGCATAATGGATAACATTTAATTTCCTATCAACTCTTTGTCCTAGAACAGCACCAACGGCATAATCACTAGCATCACACATAATTTCAAAGGGTAGGTTCCAATCAGGTGGTTGAACAACAGGTGCGGAAATCAAGGCATTCTTAAGAATTTCAAATGCTTCTACACAATCATCGTCAAAAACGAATGGACATCTTTTTGCAAAAGATTGGTGAGAGGCCTAGAAATCTTAGAGAAGTCTTTAATAAACCTCCTATAGAAACCAGCATGACCAAGGAAACTTCTTATACCTATGATATCCGTGGGACACGGCATTTTTTCAACAACATCAACTTTAGCTTTATCAACCTCAATACCTCTTTCGGAGATTTTGTGCCCCAAGACAATACCTTCATTAACCATAAAGTGGCACTTTTCCCAATTCAAGACAAGATTAGTTTCTTCGCATCTCTGCAACACTCGATCAAGGTTGCTCAAGCAATCATCAAAAGAAGTTCCGTAAACGGAAAAATCATCCATGAAAACCTCAACAATCTTTTCACAACAGTCAGAGAATATAGCCATCATACATCTTTGAAAGGTAGCAGGTGCATTCCATAAACCAAAAGGCATACGTCTATAAGCAAAGGTACCGAAAGGACAAGTAAAAGTGGTCTTTTCTTGATCCTCTTTTGACACGGGTATTTGAGAGAAACCAGAATAACCATCTAGAAAGCAAAAATGTGTATGTTTGGATAGTCTTTCTAGCATTTGATCAATCAAAGGTAGAGGGTAATGATCTTTCCTAGTAGCTTTATTTAATTTCCTAAAATCAATTACCATTCTATATCCTGTAACAATTCTTTGCGGGATCAATTCATTTTTATCATTAGGAACAACGGTAATACCTCCCTTTTTAGGGACACAATGAACGGGACTAACCCATCTACTATCAGCAATAGGATAAATTATACCTGCCTCCAGAAGCTTTAGTATTTCATTTCTTACCACTTCTTTCATTTTAGGATTTAATCGTCGTTGGTGATCAACAACTGGTTTAGCATCAGGCTCCATATTAATTGTATGCTGACATAGAGTGGGACTAATGCCCTTAAGATCATCAAGAGTATATCCAATAGCAGCACTGTGCTTCCTCAATGTTTTCAATAATCTCTTTTCTTCATGCTCTGAAAGGTTAGCACTAATAATAACAGGATATATCTCCTTTTCATCAAGATAAGCATATTTCAGAGTATCAGGTAATTGTTTAAGCTCAAACACGGGATCACCCTTGGGTGGCGGAGGATCCCCAAGTATTTCAACAGGCAAGTTGTGTTTCAAAATAGGCTGCTGATCAAAGAAAATCTTATCTATTTCATTCCTTTCATTCATATGCATATCATTTTCATGGTCTAGCAAATATTGTTCTAAAGGATCAATAGGCGGCGCAGCAATAGAAGCGAGACCAATAATTTCATCTTTACTAGGCAATTCTTTGTCATGGGGTTGTCTACGAAATTTAGAGAAATTTAACTCATGAGACGCATCCCCAAAACTTACAGTAACAGTTTCTTTCTCACAATCTATCTTAGCATTAACAGTATTCAAGAAAGGTCTACCAAATATAATGGGACAAAAATCATCTTGTGGGGAACCAAGAACAAGAAAATCAGTAGGATACTTTATTTTCCCACACAAGACTTCAACATCCCTAACAATCCCAATTGGTGCAATAGTATCTCTATTAGCAAGCTTAATGGTAACATCAATTCCCTCTAATTCAGCCGGTGCAATATCATTCATAATTTCTTGGTATAAGGTAAAGGGAATTGCACTCACACTAGCACCCACATCACATAAACCATGATAACAATGATCTCCTATTTTAACAAAAACAACAGGCACGCCAACAATAGGTCTATGTTTACCTTTAGTATCAGGTCTAGCAATTCTAGCAGCTTCATCACAGAAATGAATAACATGCCCATCAATATTATCAACCAAGAGATCTTTAACCATAGCAATACTAGGTTCAACTTTAATTTGTTCAGGGGGCATAGGTGTTCTAGTATAACTCTTGTGAACCACAGTTGAAGCTTTAGCATGTTCCTTTATTCTAACAGGGAAGGGTGGTTTCTCAATATAAGCAGCAGGAATAACAGGATCAGCATTATAAATAATAGTCTCTTCTTCAACTTTAATAGGTTCAACTACTTTAACTTCAATGGGAGGATGATATTTAAACCACTTCTCCTTAGGGAGATCAACATGAGTAGCAAAAGATTCACAGAAAGAAGCTACTATCTCAGAGTCAAGTCCATATTTAGTGCTAAAATCACGAAAAGCATCGGTGTCTATAAAGGATTTAACACAATCGAACTTAAGGTTTATACCTGACTCCTTACCTTCGTCGAGTTCCCAATCTTCAGAGTTGCATTTAATTCTTTCCAATAAGTCCCATTTGAATTCAATATCTTTCTTCATAAAGGAACCAGCACAAGAAGTCTCGAGCATGGATTGATCATTACGAGAAAGCCGAGCATAAAAATTCTGAATAATAATTTCTCTTGGGAGCTCATGATTGGGGCATGAATATAACATTGACTTAAGCCTCCCCCAAGCTTGAGCGATTCTTTCTCCTTCACGAGGCCAAAAATTATAAATATAATTCCGATCATGATGAACCAGATGCATAGGATAAAACTTCTGATGAAATTCCAATTTCAATCGGTTGTAGTTCCATGATCCAATATTGTCACATAGCCTATACCATGTCAATGCCTTCTCCTTCAAAGATAAAGGAAAGACCTTCTTCTTGACATCATCCTCGGGCAAACCTGCAAGCTTAAATAATCCACAAACTTCATCCACATAGATTAGATGCAAATCAGGATGTAGTATTACATCTCCTGCATAAAGATTAGCTAGCAGTTTCTCTATCACACCCGAAGGAATTTCATAATAAATATTTTCAGTAGGTGCAGTAGGTTGAGGAGCATCTCTTTGTGCTTCCAGTCGGGGTGAAGATACCCCGAACAAGCCCCTCAAAGGATTATTTTCCATAGTAACAGGTGACAGTAAATTTCAGCACACTATATAAAATTTTCCTTACCAAGTTCCACTCACGAAAGGCGCTTCACTCCCCGGTAACGGCGCCAGAAAAGAGTCTTGATGACCCACAAGTATAGGGGATCTATCGTAGTCCTTTCGATAAGTAAGAGTGTCGAACCCAACGAGGAGCAGAAGGAAATGAGAAGCGGTTTTCTGTAAGGTATTCTCTGCAAGCACTGAAATTATCGGTAACAGATAGTTTTGTGATAGGATAATTCGTAACGGATAGCAAGTAACAAATGTAACAAAGATGCAGCAAGGTGGCCCAATCCTTTTTGTAGCAGAGAACAAGCCTAGACAAACTCTTATATAAAGCAAAGCACTCCCAAGGACACATGGGAATTTCTGTCAAGCTAGTTTTCATCATGCTCATATGATTCGCGTTCGTTACTTTGATAATTTGATATGTGGGTGGAGCGGTGCTTGGGTGCTGTCCTTACTTGGACAAGCCTCCCACTTATGATTAACCTCTCTCGCAAGCATCCGCAACTACAAAAGAAGAATTAAGATAAATCTAACCATAGCATGAAACATATGGATCCAAATCAGCCTCTTACGAAGCAACGCATAAACTAAGGTTTAAGCTTCTGTCACTCTAGCAACCCATCATCTACTTATTACTTCCCAATGCCTTCTTCTAGGCCCAAATAATGGTGAAGTGTCATGTAGTCAACGTTCACATAACACCACTAGAGGAGAGACAACATACATCTCATCAAAATATCGAACGAATACCAAATTCACATGATTACTTATAACAAGACTTATCCCATGTCCTCAGGAACAAACGTAATTACTCACAAAGAATATTCATGTTCATAATCAGAGGAGTATTAATTATCATTAAGGATCTGAACATATGATCTTCCACCAAGTAAACCAACTAGCATCAACTACAAGGAGTAATCAACACTACTAGCAACCCACATGTACCAATCTGAGGTTTTGAGACAAAGATCGAATACAAGAGATGAACTAGGATTTGAGAGGAGATGGTGCTGGTGAAGATGTTGATGGAGATTGACCCCCTCTCGATGAGAGGATCGTTGGTGATGACGATGGCTTCAATTTCCCCCTCCGGGAGGGAAGTTTCCCTGGCAGAACAGCTCCGCCGGAGCCCTAGATTGGTTCTGTCCAATTTCCGCCTCGAGACGGCGGCGCTTCGTCCCGAAAGCTCCCTCCTGATTTTTTCCAGGTCAAAACCCTCCATATAGCAGAAGATGGGCACCGGAGGCCTGCCAGGGGGCCCACAAGCCACAGGGGCGTGCCCTGGGGGGTAGGGCGCCCCCCCAGGCTTGTGACTCCCTGGTGGGTCCCCTCTGTTACTTCTTTTGCCCAATATTTGTTATATATTCCAAAATAATTCTCCGTAGATTTTCAGGACTTTTGGAGTTGTGCAGAATAGGTATCTCAGATTTGCTCCTTTTCCAATCCAGAAGTCCAGTTGCCGGCATTCTCCCTCTTCATGTAAACCTTGTAAAATAAGAGAGAAAAGGCATAAGTATTGTACCATAATGTGTATTAACAGCCCATAATGCAATAAATATCGATATAAAGGCATGATGCAAAATGTACGTATCAGAACACTATGAAGATGCATTAACGATTTAGATCGAATCATTACCAACTTCGAGTTGCAGCGAAAGAATAGTTGGTGTAGATCATCGATGAAGTCCCTTGAACCATTCATGAACGATCCCTCGAACGGAAGACCGAAAGCACGTCCTCTCCATAGATTGCAAGCGTACGATCTTCATGATCTGGCAGTGCTTTGCCGCCCAGAGCTAATCTTCACCGGAGAATTAGAGGGAGGTATGAGAACCACACCGGGCCTCTAATTATGAGGACTAGAGAGGATTAGCTCTATCACTAATTATCTCAATTAGAACTAGGACTAGTGAACTGGAGGAAGATCCAAAAACTTGTGTAGAAAAAGGGCCAAAACCTCTAGTAGATATAGGTGGAGGAGAGGGGAGAGGTGCCACAAAGGGGGGAAGGATTCCCTCCCCATTCTGCCGGCCTAGGAGGGGAAATCCCCCTCCAATTCGGCCCTCCTTCCTTCTCTAAGAAGCTAGGGTGAGCATCCGCCTATTGGGCCACTTAGGCCCAATATGCTTTCCACCACTTGACCTTTTAAGGCCTGTTGATATTTAACTAAATATAAAAGCCTCCTAATCATTATTAGACCCTTCTATTATTAATTTAACATCTTCGGAAACATTTTCCACCTATATATCAATTGCCAGTATTACCCAGTAAACCCCCAAACCCTTCCGGTGACCGTGAAACGCTTATGGTTCCTCTTGAAAATATTTCATAAACATTTTCTCATAACTCTTACTCCACTAAAACTTATCAAATCATGATTACCTTAAGCTTGTGACCATGTAGGTTCGGTAAAACATAGACATGAAAAAAACCTTTCAGTCAATGATCGATAGCGAAACCATGGATATCAATATCAATCCCTATGAATGATATTTGCCATTTGAGTACACCAATGACATTTGAGTGACATTTGAGTGAACCTTTGGTTATATGTGATATTCCCTTTGCTTCATGACACTTTACAAAACCCAAGGTGAGATGTATCGGTGTCCTCTTGAGTCATTCTCATGCTCACTATACCAGTCTCCTCGTTTTCGGTTTTGTTCTTCATTGACATGTTTCGGCATCCCCATGACCTAGTCACCTGTGTTTGGCCAGACGATGGTGGATGCCTTCATACCGAGAGGGCCCTAAGAATATCTCTCCATCATCGAAGGAGAAAATCCCACTCTTGTGATATCTAGTTCCTTGTCAAACTTTTTGATGAACCTGTAAGTTGTCGTTATGATCACCGTGTTACATATGACGTTTGAGCAACCCAAAGCCCATCATACGGTAAGAATAAACTAGGATACTCTCATGTTCTAAGGAACTTAAGCATATGTTAACTCTCTATGTTATAACAATTGACTTGTGACGATATTATCTCAAAGTCTAACAAACAAGTTTATGGTCGATTCGATATGATCGTTCTTCTAACATCACACTCTCAAAGTTGTTTGAGGACTATTGTTACACTTAACGATATCATAAGATCCGGAAAACATGATCACTAACAACACATAAGCTAGTCTTAGAGGTGATACTAGGAATCCTATTTTACAGTTTATCATTCCACACGTGCATATAATTTTCCACTGAATCACATATTCCAGGATCATAGCGGTTATAGCATAGAATATAAAATCTTAATTATAAACATGGAAATATAATAATACAATATTATTTCTTCTAGGATATATTTCCAACAGTAATAGTAGTATATGATGTTCGATTACGGTCTAGTTGTCATGCATGTGATGCCAATACAAGATTATGCCATGAATGATCATAGTTATGAATGTTGCTTATCTTTCAGTTTCCCAACAACAATTTTTTAACCATGCCATTACGTGCTTCTGAGAAAGGAGTCACTAGTGAACCTATGCCCCTGCGGGTCCATCCTCAATAATATTTGTGTTGCTCTTTTGATGTTTTACTATTTTGCCGTTTTGCCATATCACTATTTATCACTATTTGATTTTAGCCTTGTAAGTAGCAAGACAAGGGGATTGACAACCCCCTTGCCAAGTTGGATACAAGCATTTATTTTGTTTGTGTGCATGTGTTGTTTAGCTTGCTAGCTTGTAGACTCCTACTAGTTTGATTATACCTTGGTTCTTAATTAGGGAAATACTTTCTGTTGTTGTTTGTGTATATCACCCTTCCTCTTCGGGGAAATCCAACAACTCCTACGGGATTAGCAGAAGACAACGTATTGAGTTATGTTGGTGTATATTTGCATACAAGCTATATTGTTAGGGATCCTCCAACATGTGGTGTTTTTTTATAATCTTTGCTAGCCAAAAACTTCTGCACTAAGTAGAGATACTACTTGTGCATCCAAAAACCCTAAACCTAGTTTCTTCCAAGACAGTGCACTATAACTACCTATGGATTGATCAAGATCCTTCAAGTAATTTGCCATCGGTGAAAGCAATAAAAACTTCCATTAAATATGTATGATCTTTTATTGGAGGGGAAATAACCTTTGTAGAAACTTGTGGTGGTGGAGTAATAAAAGTGTGAGACTTCTCAATAAAGTCCACTTTCACAAGGGACAATATTTAAAGTGGTGTTCCTTTCCATTAAAAACTCACACATCCAAATTCAAAAGGTGCATGGCAATCTCTGCTCCCCTCTGCAATGGGTCTATCATTTACTTTACATGTAACTTTACTTTCATGACAAGTCAAATCCTTCTTATCCCAGCTTCAAATATTCTCCACTTGGCAAACAACATATGGTGGGGAAAGATCGAGGCACATATATCGAGTTGAATATATATGATCATGAGTTATTATTGTTCACAATTATCCCTATGGTAGGTGCAAACATTAAACCCTACCTTCCTTTGTGTCTGGAGACGGTTTGTTCTAAAAATATGTTTTGAGTCCCAACAATCGTTAGAAGACTATATGATAGTTGAGTATGTGAAGTTTGTTAAACAAAAGCTCTTACATGTACTCTTCAGAAAAATAAGATGAATTGTAATTGTTTGATGACCGAGAACATAGTTTGTTGGTTTTCAAGAGAGTTTATTATTTACACCTTAACATGTGAATTGATTGTTACCTGATTATGAGAAGTTTATGAATTAAAAGTTGATGTTAATGATATGTAATCATGCTTATCAATATGATGCTTCCATGTCTGTATTCTTTATTATCAAAATCTCTCTATATATACTTGTGTTCATGTTTACCAAGCTCCGTATTCACTCGGGGACACGCGGAGTCTAAGCTTGGGGGAGCTTATATGTCCATTTTGCATCATTATTTCCTAGTGTAATTTATCTTACTTTGATGTTATATTTCACATTATGGTTCAACTCTAATGCCTTTCTCTCTTAAAATTCAAGTTGTACCTAGAGGGGGAGATTACCCGCAGTTGGAATCTATACCTACTAATAAAGGGGCTATTGGTTCTGCCCATCCGTAATTAAAATTACCACTGAAATTGACACAAATTATCCACTATGCCACCCATAAGTGGAAAAATGATTCATTTCGCTACATGGGCTGTTTTGTTTGGTTTATATACCGCGCGGCCCCTAATTAAACACAACCACACAACCAGCCCACTGGCCAAAGCCTTACTCCGCCACCCAAGAGAACTAAGTTTGACCCCAGCCCTGGCTTTTTTTCTTTTTCACCTTTTTTGTAAATTCAAATGCTTTTTAAAATATTCATATCTTTCAAACCTTAACTCCAAATCTAACATGTTATATATGAAAAACGCTCAGAAAAATGTGTAGATTTTAAATATGTTATTATCTTGCACGTTACTCATTTCTAGAATAAAGTTTATGGTGCAACCTTAAATAATAACTTCTCTATATTGGGAATTTTGGAAATACCTATTGTGTATGTTTCTATCCCATTTAACTTGAGTAGATATAATAGTTTGCTCTCACAAATTATAGTGTTAACACAATAGAGGATGTTGATTCCTACTAGCTATCATATGCTAAAGGTTATAATAGGTACATACTCATCCTATTTCCCATCGTGCACAATAACCGACTAATATACGATGACATACACTAAATGGTTGATACGAGCTTTTACTTAAGCAAGTGACTTAATGTTGATCTCCATAATTTTTGAAATTGTGTCCATACAAAATTTTAAAAACATCTTGAGTACACTTCAAAAATCATCCGATCATTAAGTTTTTACGCAACACCACTTATCATGTTGTTTGTGTGTGGAGAGTTCAAGGGATTTGCTGATATCGTCCAGTGTGTATAAGAGGATGGTTTTTTTTTCTCCCGTTGCAATGCATGGGCATGTTGCCATTCTAGCCCTAAATACCAACATAAGAAAAAGAAGTTCTCCAGAGCTCAAAATGAAGCTTGGGTTTTTGGAGATTTATTTTGTAATATATAATGAATTGTAGAGCAAAGAAATGCCAGAGGGGGGGCCAGTGCCTGCCCACATGGACAAGTGGCGCTGCCACTCCATTGGCCGCGCCATGTATCCATGTGGGGTCGTGGCAACTTGCCTCCTGATGACCTTTGGTCATAAATTCTCATTGACCTAGCAAAAAATCACAGAAAAGTTTTGGGACTTTTTGCCGCCGTCTTGAGGCAGAAAAAGAGTCAGGGCACTTTTCCTCTTCGGCAGAGTGATTTTGCCGGGGAAACTTCCCATGGGAGGGGGAAATCGAAGCCTTCATCATCATCAACACTCTTCTCATCGTGGAAATCATCATGTTCATCAACATATTCATGCACAATCTCATATAAAAACCCTAGTTCCTCCTTTGTGTTCAATGTTTGTATCAAACCTCAGATTGGTACTCGGGGGTGCTAGTAGTGTTGATTACATCTTATAGTTGATGCTTGTAAGTTTAATTTGTGGAAGATTACTATGTTTGGATTGTTAATCATATGTGTATATCCTCTGATCATGAACAATGTGAGACTAGTTCTGTTTGTTCTTATGGATATTGGAGAAGCCTTGTTGCTAGTAATCATGTGAAGTTGATCACAGTTCAATATTATGATATTATGTCATGTTGTTCTTCCTCTAGTGGTATTATGTGTATGTTGACTACATGCCACTTAACCATGTTTGGGCCTAGGGAAAGGCATTGTGGAATTAGTTTCTAGATGATGGGTTGCGGGAGTGATAGAAACCTAAACCTCACTTTATGAATTATTCTATAAGGGGTTGTTTTGGATCCAAATGCTTAATGTTATGGTTTGATTTATCTTAATTAGTTATCATGTACTCCCTCCGTTCCTTTATGTAAGGTGTATTATTTTCGACACGGTGACCAAGGCACCTAATTATAGACATGTTAAGACTAAATTACCCTTGGAAAATTTGTTGGTTAGTGGAAAGTGAATCAATTAGTCCAAAAAAATATGAGATACATGCAATCGACAAAGAGATAGTTTCCTTCTTTTGCTATAAGGAGAGATCCAGACAATTAGAAAAGAGATGCTTTCCTTTTTTAGGAGGGCTAGCAAGGGAATTATGGGGAATTAGAACAAATGCACCTTACATTCTGGAATTTTATCAAAAAACAAATACACCTTATATAAAGGAACGGAGGGAGTATGTTTGAATGCTTGCATGAAGGGTATAATCATAAGTAGGTATGATTTCAATTAAGGACAATACCTTAGCTCCGCTCCACCCACATAACACTTATCAAGGCAATGAAGTAAGTCGATGAATTGTGGTGAAAGTAACTTGGAGATATTCCCGTGTATCTTCAAGAGCGTTTTAATCACTATAATAAGTATCACCGACTTATACTTAGTACAATTAAGGATTGGACCGCTTGCTGAACCTTGCTTCTTTGTTACTTATTACCTTGCTAGAAATTATCTTACTATCAAACTATCTATAAAAACTATCTTACAACGCTTGATGTGAAGTCCTTGCTAAAAACTGTCTATCAATCCCTTCTGTCCCTTGTTGGTTTCCACACTCTTACTTATCGAAAGGACTACGATTGATCCTCTATACTTGTCGGTCATTAGTTGCCTAAAGTCCGACCATTCAAGATCTAAGTTATGTCGTGTGCCAATGCGACCGTGGAATTTTATATTGGTTGCAGACCTGCACTGCTCTCATTTCTACACTTAAAGTACATGTTCCGCCCTCCAGACTAACCTTCTCAGCTTGACAAAGCCTCGGTTTGTGGTATAGGGATCATCGTCGAAGGCGACGTTGCTTTCCACTAAATATGGTTGAGCTCTAGGTGTTGACTCCACACACACCACCAGGTTGGGATGCTTGTCTCGATGTTGATATCAGATTGTGCAGGATTTGGCAATCATGTAGTCTATAACATGGATTGCATCCTCACCGGTGTAGGAAATCAAATTACCTTCTTTATCTTATTCACATAAATATTAATGGCCCAATACAATTGAAGGGATAAAGCACTACAGGGAATGTTTTTACAAATATAATTTGTGAAACTAAAGTTGTTTTCAAGAATATTTACAATTAATGCAATTAACTATATTTCTAATAATACTTACAATTGATGCAATCAGCATTGTTTCCAAAGTGGTGATGTGACGAATACATCATTGGAGCTACGTGAGACGTTGGATATAGATGGTTTAATGGCTGAGATCGTTTGGATTCACAAAACTCGTGCTTATGTAAGTAGTAGTAGGTTACTATTTGAAAATAGATAGTAAAATGTAGAAGGCATTTATGTTGTAACGAAATGATGATGATGATATATATAAGTTGCATCATATTTTGTCAAGCTATTTTTTCTATGATCGAATTATATAAACTCATACAGCCAAATTATTCTCTTTCCTTATATGTGGGCACACAAATTTCCCTATAAATGATCTTGGTGACCTATTACCTCGAAGGTGTAAAAGTCATCACAGAAGATCCTGGCCATGAGATCACAAAAAATGAATGGTCTGTAATTAAATGGACCACTCTATAATTTCTCTTACCACCTATTACCTCCAAGAGGTAAAAGTTCATCACAATGGTTCCATTCTGGCCTAGTTGTAGCTTAGTTTCTTCTAATCGAAGTTGATCTCTCCGACGAGCAGATAATGATAGGAGGATTATAAGGCCTCAATGGGCTCATTTCTCACCTGCAAGCCCTGCCGAAAATTGTCGGTGGTGGATATGCTATTGGCGAGGTCCATCACCTTGTCGAAGATTCCCGCCTTCAGAGCTCCTGCCAAGAGATCTACTAGTCCCCGTTGATAGTTCATTGAGTTATTTAGAGCTACATAATTACATAGAGATGGTAGAACATAAGAAGCATGGAAGAAAGCTTTCTATACCAGCAATGTTTGAGGAAAACTAGATTGTACCATTGTTGGATGTGATCAAAATAAAGGTTGATGCAATTGTCTAAAAGAATCCTAATCAGGGTTTAGTAGTTTTGTTGCCAGAGATAACAATGGAGCCAATAAGGGAACCCTGTTCAAAAAAATTGAGGGGCGGACAAAGTCGGAAACACTTGAAGTCATGTCTTGTAAAGAAGCTTTATGTCTCACTGAGAATATAGTCACTCAAAAGATCCTTTTTCAAGAGGGGTCCTTGTCTTGTCGCTTGGAAGATCTTACTAGCCAGCAACTGTCAAGGAGCAGTAAGAATCCTCGTGAAGGGAGGTATGTGCGCACATGCCCATATCGCATGTGACATTAGAGAGAAATTGCCCTTTTTGACATCATAGAGATCATCTTCGAAGACTGGTAGTTGAACGGAGAAGCGCACTCCCTTGTTTATAGGTGTATCTACGAGGCCACAGTTCAATATGTATGGCTAACCGAACCTCTAGGTGGTTTATCTCCCTATAATACTGAACTATAATTAAGTAACGAAGGTAAATGATTCCCTTCACCCAAATGATTTTTCCAATGCTTTCGCCGCGTCTCACGGGCAAACCGTGTCCCACTGGGCTGGCCACGCTCTGTCTGCTACCTTATCGTCTCCCTGATGACTCCCATCCACATCTCTTTACCTTTACGCCTTTTTTTCTTCCCCAACCATCTAGCCTCCTCCATCACGCTTGCCGTGGGATAAAGAGCACCCATGGGAGTAGCAATGAAGTAGCAGCTAGCAGCTACAATAGCAAGGGCGCACGGAGGGAGCATGCGATCTCACTGGCCAATGCAACAGGCGGTGGGGATTGGCGGCGCTCAGGACGGGAGCACAGGGGCGGCTGGTGACGATGACGGCGAATGACGACGGTGTTGTTGACAACTATGGTGGCGTTTCTGCATCTTCATCTTCATTGCATTTGTTTACAAGATCATCTCTGTTGCAAAAGTTCCTTCAACAACAACACCTATATTGCAAAAAAAGTGAAGACGAAAAAAAGAATCTGAAACATCAACTATGTTGCAAAAAAATATATCTCCACACAAGCTTTCTTGCAAAGGGTTCTACAACACTTGTTTTGTTGCAATGGTGAGGACAGGGCTGGGCCACTGAATGACGCTAGATCTAACGTTCGTTAAGGCGGCCGACGTATAGCAGTCCCAAGAACAAACTAAGTTCTTAAAAAGAATACTGAGAGGGCATTTGGCTGGAGCGCTTGTCGAATCGAAACCAGTAATAGTTCAACCTAGGCCGCTCGAGTCAATACAAACCGATGGCCAAATGGGAAGCTAGCTGATGGTCTCCGAGATGGACAAGAAGCTTTTTTGGTACCATCCACTAATAGCTACGATGGAATTTCCTATTCGCTGCGCGCTGCGGCAAGTTCTCGCAGTTTTGCACAAGCGAGCGAGCGATCAATCGGATTGGGCTGGCCCATCTAAGCATTTTCAGCGTTCCTAGTTTTGGGAACCTTCTAGAGGTTCCCAACCGTTTTTTACGGTTTTGGGAAACTTTTAGAAGGTTCTGGAATCGGATTTTTCTCTATTCTGTTTCTCTTTCCTCTTTTCTTTTTTTCTATTTCTTTTTTTTCCTTTTGTGCTTATATCCTTTCCTTTTTCGATTTTTGGATATTTTTTCTTTCCTTTTTTCTTTTCTTTTCATTTTGATTTTTCTTTCTCAAATTTATTTTTTCTTTCCTAAAAAATGTTCGCATTTTGTAAAAAAATTGTTCGCATTTTTTAAAAAAAATGTTCATTTCTAAATAAAATTCTCCCACTTTCAAATTTTGTTCATAAATTCCACAAAAAAAACAGAATTTCAAAATTTCTTACTTCGTTACAGAAAATGTTCGGTAATTCAAGAAAAAATCACCTTTTGTAATTTAGTTCACAAACTAAAAAATGTTTGTTTCAAAAAGTTCCCATTTATTTCACAAATTCAAAAAATGTTAACATGTTTAAATTTTGTTCACAAATTCAAAAAAATAGGGAATTTCAAAAAAATGTTCATGTTTCCAAATTTGGTTCAGAAATTAAAAAATGTTCTGGAATTTCAAAAAATCTTCCTCTTTTGCAAATTTGTTCATAGATTCAAAAAATATTTCCATTTTCAAAATTTGTACATATATTAAAAAAAATCATGTTTCAAAATTAGGTCACAAATTCAAAAAATGTTTGCATGTTTATTTTTTGTTAACAAATTCTTAAATATTTGGCAATTTCAAAAAATGTTGCTGTTTTCCAAATATTTACACATATTCTAAAAATGCTACAATTTACAAATTTGTTCACAAATTGTAAAAATGTTCATGTTTTCGAAATCAGTTTGCAAATTTAAAAACTGCTCGAGTTTTGTAAGAAATAGTTTAATTTTGAAATTTCTTCACTTTTTTAATTTTTTTATTGTTTTTCAAAAAATGCTTTGCGTTTGCGAAAAGTACGTCATAATTTAAAAATATTCTCGTATTCAATTTTTTGTTCGTTTGTGTTTTAAATTTTTGTTAACCCCAAAATTTGTTTGCATTTAAAAAAAAATCCTTTTAAAAAAATACACTTGAATTTTTAAAACAAGTTTTAATCTGCCATAGATTATAGTTCATATATACCGGGCTGCATTGTACGCACTAGTCTCAGTTACGACAATGGCTATGGACTCACTTCCGTAGCCGGAGGGCTTGAGTTCCATCCCTTGCCCACAAGTTTTATTTTATGGAATTTGTCAAACTTGTTTTATTTTTCGCCGCTGCGGACAGGTTCTTTAATACTCACGCTACAAAATTTTCATAGTAGCTAGCGTGTCGCAGTGGGTAGCGCAAATGGCTAGCGCATCGCGCTTATCTATAGCAGGTCGCGGATTCGATTTCTCACAGTATCACGCTCATATTTTTTTGTGATTTTTCATTCCTTGAAGGACAGCGAATGGGCCGCCCTAGGTGAGCCGTCTCCTGTGCGAAACCAGGACTCCTTGCCGGAATAAGCGGCGTATAGGAGGTCCCATGATTTACCTAAGAGATACTCCAACGCGCCGACCCATTTCGTCCGTGCGTTTCCGTCTGGGTTGGCGCAAACAGAAAAGTAGGCCCAACGCGCCGACCCAAACTAACGCACGTCCGTTTTTTGTCTATCGGGCGACCCATTTGGAGCCCAAATTTGAGCCTCATTTGCATCAGCGCGGACACGAAGCGGACGCGCGCGATGCTCGCCTACTCCTATCCTTGGCCCACCTGTCGGCGCTCCATTGGCCATTTCTATCTTCCTCCCAGCACTATCGGTCGGCACCCCCCGTGGCCGCCGCCGCCCATCTCCGGATCCGTGCCCAGGCAAGCCGTCCGCACCACCCCGCGGCAGGCCACACCTTGCAATGTGCCCGCCTAATGCCTCACCCCTAACGTCGTCGGAGCATCTGTCGATGTTGGTCGACATCGCTGCCAGCACCTCCTCACTCGGTTCTCGCGGCCGGCAGCGCCTCCTCGCACGCCATTGCCCGCTGGCCGGACGCCTACATGCTCACCGGACGCTGATGTCGCCGCCAGCACCTCCTCGCGTGCCTCCTTGTAGACTTCTTCAACGATGCCCGCAAGCTGTACGACACTTGTCCCACAAGGTACAAATGGACTCCGCCGACGAGTTCTTTTACCACCATTTCATTTGTGACTAGGATGACTCTTTGTCGGACGATGAGGAAGTTGTGGCCACTGTGTTGGCCGTGGGCATGCACTACTAGAAAAAAGCTTATAGATAGAAACTTACTAATAGTGATTGTTAGGGCTAGCGCACTACTGCTAAGTACCAGTAGCGTTGGCTTGAAACATCGCTACTGGTAAAATTTAGCAGTAGCGCTCCTTGCACAAAAGAGCGCTACTGCTAAGTGGGCCCAATGGCACCCGCGAGTCAGGATGAAGTAGCAGTGCATGGATCAAAACAAGCGTTGCTGCTATTTCTATATTTGTGGCGCGCTACCTGCTAAGCGCGCAACTGGTATTTTTCTACGTGTAACCTGGTGGTCCCCTAGTAGCAGCAACGCTTGTTTTAACCCAACGCTACTTCTAGTTTCGCTAGCAGTAGCGCGTTTCCTTCACAGCGCTACTTCTATGGTCGCCAGATTTTCCCCTTCCTTCTCCCCACCTCCTCTTCCACTTGCTAGCTTCTTCCTTCAATGCCCCCTCCTCCCTCTCTCTTCTTTGCCCCTCCATTACCTCCATTAATACCCTCCCTCCTCCCTCTCTCTTTCTTTGCCCTCCCACCTCCATTAATTAATGCCCTCCACCACCTCCATTAATTAATGACCTCCCTCCCCCTCCACCACCTCCACTAGCTTGTTCTCTCTCTCACTCCCTAGTTAGAGCTCTCTAGTTACCTCACTATCTAGATCTACTAGCTAATTAAGAAGGATAATTGAATATCTTCGTACCGTGCTTGATCTCTCTCGACATAGGTGAGGAAAAGAAGAGTTAACATGCAAGAATGGAAATATGTGTATGTGTTTGTGCGCGCATGAGATAGGACCGAGCTATATATGCTCGATGATACCAAATTGTGTGTGTGGCATGTGAGTTGCCTATATTGTGTATTTGTTGAAATGTGTGTGACATGAGTTGCCTATATTTTGCCGAAATGTCGATTCATTTCCGTTTTGGCAAATTTCGGGTAAACTAGATATGTCCTATGTTTAGGGAAGGTCATGTCAAATTTTTGTATGAATTTGTTGCATGCATGCATGGAAGTGTACGTGGTTATAATTATTTTGCTTCGCGCAGGCAATCATGAAGGTCAATGGAAGGAAGGTAGAAAGATACTGTCACTCCGCGGTGGACGACATGTATGAAAACAAAGGGAAGGAGGTTTTAAGTTCGTGTCGTAGATGCAAAGAAGGAGTATGGCTCGACCCCTTTAAGGCTGGCAAATTCAAGCGCACCTGCTCATGCATGGTTTCATGGATGGCCGTACTCGATGGATAAGTGAAGACGATGATGATTAGGACGTCGATGGGGCAGGCAATAACGACATGGGACCAGATGAAGAGATGATCGAAAATGGGCCTGGAGAAGAGGGCGTCGGAAATGACGCCGGACATGGTGCAGAAGAGGCCAGACCTGGCGGAGAAGAGGCCGGACACGACAGAGAAGACGCGGACACGCCGTAGCCTTCGTCCCTACTAAGTTCAGACATGCAGGGCCCGCATGTTCGAAACCTGCTTCGCAAGAGGACGACTAGTGACAGAGCTGCTTCTAGAGAGGAGGCCAAGCTGGCGCAATTGGAGCTAGACTACAAGACTCCATTGTATGATGGTTGTGTTGTGGATGTAACCCCGTGGTGAGACCCGCCCAGGAGGGGCCGGGTCATACGGTTGGTGGCTTACGACAAGATTTGGTGCGGGTTCACTCAATGGGCCTGGAGGCCCAGAGCTAGAAGACGAGATGTAACTCGGTGGCGTAAGCCGCCGGGTGGCGACTTGTTAGACAAGGCATGTGTAGTTAGAGGTGAGGTCGGTTATCAAGTATAACCCGACCCGGACACTTGTAAGCCCAGGGCCTTGACCTGTGTATATAAAGGCGGGTTACCTGGGTGGCTTAGGCTACGAAAAACAACTCATCGATAGCTAGGTCAAGCGAACTCCCTCCCTTGTAATCGATACCCAATCAATACAACACAAAGCAGGACGTAGGCTTTTACCTCTTTCTGAGGGGCCGAACCTGGTAACTCTTGTCTCCCGATTCCGATCAACCCCCTCGAGCTCACCACCTTAGCGATGGCCTCGAACCTAAGTCCTTTCACGGGGACATCTGCCGTGACAAAACCATGACAGTTGGCGCCCACCGTGGGGCTTACGCTCGGTGGTGTGGAGTTCTCGAAGGGCTCTCTCCCAGGGATCGAGGGATACGCCATTGGCAGGATGACCAAGAGTCGCCGCGGCAAGCTCTACATCGACGACGCTGGTTGGGGCCCCGAGGCCGACTCAATCGAGTACGGGCACCGGGTCCCCTTCGGCGGAATTCACGTCTTCATCGGCAAGATCGGCGGATCTAAACCCGGGCCGGACATCTGCACCGACCTCGTCGAGCCGGCCCGGCGCGCGCAACCTGCCCGTGTTAAACCGGGCCGGAAGCGTGTCTTCGTCGGCTTTACCCAAGGAGCGGAACTTGAAGGTTCCATGTCGCGGGAGGAAACCCTCATCTACTCAGAGGATGGATCCTCGAGTGGGGAGGCAGAGTCAATCTATCAGCTCCACAATGGCGGGCTTGGGGTCTACTTCGAGGATTACCCCGAGCCGGAGTACCATGAGCCGGTGTACTATGAGCCGCCGAACCGCACCGCTGTCTTCATGGCAGGATCGGCACCGGCCCCCAGTAGGATGGCCACTGACCGCCCCCAAGGGTTGCCATTTGTACGGGTTCGGTGACCGCCCTCAAGGGTCCCTTAGTGGAATCACGGCATCTTGCATTGTGCGGGGGCGTGAGGAGATTACGGTGGCCTTAGTGGCATCTTGGGGAGCATTGTGCCTCCACACCGCTCCGAGCGGAGATTAGCATCCGCAAGGGTGTGAACTTCGGGATACATCGTCGTCTCCACGTGCCTCGGTTATCTCTTACCCGATCTCTTTACTTGTGCACTTTACTTTGTGATAGCCATATTGTTTCATGCTTTATATCTTGCTATCACTTAGTTGCTTATCTTGCTTAGCATAAGTTGTTGGTGCACATAGGTGAGCCTAGTCGTTTTAGGTTTTGTGCTTGACATATTAAACGTTAGTTTTATTCCGCATTTGTTCAAGCCTAAACCGGAATTATTTAAAGCGCCTATTCACCCCCCCCCCTCTAGGCGACATCCACGTCCTTTCAGCGGTTCATCGGATGAGGCATCAATCCCGTTTGCCGGATCAATATGAGGCCAGAAATCTTTTCCACACGCCAGGGACGGGACGGAATTGTTGGAAATATGCCCTAGAGGCAATAATAAATTGGTTATTATTATATTTCCTTGTTCATGATAATCGTTTATTATCCATGCTATAATTGTATTGATTGGAAACTCAAATACATGTGTGGGTACATAGACAACACTGTGTCCCTAGTAAGCCTCTAGTTGACTAGCTTGTTGATCAAAGATGGTTAAGGTTTCCTAGCCATGGACATGAGATGTCATTTGATAACGGGATCACATCATTAGGAGAATGATGTGATGGACAAGACCCAAACTGTAAACGTAGCATTTGATCGTGTCAGTTTATTGCTATTGTTTTCTGCATGTCAAGTATCTGTTCCTTTGACCATGAGATCATGCAACTCACTGACACCGGAGGAGTACCTTGTGTGTATCAAACGTCGCAACGTAACTGGGCGACTATAAAGGTGCTCTACAGGTATCTCCGAGGGTGTCTGTTGGGTTGGCATGGATCAAGACTGGGATTTGTTACTCCGTATGACGGAGAGGTATCTCAGGGCCCACTCGGTAATACAACATCACAATGAGCCTTGCAAGCAATGTGACTAAAAGTGTTAGCCACGAGATCTTGTATTACGGAACGAGTAAAGAGACTTGCCGGTAACGAGATTGAACTAGGTATAGTGATACCGACGATCGAATCTCGGGCAAGTAACATACCGAAGAACAAAGGGAACAGCATACGGGATTAACTGAATCCTTGACATAGAGGTTCGACCGATAAAGATCTTCGTAGAATATGTAGGAGCCAATATGGGCATCCAGGTCCCGCTATTGGTTATTGGCCGTAGAGGTGTCTCGGTCATGTCTACATAGTTCTCGAACCCGCAGGGTCTACACACTTAACGTTTGGTGACGATTAGTATAATTGAGTTATTATGTTGGTGACCGAAAGTTGTTCGGAGTCCCGGATAAGATCCCGGACATGACGAGGATCTCTGGAAGAGTCCGGAGGTAAAGATTGATATATGTGATGATAGTGTTTCGATCTCCGGAAGAGTTCCGAAGTTCACCGGAAGGGGTTCCGGATGTTTACCGAAGTGTTCGGGTGCAGCAACACTTTATATGAGCCAAAGGGATAAAGCCCACAAGGTATTGGAAAGTGCAAAAGTAGTTTTGCTGCCGCGTAAGCGGTACTACCGCTTGGTGAAGCGGTACTACCGCCGGAGCGGTACTACCGCTTGTGTGAAGCGGTACTACCGCCCAAGCGGTACTACCGCTTGTGTGAAGCGGTACTACCGCTTGTGCGCGGCTGTGCACGGTTCGGCAGGGATCCGAGTTGGACTCTTTCCCTGCGGGCCAAACCGACCTTGTGCGGGCAAAACCGACCCGGAGGAGGCTTTTACTCCAAGTTTAGACCCCAAGGCTCAACATATAAATAGAGGGGCAGGGCTAGCACACGGGATACATCAGGATTTCCCAAGCCGTGTGCCGGCAACCCTAGCCCTCTAGTTCCTCCGTCATAATCTCCGTAGTGCTTGGCGAAGCCCTGCAGAGATTGTTCCTCACCACCATCACCACGCCGTCGTGCTGCTGGAACTCAACCACTACTTCACCATCGCTCGCTGGATCGAGGAGGTGAAGGCGTCATCAAGCCGTACGTGTGTTGAACGCGGAGGTGCCGTCCGTTCGGCACTAGATCGGAAGGATCGTGATTGGATCGCGGGACGCTCGGCGATTTGGATCGCGAAGACGTTCGACTACATCAACCGCGTTTATTAACGCTTCCGCTTAGCGATCTACAAGGGTATGTAGATTCACTCTCCCTCTCGTAGATGCTCATCACCATGGATAGATCTTGCGTGTGCGTAGGAAAATTTTTGTTTCCCATGCAACGTTCTCCAACAGTGGCATCTGAGCTAGGTCTATGCGTAGATGAGATCTCGAGTAGAACACAAACGAGTTGTGGGCGTGGGTGTATACATATTGCTTGCCGTTACTAGTTGATACTTGATTCAGCGGTATTGTGAGATGAAGCGGCCCGGACCGACATTACGCGTACGCTTACGCGAGACTGGTTTTACCGCTGCGTGCACTTGTTGCATAAAGGTGACTGGCGGGTGTCCGTCTCTCTCACTTTAGTTGAATCGGTTCAATGAAGAGGGTTCTTTTAGAAGATCAAAAAGCAATCACTACACCACGTTGTGGTTTTGCGTAGGTAAGAACGGTTCTTGCAAACCCGTAGCAGCCACGTAAAATTTGCAACAACAATTAGAGGTCGTCTAACTTGTTTTTGCAGGGTATGTTGTGATGTGATATGGCCAATTACATGATGAGATATATGTGATGTATGAGATGATCATGTTTTGTATAGAATATCACGACTTGCATGTCGATGAGTACGGCAACTGGCAGGAGCCATAGAGTTGTCTTTAATTATTGTATGACCTGCGTGTCAATCATTAAGCGCTATGTAATGCTTTACTTTATCGCTAAACGTTAGCTATAGTCGTGGAAGCAACAGTCGGCGCGACAACCTTATGGCGACACGTTGATGGAGATCAAGATGATGGAGATCATGGTGTCATGCCGGTGACGATGGAGATCATGCCGGTGCTTTGGAGATGGAGATCAAAAGCACAAGTTCATGGCCATATCATGTCACTTATGATTTGCATGTGATGTTAATCCTTTTATGCATCTTATTTTGCTTAGGACGACGGTAGCATTATAAGGTGATCCCTCACTTAAATTTCAAGATAAATTGTGTTCTCCCCAAGTGTGCACCGTTGCGAAAGTTCGTCGTTTCGAGACACGCCGTGATGATCGGGTGTGATAGACTCTACGTTCGCATACAACGGGTGTAAGCCATGTTACACGTGCGGAACACTCGGGTTAAACTTGACGAGCCTAGCATGTACAGACATGGCCTCGGAACACAAGAGACCGAAAGGTCGAACATGAGTCATATAGTAGATATGATCAACATGAAGATGTTCACCATTGAAACCACCTCAACTCACGTGATGATCGGACTTGAGTTGGTGGATTTGGATCATGTTACACTCGAATGATCGGAGGGATGTCAATTTGAGTGGGAGTTTTTAAAGTAATATGATTAACTAAACTCATTATCTAAGAACAATAGTCTAAGTTGTCTTTGCTATATTTATGTTGTAGATCATGGCTCGCGCAGTAGCACCCCTGAATTTTAATGCGTTCCTAGAGAAAGCTAAGTTGAAAGATGATGGAAGTAACTTTGTGGACTGGGCCCGTAATCTAAGGATTATCCTTACGGCTTCCCAGAAGGCTTATGTCCTTGATGCACCGCTTGGTGATCCACCCGCTCCAGTTGAGTCTCTAGACGTTGTGAACGCCTGGCAGGCTCGTTCTGATGATTACTCAATAGTTCAATGTGCAATGTTGTATGGCTTAGAACCGGGACTTCAAAGACGTTTTGAACGTCATGGAGCATATGAGATGTTCCAGGAGTTGAAGTTTATCTTTCAGAAGAATGCCCGGATCGAGAGATATGAGATCTCCGATAAGTTCTATGCTTGCAAGATGGAGGAGAACGGGTCTATCAGTGATCACGTGCTCAGAATGTCTGGGTACTCCACCCGTCTGGCTGAGTTAGGGATGCCCCTTCCGCCAGAGGCTATCACTGACAGAGTTCTTCAATCATTGCCACCTAGCTACAAGAGCTTCGTGTTGAACTATAACATGCACGGGATGAACAAGTCAGTCGCCTAGCTGTTTGCGATGCTGAAAGCCGCTGAGTCTGAAATTCAGAAGGAGCATCAAGTGTTGATGGTCAATAAAACCACTAGTTTCAAGAAAAATGGCAAGGGTAAGAAGGGTAACTCCAAGCAGAGTGGCAAAGCAGTTGCTCCTCTCGTGAAGAAACCCAAGGCTGGACCCAAACCAGAAACTGTGTGTTTTCATTGCAAGGGAACTGGACACTGGAAGCGGAATTGCCCCAAGTATTTGGCTGACAAGAAGGCGGCCAACAACAAACAAGGTATATATGATATACATGTTATTGATGTGTACCTTACCAACTCTCGTTGTAGTGCCTGGGTATTTGATACCGGTGCGGTTGCTCATATTTGCAACTCAAAACAGGAACTGCGGAATAGACGGAGGCTGGCAAAGGACGAAGTGACGATGCGCGTGGGAAATGGTTCCAAGGTTGATGTGATCGCCGTCGGCACGCTCGCTCTTCGATTACCGTCGGGATTAGTGATGAACCTAAATAAGTGTTATTTGGTGCCTGCGTTAAGCATGAACATTATATCTGGATCTTGTTTATTGCGAGACGGTTACTCATTTAAATCAGAGAATAATGGTTGTTCTATTTATATGAGTAATATCTTTTATGGTCATGCACCCAATGTGAGGGGTTTATTCTTATTGAATCTCGATAGTAATGATACACATGTTCATAACATTGATGCCAAAAGATGTAGAATTGATAATGATAATACCACTTTCTTGTGGCACTGCCGTTTAGGTCATATTGGCGTAAAACGCATGAGGAAGCTCCATGCTGATGGACTTTTGGAGTCACTTGATTTTGAATCACTTGACACATGTGAGCCATGCCTCATGGGCAAGATGACTAAAACTCCGTTCTCTGGAACAATGGAACGGGCAAGTGACTTATTGGAAATCATACATACTGATGTGTGCGGTCCGATGAGCATTGAGGCGCGCGGTGGTTATCGTTACTTTCTCACCTTCACTGATGACTTAAGTAGATATGGGTATATTTACTTAATGAAACACAAGTCTGAAACATTTGAAAAGTTCAAACAATTTCAGAGTGAAGTTGAGAATCATCTTAACAAGAAGATTAAATTCCTACGATCTGATCGAGGAGGAGAATATCTGAGTTATGAGTTTGGCAGTCACTTAAGACAGTGTGGAATTGTTTCACAATTAACACCGCCTGGAACACCACAGCGTAATGGTGTGTTCGAACGTCGTAATCGAACCTTATTGGATATGGTGCGATCTATGATGTCTCTTGCCGATTTGCCACTATCGTTTTGGGGTTATGCATTAGAGACAGCTGCATTCACTTTAAATAGGGCACCATCGAAATCCGTTGAGACGACGCCATATGAACTTTGGTTTGACAAGAAGCCAAAGCTGTCGTTTCTTAAAGTTTGGGGATGTGATGCTTATGTCAAAAAGCTTCAGCCTGAAAAGCTGGAACCCAAAGCGGAGAAATGCGTCTTCATAGGATACCCAAAAGAGACAGTTGGGTATACCTTCTACCTCAGATCCGAAGGCAAAGTGTTTGTCGCTAAAAACGGAACATTTCTTGAGAAAGAGTTTCTCTCGAAAGAATTGAGTGGGAGGAAGATAGAACTTGATGAGGTTGTTGAACCTTTACTTCAACCTGAGAGTAGCGCAGCGCAGAAAGTTGTTTCTGTGGAGCCTACATTAGCTGAAGAGGAAGTTAATGATGATGATCATGAAGCTTTGGATCAAGTTGCTATCGAACCTCGTAGGTCGACAAGGACGCGTACTGCTCCCGAGTGGTACGGCAACCCTGTCTTAGAGGTCATGTTGTTAGACAACGATGAACCTACGAGCTATGGAGAAGCGATGATGGGCCCGGATTCCGAGAAGTGGTTAGAGGCCATGAAATCCGAGATGGGATCCATGTATGAAAACAAAGTATGGACTTTGGAAGTATTACCTGAAGGGCGTAAGGCCATTCAGAACAAATGGATCTTTAAGAGGAAGACGGACGCGGACGGTAATGTCACCGTCTATAAAGCTCGACTTGTGGCAAAGGGTTTTTCACAAGTTCAAGGAGTTGACTACGATGAGACCTTCTCACCCGTAGCGATGCTTAAGTCCGTCAGAATCATGTTAGCAATAGCTGCCTTTTTCGATTATGAAATTTGGCAGATGGATGTCAAAACAGCGTTCCTTAACGGTTTCCTTAAGGAAGAGTTGTATATGATGCAACCAGAAGGTTTTGTCGATCCAGAGAATGCTGACAAAGTTTGCAAACTCCAGCGATCCATTTATGGACTGGTGCAAGCATCTCGGAGTTGGAATCTTCGTTTTGATGAGGTGATCAAAGCGTTCGAGTTTATACAAGTTTACGGAGAAGCTTGTATTTACAAGAAAGTGAGTGGGAGCTCTATAGCGTTTCTAATATTATATGTGGATGACATATTGCTGATTGGAAACAATATAGAAATGCTGGAAAGCGTAAAGGAATATTTGAACAAGAGTTTTTCAATGAAGGACCTAGGAGAAGCTGCTTTCATATTAGGCATCAAGATCTATAGAGATAGATCGAGACGCTTAATAGGACTTTCACAAAGCACATACCTTGATAAGATTTTGAAGAAGTTCAAAATGGATCAGTCCAAGAAGGGGTTCTTGCCTGTTTTGCAAGGTGTGAAGTTGAGTAAGACTCAATGCCCAGTGACTGCAGAAGATAGAGAAAAGATGAGTGTCATCCCCTATGCTTCAGCCATAGGCTCTATCATGTATGCAATGCTGTGCACAAGACCCGATGTCAGCCTTGCCATAAGTATGGCCGGAAGGTTTCAAAGTGATCCAGGAATGGAACACTGGACGGCGGTCAAGAATATCCTGAAGTACCTGAAAAGGACTAAGGACATGTTTCTCGTTTATGGAGGTGATCAAGAGCTCGTCGTAAAGGGTTACGTCGATGCAAGCTTTGACACTGATCCGGATGACTCTAAGTCGCAAACCGGATACGTATTTATTCTTAATGGGGGTGCGGTTAGCTGGTGCAGTTCCAAGCAAAGCGTGGTAGCTGATTCTACATGCGAAGCGGAGTACATCGCTGCCTCGGAGGCGGCGAAGGAAGGTGTCTGGATGAAGGAGTTCATGACAGATCTTGGAGTAGTGCCTAGTGCGCTTAACCCAATGACTCTGTTTTGTGATAATACTGGTGCCATTGCTCTAGCCAAGGAACCAAGATTTCACAAGAGGACCAGACACATAAAACGACGTTTCAATTCCATCCGCGATTACATCAAGGAGGACGACATAAATATTTGCAAAGTACACACGGATCTAAATGTTGCAGATCCGATGACTAAACCTCTTCCAAGGGCTAAACATGAACAACACCAGAACTGCATGGGTGTTCGATTCATTACAATGTAAATCACATAGTGATGTGAACTAGATTATTGACTCTAGTGCAAGTGGGAGACTGTTGGAAATATGCCCTAGAGGCAATAATAAATTGGTTATTATTATATTTCCTTGTTCATGATAATCGTTTATTATCCATGCTATAATTGTATTGATTGGAAACTCAAATACATGTGTGGGTACATAGACAACACTGTGTCCCTAGTAAGCCTCTAGTTGACTAGCTTGTTGATCAAAGATGGTTAAGGTTTCCTAGCCATGGACATGAGATGTCATTTGATAACGGGATCACATCATTAGGAGAATGATGTGATGGACAAGACCCAAACTGTAAACGTAGCATTTGATCGTGTCAGTTTATTGCTATTGTTTTCTGCATGTCAAGTATCTGTTCCTTTGACCATGAGATCATGCAACTCACTGACACCGGAGGAGTACCTTGTGTGTATCAAACGTCGCAACGTAACTGGGCGACTATAAAGGTGCTCTACAGGTATCTCCGAGGGTGTCTGTTGGGTTGGCATGGATCAAGACTGGGATTTGTTACTCCGTATGACGGAGAGGTATCTCAGGGCCCACTCGGTAATACAACATCACAATGAGCCTTGCAAGCAATGTGACTAAAAGTGTTAGCCACGAGATCTTGTATTACGGAACGAGTAAAGAGACTTGCCGGTAACGAGATTGAACTAGGTATAGTGATACCGACGATCGAATCTCGGGCAAGTAACATACCGAAGAACAAAGGGAACAGCATACGGGATTAACTGAATCCTTGACATAGAGGTTCGACCGATAAAGATCTTCGTAGAATATGTAGGAGCCAATATGGGCATCCAGGTCCCGCTATTGGTTATTGGCCGTAGAGGTGTCTCGGTCATGTCTACATAGTTCTCGAACCCGCAGGGTCTACACACTTAACGTTTGGTGACGATTAGTATAATTGAGTTATTATGTTGGTGACCGAAAGTTGTTCGGAGTCCCGGATAAGATCCCGGACATGACGAGGATCTCCGGAAGAGTCCGGAGGTAAAGATTGATATATGTGATGATAGTGTTTCGATCTCCGGAAGAGTTCCGAAGTTCACCGGAAGGGGTTCCGGATGTTTACCGAAGTGTTCGGGTGCAGCAACACTTTATATGAGCCAAAGGGATAAAGCCCACAAGGTATTGGAAAGTGCAAAAGTAGTTTTGCTGCCGCGTAAGCGGTACTACCGCTTGGTGAAGCGGTACTACCGCCGGAGCGGTACTACCGCTTGTGTGAAGCGGTACTACCGCCCAAGCGGTACTACCGCTTGTGTGAAGCGGTACTACCGCTTGTGCGCGGCTGTGCACGGTTCGGCAGGGATCCGAGTTGGACTCTTTTCCTGCGGGCCAAACCGACCTTGTGCGGGCAAAACCGACCCGGAGGAGGCTTTTACTCCAAGTTTAGACCCCAAGGCTCAACATATAAATAGAGGGGCAGGGCTAGCACACGGGATACATCAGGATTTCCCAAGCCGTGTGCCGGCAACCCTAGCCCTCTAGTTCCTCCGTCATAATCTCCGTAGTGCTTGGCGAAGCCCTGCAGAGATTGTTCCTCACCACCATCACCACGCCGTCGTGCTGCTGGAACTCAACCACTACTTCACCATCGCTCGCTGGATCGAGGAGGTGAAGGCGTCATCAAGCCGTACGTGTGTTGAACGCGGAGGTGCCGTCCGTTCGGCACTAGATCGGAAGGATCGTGATTGGATCGCGGGACGCTCGGCGATTTGGATCGCGAAGACGTTCGACTACATCAACCGCGTTTATTAACGCTTCCGCTTAGCGATCTACAAGGGTATGTAGATTCACTCTCCCTCTCGTAGATGCTCATCACCATGGATAGATCTTGCGTGTGCGTAGGAAAATTTTTGTTTCCCATGCAACGTTCTCCAACAGGAATGCACCTCTGACCGTAACCCGGACGGCGGAAGTACCTGGGAGCACGGCGGCGGTTCAGCGTCAGCAGCCAGACCCGCCCCGCAGGAACCAGACCCCACCACAGTCTTTTCCAAGACCACCAGGTCATTATTCTAACCCGGCGGAGAACATGGTGGCAGCGGCAACCAGACTCGGCACGATCCCCATCCCTGATGGGACGCCTTTCGCAGAGGAAGTGCGGAACGCCATTGGATATTTGCAGACAGCGGTGGCCCAGCAGGAGAAATATACTTATAGCCGGAGTCGCGTGCACTCAATCCCCATCCCGAGCCATAGATATAGCCGACGTTTGGAGTCGCCAGCGATCTCTAGCAGTGAGCGACGTCGAAACCCGCCGCGAGACGATCAGCCGGCTCTTGATGCTCAGGCGCTGGTGGATCGGGCACGAGCGCAGCGAGAGGCGGCGGCATTGGCGGCTGCGGCGGCTTATCAAGAACCCACAGTAGCACCTTCCGTTTCGATAGGAGCCGGAGTAACCTCCAGGGCTGTGGGAGTGCTGTGTTTAGTGCCGGCTTTACGAAACGAGCGCCTGCCGAAGGATTTCAAGGGGCCTCGCAAGGGGCCCAATTATACCGCTGATTTGCCTCCAGAAGCTTGGATTGAAAGCTATGAACTGGCCATGGAGATGTTAGATGTCAGTGATGCAGTATGTGCCAAGTATTTCATCATGATGCTGGAAGGGCCGGCTTGCACGTGGTTGAAGGGCTTGCCACCCAACACCATTAATTCCCGGGCCGAGTTAAAAGCAAGGTTCATCGAGAATTTCCAGGGAACGTGCAAGCAGCCCATGACAATTGTGGATTTGGATCATTGCGTGCAGCGTGAGGACGAGTCGGCTCATCATTGGGTCCGGCGGGTCTCAACCATCATCCACTCTTCTGATAACATTACGGCGGCTCAAGCGGTCCTGATTCTGGAGAAGAATTGCCACTTTGTGCCCCTGAAGCAGAAGCTTGGCCGGCTCAAATGTTCATGCCAAGACATGGGGGACCTCATGGCGGCTCTCACTAAGTATGCAGACTCTGATAGCACGAAGGACCCTGGCTCCGATGATGAGAAATTAGCCAAGGGTAAGAAGAATAGCAATGGCAAGAGTCAACAGCAGAACGGGGGAGGAAACAATAATGGCAACGGTGGGAAGCGGAAGCACCAGGACGGTGGGTCAGATTTGGTGGCCAACACCAGTGCTGGGAATAACCGTGGCAAGGGCAGTGGCAAGCCGCCTTTCGGTAAACGCAAGCCTGTTGACATGGAGGCGATGTTGAGTGTTCCTTGCCTGAAACATAGCCTTCCTGATCAGCCGTCCACTCATGCTTGGAGGGATTGTTGGATCATGCGGGAGTTTCGAAATTACAACGTTAACCAGCATCAAGGTGGCGGCGATGGACCATCCGGCGGGTCAGGATCCGGTCCTTCTGGGTCTGGCTTCGGTACAGGCGGCTCAGGCTCTGGCCATCAATGCCAAGGAAACCATGGAGGTAATAATCAACAGTCTGGCAGTGGACGTCAGCAACAAAATAACCAGTCCGGGTATCAGAGTAACCCAAAACAGCTTAATGGAGGGCAGTACCACGTTTTTACGACTAGCCGCGACAAGCGAGATCAGAAGGTGCGCAAACGGGCGGTTAATGCGATCATGCCGGCTCTCCCGTAGTACTTGAAGTGGTCTGAGTATGATATAACCTGGAGCAGGAAGGATCACCCACCGCGCGTTGATAACCCGGGTCAGTTGGCTTTGGTAGTGGCTCCCCAAGTTGGAGGCTACGTGTTCACCAAGGTGCTTATGGATGGCGGCAGCAGCATCAACATCCTGTATTATGACACTTTCCGCCAGATGAATTTGCTTGACAAGGATCTTAAACCCTCTTCAACGGTTTTTCATGGGGTGGTGCCCGGAAAGTCGGCTTATCCAGTTGGAAAGATTTCCTTGGAGGTAGCTTTCTGCGATGAATTCAACTACAGGGTGGAATCCTTATGGTTCGAGGTGGTCAAGATCAAGAGCCCATACCACGCTCTGTTTGGACAGCCGGCTTACGCCAAGTTCATGGCTAGACCTTGTTATGTTTACTTACAGCTCAAGATGCCCGGGTTAAAGGTGACTATTACTGTGCATGGTGGTCAGAAGATTGCTCTTGAGTGTGAGGAAAGTGATGCAGCATATGCAGAGTCGAGTTGTGCTGAGGCGGAACTCAAGTTTTATAAGGAGAATGTTGACCCGGTAGATATGAGCCTGCTAAAGAAGCCTAGCACGGAATCTGAGCCGCCCCTCAAGTTTGTGGCAGAAGATACAAAGCTAGTGGATTTCACGCCTGGCGACTCATCACAGCAGTTCACTATTGGGGCTAATATGGATCCCAAATAGGAAAGCGCGCTCATCGTATTCATCCGTGAGAATCGGGACATCTTTGCATGGAAGCCTTCTGATGTGCCAGGTGTACCGAGAGAATTCGCTGAGCACCACCTTAATGTAGATCCTAAGTTTAAGCTGGTCAAACAGTTCCTCCGTCGCTTCAATGAGGAGATGCGTAAGGCTATTGGGGAAGAGGTGGCCCTGCTCTTGGTAGCAGGGTTCATTGTTGAAGTTTTTCACCCGGAGTGGCTAGCTAACCCGGTGTTAGTACTCAAGAAGAACGGCACGTGGCGCATGTGCGTGGATTACACAAATCTTAACAAGACGTGTCCGGTTGTCCCATTTGCTCTCCCCCGTATCGATCAAATCATTGATGCAACAGCGGGTTGTGAGAGTCTATGCTTCCTGGATGCTTATTCAGGTTATCATCAGATCAAGATGGCAGTCAAAGACCAAGGGAAGACGTCTTTCATTATGCCTTTTGGAGCTTTCTGTTATGTGTCTATGCCTTTCGGGATCAAGAGTGCCCAGGCGACTTACCAGCGTTGTGTGCAGAACTGTCTTCATGGTCAAATTGGGCGCAATGTTCATGCTTATGTGGATGATATTGTGGTCAATTCAAGGAAGAAGGAGACTCTACTGGCCGATTTGAAAGAAACTTTTGACAATCTGCGGGTTTACAAGATGATGCTTAACCTGGCAAAGTGTTTGTTCGGTGTACCTGCAGGCAAGCTCTTGGGATTTTTGGTCTCTGAGCGTGGCATTGAGGCTAACCCGGACAAGATAAAGGCCATCACTTCTTTGTCTAAGCCGGCGTGTATTAATGATGTTCAGCACCTAGCGGGTCGTATTGCTGCACTGAGCCGGTTCATAAGCCGCCTGGGTGAGAAAGCTATTCCTCTATAACAGATGATGAAGAAGACAGACGATTTCGTCTGGAGTGATGTGGCCAATGAGGCGTTTGAGGCGCTTAAGAAGCAATTGGCTGAGCCACCTGTTCTGGCCGCTCCCGTGGAAAAGGAGCCTCTGCTCTTATATGTGGCGGCTAACAATAGGGATGTCAGTGCTGCAGTTGTGGTGGAGCGCAAGGAGGCGGGTAAGGATTATCCAGTTCAGCGGCCGGTTTATTATGTCAGTGAAGTCTTGACGGAGTCTAAGCAAAGATATCCACATTGGCAAAAGCTGGTGCTTGGGGTGTTCATGGCCAATCGCAAGCTGAAGCATTATTTTCTTGGTCACCCGATCACAGTGGTTAGTTCTACTCCTTTGGGAGATATCATTCAAAACAGAGAAGCCACTGGAAGGATTGCTAAGTGGGCAATTGAACTTGGACCTCTCAATCTGAAATATGTGCCCCGGACGGCTATCAAATCTCAAGCCCTGGTGGATTTTATCAATGACTGGACAGAGTGTCAAATTCCTGAGGAAAAGCCGGACAATACTTATTGGACGATTCACTTTGATGGATCCAGGCAATTGGAAGGCTCGGGGGCTGGAGTTGTTTTAACTTCCCCGCGAGGTGACAAATTCTGTTATGTTTTGAGGCTAATGTTTCCTTGTACTAACAATGCAGTAGAATATGAGGCTTTGCTTCATGGGCTCCAGGTGGCCAAGGAGATGAACTTGAGCCGGGTCAGATGTCTTGGCGACTCAGACCTGGTGGCTCAACAAGTCTCAGGCACGTGGGATTCTAAGGACCCTCGTATGGCGGCTTATCGTCAGGCGGTTGATGTTATTGCTGGCCACTTTAAAGGTTATCAGGTGGATCATATTGACCGACAGAAGAATGAGGCGGCTGACGCATTATCAAGGCTGGGGTCTCAGCGTAAGCCGGTGCCGCCTAATGTGTTCTTGGACGTGTTGCATCACCCATCGGTCAAGTTACCGTCGGAAGAGGATTTGGCTATACCTGACCCGGAAGGGCAATTTGTGGCAGCTCTTCGCGCGATCCCGGATTGGACGTTGCCTTATCTGGCATACCTAACCCGTGGTGAGTTACCTCAAGATGAGACTCTAGCACGGCAGATCATAAGGCGGTCTAAATCCATAACTATTGTCAATGGCGAGTTACACAGGCGCAGCGTGACTGGTGTCTTTCAGCGATGTGTTTCTCCTGATGAGGGCCGGGAAATCTTACATGATCCATGCCGGTGATTGTGGTCATCACGCCGGGTCAAAATCGTTGGTGGCTAAGGCTTTTCGACACGGTTTTTACTGGCTGACGGCTCATAAAGATGCAGAGTACTTGGTCAGTAAGTATGACGGGTGCCAGAAATTTGGACGGCGTGCCCATGTGCCGGCTCAAGAGTTGCGGATGATTCCAATCACTTGGCCGTTTGCGGTCTGGGGGCTTGACATGGTGGGACCTTTTAAGAGGTCCAAAGACAAAAGACCCACCTCTTGGTGGCGGTTGACAAGTTTACTAAGTGGATTGAGGCTGAGCGGGTCAGCAAGTGTGATGGAGCAACATCAGTTCAGTTCGTCAAAAAACCGATCTTTCGTTTTGGCTATCTGCATAGTATCATCACTGATAATGGCACAAATCTGTCCAAGGGGGCTATGAAGGAGTTCTGTGATGAGGAGCATATCCGTCTTGATGTATCTTCCGTAGCTCACCCGCAGTCTAATGGTCAAGCTGAGCGTGCTAACCAGGAAATTTTCAGAGGTATAAAACCTCGGCTCATGGTTCCTTTGGAGCGCACGCCGGGTTGTTGGGTGGAGGAGTTGCCGCCTGTTCTTTGGAGCATAAGAACCACCCCCAATAGGTCTACAGGCTATACACCTTTCTTCATGGTTTATGGCGCAGAAGCTGTTCTCCCCAGTGATATTTGTCATGACTCGCCCAGAGTGGCGGCTTACGTCGAAGCTGATAACGAGGCGGCGCGTTAGGATGCTTTGGATGCCTTGGACGAAGAACGAGATCTTGCAGCAGCTCGGTCGGCGATTTATCAACAAGACCTGCGTCGCTATCATAGCCGCAGGGTCAAGACCCGGACGTTCCAAGAAGGCGACTTAGTACTCCGGCTGATTCAAGACCAGTCAGATATTCATAAGTTGTCACCTCCTTGGGAAGGACCGTTTGTGATCAGCAAAAATCTCAACAATGGTTCCTATTATCTCATTGATGTACGGGAAAGTGACAAGTCTCGCACTTCTGGTGAAGAGACCAAGAGGCCATGGAATATTGCTCACCTTCGGCCATACTATACTTAAGCCGCCAGTCCGGCTCTCGTCAATGTACATATCCCTGCCATTGTATATACCAAGTTTTATGATATAATAAAGTGGGCATCCCCATGATTTGGGGCCTCTGCCATTTTTTCCGCACTAAAATTCGTGCAAAGGAGTTGATCCTTCATCAGGTCACTTGGGGGCTTCCAACCCACTGGGTTTAGCTTTCATACCCTCTTGGCCAGGCTTTATATGCCATGTTCGAGTTAAACCTGCCTGTTTGCAACTTGCTACTCCACTATGTGACCCGCCGAACTCTTGACAGTTATTCTTGATAAGAGACCCTGAACTTTCATAAGTTATTCTCGCACGAAGACCCTGAACTTGTCAAGGTTTAAACGGTGGCTTTTGTCACGAGAGAGCCGGCTTACAGTGAGCTAGGATAAACTCGTCTTGTCTACCGTAACCCCTCCGCTATGTGGGCCGTTCGTACTCTTAGCAATGTCAATCTTTTAAAGACCCTGAACTTGCTAGAGTTTAAACGATGGATTTATGTCACGTGAGAGACGGCTTACAAGTTTTTTAGGCTTTCTGCCAAGTTTCTTCGGAAACGATACAAAAAAATTTATCGCGCCTTTAAAGCCGGTTTATAGGGCGAGACATACAAAGTTATTTGTTTTTTGCAGGTACTCTCATGATAAGATTCTAAGTTTTGGAAATTCCGGCTTAGTAAGTCTCAGGGAGTATAACCCGCCCGGCGCGTCAAGGCAGTCAAACGATTATATATCAAAGACGAATTTGCTAAGTCGCCGGGAGAAGTTTAAAACAGTGCATCAAAAGCGCACGAGCAGGTGGTTAAATGTTTTCCTACTGCTATTACAAGGATGTTCAAAATGCCCAAAAATTGCAGCCTTCAAGTTTTTCAAGCAAATTCTAACCCGGTGAATTAAACAAGGCCGGGTTACCCTCACGTGATGCAAAGTTTTTCTCTAACTCGCCGCCGGGTCATCCTGTGCCGGGTCTTCGGTCTCTTGGATCTGGAGGTTGTCCACATCCCAATTGCAGTGGGTTAAAGCTTCAAACATGGCTTCATCGTGCATGATTGGAGATGGGTCAACATCGGGAGCGAAGAGATGCTTACGGCGTTGAGGAATCAGGCTCTTCGCTTCAAAAGTGGGCCCTCGAACACGCTTGTTCTCTTCAGAGTAAGCCGCCTGATATACTGTCAGGCCAGCCTCTCCGGCCAGCCGGCTTGCCAGAACCCGGGACTCCTTATGACAGCGAGAGTAATCTTCCTGTGTAAACTCCGAGCCGACATCCTTTAGTTGAGGGAAGCCATCCATCATCTCGGCCGGGTTAAGCTCCGGGGCATAAGCCAGCGACCAGCTCAAAGCAGCAATTGCGCCCTTGCGGGCGGCTGATCTCTTTAATTCTTCCAGCTGCTTCGGGATGGTCGACATGATTTCCAGCATGCCCTTCATGAACTTCGGAACACCCCTCTCAGTCATGACAGCCCTGATGGTAATTAGAGACCTGGCATACAACTATTCTATCAAAGAGTATAAAGCCTTGAGTTTCAGCAGGCTGTTGTCTGACAGTTGGCGGCTCCGTTCACCTACAGGCAAGTTAAATTTTATAAGTCGCCGGAAAAGATTCTCGACAAGTGCCTTTTTAAATATTGAAGGTTAAGAATGCTTACCAGGGACGGCTCCAATCATACAAGAGATCTGGCCTTTCAAATTGTTTAGCTCGTCAGTTACCGTTTTGAGACGGCCTTCTGCGTCTTCAGCACGCTTGGTCAGGGCGGCTTGGCTTGACTCGATGTCTTTCTTGACGGTCTTGAGCTCGGCCTTGGTCACATTCAGCTCAGTCAAGGCAATCTCATACTTGGCATCCATTTCTGCTTGGCCTTTCTGTTGCAAGGCCAGGCTCTCCTTAAGGTCTGACACGGCCGACTCAGCAGCGTTCAAACATTCCTGCACAGAGCAAGTTATAACAGAGCAAGGTTGTTAATTTTAAAGCCACTGGTCCAGCTCATACTGATTTTAAGTAAAGATTAGCACAATTATTACAAGTCCCAAGCAGATTGCAAGCAATTTACTTGACACTTGGGGGCTAATGTATCTCAGCTCTTTCTTATAGAGCCGGCTCATTACTTAGGTAATGACCCGACCCTTGGGGGCTACATTTGGCTCTTAATCTATGATTGAGTGCCGGCTCATTACTTAGGTAATAACCCGGCCTTTGGGGGCTACATTTGGCTCTTAATCTATGATTGAGTGCCGGCTCATTACTTAGGTAATAACCCGGCCCTTGGGGGCTACATTTGGCTCTTAATCTATGATTGAGTGCCGGCTCATTACTTAGGTAATGACCCGGCCCTTGGGGGCTACACTTGGCTCTTACATTATGATTGAGTGCCGGCTCATTATTGGCATAATGACCCGGCCCTTGGGGGCTACAACGCGATCTTACGAAAGATAGACAAGTGATAAAAGACCCGGCTGACCTTTTTGGAGAGATCAACCGGCCCTTGGGGGCTGCATAAGTATATATATGAAGGAGCAAGGGAAGTGAAGTACCTCGTATTTTTTCTTTATCATACCAACCAAGTTGGCTTCCATGTTCCGGCTTGTAGACAAACGGCTCAGGTAGCCAGAGTGTAGCTCGTCAGCGGTATGCTTTTCAAGGTTAAGGAGTTCAAGTTGACTATCTGCTTCCTTGAGATGAGCCTCCTTGTCTTCACTGGTATGCTTCGATAGTGTCTTGGAAGGCGCCGGAGACTTGTGAGCCGCCCCGGTAATGGTAACTTCTTCATGAGAAGTCATGTCTTGAGTTGTTGGCTGGGGGCTGGGCGGCTTAGGGTCAGCTTCTGTATGAGCTTCGAGAGCTTCAATATCCATATCCGCCGGCTCATTGTGCTGAGGAGCTTCTTCATGAGTGTCTTTGACGGTTTCAGAAGGCTCAACATGAGCTTCAGGGATGCTTGGCTTTGGAATTGCCGGCTCTGGAGCATCAGGTATGGCGGCTGACCCGCCAGTTTTTCTCCGTTTGGCTTGAGCCCTGTAAAGCAAAGTTAAAAATACACATCAATGAGTAAGGATGGATTATTAAGACAAAGAGTGGGATATCAAAAATACTTACCCCTGGTTGATGATAAGGGGAGGCAACTTTGAAGTTGTTGAGTCGCCGGAAGAAGGAGGCGAGTCCTAAAAAAGTTAGCATTGTTAAACATTGATAAGCTGCAAGGATAGCATGCAGGAAAAATAAGTTCAAGACAAGAAAGTACTTCGGTGCGCTGTTTTCGAGGGGCCGGCTCTTCGGGTAAGCCGGTTAAAAGGTCTCCAGAGCAGGTGCTCCGGGTCTGACGTCTGCTGTCATCTTGCTGTTTCTTCAAAAGAAAGTTAGGACCCAAGTGAGCAAAAGGACGTGAACTCTTTACCTTCCGTACAGCCCGTCGTACTCTCTTTACTGGTGAAAGATCCGAGTCAAAGGAGACAATGGTTACCTCGACAGCATCGGCATGACTTGTTTCTGCTTCTTCCTGTGAGTAATCATCGTCAATGAGCTGCATAAAGAGAAGACCAAAGGAGTCAAGTTCTACCTCTGAGTCGTCTAAATCAAATAGCTATTCCGCTGACTGTTTCCTTTTGCGGGTTGGCGCCTTAGTTTTTGACGCCTTGGGGACTTTGCTTTTCTTCTTGAGCGTAGGGGGCAACAGTTTTTTCCAGAAGGAAGAGCCGGCCTACGCATGGCAAAGCATATTGGCAGAAAAGGTTTAATATAGTATATGAGGTACAGCAGTAAAGAATGGATGAGGGTTAGGATGGAAAGACTTACATCCGGAGCCGGGTTAAGTGCAGAGAAGGGATTTAAGCTCGTCTTGCTGAAGGCGGCTAATGATTCCCCCAACAGAGACTTGATGATGGTGTTAAGATCCTGGTCCTTCAAGGGAGTCCGGGTGAAGCGCTGAGGGTCGTCCACTTTACCAGTGCATTGGCACAGTAAGGCACCACAGCGGCTTAGCGGCAGAATCCTCCAGGAGACCCAGCAGCGGGTCAGATCAACACCCGTCAATCCGTTGGCTAATAGGGCCCTGACTTTTGAGAAAGTAGAGGCATATTGAGCACGTTCGGCGGCTGACATCCGGCCTAGAAGCTCTGTATCGGTGCTAAGCCGGTAAGGACGATAGCCTGGCAGTGGGTTCTCCCCCTCTGGTGAAGTGTCTTGGCAGTAGAACCGAGTCTTGTTCCATTCCTTGGGGTGACTCGGCAGAGTTGCTGCTGGGAAGAGTACGTCCCTCCGTCTCTAAAGAGTGACGCCCCCAAGCTCAAGGCTTAACCCGTCTGCCATTTCTGTCTGGCGGTTGATGTAGAAGTACTCTTTGAAGAGATCAATGGGCGGTTCCTCTTGAAGGTAGGCCTCACAGAAAGTTTGAAATTAGCACATATTGGTGACAGAATTCGGGCCAATGTCTTGGGGGTGTAGTTTGAATGCGTGTAAGACGTCCCGGAAAAACTTGGACCCGGGTGGGGAGAAGCCACGAAGAAGATGGTCTGTGAAGACAATGACTTCCCCGTCTTTGGGTTTGGGGGTAGTCTCATTACCTGGAACCCGCCAGTGGATAACATCCTAAGCCGGCAGAACTCCCATGGTGACAAATTCTTTGAGTGACTCTTCGGTCACTCCAGACTTTACCTAGTTGCAGGTGGACGGAGTTTTAGACATGGTGGCAGCTTAGGAAGCTGCGGGAAGACATGAGTATTTGGCAGGTTAAAAATACATTCTGACCAAGGTCGCTATGGCTGGAAATGGTGACAGTGTTTGGCGGGTCAATATAAAATTATGAGCCGCCGAAGCTATTTGCGGTTTGACAGCTTGAGCCGGCATCTTTACGGTGGGTCAAGTTTATCAGCGCAGACTGGAAATTTGCTAAGTGTTGAGAAACAGATTCTGCAACCACGGCTATGGATTCAAGATCTACGGGCGAGGGAAAAAGAAAAATAATTGTAGCCCTAAAAAATCGGTGGAAGAACATGTGTTTTCTAGGCAGATTGAAAGGAGCTGTAGATCTATAATGAGTACGGCGTGATTATGGAGCGGACGGCCGCATGATTTGGGCAGTATTACGAGGCCCTAAAGAGGTGCTTTCCATCTAATCGGTGAAGGACGTTCTTATAAGCGGTGATGAACACTGAAGAACTCGATGAACTCGGGAGAAACCTAATGCAGATCTGACAAGGGGCAGAGATGAAACCTGGAGGATGCGAGCGGATGCGGCGGTGTTCTGGACGCACTCAGGTTGATGCAGCGGCCTGAGTTGATGAAGACGACGAGGATTGAATGGCGCGATGAGCTTCGGCGGTGCGGCAAGCTTTGCTGGTCCAGAGGTAGAAGAAGAGATGGCGGCAGGGAAAAATGAAAGTGATAACCCCCCGTGCTTATTTATAAGGCTATAATGGTCTCACAACGGTCCAGTGCGGGAATCGAGGGAGCACGATGATGATTAAACTAAGAAGACGCCTCGATTCTCAGGCTAGTCATATTAATGAAGAAAGATCCGTTCTGACGTCAGGGGAATCTTTTTTGATTTTTTTGATGACGTCACAGTGGGTTATGAAAGTTTGTCAGAGACGACGCTGCTCATTTTCGGCGGGTCATAGAGATTGTCAGAAAGGACAAGGCTCGCCAACCAGAGGATTTGGAGATTGATATGAACCAGTTCAAATCAACCTGGGGCCTAATGTTGGGGATGTATCCCCGTGGTGAGACCCGCCCAGGAGGGGCCGGGTCATACAGTTGGCGGCATACGACAAGATTTGGTGTGGGTTCACTCAATGGGCCTGGAGGCCCAGAGCTAGAAGACGAGATGTAACTCGGTGGCGTAAGCCGCCGGGTGGCGGCTTGTTAGACAAGGCATGTTGTGTAGTTAGAGGTGAGGTCGGTTATCAAGTATAACCCGACCCGGACTCTTGTAAGCCCAGGGCCTTGACCTGTGTATATAAAGGCGGGTTACCTGGGCAGCTTAGGCTACGAAAAACAACTCATCGATAGCTAGGTCAAGCGAACTCGCTCCCTTGTAATCGATACCCAATCAATACAACACAAAGCAGGACGTAGGCTTTTACCTCTTTCCGAGGGGCCGAACCAGGGTAACTCTTGTCTCCCGATTCCGATCAACCCCCTCGAGCTCACCACCTTAGCGATGGCCTCGAACCTAAGTCCTTTCACGGGCACATCTGCCGTGACAAAACCACGATAGGTTGCGATCCCGAGGTGACCCGCTTGAGTTTCACACTAGAACTGCTAAAGACGAAGGCAAAAAACAAATGGACAGACGCAAGCCTGGGTGACCTTTTGAAGTATGTAAAGAAGGTTCTTCCCCCGGGAAGCCCGTGTCCCACTAGTGTCGAGGAGGCCAAAAAAATCGTGTGCCCTCTTGATCTTCCGCACATTAGATACCACGTGTGCATCAACGATTGCATCATATATCGGAACGAGCACGCGGAAAAAACCATCTGCCCAAAGTGCAATGCTTCATGATATAAGAAGGCTGAAAAGAAAGCTCCATAGAAAGTCATATGGTACTTTCCCATCACTCCTCGGCTGCATCGGTATTTAGTAGATCCTAAGGAAGCAAAGCTCATGCGATGGCACGCGGATAGGGTGAAGCCAGACGAGGGAGATGATCCGAAGCTGAGACACCTCACAGTTGCTAGCCAATGGAGAGCATTAAACACTGAATATAAATATTTCACAGATGATCCAAGGAACATCATGTGCTTGGCGCTAGTAGTGATGGCATGAAACCGTTTGGCAACCAGAACCAATCATAGCACATGACCCGTGTTTGTATGGATGTACAACCTCCCCCTTGGAAGTGCATGAAGGAAAAATACATACACATGACTATGCTTATTCAAGGGTCGAGACAACCGGGAAATGATATTAATCCGTATCTCAGGTTACCGAAAGAGGATCTACACAGGTTATGGACAACGCCGACGAAGACATGGGACACCATCACAGGAGAGTATTTCAACATGAGGGCCACATTGATCACGACGGTGCACGACTATCTCGGTTACGAATATGTCGCGGGCCAGGTGTGCCATGGATATTGCGGATGCACATGGTGCATGGATGATACAACATCTCAGTAACTATCGAAAGATGGAGGGTCTTCAAAAATCGTGTACATGGGGCATCAAAGATGGCTCGAGAAGGATGATGTAGGATCACTAGAAGAGTGTCTAGAGGGGCGGTGAATAGACTACTAGCACGAATGAAAAACCTAACCTTTTCCCAAATTAATTGGTTGGCAGATTTTAGCAATTATAGCAAGTCTAACACACCCTACACATGCAAGTCAACAAGTATGGCAGCGGAAAATAAAGACATTGCACATGGAAGTAAGGAGTTGAGATAGGGAGATCAGACGCATGAGGGACACGAAGATTTTTCCTGTGGTTCCGATAGGTGGTGCTATCGTACGTCCATGTTTATCGAGTCTTCAACCCATGGAGGGTAACGGTCGCGAGAGTCCACGAAGGGCTCCACCCATAAGGGTCCACGAAGTAGCAACCTTGACTATTCCATAACGGCTTCCGTCCACGAAGGACTAGCCTCATTATGGGTAGATCTTCACGAAGTAGGCGATCTCCTTGCCCGTACAAACTTCTTGGTTCAACTCCACAACACGAAGTAGGAGGCTCCCAAGCGACACCTAACCAATCTAGTAGGCACCACCCTCCAAAAGGTAATAGGCTCGGCAATGTCGATGAACTCCTTGCTCTTGTGCTTCAAGATGATAGACTCCTCAACACACAATCACTCTCTCATAGATTTTGCTAGGGTGGAACAGATTGAATTGGTGGAAAGCAACTTGGGGAGGCTAGAAATCAAGATCCATATGATTGGAGTGGATGATCTTGACCTCAACACAAGGGTAGGTGGCTCTCTCTCAGAAAATTGGATGGGGCAAGTATGGAATAGTTATGAGTGCTTCTCTTTCGAGTGGGTGGTGGTGAAGGGGTATATATAGGCATCCCCAAAAATCCAACCATTACACCTAAAGTGACCAACTCGGTGACACCGAAGTGTAAAACTCGGTGGTACCAAGTTGCTCCAAAGGTAGCAACTTTTGAATCTCGGTGAGACCAATATATAAATCTTGGCAGTACCGATAAGAGGACCAACGGTCAGAATGCACAACTCGGTGAGACCGATTATCAAATTTCGGTAGTACCAATTCTTGACAACGGCTAACCAGAAAGTTGGTCCAAAACTCGGTGAGACCAATTCACAAAACTCGGTGGTACCGATTCTTGAGAATGGCTAACCAGGAAGTTGGTCCAAATCTCGGTGAGACGGATTGGCAAAACTCGGTGGTACCGATGCTTGAAAATAGGATACCCGAAAGTTGGCAACTGATTTCGGTGGCACCGAATGGAATGATGGTAGTACCGAGATGCTAGGGTTTGGCATGGATCTGTCTAGGGTTTGAATCTCGGGGAGACCGAATAGGAATTGTTGGTCTTACCGATTTGAGTGGTAGGGTTCTAGACAGAGTATTTGTGGGAGAGCTTGTGGGTGTTTTTGGTGACTATCACTTGTGCACGTGGAGCATCTTGTTCACCACTCGTTCCTCCAGATGATGTTGTGCTCGTTCCTCTCGAAGTTGTGAAGCTCTTCATGCATGGCGTTCACCCAATCCGGGTCTTCAAGAGCTTGTTCTACCTTCAAGGATTCAATGCTATAAATGAAAGAATAATGCTCACAGAAATTAGCTAAGAGAGTTTTAGAGCGAGTGATTCTCCTGGTTTGTATGTCACCGAAGATTTGATTTGGAGGATGGTTCTTGGTCACTCTTGCTCGAACTCAGGGTGGCTTGGGCTTGTTAGATGGTGGAGCTTCTTCATCATCATCTCCTTCATCTTCGTTGTTGTTGAAGGTGTCGTTTCCTTGAGGTGGTGGTGAAGGTGGTTGCGGTGGATCATCATGATGTACTTCCTCCTCTTCATCTTGTCGTGTACCGCTTGTGGATGCCTCCATGTCGTGTTGAGGATCACCTTGACGTGAAGTAGGGGCTTCCACTTGAGTTGACGAAGTACTTTCTTTCACCTCCATGGGACGAATCTTACCGATGGACAAGTCTTGGATAGCTTCCGAAGGATCCTTATCTCCTACATCATTTGGCAATTGTTCGACTTGCGAACCATTAGATTCATCAAACTTCACATCTACCGTCTCTTCAACTTTTCGAGTGAAGTTGTTGTAGACACGGTAAGTGTGAAAGTTCGATCCGTAACCAAGTAGGAAACCTTCATGAGATTTAGGAGCAAATTTAGTACGACGATACTTATCAAGAATGTAGCACTTTGAGCCGAATACCCGAAAGTATCCAACTTGGGGTTTGTTACTGGTGAGTAGCTCGTATGCCGTTTTAGCGAGAAGCTTGTGCAAGTAGAGTCGGTTTGTGGCATGACATGCTCTTTCCACGGCTTCTGCCCAAAAGTGTCTTGGCGTCTTGTATTCGTCAAGCATCGTTCTTGCCATATCAATAAGAGTCCGGTTCTTCCTCTCAACAACTCCATTTTGTTGAGGTGTGTACATAGCCGAGAACTCATGTGAAACACCTTCTTCGTCAAGAAAGGTATCTACATGGGTGTTCTTGAACTCCGATCCGTTATCACTCCGAACCTTCTTGATCTTCACTTCAAACTGATTTTGCGCTTTGCGAACGAAGTTCTTGAAGATCTTTTGTACATGTGACTTATCATCAAGAAAGAATACCCACGTAAATCTGAAAAAATCATCAACTATAACTAGACCATAGGAATTTCCACCGAGGCTCTTGTAAGCATTGGGACCAAAAAGATCCATGTGAAGTAACTCGAGTGGTCTCCTAGTAGTCATGATATTCTTTACGGGATGACTTCCACCTACTTGCTTTCCAGCTTGACAAGCACTACAAAGTCTATCTTTGTCAAAGATAACATCTTTAACACCAAGTATATGATCACCTTTGATAAGCTTGTCTAGATTACGCATGCCAACATGTCCTAGTCTTCTATGCCAAAGCCAACCTTTAGAAGATTTTGCTATAAGACAAGTATGAGGTTTGGATCTCTTAGTGAAATCGACAATGTATAGATCACCTCTACGGAAACCGGTAAAGACCATGTTATGATTATATTGACAAAACACTTGGCAATCTACTTTCGTGAATAGCACATTAAAACCAAAATCGGCAAGTCTAGATACGGAAAGAACATTGTAGCCAAGGGATTCAACAAGCATGACGTTTTGAATAGAGCTAGCTATCATGATATATGGCCACCTTACCAAGACCAAGTACCTTACCCTTGGAGTTGTCACCAAAAGTTACATACCTTCGCGGTCCATGGTTTGGTGTGATCTCTTCAAACATATTTCTATCTCCGGTCAGATGATCCGTGCATCCACTATCGAGAATCCACTCTTTTCCTCCGGACATGTAATCCTTGAAGTTTGCCATGAGACTTAGATTCATCATGATCTTCTCATGCTTGATGTCGAACAACTCATCTTCATCATAGTAGCCATGTTCCACATTGTCATCATCAAGTGGGAAATCCTCGTCATAAGAAACAAGAGATTCGTTAGGGTTGTGATCATGACAATGTTCAAGATTATGAATGCGAATGGCTTCATCAATGACGTTGTTGATAGTTATGACATCTCCTTTAGCACGCATGAGGTCTGTAAGCTCAAATAGATAGTCGTCAAACTTAGGATCACTAGGCATCATTTTGTGAAAGACAATAGTTTTATGAAGAATTTCATCAAGATTACTCAATGAATAATTTGGATATCGTTTCTCCAAATCATTCCAGAAAGTATAAGCACATTCAAAATTCTTCATTTGATTAAGCACACAATCCTAGGCAATCCTCTAATGATAAGATTAACAGTTCTAAGATTGCATAGCATATCAATTTCCTCTTCGTGTGTGGGATGTAAAGGATCAATGGGAGGTACATAGGGGTTCTTAACATACTTGCTCAAATGAAATTCATTGAATAGCTCAAGCATCTTATATTTCCATTGACTATAGTACTCCCCATCAAGAATAGGCACTCTACAACTCAAAGTCCCCAAACTAGACACATCCATCTTCCTCCACGGTGATAAAACCGATGCAATGGAGACCAATGCTCTCATACCACTTGTAGGATCACTAGAAGAGTGTCTAGACGGGGGGTGAATAGACTACTAGCAGGAATTAAAAACCTAACCTTTTCCCAAGTTAATTGGTTAGCAGATTTTAGCAATTATAGCAAGTCTAACACACCCTACACATGCAAGTCAACAAGTATGGCAGCGGAAAATAAAGACATTGCACGTGGAAGTAAGGAGTTGAGATAGGGAGATCAGACGCGTGAGGGACGCGAAGATTTTTCCCGTGGTTCCGATAGGTGGTGCTATCATACGTCCACGTTTATGGAGTCTTCAACCCACGGAGGGTAACGGTCGCGAGAGTCCACGAAGGGCTCCACCCATAAGGGTGCACGAAGTAGCAACCTTGACTATTCCATAACGGCTTCCGTCCACGAAGGAATAGCCTCACTATGGGTAGATCTTCATGAAGTAGGCGATCTCCTTGCCCGTACAAACTTCTTGGTTCAACTCCACAACATGAAGTAGGAGGCTCCCAAGCAACACCTAACCAATCTAGGAGGCACCACCCTCCAAAAGGTAATAGGCTCGGCAATGTCGATGAACTCATTGCTCTTGTGCTTCAAGATGATAGACTCCTCAATACACAATCACTCTCTCACAAATTTGGCTATGGTGGAAGAGATTGAATTGGTGGAAAGCAACTTGGGGAGGCTAGAAATCAAGATCCATATGATTGGAGTGGATGATCTTGACCTCAGCACAAGGGTAGGTGGATCTCTCTCAGAAAATTGGATGGGGCAAGTATGGAATAGTTCTGAGTGCTTCTCTTTTGAGTGGGTGGTGGTGAAGGGGTATATATAGGCATCCCCAAAAATCCAACCATTACACCTAAAGTGACCAACTCGGTGACACCGAAGTGTAAAACTCAGTGGTACCGAGTTGCTCCAAAGGTAGCAACTTTTGAATCTCTGTGAGACCGATATATAAATCTCGGTGGTACCGATAAGAGGACCAATGGTCAGAATGCATAACTCGGTGAGACCGATTCTCAAATTTTAGTGGTACCAATTCTTGACAATGGCTAACCAGAAAGTTGGTCCAAAACTCGGTGAGACCAATTCACAAAACTCGGTGGTATCGATTCTTGAGAATGGCTAACCGGGAAGTTGGTCCAAATCTCGGTGAGACCGATTGGCAAAACTCGGTTGTACCGATGCTTGAAAATAGGATACCCGAAAGTTGGCAACTGATTTCGGTGGCACCGAATGGAATGATGGTAGTACCAAGATGCTAGGGTTTGGCATGGATCTGTCTAGGGTTTGAATCTCGGTGAGACCGAATAGGAATTGTTGGTCTTACTGATTTGAGTGGTAGGGTTCTAGACAGAGTATTTGTTGGAGAGCTTGTGGGTGTTTTTGGTGACTATCACTTGTGCACATGGAGCATCTTGTTCACCAACAGTACCTTACCCCCTTTTAATAGTATTGGCTTTCCTATGGACTCAAAGTGATTTCTCACAAAGTAAAATGTAGAGTCCTCTTGCTTGAAGCTTTGCCAATCCATTTCCTTGCATCTAGGGGTTTCTCCTCACAATCCTTTTTGCCAACACTCTCTGTGGACTTCTGAAATACACTAGGTAAAAGTATTAGTCCAAGAGACAATGTATGTTGTCATGAATTATCAAAACCACCAAGGGAGCATGTTGTGCTTTAAGATGACGCTTGGAGAAAGCATGGAGATCTATTCGATGGTAAGGCCAAGCATCGAGGACCTCCCCGTAAGCAGAGTGGCATCAAAATTGATGAGTTGTTGAAGAAGTGGGAAGAGTTCCCCTCGTCGGGAAAGATGAATAAAAAGGCGCCGGAGCCGCTGTTGAAGGTATGGAAAACGAGGTCTGTTTTCTAGGACTTGGAGTACTGACCCAAACTAGACACGCCTCATAGCCTTGATCAAATGCATATCACGGAGAATATCCTCGAGAGTTTGCTTGGAACATTGATGAACTTGTCGGAGAAGACCAAGGATGGGCCGAAGGCAAGAAAAGACTTGGAATTTTTGGATATCAGGAAAGATCTCCACATGCCCGGTAAAAAGTCGTCGGAGGAGACGGAGACGGAGATGGAGATGGAAGATAGGGGCAAAAAATCAAACAAGAAGGGATAAAAATATTTCCCCCCTCTTGCTTCACCTTAGATCCGAAGGAGGTCGATCAATTCTTCAACTGCCTTGCTGGAATCAAAGTTAGTTCCGGATACTGTGGGAAGATAAGCAGATATCTGGACACCAAGAAAAAAGGTTCAATGGGATGAAGTCTCATGACTGTCACATGATGATGACACAAATACTCCCGGTTACACTTAGAGGGATTTTGGACACACACGTCCGTGATACACTTACTGATCTATGCCACCTTTTTGATTCTATCTCTCAAAAGTCGATCAGTGTGAAGCAACTCAAAAGGCTACAGGAAGAGATCGTTGTCATAGTAAATGAGCTAGATATGTACTTTCCTCCCGCATTCTTTGATGTCATCGTGCATCTGTGTGTCCACATCGTGGATGACATCATCGACCTAGGGCCGACATTCCTACACAACATGATGTCGTTCGAGAGGATGAATGGGGTCATCAAATGATTCATTCGTAACATGTCCCATCTGGATGGAAGCATCACCCAGAGCTATCTGATCAAAGAGTGCATCTCCTTCTGCGAGAATTATCTAGGCGTCGAAGAACCTATTGTTGGTTTGTCCGTCAACAAGCATCATGGAAGGCTGAAAGGAGAAGGTCACATCAACGGCCGGAGGGAATTGAATGTGCACCGCTCGGGCCGACAGGATGACTTTGACATAGCTAGCTTAGTAGTGCTACAACACCTAGATGTGCTAGAAGATTTCGTGACACTGCACAAAGAGACCATCGCAAAGAACTACCGTGATCGTGGGCTGCACAGAACAGACGCTAAAGTTATTAGAGAGCACAAATCCACTTTATTGCGTTGGTTCAAAGAGCGAGTTGTGGCTAATCCCCCGGAAGAGGGTTGTCCGAACAGAATGTTCATATATGCCTTAGCACATGGCCTGACGGTCAAACTCGTGACTTATTAGGCATACGATATCAAGGGATACATGTTCTACACGGAGGCCAAAGATATAAACAGTGAATACCAGAACTCAGGGGTGACGATGGAAGCCATGACCAGTGATGTAACTGAAAGATACTACGTAAGGGTCAAAGATATCTGGGAGCTTGTCTACTCTGGAGTGCATAGCGCGACGATGTTCGTGTCAGATGGGCTAAGAACGTACAAAGAGAAAACCGACATTTCACTACCATGTGTATACCTAATGCCAATAGTGGTACCGTGAACGCCACCACCAAAAATGAGCAATGGGTACACGCTAAGCACGTGACACAATGATTATTCATAATAGACCCTCGTAATCCCAACCGTGTTGTCGTGAGGAGAGGCAAAAGGAGCATCGTTGGAATGGATGCAGTCGCCAGCGAGGAAGACTACGACTAGTACGGTGACCCGATGAGGGAAGATGATGATGACGATGAACCACACATCAAAAGAAGAAGCATGACAACATTACCTAAGAAAGATCATACTCCCTAGAAAAGGAAAAGTCACGACAAGGGGCTCAATTATTCGACAGCGAACAAAAGAGGAAAGAAGAAGATCAGTCTCAAGCGTCGTCGCCCACATGCTAACAAACTATCATAATTTGTGTGTACATATTCTGTATAAGTACATAACACCGTTATCGGTCAAATGATGTAATATATATTATGCACTAATTATTATTCGGAGGTGCTTAGTGGGAGGTGATCATACGGCGGGACGGCCCGGGGGTGTTATTACTACATAATTAGAACAAGGAAAGGAAAAAGAAACAGAAAAACGAAAAGGAAAAATGAAAAAGATAGAGAAAAAGGAAAAAGGAAAATGTAGAAGAAAGAGAAAAAGGAAAAGTAAAAGTAAAAGCAAAAGAAAAAAATGCGAAAAAATAGCAGTAGCACCCCTTAACTATAGTGCGTGTTGGGAGTAAAAGCGATATAGCTAATTTAGCTATAGCGCGTGTTACTAAAGCGCACTATAGCTAAGTTGGCTATAATCACTCAGGCGCCGGCCGTTCCCCACTCCTCCCCAATCCCCACTCTCTCTTTCACACTCGATCCTCCCTCCCTCCCTCTCTCTCTCTCTCTCTCTCTCTCTCTCTCTCTCTCTCTCTCCCAGCGCCGTTGCCGCCGCCCCCAACATCACCTCCCAGCATGCGCACGGCCGCCACCGCCGCCAACCCCGGCCCCCCTCAGCCCCGGCCACCGCCCCCGACCTTGGCCGGCCCTAGCCCCGACCCTGACCCGGCAACCCCGAACCCGGCGACCCCGACCCCGTTCTCCGACGACCCTGATCCCGACCCAGGCGACCCCGACCCCGGTCTCCCTCGGCCCCGTCGCCGCTGACCCCGGCCCCGATCCCGACCCCACGTACGGTGCCTCACACCCCCTTCTTCCCTGTTTTTTTAATAAAAATGAAAATGAAAATGAAAATAGAAATGAAAATGAAAATAGAAAATGAAAATGAGGCAAAATAAAATGAAAATGAAGATAAAAAAATTGTTTTGCTATTTTGCTGTCCAAATGAGGCAAAATAAAATGAAAATGAAAATAAAAGAATGGAGGTTTGATTATATATGAAAATGAAAATAAATTGTTTTGTTGTCTATATATAGAAAAAGTAAATCAAAAAGAGGTTTGAGCTCATGTTTTGCTGTCCATATATAGAAAAAGTAAATAAATTGTTTTGCTTCCCATATATAGAAAAAGTAAATATTTTTTTTGATGCCCATATATAGCTAATTTTTATTAGGTAGACTGTAGATAATGTTGGATATAAAAAATACTATGTCTTTTTTCTATATATCTATGTGTGTCTATAACTAATCTTGTGAATGCTTGACGCATAGGTAGATCATCGCCGTGCCGCTCGACACCCGGACCGCATCCTCGACAAGCAGCTAGTGAGCATCCCAAAACCCACACTATTGCTCTTGATAGAATGTGGGCCTGCGGCCTGAGGATGTTGAGAGAATGTGGGACATGTCGAGTGTTGTGGTCCTAAGGCTGTTTTTGTTTGCATGGAATGTTGATACAATGTGTTGTGGGCCAGAGGCCGTTCTTGTTTGCAGGGAAAGCTATTATGAGTGGCCTATGTTTTGCCGGAATGTTGATTCATTTCCGTTCCGGCAAATTTCAGGCGTTCGATATGTGCCATTTTTAGCATAGGTCATGCCGAAATTTTTCTTGAATTTTGACATTACCTGTGCTTCAAGGTAGACATGTCGAGTGCCCAAGATTTGCCGGGTCGGAAATGAAACGACAGCCAGGAAAAACATAGGCCATTTTTATGTCATTATTCATTTTATTATATGAAGCTCGAGAATCAAACAACAGGTTGAACCCTAGGAAACATGGCCGATAACGATGAAGCCGGAGTTTCTCGCACCCAAGAAGGAGAAGCACACGCTTACCTCAACTATGTGGCAAGACAGGAGAACCAAGGGAAGCAGGCCCCCCTTCTCATGACGGGCAGTGGTGGTGGCGCCGACACCGACGACACTGATGCCACCAACACCGGCACTGAGACGGAGACGACCACTGATGATGTGGCTAACGAGACCACGGAAGGAGGTACCTCCCAAGCGAGTGAAGGAAACAAGGCAAGGAGGGAAGGAAATAAGGCAAAGAAGACATGACGCCCAAATCAGCTCGGCATCGGAAGACTAGTGATCACGAAGGTGCACGAAGACGAGTTCGAGATAACAGAGCCACGGGAAGTGGAAGGGACGTACGACAACCAACTAGCATGCATCCTACGGGATACCGCTAACATCAGTGACACAAAAATACAGAAGAATGAACCTTTGCAACACCTGCTCCTAACTAGGTTGCACGCAAGATTCATGTTCCCCGATCGGGATGAAAAGGTCGACCCATGGGATGATCCTGCCATGAAGAAAATAAACAACAAAGCCCTAGGAAGGTTCAACAACGCATCGAGCACCTAGAAAACAAGGGTGAAAAAGGCGATTGAAGTAGACCATCAAACCTATGCCCAGATTAAAGAAGACAATCCGACAATTTCGGAAGAGGACTTTGGAAACTTCAAGGCGACTTGCGCTGAAGAAGCTGCCAAGGCCAGGTCGGAGAAAGGCAAGCAACTTCAGGGAAGGAACATGGGGAACCACCGCCTCGGGAGTCATGGTTACACGGGCAAGAGGCACGTGTGGGCTAAGGAGGACGCGAAACGTGAACGTCTGGGGCTCCCAGACCCCTTGGCTGAGTTCACCAACCAACAGGAGCATGACTTCATCAGGGCCCGATTCTCATGGGACCCTATAAAAAGAGGAATTTTACACGGACGGGCCTACGAGGGAATTCATTAGAATAATGGTAATAATCATTTTACCACCTTGTCTTTGCTTCTGATCAACTCGACTACGTTCTAGTCATATTCGTAATTGATTCATGCTCATTTTGCAGAGAAAGCAACACAAGCTTGGAGCCAAAAGGGACTCGTCGACTCACTCGATTCAGTCGTCGGCGAAGTACGAGTGGGACACCCCTTTCAACCAGGCCATCAACGTAATGATGAGACACGCGGTGGATAGGCGGCCACAGTATGGACGTGTGCACGCCGCCGGAGACGGTGCCACGTGGAAGTAATACTATATGGAGGACGCCGAGGCCAAAAAGTAGAGATAGAAGTTAAGTCAAGTCACTATCGACGAGAACGTGGCACAAGCGATCGAGAAAAATAAAGCTGAAACCGTAGCTGAGGCAACCCGGGAAGCGGTAGCTACATGCATAAATGATGTGGCAGCTGCGTTGACAAGCTTGATTCCAACTATGGTCAATTGGGTACAACAAAATCCACACCTCCCCCAACTGATTTTCCCATGCCCAGCTTCATTGGGAGAAACTCGTTAAACTTTGCACCTGCACCTGTACCTGCTATGGCGACGACACCCGCACCTACTCTAGCAGCAGCACCTGGTGCAGCACCTAGTCCCACACATGCACCCTCTGATAGCAGCCCGTGCTCCGTCTCTGGCTTGAATGTCGGGCCGTCGACATTGGCAAATCTCGATGCCCTCATAGTAAATACGCGTCGCACGCTCATCAACATAACTAATTAATCTTCAGTTCCCTTTGACTTTCGGATCTCTGACGTCGAACACATGTCTTTGCAGGACAACTCCATTCTGTGCACCCTCTTCTGCCACATGAATGGCGGGTTGGTGGATGTGGGGAAGGCTACTATAATGAAGCCCAAGGATAGCTTGTTCCACGACCGGCAGATGCCCGATAAAGCCTTAAGGGTCTCCGTGGCGAGTGTGAAACAGGGCTACGAGGGTTTATATCTTCCCATACAAATCGGTGGAGAGGAGGACGAGACACCAAAGAAGCTTGGCAAATCCAAAAATTGGTAGATCCTGTGGCCGAAGAATCTTCTTCGTTTGGAGGTGGTCGGGAGCACACCAACGGGACCTAAGCAAGGTATGACCACAACCCCACCTACACGATTACGACCACCGTGTGTGCTGCTGGGTGAGGGCGAGTGACACGAGGAAGGGGGTCCAACCGTTCTGGCGGCTGATGACATCGCCCCCATGGATGAGGATATGGATCATGACATGGAGGACGAGGAGCCCCTCCAGTGTCTCAATACCGGCGCCTATGAGGACGTAGTGATGAGTCAGCCATATGAGCATGGGTCGGAGCCGGAACGTCCTCGGGAGTGCAAGAAGTCTTTGTGCATGCAAGTCTCGCAGGACACCCCTCCAGATGCCGCCTCTACCCAAGCTCAACTAAGGAAAGGTCGTGCAATGCTGAGCCCGACGACACTGGGGTAGGTGGTTAGAAAGGGTCTGATAGACTGAAAGTGCGTTATATTGACTAGAGGGGGGGTGAATAGGCGATTTTTATAAATTCGTCACTTGAGGAAATACTAGTTGAGGAATTTGCTAAGTGACGAACTACTCGCAGTGGAATAAGTACTCAAGTGAATGTGAAACATAGCAGTAGCATAGTCATCATGATGAAATGAAACATACACAGAGCATGAGTAGCGTGAACAGGATAAGCAGGCAGAAGATAATGTAACTGAAGAATTTGAGGTGAGGAAATTGAGAAAGTCTTCAGTCAAATTCTTCAAACAGTAACGATCAATTTCATCAACACATATATGAGGAAATGAAAGGGTTGAGGAAATAGAACCAGGGGCTCGATGAACACAAGGATTTGATGACCCAGTTCCAACTGCTGTGACAGTCGTACGTCTGGTTCGGAGCGGCCTGGTATTTAAACCAAAGGGCACACAGTCCCAGGACACACAGTCCTTACCGTATTCTCCTTGAGCTAAGGTCACACAGACCTCGCCCAACACTCGTGGTAAGTCTTCAGGGTAGACTTCCAAAACCCTCACAAACTGGTCACCCGGCAATCCACAATTTACTACTGGATGCTCTAGACCACTGTCACCCGGCGATCCCCAATTGACTGCAGGATGCACTAGACCATGACGCCTAACCGTCTGGAAGATACACAGTCTTCAAAGGTAACAAGCGTCAGTTCCACACAGGAACAATTTCTTCAGTGATGCTCAATCACTTTGGGTTGGTGGTTTGGTTTTGGGGTTTTTCCTCACTGGTGATTTTCGCTCAAAGTCCTCGAGGAATGGGATGCTCTCAAATGACAAGTGTCAAGTTCTCTCTCAGAGCAGCCAACCAGCTAGTGGTTGAGGGGGGTGGCTATTTATAGCCAGGGTGCATCCCGACATGATAAGACATAAATGCCCCCCAATCATATGACCATTAGTTGGATAGAATATCTGGACAGCTGGCGCAAGGCACAACAACAGTCGGAATTTTAACTCTCAAATTCCTCAGAGCTTATCATATTCCTCACTTGTATGCAATTCGCACTGGCGAAATCCTAACTCCTCAGTCAGACCAATTTCCTCAGAGACCAGAAGAACATCGTCTCTGTCACTAAAGAACTTGACTGAACTGCAAGAGGTTTCCAAAGGCTTCACTCGAAGGATTGGGTTATGTTGAGGCTTTTGAGTTGAGCATCAGATGGAAATTGATCCTTAGTTTTACCTTAACCCCCTTTAACAGTATGGTGTTTCCTATGACTCAAAGAAAGGAAAAAAACAGCAAAAACAAAAGTCTTCACCCTTCATTGTCCTCGTTCATATCTTCAAGGATACACCATCTTCTTCATCTTCAAAGTCTTCAGGGAATACCAAAGTCTTCAGCAAAGTCTTCACCAAAGTCTTCAGTTGAAGACATTCATTTTGAGGGGTCAATATTCTTCGAATATAGCAAACTCCTCATCGACTTATAGAGCCTGTGTACACTCACAAACATATTAGTCCCTTAACCTATAAGTCTTCAATATACCAAAATCACTAAGGGGCACTAGATGCACTTACAATCTCCCCCTTTTTGGTGATTGATGACAAATAGGTTAAGTTTTCAACGGGGATAAACATTTGAAGTGTAAGTACTGAGTTTTGAGGAATTTGATTGCAAGATATAGAGGAACTCCCCCTGAAGATGTGCATATTTGAGGAATATGCTTTGGACTGCAAATGCACATGGCAGGATAAACTCTTGGAGATCTCCCCCTATATCTTGTAATCCATACACGCATTTAATGTATATCATGAGGAAATTGAAATGCATGATGAAAAATGGGGTCTGACGAAATTCAGCATGCGTGCATTAAGATACTTGAGGAAATAAGCATGCAGAAAGCAGTTCAAAAGTATCAGACCACCGTCGGACTTGAAGTTTACAACTCAATCAACAAAAGCTTCAGAAGAGCGAGAGTTGTAACTTAAACAAAAACACAGCCCATATAAAGAGACCCGCTTGAAGACTAACTCAAATTTCTCCCCCTTTGTCATCAAGTGACCAAAAGGGACGAAATTGAGGACTAACGCCCCTGAAGAATTTCATCTTGAAGGTGGTGGAGGAGCGACAGCGTTGTCGGGGTCGGTTGCTGGAGCAGGGCCTGCAGCAGTGTCGTCAATGTCCTCAGCTTCATCCGTCTTACGCGATGAAGAATATGAGCTTGTCACCAGCTTAGGAACTTGAACTTTCTTCCACTTCTTCTTTGGAGGAATCGACCAGTCAAAGTCCCGCTGAAATTCCATCTCCGCGAGTTCTTCAGGAGTATACAGATGTTCAAGGGTAGCCCAAGTGCGGTCGAAGACTTCATGCAGGTAGTAATGGTTTTTCCTCACCACATTGTGAGTGACTGTCATGTCCCGAAGAAGTGCACCAAACTGTCGTTTGACCCATTTGTGATTGCGATCCACCTTTTGGTGAAGACTGAGGAGAAGCTCACGATCAGTCATCACCCTTGGAGTATCTTCTTGAGGTCTTTGAGCTGTGGCCCTGCCAACAGAGTCTTGAGAAGCAGTGTCATCATTTTCTGAGTAAGAGGTAGCGGTGCGAAATTGACCATTTAATGGTCGAGATCCTTCATCAATAACAGTTTTGCCTTTCCCATCCATTGAAGAAAATGTGTCCTTGAGGACTTCAATTGGCGGCAGAAAACTGAAATGATTTTGGAAGTCAGCTTCATAAGGCATTGAGGATCTCGCCCTGATGAACTTCATGACCCATGGAGCATAAGGCTTCAGTTCAAAAGGTGACAGAGCAATGTTGGCCAATGTCCTCAAGAAGAAATCATGAAGATTTATGGGAATGCCATGAATTATGTTTAAGAGCAGATTCTTCATTACTCCAACCACCTCTTCTTCTTCATTGTTGTGGCCTTTGATGTGACTGAAGGTTTTGGTCATAATGCGATAGACAGTGCGAGGCACATACAGTAAGTCATGCACCAGAAAAGTTGTTCTGGGTGCTTGACCAGGCTTCAAAGGCTTCATGAGGACTTGCATGAGGTGATTGGGAAGCTCAGGTTCATCATATAGGCATCTGGCTTCAGCTGAGGGAATACTGGCAGGGAGAGCTCGAAGCAATTCAGAGGCGGGCGTAGTAAAGTGAGTGTTGCCTGTCATCCAGTCAAGTATCCAAGTGCTGATGTCTTGTGCTTCACCAGAGATGTGAAGAGTGGCGTAGAATTGAAGAATGAGTTCTTCATTCCAATCACAGATGTCAACACAGAAGGGCAGTAATCCAGCATCATGAAGAACAGTGAGTATTGGATTGAAGCATGGGATGTTTTCCATATCAGCATGAGGAATTGAATAATGTTGAAAAACCTTGTCCTTCTGGAATAGCACAGCTGCATAGTAATTAGCCTGAGTAGGCATCCAGAATTTCTTGTGACGTGACCTTTGGGAGTCATAAGGATTTGCTACTGTGAAGAAGTGATGCTCATCGTAGAAATTTTCTTTGATGAATTTGGGCCGCTTCTTGAAAGGCATAGCTGGCTTTGGCTGAAGATTTGGCTTGAAGCGCCCATGAATCTCCTTTGGCATAACAGTGATGATGGCAGTTTGAGGAATAGACGGAGCAGATTCTTTAGTAGCCTTGGTTGGGGCAGTTTCTTCATTCACAATTGCTTCAGCAGAGGCAGCATGAGTTTCTTTAGGCACTGACTCAGCTGGTATTTCTTTAGTCGCAGCTAGAGACTGAGGAATTTGGGTGAGGGGAGTGGTAAGAGGAGAGTTTGGATGTTGAGATTCCTAATAGTCATCATTGATAACGGGAGTGGTGTTACCAATGTCCACCTCCTCTTCCATTTCCTCAGTACCAGCCTGAGCCTGGGGAGATTCAAGTATTGGAGTAGGAGCATTTTCCTCGATTTGAATTTCTTCATCAACTGGCTCAGAAGTAGCAAACTGATTTTCTTCAGTTTCGTCATTTGGGATTTCATAATCCTCACCAAATGGAATCAGATCATAGGCTGGGACAGTAGACAGTGGAGTTGCATCGATTGGCTTAGTTGAGGAACTAGGCATTGTCTTCAACTTCTTAGGTGTTGAGGACTTTGCAGATGCTGATGCCTTCCTTTTCTTCACATCAGTTGCAGACGAAACATCAGTTTCTTCAGTCTCGACTGCTTCAATCGCCCTTGCAGTTTCCTCAGGCATGGCAGTTTCTTCGACTGTCCTGGTAGTTTCTTCAGATTGTGGAGCAGAGGAGCTGGGCAGAGGGTTTGAGGCTTGAGCTCGTGCTGCAGCCCGAGTGTTCTGATCTTTGATGACTTTGTCAGCCATCAGGATGAATCTGCCCTTGGCTCCTTGCCAATCTGAGAGGTGGCTGTTGTACTTCTCATTGAGGCCTTTGATATCTCTCTGGACAGGGATGAGTTGATCAGGCGTCAGGTTGAGGACATTTTCCTTCATGAACCTCTCTTTCCTTTGTTTCGCTATCTTGGTTCTTCTGATCTGCTCATGCTTCCATTTTTCTTCACCAATGAAAGCAGCTAGAACATGACTTGGGCCCGGAGGAAGCTTCAAATCATCGATAGGTGTGTTTGGGTCCTGGTGCCACAAGTCGATGAAATCTAGCACGATCTTCGGATCGAGTAGCAGAGGAATTGAAGTGCCCTTGGCTTGGGCCACTCTTTCCTGCTTATTCGTCACAATTGCAGCTAATTCTTCATCATCTGCATCATCATCCTCACATGCTGAGGGAACTTGAAAGACCACTTTCTTATCATGAGGACTTGGACGTTTTCCTTGGCCAGCTGTGGTTTTCATTTTTAGTAGAGTGGGACTTCTTGAAGAATTTGCTCATGTCCCAGAGGCAATTGAGAAACCTGCTATTCTTTGACATGAAGCAAGGTGTACGGGCATTGAGGATTTTGCTGCGGTAGCAGAAGAGTGTGCAGCCACTGAAGGAGCCCTTGATGATTTCGCCAGGGGCATTTGCTGCGAGGAACTGGGGGCAGAAGACACTGGGGTTGAGGATTTCAACTTGATGGCTGATTTCTTTGCCATTGCCTTCTTGGGAGCAGAAGCACTGACAGAAGCATTTGCTAAGGCAGCAGCAGCAGAGTCTTCATTGAATTGCCTCACTGCCTCTTTTGCTTGCCTAGCCAGTTTTGCCTGGCGCCTTTCCCATTCATGCGGAAAATCCTCACCAGTTTTGAGGCTAGTTGGATCAGCATGTTGTTCTGCTGCCAAGGGTGCTCTTCTGCATGGAGGCTTGAGTGCGAATTTCTTCATGTATTTGGGGGTAACATAGCAATATTCCCTCCATTCCTTCATCCATCTCCTCTCAATCCTCTGAATGCAAACTTTGCGCTGTTGTTTGGTCTGTTTGCCATGAGTTGCTTCATCAGGCACTACTAGAAAAAGGGCTATCCCTAATATCATTATTAGTGGCGCACCACATCTGTGGTGCGCCACTACTATATAGCAGTGGCGCACCATAAACAGGTGCTCCACTAATAGTGACATTACTAGTGGCGCACCAGGGGTGGGGTGCGCCACTACTATTTTTTTTGGCATTAACCAGCCCTGCCCAGACTTACCAGTGGCGCACCAGGTCCAGGTGCGCCACTACTATTTTTGATAGTAGTGGCGCACCTGGACCTGGTGCGCCACTGGTAAGCCTGGGCAGGGTGGTCCAAAAAAAAAATAGCAGTGGCACACCTCTTCACTAGTGCGCCACTAGTATGCCTGGCTACTAGTGGCGCACAAGTGAAGGGGTGCGCCACTGGTAACCTGGGAGCAGTAGCTATAATTGGGCAGCCACACCTACCACACACTCACTTTCCCCCCTCCACCAAAACAGATCTGGTGGTCTTGCTCCTCCTCCTCACCTCATTTGCACCATAGATTCACCCAAATTAAGTGGTTAAATTTCCTTTTTTTGATAGGTAAGTAAGGGGAAAGCTTTCTTTATGTTCTAGATCTACTTTTTTCTCCCTCTCCAACAACGTACACACTTTTTATGGCCTAAAGATCTACGTATGTTTGTGGTGTTGCATATGTTTGTGTTTGCAGGTACCGGTATTTGAAATGCGATAGTTGTCAATATTTTGCCGGAATGTTGATTCATTTCTGTTTCGGCGAGAATTTGGCACTATGCATTCTTTTTGGTCCTATTTTTTGGTTCTAAAATATCGTTTTGCTCTACCCCGCAGGCGACCATGGTCCGCACGATGACCGAAGGCATCGTGAATAGGTTTTTGAGCTCCGCGAAGGCCGAGATGCTTCAAAAGAATGAGACGGAGATAAGATGTCCATGTCGAAGATGCAAGCTGAAGAGCCTTATGGACCCGGATTCTAGACAGGTGCGGGACCACCTGCTCGTGCGTGGTTTCATGGATGGCTATCGGTGGCAAGGTGATGAAGATGATTATGAAGTCGTCCATGGGGGGCGGGCAAGAAATAAGGAAGGGCAGCAAGACAATAGCGGCGAGGGCGGGCGAGAAGACGAAGAATCTCTAGGACATGATCACGAAGTAGATGCAGGACACAGTCATCATGTAGAAGATGCCGGACATGATGATGAGGAAGATCAAGACGAAGGGCATGATCATGAAGATGAAGATGCCGGAGCAGACGACGATGGACCATCGATGGGCTGGGTGCAGGACCCTCATATTCTAGAGCTGCTTCGCAAGCAGACGGGTAACGCAAGAGCTGCCGCCCGAGAGAAAGCCAAGCTGGATCAACTGGAGACAGATGCGGTTACTCCATTGTATGAAGGATGCAGGCCCGAGGATACCCGCCTGAAAGTAACGCTCATGGCTCTGGAGATGAAGGTAAAACACAAAATGACCGACGCATGCTTCGACGAGAACATGTCATTCTGGCACGAACGTCTTCCCAAGGGGAACAAGTGCCCGACCAGTTTCGAGGAGGCAAAGAAAATCGTGTCTCCTCTGGATTTACCGCACGTGAAATACCATGTGTGCATGAACGATTGCATCATTTATCGGGACGAGCACGCGGAGTCTACCATATGTCCGGTGTGCAGCGTCACTCGATACAAGAAGAGGAAGAAAGCTCCTCGAAAAGTGGTGTGGTACTTTCCGATCACTCCTCGTCTGCAGCGGTATTTCGCGGACCCTAAGCTCGCAAAGCTCCTGCGTTGGCACGCGGATAGGGAGGAGAAGAAGCGAGAAGATGACGGAAATGATCCGGAGATAAATAAAAAAGACAAGATGATGACTCACCCTAAGGATGCGAGCCAGTGGCAAGCGTTGAACTTCGAAGACCCAGAATTTGGGGACGATCCAAGGAACATCGTGCTGGGCGCGAGCACTGATGGAGTCAATCCGTTTGGCAGCCAGAGAAGCACACATAGCACCTGGCCTGTGTTTGTGTGGATGTACAACCTTCCCCCCTGGATGTGCATGAAGAGGAAGTACATTCACATGAGTATGCTAATTGAAGGGCCGAAACAACCAGGGAACAACATCAATCTGTATCTGGGGCTGCTGAAAGAGGAGCTAGACACGCTGTGGAAAACGCCAGCCAATACGTGGGACACCGCAGCGAAAGAATATTTCCCTATGAGAGCCGCACTGCTCACGACGGTGCACGACCATCTCGGTTACGGATATGTCGCGGGGCAGGTGGTCCACGGATTTTGTGCATGCGTCAGGTGCATGGATGACACAACGTATCGCCAGCTAGATAGAGATCCCGGGTCTTCGAAAACCGTGTTCATGGGACATCGAAGGTGGCTTCGCGACGATGACGCATGGAGAAAACGCAAGGATCTGTTCGATGGTGAAACCGAACCCCGAAGACCCCCACGTACGAGGAGCGGCGAGGAAATAGACGAGCTGTTGAAAAATTGGAAAGAGTGCCCACCGCCGAGAAAGAAACGAAAGGTGCCAGAGCCGCTGCTGAAGGTATGGAAAACGAGGTCTGTTTTCTGGGACTTGCCGTACTGGAAGATCCTCCATGTGCCTCACAGCCTTGATGTCATGCATATCACGAAGAACGTGTGCGAGAGTCTGCTTGGTACCCTGCTCAACATGCCAGAGAGGACCAAAGATGGGCCGAAAGCAAGGGCAGACTTGCAAAAAATGGGCATCAGGGAGGAGCTCTGGCGCCCTAATGATGATGATGATGATGATGATGAGGCGAAGGACACGGAAAGTCGTCGCAAAGGCAAAAAGGCCAAGAAGATCGAATATGACTGCCCTCCCGCGTGCTTCACTCTAAGTCAGAAGGAGATCGAGCAGTTTTTCACCTGCCTCGTAGGAGTAAAACTTCCTTACGGTTACGCGGGGAAGATAAGCAGATACCTAGACTCAGCGAAGCAGAAGTTCAGTGGGATGAAGTCTCACGACTGTCACGTGCTGATGACGCAGATAGTTCCAGTTGCAATCCGTGGGATCATGGACGCGCATGTCCGTGAAACGCTATTTGGCCTATGCAACTTTTTCGACGTCATCTCTCGGAAGTCGGTTGGCGTGAGGCAACTCAGAAGGCTACAGGAAGAGATCGTGGTGATACTATGCGAGCTTGAGATCTACTTCCCGCCCGCATTCTTCGACGTTATGGTGCATCTGCTGGTCCATATCGTGGAGGATATCATCCAACTCGGGCCGACGTTCCTGCACAACATGATGCCGTTCGAAAGGATGAATGGTGTCATCAAAGGATACATTCGCAACAGGGCACGTCCAGATGGAAGCATAGCAAAGGGCTTTCTGACCGAAGAGTGCATCTCCTTCTGCACGAATTATCTAGGCATCGAGAACCCCGTTGGTCTGCCCGTCAACAGGCACCTCGGCAGGCTCGCTGGATGGGGTCACCGCGAGGGTCGCCGCGAAATGCATGTCGACTTCAAGGGTCGACTCGCCGACTTTGAAAGAGCAAACCTAGTCGCGCTACAACACATAGACGTGGTCGATCCTTGGGTGGTAGAGCACAAAACCTTTATTGAGAAGACGTACAATGACCGAGGCCAACAGAGGACGGACGGAGATATAATCAGAGAGCACAACTCATGTTTCACGTGTTGGTTCAAGGAGAAGCTTCTGTCGTACCCTTTACATGAGGATTCTTCCGCGGAAGAAAAACTCATATTCGCCTTGTCACAGGGCGCCGAGCACAACCTGATGACCTATGAGGCGTACGATATCAACGGCTACACATTCTACACCGAGGAAAAGGACATGAAGAGCGATTATCAGAACTCCGGGGTAACGATGGAATCCTACACCGGTAACGACAAGGACAGATACTACGGAAGGATCGAGGAGATCTGGGAGCTGAGCTACGCTGGAGAGAAGGTCCCGATGTTCCGTGTCAGATGGGCCAAGAGCGTCCTAAAAGAAGACCGGTATTTCACCACCATGGTTATACCCGAAGCCAAATCCAAGACCGCGGGCGCAAACGTCACCGCGAAAAATGAGCCATGGGTACTGGCTTCCCAAGTGGACCAATGCTTCTTCATTACCGACCCGCCAAAGCCCAGTCGTGTTGTCGTGAGGAGAGGCAAAAGGAACATCATCGGAATGGATGGAGTCGCTAATGAGCAAGACTTCGACAAGTACGCCGACCCGAAGATGGAAGATGACGACGACGATGAAGTACCATACACCACAAGAAGAGGCAGGACCACCCTACCTAAAGGACGTCCGTTCAAGAGAAGATCAATTCAAGGGGTTCCGGGGCTAAATTATTCAACCGCGAGGAAGAAGGGCAAGAAGATTGTGAAAAGATAGCTAAGATCGAATCATGACGTGTCGGCCGCGTGTGTGTGTGTCAGTGGCAAGCTCAATTATTACATGCAACTAAATTATTACATGTATCACTTGATTTCAACCATGTCATCTAATTCTAAATCTTTGCACAATGGTTTTATCACTCCATTTGCATTTTCCTTTTCTTTTATCTCAAATCTTAAATTATCACAATGATTCTATATTGTGATTGAGTAAAGGAGATGCATTGTAAAAAAATTATACGCCCTATTTTTAGGAATGAAGGGAGTATTAAAATTGCCATGTGTTTATTTTAAAGTGTTTGGATGTTTATCATAAGGTTAAATTTTTATTTTTAAAAAGGTGCAAAAAATGGGGCCGCCAAGAATCGAACCCTGGCTGGCTGGCTAATGTATCAAGGGACCAACCACTAGGCTATGTTAGTAGTTCTGTCCATAACCACATGCAGACTGTTTTAACCTATTAGTACTAGCAGTAATGGCGCACCTCTCCTGGTGCGCCATTGATATGCGGCGTTTATGGTGCACCCCTCACAGGTGCGCCATTGTTAGCCGGCCCTAAGTTGCTTCTCCTCCCCGCGTCTCCCTCCTCACTCCCGCACACCCAGATCCCCCCTCTCCCCCGCGCCGCGCCATTGCCTGTCGCCGTCGAGTCCGCCGCCACCACACGTCGAGGGTGAGCTCCCCCTCTCCCCCTCCTCCTCCCCCTCCCTCCCCCCTCCCCTCCTTTCTCTCCCCTCCGCTTTCTCCCCTGTCTCTGACATCTCCCTTCCGGCAGCGCCCGCCCGCGACCACCAGGAGGAGGAGGCCCGCCGGAGACCACCAGGAGAAGGAGGCCGAGCTCGTCCCCAGGAGCACCACGACGTCCCCGTCCCCGTCCCCGTCCTCGACCACCGGGAGGAGGAGGAGGCTCGCCATCCCCGTCCTCAGCTCCGTCATCCAGTCCCACCGCCGTGACCTGGTACGTACGTCCGCCGCCCATCGAGTTCCCCAATCTGTCAGCTAGTGAGTGTGTTGAACTTCTGCAGAACTGAATCTTTGTACTCCTCTTTAATTCAGATTCAATGTGTAGGAAGTCATGTGACATATCTATGTCTGAATTGTTCCAGTATGTTGATATTCCGTGGAAATTAAATGGATGGAAGCCTGGCTCGATTTCTGAATTTGGGTGGTACCAATGATGCATTTTAAATTTTGTTGCGATTTGTGATTGTTTGAACTTATCTGGTAATGCATTCTGGGCTGCTGACCGTAATGAAAAGTGCACAATGTTCTAGTATATTGTGAAGAGGGCAAATTTGTTTGTGGGTGGGTTAATTCAAGGACGTAGGATTGATGCAAAATGTCCTTTCAAGAGATACTCTGTTTATCTTGTCGTATCTTATATTCCAAACATTCTAGGGTCTTGAAAGTGCATGTAAAAGAGCAACCATTTGGTTTGTTAATCTGTCAGGCAAAACCTTGGAGTATTATCTTATCATCACACATAATTTGACTTGAGGTAAAAACAGAACTTGTAATATTATGCTTACCAAAGGTTTCATTATTTTGCTGTTACGATTGTTGTTTAAGCACATTTTTTGTAATATTATGCTTACCAAAGGCATAAGTGGCCCCTTCTGTATATGTGCTGAAGCTTTGTTAATACTCCCTCCCCACAACACTTAGTTTGGATCGGAGGGAGTAATTAATAACATGTCTGATGACCTGTTTTTTAAGAATAAGGGAGGAGATGATCTCCCCTGGCTTTATTATACAGATTCAGACATAGTTTCTGTTCACCAAAAGAGTGATGGGCTTGCTACTCTGTTGTGCCTATATGTAGGCCTTTTTTGTGCAGGTACAAAAAATTACCCCTTTCTCCCGAAATGTCGATTAATTTCCGTTTCGGTTGAGAATGGGGTCCTAGGTCAAGAAAATTAGCAAAGGTCATGCCGAATTTTTCCGTGAATTCGTGCATGAACTTTGTTAATTTTCTTGACCTAGTGCACTTAGTTTGGTGGCAGAAATATACTGGACAACATTCATCTTTTCTAGAAATGCTCAACCAAATGCCAAATGCCAAATACTACCCTGATCTCATCCAATAACTCTAGTAGCCTTTTTTCCTATTTAGAGCGAACATGGCTGACAACGATGAGGCCGGCGGTTCGGGCGGCAAGCAATTCTAGGAGCTGTCCCAAGAGATGGAGGAAGAACCTCACCGCTATGAGGACGCCGCGGAAGACACCGATCCCGACTACACAACCCCTAGTGGCGTCGGGGATGACACCACTGATGGTGCCGCCGGGGATGCCACCACTGATGATGGCAGCGAACGCACAGATGGCAGCCAACCGAAGAGGCAACGGAAGGACCGGCGCCCGAACGTGCTCGGCACCATCAAGGAGGAATTTACTAAAGTGTCCTCCAGTGGGCATCCAACGGCGCCCAAAGGATTAGTCGGTGGGTACGCGAGACAACTCGGGTGCATTGTCCGGAGCACCGTCACGATCAACACCGAGAACCTAAGGCATCGTGACCGAGGGAATTTGCGCAACCTCCTCTTCATGAAGCTGCACGAACGATACAAGTTCCCCGGTGACTTCGCAAACACACGCCTCTCAGGGAATAAAGTGAACAGTGCCGCCCTCACGAAGATGAGCACGGCCCTGGCTACTTGGAGAGCCTCGGTGAAGAGAAGGATTCTAAGAGGTGATAGTATGAGATGATCAAGGAGAAAAATCCTTCGATCAGCGAAGCTGACTACCAGGAGTTCAAGATCAAGTGCGAGAGCAACGCATCCGCGGAATCAAGTCAGTGGGGGAAAGATATGCGGGAATTGAACTTAGGGGTCCACAAACTCGGTCCCGGCGGTTACAGAGTGGCGAAACCTAAATGGGAGAAGGAGGACGCGGAGCGTGCCAAGCAAGGCCTACCGCGCCTCTTCGATAAATACCATGAAAAGCAGACCAGGAACTATGTCAGGGCCCGGTACAAGGAGGACCCGGTAACAAAGGAGCTTACCACGGATCCAAAGGTGAAGGATCTTGAGCGTGTTCTGGTAAGGAATACACCCCCGCGTAATTAGCTCCATATGGTTGCATTCTAATTAATGAAGCCAAATTTCTAAATGGTTCACGTTGCTTCCGCAGGAAACTGAAAGCAGTAGCGCGGGGTCTCAGAGCTCCCCGTCTGCCCCTTGGGACACCACTTTAAGTAGGGCGTTGAACGTAATGAAACACAAGGATAAGCTCAGTAAGCCGTCGTCAGCTGGTCGTGTGGCCGGCGAAGGCTTGTCCACGAAATGGTCGGAATACTATAAGGCTGGGCGAAAGGAGAGAAAGACCGCCAGCTCGGAAAGCCAGGAGCGCGAGGTTAAAGAACTCAAGGCAAAAGTGGCGCAGATTCCTCAGATAGTCGAAGAGCAAGTGCGAGACCAACTAGGAGCGACGATCACCGCCATTATGCCTACCTTGCTTGAGGGGCTGCGGGGGTGGATTGCGGGCGGCCAACAGGGGCCGCCCCCGATTCCCAGCTTCACGGGCAGCAACTCGCACAACGCGCCGGCATTGGTGTCTTCGGCGGAGGCGGCATTGGTGTCTCCGGCGGAGGCGCCGGCATTGGAGCTTAATGCACCCGGGTGTGGGAAGAATACGCCGGCCGGCACCTCGGCAGCAAGCGGCCCCTCCGTCAATTGCACGCCCGCCGTTGGCGGTGCCTCGACATTAGCCGAGCTCGACGCCATCACGGTAACTAAGCCTCGGCCGATGACTTCATCTCCTTGCCTTTGACTGGGCATCCCTGACGCCCTACATGTTTTCGCAGGGCGCCGCCAACGTTCCATGCACTCTCCTGCACTTCGTGGATGGCGAGTTGATCGATGTCGCCAAGGTCAGAATCGTTCAACCGGGCAACCGCGTGTTCCACGGTAATCCAATGCCACCCGCCGTGTATAGGGTTGAACTGGTTCTGGTGCTGCGGGGCTGCGACGACTTGTTACCTCCGTATCGACCCCCTGGGGCCGACGAAGAAGATGTGATGACCCTCGGGGCCTGCTTTAACTGGCCCCTGCTTTGGCCGAAGAGCCAGATTCGTTTGGGGGCGTGGGACACCACCCCACAGACAACACCGCCAGTCGTGCCGGTGCCAAGCCATGGCAAGACCGCCGCAACGCTACCGCCGTCAGCTGATCCGGACATGCATATGGCACAGGATACGGACGACGACGACGACGGTACATTTTCCAACGTCGATAAGTACTTCAATGAACATGGGTACGGTGACGAATTCTCGGGGCCTCCTTCTCAAGAACCCAACCCTGCAACAAACGATCGCGATCTAGCTGGTACCGCGGAGAAACCCAATTGCAACAGGCGTCGTCTGTTCAGTTCTCAGGAGACGCCTCCAGCTGCCGCCTTCACCGAGACTCAAACAGCCGAGGTGGGAAAGATTTTCAGCCCCAACACACTCAATAAGGTGGTCTCTGAGCAGAACGCGATCCCATTACAGCAGCCGAAGCCGAAGGCACGGAAAAGAAAAACTAACAAGGGTGTGAGCCAGCCGGCACCGAGTACGATCCGTGCTCAGGACGGGCCACCAATACCTAAGGATATCATGAGGAGGGTGCATGTGGCGGGTAGGCCGATGCTACCGCCTAATCTGCTCAAAGCTGCAACCGGTCCTATGTGGAGTCTGCATGACGGTGTTCTTTCTATGGAGAGGCGGCGTCTCTCCGAGAATGATGTGGCATACCCGGTTTTCGTGGCCAAGGTGCCAGAGGGCAAGGGCTTTGTCGATAGCAGCATCGGGCGTATGATCGTCCTGCGGTTTGATGACATCTTCGCTATGTATAACCTTCATCTGCTGCACTACACCTTCATTCGGCTATTTTCGCTCAGTATGGAGATGCGGATCATTAGAGACAAGACCCCGGACATCGTGATAGTCGACCCCTTCTACATGCGTGCCAAGCTCTTGGACAACGCTGGGGACTGGCAAGTCGCGAGTTCATACCTCGAAGGCGTCATTCTGGCGAACAAAGATAAGGATAACTTCCTCGTGCCTTACTTTCCCGAGTAAGTCATCCCCTCATCGCCCCGTAACATATGATTTCTTAGATTTCGATCGTTCTTTTTTTTCTAACATTCCGTGTTTTGTGAAGTGACACACGTTGCACACTCATCCTCTTAAGCCCGAAATATTCCACGGCCACGTATTTCGACTCGGACCGTCAGTCGCAGAAAGACTACACAAATATCAAGAAAGTTCTTGATGATGCTCTCCCCGGCTACGCCAAATCTGGAGGCACCTTCAGGAGGCCAGTGCGTAGGTACGGCAAGCACGTGTTCACCCACGTAACGACGTTCCCCTGCGTCAAGCAGCCGCCTAGCAGTCAGAAGGATGCCTACTACGCCCTCCATCACATGCGGGCGATCGTACGGGACCATAATCACCTTATGCTACCAAATGGTCTCCAAGATTGGGCCGCACGCTTGTCGGGAATCCAGGACGCGGACATCAGACAAGAATTCTTTCGCATCCAGTCGGAGTTTGCGGAAATCATCTATGAAGATGTCCTTCGTACCTCGGGGCAGTTCCACCTCAAATATCAACCGTCCAACAGTGAAATAGAAACAATGCTACAAATGCAGGCTGACAACGAACGCACATTCATGACCCCCACGAATGACGGCGGCTTCATCCACGCTCCGGTCCCTGAGTCTAGTCGAAGAAAGTATTGATGCTATATATGTAGTTCTGAAATATCGATTAGCTCGTGTGGTAATTAAACTTTAATGAACTTGTATGTCTCTTTAGTTTGGACAGTCGTTCAACTTATATGTAATCGATGCTATTAATGTGTTGCTTTTCTCTTTCGATCCTTTTGTTGCATACTTATATATTATCTGTGAATTACTACTAACGTTTTGTTTGTCTAGTGCATAGAGATGCCGTCGTATGTCGTGTACAAGGGTAAGGTTCCCGGAGTCTACGACGACTGGGAGGAGTGTCGGAGACAGGTTCACCGTTTCAGCGGTAACAGTTACAAAGGGTACACCACTAGGGCGGAGGCGGAAGCTAGATACGCGCGCTATGTAGCGGGAGAGAGGAGGGAGCGGAGGAGGAACCGGATGAAGACCAGTTTCATCGCGATGATGCTCATCGTGACCGCAGCTCTCTTCTATGTGATGGTAGTTTAGATAATATCAACTTTGTAATGTGACGGCAAACTCGCTACTCGGTCTCGAGATCTAAACTTGTCTAATATTTGAACTTTGTTCGCTATTTCGAATTCGGAGACTAATGTGATGAATTGTATTATGTGCTGTTTATACTTGACTAATGGTAGTTTATACTGTATTGCAAACTGTATATTATGTGCTTTATTGTATTCTGTAATCCGTGCAAATAAGAGAAAAGCAAAAAAAAATTACTGGAATTAATAGTAGTGGCGCACCATATATATATTAGTGGCGCACCCATATTTTATACCAGTGGCGCACCATTAGAGTTAGGAGTGGCGCACCGGTAGGCCCCCCCCAAACTGTATATTAGTGGCGCACCCAAACTGCCTATTAGTGGCGCACCCAAAATGCATATTAGTGGCGCACTGGGAGGGGTAGTAGTGGCGCACCAGGTGGAGTGCCACTGTTATGTACATTAACAGTGGCGCACCAGGGGTGCGCCATTACTACTTATTAGTAGTGGCGTGATAATAGTGGCGCACCTATAGTGCGCCACTAATAGGGAAAACAGGTGCGCCACTAATAGGCATTTTTCTAGTAGTGAGGTGTACAGTATTCCTCATAGAGATCATCAGGGATCTCAAAAGCAGTTTGCACTTCAGGTCTTTTTCCTCCTTTCTGAGGTCTTTTGCCATCAGCCATTTTCTTCGTCTGAGGATTTTGCACTTTTGAGGATTCTGAAGAGGTGTGTAATTTTTCTTCAAGGAATGCTGCAAATGAGTTAAGTTGATGAGAACCTAGAGATTCATCAGCTGACATTTTGTACCTGTGAATAGAGTGTAGGTGCGAAGAATTTGAAGAGGTCATATGCGTTCTCAATTTTTTTTTGCAAAAAGTATCAAGTTTGAGGAATTTGACCAGAGATGTCTTGAAGAATTTCACTAAGTGTTCTTGTCTCAGGTTCTAGAGTTGTGCAGATTGTGAGATCCACACAATTGAGGAATCATGAAGAATATTGTTACTTAGGGAGATTTCTCAAGAGAGCATTGGTTGATTGGATCTAGAGAGATGGATTCTTGAAGAATAAACTTAGTTTGAAGTTTTTGTGAGAATCATGATGATCAAAAATGTGGTAAAATAAGATTTTATTTACCGTAAACGAAGAACACGACGAACAGAGAAGGAAGTGAAGGAGTTCGTCAGTCAGAATCTCCCATGCCCTAGCTTGGTAGAGGGAGACAGCTACAGCAGCGGCGGGGTGAAGACTTCCGCGGCCGATGCGAGTACGATGACGGCGAGGTCGAGGCAGTGAAGCTCTGCCTCTCCGGCGATGATGAAGTTAGCGGCGGCGCTAGGTCTAGAGCTCGGGAGAGATGGGAGTGAAGAGTAACCCGAGCAAGTGGAAGGGAAGGGGTATTTATAGCGGCAGTAAAACCAACTGCCCCGAAGACTTTGGACCAGAATACCCCTGACCCTTGCCATCCACGCGACATGTGTCACCCACGTACTGTGTAGTGGAGATCGTGGGGGATCGTGGGTTATCCAGTCGTGGGAATCGGAACGGTTTGAGCGGCAACCGCCAAAAATTGAGATTGAAAATTTTAAAGTTTCGTTCGCAAATTCTTCAGCTGTCAAGGACACAGTTAAGACTTTGAACGGGTTTCAAAGTAGAACGCATATGAAGAATTTTTTAACAGACTTGGTTGAGTTTAGCATAGAGGGGGAACGGGGTGCGATCACAATCACTTAGAAGAAAATCAACTTGAAGAAATAGCTATAAGTGAATGCTGTTGAGGACATTAAAAACCTCAATATTTATATATATATAGTTAATAAAGAAACACTCATGTGAGGAACATCAGTTCAAAAGTTTGAAGAATTTGAAGTTTGAGGAATTTGCAAACATGAAGAAATTGAAAATTTGAAGAATTTGCAAAATGATGAAAAACTCAAACTTGAAGAATTTCAACTGTTGTTGGTGGCGTTACCCACCGTATAAGAATGACGATTTCAGACACCGCGTACAATTGTCGTAGGGTTCTGAGAATCAAATTCTTCATTAATTTCTTCACACTTAGAGTGTCAGTCTTCATTGATTGAAGAAAAACGTTACTTCGTGTGTCTCACATCAAAGTCATCAATTTTGCATAAGTGTTAGGATGTGTGTCCTTTCAAAGAACATTCAAAGATTCTAAGATATTTAGCTCACACCGCAACTTGCAAAATCTCTTCTCATCCAAGGGCTTTGTGAAGATATCAGCCAGTTGTTCTTCAGTCTTCACGTGGTCGAGGAAGATATCGCCCTTCATCACATGGTCACGAAGAAAATGATGACGAATCTGTATGTGCTTGGTCTTGGAGTGCTGAACTGGGTTGTGAGCAATCTTGATGGCACTCTTATTGTCGCAGTAGAGAGGAACATTCTTCACATTGATGCCATAGTCCTTGAGGGTTTGCTTCATCCATAGCAATTGAGCATAGCAAGAACCCGAAGCAATGTACTCAGCTTCAGCAGTTGATAGTGACACGCAGTTCTGCTTCTTTGTGGACCAACATACTAGGGATCGTCCAAGGAAATGACAAGTGCCTGACGTTGACTTGCGGTCCACACGATCACCAGCATAATCAGAATCAGAATATCCAATGAGGTGAAGATCTGAGCCCTTGGGGTACCATAATCCTAGTGTTGGTGTGTGAGCTAGATATCGAAGAATATGTTTCACAGCCTTATGGTGTGATTCCTTCGGTTTCGCTTGAAATCGGGCACAAATGCAAACACTAAGCATAATATCTGGCCGAGATGCACATAGATACAATAAAGAACCAATCATGGAGCGGTATACCTTCTGATCGAAATATTTACCACTTTCATCAGAGCAGAGTTGAGCCGATGTGGGCATAGGAATCTTGACGCCTTTGCAATCCTGCATGCCGAATTTCTTTAGGATATCCTTGAGGTATTTCTCCTGAGATATGAAGATGCCATTGCGTTGTTGACAAATTTGAAGCCCTAAGAAGAATTTGAGCTCTCCCATCATAGACATTTGATATTCTTCACCCATTATATAGGCAAATTCGTCGCTGTAACTTTTTCAGTAAATCCAAAGATAATATCGTCCACATATATTTGACACACAAATAATTCATCATCATATGATTTTGTGAAAAGAGTTGGGTCAAGTGAATCGGGTTTGAAGCCTTTCTTCATGAGGAATTCCTTCAGTGTGTCATACCACGCCCGAGGGGCTTGCTTGAGGCCATAGAGGGCCTTGTTGAGTCTGAAGACTTTGTCAGGATACTTAGGATCTTCAAAACCTGGGGGTTGAGCAACATATACTTCTTCCTCAAGCTTACCATTGAGGAATGCACTTTTCACATCCATTTGATATAAGATGATATTATGATGGTTAGAATAAGCAAGCAATATGCGAATAGCTTCAAGTCTAGCAACAGGTGCAAAAGTTTCATCAAAGTCAATTCCCTCAACCTGTGTGTAGCCCTGTGCCACAAGACGGGCCTTATTCCTCACTACCTGACCAAGTTCATCTTGTTTGTTGCGGTAGATCCACTTGGTACCTATGATATTGTGCTTGCGAGGATCTGGGCGTTTGACAAGTTCCCACACGTTGTTGAGCTTGAATTGATGTAATTCCTCTTACATGGCTTGAATCCACTCAGGCTCCAAGAATGCTTCATCAACTTTGGTGGGCTCTGTGATAGATACAAAAGCAAAGTGCCCACAAAAGTTAGACAAATGTGAAGCTTTTGAGCGTGTGAGGGGACCTGGTGCGTTGATGTCGTTGAGGATTTTCTCGATCTGCACTTCATTTGCAAGTCGTGGATGAGCAGGTTGAAGAATTTGATGTGGCTGAGCATTTTCTTCAGTACCATTGTCTTCAGGTGTATCAGCATGAATGTCTTCAGCGTTAGGCACAACTTCTTCAGTGAGTAGTTGTTCTTCAGTAGGGATCACGTCTTCAGTGGCCTTGAACCTAATGGATTCCTCAGGAGGCATTTCATCTAGCACAGGAGGCAGGTGCTCTCTTTGCGAGCCGTTAGTTTCATCGAACCGCACATCTACAGTTTCAACAACCTTGTTGTGATAGGTGTTGAAGACTCTGTAGGTGTGCGAGTCCTTTCCGTAACTAAGCATAAAACCTTCATGTGCTTTCGGTGCAAATTTAGAACTGTGATGAGGATCTCTAATCCAACATTTAGCACCGAAGACTTTGAAATAACTCACATTGGGTTTCTTGTCAGTGAGGAGTTCATATGAAGTCTTCTTGAGGAATTTCTGAAGATATACCCTGTTGATGATGTGGCCAGCAGTATTGATTGCCTCAGGCCAGAAGCTACGAGGGGTCTTGTATTCATCAAGCATGGTGCGAGCCATCTCAACAAGAGTCCTGTTCTTTCGCTCCACAACGCTATTCTGCTGAGGAGTATAAGGGGCAGATAGCACATGAGTAATACCAAGTTCATCAAGATACTCATCAAGACCAGTGTTCTTGAACTCAGTGCCATTATCACTCCTGATATGCTTGATTTTGACGCCGAAGTTCGTCGAGGCCCTTGAAGAAAATCGTCTGAAGACATTCTGCACTTCAGATTTGTACAGAATAATGTGCACCCAAGTATAGCGAGAGTAATCATCAACAATGACAAAACCATATAAGCATGGAGTATTTGTTAGTGTGGCATAGTGAGTGGGACCAAAGAGATCCATATGAAGCAATTCAAAATGACGAGTGGTAGTCATGATGGTCTTGGATGGATCCTTGGATCTGGCCATCTTCCCAGACTCACAAGCCCCACACAAGTGATCCTTGAGGAATTTGACACCCTCAATACCAATGACATGCTTTTTCTTCGCGAGCGTGTGCAAGTTCCTCATGGCAGCGTGTCCAAGTCGTCGATGCCATAGCCAGCCTTCTCAAGCTTTTGCATGTAGACATGTGGCCGGCTGTGGACCTGTAGAGAAATCAACAATATACAAGTCTCCTCTCCTAAAGCCTTCGAAGACTACGGATTTGTCAGATTCCATGATGACAACACAACGATATTTGCCAAAGACGACAACCATATCAAGATCACAAAGCATTGAGACAGACATGAGGTTGAAATCGAGGGACTCGACCAGCATCACCTTATCCATGTGTCGATCCTTCGAAATTGCAACCTTACCTAGACCCAATACCTTGCTTTTGCCTTTGTCAGTGTAGGTGATATGCTTCAGATGAGAGGGAGCCAGTGGAATATTCATCAGTAGGTTCTTTTCACCAGTCATGTGGTTAGTGCATCCACTGTCGAGGACCGACCCAGTTGCTTTGGGAGTTTCATCCTGCAGATGAATTAGTATAGTTTACGAACGCATATACTTCAGAGTGAAGAATATGACTTCAAATTCATCAGATTGAATTTCATCACATAGTATAGTAATCAAAGTAATATGAGGACGTGAGAAATGAATGATTCATTTCATCGTGATTAGCTTGCGTCCTTTCAAGCATTTCTTCAGGTCTCCAGCAAATTCATCAGACGTTCAAGTTCGTCTGGAGACCTGACCCTGCAAACAAGATTAGTTCGATTTCTTCACCACCCACATCTGGAGGGGTGGCAAAGAGTTCATCACTCTGCGAGCACCATATGAGAAGGGTGGCATAGAAGCAAGTGCACTTCGTTTCACAGGACGGGGGTTAGAGTACTCATATGAATAAGCAGAGAAATTCTTCGAGGCCTTATGAACATAATGATTTGAAGAATAATGAACTTATTCATGACCCTTAGATTTTCCCTGCGAAACAGAAGCATTAGCACGAGAATGATATGATTTTTGACCATATGAGGAATTTGGTCCATGTGAGGACTTTGGTCCTCGTGAAGACTTTGGTTCGACTGAAGAGTTTGATCTGGGGTCCCTATTCTTCACTGGTGGTGTCATGAGGACATTCACTTGAAGATTTTCAAGGTACCATTTGGGGACCCAGATTTTCTTCAGAGGGGGAGCATTCCTGCAGTTAGTTCCAACATATCTTGCAAATACTTCACCATTCTGATTTTTGAACAGTTTATAGTTGGAGTCAATTAACTCATCAGAGGAATATGAAGATTCACAAGTAAAGCCAGATAAAGTGGATGGATCTACAGGAGGTCCTTTTGCAGCAACCCATGAGGTTGTGGGATACTGCTTAGGTTTCCAGTAGGATCCATCAGCATTGAGTTTCCTCTCAAAGGCAATACCCTCTTTCCTAGGGTTCCTGTTCAGAATCTGCTTTTTAAGCACATCACAAAGGGTTTGATGCCCTTTGAGGCTTTTGTATATGCATGTCGCATACAATTCCTTCAACCCTGCATTTTCGTCAGTGATACTAGTGGTATCCTCAGATGAGGAATTTGTGACCATAGAAATAGTTGAAGAATGTGCAGCAATAGAAGCATTTGAACATTCAGGTGAAGAATGAGCAGTTTCACGTTCGATGCATTTCAAGCAAGGTGGAACAAAATCTTCCTGAGCGGTACTGATCTGTTGAGCAAGCAAGGAGTCATTATCCCTTTGAAGATCTTCATGAGACACCCTTAGTTTCTCAAGATCTTGCTTTCTTTGAAGAATTCATAAGAAAGCTTCTCATGATCGACTAAGAGAGCTTCATGACGACTTTGAAGGTTATCATACTTGGACTGAAGACTTTGAAGGTCCTTAGTCAAAGTTTGAGTATGATCCACTTCCTCATTCAACAGATTATCGCTTTTGTCTAGCTGTTTCTAAAGCTTTTCAATGACACTTTGTTGTTTAGTAGCAATATTAGCAAGTTTGTAATAGCTCGGTTTCGTGTAATCCTCGGTTTCACCATCACTTGATTCAGAAGAGGAATGGTATGAGAGTAATTTGATCCTTTTGCCATGAGGCACATAGATGAGGAAGATGAAGTTGGATCAGTCTTCTTCGTTTTGAGGAAGTTCTTGTATTCGGTGAACCTGGGATCTTGACGAGTGCGATAACCTTCATGAACATCAGATGAGCTTAGCAGTGTGAAGATGGGACATGCTTTTGAACATGACCTATGACAAGCTAGAGTAGATGATATTCTTTGCCTGAGCGTCCAGCTGTGTGTACTTAAGAATGTCATCACCATTAGCCATTTTGCAGAGATCAGTCAGTCCAAGCTTAGTAACAGTCCATAGCTCGCTGTTCTTCGATATGAGGTGCTTCCGCATGAGGACTTTCCATTTGGGATAGTCAAATCCATCAAAGACGGGGCATACTGTGGTTGCATGGGCACTCCTTGCCATGAAGCAATAGGTGGGAGCATAGTCATCATTGCTGACGTCAGAGTCGTTGGAGTTGTCATTTTCTTCATCGTTGAAGATGGACTTGCTGACGAAAGCAGTAGCGAGAGCTAGGCTCGCCACCCCAGAGTCCGACTCCTCCTCAGATTCCTCCTCTTCCTCATATTCTTCAGATTCTTCTTCAGAATCCATTTCCTTGCCAATAAGTGCCCGAGCCTTCCTTAAGTTGTTCTTCTTGTGCGATGAGGACTTTGAAGATGAGGACTTTGCAGATGAGGACTTTGAAGATTTCTTCTTTTTCTTCGAGTCATCAGAGCTGTCATCCTTGTATTTCTTCTTTCTTGATTCTTTCTCCCAAAGAGGACAATCAGAAATAAAGTGACCAGATTTCTTGCATTTGTGACAAGTTCTCTTCTTGTAGTCGCTTGAAGAATCTGATTTCTTCATGCCACTTTTTGATGATTTTCCAAACCGACCTCTCCTAGAGAACTTCTGGAATTTCCTCACAAGCATTGCTAGCTCCTGACTCAGTTCTTCAGGATCACCAAGACTACTATCAGATTCTTCGTCTTCAGATGAGGAAATTGCCTTAGCCTTCAGAGCACGAGATCTTCCATAACTTGGCCCATAGAGGTCTCTCTTCTCAGCTTGTTGGAAGTCATGAGTATTGAGTCTCTCAAGAATATCAGCAGGATCTAGTGACTTGTAGTCTCCACATTCTTGGATCATCAAAGCAAGTGTATCAAATGAGGAATCAAGGGATCTCAGCAGTTTCTTCACCACCTCATGGTCGGTGATGTCAATGGCACCAAGAGCCTGTAGCTCATTGGAGATATCAGTGAGGCGATCGAAAGTTTGCTGAACATTTTCGTTGTCGAGTCTTTTGAAGCGGTTGAAGAGATTGCGAAGAACATCAACCCGAGAGTCACGTTGAGTTGAGATGCCTTCATTAACTTTGGACAGCCTGTCCCAGATAACCTTAGCAGTCTCCAAAGCACTCACTCTGCCATACTGACCTTTGCTCAGATGGCCACATATGATATTCTTCGCTTGAGAGTCGAGTTGCTTGAATCTCTTCACATCAGCAGCATTGATAGTGGGGGTGACAAAGGGAATACCATTTTCCACAACATACCGGAGATCGTTGTCAATTGCCTCAAGATGCATGCGCATCTTGTTTTTCCAGTAGGGGTAGTCCGTTCCATCAAAGGTAGGACACCCAGCTGAGACCTTGATCATGCTTGCAGTCGACATAACTAAAACTCTAGGTGGTTAAACCAAAATCACAGAACAAGGGAGTACCTTGCTCTGATACCAATTGAAAGTGTGTTATATCGACTAGAGGGGGGGTGAATAGGCAATTTTTATAAATTCGTCACTTGAGGAAATACTAGTTGAGGAATTTGCTAAGTGACGAACTACTCGCAGCGGAAAAAGTACTCAAGTGCATGTGAAACATAGCAGTAGCATAGTCATCATGATGAAATGAAACATACACAGAGCATGAGTAGCGTGAACAGGATAAGCAGGCAGAAGATAATGTAACTGAAGCATTTGAGGTGAGGAAATTGAGAAAGTCTTCAGTCAAATTCTTCAAATAGTAACGATCAATTTCATCAACACATATATGAGGAAATGAAAGGGTGGAGGAAATAGAACTAGGGGATCGATGAAGACAAGGATTTGATGACCCAGTTCCAACTGCTGTGACAGTCGTACGTATGGTTTGGAGCGGCCTGGTATTTAAACCAGAGGACACACAGTCCCAGGACACACATTCCTTACCGTATTCTCCTTGAGATAAGGTCACACAGACCTCGCCCAACAGTCATGGTAAGTCTTCAGGGTAGACTTCCAAATCCCTCACAAACTGGTCACCTGGCAATCCACAATTTACTGCTGGATGCTCTAGACCACGGTCACCCGGCGATCCCCAATTGACTGCAGGATGCGCTAGACCATGACGCCTAACCGTCTGGAAGATACACAGTCTTCAAAGGTAACAAGCGTCGGTTCCACACAGGAACAATTTCTTCAGTGATGCTCAATCACTTTGGGTTGGTGGTTTGGTTTTGGGGTTTTTCCTCACTGATGATTTTCGCTCATAGTCCTCGAGGAATGGGATGCTCTCAAATGACAAGTGTCAAGTTCTCTCTCAGAGCAGCCAACCAGCTAGTGGTTGAGGGGGGCGGCTATTTATAGCCAGGGTGCATCCCGACATGATAAGACATAAATGCCTCCCCAATCATATGACCGTTAGTTGGATAGAGTATCTGGACAGCTGGCGCAAGGCATAGCAACGGTCGGAATTTTAACTCTCAAATTCCTCAGGGCTTATCATATTCCTCACTTGTAGGCAATTCGCACTGGGGAAATCCTAACTCCTCAGTCAGACCAATTTCCTCAGAGACCAGAAGAACATCGTCTCTGTCACTGAAGAACTTGACGGAACTGTAAGAGGTTTCCAAAGGCTTCACTCAAAGGATTGGGTTATGTTGAGGCTTTTGAGTTGAGCATCAGATGGAAATTGATCCTTAGTTTTACCTCGACCCCCTTTGACAGTACGGTGTTTCCTATGACTCAAAGAAAGGAAAAGAAACAGTAAAAACAAAAGTCTTCATGCTTCATTGTCCTCGTTCATATCTTCAAGGATACACCATCTTCTTCATCTTCAAAGTCTTTAGGGAATACCAAAGTCTTCACCAAAGTCTTCAGTTGAAGACATTCATTTTTAGGGGTCGATATTCTTCGAATATAGCAAACTCCTCATCGACTTATAGAGCCTGTGTACACTCACAAACATATTAGGTCCTTAACCTATAAGTCTTCAATACACCAAAATCACTAAGGGGCACTAGATGCACTTACATAGACCCACCATCACCTGATCCCACCAAGAAGCAGAAAAAGAGACCGGGAAAGAAAGTCCCAACTGCCGCCAAAGCTACCAAAGTGGCTTCTAGCAGCCAGCCGCCTCCGCAGACCCGAGTTGTGGACAGTGTACCGATGAAAGGTGCGCTGTCTATCCATATCGGGGGAGAGCCAATGTTACCAGATGATGTGCTTGTCACGATAACAGGGGATCTCAGGAGACTGCATGACCATGTGCTGTCGACGGAGACAAGCCTTCTCGCCTCGAATGATCCAGGATACCCGCTTTATACGGTCCATGTGACGTGTCATGGAAAGGAGTACGTCCACGACTGCCCTGCGTACCTATTCTTCCTGCGATTTGACTACATCTTTGAGATGTTTCTAATGAGGCGGCTCGTTTTGATGTTCATCCGGCTTTATGCATTGCATATGAACTTCATCGTCAAGATAGAGCAAATGAGTGGTCTTGCGGTCGCGGACCCGTACTACATGCGTGAGGGCTTCTTGTCAATCGACGAAACCAACCGTAAATATGCGACGGAGTATATCGAAGAGTTCATGGTCAATAATAAGGACAAGGAAGTGATTCTCGTACCTTATCATCACGAGTAAGTCATCCGCGGATAGCCACTATAGCACATACATCCTTTCGTGCATTTCAATCATTACTTTGCACGCATGGAGGCTAACTTGATTGTGTATTTATTTTGCGCAGCGACGTGGGTGCCATTCTCATCGTCCTTTACCCGCGTTGCTCCCGTGCTCTGTATTTGGACCCGTCCATGACCATAAAGAAGAAAGATTACACAGACATCAAGTATGTTCTGTACAGAGCTCTCCTGGGCTTCAGCATGCAGGGTGGTAGCATCCAATTCAAGAAGACGTATAGGGGCACAATGTGTTTTGGTCACAAGACTGACTTCTGTTGCGTCCAACGACTGGCAACAAGTAATAAGGATGAATTCTACGTCATCCATCAAATGCTGGAGTACAGAAGGGATCAACAGTCACTTCGCATGACATCTTCATCCGGTGCCCATATCCAGAGATGGGCCGAAGCCTTAGGAACCGTACTAGATCATCAACTATGAAATGAATTCTATCGCATCCAGCAGGAAATTGCGTCGATCATCATGAAAGACGTCATCGAAGAGAATGGGATGTTCTATGGCGGCCCAATATCGCGGGCTGACGTCCGAACCAACATAGCCCTACAACGTTAGGACAACACGCCTTTCACCAAGCTTGGGTGCATCCTCCCGGATATGGACGGATGGGACGAGTGCGCTGCTTAAACGATGACACCGTGTCTGTTTAGTTGTTACTTTCTCTACAACCGAAACTTTAAATTTCTCTGTACGACGTAACTATTAGATGTAAACGCTACCTCACTCTAGTTAGTTAGTTTGGGAGCGATGAATTTCGTTAACTGTGTTTATGTTGCTTCTATTTGCTAACTCTTTCTCTCCGCAGGCCGACGTCGTATATTATGTTGCATATTATCGTTGAATTCACTTGATGATATATGCATCTCTGACAGGTATATAGATCATCGACGGCGAGGTGGTATGCCATGCACATAGGGAGGGTTCCGGGAGTGTACGAGGAGTGGCCAGAGTGTCAGGCCCAAGTGTATCGCTTCCCGGGCGGCAGCCAGAAAGGGTTTGATAGCAGAAGCGAGGCGGAAGCTAGTTACTTGAGGTGGACGCTAGCACGAGAGATAAATCAGAACCGGAGCCTCAAGAACTACTACATAATCCCCCTTTTGCTCATCGTGATTGCCCTTCTATTGTATGCGATCATATCATAGCTAGGTTACATAGATGATGAAACATGAGTGTGACCATGGGTAGTTGCATGTATTCAAGACTTGTAATAACTTGTATAGCTATATTTCGAGACATGTACATGTTCGACCATGAGTGATGATGATCATATGAGATGAAAGATCTCCTTTTATTCATCGATGCCGACGATTAGACATTTTGGTATCATATATGTTTCAATGAATATGCATGTTGTTATTGTATAGAAGTTGTATCTGTTTAAATAGAGCGCCCCCCCCCCCCCCCCGCCCCCAAAAAAAGCATAAAAAACTAGTAGTAGCATTGGGCCGAGGATTACCAGCAGCGCGGTTATAACAGTAGCGTTGTGGGCCTACGCGCGCTGCAGATAGTTTGTAGTAGCGCTTGTATAAGGAGCGCTACTGATATGTAATTTTACCAGCAGCGCTGGTCCGCAAGCGCGGCACTGCTAAAAATTAGATGTAGCGTCGTAGTAGTAGCGCGCCAGCCAGCGTTACTGGTAGCTAAAAACCACGCGCTACTGATAGGGTTTTCCCTAGTAGTGATGACCACTTTAGCAGGGAGCGGCCGATGTTCCGGGGCTTGATTCCGGGGTACACTCCGACGTTAAATCACAACCGAGAGAGAGGTCATATCCTACGCTGGCAGGACTACTTTGAGCCACCGAGATCGCTCTTCCCATCACACCTATTCCACCGTCATTTTCGAATGGCTAAACATGTGTTCAATCGTATCCGGGAGGGGGTGGTGGGACACGATAAGTATTTCGAGTGCAAGGAGGATGCCCTGGGAAAGGTTGGCTTCTCCTCTTACCACAAATGCACTGCGGCTATTCGGATGCTTGCTTAAAGAGTTCCTGGTGATCTCATTGATGAGTATGTCCGTATGAGCGAGTCCACGTGTCTGGAACCCATGTATAGGTTCTGTAAGGCCGTGGTAACAATGTTTGGGCCTAAGTACTTGAGAGAGCCAAATGCCGCAGATACTGCTCGATTGTTGGCGATGAATGCCAGCAGGGGCTTTCTGGGGATGCTTGGTAGCATAGATTGTATGCACTGGGAGTGGAAGAAGTGTCATTCTGCTTGGCAGGGGCAGTATAGGGGCCATGTCAAAGCTTGCACCGTCATACTCGAGGCTGTGGCATCATAAGATCTCTAGATCCGGCACTCTTTCTTCGACATGGCCGGATCATACAACGATATCAAGGTACTTCAACGATCTCCGATGTTTGCAAGGCTTGCAGAAGGCAACAGTCTGGTGGTCATTGTTGATATCAATGTTCATATGTACGAAAATGGATACTACCTAGCAGATGCTATCTATCCTCAGTGGACTACACTTATGAAGACAATCCCCGGCCCTATAGGAGAGAAAAGGAAGAGATTTTCTCAGGAACAAGAGAGCGCTAGGAAGGATGTGGAACATGCCTTTGGTGTTCTTTAATCTCGATGGGGCATCGTTCGGTATCCTGCTAGAACTTGGAGCACCAAGAAGTTGTGGGAGGTGATGACATCTTGTGTGATCATGCACAACATGATTGTTGAGGATGAGCGTCCGAAACGTATCTATGACCAAGGCTTTCAGTTTCATGATGACAATGTTATACCTGAGCATGGAGGAACGGCAACGTATGCACGTTTTGCTGAATTTCATCATCAAATGCGTGACTGGAAACTCATGTTCAGCTACAAGATGTTTTGGTTGAGCATATGCGGACTCATGTTGGCAACCGATAGATGTATTGGTCTATTTTATTTGAGACAATTTAATTTTTATTTGGCTTCTAAACTGTGAAATATTTTTATTCGGTTGTGAAACTATGAGATATGTGTATTTTATTTACATTTTGTGCACTACAAATATTTTTTTATATGGTTAAATGCAAAAGAGTAAAAAATTAGATGTAGGTCGATCCAAGGACGAAAATACGTCCGCGGGTTGAACGCACTGTCGACCCAAACGCAAAAGGGACGGACGTATTGTAAACGAACAAAAAACAGTTAATGCGGACGTCGGGTCGGCCGGTTGGAGTTACTCTAACCTCCCAGGTCGATCTATCCTTCCACCTCACGTTAATGCCGCTCGGTCGCGTAGTCGCGTGCAGGTCGTCCGCCAGATTCATGCACCAGCCGCCCGTCGTTGCATGCGTCGCCGCGCTGCGTCTGCTAGCAAGCTAATGCGCGCATGCCCCCACTGTCGCCATTGTTGACTTGGGCGCGCCCGTGCATGTTATCTGGAGCACTAAGCCAACGTCAGCTCGATCTCACGTGGCTTGTAGCCACTGTACACTGTAGTTTACGTGACAACATGTGGGTCACTAGCGGTAGCTAGCACGTCACAATTAAAGCTGTCAAAACATGAGCATGCATTTTTGATTAGTGGACGTATAGGTACGTACGTTTAGGTATATAATCCACTCGTCAGAGATCCGCACCACTCCAAAGCTGTGGCTACAGCACGTCCATGTAGAACGGGAGTGGACAGTGTTGTCACTGTATGTCGGCAAACGAAGAGCACCGTGGATTCATGCAAGAATCTGAGGGCTCAAACTAAAGCCCACTATTCCGGATAGGATCAAATTAGGTTTAGATAGTAGGAAGTAGGTAAGTGCTGTCGACTTACTGGGCCGGGCTGGGGCTGGTGCTGGCTAGTGGCCGGGCTCGCTGCTTGTGCATGATTGGCCCTTTGCCCCTCGGAACGTGACAGCATCTGGTAGCGTACTTCACTAAAAACAAAATCTAGTAGCGTACTTTTTGTTTTTTGCTGGTAAATGGGGTTTTATTGGATGGTAATAGTGTTACAGTCAAGAGCCCACAAATCATCAATACAAATGGAACCGAGTTTAACCACACAATAGTATTTCTTTCGGAGCGGCAATAATTGGCCAACTGATCTGTAACTAGTAGCGTAACGGATCTACACCTCGACTTGCCGTGCATTGCCTCCAACTGCTTGGAAGTGGTGACTAACCTCCTTGTCGGTATGCTACTATTCTGTGAGAGATCAACTTCCAACGGAGTTTGTTTTGAGACGTCAAATTGATCCATGAGAAACGGTAGGTAAATTTAGAGGCTCATAGCCTTGCCAAAGTGTCATCCTCTCTTTCTACCGGGCATCATGTTTGGCGTTGCCCGAAATAATTTGTACTCCTTTTGAAGCTTTGCGCTTAATAAATGACACTGTTACTAAAAAAAACACATAGTGTGTATCGTTCTCTCTGAAAAAACGTAGTTTGTATGAACCCCTCATCATCAGTAAAAAAGAGAACGTAGTGTGTATCGTTTCGCGTAATCGACCATACGCTAGATGACTGCCAATCTATTCGTGCCGTATGATCAAATAAACCATATGCATGGCGCCTCCACCCAGAACAAATCTTTCCTCGTAGAGCCAGACATGCACGCATTATCAATGTATGCTGGCCCAAAAATGACGAAGAAGTTTTTGGTGGTGAGATGCATATGGTGCACACACGTACTATCACCGAAAGCAAGGCAAAAGGTAAAACTAGTGCAGTAGTCCAGTGGACAAGTATCAATCGAACAAAGACAATATAGCATGTGCTCTCCAATTATATGAAGCACCGTCATGAACTGATGCATGATGAGAGTCCTATGTATGCTAGAGTACTAGTTTTTTTTGCACGGGGAAAGGGTTTGGTTCCCGATCTCATGTTCATCCGGATGGACAGTGATTTTTTTTCTTTTGACAACAAACATGTTAGCGTGTTTAACTGCGTGTAAATTATCAAGAAGAAATGAAATCCGTGGTGCTCGAAACGATCCACGTTCTTCACAAAAAAAATGCACTAGTTAGAACACATGGACGTTTTTGTTGCCAAAAAAAATCTGGTTTATTTAACTCTATCCCTTTTTTTTTCAATTTTACTGTTCATTTGGATGCACATGAGCTCAATGTCCATTTACAATATCAGCCTTTTTGCACAGAATTCATGCAAATTTTCAATTCGTTTGAGAATTTAGTATTAGTACCGCTATTACTATAGTTTATCATGTAAGCCTACACTTTCATAGTGTACTAGAAGGGTTGGGTGTGCTTTGCTGCGTTGTTGATATTCTAGATTTTTCATATATTCAATCTATCTTAAAATATAAGGTATATTAGTTTTTTTGAAAATTTAAACCTCTTTAAATTTGACCACATTTTTTTGAAATATATCAGTATCCATAATACCAAATCAGATTCTTTCATAATGGAATCAATTTTCATATTTTACTATTTAGTATTGCGGATGTCGATATTTTTGCCTTGGAACTTGGTCAAAGTTAAAAAAAATGACTTTTCAATAAACTAATACACCTTTGATTGTAGAATGGAGTGAGTATTAGGTTTGGTTAGCGAGAAAGATGATGGAGTGTCTTTTATTTTTTATTCATATAATGCGGTGTTCTTGTCGGCTTTTGTGGTGTGATTTTGTAATATGCTAATCAACTCATACTTATGTGAGAATTAATTCTGTGTGGGTGGCTGCATGTACTATATTGGTGCTACAATGTCACATGTTGACGCTCTTTTTTCTAAGTGATGAGAGGTGCCTAGGATTGATAAGTTTTTATAAGCCGGTTGCTTCCAACTGATTTGAAGACTTGTTGACCCAGTCAAAATCATGAAAGAAATCCAATATTTAATTTCCCAATGAAATAAGAGGGCATAACGAATTAAAATAATTAAGTGAGAGATTGTTGACCCAGTCAAAATCGGTGACCCAATTCCATATTGGTGACCTCAATTGAATGAGAGGCCTCCAATTCCAGGGAGCTTAGTGATATAGTATATAACTATTTTTATGTAAGAAAACATATATGTGTGTAGAATTTGACGGAATTGAACACGGTGTGAACGACTAAAGAGACTAACATTTAGGATGTAAAAAGTGTTATAATATTCAACATGGAAGTATTAGCTATGAGATCCTTTAAATTCATGACAACAATTCTATAAGGATGATATTTTGTAGCAACAAGAGGACAAACTAATTGAGTGGTCACCCGCGAAAAAAAGCTAATTGAGTGGTACATGTTGGGAGAGGACGGGGGCACCGAGTCTCGCATGCATGTTTTTTCTTCGGGTATTCAATTTTCAAACATTCATATCTTTTGAATAAAAAGTCTAAATTAAGTTTTTTTTCCATATTCATGTTTCTCGCGACGAGGGCTTTCAGTAAGATCCAGTTTGAATACGTTTTGACGTCTTTTGAAAAAAATTGTTAAGTTTCAACTCTTGAAACTTCGTACAAAATGGTAAGTTTCAACGATTAAAACTTAAAGTTGTGTCCCCGTGGGGGATCCAATTACTTCAAGAATTGCAAGGCAATCAAGCCGTCGAATGCAGCTTGGCATTTCCGTGCCTCCTCACTTGATGCAGGGCCAACCCATGGATGTCGATCTTTTCACACGATGGAGGTGAAAGGGAGATATCCAAAGACAAAACACAAGCTCTCAAGAACAATCTCCAATCACACATCCACTAGATCCATAGAAAACACACGAGATAAAACAAACCAAGTTTAACAAAAGGCTACAAGTAACGAGGTAGTCTTCCCACTCCGAAGGAGGGGCCTTGATATCCCGGATGATCTTCCCTACACGAGGGGCCTTGGCATCCACTTGGATCTTCTCACATAAAGGTCATCTCCATGGGAGGAGGTAAGTGGAAGGAGCTATGCCCAACAATCTCTAATGCTAAACATAAGCTAACTCTAGATGGAGGAGGGAGATGTCTATTTATAGTCCAAGACGGGTGGGGTGTGGAAAGAGGGGATACATGGGCCTTTGGCCCGCATCTGCCCACACAAGGGTCGGATGTCCGGGCCGTGGGCCGGACGTCCACGGCTTAAAGACGGGCCGGATGTCCGGGCCAAGGGCCCGATGTCCGGGGCTTCGGGCGATACTGGATGTCCGGACTCCGGCCGAATGTCCGGGCTTGGCTTGGTCAGGGAGCTACAACTTCTGGTGTCTCCAGGCCGGATTTCCGGGGCGAGGCCGGAATTTCGGGCATGGGCCGGATGGCGGGCCGCGGTAGCTGGGTTGGCCCTGCCTTGGCGCTGGTTGGGGCTTGAGGCACCGGATGTTCGGGCCCTGGGCCAGATGTCTGGCCACTGGGAGGTCTCGCAGCCTTCCTTCGGTGCTCTTCTTCATCCTCCTTCACGCCCACCTTCATGGTTGCTTGGCCTTCACTCCGAGAGACTTTGAGGTCGTCCTCATGGTACCTAAGCATGCATAGAGTTTCAGCTTGAGGTAGCATCCATATCTTGAGTGTATCAAATGGAGAATCACTAAGGAGAGATGTCACCTCAGTTTCAATGGCACGTGCACGGGCTCTTGTCATAGGACCACTTGGAGCTTGAGGATTTGGTGATGGATCCATGGGGATGACCATGGGATGCTCCGCATCATCTCCCCCCTTGGGAAAGATCCGTCCTAGGATCGAGATCCTCATCACCATGGAAAGGAGATAGGTCCTTGACGTTGAAGATGTCGCTCACATTGTACTTGTCGCGTGGAATGTCGATCTTGTAGGCATTGTCGTTGTAGCGTGCCAACACCTTGAAAGGTCCATCAGCTCGAGGAAGTAACTTGGACTTGCGCTCGGCAGGAAATTGATCCTTGAGAAGGTGTAGCCACACAAGATCACTAGTCTTGAACACCATGGGCTGCTTGTTGATATTACGCTTGGCGATGACTCGTTCCAATTGCCGTTCGATCATGCGCATTGTATCTTCATGAATCTTCTTTATGTAGCTTTCCCTTGAGCTTGCGTCCATGTTCACACGCTCTTGGAGTGGTAGTGGAAGTATGTCCAATGGGGAGAAAGAGTTGAAGTCGTAGACCACCTCGAATGGAAACTTGTCGGTGGTGAAGTGACGCGCACGGTTGTAGGTGTGCTCGGCGATGGGGAGACACTCTTCCCATTCCTTGATGTTCTTCTAGATCAACACGCGTAGGAGTGTCGAGAGAGTCCGGTTGGTGACCTCCGTTTGGCCACCGGTTTGTGGATGGTATGCGAAGACAAAAGTAGCTTGATTCCGAGCTTGGCGTATAGTGTCTGCCAAAAGTAGCTAAGGAACTTGACGTCATGGTCCGACACAATGGTCTTGGGGACTCCATGTAGTCGCAAGATGTCCCTACAAAAGAGATTGGCAACATGCGAAGCATCGTCGATCTTGTCACATGGAATGAAATCACTAGTAGAAAACAGGGCTTTGAAAGGGGCTAGAATATTGCATTAGTCCCGGTCGTTTTACGAATTGGGACTAATGGGTGCATCAGCCCTGGTTCATGAGGTCAGGGCGCCTGCCGGGCCTCGGCAGGAACCAGTCCCGGTTCGTCTGAACCCTTTAGTCCCGGTTCCAGACACGAACCGGGACTAAAGGGCCTCGCTCCTGGCCTAGCCCCTTTAGTCCCGGTGCTAGCCACCAACCGGGACTTATACAACACCTATATATATGCTCGGCCCTGCCCGCTCACTCCTCTGTTTTTTGGCCGGCCTGCGTGTGGGAGGTGTGCTGCTCTCTGTTCTCACCTCCTATGCACATGAGGTGTTTGATGCAATGCCGCAGCCACACTTAAGCTTTCTCCTCTCCAAGCTCGACCTCCAAGCTACATTTTCCCCAAGATTTGTTTAGGTTTGGCGGTGCACCAACTACACAAGTGTTCTAAAAGGTTAACGACTTCATCTATTCTCTATTCATGATAACATTTGATCACTACTGTACTTTGGTTTTAATGTGATGATGAACTTGTATTAATTTGATCACTTCTCTATTCATGATGTTCTGTAATGGTTTTTGATACATTTAATTATATAATGCATGCAGATGAACCGGCAATGGATGTACGGTGACCGACGCACCTCCGAGTACATTGAGGGCTTGCATAAATTTCTCGAAGTGGCTGAGGCAAACAAGCAGAATGGTTTTATGTATTGTCCATGTACTGTCTGTGAGAATATGAAGGATTACTCCAACTCTAAAACCCTTCACTTCCACCTGCTTGAGAAGTGTTTCATGCCACACTATAATGTTTGGACCAAGCACGGAGAAAGAGGGGTTATGATGGAAGACAACGAAGAAGAGGATGATGACAGCTATCGTCCTATGTACCCTGAATACGGTGATATTGCAACGGGGGAGGCTGAAGATCAAGAGGCACTAGACGATGTGCCCGATGATGATCTTCGCCGGGTCATTGTTGAAGCACAGAGAGAATGCGAAAGTGAAAGGGAGAAGTTGAAGCTCGATAGCATGTTAGAGGATCACAACCAAGGGTTGTATCCAAAGTGCGAAGATGGCAACACAAAGCTCGGTACCACACTGGAATTGCTGCAATGGAAGGCAGAGAATGGTTTATCTTACAAGGGATTTGAAAACTTACTCAAAATAATGAAGAATAAGCTTCCAAAGGATAACGAATTGCCTGACACTACGTACGGAGCAAAGAAGGTTCTCTGCCCTCTAGGATTAGAGGTGCATAAGATACATGCATGCCCTAATGACTGCGTCCCCTACCGCGGTGAGTACGAGGAATTGAACGCATGCCCGGTATGCAGTGCATTGTGGTATAAGATAAGACGAGATGACCCTGGTGATGTTGAGGGCGAGCGCCCTAGGAAGAGGGTTCCTGCCAAGGTGATGTGGTATGCTCCTATAATACCACGGTTGAAACGTCTGTTCAGAAACAAAGAGCATGCCAAGTTGTTGCAATGGCACAGAAAAGACCGTAAGAAAGACGGGAAGTTGAGAGCACCCGCTGACGGGTCGCAGTGGAGAAAAATCAAGAGAAAGTGGGAGGACTTTGCAGGTGACGCAAGGAACGTATGGTTTGGTTTAAGTGCAGATGGCATTAATCCTTTTGGGGAGCAGAGAAGCAATCATAGCACCTGGCCCATGACTCTATGTATCTATAACCTTCCTCCTTGGTTGTGCATGAAGCGGAAGTTCATTATGTTGCAAGTGCTCATCCAAGGCCCTAAGCAACCCGGCAACGACATTGATGTGTACCTAAGGCCATTAGTTGAAGAACTTTTACAGCTATGGAATGGAAAAGGTGTACGTGTGTGGGATGAGCATGAACAAGAGGAATTTGACCTACGAGCGTTGCTGTTTGTAACCATCAATGATTGGCCTGCTCTTAGTAATTTTTCAGGACAGTCAAACAAGGGATACAACGCATGCACACACTGTTTAGATGATACCCAAAGTATATATTTGGACAAATGCAAGAAGAATGTGTACCTGGGACATCGTCGATTTCTTCCGACCAAGCATGCCTTAAGAAAGAAAGGCAAGCATTTCAAAGGTGAGGCAGACACCAGAAGAAGCCTATCCTCCGTACTGGTGATGACATACTTGATATGGTCAAGGATTTAAAAGTAATCTTTGGAAAGGGTCCTGGCGGACAATCTGTTCCGACTGACACTGAGGGACGCGCACCCATGTGGAAGAAGAAATCTATATTTTGGGACCTACCCTATTGGAAAGACCTAGAGGTGCGCTCTGCAATCGACGTGATGCACGTGACGAAGAATCTTTGTGTGAACCTGCTAGGATTCTTGGGCGTGTATGGGAAGACAAAAGATACACCGGAGGCATGGGAGGACTAGCAACGTGTGCACGAAAACGACGGCATGCATCCAAAGCAGTATCAAGGTCCTGCCAGCTACGCTCTTACCAAAGAAGAGAAGGAAATCTTCTTTGAATGCCTGCTCGGTATGAAGGTCCCGTCTGGCTTCTCGTCGAATATAAAGGGAATAATGAACATGGCAGAGAAAAAATTCTAGAACCTAAAGTCTCATGACTGCCACATGATTATGACGCAACTGCTTCCGGTTGCATTGAGGGGGCTTCTACCGGAAAACGTTCGATTAGCCATTGCGAAGCTATGTTCATTCCTCAATGCAATCTCTCAGAAGGTAATCGATCCAGAAATCCTACCAATGTTACGGAATGATTTGGTGCAATGTCTTGTCAGCTTCGAGTTGGTGTTCCCACCATCCTTCTTCAATATCATGACTCACATCCTAGTTCATCTAGTCGACGAGATTGCCATTCTGGGTCCTGTATTTCTACACAATATGTTCCCCTTTGAGAGGTTCATGGGAGTCTTGAAGAAATATGTTCGTAATCGTGCTAGGCCAGAAGGAAGCATCTCCACAGGCCATCAAACAGAGGAGGTCATTGGGTTTTGTGTTGACTTTTTTCCTAACCTTTCAGCCGATTGGTGTCCCTAAATCGCGGTATGAGGGGAGACTGAGTGGAAAAGGCACGCAAGGAGCGAAATCAATAATATGTAGGGACGGGCATTCTTGGGCGCAAGCACACTACACAGTTCTACAGAATTCTACCTTGGTGGCCCCGTATATGAATGAACACAAGAATATTCTACGCTGGACACACCCGGAGCAGTCTGACGACTGGATTACACGTGAACACATCGGGACTATCGGTGGTTGGTTGCAAATGCATCTCATGCGTAACAACACTGTTGCAGATGACCTGTACTTGTTGGCCAGGACACCATCTTCGACTGTATTGACTTACCAAGGGTACGAGATAAATGGTAATACATTTTACACGATCGCCCAAGATAAAAAGAGCACCAACCAAAACAGCGGTGTCCGCTTTGATGCAGCAATCACTAATAGGGCAAAGTACACATATTATGGTTACATAGAGGATATATGGGAACTTTACTATGGACATGAATTTAAGGTCCCTTTGTTTCGGTGCAAATGGGTCAATCTGTCAGGAGGCGGCGTACAGTTAGACCCGCAGTACGGAATGACAACAGTGGATCTCAACAATCTTGGGTACACAGAGGAACCATTCGTCCTAGCCAATGATGTGGCGCAGGTTTTCTATGTGAAGGACATGTCTACCAAACTGAGAAAAAAAAGATAAGGAAGCGGATACATCAAACGATGAGCCAAAGCGAAACATAGTTCTTTCAGGGAAAAGAAACATCGTGGGAGTGGAGGGCAAGACAGACATGTCTGAAGATTATGAAAAGTTTCATGAAATTCCTCCCTTCAAAGTGAAGGCTCACCCAAGCATCTTGTTAAACGATGAAGATTATCCATGGTTACGGCGCAATAAGCAAGGGACACACGCGAAGAACAAGTGAAGACTTTCTCTCCACAACTATTCTGATGATGGCTTTCATCTAGAATATCACTGCAGTTACATGTGAAGAAATGAAATCCTTTTGTAATAGACGAGTTTTCGAACGAAACCCTGATACTTCGAAAGAGATTGTCCAGTTTGTACACGAAGTGCATCCAGTTTTTCCTGTAACCCTCTCAACTTTTTAGCACATGCTATGTGGGTGAAATTATGATACCCTGCCAACTTTCAACCATTTAAGAGTTCATTTGCAGTGCTTTTCAATTCACGATCATTTTAGCTCAAAATAAATCATGAAATGCATGAAAAATAGCAAATGAAGTCAGAAAAGGGTTGAAAAGTGATGATGTGGCTTTGAATGGTGCATATTGAATGCAGAAAAAGTCTTGAGTTAAAATATGTTTAAAAAATTGAAATCCCTTGACGAGTTTTCGTCCGAAACCCTGATACTTCGAAAGAGATTGTCCAGTTTGTACATGAAGTGCATCCAGTTTTTCCTGTAACCCTCTCAACTTTTTAGCACATGCTATGTGGGTGAAATTATGATACCATGCCAACTTTCAACCATTTCAGAGTTCATTTGCAGTGCTTTTTAATTCAGGGTCATTTTAGCTCAAAATAAATCATGAAATGCATGAAAAATAGCAAATGAAGTCAGAAAAGGGTTGAAAAGTGATGATGTGGCTTTGAATGGTGCATATTGAATGCAGAAAAAGTCTTGAGTTAAAATATGTTTAAAAAATTGAAATCCCTTTGTAATAGACGTGTTTTTGTCCGATCAAAGTTATTTAACTTAATATTATATAAATTTATGCAACTAAAATTATCAAAGTTATTTTTGTTAAAAACTTTAATAGCAAAAAGAATATTCATAAAGTATTTTTTGTTAAAAAATTAATAGAATTTTTTTTCATAAAGTATTTTTTGATAAGAACTTTTAATATGCAAAAAATTAACATAAAAAAATGCCCACCTACTAGGCCACCATGGCATGCATACGACTAGTAACCCAATATACATGGGCCAGGACGCAGGCCCATGGGGCAAGTAGGCCCAACAGGGCAGAGACAGTTAGGCATGCAATGCCTGCGATAGAGAGGAGCTCGAGACGTTAGGTGCAGCCGCGCTTATAAAGCAGTACGAGCGCTCCTCGCTCGGCGAGGTGGGACTAAACTCCCACCGTGCCAGGAACAGGGGTTTAGTCCCGGTTGCTGGATCCAACCGGGACTAAAGGTCCCCGTTTAGTCCCCTTTAGTCCCGGTTGGTGCCACCAACCGGGACTAAAGCCTTCGGCTTCCCGCCCTTTCGCCTGGTGAAAATTCACCTTTAGTCCCGGTTGGTGGCTCCAACCGGGACTAAAGGGGGACCTTTAGTCCCGGTTAGAGCCATCAACCGGGACTACATGTTGGGGTATATAAGTGGACCAAAATCCATCTACAGTTTTCGATCTCCATCTCCCCCGACGGCGCCGAAGAAAACCTCGACGCCGCCAGGCTGCCGGACCGCACCGTCGCCTTCCCGAGCCCGCTCCTCGTCGCGCCGCCCACGACGCCGTCCCCGTCGCCGCCCCGAGCCCCGCTCCCCTCCTCCTAGCTAGGTGAGCCGCCGGGCGCCACACCGCCGTTCCCCTTCTCCTATCCCCCCCCCCCCCGCGGTCACCGTCATCGCCCGTCGCCGACCGAAGCAGTGGCGGCATGGGATCCAAAATCCATGGAGTCTCATATATAATTTGGTTCATAGGATATACTAGTGTGTAGTGCGCGGCGGCACGCCGCGTCGTGCTGATTGATATGCGGTGTTTTTTAAGTTTTTGGAGAGTGTTTTTGGTTTTGACTGATCACATAAGTACTGATGCATAGATAGAGCATATTGAGCATATATAGAGAGAGTGCAGTCCATATGGAATGAAAAATTTGCATTAACAACTTGTAAGATATCAAAGTAATAGCTTGTATTTCTCCTACATTTCTGGCTTCACAAGCAAGGAACAAAGTTTACATCTGACTGACCTCAACTAATCATTTACCTCAGAGAGTTTTGGGTATAACCGCTTGAGCAAACTAAATAATACACAACAAACATGACTTTGCTCCTGCCTAACCAATGAATAGCTAGGATTATCATAGGATAGAATTATCATAGAAGATTATCTAGATAAATTGGACAGAAACGAAAAAAAATCATACCTTAATTAGGCCTCCTTTTGGTTCATATATAGGATAGGATTATCATAGGAATATATAGGAAATTTGTAGGAAATGAGATGACATGCATCTCAAATCCTATGAGTAGGATTATAAAAAGATATGTGATTGTTATTGTTGTTAAATAAAATGATATTTGCTATATAGCCACAATTTGTTCTCATCGACGATGCCAATCCTGCATCCTCGTCGTCGACTCGGCGCCGACAACCAGTTTGAGAGGCGCCATGTTTGGGACTGGGCTCCGCCGGGCTGGCACTGGGAGGTGCTACCTTCCGAGGCGCGCACCTTCGTGAGAAATCCGGGTCTCCTCGTCGACCGGGAACTTCTTTGGTGGTGCTCGCGTGCACCACTATCGGTGCAGAGGGAGCCGGCCCCCGCGGAGGTGGTACGTCGTCGTGTCAGGGAGGAGGAAGAGCACGTCCGTCGCTACATGGCTGCGTTGGACGCCAGGTTCTCCAATACCTGGCAGCTTATTCAGGGATCTCACCCGAGCTATGATCCGGCGATGGTTCCTTCTCTTTGGGTGTCCACCGCATGCGCCGTGAGATGTCAACTCGATCTGTACTAATTAATGATATTATATGATAATATTTGAGTTGTATTAGCGATAATATTCGATGCAATAAGGCATGACTGTTATAGAACTTGTGAACTTTGCATGATGTTTGCCACTAATCCATTGATTATATGCATATGATTCCTTGTTGTGATTAAGTCTGTGTTTGCCACTAATCCATCTCTCATGGTTGTATATTGCCATGTTGTGATATTGTATGATAATATTATATGAAGAGTCCCCGACGATCGCCGTTGATATCATATGTATTAGTGATATTATATGATGATCTTGCTTAAAAATTTTGCCATCGATTTTTAATCTTAGAATCATGAACACAGGAAATGTCAACGTCGTCTGACGACGATAGGATCCCTGAGTGCCCTTTGTGCTGGGACGGCAGGGGCATATGCGACATTTATCCTCACCTGGACAACGATAGGTCGTTCACCATCAAGCTAACAGAAGAATTTAGTATTATTACGGTATGTACAGACGACATGTATTTTTTGTTAATGAAGTATGACGTGTGCTTTTTTGCTTTAATTAACCTTTAATTTTCTTTTGTACAATTCGACTAGTGCGTTCCCTGTCATGGAAGATTCGCTGTCTTGGACAAGTTCCATTTCAAAGAGAAGGATAGTACAGAGCCTAAGATAGCTCACCTAAGAACGGAGCATTACACTTTTGTTGTTAAGGTGAAAAATAACGAAGATGACACATATTTTGGTTGTTCTAATTGGAGAGCATTTTGCAAAGCGTATGGGTTGGATGAGGACATGAACATTACCTTCGATCTTGGTAATGACGATGTTCGTGATAATAATATAGATATTTGGGTGCATGCGGAGGATGACTTGATTCCGGTGCTACCTCCAGGTGCGTTTGTCAATAGATTTGTTAGGTACTTTATACTGATTATTGAAAAGTATTTGGTACTCATCCCGACTAAATTTCTTTATTTTTAATTATCAGCTTATTTCCGTCCTACAAGAACTACCCGACAGATAATAGATCGGACGTACTACAGTCATGACTCCAAACTTACTTGTTCGGAGATAAATCATCTCATCTCATTTATTCATGATGTTGAGGATCATGCTAAACATTACCGGACTGGCAACATTTATAATGGATATGTGCCACTAGTGCACAAGTTGAACCATCATTACATCACTTCAAACAACTTTGTAAGAATTTTTTTACCATTGCATCACTAGTCCATCTTTTTCATATATACATTGTTCTTAAGCAAAACTAGTTTGCTAACTATGTTATTATTACTGATGTTTTTCAATAGGTACTCCCCCCAGAGACCGTGCCTAGATGGATGTTTAGAAATGGTGATTTGCAAATGGTTAACTTACGGCCACTCCTGTTTAATCACAGTGGTACATACAAGATCTCTAAAAGTGAAGAACCTTGAAAATCACAGGATGGAGAAATGCAATACAAGCATTCACGATACCACTTGGAGAGGAATACTTGCGCATCCCACAAGTTGGAGATAGGTTGATCTGTGTTCTTCAAAATGGAGATGTCGGAGTTCGCCTTTATTATGATTTTCTACCGGAGCAGTAGTTAGTGTTTCAACCTTGTGATAACTACAATGACGAGGAGTTGATTAAGATGATGATGAGTTGATGGATGTTGAATGACGATGAGTTGATTAAGATGATGATGCTGATGAGTTGCTATATGACATATACCAGTACAAATTAGATGGATGCAATAGACCAAGTTGGATTAGAGGAAAATACGATGTTGCGACGCAACCTCGTATTTTCCTCTAATTCAACTTGGTCTATTGCATCCATCTAATTTGTACTGATGCTGGATGTTTTTTCCATCATTTGTACTGATGATGTTGTATATTAATATGTTTAACCGCGTGAAAATACAATATAAATATAAAAGAAAATGAAAACAAAAAATGAAACACGGCCCTTTCCAAAAAAACCAAAAACCCCAGCGCCTTATTGTCCCGGTTCGTGTTACGAACCGGGACTAAAGGTCCTCCTGCCTCGGCGCCGCATAGAGGCCACGTGGAGCACCTTTGGTCCCGGTTCGTAAGCCAGCCGGAACTAAAAGTGACGGGCATTAGTCCCGATCGTTTTGTCCCGGTTGCAGAACCGGGACTAAAGGCCCTCTGGAACCGGGACTGATGCCCTGTTTTGTACTAGTGAATGAGCCATTTTGGAAAAGCGGTCCACAACAACAAAAATGGAATCATGGCCGTTTTTAGTTCGTGGTAAACCAAGCACAAAGTCCATGCTAATATCTTCCCAAGGTTGAAAAGGTATTGGAAGTGGCATGTATAAACCATGGGATTGAGCTTTTGACTTAACTTTGCGACATGTAGAGCATCGGTTGGTGAAGCGTGCAACATCACAAAACATCTTTGGCCAAAAATAATTGTTGGAGAGTGCGGCATATGTCTTGTTGCGTCCAAAATGACCCATGAGTCCTCCACGTGAGCCTCTTGCAAAAGCAACAAACGAATAGAAGACCCGGGTATGTAAAGTTTGCTAGCACGCATAAGATAGCCATCTTTCATGTAATAGTTCTCCCAACAAGGTTTAGCTTGGCACTTAGCATAAGGTTAGCAAAGGAAACATCATGTGCATACAAATTTTTGATATGCTCAAAACCAATGACATTCAATTCAAGTTGAGTATCGAGCATGCATTTGTGGGAAAGAGCATCCGCGACAACATTTTCTTTACCCTTAATGTGTTGATGACATAAGGAAAAGACTCAATGAATTCACTCCATTTAACATGCTGCTTGTGCAACTTGGTTTGACCCTTAAGATACTTGAGAGTTTCATGATCGGCATGAATGACAAATTCACGTGGGCAGAGATAATGCTCCCAAACATGTAAGACTCTCACCAAAGCATACAATTATTTATCATATATGGGGTAATTAAGTTGAGCTCTGGAAAGTTTCTCACTAAAGTATGCAATTGGGCATTTTTCTTGCATTAACACGCCACCTATGCCATTACCACTAGCGTCACAATGCATTTCAAAAGTTTTATCAAAATTGGGTAATGATAGCAATGGTGCATGAGTAAGCAAGTTTTTAATCTCATGGAATGTGGTGTCTTGCGGCGGTCCCCAAAGAAAGGGTGCGTTCTTCTTGCTCAAAGCATGTAGAGTAGAAGCAATCATGCTAAAATCCTTAACAAAGCGACGGTAAAAGCCGGCTAGTCCATGGAACTACGCACTTGTTGCAAATTTGTAGGTGTAGGCCAAGTTTTAATAGCATCAATTTTAGTTTTATCAACTTGAACACCCTTAGAAGATACCACGAAACCTAGGAAAACAACCTTGTCAACACCAAAAGTGCATTTTCCCATGTTCGCATAAAGTTTTCTTTCCTAAGAACTTGCAATACTACCGTAACATGTTTAGCTTGCTCCTCTAGAGTTTCGCTAAAAACAAGAATGTCATCAAAGTATACCACAACACAATATCCAATGAGATGACGTAAGACATAATGCATGACATGCATAAATGTACCCGGTGCTTGAGATAGACCCATTGGCATAACAAACCAATCATATAGACCAAATTTAGTTTTGAAGGCCGTTTTCCACTCATCGGCCTCTTGCGTGCGTATTTGGTAGTAACCACTTTTTAAATCAATTTTAGAGAATATAGTGGCACCACTAAGTTCATTAAGCATGTCATCAAGGCAAGGAATTGGATGGCGATAACTAACGGTTATAGCATTGATAGGGTGAGGGCGACAATCCGAGCACATGCACATACTACCATCTTTCTTAGGCACTAGTATCACCGGAACCGGACAAGGACTTAAACTCTCGCGTACATGCCCTTTATCTAGTAGTTTTTTGCATTTGACTTTGTATCTCCTTAGTCTCATCGGGGTTGACGCGGTAGGGTGCCTTGTTCGGAAGTGGTGCGCCGGGTATGAGGTCGATGCGGTGTTCGATCCCTTGTTTAGGTGGTAGTCCCGGAGGTAGTTCATGGGGAAAACATCTTAAAATTTCTGCAACAAACAAGAAAAAAACCAAAGGTACATGTTGTGAAACATTAGTCCTCACGACCTCAGCTTTGCACAGAAGTACAAAGTGAAGTACACTTGATGGGCTCTCACTCACACCCCTCAAGTTTCTTTTGGTGGCTAAAAGAACTAGATCTTTCTTGTCACTCATTGTGGAGTCACTCAAATTTGGCTTGTGGCGCTCACTCTCTTTTATATGGATCGCTCGCTCACTTTTATCTCCATGATGGGATGAAGCTTGCTTGTCAGCGGTGACTTGACTTGGATACGTTGGTCGAATCACATATTCCTTGCCCGTCATCTTGAAGCTATAGTGATTAGTCCGACTATTGTGGATAACGTCATGGTCAAACTGCCAAGGTCTACCGAGAAGGAGATGGCACACGAACATGGGAACCACATCACACTCCAAAGTATATTCATATGCGCCGCTCTTGAAAGATACTTGCATGGTGCGGTCAACTTTGAGAGTGCCAGAGTCACTAAGCCATTGGACCTTGTAGGGGCATGGATGCTTCTTCTTGACCAATTGTAGCTTGGAATAAAGGTCTTCGCTTGCCAAATTGTTTCAACTTCCGCCTTCGATGATGAGCTTGAAAGATTTTCTTTGGATGCCCACTGTTGTGTGGAAGATGTGGCAATATTGGTCTTCGTCTTGTATTTTTTGAAGTGTCAAAACCTTGGAAACAACGAGAGCGGGGCTCAGATCATTGTCGCAAAAGATTTGTGCATCTTCATCTTCATTCACTTGGCGGTGCATGGCCACGTTCTATAGTGCTTTCATCTCGTCGTCGCGCATGGAATCATAAGTACCATCATCATGAAGGATCATAGTGCGTCTTGTTGGGCACTCCAAAGTCTTGTGGCCGCGGCCCTTGCAAGTGAAGCATTCAATCAAACTTGTCTTGGCGGGTGCATCTGTTGGAGTTGTAGAGGATGAAGCTCTTGGCTTGTAGTTACTTGTAGGCGGGCGGCTTGACGAAGTCGTCTTGTCCTTGTAACTTGACTTGTCGCTGGTAGTTGTTGGAGTTCTTGTAGTCGAAGGCGTCGAAGTTGGAGAAGCTTGAGTACTTGAGTCGTAGGTCTTGGAAGAAAACTTGGAGTACTTGCACTGGTGCAGCGACGTGCTATACAAACGGTTTTTAACCCCTTTCCGCGACGTAGTTCTAAACTGTCGTCTTGCATGTGTGGGCGATAGGGGGGTCCATCCTACACGACACGGTAAACCCGTCGGCGATGGTGGCCAACGAACGCAAACGTTTGGCAAAACTAAGCATATGGGATGTCCACATCTATCACAAACGAGGGTCACCGGATAATCGTTTGAGGTATGTGTATTTCCCATACGGTTCATCCTTGCAACTCGTGTGAGATCACACAACATCGCACGCGCTATTCTGTGAAGCGCCGTTTACGATGTGGACCGAATCGCAAACAGTTGACGATTATAAAGCGTGTACGATAAGGAGACAATCACACACATTTAGTTCCACTATAATCGTCTGTGATATGATATAAGAGTGCATACGTTTATCATTCTAAAACCGTATGCGAAGGTTGAATATATCCCACACACGGGGTTTCTGATAAACGTTTGTGATTTATAAAACGTCCCAAACGTGTGATCCATTCTTCCCAAACATGTCATCCAGAATAACTGTGTCGCATGAAGGCCTATCGCACGCGTTCTTCTTTGACCAACGTTTATGATGGTACACAGTTCAAAATACGAAATCGTGTGTGATAAGGAGACTAGCACAAACGCTGGTGTTGTTAATCTCACACGTTCTTTCTCGTCTGACCGTGCGCGGAGACGAGATTCATCGCACACGCCTCGAATGGAGAAACGTGTGTGATGTTGGAGTTGATCGCAGGCGTTTTGCTTTCTCAAACTGTGTGCATTGTAATGGCCTGCAGAGCATGATTTGCCACTAATTAAATACCTTTGTTCATAATTCACATAATTTAAATTTGAAAGTAGGAATTCATGTATTTCATATCGAACCATGTTTAGGTTTAAGAACGAATGCATAATTCGATTCACATGTACATATACTCAAGAACTACATAAGCATCAATTCTCAAAAAAAAAGGAAAACTACAGAAGGGACAAATAAAGAATGATGGAAGCATGGTTGTACTAAAGAAGGTAAAGAGAGAGACGAAAGACATTTTGTATGCTGGAGAAGGTGAAGCGGAATGCCCATATTGTGCCGTCCACCATGCCTAACGCACGAACGACTGTAGGCCTGCCCCTAGTGATGGTCGCCCGCCCATCCTTCACTGTCTTCATTACGACTTCTCGATGCTCATTGTAGTCTCAATGATATATTTTAACCTTCATTGCATGTCCAACAATCATGTACTTTGCGAGGTAATCTTGAGTAAACTGCTTTGGGAACCACTGCAAAAGAAAAAGATTCAGACATTGTTGTGTGACAACTCTTTATGGGCAGTACTAATAGAAGCATACGGAGTTCGTAGTTACCATCCTGACGGTGTCCTGGACTAGGGGGTACTCACCACGTCGTCTCCCGACCAGGTGGATCGGGCTGAGGACCCCCATGGTGGTGCACTATTGGGCCAGTTCGGACAGCCCATGCCGTATAGAAGGAGGATTCTACAAGACTTGATGCCCAAGACAAGGACTCTCTTAAACCCTAGGACTCGGTGCATATATAAACCGAGGCTAGGCTGGTCGATAGATCATCATATATTCATTAGAACAATCTCGTGGTAGATACATGTACTCTGTACAACACCCCATATGAATACAATCAAAAGCAGGACGTAGGGTATTATCTCTTCGAGAGAGCCCGAACCTGGGTAAAATCCTATGTCCGTGTTACCATCGCTCCAAGACGCCTAGCTTAGGACCCCTACTACGAGATATGCCGGATTTGATACCGACACATCTTACAGCTCACTGTTGTGTTGGATAGAGCGTAAACAAATAGTCTAATTGGCATTGTTCGTCTCTTTTCCATAACAATCATTTTCAGTTTCCTCACTTGATGCTGGTTCATGAATATTTCATTACCCCACATGCAAAAAGGGTCCAGGAATGGATCTTTACCTAAGATACATGTACCTACAAGCAAGAAGCCAATATTATAAGCTAAAATGCAGTTGCAGAATGGTGTAATATATTACTCCATCAGTTCCATAATGTGTTACATATAAACATTTTGAGAAGTGAACATTTTGAGAAGTGAACACTTCGAACCCGAGGTGTGGCGTAAAAATAACAAGGCATTGATAAAGGCTGAAAACTTAAAGGGGCTCCTCGGATACCCGACGTATGAACTCTTTGGATACACCTCGGCGATACTCAAGATCGGAGATGGGAAGATTTGTTGAACCAGTTTTCAAGACCGACGACCGAAGACGAAGAACAGTTCAGAAGAATTGAGGAGCGTCCCCAACTTGAAGACCGGTTCTGGGGGCTACTGACGGTGTCCTGGACTAGGGGGTACTCACCACGTCGTCTCCCGACCAGGTGGATCGGGCTGAGGACCCCCATGGTGGTGCACTATTGGGCTAGTTCGGACAGCCCATGCCGTATACAAGGAGGATTCCACAAGACTTGATGCCCAAGACAAGGACTCTCTTAAACCCTAGGACTCGGTGCATATATAAACCGAGGCTAGGCTGGTCGATAGATCATCATATATTCATTAGAACAATCTCGTGGTAGATACATGTACTCTGTACAACACCCCATATGAATACAATCAAAAGCAGGACGTAGGGTATTATCTCTTCGAGAGAGCCCGAACCTGGGTAATATCCTGTGTCCGTGTTACCATCGCTCCAAGACGCCTAGCTTAGGACCCCTACTACGAGATATGCCGGATTTGACACCGACATTGGTGCTTTCATTGAGAGCCTGCTAGGTGATCGCCGTGGATCGACGGGAATCTAGATCAACGATCAGGTGATATTTTTTCAGTAAAGATTTGTTTCATGTAAATCATCTCGTTTGCAAAATTATTGCTGTCACGCCGTGCCACTTTGTTTACAGGCAGATCAGAATTGAGAAAATTTTAGCAGCGACAGCCATGTCCGACACCGGGCAGTACTTCGGATCCGAGAAGTGCCAGCGTGCAAACAAGAGCCTGGAGTTTGCGGCCTCGATCTAGGTTAGCGCAATAAAAAAATATGTGGCGATCCGATCGGCGGCGTTCCAGCCCTGGAGATCACGCGCGCACCAGCACACCAGGGCCGACAAGAATTCGGCCATACGGCAACTCGCAGGGTGACTTAATCCTTCCTCTCCTTTTTATTTATTTAATCAAAGCCTGAGGCAGCCTACGCATTTGTCTTGTCGTCTGTCTTCCGTGCACTTTTTCACGTACTAGATTGATTTGACCCTTGCACTAAAAGTAGTATCATACTAGTATTTGCTAACACTTGCGTGAGATGCTAGACCTCCTCCGCCTTGTTTGATTCGGATCTGATGTTGATTACTACATCATCTGCTGATTGCCTCACAAGACATCAGATCGCAATACGGCCTATGTTCACATCCGCTGCTTGGCGATACATCGGATCCGGACTCAATCTGGCCCACGTGCGATCCTGCCGAAGAGATAGTGCGGAGCAGTGCACCGATCAGAGCTCGGCCCGATGGCAGCACACCATAGGGAGATTTGTTTCTTCCCCTTTTTTAATTCAGTACCTACCTGTCGACCGCTGTTCCTCACTACCTTTGCTGACAAGTACGCAAAACAAAAGTGCTACTAAGCATATTAAGGACTAGTTCCGCAGCATGCTCTGTACGGATCAGTTCGTCCGTTTGCTTCGGTCCGCTATGGTCGTCGCCGCCGGCGAACAGGTTTTATTTTTCCAAATTATTCGTTCAGCATTATTATACACAGAATATTTTCTGCTGGTTTGTATTGCATTATTTTTGCAGAGATATTCTACCAATGCTCGTACGTGATGTCGGTCTGGCCACCCTTTCGCCGTCACCTCGGCCAGCGAACCTGTGTCGACATCGACCTCGCGCTAGATAATCAACCTTGACTATGTCACGACTACGTCACGCCGCCACCTCGGCGATCCGACGTCTTCGTCCCGCCTGCGCTGATCAAGCTAGACCGATCTCAGCGCAGTCACAGGGAGATTTGATCTTTCTTTCCTCTATTATTTAATTAAGTTTGGAGGTCGTCTACACATTTCACTAATGGTCTCACTTTCATGTGCTTCCCTGATGCAATTAGCACTACTAGTTGCTGCACGTCCATCGAGATTGGATTGATGCAACGAGCAGTTTACGTGGTACCTTCCATATAAAGTTGTATGAATACTTTGGGGCAGCTCTTTCACAACAATTGCTACATGCGGATCAGGCCGACAGCCACCGCGCCGACCGACACCTCCGCACAAAGAGTTCGGATCATACCAGGCCGATGTTGTCATCCCGCGCATGCCGACCTGCATCGACATCTCCGTGCTGCCACTTCGTCGAACCGACCTTGGCGCCCAGGCCAAACTTACCTGATTAATTATGCATTTTTTTTTCTTTCTCAATTATTAATGTTTCTTGCTCGCACTGTTTTATGTGTGCAGGTAATAAATTTTGACTGCGTCACGTGGTCACTTCGGTGTGCCGATGTCATCGTCCCGCCTCCGATGACCAAATTACTGCGGGCTTCACCTCGCCACGGCATCGATGCTGTGTCACCACTTCGGAGTGCCGAGCTCCTCGCTTGGCCACCTCGGGACCGGCCTGGGGGCTGTAACCTCGTCCCGCATCAAGCTCGGACCGCGTCATCAACACCGAGCAACTCAACTAGCTAAGTCGCTTTCGCGCTCAACTTTTTTCAAATTTTAATTTTTGTTCGGTTCGACCAAGCATTATCTTTATGTTAAAATCTGTTTGTTAAAAACATGGTTCATTTAAAACACTTCTTTTCTTTGCCCATGTTAACTGGGGGCTCTTAAATTTATATGAGCCATTTTATAATAAATGTGTTTTCTTCTTGGTCATTGCAAAGTCTTTTTCTACCACTTCTTTTTCGACTCGAGTGTATGGTCAATAGCCGGAGAGCCTGGCTTCTCTCTAAAGCCGCTCGAGTTTAGTTCACTAAACTGGCCTCGGAGAAGCACTCCGCCTTCGGGATAAGGAGGTTGAAACCGTCGGCTGACCTACTTGCAAATTAGAGATCGGATGTGTCATGTTAAAGCACGACAGAAGCACAAAAAACTTTAAGACCAATTTTCGGATTGGCACCAAAGAACTTGATTTAGTTCGAATGTAATGTTTTTACTAAAGTATTTTTTAGTTTCCCGAGTTTATGGCACCTTTAATCTACTTGTATGTTTTTCTTTTAGGAGGCGGGACATCCTCTTGATCGAGGTGTTCTGTGTGATGGTTTTGCTCGGGAAATCTTTTCCGACCCGCAGTTCAGCATCTTTCCTGCCGAGATGCATCTCGGTGTTGTCAAAACCATAAGTCTCGCAGTGCAACGCCAGACACCTTTTTGGCAATATCAACAGGGGGCTGCAACTAGAGCTGACCCCATCAAAAGCCAAGGTAATTCATGGAGTCCTCAGCAATACGTTCTCGGATATTGCTTTATATGCATCGGTTTCCAATTGTGTCTTCGGTCAATTGTTGGGTTGCCCGGCTCTTGTGCTTGCCTCCTATGTTCCGCTTTGTTCGGCTAGGTGTGCAAAGGGAGAACCACTGCGATTGTGCTTCCAGCTCGAATGGTTAAGTGCCTCAGTGGAGAAAGCAGAAAACTGACTGTCACAATGAGCGTAAACTGGTCAGCGATCCGATGACTGTGTCAAACTACAGATCGATAGAGGTCACCCCGTGTTAAATGATGGGCCTTTCATAAGATTGGCCGAAGTGTTACTGGTTTGACCACGGCTGATGCCGAACACTATTCGGGGGCTAGTAACTGCCCCGAACTTTAAAATCCTATGACTAAGTGAAAGTTATAAAGCCTGCATATCTGATTGCCTCGTTTCCGCTAACACAACCACCTCCGGGCACCGAGACGTCGGCTAAGGGTTGTATTGTTAGTACGGAAACACCCTGTGTAGCATCTACAAAGGGGTGGGAGCCGACGATGGGCCACTTTCAGGTTATAAACAGTCTCAATGGAGAATTTGCCTTCCATAATTATCGTAATAAAGCCATAAATATGCATCAATTTGACTTAAGATTTTGGCCAAGCTGGGTTGCCAGGCTCCTGTGCTTACCCCTATGTTCCCGATTGTTCGGCTAGGCGGTAAAGGGAGCACCTCTGTGATTGTTACTACCGGGTCATCCGGGTTAGTACCTCAGACTGGGTGAAGCCGAAAACTAGCCATCTTAAAGGATATAATTGGTCGGCAACGATGGAAGTGAAAATTTTGGTTCATTATGGACCACAGAGTTCGGGAACTTTCCCCCATCTAAATCCTCGATATTTTCCTCCCACATTGATCGGAGATGAGGTTTCATGATCATGGTCAGCACGACAACCCAAAGAAAGGAACCGATAGCGAGACTATTTTCTTTGGAAGATGTTTCTTACGTTAAATAGTAATATAACATATCTCTCCACGTACCTTTGTTTATAAAACCGTATGGCTGGATTGCCTTGTTTGCCATAAATATTTGCCCTCATAAAGGCTTAATAAAGTAGGACAAACACTCTCCGGCCACTGGCCGAGGAGGTTGAAGCCGATGGTCGGTCGACAAAGTTTTGTACAATGCGGATCCGAGCATTAATGATGTAAAGTACTTGGATACATAGAATCATTACACATAAATTGTGATTAAAGTCAATTTACTCCGGATATCGATCCTTAATTCGGCCACCCGTGCCCACATTAAGTCTCGGGGGCTACTGGGCTTCACGCTTATCATTTACAAATATTAAAGGGGCACATCGATCTCCTGATCTGGTGTTGCCACCCGACCAGTGGCTCGGGGGCTACTGCATTGCCTATTCAATGCAGAAAATTCAAAATGCTCAGTGTTCGGCTTGACTGAGCTATTGGTAAACGTGTCTTCGGACAACAATAGGTACCATCTGGACCTATCCGGCATCAAGCTAATATATTATGGCAACTTCTCAAGACCCTCTCTCAAGTGCCCGCTTGCCGATCACTATTTCCTCTAATATATTACACCGCGTTTCTATTCCTATGTATGCTGCAGAGCTAGGAGTTGATCCTCCGGCCGATTTTGTGAATCGACCTGAGTCTCAGGGGCTACTGGGATCGGCGGTTTTATGTTTTCCTTCAGGTGCATGCCGGAAATTCAACGGACACACACCTTGAGGGCTACTGGCTATATATCTCGGCAAATAATACATTGCACAAATCGGAATTAAATTTACAAAAATCAGCCCATGGCCGAGGTGGTGCACCACCTCGGAAGGAGTCCGGCATAAAGCGCGGATGCAAGTGGCTGGCTCCATAGAGGGCATTTCCAGCATTAAGCTCGGTTGAACCCCTTCAAGTTTTTCAAGACCGAGGTAATCTATGACACCTTGGATGTAGTCCGGCGCTCGGATACAGTCCGGCGCAAGAGCTCGGATGCAGTCCGGCGTTGGAGCTCGGCTGTAAAAAGACTCTTCGGATACAGTCCGGCATTGGAGCTCGGAAGCAGTCCGGCGTTGGTGCTCGGCTGCAAAAGATACCTCGGATCCAGTCTGGCGTCGGAGCTCGGACGCGAGAGGACACCGCTGCATGGGAAACACTTCGAACCCGAGGTGTGGCGTAAAAATAACAAGGCATTGATAAAGGCTGAAAACTTAAAGGGGCTCCTCGGATACCCGACGTATGAACTCTTTGGATACACCTCGGCGATACTCAAGATCGGAGATGGGAAGATTTGTTGAACCAGTTTTCAAGACCGACGACCGAAGACGAAGAACAGTTCAGAAGAACTGAGGAGCGTCCCCAACTTGAAGACCGGTTCTGGGGGCTACTGACGGTGTCCTGGACTAGGGGGTACTCACCACGTCGTCTCCCGACCAGGTGGATCGGGCTGAGGACCCCCATGGTGGTGCACTATTGGGCTAGTTCGGACAGCCCATGCCGTATACAAGGAGGATTCCACAAGACTTGATGCCCAAGACAAGGACTCTCTTAAACCCTAGGACTCGGTGCATATATAAACCGAGGCTAGGCTGGTCGATAGATCATCATATATTCATTAGAACAATCTCGTGGTAGATACATGTACTCTGTACAACACCCCATATGAATACAATCAAAAGCAGGATGTAGGGTATTATCTCTTCGAGAGAGCCCGAACCTAGGTAAAATCCTATGTCCGTGTTACCATCGCTCCAAGACGCCTAGCTTAGGACCCCTACTACGAGATATGCCGGATTTGATACCGACACATCTTACAGCTCACTGTTGTGTTGGATAGAGCGTAAACAAATAGTCTAATTGGCATTGTTCTTCTCTTTTCCATAACAATCATTTTCAGTTTCCTCACTTGATGCTGGTTCATGAATATTTCATTACCCCACATGCAAAAAGGGTCCAGGAATGGATCTTTACCTAAGATACATGTACCTACAAGCAAGAAGCCAATATTATAAGCTAAAATGCAGTTGCAGAATGGTGTAATATATTACTCCATCAGTTCCATAATGTGTTACATATAAACATTTTGAGAAGTGAACATTTACTTACGTTGACATAGTTTGTAGAGAAAAACATTTACATCTAGAATTGCAATTCCATTTCATTATGTACATCATAAAATTTTATATTGTATACATTTTAGATGGTATATGTAGATACATCACAAAAATCTATATGCAGTAAATGATGGAACGGATGGAGTATAAGAGGAGGGATGAAAAGATCATCGGTGGAAAACGTTAGCCACTCCCATTGTTGTCCTGTGCAAGTACATGTAAAGTCATGATAAGTACATCAGACTTAACATCAACCAAGTATACGAGGTATCTGCTTGAAATAAACAAGGCATATATGCTCACTATAACAACCAAATAAAGCCATTTGATACCGGAGAAATGCTCAATGGAACCAACCTAACAACCAGATAACGAAAAGCAAGGTGTCTGCTCGAAAACTAGACAAATGCTCACTGCAACTAACCTGGCAACCAAATTCAGAGAAACAAGGCATAAATGTTTAAAGCGGGAGTGAAGGGCACATGTTCACAACACCAGGCATAATAGGTGGTATTGATGAAATTCAACTGCACAGTTCATAGTTGGACATAATGAACATCACATTGTGAATAACTGAAAGAAACAAGGCATTCATGCTCACTGTAACAACCAACTATAGCCATTGAAAACTGGACAAATACTCAATGCAACCAACCTAACAACCAGATACAGAAAACCAAGGCATCTGCTTGACAACTGGACAAATGCTCAATTAAACACTACATGATTATCGCATGGAAAAAGCTACTACAACAATGGGTACGAGACGGCTAGCTACAAAAGGTATGATTTGCTCACAGGATGTTGCCTCACTTGTCATGGATGGGCTCCTTCCACTTGGGATATGAGGTGCCCAGGGTGCACTCCCTGGTGTGCCATTATCTTGGTGGATGAGATCTGACTTTGAAGCTAAGGATCCCAAGCCACCACCGTAGAACGTTTCCTTCAGAAATGACAAAAGGGGCTCGATGGCGTAGAAGGATCACAAATCCATGACTGCGAGGCGGAGGAGATCAGCGGCGGGGCCTTTGGAGAGATCGATGGCGGTTGAACCAGAGGCGTTGCCGGTGGACCACTTAACTTGTGACATGGCCCGGGTGAAGTTGGTGATGTTGACGAGCTTGATGTCGTAGCCGGCTCTCCTGAGATACGGGAACACGCGTTCCCGCAGACTTGAAGCAACGTAGGCAGCGTCCTCACCGGCTCCCGCGGCGAGGTCTTCGTCCGGGATCGAAGGGTCAGCGCGAACGGCGCCCACCTCGCCAGCGTACGGTGGAGAGGCCATGATAGACCTCCTTTTGCTTGTACACTCCTCGAGGTCCACGGGAGATGTGGTTGGGTTGATTAGGTTGCGACTCTCTGGAGTACGGGATGGGGATCTGGGGGAAAGGGACATCGCCGGCCTCATCTAAAAACTCAGGGCGGCGATGGCGTATGTGGATCGATGCGGACCCAGAACTTATTTAGCTATGAGGCACGGGCAGACCGGCTGAGGTTTGTGGTTGGAGGCGGCGGCGGGGGTGAGCTAGGGTTCAAGCGGGGGAGGAAGGGGGAGGGGGTGTCGTGCGGATGGGGGGGTGTTTGCGGATGTGCCGCTGCTGCTGAAAATTTTAGTAGTAATGGTGTGGGTGGAGATGGTGGTGGACGAGGGATGGCGACTGTTCAAATGCCTCGGCAGCTGAAATTTTACTATAGGGGCGGTGCGGTCGACGAGGAAAGGCGGCATGCAGTTGAAATACCGCTTCCAATTAAATTTTGGCAAACGAACTGGGCGGGAGCAACCAAGATCGCACACGGTCCAAACGTAATAAAGTGTGTACGCTCTACGCTGTAACGAAATGTCGTGCCGCGAAACCACGAATTTTTGCATCGCTCGAGGCGAGTAGCTCTTTCTAAGATTTCTCAAGGTGGGTTCATCTCACACGGTTCATCCTCAATTTCAGTCGCACACGTCAAATTCATCCTAAATTTCCACATGCCCACAAACAGATGACACAAACATTTGGCAAATTTTCAACACAAAATGCCTTATTTTGCAGCGGAATAGTTGACATTAGTTCATATGCTCGGAAATTTACAAACAGTTCGTCAATTTACATGAAGATGAACTGCACAAAATATTCACTACGCCATGGATGCATACAAACGCCGCGCCTCCACCACCGTCATGACCTTCCTCGCCTCAGAACCAGTATTCAGAGGATCTCGTCAAGTCGATGAGCTCCACTGGTTCCACGGCGGAGACCGGCGGGGCTACCTCGGCCGGAGCGACCGCGGCGCTTCTCGTCAGGTCTGCCGCTATCGACGAAGATGTCGTGGCGTCCAAGTCGGCCATCGGGATACAGACGGGCGCCGATCTCGCTAGAGCTTCGTCCCTGGTCGTTGTGGCCGTTGTTGCCAGGGCTGCCGCCGCAGCTGCAAGGCCTGCACTGGCCTCCAACGCGGCTGAGAGGCATGCGGCGGCCTGCTCTGCCACCTTCTGGTCCTGCTCCCGTCTCTTTTTGCCCTCTGCATCTGAGTTCCGCTTCCTCTTCGCACTGTCCCGCCGTTTATGCCGCTTCAGATGCCTAGCCGCGTTGTGGATGGCATCCAGAGATGCGATAGATTGTTCCACACCGACACTGAGACGGCGCTCGTCCTCGACGTGCAGGAACGCATCGAGGCCCGATTCCTGGAAGGACAGAGCGATGGCCATTTGCATCCGACGCCGAAACTTGGGGTCGTCGTCGTCGTCCGCCGCGGCAGATGACGGTCGACCGTTGACCGACACGGAGGACAGCGCGTCGGAATCCTCTATCCCGTCGTCGTCGGCCGCAACAACTAGCTGTTGGCCGTTGCCCGCCATGGCGGCCAACGCGTCGGAATCCTCTATCACGTCGTTGTCCAACACTATCAGGACGACGCCATGCACATCCCCATGGTTGAGCAACGGTTCCATTTGGTGTGTGTGGTGGTGGTGGCGAGCTATCGGCAGAAAAATTAGCTGTTAGCCAGCGGCGGCGAGATGTTTTATAGGTCGCTGTCGGGTTTGGGTTTGTACTGTGCACATTACCCCTTTGCACTGGCTGACGCTTGCGGTTGGCACCACTAGGCAAGGCCGATTTTGCTGTGTACGGACATCGCACACGGTTAGAGTAGCACACTCGTGTCTGCTCGGGGTACAATCGCATACGGTTGTTTCGTCAGTTTTGTTTGCTATTTTACATAATACTAGCATCTTTGAGATAAACGAGAAAAAAAAGCAAGAGAGGGTCAAAACACAACCACGCCCGCTAGTGACCCAAATATATACTCCCTCCATTCCTAAATATATATGTAGTTCGTAGTGAAATCTGTAAAAAAGACTTGTAATTAGGTTCGGATGAAGTATATATATGTACGAACATGGTGTTGTCATGTTTAAATTCGCAATGCGCAACTTTAATGTGTGGCACATGCTGCATATGTGCATGCCTAAAAGTGTCCAATGTGACAGAAAAGGGTTTCATGACAAACATAATATAGGGTGTTGCCCCCTACACTATGTGTCGGAGGATATATGGGGTCCTATGAACACATGACATGTTTCAAACTTTGTCACACATTTATCCATGTCTGAATTTTTGTAAGACAACCAAGAGAATTTATATCTTAATATGGCCAAACCATCACATATTGTTGTCGTACCAGAGGGATATATAGATCACACGGTCCCATGAGTTGGCGGCAAAGTTGTCAGAATCGCAATTCTGAATCGGATCAGAGGTCCGTTCGTAGGATCGTGAATCGTAGAATCATAACTACCAGGATCGTAGAATCTTAGATTCTATGAGCAAAATCGTAGAATTGGAGGGGCTAGTTTGGATCGTAAAGTCGTAAGATTCTAAGACTTGAGTTGCGATTCTGACAACTTTGGTTGGCGTGTCGTTGAAGATCAGTTGAGCGGGGCTAGAAGAATACCATCCCCTGCATATGGCCAAATGTATATGCGAAAATGGTGTGGTCTGGTGTTTCAACAATTAATACACAATGGTACATTATTTATGATGTGGCATGCACCTAGCTGAGATAATTAACTGGACATATATATATATATATATATATATATATATATATATATATATATATATATATATATATCGTTCCCTTCCCCCCACCCCGACCCCCCACGCACACATGACACGTAGCAAGGTGACGTTCCAGTGTTGTCACTCAAATGAATGATATATAGCGGCCCATCTGTATATAAGCGTCTCGTCGAAAACCGCACAATGGACGCATGCATGGTCCACACACACACACACACACACACAGACACACACACACACACACACACACACACACACACACACACAGACGCACACACGCACGCGCACACACCGTCACCCATCCTTGGCCTTCCAGCGTTGTCAATAAAAGGGATGACAAACCCTAAGGGCCCGCCGATAGGTTTGTCGTCGGAAACCGAACAATGTAAGCACATGGTCCACACACAGGCATGGGTTCACACACGCACACACACGCACACGCGCGCACCCCCCACACACACGCACACACCGTCACCCATCCTTTGCCTTCCAGCATTGTCAATAAAAGGCATGACACACCCTAAGGGCCCACTAATAGGTTTGTCATCGGAAACCGCACAATGTACACATGGTCCACGCACAAGCATATGGGTTTACACACACACACACACACACACACACATCGTCACCCATCCTTGGCCTTCCAGCGTTGTCAGTAAAAGGCATGGCAGATCCTAAGGGCCCACCGATAGGTTTGTCATCAGAAACCGCACAATGTAGGCACATGGTCCACACACAGGCATTGGTACACACACACACTCGATCCTTGACATTTTCAAAATAGCAAAAGAAGCAGAAGAAAATTGTGGATATTTTCAAAACAAGGACCAGATTTATTTAGCCGAAATGACATATCAAACACACACACTCACTCGATCCTTGACATTTTCAAAACAGCAAAAGAAGCAAAAGAAAATCATGGATATTTTCAAAACAAGGATCTCAAGATTTATTTAGCCGGAATGACATATCACTACAGGCATTTTATTTATGCCTATAGTGATCATATCACACCGCCTAAATGAACCTTGAAATCTAACAACTTCCCAACCGGTCACCCATCCTTGACTACTCCATCGAAAGCACGCTTAATTTCCGAGTTCCATTCGAATGGGTTATAGGCTCGAAAGCGGCGTCTTGCCGGTAACGGTTGCCTCCTATCATATACAAGGCGTGCCCCGATGGGCACCTGGTCGGACCAGGCACACATCGCAAACTTTTCTAGTAGTACTGGAAATCGTGTGCGATGGTGGCATGGGGGCTGATGATGACGTCTTGCTGATGCTCGATGGCGTGATGCCGCTTTTGCCTGCTCTCCGGCCTGCTCCATCTCGTCCTCCTCGTCCAGGAGGTTGATGACGGGGCCGGCGCTTCGGCAGGAAACCGATTGGGGGAGTGGCGGGAGACCGACTGGGGGAGTGGCGGGAGAAGCGTGTTTGGATAGAACATCATTTTAATACAAATTGGATAACTTCTGAAAGAAGGAAGATCGAGCTAGCAAGACACGCGCGCACCGTGCTTACACACGCACGAGCTTCAGACGGGCGCATAGAACTGCTTTAAATTATTCATGGTTTGTTTAGGTTTTTGTATACTACACCAATCGAGTTTGTAGACATTTAATGTGCATAATTCAAATTTGAACTAAAGGAACATGCTTCGTGTCACCAAAATGGGTTGAAAAAAGGTATTTGTGTCCTTGGGTTCCTTGTTTAGGTCCCATGCAAATGAACGTGAATGGATTGCAAACATCTCGAAGTCATGACGAGGCCACAAACATTGAGAAACTTGGCTATTAAATCATCATAAATCCACAACTCGTCTAAAATTCTTGAAACTTACCCCTGTGTCATGACATGGAACTTATACGACATGATAATTTTTTGTCCAATGTGGGAGAAGTCTCTTGCACACCAAAACTTCTCTCAAGAACCATCGTGGTTTCGATACGCAACATGTCACCTCTGTGGAGGGAACGACATTCGATGTCTCTTCTTGCATTGATATTTTTTCTACATGCAACATAGTCTAATACAAGTGCAATGCTAAAATGTGAAATTATTGAAACTGGTGTGTCGACACGACACTTATAGGACATGGTATATAAGTTTTGGGACAAACCTCTTACAAATTAGAGCTTCCCACGACAAGCATGGTGGTTTTGATATGGAACATGTCACCTTTGTGGTCGAAACGACATATGAGTTTTCTAGGCATGCACTTAATGTGAAGAACTTAAGTTTGAATTACAAGCACGGGCTCCAGCGCACCAAAATGGATTAAAAACCATTTTGTGTCATTGGGTCCATGTTTAGATCCCATGCACTGATGGTCACTGAATTACAAACATCTCGGTGTCGTGACTAGATCGCAAACATTGATAATCTTGGTTTCAAAGTCCGAGAGAACCCAAAGCTCGCCATGGATTCACGAAACTTACACAGTGTCATGCCACGGCACATCTACGGTGCGCATTTTGTTTTCTGATGAATTTGGGACAAATATTGGGACATGCATCTTACAAGCCAAAGCTTATTCAAGAAGCCTTGTGTAGGACCGAAAGTATGTCTAGAGGGGGGGTGATTAGACTACTTTACCAAATAAAATTTCTACCTTTTCCCAATTTTTAGAGTTGGCAGATTTTAACATTCATGGCAAGTCAAGTACACCCTACACATGCATGTCTAAGAGTATAGCAGCGGAAAGTAACAACAAGCATGAGTAGAAAGGAAGGGTAGGAGGATCAAACGCAATTGTAGACACGATGATTTTTCCCGTGGTTCCGATAGGTGGTGCTATCGTACATCCACGTTTATGGAGTCTTCAACCCACGGAGGGTAACGGTCGCGAGAGTCCACGGAGGGCTCCACCCATAAGGGTCCACGAAGTAGCAACCTTGACTATTCCATAACGGCTTCCGTCCACGAAGGACTAGCCTCACTATGGGTAGATCTTCACGAAGTAGGCGATCTCCTTGCCCTTACAAACTTCTTGGTTCAACTCCACAACACGAAGTAGGAGGCTCCCAAGCGACACCTAACCAATCTAGGAGGCACCACCCTCCAAAAGGTAATAGGCTCGGTAATGATGACGAACTCCTTGCTCTTGTGCTTCAAGGTGATAGACTCCTCAACACACAATCACTCTCTCACAGATTTGGCTTGGTGGAAGAGATGGGATTGGTGAAAAGCAACTTGGGGAGGCTAGAGATCAAGATTCATATGGTTGGAATGGAATGGCATGATCTCAACACATGAGTAGGTGGCTCTCTCTCAGAAAACTGGATGGGGCAAGTATGGAATAGTTCTGAGTGCTTTTTTTTTGAGTGGGTGGTGGTGAAGGGGTATATATAGGCATACCCAAAAATCCAACCGTTACACACAAAATGACCAACTCGGTGACACCGATGTGTTAATCTCGGTGGAACCGAAGTGACCAAAAGGTGGAAACTTTTGAATCTCGGTGAGACCGATATATGAAACTCGGTTGCACTGATAAGGTGACCAACGGTCAGATTGCCCAATCTCGGTGATGCCGATCCAACAATCTCGGTGGGACCGATATTGTGAATTTGCGTAACAGAAAGTTGGCAACCAAAACTCGGTGGCACCGACGCAGAATCGGTTGCACCGAAAGGCTAGGGTTTGGCTTAGGTCTGTGTGAGTATGGGAATCGGTGGCACCGAGTGGAAAGTGTTGGTTGCATCGATTTTGGATATTTGACTTTGGACAGACTTTTGTGGAAGAGCTTGTGGGTGTTTTTGGTGACTATCACTTGTGCACGTATGAGCATTTTGTTCACCAACAGTACTTTACCCCCTTTTAATAGTATTGGCTTTCCTATGGACTCAAAGTGATTTCTCACAAAGTAAAATGTAGAGTCCTCTTGCTTGAAGCTTTGCCAATCCATTTCCTTGCACCTTGGGGTATTTCCACAATCTCAGCAATCCTTTTGCCAATCCTATCATTGAACTTTTCTTGAAATATACTTAGTGGAAACATTAGTTCAATGACTTATATGTTGTTATTAATTACCAAAACCATCAAGGGAGAAAATGTGCTTTCAATCTCCCCCTTTTTGGTAATTGATGACAACATATAGATCAAAGCTTCGACATATGATATAATCAATGAATATAATCGTCGCTTTGAGAATTATGTGATAAGCAAGAGCTCCCCCTAAATTTGTGCATTATTTTAAATTTGCGTTTGAATGCAAATGCACAATCGATTAGGTATATGGGGGCACTTCTTCCATGTCACATACAACTTGGTGGTGTGCGAGAATAATTAGAATGAACATCATAGCACAACACAATCAAGCAAAGGTGAAAGATCATCTCATAAGTAGCATAATGATAGGAAATAGTAGCAACACACATTAAGCGTATGATCAAAATACCAAAGGTTTAACACAAACAACCAAAAGACCAATTGTTTTTGAAAAAGCGATAAAAACCAAACGCTCTCTCACTCGAAGCCTAAAGATCTATATACACTTCTCCCCCTTTGGCAACAAGTTACCAAAAAGTTCAAAGAGATATAGCTAAGCGTTCTTGGGCTGATCTCCTCCGGTTGTTGATGAAGGAGTCGAGAGAACTGCGTCGGCGAAGATCTCAGCTGATGTCGTGGATGGAGTTGGAGTAGCAACTGGAGGACCTGGAGCTGATGGAGCAGAGGTGACAGTAGCAGGAGCTGATGAAGAGGGCCTCAAGTCTGGAGCTGGCACGGTGGCTGATCTGGCCTGGGTAGTGAAATGTGTGCCTGGCCTGAGAGGTGAGTCATCCTCATCATCATCATCATCATCTGAAGAGTGAGGAAGAGGCACAGAGTCAACTTCCTTCTTAAGCTCATTGACTATCTTGGTCACCCCATCCACCTTGTCATTAGGGGTCTTGATCCTGTTCTCAAAGATCCTGACAAGACTATTTTGATTGTTCAGAATGTCCTTAATGTCCTTCTGCATGCCCTGAACTGATGATATCAACAGATCCATTTGCTCGTTCCTGGATCTAGGGACTTGATCACTAGTGGCTCTAGCTGCCTCTGCCTCTGCTTGAGCTGCAGCTGATGTGGGATGTTCTGGGTCCATCACCACAACGTTGTCCTCTAAATCTGGCTGTAGGGGCAAGTGGGGTCTGTCCAGAGCAAAGATGTGCTTCTCCAGCTTGGAGTTGATGAGCATCTGGATATAGGGTGCATAGCAGCAAGAGCGCTTCTGATCAGCAGCAACCCTCTTCACTGTCTCTACAATCAAATCCATAACTCTAATCCTGGTGTGTCTGTCAAGATGGATCAGCATGTTGATGGAGTGGCCTCGGATCATCTTCTCATCTCCTGACTTGGGCATCAAGGTATGCCTCAAAATAGTGTTCATGGTACGGAGGCCAGCCTAGAGGAAGTAGATAGAACCTAACTTGCGAGATTTCAAGTTAGCAGCAGGGATAGCATTGTACATATCCTTCATGGCATCATGGCTCTCCTTGGATTCAGAGTAGACATCCAAGTCACCATCCTGCACCTCTGGAACTCCTAAGATGGTAGCCCAGTCATCAACAGTGGACTCATATCTAGCTCCTTCAGTCATCCATACAATTCTACCATCTCCATAGAAATGAGCAGTGGAGTAGAATTGCATGATCATCTCATCATTCCATGCTGTAAACTCTCTGCCAACAAACTCATCCAAGCCAATGCAGTGAAAGTTGTCTTGAACATTTGGAAAGAAATATTCATTCTCCTTAATGTATTTCCAGTCAACATATCTCATGTCACTCACAGCTGGACTCTTGTCAAGCAGCACAGTCTCATATAAATCCTGTTGCTCCTTGGTGTAGAATTTGTAGTCCACAACTGTCTTTCTCCTTTGGGCATATGGATCAATAGTTCTCCATGCCCTCAAACCAGAATCCTTCCTCTTCTTCATATCTTCAGCAAGTGGATGGCTGGCATTATGTTCAGGAAGGTGTGGTCTAAGCTTCATCAAAGCAGACATGGCATCCTCATCCTCAACTCTGGAGGTAGTTCCCTTGTTCTTCTCAGAAGCTGGAATCTGTCTGGATGTCCTCTTGGGCTTTTCAGCAGCAGCCTTCTTGGGGGCAGACTTGGTGCTCTTGGATGTGCCAGTCTTTGGCATAGCATCTGCCATAAGCTTCTTTTGCTTCTTCTTGGGAGGGGCCTTGACAACCTGCTCTTCCTCCTCCTCAGCAGCAGCACCAGCAGCCTCCTCAGGGTCCTCAAACATAGAAGTTTGCCTACCAGTGACATAGACAATCCTCTTTCTGGCATGCTTCTTCTCTCCTGCCTTCTTAGGCATGGACTTCCTTGGGGGCTCAATCGTCATGGAAGCCCTAGCACTCTCAGGTGCTCTCATAGTCCTAGAGCTAGCATATACTTTGCTGACAGTCCTCCTTGAAGAGATGGCTTCATTAGGAGATTTCTTGGCAGCTTTCTCTTGCTTCTTGGCAAGAATCTCCTCTGGCACAAAATCTGAATCCTCCTCATCTAAATTCAGCTTCTTCCTGGCCCTAGTAGCAGCCTTGGGCAACCCATGAGAACTGGGGGTGCCTGGATCTAAAGAGGAACTGGACTCAGGACTAGTGCCTGAACACATGACCATGTTCGGCTCTTGGAAGTTGTTCTCACTATCCTCAGCACTTGACATACTGGCCCTGTGAATAGAATATAGAGGAGCAGAAGAAGATGAGTCATCACAAAATGCAGCTGTTTTTTTTGAAAGTTTGAACTTAAGATTTCTCAAATTTTGCATTCTGCCAAATGTATTTCGGTACAGCCGAGACAAAATTTTCGGACCCACCGAGACAAACAACCTGCTTTCCAGAAACTTGGCACTATTCTTGGTCACACCAAGAATTAGTACTTGGTTCCACCGAGGTGTTCTCAGCTGGCCAGAAAAACAGAATCGGTGCTACCGATTCTTTTGCATCGGTTCTACGGAGATACATGAGGCGGATGGCAAAACCTAAAAAAATCCATCATTCGCTATTCTATTGAGTTTTCTTGTGGATAGATAGATGCGCAAACGGTGGCTTATAGATAAAATCTAATCCAATGAGTGAGAAGCAGACGGGGAGCGCAAGGAAAATCGAATCCGTACCCTAACTCGGTGATGGATCCGCTACGGTAGCGACGGCGGCGAAGATGCCCGTCGACGGCGAGAATCCTAGCGGCGGAGGAGCGTGGGGAGACAAGGGCGACGACCAGGGGGTCCTTTGCGGTAGCTTAGGGTTCTGGGGCGCGACGGTTTGAAGATTGAATTTTTGAAACGTCGGGTCCACAACATATATACCCCTCACTGTCGGTGTCACCGATTCTAAATTTTTGGTGTCACCGAGTTCCTCAACTGTCAGTTAACAGGGAAACTCGGTGTAACCGAGAATATGGAATTGGTAGTACCGTGATTGAAAAACCAGATCAAACCTAGGCATTCGGTGAGACCGAGAATTGTGGGTTGGTTCCACCGAGATGCACTTGGGAGGTTTTAATGGTCAGTCCTTTGTCGATACGGAACTCCGAGTGCTCCACACACAGAGGGATCGAAAAGTACTTGTTCAAATTTTGTGATGCAGCATGAATGGAATATGAGGTGAGAAAGCATAGATAGCTAGAGAGTGGTCCTAGGCATTCTTGTCCATCCAATTGGCAAAAGATAAATCAAAAACCAAACAACAACAATTGGATGTCCTCGAATGGGTAAATAAGTGCAGACCAATATGCTCACACAATAAGATGTCAAATGAAATCATGACAAACATGCACATACATACTAGCATGTAACAAGCACTTTGGCGATGACGAAGTCATCTATATATGAGTATATTGACTTAGGAGCCAAGTAAGAATACTTGATCATAGGTCAAACTCATCATTTAAGCACAAGTGGGGTTACCACTTTTACATAAAGCATTTAATGTTGTCACATTCTCAGAGATGATTTAACTCAAGTCTTAGAGTAAAGCTCCCCCTTGATGTGACATCCCCCATTGGAGGGATAAACTAACCATGGGTTTTGTCGATGAAGACTTCATGTTGGTGAGGTAGTGGTGGATGCTCAAGGTTGATGAAGATCACCCAGAGTTGGGAGCATCCTTGTTGTTTCCTTACTCTTCTCACCTACATGGGTTAGTCCCAACACACAAGAGACAAATACAAGGATATCTATGGACATGGAGTGCAAAGCATGTGTAATGATGTCCATTGATTTGTTGATTACCTTGTCCCTTGCTTACCTTTGAGGAAATGTGTGACTCCTTGAACTATTGCATAGAGTTGATGTTGATTGCAAATAGTTCTTGCCAATAATGAATATGAGTGAATTTCAATGGCGGAGTCACCCCTCAAGAACTCTCTAGTTCTTCTTCTTGGGGACCCACATGAAGTTGATGGGGATCCTTGGTGTTGAAGTAGCCTTTGTAGAAGTTGAGCTTGAAGTAGCCTTGGGAACCCACTCCACCAAAGCTAGGGATTCATCTTCATATGAGTCAATGTCCTCTTGAAGCTTGTTCTTGCCCTTGAGCTTGTGGTCTTGTGGTGGAAGGTCATCTTGAGTGTTTGTTCCCTTGGGAAGAGTATTTTCATACTTCTCCTTTTGAAGAACAAACTTGGGCTTGGGGTATTGACCTTCTTCCCATTCAACTCCATTAGCATTGAAGTAGCCAACACCATGGTTCTTTCGGTATCCTCCGTGCTTGCGTACAATTTCCTCAAATTGCTTACACCCGGCAAGACTCTTGTAGATACCTTTCTCTATAATTCCTTTCAATAAAGCATTTTCTTGCTCAACTGTAACTTGGCTAAGAGAATCATCATTAGTGGAATCAATAGAACTACTAGAAGCAACATCATTAGGTTTAGCATTTTTATTGTTGCTACTAGATGAAGAACCTTTCTTGCCTTTGTTACTAGTTTGTTTAGACTTAACTTGAGGCATGAATGTAGACAAGAGTAGTCGTTTGGCTAGATAAGATGAAGTCTTCTTTCGGAGATCGTCATTGATAGCTTTAAGAAACTCATGCTCTTGCTCCAAGTTGAGCTTCTCGAAGCGTAGCTTCTCATGAGTTCTTACAAGCTCTCTATGATCTTCAAGAGTAGATTCATGAGCTAACTTAAGAGTGTTTAGTTCTTTAGTTAGTTGTTCTATTTTCATCTTATCATCATCAATTGACTTATCTTGACTAGTATGAGAATTAACAAGTTCATTTTGACTAACATCACTAGTTTTATCAACGAACAAGTCATCATCACAAAGCAAATCATCTTCATCACTATTGAAATCAAGATACTCGGGGTGTGATACCTTGGGGCCTTTAGCCATGAACAACTTCCACTCCCTTCGTTGGGTGAATCAAATAGATCATAGGAGTTGGTAGTCACTAGAGCATTTCCGGCAACACCATCATCTTGACTATAGTCGGAGTCGGAGTGATAGCTTCTCTCGGAGTTGTTGTCGGGGTCGGAGCCGGAAACCCATTCACCAACATGAGCTTGATGTTTTCTTCTTGTGTAGCTCTTGGTGTACTTGTCCTTCTTCTCCGAATCTCTACTTCTCCTTGAGGGTCTTCGTTCATAACGATCATCTCTACTCCGTCTCTCTCTTTGAGGTGATTCATTCCATGAGCTTCGCCTTCTAGGTGACTCTTCTCTTCATTTGTAGGGAGCCGTGCACTCATTGGAGTAGTGTCCGGGCTTCCCACAATTGTAGCAATTGCGGTCACGACTTGACGAACGCTTCTCATCATATCTTGAGTTGGAGCTTCGTTCTTTGCCTCTATTCTTGTAGAACTTGTTGAATTTCTTGACCATGAGGCTTATCTCTTCATTGGTGACAAGGTTGTCGCTTGAAGTTGCGGGAGCATCACTTGTGGCTTTGTAAGCACCGCTAGAATTGTTGTGAAGCTCTTCTTTGTCTTTGAGTGTCATCTCATGAGTAACAATCCTTCCAATGACTTCCGTAGGCTTGAGATCTTTGTAGTTGGGCATCATTTGGATCAATGTGCACACGGTGTCATATCTCTCATCCAAAGCTCTAAATATCTCCTTGATGATGAATTTGTCGGTCATTTCTTCGCTTTCTAAGCCGGCAATCTCATTGGTGATGAGAGCTAGACTAGAGTACATCTCTGTGCCTCCTTCACCATCCTTCATCTTGAACTTGTCAAGCTGACTTTGAAGAACATCTAACATGGGTTCTCTCATGGACTCGGTTCCTTCATGCATATCAACCAAAGTATCCCAAATTTCTTTTGCATTCTCAAGACGGCTGATTTTGTTGAATTCTTCGGGGCATAGGCAGTTGAAGAGAATGTCGCATGCTTGAGCGTTGTATTGCAACATCTTCAATTCGTCCGCGGTCGCTTCACGATCCGGTTCCTTTCCATCACCAAAGAAATCACCTTGCAAGCCAACACGAACAACAGCCCAAACGGCGGGGTTATGACCAAGAACATGCATTTTCATTTTGTGCTTCCAACTAGCAAAATTAGTGCCATCAAAGTACGGACCTCTACGGTGATAATTTCCCTCACTAGACGCCATACTCTCCTAGGTTGTGAGACCAATGCAATGGAGACCAAAGCTCTGATACCACTTGTAGGACCGAAAGTATGTCTAGAGGGGGTGTGATTAGACTACTTGACCAAATAAAATTTCTACCTTTTCCCAATTTTTAGAGTTGGCAGATTTTAACATTCATGGCAAGTCAAGTACACCCTACACATGCATGTCTAAGAGTATAGCAGCGGAAAGTAACAACAAGCATGAGTAGAAAGGAAGGGTAGGAGGATCAAACGCAATTGTAGACATGATGATTTTTCCCGTGGTTCCGATAGGTGGTGCTATCGTACATCCACGTTTATGGAGTCTTCAAACCACGGAGGGTAACGGTCGCGAGAGTCCACGGAGGGCTCCACCCATAAGGGTCCACGAAGGACTAGCCTCACTATGGGTAGATCTTCACAAAGTAGGCGATCTCCTTGCCCTTACAAACTTCTTGGTTCAACTCCACAACATGAAGTAGGAGGCTCCCAAGCGACACCTAACCAATCTAGGAGGCACCACCCTCCAAAAGGTAATAGGCTAGGTAATGATGATGAACTCCTTGCTCTTGTGCTTCAAGATGATAGACTCCTCAACACATAATCACTCTCTCACAGATTTGGCTTGGTGGAAGAGATGGGATTGGTGAAAAGCAACTTGGGGAGGCTAGAGATCAAGATTCATATGGTTGGAATGGAATGGCATGATCTCAACACATGAGTAGGTGGCTCTCTCTCAGAAAACAGGATGGGGCAAGTATGGAATAGTTCTGAGTGCTTTTTTTCGAGTGGGTGGTGGTGAAGGGGTATATATAGGCATCCCCAAAAATCCAACCGTTACACACAAAATGACCAACTCGGTGACACCGATGTGTTAATCTCGGTGGTACCGAAGTGACCAAAAGGTGGCAACTTTTGAATCTCGGTGAGACCGATATATGAAACTCGGTTGCACCGATAAGGTGACCAACGGTCAGATTTCCCAATCTCGGTGACGCCGATCCAACAATCTCGGTGGGACCGATATTGTGAATTTGCGTAACAGAAAGTTGGCAACCTAAACTCGGTGGCACCGAAGCAGAATCGGTGGCACCGAAAGGCTAGGGTTTGGCTTAGGTCTGTCTGAGTATGGGAATCGGTGGCACCGAGTGGAAAGTGTTGGTTGCACCGATTTTGGATATTTGACTTTGGACAGACTTTTGTGGAAGAGCTTGTGGGTGTTTTTGGTGACTATCACTTGTGCACGTATGAGCATTTTGTTCACCAACAGTACTTTACCCCCTTTTAATAGTATTGGCTTTCCTATGGACTCAAAGTGATTTCTCACAAAGTAAAATGTAGTGTCCTCTTGCTTGAAGCTTTGCCAATCCATTTCCTTGCACCTTGGGGTATTTCCACAATCTCCACAATCCTTTTGCCAATCCTATCATTGAACTTTTCCTGAAATATACTTAGTGGAAACATTAGTTCAATGACTTATATGTTGTTATTAATTACCAAAACCACCAAGGGAGCAAATGTGCTTTCACCTTGTGATTTCGATAGGGAACTTGTCACCTTTGTTGGTGAAACTACATCCAATGAGTCGTTAGTCCACCGATTCGGCCCCTTTTATACATTAATTGAGTTTTCTAGGGATTTAATATGTGTAGTTCAAATTTTGAACTCGAGGCACATGCTCTGACCTCGTGGTTTTCATAGGGAACATGGCACCTTTTGTGACAAAACTACATTCAACGTGTCCTCTAGTGCACCAATTCGGCCCTTTCTATACATCAATTGAGTTTTCTAGGTCCCTTTTCGTACGAATGTGAATGAATTAGAAATATTTAGGCATGATAGCTTGGCCGCAATCGTTGATAATATTGGTTTATTGAATTCCTGTACATACAAAACTTGTATGATAACCATTTCATGCCACGCGTCCATTTGTTTTACTCCCTCCGTTTCTTTTAGAATTTGACCAAATTTTATATGCTAACTAAAAAGAAACGGATGGAGTACTTGATATGGGGGAGCCGTGCGTGTAGCTGCAGGTTGATGACAGGACGCATGTGAGCTTTCTGCCGCGCAGGCTTGGCGGGACGCGTGTGAGCTGTCCGACACGCAGGCTTGACAGGATGCGTGAGAGCTGTCCGCCGTGCATGCTCGACGGGACGCATGAGAGTCTACTGCGCATACTCATCAGGAAGCGATACTTTGACCTCCACCCCCCCCCCCCCCCCCCGCTTGCCTCGCTCCCAACTTCTGAATTAATGGCATCCTACCTGCTGTTTATCATGTGGTTAATGCGCCTAGACCGAGGGACTAGTTTGCTTGTGATCACTGTTTTGTTCATGCCTAGCCGAGAACTTTGACGTTTCGTCTGTTTTTGACTCGTATACATGTACAAACGAATGAAATAATATAACAACAAATTAGCACTGGCAAAGATAATAGTTTTCTTACATATGCATGATAATAAAAATGCCACATGTGGCAACTCCCCAAAGACACAGGGGCAAAAGAAGAAGGAAGTGGTTGAAGAAGGAAGACAAAGAAAACAATTTGGCCCGCTGCTATCTAATTCTTCTTGGATTGCTGGGCGCGGAGTTCCTCAATCTCCTTCTTCATCGCCTCCACGACCTCCATCTCCTGTCGCCTCTCATCCGACATCTTCCGCATTGTGGCCATGGCGCGGGCTCTTTGCTCGAGAGCGTCGATGGCCTGCATCGCGTACGCATGAAGTTCCTTCACACGCTCCACGTATTCCTTCAACAGCCCCTCCCGCTCGATGTAGAGCTTCGCCAAGTCTTCCAAAAGTTCCTCGGAGAGTTCTTTCAGCCTCCCCTCCGAGACACTTTTTTCTCGAGCAGTTTCTTCCAGGCGTCGTTCTCCTCCATAAGTTTCTCCACGAGGCCGGTCGCCCTGTCAACCGAGGCGTCGCTCTTCTCCAGCAGCTTCACCAGGTCATCGATCATGGCATCCTTCCTATCGAGCTCAGCGCGCATGTCATCGCTGGCTGAGGAATCAAAGACTGCCAAATCGTCCAGTTCGCCTCCGAGGCGAATGCGCTTGTGACTGTGAGAGCCGTCGCCTCTCCACGAAAGATCCTCCCGGGCGTCTGCGGCGCCACCGGACATCTCTGCTGTGGCCAAAGCGGTGTCGCTGGAGCTCTCTGGCGCTTTCGCGACGCGGCGGCGGGACCTCTCGGTTGATTCCGCTGCTTTGATCTTTCTTCCCTGGTTATATCTCGACCCAGAAACTCCCCCCTACCGGCCATGGCAGACGGAATGAAGGACAAAGAAAGGCCTGTTTTTTTGGTGGTGGGGGTGAAGAATATGCGGTAATTTTCGAGTACGAGTTTGTGTTTTTATAGCCTACTACAGTAAACAACTGCTACTGTAAGTGGGAACACGTTTAGGTTTGGTAGGTGTGAACTGATTTGCGAAAAAATTAGCTCGTGGTAATTTGGAATGTGAAAGGAAACAAGCTCAATATTTTTTGATGGTTTTAGTTCCCAAGCACGGAACGCTTTATGGTTTTTAGAACCCGTTTGGGAACGGGCTCATCGAGCAGACGCGTGGCCCTGCCTCTATGAGAGGTGGGCCCTGCATGTGTTGTGGGTGCAGGTTTGATTAGATAGGACGCGTGCGAGGAGTCCGCAGCGCAGGCTCAAAGGGATACGTGCGAGCAGTCCGCCGCGTAGGCGCAGCTGGCTCACCGGGAATCAAGCCCTTTGACCTCGGACTTCCACCCACAGCCCTATTCTCTCCCAAGTTCTCCATTAGTGTTACACCTTCTCCTCCGGTCTTATCTATTTGGGCCGCCGCCGCGGATCGCCTCCTTTTTCGATGGATGACGAGGCGGCCAACAACCGGGGGCAGGTGGAGGCTGAACCACACGAGCCTCCGGCGAGCGTGGACTTCATCAGCAGCATCCCCGACGAGATGTTGGTAACCATCATGTCCCTCCTCCCCATCAAATCTGCCGTGCAGACCACCATCCTCTCCAGGCGGTGGCGCCCCCTATGTCACTCCACCCCCATTGACCTCCTCGACGACGATGAGTTCTGCAGCGGGGATCGCAAACGCTTGGACGCATTGTCCAACATCCTCGCCACGCACACTGCGCCCGTCAGACACCTTGCCATCGGCACTTTCCGTTCAAACTGCAAGGCCGGACCCAAGTTTCACGACTGGTTCTTATCCCCCGCCCTAGATCAGTTCGAGGAGCTCAACTTTGATGCTGGACATGGGCGCTCGCTGCCTCCGTCTGTCCTCTGCCTCGCGCCCACGCTGCGCCGCGCTACGTTCATGCGGTGCCTTTTCCCCAAGATTAATGTCGTGCACGCTCTTCATCTCCCTAAACTGAAGCACCTCGAGCTCATTGGCGTCAGCATCTCGAAGTCAGATTTGGAGCGCCTGCTCGGCGGCTGTACAACGCTCGAGTACCTTCGTCTTCAGATGATGTTTGGGTTCAGTAGCCTCCACATCGCTACGACGAATCTCCGTACGATTTATGTGCATGGCTAGTGCCGCAACACGCTGTCAGTTGGGGAGTTTCATGATATGGTCATAATGCGCCTTTCCTAGAGATTGTTTGTACTTGATAAAGAAGGTTGAACAAGAATCAAGGTCATTGGCGCACCGAAATTGACAGTGTTGGGGTATTCGTGTGCTGAATTCTCTGAACTTGTTACAGCTGGATCCATACCCGTTCAGGTACAACAATCTTCTTCTCATTCTTATTATTGTGCATCACATTTTATCTAGTTTTTGTTGATCTATGTTTGGCTGTCATCCAGAAAATGATTCCCACAAGCCTCACATTGTCTCTGCGCACTGTGAAGATCTTGGCACTATAATCTATTGGCCCCAATCTGGATGAAGTTGTTAAGTTCCTTATATGCTTTCCGTGCACGAAGAAGCTATACATTGAGGTGATGTCCCTTTCCTGTTAATTCTTAACCACAACGGAGTTCAATTTCTTGGTACTTTTACCCTTGATTACAATGAAATGTGTAGTATACATTTTTTTGAGATGTTAATCATGAACGATCGAAGATGGCATGTCAATCTATTAGTGTATTTCATAAATCATGCAAATCAAAGAGGCCCGTAGTGTTCGATACTGCATCTAAGCAATGATATGTTGTCTTTGTTTGCAGATACAAGCAGGAGTTGGAGTGGTCAAGGTGGCGCAATATAACAATCCCATCGAATGCCTTGAATTCCATCTCACGGAAATTACTTTGAACGAGTACCGAGGCACCAATTCAGAGATTCAATTTGCCAGTTTCTTTGTTCAAAAAGTAAGGGTGCTCAAGGTAATGAGGTTTGCACTATATTTAGTGCGCCACAATGGATGGTTTACTGACCAGCGGAGGCGTCTACATCGGAATGGAAAAGGCTCTGCAGAACCTGATTTTTACTTTGGAAGTTCATATGACAGATTATCCGGAAGCGATTCTATCGAGTTGATATATGACTTCTCGGTGGATGGTCCCTTCGCAGAAATATTTCATCCCATGGATCCTGAAGATTGGATTTGATTTCTATTGTCAGTTTGTACCTTGTAATCTTTGAATTTGGGCCTCGTTATGCTGGAATTTGAACCTTGTAATATTGCTGGTATTTGTGATACAATATTTGAAATTGCATTGTGTTCTTTTTTGTTTATGAAATCATGTTCTTATAAGTACATATGTTGTTGTTCTGTAGGCGTAGCATTGATATTATGCAGACCGAGCAAATCACAGTACACATGGACTAAACTATGAAACCCGTCGGTGATGATTTCATCAATCGCTGACAGTTGTATACCAGCAAACGTTTCCCCACAACACACACAGGTTATTAGCACCAATCGTCTGTTTTATATCTGGTGTTCGCACATGATTCTCATTACTCACCTGTTTGCTGTATATTGCACACATCTTGTTATGCCGAATCATTCGTGTTCTGCTGTATCAGCGCACACAGTTATCCAAGTGAACTGTATGCCGTACTTCGCACACGTATGTAGTTTTGGTAACCGTTTCTGTTATCTTCTCTAATCACAAACGGTTCATAAGAACAAACTGTCTGCCGTAGATCGCACACGCAACTACTTTCTGAATCGTATTTGATCGATCCACCTTCGCACATAGTTCGTGCCATCAGCGACGGAGCTTGCACTATACCGTTTGCGATTCATGCATCGCACACAGTTTCATCGAAGGGTCTCTGATTGACGTGTCATGTTTGGACCATTCTGTAGTAGTGTTGTAGTCATATTGCACTTGGCGCTCTGCCTTTGATGCTTGATGGACTAGCTCGAGAAGGTTGGAGTAGGGTTGGAAGTCGGCGATCTTCTTGATTTGATAGTTTGCTCATCATCTTCCTTGACATTGGCTTGAATCATGGCCATTTCCATTTCTTGATAGTATTCTTCAACGAACTTTGTGCCTTGTTTGAGTAGTTGAAGTTTCTTGAATAGATCACAATTGTAGTGAGTAGGCACAAAACGAGCTCTCATGAGATCCTTCATTTGATTCCAAGTTGTGATAGGATGTTCGCCTTTCTCTCTTCTTCGCTCAATGACTTGTTCCCACCAAATGATAACATAATCTTGGAACTCAAGTGAAGCCATGGTGATCTTCTTTTCTTCGTCATAGTTGTGGAGATGAAAGATCTTGTCAACCGTAAGTGCCCATGAGAGGTAGTCTTCGGGATCATTGCTTCCGAATAACTTAGGCATGGTAAACTTTAGCTTGCCAAAGCGTTGTTCATCGTTTTGTTGGTGATGACAAAGCCCTTGTCTTGAAGGTGGTGCACCAATGTCGTTGTTGTGTTGACGATGCTCTTGCCTTGGTGCTTCTTCTTCATCGGGATCGTCATGGTTAACTTTAGGGCGTTGACGAGGCACAAGCACCCGCTTTCTTCCTTCTTGGCACTCCTCTTGGCGATTGGCTTATTCTTGGCGTTCACGCTGGAGGGCTTCTTGTTCTTCGCATGCTTGGCGGTTGTGCTCTTGTAAAGCTTGCGTTGCATCACGTAGAGTGTGTTGTGCTTGAAGCGCTTGTTCTTGATGGCGACGTTCATCTTCTTCGCGATGTCATTGTTCTTGCTCTTCGTCTTGTTGACAACGTCGGTCACGCTCCCGTAGGCGATCTTGCAACTCCTTTTCATGGAATGGATTATCCGAAGCTTGACGTTGGCGATCGTATGGCAAACTTGGACCGGAGTGCTCGAGGTGGACCGTAGTGCTCGAACTTGGATCGTATGGCGATCGTATGGAGAACTTGAAGATGAGAACGTGCTCGAGATGGACTTGCGCCTGAAGAGTAGTCCGACGAGTGGCGACTTGAGTGACACCGCCTTGACGATGTAGATGTTGACGAAGCGCGGTTAACCATCAAGGTACAAATTTCATCCATTTGGCTTGAAAGCTTGGTGTCGAGGTAGTCCCGCGTACGCTCCTCCGATTCACGCAAGTCGCTGGCGAGTTGCTCAATGTGATCATTCAAGACATCTTGCGATTGGTGCATTTCCTTTTGTGTGCCAAAGAAATGTATCTTGGTGATGTAGTCGTTCTTGTCGTCGTCGTGCTCCTCAAATGCCGGGTTGGGTATGCTTGACCTATCCATAGCACTCATGTAGATATAAGTGGATGAATGAGAAGACAATACCAAATTACCGTTCCATAAGTTGAAAATGGATCAAAGATCACTGAATGTGCAAATATGGAAATAGTAGAATTGGTACCGCAGATCATCCTTCTCACACCTACACAAATAAGGCTTAAGAAGTAGCTTGGTTAGGATGGTTGAACGAAATTCAAGCAATGCATAGAAAAGATTCAATAATGTTGAAAGAGATTCGCAAATTCACAAGTAATCCAAATGGATAAATAGCAACGAGTATACATGGAAACACACACATGGATAGATAAGTGGGGTCGTGCAACCAAGGAGTGAGCACGAAATGTGATATCCATGGATAAAGCTCGTGTTGCACAACACTATAGAGACGCTAGCACGATTGCTCAAATGGGCGTGATACGAACTTGTGAAAAACCAATAAGAAAAAAATGTGTCGTATTTCTATCCCGACTATGCTATGTATGTATGAGGCACAATATCACTCGCTCAAGTGATCCAAGACGATCGTGTATGATATGCAATATTGGCAATGCTATTGCTTTTGCTCTTTGCTTAAAAGCTTTGCCTCTCTTTTCTTTTGGTGATATTATGTATGGTCACAATGCGGGACGTGCACACCAAGATAGCAATTATGTATGCGGGTACTATTGTAACACAAGAGATGATACTATGATATATGCACGCAATTGAGGCTATATGGAGTATGTATCACTAAAGTGCACAAGTACCATAGCTCGGCAATACTCAATGGCTAGTCTAGATAGGCAAGTAATGCAAATAGGCACGGGGTAACAATGCAATGGCAAGGGTATAATCAAGAGTGCCATCGCGGTTACCGCCCTTGCTTAGGGTGAGGTGTCAACGATGAGTTGGTTGGCGCTGATTCAGGGCAATGATGATTAGTAATGTCAGTGTAGAACCACTCCTAAGTAGCCGCAACACCTTAGGAATCGGCAAGTTTGCGACTCAAAATCTCAAAGTGCAAAAGGTCGCGGAAGAATTGGTGGTGGTTGTGGAAGAAAATGGTGGGAAACGATGAAATTCGGAAAAAACAAGGCAAAGGTGCCTAGCTGTCAGCGTCAGGCCGGATATCCAGGCGCCCGATCCATATCGGATCTGGGGATCACCCGAACTTGAGGATGAACTCGAAATTTTTTTGGCGAAATTCGGGCGATTTTGTGGATGAAATCGATGGGCATGATGGGGGAAAGCTAGATCCACTCGTCCACAATGAAATCTACGGATCAAAATCAACAAAATCTCCTCAAAACCAACGAATCCAGGAAATTTTGTTATGGCTATTTTTGTGAGAATTTTTTAAGCTAGGTCAAATCAAAACAAAAATTACCTAGAAAGTGGGGGATGAGACTCCAAGATGTGAATCAACGTGGCTCTTGATACCAAGATGGTGCGGGGCCAACCCATGGATGCCAATCTTTTCACACGATGGAGGGGAAAGGGAGAAATTCAAAGAGAAAACACAAACTCTCAAGAACAATCTCCAGTCACACATCCAGTAGATCCATAGAAAATACATGAGATACAACGAAACAAGTTCAACAAAAGGATACAAGTAATGAGCACTACAGGAATCAGCTTCTTTGCTGTCCGCCATGGCGGACGGCAAATGACCATACCACGGACGGCAATCATCTTTGATGTGTGCTGGCTGACGGCCCCACTGTCGGCGCTGAAAGTTCCGGTAAAGAGCTTCTTTTGATTCCAAGTTGTGATAGGATGAGATCCTTCATTTGATTCCAAGTTGTGATAGGATGTTCGCCTTTCTCTCTTTTTCGCTCAATGACTTGTTCCCACCAAATGATAACATAATCTTGGAACTCAAGTGAAGCCATGGTGATCTTCTTTTCTTCGTCATAGTTGTGGAGATGAAAGATCTTGTCAACCGTAAGTGCCCATGAGAGGTAGTCTTCGGGATCATTGCTTCCGAATAACTTAGGCATGGTAAACTTTAGCTTGCCAAAGCGTTGTTCATCGTTTTGTTGGTGATGACAAAGCCCTTGTCTTGAAGGTGGTGCACCAATGTCGTTGTTGTGTTGACGATGCTCTTGCCTTGGTGCTTCTTCTTCATCGGGATCGTCATGGTTAACTTTAGGGCGTTGACGAGGCACAAGCACCCGCTTTCTTCCTTCTTGGCACTCCTCTTGGCGATTGGCTTATTCTTGGCGTTCACGCTGGAGGGCTTCTTGTTCTTCGCATGCTTGGCGGTTGTGCTCTTGTAAAGCTTGCGTTGCATCACGTAGAGTGTGTTGTGCTTGAAGCGCTTGTTCTTGATGGCGACGTTCATCTTCTTCGCGATGTCATTGTTCTTGCTCTTCGTCTTGTTGACGACGTCGGTCACGCTCCCGTAGGCGATCTTGCAACTCCTTTTCATGGAATGGATTATCCGAAGCTTGACGTTGGCGATCGTATGGCAAACTTGGACTGGAGTGCTCGAGGTGAACTTGGACCGGAGTGCTCGAGGTGGACCATAGTGCTCGAACTTGGATCGTATGGCGATCGTATGGAGAACTTGAAGATGAGAACGTGCTCGAGATGGACTTGCGCCTGAAGAGTAGTCCGACGAGTGGCGACTTGAGTGACACCGCCTTGACGATGTAGATGTTGACGAAGCGCGGTTAACCATCAAGGTACAAATTTCATCCATTTGGCTTGAAAGCTTGGTGTCGAGGTAGTCCCGCGTACGCTCCTCCGATTCACGCAAGTCGCTGGCGAGTTGCTCAATGTGATCATTCAAGACATCTTGCGATTGGTGCATTTCCTTTTGTGTGCCAAAGAAATGTATCTTGGTGATGTAGTCGTTCTTGTCGTCGTCGTGCTCCTCAAATGCCGGGTTGGGTATGCTTGACCTATCCATAGCACTCATGTAGATATAAGTGGATGAATGAGAAGACAATACCAAATTACCGTTCCATAAGTTGAAAATGGATCAAAGATCACTGAATGTGCAAATATGGAAATAGTAGAATTGGTACCGCAGATCATCCTTCTCACACCTACACAAATAAGGCTTAAGAAGTAGCTTGGTTAGGATGGTTGAACGAAATTCAAGCAATGCATAGAAAAGATTCAATAATGTTGAAAGAGATTCGCAAATTCACAAGTAATCCAAATGGATAAATAGCAACGAGTATACATGGAAACACACACATGGATAGATAAGTGGGGTCGTGCAACCAAGGAGTGAGCACGAAATGTGATATCCATGGATAAAGCTCGTGTTGCACAACACTATAGAGACGCTAGCACGATTGCTCAAATGGGCGTGATACGAACTTGTGAAAAACCAATAAGAAAAAAATGTGTCGTATTTCTATCCCGACTATGCTATGTATGTATGAGGCACAATATCACTCGCTCAAGTGATCCAAGACGATCGTGTATGATATGCAATATTGGCAATGCTATTGCTTTTGCTCTTTGCTTAAAAGCTTTGCCTCTCTTTTCTTTTGGTGATATTATGTATGGTCACAATGCGGGACGTGCACACCAAGATAGCAATTATGTATGCGGGTACTATTGTAACACAAGAGATGATACTATGATATATGCACGCAATTGAGGCTATATGGAGTATGTATCACTAAAGTGCACAAGTACCATAGCTCGGCAATACTCAATGGCTAGTCTAGATAGGCAAGTAATGCAAATAGGCACGGGGTAACAATGCAATGGCAAGGGTATAATCAAGAGTGCCATCGCGGTTACCGCCCTTGCTTAGGGTGAGGTGTCAACGATGAGTTGGTTGGCGCTGATTCAGGGCAATGATGATCAGTAATGTCAGTGTAGAACCACTCCTAAGTAGCCGCAACACCTTAGGAATCGGCAAGTTTGCGACTCAAAATCTCAAAGTGCAAAAGGTCGCGGAAGAATTGGTGGTGGTTGTGGAAGAAAATGGTGGGAAACGATGAAATTCGGAAAAAACAAGGCAAAGGTGCCTAGCTGTCAGCGTCAGGCCGGATATCCAGGCGCCCGATCCATATCGGATCTGGGGATCACCCGAACTTGAGGATGAACTCGAAATTTTTTTGGCGAAATTCGGGCGATTTTGTGGATGAAATCGATGGGCATGATGGGGGAAAGCTAGATCCACTCGTCCACAATGAAATCTACGGATCAAAATCAACAAAATCTCCTCAAAACCAACGAATCCAGGAAATTTTGTTATGGCTATTTTTGTGAGAATTTTTTAAGCTAGGTCAAATCAAAACAAAAATTGCCTAGAAAGTGGGGGATGAGACTCCAAGATGTGAATCAACGTGGCTCTTGATACCAAGATGGTGCGGGGCCAACCCATGGATGCCAATCTTTTCACACGATGGAGGGGAAAGGGAGAAATTCAAAGAGAAAACACAAACTCTCAAGAACAATCTCCAGTCACACATCCAGTAGATCCATAGAAAATACATGAGATACAACGAAACAAGTTCAACAAAAGGATACAAGTAATGAGCACTACAGGAATCAGCTTCTTTGCTGTCCGCCATGGCGGACGGCAAATGACCATACCACGGACGGCAATCATCTTTGATGTGTGCTGGCTGACGGCCCCACTGTCGGCGCTGAAAGTTCCGGTAAAGAGCTTCTTTTGATTCCAAGTTGTGATAGGATGAGATCCTTCATTTGATTCCAAGTTGTGATAGGATGTTCGCCTTTCTCTCTTTTTCGCTCAATGACTTGTTCCCACCAAATGATAACATAATCTTGGAACTCAAGTGAAGCCATGGTGATCTTCTTTTCTTCGTCATAGTTGTGGAGATGAAAGATCTTGTCAACCGTAAGTGCCCATGAGAGGTAGTCTTCGGGATCATTGCTTCCGAATAACTTAGGCATGGTAAACTTTAGCTTGCCAAAGCGTTGTTCATCGTTTTGTTGGTGATGACAAAGCCCTTGTCTTGAAGGTGGTGCACCAATGTCTTTGTTGTGTTGACGATGCTCTTGCCTTGGTGCTTCTTCTTCATCGGGATCGTCATGGTTAACTTTAGGGCGTTGACGAGGCACAAGCACCCGCTTTCTTCCTTCTTGGCACTCCTCTTGGCGATTGGCTTATTCTTGGCGTTCACGCTGGAGGGCTTCTTGTTCTTCGCATGCTTGGCGGTTGTGCTCTTGTAAAGCTTGCGTTGCATCACGTAGAGTGTGTTGTGCTTGAAGCGCTTGTTCTTGATGGCGACGTTCATCTTCTTCGCGATGTCATTGTTCTTGCTCTTCGTCTTGTTGACGACGTCGGTCACGCTCCCGTAGGCGATCTTGCAACTCCTTTTCATGGAATGGATTATCCGAAGCTTGACATTGGCGATCGTATGGCAAACTTGGACTGGAGTGCTCGAGGTGAACTTGGACCGGAGTGCTCGAGGTGGACCGTAGTGCTCGAACTTGGATCGTATGGCGATCGTATGGAGAACTTGAAGATGAGAACGTGCTCGAGATGGACTTGCGCCTGAAGAGTAGTCCGACGAGTGGCGACTTGAGTGACACCGCCTTGACGATGTAGATGTTGACGAAGCGCGGTTAACCATCAAGGTACAAATTTCATCCATTTGGCTTGAAAGCTTGGTGTCGAGGTAGTCCCGCGTACGCTCCTCCGATTCACGCAAGTCGCTGGCGAGTTTCTCAATGTGATCATTCAAGACATCTTGCGATTGGTGCATTTCCTTTTGTGTGCCAAAGAAATGTATCTTGGTGATGTAGTCGTTCTTGTCGTCGTCGTGCTCCTCAAATGCCGGGTTGGGTATGCTTGACCTATCCATAGCAATCATGTAGATATAAGTGGATGAATGAGAAGACAATACCAAATTACCGTTCCATAAGTTGAAAATGGATCAAAGATCACTGAATGTGCAAATATGGAAATAGTAGAATTGGTACCGCAGATCATCCTTCTCACACCTACACAAATAAGGCTTAAGAAGTAGCTTGGTTAGGATGGTTGAACGAAATTCAAGCAATGCATAGAAAAGATTCAATAATGTTGAAAGAGATTCGCAAATTCACAAGTAATCCAAATGGATAAATAGCAACGAGTATACATGGAAACACACACATGGATAGATAAGTGGGGTCGTGCAACCAAGGAGTGAGCACGAAATGTGATATCCATGGATAAAGCTCGTGTTGCACAACACTATAGAGACGCTAGCACGATTGCTCAAATGGGCGTGATACGAACTTGTGAAAAACCAATAAGAAAAAAATGTGTCGTATTTCTATCCCGACTATGCTATGTATGTATGAGGCACAATATCACTCGCTCAAGTGATCCAAGACGATCGTGTATGATATGCAATATTGGCAATGCTATTGCTTTTGCTCTTTGCTTAAAAGCTTTGCCTCTCTTTTCTTTTGGTGATATTATGTATGGTCACAATGCGGGACGTGCACACCAAGATAGCAATTATGTATGCGGGTACTATTGTAACACAAGAGATGATACTATGATATATGCACGCAATTGAGGCTATATGGAGTATGTATCACTAAAGTGCACAAGTACCATAGCTCGGCAATACTCAATGGCTAGTCTAGATAGGCAAGTAATGCAAATAGGCACGGGGTAACAATGCAATGGCAAGGGTATAATCAAGAGTGCCATCGCGGTTACCGCCCTTGCTTAGGGTGAGGTGTCAACGATGAGTTGGTTGGCGCCGATTCAGGGCAATGATGATCAGTAATGTCAGTGTAGAACCACTCCTAAGTAGCCGCAACACCTTAGGAATCGGCAAGTTTGCGACTCAAAATCTCAAAGTGCAAAAGGTCGCGGAAGAATTGGTGGTGGTTGTGGAAGAAAATGGTGGGAAACGATGAAATTCGGAAAAAACAAGGCAAAGGTGCCTAGCTGTCAGCGTCAGGCCGGATATCCAGGCGCCCGATCCATATCGGATCTGGGGATCACCCGAACTTGAGGATGAACTCGAAATTTTTTTGGCGAAATTCGGGCGATTTTGTGGATGAAATCGATGGGCATGATGGGGGAAAGCTAGATCCACTCGTCCACAATGAAATCTACGGATCAAAATCAACAAAATCTCCTCAAAACCAACGAATCCAGGAAATTTTGTTATGGCTATTTTTGTGAGAATTTTTTAAGCTAGGTCAAATCAAAACAAAAATTGCCTAGAAAGTGGGGGATGAGACTCCAAGATGTGAATCAACGTGGCTCTTGATACCAAGATGGTGCGGGGCCAACCCATGGATGCCAATCTTTTCACACGATGGAGGGGAAAGGGAGAAATTCAAAGAGAAAACACAAACTCTCAAGAACAATCTCCAGTCACACATCCAGTAGATCCATAGAAAATACATGAGATACAACGAAACAAGTTCAACAAAAGGATACAAGTAATGAGCACTACAGGAATCAGCTTCTTTGCTGTCCGCCATGGCGGACGGCAAATGACCATACCACGGACGGCAATCATCTTTGATGTGTGCTGGCTGACGGCCCCACTGTCGGCGCTGAAAGTTCCGGTAAAGAGCTTCTTTGCCGTCTGCATATGAGCAGTGGACGGCAAAGAACTTTGCCGTCGGGTGTGTTAGGTAGGCGGACGGCAACGCTCCTGGACGGCAACGTACAACTGCTAGCCCCGTTAGGTGGCTAACGGCAGACTTTGCCGTCCGCTTGCTGACGGCAAACACACAGCCTTTGCCGTCTACATATTGACGCAGCAGTCATGTGACAGACGTCACTCCTGCCGCCTCCTTTGTCGTTCGCCAGGCTGCTCTTTGCCGTCTGCCGGCTGGTACAACGGACGGCAAAGTGACCAAATGGGTCAGACTTGGTGCTCCCAGGTTGCACAAGTTGCTGCCACATGGCTCCTTTGCCGTTCGCTTACCGATGGCTAAGGCCTTTGCCGTCGGTTGGCAGACGGCAAAGTGCCTATATTACCTCTTTTTAATTTGTTTTCTGTTATTTCTCTGCATTTTCACAACACATATGATATATATAGTTCAAGCAGTCACATAGGCAATCAAAAGAACCAATACATATTAAAAGATCCAATGCCAGCTGTTCATCCATACATAGTTCAAGCAGTCACACTGTTCATCCATATATACATACATATATAGTTTCACATTGTTCATCAACACAAATCAAAACAAGAACTAAACATAGGCAGTCCATCAATGCCAGCTTCCATGAAGTGAATGAAATCTGGAAAATGGGAATAAGAAAGTTAGTACAAGCAGGAGCAAAAGAATAAGAAGAAGAAGAAGAAGAAGAAGCTCATCTTTCTTCTCTTCTTCTAACTTTTTATCCTTTTCCTTCTCATTCTTCTACTTTTATTCTTTCTTTTTCTTCTCTTTGTTCTTCTATTCTTTGTTTTTCTCCTCTTCCTCGTTTTTCTTCTTCTTATTCCTTGTTTGTGTCATTTCAGATCTAACTTAGGTAATAAGCTAAGTATATGACATTTTGGAAGAAAATAAGCTAAGTATATGACATTTATGAGCTAACCAAGGTTATTATGCCATTTTTGACCGAACTATGCTAATTATGTCATAAATGAACTAAATAAGTTAAATTATGTCATTTTGGACAATAATTAGCTAAGTATGTCTTTTTTGGGGAAAATGAGCTAAGTAGGTCGCGTAATAGGGCTAACTAGAATGTACGAAACTAAGTATGCATTTGTTAAGCAAAACACTAGAGGAAACTTACCGTCGTCGTCATCACGGATATGAAGCACCGGGGTTCCTTGGGCCGCTTTCACCTGGAGAAGGGGTGTGCGATGCGGCTCAGGAGTTATTCTGCACCAAAGATCATTTGCAATGTCTCGTTAGCATGATGACACTCAAATGTTAAGACTAGCATGATGACACTCAAATAAAACTCATCGTTCCCGCCGCAGTAATGACTGGCATCGGCAGAGGGGTTTGACCGGTCTTCTCGCACATAGACTGCACATTTGGTTTTGACGAGTCAGTCATATTAGTTAGTAATGAAACGAACTTTTACGTGCATGATTTGGCTAATATGCAGAAGAAATTTACCACGAGGAGCTCGTACATGGCCCGGTGAGCCACCTCATTCCGTGCCCTCTCCTCCTCCAACAACCTAGCCGTCTTCTCCTCTGCTGCCACCCGGTCCCTCTCCTCCGGAACCGCCTGGGTTGTCGCTCTCTCTTTCTAAAGAGCAGCCTGCAACACCACTACTCGTTAGCATTGTAATCATCGATGACCACACACACAATGTAATGGATGAAAGATATCTGAGTCCTTATAACTAACCTCGATGGAGAGATCGACTGGCCGTGGATGAGTCCTTATCTCAGGACATGAGCTCGTTTGGCGCGCCTTAATCTCCTGGAGGATTCGAGGACAACGTATCAGTCCATCTCCAATGGCTATCGAGCCATGGGGCCTCCCGCCACCAGATATCATCACCAGCTCTGGATCCAAAGCTTGCAGGCTTGGGTTAAAGTCGTCCCCTTTCCTCGCCATCCCCTCCTCATTGTACCTCATGATCTTGTGGTGGGAGGAGAAGTTGGTGAACATTTCTGGATGCTCCAGGTCAGACTCACAGAATGCCTTGGCCTTCTTGTACGAGGCAGTATGGGCCATGGCATAGAGGTCGTACACCTCTGGCACCTCCGTGTTATTGTGTTGCACCTAAAAGAGAGTAACAAAGTATTAGTAAATGGCTCAAGCTAGCATGAAGACTGAATTGCATGAATCATGAAGCAAACCACATACCCAGTTCCGCCCAAACTGAAATAAGTTGGTGCCGCCTTGATGGTGTGGCACACCAACCATCTAGGCATGCCAGTCCTTCGCACTGTCGTGGACGGCTCGCTAGTGGTCTGTGCACCACTCATCCACCAACGCCTCCCAACAATCCATCTTATTTGCACACCATCTCGGGGGCACCTAAGTTAGTAAAGAGAAATTTGAGCGCTACGCCTACGAATCTAATCAAGGAAACTAAGTACAAGGCCTTAAGAATAGGTAATTACCTTCATGTACTGATGCTTCTTCAGAAACTTTTCGTGGCACGACGACTTGTCCTTCTTAACACCACGCGTGGCGTAGTAGTCTCGAACAGCCCGCGGCCGAGCCTCGTGTCGTAAGTTTTATAATAGGCACTTGCACTCGGTATCGATAACCTTTGCCGCCTCCTCCTCGTATCCCTCCTCACACCTATAGAAGGTCTACAATGAAATGATACAGCACTAATTAGTACAATAACTAGCTACTGTTAATTTTTAATTGTGTAAAGGAGAAATTATCCAAAAGCTTTTGATCACCATCTCGGCCCTCGTGAGGCACAAGACACCATTGATCATCTCCTTCGGCGGGGCCTGGGAAGCCTTGTAGTGCTCCCAGCTCAATCCTAGCTGTGGAAGCTGACCCTCACCGGGCAACGTGACAAACCCCGGGAAAGTTTGCTGGCAAAGCACACTAAGGACGATGTTGGGCATGTGGACTCGCTTGGCATGATCCCAACCCCTGCAGTATCACAAGGCTAACGCATTAGATATTTGAAGAAATGTGAAGGCAAAAGGTACAAAAAGAGTAAATGCACTTACTTCTCCCCATCAGGCCTAATCAACGGCCACTGCTCGGCGTCCGCCGGCAGGGGCGGGAGCCGTGTACTACCTGTAGGATCGAAAGTAGGTCCAGAGGGGGGGTGATTAGACTACTTGACCAAATAAAAATTCTACCTTTTCCCAATTTTAGTTGTGGGCAGATTTTAGCAATGATAGCAAGTCAAGTACACCCTGCACATGCATGTCTACGAGTATAGCAGCGGAAAAATAAAGACAAGCACATGTAATAGAGGTAGGGGTTAGAAGATCAAACGCAATTGTAGACACGAAGATTTTTCCCGTGGTTCCGATAGGTGGCGCTATCGTACATCCACGTTTATGGAGTCTTCAACCCACGGAGGGTAACGGTCGCGAGAGTCCACCGAGGGCTCCACCCATAAGGGTCCACGAAGTAGCAACCTTGACTATTCCATAAGGGTCCACGAAGTAGCAACCTTCACTATGGGTAGATCTTCACGAAGTAGGCGATCTCCTTGCCCATACAAACTTCTTGGTTCAACTCCACAACACGAAGTAGGAGGCTCCCAAGCAACACCTAACCAATCTAGGAGGCACCACCCTCCATAAGGTAATAGGCTTGATAATGATGATGAACTCCTTGCTCTTGTGCTTCAAGATGATAGACTCCTCAACACTTAATCACTCTCTCACAGATTTGGCTTGGTAGAAGAGATTGATTGGGTGGAAAGCAACTTGGGGAGGCTAGAAATCAAGATCCATATGGTTGGAGTGGATGATCTTGATCTCAACACAAGGGTAGGTGGCTCTCTCTCAGAAAATTGGATATGGCAAGTGGAGATCTGTTCTGAGTGCTTCTCTTGCGAGTGGGATGTGGTGGAGGGGTATATATAGGCATCTCCAAAAATCCAACCGTTACAACATTATTGACCATCTCGGTGAAACTGATGCAAAACTCAGTTGTACCGATCTGTTCAAAATGTGGCAACTTCCGGAATCTCGGTGAGACCGATATAGGAATCTCGGTGGTACCGAAGTCAGTGGCAGAGGCAGTTTCCAAGACTCGGTGGGACTGAAACATAAAACTCGGAAATTCCGATTTTATGAAAACAGCCAACAGAATCGTGGTCACTGATTCTCGGTTGCACCGATGTGAACTCGGTTGCACCAAAGAGCTAGGGTTTGGCTAAGGTTGTGTCTTGGGTTTTGACTCGGTGTAGCCGATATGGAATTCTTGGTGGCACCAATTTTGAGTGGTAGGGTTTAGACAGAATCTTTGTGGGAGAGCTTGTGGGTGTTTTTGGTGACTAGCACTTGTGCACGTGGAGCACCAACAGTACCTTACCCCCCTTTTAATAGTATTGGCTTTCCTATGGACTCAAAGTGATTTCTCACAAAGTAAAATGTAGAGTCTTCTAGCTTGAAGCTTTGCCAATCCATTCCTTGCATCTTGGGGTATCTCCTCACAATTTATAGCCATCCCATCATTGGACTTTTCCTGACATATGCTTAGAGAAAACATGAGTCCAGTGACATATATGTTGTTATTAATTACCAAAACCACCAACGGAGCAAATGTGCTTTCACTACCATGCTGGTACATGGTGACCCCCTCAAACACCTCGCCCTCACTATCATTAAAGTCATGCCCGCCACCATCAGCATGGCCACTCGGCCCCTCGGGCGGTTCCGGCCAGGTACCCCATCTGGACGTCTCCTGGGACGTAGCCCGATCCTTGTCATGGTCCGGAGTCTCGTGGGTTGAAGCCTATGGGACCGGAGTCTCGTGGGCCGAAGGCCCGTCAACCCGAGGCTCGTGGTCCGGAGTCCCTGTAGCCTCCACCTCAAACGGGTCCACCCTAGCAGTCCTGTGCTCGGGTGAATGAGCTAGGGGTAGTAGCAAGGAAGGCATAGCAGTTAGCCTACCTCTCCCGCGGCCACGTCCTGTACCTCTCTTCTTCCCTCCCCGACCTCCTCTCCCGGTGGGCAATGTCGCTGACGAAGAAGCGCCCACCGGTGTCCCCATACTGTCTATCAACGCTCTCCGGAGAGATAAGGTGGAATGGAAGTAACCCTCCTGCGGGCTGACGATGAAGAAGAACCCGCGGAGCGCTCTGGACCCGCGCCCACCATCTTTCAACACCTGCCATGACAAAAAGTAAACGAAATTAGTACAACATAAAAAAATTGAATACCTGACATGAACAATAATATGTATATAATTTGAGTTGGGATGCATACAAACTAATAATCGTCTCGATCGTCAATAAATGCATAATTATCATCACTATCACGCGTGTCATCATTAATGACGAGCTCATCGGGTTCAGCAGCATCAACAAGTGGAAGGCCTTTCTGTAATCGGTCAAGCATTGATAGGTCATCCGTAGCAGTAACCTCTTCTTCTTCCGGCTCTTCTTGCTCCGGCTCAGGGGTGAAGTCAGATTCTCTGTCGCTGTCTACTTCCATGTTCTGGGGTGAAGAAGTAGAGCGGATCTTGAAACGTTTTTTGGAAAGAAATGTTTCTTGGAAGAATTCTCCTTCATATGTGTCTGGGTTAATGTGACCTTCATAATCCTCTTCATTGGGGGGAGGTGGTCTGTTACGTGGCGGCACTTCATAAACGACATCCCAACCATTCAGATTTGTATTAGTTTGACGGGCCCACGGTAGATAGAAAACTTGGGTCGCCTATTGAGCCGTAATATAGACATCTAAAACATCTAAATGGGTGCTTTGTTTGATTTCGACTAGCCCTATATGTTCATGAGTCCTTCTAGTCTCCTTCGGCTGGAACCAATAACATTTGAAGACTACGACGTTCGGTGGGTTTTCACCATAGAATAGTAGTTCAAAATTGCTTCAACTCTTCCATAATACTCGGTACCTCCTTCGCCGATAGCAGAGACACTAGAATTTGTAGATTTTCGGTCGGGCATAGATAGCTCTTTGCCAAAGGTACGAAAGCGATACCCGTTGATGTCGTATTTATCAAATGAACGGACCTTATAGTCAAAACCATTAGCGACTTGCCTCAATTCAGCGTACATAGACTCTGAATTAGCCTACAAGTTTAATACGAAAGGATTGTCGCATTAGCCGCAAATTATACCAAAAATGAAATGGTATATGATACGTCTCCAACGTATCTATAATTTTTGCATGTTCCATGTTGTTATATTATCATTCTTGGATGTTTTACAATCATGTTATAGCAACTTTATATCATTTTTTGGGACTAACCTATTGACATAGTGCCAAAGTGTCAGTTGCTGTTTTTGCTTGTTTTTTACTTCGCAGAATATCAGTACCAAACGAAGCCCAAACATCGCGAAACTTTTTGGAGATTTTTTTGGGCCAGAAGACATCCAGTGGCCCAAAGAAGTGCCAGAGGGGAGGGTCGAGGAGACCACAACCCATCAGGGCGCGCCAGAGGCCCCAGGCGCGCCCTGATGGGTTGTGCCCTCCTCGAGACCCCTCTCCACTGCCTCTGACGCCTATAAATTCCCAAATATTCCAGAAACCCTAAGGGAGTCGACGAAAAACACATCCAGCCACCGCAAGTTCTAGACCGCGAGATCCAATCTAACACCATCACGGAGGGGTTGATCATCCTCGTTGGTGCCTCTCCAATGATGCGTGAGTAGTCCACCATAGACCTATGGGTCCGTAGGCAGTAGCTAGATGACTTTCTCTCTCTCTCTTTTGATTCTCAATACAATGTTCTCTTGGAGATCTATTTGATGTAAACTTTTGCGGTGTGTTTGTTGGGATCCGATGAATTATGAGTTCATGATCAGTTTCTATCCATCAATATTATTTGAGTCTTCTTTGATCTCTTATATGCATCATTACTTATAGCCTCGTATTTCTTCTTCGAATCTTTGGTTTAGTTAGGCCAACTAGATTGATTTTTCTTGCCATGGGAAGAGGTGCTTTGTGATGGGTTCGATCTTGCGGTGTCCTCTCCCAGTGACAGAAGGGGCAACGAGGCACGCATGTATCGTTGCTATTAAGGATAACAAGATGTGGTCTATACCTACATGAATAGATCTTGTCTACATCATGTCATCGTTCTTATTGCATTACTCCGTCTTTTCATGAACTTATACACTAGATACATGCTGGATAGCGGTCGATGTGTGGAGTAATAGTAGTAGATGCAGGCAGGAGTATTTCTAGTTATCTTGGACGTGATGCCTATATAATGATCATCACCTTGGATATCGTCATGATTATTTGATCTTCTATCAATTGACCAACAGTAATGTGTTCACCCACCGTGTGCTATACTCATGAGAGAAGCCACTAGTGAAACCTACGGCCCCCTGTAGTATTGAAAGTATGTCTAGAGGGGGGTGATTAGACTACTTGAGCAAATAAAAATTCTACCTTTTCCCAATTTTAAGTGTTGGCAGATTTTAGCAATGATAGCAATTCAAGTACACCCTACACATGCATGTCTAAGAGTATAGCAGCGGAAAGTAACAACAAGCATATGTAGTAGAGGGTAGGAAGGAAGATCAAACGCAATTTGTAGACACGAAGATTTTTCCCGTGGTTCCGATAGGTGGTGCTATCGTACGACCACGTTTATCGAGTCTTCAACCCACGGAGGGTAACGGTCGCGAGAGTCCACGGAGGGCTCCACCCATAAGGGTCCACGAAGTAGCAACCTTGACTATTCCATAACGGCTTCCGTCCACGAAGGACTAGCCTCACTATGGGTAGATCTTCACGAAGTAGGCGATCTTCTTGCCCGTACAAACTTCGTGGTTCAACTCCACAACACGAAGTAGGAGCCTCCCAAGCGACACCTAACCAATCTAGGAGGCACCAGCCTCCAAAAGGTAATAGGCTCGGTAATGACGATGAACTCCTTGCTCTTGTGCTTCAAGATGATAGACTCCTCAACACACATTCACTCTCTCACAGATTTGGCTTTGGTGGAAGAGATTGATTTTGTGAAAAGCAACTTGGGGAGGATAGAGATCAAGATTCATATGGATAGAGTGGAATGGCTTGATCTCAACACATGAGTAGGTGGCTCTCTCTTAGAAAATTGGATGGGGCAAGTATGGAATAGTTCTGAGTGCTTCTCTTTCGAGTGGCTGGTGGTGAAGGGGTATATATAGGCATCCCTAAAAATCCAACCATTACACCTAAAGTAACCAACTCGGTGACACCGAAGTGCAAAACTCGGTGGTACCGAGTTGCTCCAAAGGTAGCAACTTTTGAATCTCGGTGAGACCGATACAGAAATCTCGGTGGTACCGATTAAGTGGCCAACGATCAGTTCCCAAAACTCGGTGACGCCGATCCAAAATCTCAGAATTTCTGATATTAAGAATCGAGGTAACAAAGAGATGGCAAGCCGAACTCGGTGGCACTGAATCAGAATCGGTTGCACCGATGGGCTAGGGTTGGCATGGGTCTGTCTGGGTTTGGGAATCGGTGGGACCGAGTGGACATTGTTGGTAGCACCAATTTTCATGATAGGCTTGGACAGACTTTTGTGGAGGAGTTTGTGGGTGTTTTTGGTGACTATTACTTGTGCACGTGGAGCATCTTGTTCACCAACAGTACCTTACCCCCTTTTAATAGTATTGGTTTTCCTATGGACTCAAAGTGATTTCTCACAAAGTAAAATGTAGAGTCCTCTTGCTTGAAGCTTTGCCAATCCATTTCCTTGCTTCTAGGAGTTTCTCCACAATCCTTTTGCCCACCTATCATTGAACTTTTCCTGAAATATACTTAGTGGAAACATTAGTTCAATGACATATATGTTGTTATTAATTACCAAAACCACCAAGGTAGCAAATGTGCTTTCAATCTCCCCCTTTTTGGTAATAGATGACAACATATAGATCAAAGCTTCAACATATGATATAAAGAATGAATATAATTGTCGCTTTGAGAAGTATGTGATAAGCAAGAGCTCCCCCTAAATTTTTGCATTATTTTGAATTTGCGTTTGAATGCAAATGCACAATCGATTAGGTACATGGGGCACTCTTTCATGTCACATACAACTTGGTGGTGTGCGAGAGTAATAAGAATGAATATCATAGCACAACACAATCAAGTAAAGGTGAACAATCATCTCATAAGCATCACAAGGATAGGAAATAGTAGCAATACACATCAAGTGTATGATCAGACACCAACAAAGTTTAACACAAGCAAACCAACCAAAAGTTATCAATGTTTTTGAAAAGCGATAAAAAGCAACGCTCTCTCTCTCTCGAAGCCTAAAGATCCATATACATCTTCTCCCCCTTTGGCAACAAGTTACCAAAAAGTTCAAAGGTATATAACTAGGCGCTCTGCTGGGGATTGATCTCCTCTGGTAGCCGATGAAGGAGTCGAGATAACGACATCAGCAAAGACTTCAGCAGACGTCATGGACGGAGTCGGAGTAGCAACTGGAGGAACTGGAGGAGCTGATGGAGCTGAAGAAGCTGTAGCGGGTGATGATGAAGAAGGTCTCAACTGTGGAGCTGGCACTGTAGCTGATCTAGCCTGAGTAGTGAACTGAGTGCTCATCCTGAGAGGTGCACGATCCTCATCATCATCATCATCTGTAGAGTGAGGACTAGGCACTGCGTCAACTTCCTTCTTGAGCTCATTCACAGTCACTGTGAGCTCATCCACCTTGTTGTTGAGAGAATGAAATTTGGTGTCAACAATCCTCACGAGGCTCTCCTGGTTCTTCAATATGTTGCCGATGTCCTTCTGCATGCTGAGCACAGAGCTAAGTAGGAGATCCATCTGCTCACTCCTAGACCTTGGCACCTGAGAACTGGAGTCTCTGGCTGCCTCTGCATGTGCCTGTGCTATAGCTGATGTGGGATGATCAGGATCCATCACCACAATGTTGTCTTGTAATTCCGGCAAGAGTGGTAAATGTGGTCGGTCAAGTGCAAATATATGCTTCTCCAACTTGGAGTTGATAAGCATATGAATATAGGGTGCATAGCAACATGAGCGCTTCTGATCAGGAGCAACCCTCTTTACAGTCTCCACAATCAAGTCCATCACTCTGAATCTCGTATGTTGATCTAGGTGGAGCAGCATGTTGATGGAGTAGCCTCTTATCATCTTCTCATCTCCAGACTTAGGCATCAAGGTATGCCTTAAGATAGTGTTGATCATGCGTAGACCAGCCTGGAGGAAATAAATGGATCCTAGCTTGTGAGATTGCAGATGTGCAGCAGCAATCTCATTGTACATGTTCTTCATGGCATTGCGGCTTGCCTTGGGCTCATTGTATACATTAATGTCACCATATTCCACCTCTGGGACTCCTAAGATGGCAGCCCACTCCTCAACTGTAGATTCATGCCTTGCACCTTCAGTCACCCACACAATTCTACCATCTCCATAGAAGTGAGCAGTGGAGTAGAATTGCATGATCATTTCATCATTCCAGGTAGTTAACTCCTTACCAACAAACTTATCAAGTCCAATGCAATGAAAGTTGTCTTGCACACTTGGGAAGTAATCCTCATTGTCCTTGATGAACTTCCAGTCCACATATCTCATATCACTCATAGCAGGGCTCTCGTCAAGCAAAATTGTTTCATAGAAGTCTTGTTGTTCTTTTGCATAGAACCTGTAGTCCACAGCAGTCTTCCTCCTCTGTGAATATGGATCAATAGCTCTCCACTCTCTCAAACCTGAGTCCTTCCTCTTCTTCATATCCTTAGCTAGCAAGTGGCTAGCATTATGCTCTGGAAGGTGTGATCTTAGCTTCATCAAAGCTGACATAGCATCATCCTCAGCATCTCTGGATGTAGAACCCTTGCTCTTCTCAGAAGCTGGAATCTCTCTGGAAAACCTCTTGGGTTTAGGAGCAGCAGCCTTCTTGGGGGCAGTCTTGGTGCCCTTGGATGAGGTATCCTTAGGCATAGCATCAGCCATGAGCTTCTTCTTCTTCTTAGGAGGAGCCTTGGTAGCTGGATCTTCCTCCTCCTCCTCAGCAGCAGCCTCTACTGGGTCCTCATACATTGAGGTAGGCCTACCCACAACATGAATTATCCTCTTTCTGCTCTCCTTCTTCTCTCCTGCCTTCTTAGGCATAGACTTCTTTGAGGGCTCAACAGACATTGTTTCCCTAGCACTCTCTGGTGCTCTCACTGTCTCTGAGCTAGAATACTCTTTCCTTATAGCCTTCTTCTTCTTGGAAGTAGTGGCAGCAGCAGTGTCTTTCTTGGGTAGCTCCTCAGGTATAAAGTCTTCATCCTCCTCATATGAGTTGAGCTTCCTCCTTTCCCTAGTTGCAGCCTTAGGCAGATCAGCTGAGCTAGGAACATCATCATAGCTCCCTTCAGGACTAGTGCCTGAGCTCATGTCAACACTTTTCTCTCTGAAATCATTCTGGCTATCTTCAGAACCTGACATATCTGACCCTGTGAAATAGAGTATAGAAGAGTAGATAGATTGAGTCATCACAAAATGCAGACAATTTTCTCAAAGATTTGAACTAAAATTTCTCAAGATTTGCATTCTGCCAAGTAAATATCGGTACAACCGAGACAAACTTTTCGGACCCACCGAGACAGACAACCTGCTAAACAGAAACTTGGCACCACTTTCAGTGACACCGAAAATGGGCACTCGGTTTCACTGAGGTTGTTCTCAGGTGACCAGAAAAGGGAATCGGTGCTACCGATTCTTTTCCGTCGGTTCCACCGAGATTCAAGTTGCGGATAGCAAACCCTAAAAAATTGTTCGTTCGCTAATCTAATGAATTTTTTAGTGGATAGATCGATCTCAAACTTTGTCTTAACGATGGAAAAGTCCTAATGCGCAAGATTCAGAGAGGGGAGCGCATGAGGGGTCGAAATTGTACCCTAACTCGGGGACGATCTCGCTACGGCGGTGACGGGGGGGGGAGAATCCGTCGACGGCGTGGACTTCCAACGGCGGAGGCGCTCAGGAAGACGAAGGCGACGACCAGGGGTCTTGTTTGGCAACTAGGTTTTTTGGAGGGGATGACGTTTGAGGAACTAATTTCAAAAGTCGGGTAAGCCTCTTTATATACCCGTGGCTGTCGGTGACACTGGTTCTAACTTTTTGGTGTCACCGAGTTTCTCTACTGTCAGCTGACAGGGAAACTCGGTGTAACCGAGAAGATGGAATCGGTTATACCGAGTGTGAAAACCAGATCAACCCTAGGCATTCGGGGATACCGAGAATTTGGTATTGGTTCCACCGAGATTCACTTGGGAGGTTTTAATGGCAGTCCTTTGTCGATACGGAACTCCGAGTGCTCCTCACACAGAGAGATCGAAAAGTCCTTGTTCAAATTGTGTGATGCAGCAAGAATGGAATATGAGATGAGAAAGCATAGATAGCTAGAGAGTGGTCCTAGGCATTCTTGTCCATCCAATTGGCAAAAGAAAAATCAAAAAATCAAATAGCAACAATTGGATGTCCTCGAATGAGTAAAGAAATGCAGACCAACATGTTCACACTATAAGATGTCAAATGAAATCATGGCAAACATGCACAAACACACTAGCATCTATCAAGCATTTTGGTGATGACGGAGTCATCTATATATGAGTATATTGACTTAGGATCCAAGTAAGGATACTTGATCATAGGTCATACTCATCATTTAAGCATAAGTGGGGTTACCACTTTTACATAAAGCATTTAATGTTGTGACATTCTAAGAGATGCTTTAACTCAAGTCTTAGAGTAAAGCTCCCCCTAGATGTGACATCCCCCCATAGGAGGGATAAACTAACCTTGGGTTTTGTCGATGAAGACTTCATGTTGGTGAGGTAGTGGAGGATGCTCAAGGTTGATGAAGATCACCAAGAGCTGGGAGCATCCTTTCTGTTTCCTTACTATTCTCACCTACATGGGTTAGTCCCAACACACAAGAGACAAATACAAGGATATCTATGGACATGGAGTGCAAAGCATACATGATGATGTCCATGGATTTGTTGATTACCTTGTCCCTTGCTTACCTTTGAGGGAATGTGTGACTCCTTGAACCATTACATGATGTTGATGTTGATTGCAACTAGTTCTTGCCAATAATGAATGTGAGTGAATTTCATTGGCGGAGTCACCCCTCAAGAACTTCTCTAGTTCTTCCTCTTGTGAACCCACATCAACTTGATGGGGATCCTTGGTGTTGAAGTGGCACTTGTAGAAGTTGAGGTTGGAGTAGCCTTGGGAACCCACTTCACCAAAGCTTGGGATTGATCTTCATATCAGTCAATGTCCTCTTGAAGCTTGTCCTTGCCCTTGAGCTTGTGGTGTTGTCGTGGAAGGTCATCTTGAGTGTTTGTTCCCTTGGGAAGAGTATGTTCATACTTCTCCCTTTGAGGAACAAACTTGGTCTTGGGGTATTGACCTTCTTCCCATTCAACTCCATTTACGTTGAAGTGGCCAATGCAATGGTTCTTCCGGTATCCTCCGTGCTTGCGTACAATTTCCTCAAATTGCTTAAACCCGGCAAGACTCTTGTAGATACCTTTCTCTATAATCCCTTTCAATAAATTGTTTTCTTGCTCAAGTGTAACTTGGCTAAGAGAATCGTCATTAGTTGAATCAATAGAACTACTAGAAGCAACATCATTAGATTTAGCATTTTTATTGTTGCTACTAGATGAAGAACCTTTCTTGCCTTTGTTACTAGTTTGTCTAGGTTTAACTTGTGGCATGAATGTAGACAAGAGTAATCATTTGGCTAGATAAGATGAAGTCTTCTTTCGGAGATCGTCATTGATAGCTTTAAAAAACTCATGTTCTTGCTCCAAGGTGAGCTTCTCGAAGCGTAGCTTCTCATGAGTCCTTACAAACTCTCTATGATCTTCTAGCGTAGATTCATGGGCTAACTTAAGAGTGTTTAATTATTTAGTTAGTTGTTCTATTTTCGTCTTATCATCATCAACCGACTTATCTTGACTAGCATGAAAATTATCAAGTTCATTTTGACTAACATCACTAGTTTTATCAAAGAGCAAGTCATCATCACAAAGCAAATCATCTTCATCACTATTGAAATCAAGATACTCGGGGGGTGATACCTTGGGGCCTTTAGCCATGAAGCAACATCCACTTCCTTCATATGGTGAATAAAATAGATCATAGGAGTTGGTAGTCACTAGTGCAAGTCCGGCAACACCTTCATCTTGACTATAGTCGGAGTTGGAGTGATAGCTTCTCTCGGAGTGGTTGTCGGATTCGGAGCCGGAAACCCATTCACCAACATGAGCTTGATGTCTTCTTCTTGAGTAGCTCTTGGTGTACTTGTCCTTCTTCTCCGAGTCCCTACTTCTCCTTGAGGGTCTTCGTTCATAATGATCATCTCTACTCCTTCTCTCTCTTGGAGGTGATTCTTTCCTTCAGCTTCGTCTTCTAGGTGACTCTTCTCTTCGTTTGTAAGGAGCCGTGCACTCTTTGGAGTAGTGTCCGGGCTTCCCACAATTGTAGCAGTTTCGGTCACGACTTGACGAACGCTTCTCTTCATATCTTGAGTTGGAGCTTCATTCTTTGCCTCTATTCTTGTAGAACTTGTTGAATTTCTTGACCATGAGGCTTATCTCTTCATTGGTGACAAGGTTGTCACTTGAAGTTGCGGGAGCATCACTTGTGGCTTTGTAAGCACCGCTAGACTGTTTGTGAAGCTCTTCTTTGTCCTTGAGTGTCATCTCATGAGCAACAATCCTTTTAATGACTTCCGTAGGCTTGAGATCTTTGTAGTTGGGCATCATTTGGATCAATGTGCACACGGTGTCATATCTCTCATCCAAAGCTTGAAGTATCTTCTTGATGATGAATTTGTCGGTCATTTCTTCGCTTCCTAAGTCGGCAATCTCATTGGTGATGAGAGCTAGCCTAGAGTACATCTCTGCGACTCCTTCACCATCCTTCATCTTGAACTTGTCAAGCTGACTTTGAAGAACGTCCAACTTGGATTCTCTCACGGATTCGGTACCTTCGTGCATATCAACCAAAGGGTCCCAAATTTCCTTTGCATTCTCAAGACGGCTGATTTTGTTGAATTCTTCATGGCATAGGTAGTTGAAGAGATTGTCACATGCTTGAGCGTTGTATTGCAACATCTTCAATTCATCCGCAGTCGCTTCACGATCCGGTTCCTTTCCATCACCAAAGAATTCACCTTGCAAGCCACCACGAACAACAGCCCAAACGGCGGGGTTATGACCAAGAATATGGATTTTCATTTTGTGCTTCCAACTAGCAAAATTAGTGCCATCAAAGTACGGACCTCTATGGTGATACTTTCCCTCCCAAGACGCCATACTCTCCTAGGTTGTGAGACCAATGCAATGGAGACCAAAGCTCTGATACCACTTGTAGGATCGAAAGTATATCTAGAGGGGGGTGATTAGACTACTTGAGCAAATAAAAATTCTACCTTTTCCCAATTTTAAGTGTTGGCAGATTTTAGCATTGATAGCAATTCAAGTACACCCTACACATGCATGTCTAAGAGTATAGCAGCGGAAAGTAACAACAAGCATATGTAGTAGAGAGTAGGAAGGAAGATCAAACGCAATTTGTAGACACGAAGATTTTTTCCGTGGTTCCGATAGGTGGTGCTATCGTACATCCATGTTTATGGAGTCTTCAACCAACGGAGGGTAACGGTCGCGAGAGTCCATGGAGGGCTCCACCCATAAGGGTCCACGAAGTAGCAACCTTGACTATTCCATAACGACTTCCGTCCACGAAGGACTAGCCTCACTGTGGGTAGATCTTCACGAAGTAGGCGATCTTCTTACCTGTACAAACTTCTTGGTTCAACTCCACAACACGAAATAGGATGCTCCCAAGCGACACCTAACCAATCTAGGAGGCACAACCCTCCAAAAGGTAATAGGCTCGGTAATGACGATGAACTCCTTGCTCTTGTGCTTCAAGATGATAGACTCCTCAACACACAATCACTCTCTCACAGATTTGGCTTTGGTGGAACAGATTGATTTTGTGAAAAGCAACTTGGGGACGCTAGAGATCAAGATTCATATGGGTAAAGTGGAATGGCTTGATCTCAACACATGAGTAGGTGGCTCTCTCTCAAAAAATTGGATGGGGCAAGTATGGAATAGTTCTGAGTGCTTCTCTTTCGAGTGGGTGGTGGTGAAGGGGTATATATAGGCATCCCCAAAAATCCAACCGTTACACCTAAAGTGACCAACTCGGTGACACCGAAGTGTAAAACTCGGTGGTACCGAGTTGCTCCAAAGGTAGCAACTTTTGAATCTCGGTGAGACCGATACAGAAATCTCGGTGGTACCGATTAGGTGGCCAATCCACAATCGGTGACGCCGATCCAAAATCTCGGAATTTCCGATATTAAGAATCGAGGTAACAGAGAGTTGGCAAGCCGAACTCGGTGGCACCGAATCAGAATCGGTTGCACCGATGGGCTAGGGTTTGGCATGGGTCTGTCTGGGTTTGGGAATCGGTGGGACCGAGTGGAAATTGTTGGTAGCACCGATTTTCATGATAGGCTTGGACAGACTTTTGTGGAAGGGTTTGTGGGTGTTTTGGGTGACTATCACTTGTGCACGTGGAGCATCTTGTTCACCAACAGTACCTTACCCCCTTTTAATAGTATTGGCTTTCCTATGGACTCAATGTGATTTCTCACAAAGTAAATTGCAGAGTCCTCTTGCTTGAAGCTTTGCCAATCCATTTCCTTGCTTCTAGGGGTTTCTCCAGAATCCTTTTGCCAACCTATCATTGAACTTTTCCTGAAATATACTTAGTGGAAACATTAGTTCAATGACATATATGTTGTTATTAATTACCAAATCCACCAAGGGAGCAAATGTGCTTGCAATCTCCCCTTTTTGGTAATTGATGACAACATATAGATCAAAGCTTCGACGTATGATATAAACAATGAATATAATTGTCTCTTTGAGAAGTATGTGATAAGCAAGAGCTCCCCCTAAATTTGTGCATTATTTTGAATTTGCATTTGAATGCAAATGCACAATCGATTAGGTACATGGGGCACTCTTTCATGTCACATACAAGTTGGTGGTGTGCGGGAGTAATAAGAATGAATATCATAGCACAACACAATCAAGTCAAGGTGAACGATCGTCTCATGAGCAAATTATTTCCCTTAGGACACAAATCATGAATTTTCAGCAACTTGAGCATGAACATGTTGCACAATCTTGGGAAAGAATGAAATTGATGCTAATAAATTGTCCCACTCATGGTTTAAATATTTGGATGATCATACAATATTTTTATGCGTGATTGAACTTTGTCTCTAAAAATCTTTTAGATTCCACCACGGGTGGTACTTTTATGGAAATTACTTTGGGAGAAGCTACTAAATTGTTAGATAATATTATGGAAAATTATTCACAATGGCATACCAAAAGAGCACCTACTAGCAAAAAGGTTAACTCGGTTGAAGAAATTAGTACTTTGAGTGATAAGGTTGATGCTTTGACGAAATTGGTTGCAAGTAAAAGTGCTCCTATTGATCTTAATGATGTGCCTTTGTCTATTTTTATTGAGCAAAATAGTGATTCCGTAGATGTGAACTTTGTCTCGCGAAACAATTTTAATAACAATGCTTATAGAGGTAATTTTAATCCTAGGCCTTTTCCTGGAAATTCCTCTAACAACTATGGTAATTCCTATGGTAATCCTTCTTACAATAATAATAGGAATACCTCTGATCTTGATAGTAATATTAAAGAATTTATCAATGCGCAAAAGGTTTTCAATACTACGATAGAAGAAAAGTTGAATAAGATTGATGATATGTCTAGAAGCATTGATAGAATTTCTCATGATGTAGAAAATCTCAAGTTGAAAGCTTTTGCACCTAAGATTTATGAATCAATTAAAGCTTTATATGTCTCTATGGATGAAAGTAAGAAAATAACTGCTATGCTTAGAGCTAAAAGAGAATTTTTAGAAAAAGCGTTTTCTAGTGATTACTTTCAGAAAAATGATGAAGATCTTAAAGTGATTGGTGTTTCTTCTATGACTCTTTGTTTAGTAATATTAAGATTGATGATAAAGGTACTAAAATAGAGTCAACTTTAGCTAGAAGGCGTCCCAATAATTTGGAGGGTGAAAATCTTGATGAAAATTTTGATGAAAGTGGGTTTGAAGAGGACTAAACTTTAACTAGTGATGTTCCCACTATTTTGGATTGCAAGGAATTTAATTATGATAGTTGCTCTTTGATTGAATGTATTTCTTTGCTGCAATCCATGTTGAATTCACCCCATGCTTATGAACAAAATAAAGCTTTTACTAAACATATCTTTGATGCCATGATGAAATGTTTTGAAGAAAAGTTGGAGTTGGAGATTTCTATTCCTAGAAAATTACATGATGAGTGGGAACCTACTATTAAGGTCAAGATTAAAAATTATGAGTGATTTGCTTTATGTGATTTGGGTGCTAGTGTTTCCACGATTCCGAAATTTTTATGTGATGTGCTTGGTCTCACCAATATTGAAGAATGTTCTCTTAATTTGCACTTGGCGGATTCTACTATTAAAAAGCCTTTGTGAAAAATTAATGATGTTCTTATTCTTGAAAATAGGAACTATGTGCCCATAGATTTTATTGTTCTTGATATCAATTGCAATCCGTCTTGTCCCATTATACTTGGTAGACCATTTTTACGTACTATAGGTGTCATGATTGATATGAAAGAAGGCAATATTAAATTTCAGTTTCCACTAAGAAAGGGTATGGAACAGTTCCCTAGAACAAGAATTAAGCCACCATATTAATAAATCATGAGAGCATCCTATGGAGCAAAAACCAAAGATGACAATACTTGAATCTATGCGTTATGCCTAGCTATGGGCGTAAAACGATAGCGCTTGTTGGGAGGCAACCCAATGAATATTTATTTTCCTCTTTTTCTTTCTGTTTTTGAGTGTTGACACAATTATGCCTCTGTTATGATTGTGGTTTTTATGTTTTATTTAGTGTTTGTGCCAAGTAGAGCCTTTAGGATGATTCATAAGATGAGTAGAAACAATGTTGAATCTGAAACAGAACCTTTGCCTCCAGTGTTCGAATTTTCATGTTTTTTACTGGAGAGTGATATTGAGCTGAAATTTTAACACAGTATTGCTATACAAATTATTTACGTTTTCCTTATTTTTCAGAATTTTTAGAGTTACAGAAGTATCATTAGAGTACAAATTACTATAGACTGTTCTGTTTAAGACAGATTCTGTTTTCATCGCATTGTGTGCTTGTTTTGATGAATCTATGTGCTGTATTGAAGGGTATGAGCCAGGGTAAAGTTAAAATACAGTAGGTATAATGCAATAATTAAATATGAATGGGTTTTCAACAGCACCTAAAGTAGTGATTTGCTTTATTATACTAACGGATCGCACGAAGATTTTGTTGAGTTTTGTGTGATTGAAGTTTTCAAGTTTTGGGTGAGATCACGATGGATGAAGGAATAAGGAGTGAAGAGAGCCTAATCTTGGGGATGCTACAGCACCCCCAAGATATATCCAAAGATAAACAAGCAACTAAGCTTGGGGATGCTGTCGGTGTCAAAACCGGCGGATCTCGGGTAGGGGGTCCTGAGCTGTGAGTCTAGGATCAATGGTAACAGGGAACGAAGGAGACGATGTTTACCCAGGTTTGGGCCCTCCTATGGAGGTAAAACCCTACGTCCTGCTTGATTATATTGCTGTGTATGAAGGTTATAGAGTTGATCTACCACGAGATCGAATAGCTAAAACCCTAGATGAGTTTCTCTGTCCTACAATCTAAAACCCCCTCGGTTTATATACACCGGGGGGTACCTAGGGTTTACACATGATAGGTCTCCTGCCGGGGATGGAGATGCCAACCCACGCCTTGACTTGGAGTTCACGCCACATCTTCAGAGGTTTCCTTCTAGAACACGGGGTCACCACGTGTCCGGACCTTCCTGTGATAACCAGAGAGCGGCCCATCAAGCCGGCCTATGAGAGATAGGCCGATGGCCCGAGGACCCCTTAGTCCAGGACTCCCTCAGTAGCCCCCGAATTAGCCCCCAACGCCAGGGATCATGACACCAGAAGCTTCGTGTTATCGGAGTCTTCGGCTTGCGGGGTGAGTTCTTCTTCCCATTAATGATCGGCTGAGACTAGTCCGGCTCCCGATGACGCGTAATTTTCTGATCATATGATCGTCCAGACACCATGAGTTGTTTAGTATCAAAGTGCAAGCAGTGCTTTCTAACAACCCTTTTTGACGAAGGGTCGTGGGCTATCATGACCGCCGAACCAGTTATGAAAACTTGATTCGCGGTTCGAGGCCGTTTTTATATTGGCATGACTCATCATGTATAGATCGTGCTTCGTTTCACACGGGACATGATTAGTGCCCTAGGTTTTCTCACGCGCGCGTAATGGCACGAATATTTCAGGAAGTGGCGAAGCCTGCGGCGCAATAAAGGGGAGGCTATTGGTATTACAGCACCATAAAAGGGGCGGATAACCCTCGAGGCCTATTCACGCTCCTGATTCGCATCCCCTGCTTCCTCAACCTTCCCAAGCTCCGAGAGCCTAGATCCAGTTCTTCCTCGACTTCTCATCCATGCTTAGCCATGGCGGGTTCAGGCTCTATGGGCAAGTGGGAGGCCTCCACGGTCACCGATAAGGACATCTGGGACCTCAAGCTTGTCGGCTACATCCCTGCCAACGTCTTCCACCGCGCTCCAGAAGCGAAACAAGTGGTCCCCACCCCGAAGCCGGGTGAGAGGGTGGTGTTCGTCCCCCACTTCCTCCGGGGACTAGGCTTTCCGCTCCACCCCTTTGTTAGGGGCCTCATGTTCTTCTACGGGTTAGACTTCCATGATCTTCCCCTGAACTCTTTCATGCATATCTCGGCATTCATTATTGTCTGTGAGGCCTTCCTGCGGGTCGAGCCACACTTCGGCCTGTGGCTCAAAGTATTCAACATCAAGCCGAAGATAGTCACAGGTGAGCAAGCAGACTGCGGCGGGGCGGTAATCAGTAAGCTCCCCCGCGTCGAGTGGCCAGACGGTACCTTAATTGATACGATCAAGATCTAGCAGAAGGAATGGTTCTACATCACCGAACCAAGGGATGAGGGCTGGGTGGCACCTGCCGAGTTCAGATCTGGACCTCCTGCGAGGTTAACCTCATGGCTCAAGAAGGGCCTCGACTGGGGGTCGGACGCAGAGGTAAAATTGCTGCAGAAGCGCATTTCCTCAATGATCCCGGCCATGGTCAAGCTGGTCAATGTGGTCCAGGTCGTACTCCACCGCCGTCTTCTCCCCTGCCAACGCTGGGCCTCCCCCATGTGGGCCTATCAGCTTGAGGACGAGCCAACGGTGCAAAGATTCTTCCGCACTACCCACCAGAAGTTATGGAAGGCATTATTCAAGCCCCAGAAGAGCTGGCCGGTCGAGGAGGAGGACCTGGGCCTACGCGCCGATAACCCTCCTTCCCAGGTACGATATAACTTCAATTCTCGGGCTCCGTTTTTTAACAAAAGGGCTGAACACCATACTCCTCATCTTTGCAGAAATGGTTGAGCAAGGCCGCGGAAATCAACTGCCCGGCCCCACAGCCCGAAGACCCCAGGCCGGAATTGTTGATGGCAATGCTCATCGTGGCGCCGTACGCGGCACCAGAGAAGAAGGAGAAGAAGAAGAAGGCCAGAGAGGGTCTCCGCATAAGGGACCTGCCGGACACTATGTCCGAGGAAACCCATGCCTCCTCAACTCATTAGGAAGAGCATGAGGGCGGGGGGGGGGGAACGATTCCCCCCTTACAAGAAAGAGGGCGGCGTCGCCGGACGCCATGGAGGATCTACCTCCTCCTACCCCGAAAAGGGTGTGTCGGCCGAGGTTAATCCTGGCCGATGATAGCTCGGACTCTGATGCTAAGTCCGAGGACTTTGAGAAGGTTCCCCGAAGAACGTAAGGGTCAAGCCCCCAGCCCAAAGGTACGAATCCAAAGACCCCCTGGGTCATTTATATGAAGTCTTTAATGTTTTAAATGGATGAATGCCTTTTAATCTGCAGCCCACCACGCGTCCTTCCCACCGAACAAACATCGGATGGGGAGTCTCCACCCGCCAAGCTGACGGAGAGTGGGACTGCATCACACCCCACACCTCCAGGGGATTCGAAAGAGGCCGCGGAGGTGTCATCGCGCCAGGCTCCTTCAGAGCCGAACACGGGCGGTGGGGGCGATGCTGTCATGGCCGAGGTTAATGCCTCGATCGCGGAAGACCAGGGGGAGGAACCTCTCCTGGCTGCTGATGAGGGAGGACCGAGGAATGGCCAGTCCCCTCCGAGGACATCTACGGAGCGTACTGTGCCTCTGGAGGTACCGGCTCAATCCCCCGTCGGAGATCGGGCTGGCCGGTCGCCACCGGTGCCACCCATGACTGGGTGGCCGGTCGTGATGGAGGAAGCTCTATCAAGCGCCTCCATCTCCGAGGATCACCGCTCCCTTATGGGTGCGGTCTTGAGAGGAATTCAGTCCGTTGATAGCGGACTGAAAGAGGCCTTCAATGGTCTCTTGACGGGCTTCAAGGTGAGCCACGTAATACTTCTGAAAGAATTTTGATTTTATTAAGTTTGCGCTATCTTTATATATGTAGTAGCCCCCGAGCCCTGGGTGGGTTTTGAAAAAACCCACCCGGGGTTCAAATATCTAGGAATGACGAACGATGCACAAGGCACCATTTGTCCCGTACTGTTCTGAAAGCCCTTAAGAGGATTGAGCACAGGGTCATATTCTTGATGGTTCGGGGGTTTGAACGCACATAACCTGATGTTTATGTTTTGCAGGCCTCGTCGGCGGCGGCGGCCGTTAACGCCGCGGAGCTTGCCGAGCTAAATCGGAAGCTCAAGAGCTCCGACGAGGAGCTCGATCGCCTGAATAAGAGGTTTGACGAGGCGCAAGGTAAGCCGAATTAAAATATCCAGTCTATCTATCGTTAATGATCCACACTGGTAGCCCAGTGTAATTATTTGTTTATTGCTTCCACAGCTTCGGCTAAAGAGGTCGAGAACCTCAAGGCCGAGCTGAAAAAGATGAAGCAGGCGGCCGCGGATGAGAAGGCGGCAACCGCACTATCCGCACTAAAAACTGCGAGCGATAAACACGAGGCCCGGGTGGAGGAGGTGCAGCAGGAGCTCAAGGATGCCAGCACGAAGTGCGAGGCCCTTGAGCAGAAGGGCAAAGAGCAGTCCACCGAGCTATCCGCGCTGAAATCCGACCTCCAAAAGGATCGGGTAGATAGGCGGTTCTTTGAAGAAGAAATCCGCCAAGTCAAGGCGGTCATGGATGGCAAGCCGTAATTACTACAGTGTGTCTTTGGTGGTAGCAGGTTCGCATTGCTCACCCAGGAGTGGTGTTCCTCAGGCGTCTGTGCGGACCTCCAAAAGAGTGCAGCGGACGCGAACAAGTTTTATGCTTCGCAGGAGGAGGATGACGAGGCTCGGCTATTCTAGGCACAGTTTGAGTCCCCCGAGCGCTCTCCTCTTCTGATCGAGCAGTTGAAGCAACTGATGGAGCTGCACAGGATGGCGGAGCCTGCCATGGCGGATCCCTGTATCCGGCTATGGCCTACAGAGCCACTGCCGAGCAGTTACTTCGGCTTGGTGCAGAAACTGTGCAATGCTGCGCCTCGGGTTGACACTTTAAAGCATTCTACATGCATCGAGGGAGCTCGGATGGCCTTTGCAAGGACCATGGTGCACTGGCAGAAGCTCAAGCCAACCGAGATGGCCACCGCACCTCCGCCCCCTGGAAAGGAGCATAGGCGCCCCGAGAAATACTTTGCCGCAGTGATGGAGGGTGCTCGGGCGATAGAGGCCCAATGCTCTAAGGATGTATTTTATGAATGAGCGCGCTGTAATATGTCCGAAGACTTTTAACGCTTTATAATGAGGCTGCATGGTTTATCATGGCTTTTGAGTTGTGTGTTTATTGTGACTCCCATGTGGTCATTTTATCTGAAAGTTGTGAGTCGTCGGCTTCAGCCCCCACGTAGATACTACACGAGGTGTTTCTGCCTCCACACTGTGACCCTTAGCTGAGGTATCGGTGCCCGAAGGCGGTAGTGCGAGGCGAACAAGGCAATCGGACTATGATGCTTTATCGCTTTCACTTAGCCGTAGTAGCTTTAAAAAATGCGGGGGCTGGTGACTAGCCCCCAATGTTTTGTGATGTTCAGATGTACCGAGGCTAAAGCCAGCATCACATGGTTTGTACAAGTACAAAACCCATCGTATGACACGGAATAACCTCTATCGATTTTTTTAGTATGACACTTATGCTCGGATTTGCAGACCGGTTCTCGCTTACTATGACAGTCAGTTTTCGGCTTTCTCCCCTGAGGTGCTTGACCAGGCGAGCTGGAAGCACAATCACAGTGGTTCTCCCTTTGCCCTTTTAGCCGAACGAGCGGAACGTAAGAGGGCAAACACAGGAGCCGGGCAACCCAACTATTGACCCAAGACATAGTTCGGATTCGATGCATATAAAACAAAATCCGAGATGCCGAACACACGATCAATTGTGTAAGGGTGATGCTTAGGGTGATATTTTAAATTCAATCCCCCGGTCTATTAGCCGGTTGCATCTTAATGTATACCGAATAGTTTCGCAACAAGCGTTGGCAAGAGAAGAACATGGTATGTAGCATAAAATACAGCGAAGAGGCCATGTACAATGGTCTTTATTTGCTCAATAATTCTTATAACTCGAATTGCCGAAGCAACTGTTTACAGGTATGTGAAGATGAAATATAAAGTTTACAGAGGAGAGGTTGTACCAGGGGTCTTCGATGGGTGGCTTGACGTCCTCGATGTGCCCTATCGCCTGTTCGCTCCTGTGCCTCCTAGGGAGTTGCGTTCCTTTAAAGGTAATTGGTATCGGCAAACGGACCTTGGGAAGAAGATCTTGAGAAGTCACCAAAGTATGAATGAGCTTTACGCCTTGGCAGGTCCTTGATGGTACCTGCGGTCTGTCCGAGGACATGTACTGGCAGTAGTTTGGTCCAGCCGAACACTTTCATTTTGATAGTTGTTCCCCACTGCTGCCCATGGAATCTTGAGTGCGAAGTTGTGCCATCTTGGCACATGTTTGACGGGCACTAGGGCTGTGCAGTGGGGGGCGTATCCCTATTTTGACTGGGGAGAAGAAGATTCCAGGAATTCGTACTGAGACCGAGCTCGTTTGTAGACCTTTCGTGCCTTCATGGCAGATTTCGGTGTTGGCCGATCGTCATTGTAATGGAATTCGGCCACCAGGGCCAATGCATGTTCCTCAGTTCTCAGGGAACGCTCTGTAGTGTGGGACGACATTAAAGCGAGGGAACGCTGTGCGGCCCAGCAGGGTGTGATAACCACTACGGAAAGGGACAATGTCGAAGATCAAGTCCTCGCCGCGGAAGTTGTCAGGTGAACCGAACACTACTTCCAGGCTGACAGAGCCCGTGCACCGGGCTTCGACGCCTGGGATCACTCCTTTAAAGGTAGTGTTGCTAGGTTTGATCCTTGATGGATCTATACCCATCTTTTTCACTATGTCTGAGTAAATTAGATTGATGCTACTTCCTCCGTCCATTAGGACTTTAGTGAGGTAGTACCCATCGATAATGGGGTCTAGGACAAGGGCCGCTGAACCCCCATGACGGATACTGGTCGGATGGTCTCGTCGATTAAAGGTGATTGGGTACGCCGAACATGGGTTGTACTTCGGGGCTACAGGCTCTACGACGTAGACCTCTCGCAGGGCGCGCTTCCTCTCCTTTTTGGGTATGTGAGTGGCATATATCATGTCCACAGTCTTTACCTCTGGAGGGAACTGCTTCTGTCCTCCATTGCTCGGACCGCGGGGCTCGTCGTCGTCCTCACTGCGTGGGTCCTTGCCTTGCTCCTTGGCTGCGAGTTTGCCGGCTTGTTTGAACACCCAACAGTTGCGGTTGGTGTGGCTGGCGGGCTTGTCTTGGGTGCCATGGATCTGGCAAGGCCTTTCCAAGATTTTGTCTAGCGGGGTAGGCTCGTCACGATTGCCTTTAGAAGGTTTCTTCCGCTGCCGGATTTTGGGTTGCGGAAACCAGCATTAACGGTCGTGTCTTCGGAATCGCCGTTGTTGTGCCGACGTTTGTTTTTGTTGCGTCGTGGTTTCTCGTTTCCGTCCTGGGGTTCGGAAGTGCCGGGATCCTTGGGGTTGTGGCTTCGTCTAGCTAGCCAGTTGTCCTCGCCCGCGCAAAAGCGGGTCATGAGTGATGTAAGGGCGGACATAGTCCTAGGCTTGTCCTGACCGAGCTGGCAAGCCAGCCATTCGTCCCGAATATTGTGCCGGAAGGAGGCTATTGCCTCAGCGTCTGGGTAGTCAACAATCTGGTTTTTCTTGGTCAGGAACCGATTCCAGAATTGCCGAGTCGATTCTCCCGCTTTCTGGACAACGTTGCTTAGGTCGGAGGAGACCGGCGGCCGTGCATAGGTGCCCTGGAAGTTAGATCGGAATGCATCCTCGAGATCCTCCCAGCTCTCGATAGAATTTTCGGGGAGGCTGTTTAACCAGTGCCGAGCCGGCCCCTTAAGCTTTAGGGGCAGATACTTGATGGCGTGGAGATCATCTCCTCGGGCCATATGAATGTGGAGGAGGAAATCCTCGATCCACACTGTTGGGTCAGTTGTCCCGTCATGTTGTTCTATATTTACGGGTTTAAACCCTTCCGGGAACTGATGCTGCATCACCTCGTCGGTGAAGCACAGTGGGTCGGCAGCGCCTCTGACCCGGGCTATATCACGCCGGTACTCGGCGCCTGATCTGGCCCGGTTTTGTTCCCGACCTCTGTTGTTACGGTCGAACCAAGGCTGGTACCCGTCCCGTCTATCGGGGGAGTACCCTCTAGATCCGTAGATGGATCTCGTGTGGCCTGTTCTATAATCCAGGTCGCATCGCAGGTCGTACCTGTCCTTAGGCTCTATTGGCTCTTTTCCCCTTCTGCGGGGTATCACCGGCCTATAACCGGCGGCGCCAGCCGTCCTATCTCGTCCTTGGGGGGGGGGCGGTCCGGCAGGTCGTATGGGGTGTTCTTGGGGGACAGTGTATTAGGGACCTCGTCGTCGAACTGCGGCAGCAGCCGTCGACGTGGGTAGATCTTTGGTTGGTCCCATAGATTGGCACCGTACCCTTCCTCGGCTGATAGGACCCTCGTCCATCTATCATTGAGGGTATCCTGTTCGGCCTTAAGCTGCCATTCTTTTGCCTTCAGGCTTCGGGCAGTGGCTATAAGCTATTGCCTAAACCGTTCCTGGTCCTCAAAGTTTTCGGGGACGGTGAAGTCTTCGGCCTCCAGGCTGTCCTCCTCCTCGACAGGGGGGAGGTAGTTGTCATCCTCGGAATCATTTAGATCCTCGGGGTCGCGCTAATCTTCCGGCCTCTCCTGGTCCTCTAGTGGCTACTCGGGGATATCGGGGTCGCCGAGGTCTTCCGGGGTGTCGTTCTCCCCGGTGTCAGCAATGGCTTCCCTTCCCTTTTTGCCTTTGATCGTTTGCGCGGTTTCCGGCACCTTGACGGTTGTTCACCCGATTTGTCACCATTGTTTTCGGGTGTGTGCTCGCCCTTATCGGCTGGAGTATCCACCATGTAGACGTCATAGGTGGAGGTGGCGGTCCATCGCCCGGTGTTGACGGGGGCGGGAGCGCAATCTTCTTCATCCATGTCTTCTGCCTCTTCGGAGGCATAGTCCAACATATCGGTTAAGTCTTCGACAGTGGCTACTAAGTGGGTGGTGGGTGGGATGAAAAATTCCTCTTGACCCGCCTTCAGACCGATCTGAGCGTGGATCGGGGTTTGGTCGTCAGTGATTTTCATCGATAAGATCTGATCTAGAGCCTCGTTGAGAGTCGAGAGCTCTATCGGGTCAATCTGCCCAGAGCTTTCGGAGTTAACCTCCGATGCGTCCGCACAAGGAGTGTGTTCGGCAGGAGCTGACCCCCAACCATCCGGTACTATGACCAGATCCGGGCTAAAAGCCAGATCATCGTCGGGGTTGGTCCCGTGGGCGGGTCGAGAGCGAAATCCGAAGTCAAGGCCTCGGAGTCCTCGGGCGCATCAGATGAAATTGCGAGCCCGGTGAGTAAAAGATCGCCCCGAGAGTCTACGGAGAACTCTAGGTTCCCGAATCTGACCTCTTGATCAGGGGCGAAAGTTCCGACCTGGCCAAGACGGCCGGTCGGGTCGGCGTGCAGCACGACGCTGCCGAAAGCGAAGAGCTATCTAGGGACAAAGGAGTCCATGCTGCGGACTTCCTCGCTAATGACTAAGCGAGCCATTGATTCCTTTGGCGATCACAGCGGAACTCAAAATGAAAGCACCAATGTCAGTGTCAAAACCGGCGGATCTCCGGTAGGGGGTCCCGAGCTATGAGTCTAGGATCAATGGTAACAGTGGACGAAGGAGACGATGTTTACCCAGGTTTGGGCCCTCCTATGGAGGTAAAACCCTACGACCTGCTTGATTATATTGCTGTGTATGAAGGTTACAGAGTTGATCTGCCACGAGATCGAATAGCTAAAACCCTAGCTGAGTTTCTCTGCCCTACAATCTAAAAACCCCTAGGTTTATATACACCGGGGGGTACCTAGGGTTTACACATGATAGGTCTCCTGCCGGGGATGGAGATGCTGACCCATGCCTTGACTTGGAGTTCACGCCACATCTTCAGAGGTTTCCTTCTAGAACACGGGGTCACCACGTGTCCGGACCTTCCTGAGATAACCAGAGAGCGGCCCATCAAGCCGGCCTATGAGAGATAGGCCGACGGCCCGAGGACCACTTAGTCCAGGACTCCCTCAGATGCCCCGAGTGGCATCCCCTCTTTCTTCTAATGACCATCAGTATTTTACTTGGAGCTATATTTTTATTCGTCGCATATCATGAGTTTTGCTTGGAGCGTATTGTATCATTTGAGTCTTTGCTTTCTTTGCTTTTTAGTTTGTCACTTGTATCCTTGATGGACACACCTATTTGAGAGAGCCAAAATTATGCTATCATTTGTTAGAATTGCTCTATATGCTTCACTTAAACTTTTTGAGGTATAGAATTGCTCTAGTGTTTCACTTATATCTTTCTGAGCACGGTGTGCTTGGAAATTTTTGTAAAAATACTCTCATGCTTCACTTAGATTAATTTGAGAGTTAGTAATTTTTGAAGAAATCCTCTCATGCTTCACTTATACTATTTTGAGAGACGAAACTTGTATGCTCATGTTCTTCACTTAAATTTGTTTGAGCTTGTCAAAAGCAATGGCAATATATATGAAACTAGTCCCAAAGTGATAGATATCCAAGGAGGATATAATAAAAACTTTCATGAAGATCATTGGACAAATTAAACTTGATTCCTTGTAATAGTTTTGAGACATGATGATAATAATATGTGAGTCATGTTAGTGAGTAATTATGCTTTAGTAGGAATATTGGTGTTAAGGTTTGTGATTCCCTATGCAAGTACGAAAGTCAATAGTTGTGCAACGAAATTACATTCTACTTATGGTGCATTATTCGGTGTTAGTTATGCTCAATGCTTGCTTATGTGAATTTTCGTTTCTTGGTTGGATGCTTCTCAATCTATTTGCTAGCCTCCACTTGTACTAAGTAGAAATACTACTTGTGCATCCAAAATCCTTAAACCCAGTTTTGCCATATGAGTCCACCATACCTACCTATATGCGGTATTTCCATGCCGTTCTAAGCAAATTTGTATGTGCCATCTCTAATTTTCAAAATAAATTTCCTTTTTGTGTGCTCGTACCGCTCATGAAACGATAGGGGATGTCCAATATTTTTCCAAGCTAGATGTGTTATTCTCAAGATGAGTGTTTATTCACTTGTTAGTGCACGAGAGTACGGCGGTAATAGGGATGCCCATTCCCGAAATGAAAAAGAAAGATTTTTTTTTACTTTATGTTGTCAAATAATAAATTCCTTGGAAAGTGTTGGTATGGAAGGCAACCGTAGATACGGCCAGCCATGGATTGTGAAAGAATGGTGGAAAAAGGAATAAACTTTATTTTCTGTTTGGAAACCACCTATGATATATCTAGCATGGAAAGTATTGTGAACTACTTTGTTGTTTTCGTTGACAGGAAAGGCATGCCACTCGAAATATTTTTTCTCTCTCAATTTAAAACTTTGAGCTCTAGCACCTCTACAAATCCCTACTTCCATCTGCGAAGGGCCTATCTATTTACTTTATGCAATTTTTATTTTTTTACTTTGAGTCTCCATCTTCTCTTATAAAGCACCAACTAGAGGGCACTATGATCGTACTTGAGCATTGGGTGTAGCCAATATTTGGGTGTGTTTCATGAATGGATCAATGATTGAGCATGATGGGCTAGGGATAACTTTCTTTAGTGTTGATATTTTGAAAGACATGGTTGCTTGTTGGCATGCTTGAGTATTGAAGTCATTATGTAAAAACTAGACTATTGCTTTGAATCATCTAAAAGTCCAAATGTCCATGCTACAAAAGAAAAGATTATGTGATGAACATGTTAGGCAGCATTCCACATCAAAAAAATTGTTTTTATCAATTACCTACTCGAGGACGAGAAGGAATTAACCTTGGGGATGCTGATACGTCTCCAACGTATCTATATTTTTTGCTTGTTCCATGCTGTTATATTATCATTCTTGGATGTTTTACAATCATTTTATAGCAATTTTATAACATTTTTGGGACAAACCTATTGACATAGTGCCAAAGTGCCAGTTGTTGTTTTTGCTTGTTTTTTACTTCGCAGAATATCAGTACCAAACGAAGCCCAAACATCGCGAAACTTTTTGGAGATTTTTTTTGGGCCAGAAGACATCCAGTGGGCCAAAGAAGTGCCAGAGGGGAGGGTCGAGGAGACCACAACCCATCAGGGCGCGCCAGAGGCCCCAGGCACGCCCTGATGGGTTGTGCCCTCCTCGGGACCCCTCTCCACCGCCTCTGATGCCTATAAATTCCCAAATATTCCAGAAACCCTAAGGGAGTCGACGAAAAACACATCCAACTGCCGCAAGTTCTAGAACCTCGAGATCCAATCTAACACCATCACGAAGGGGTTCATCATCCTCATTGGTGCCTCCCCAATGATGCTTGAGTAGTCCACCATAGACCTATGGGTCCGTAGGCAGTAGATAGATGGCTTCCTCTCTCTCTTTTGATTCTCAATACAATGGTCTCTTGGAGATCTATTTGATGTAATGACTTTTTGCGGTGTGTTTGTTGGGATCCGATGCATTTTGAGTTCATGATCAGTTTCTATCCATGAATATTATTTGAGTCTTCTTTGATCTCTTATATGCATGATGACTTATAGCCTCGTATTTATTATTTTAGTCTTTGGTTTATTTAGGCCAACTAGATCGATTTTTCTTGCCATGGGAAGAGGTGCTTTGTGCTGGGTTCGATCTTGCGGTGTCCTCTCCAAGTGACAGAAGGGGCAGCGAGGCACGCATGTATCGTTGCTATTAAGGATAACAAGATGGGGTCTATTCCTACATGAATAGATCTTGTCTACATCATGTCATCGTTCTTATTCAATTACTCCGTTTTTCCATGAACTTAATACACTAGATGCATGATGGATAGCGGTCGATGTGTGGAGTAATAGTAGTAGATGCAGGCAGGAGTCGGTCTACTTATCTTGGATGTGATGCCTATATAATGATCATCGCCTTGGATATCGTCATGATTATTTGATCTTCTATCAATTGCCCAACAGTAATTTGTTCACCCACCGTGTGCTATACTCATGAGAGAAGCCACTAGTGAAACCTACGCCCCCCGGGTCTACTTTTCCAACATATTGCTTTCCGATCTATCTTTTTGCCGCTTTTGTTTTCCGATCTATTATTCCAAAAACCCAAAAATAACTTGCTGTAGTTTTTATTTGCCCTTTTTATTTTGTGTTCTTGAGAGATCTATCTCTCCAATCTATCACTACCTAATCTATCTTTTTACCGTACAGAGATTGACAACCTCTCTTTCGCGTCGGGTTGCAAGTATTTGTTCTTTGTGTGCAGGTGATGTTTATTAGGTGGTGGTGATCCTCCTACTGGTTCGATACCTTGGTTTCATAACTGAGGGAAATACTTACCGTCGTTGTGCTGCATCATCCCTTCCTCTTTGGGGAAATACCGACGCAGTCTCAAGCCACGTCGGTATATTGATGGTAATTACCGTTTGTTTGAACCAAGAGATGAAACCGTGATAGAAGCCTCCATGCTTTGCCAGAAGCTCATACTCTTCGATGGAACCATTTTGGATCACCGCTCCATCCGAGAATTTGGCGACGTATCGACTGTATCAAATATCCGGGAATAAGAACAGTTCAAAGGAATTAGAAGTTGTGAAACAATGTATCGAGAACTTACTCGATGTACGGCTGCACTTCTGTTAGGTTATTGAAGATATACAACAAAATGGTCCGCCATTCTTTGACATCCAACGCTATTGGTTTTGAAGCACCGGCTGGTGCGAGCTTCCCTTTGAATAGGCTGAGGTTGGATTCACCTTTTTTAGGGTCGCCAGCATTGTACCGAGGCTTCGGATTATGCAAATGATGATTTTTGGCTTCGTAGTGTGCTATCACGAAGTTTGCCGCCTCCTCAGTAATGAATGCCTCAGCCATCGATGCTTCAATTCTACGTTTATTTTTACATTTTGCTCGAAGCGTCTTCTGCATCCTCTCAGTTGCATAGCACCAATGATTTTGCACGCCCCCCCCCCCCAATCTTGCCTCGGTAGGGAGATGTAAAATCAAATGTTGCATTGGATTAAGGAAGCCCGGTGGAAAGATCTTCTCTAGCTTGCATAGCAACTCCGGCGCAAACTTTTCCATCTCATCTAACACGCCAGGCAAGATTTCTTTTGCACAAAGAACACGGAAGAAATAGCTCAGCTCTGCCAGTACTAGCCATTCATCCTCAGGGATAAAGCCACGCAACATCACCAACATTACCCGCTCAAGCCATATGTGCCAATCATGACTCTTGAGACCAAATATTTTCAATTTTTCAAGACTCGCTCCCCTCTTTAGATTCGCTGCATACCCATCGGGGAACATCAAGTGCATTTTCACCCACAATATAATTTCCCTCATAGCTTCCCCTTGTAAGATTGAACCAGGCCTTTGGCTTCGTCCAGTTCTTCTTTCCTTTCGGTTGTCTCATGTTTTGTAATGGTCTATCACATAGAGTCTGCTGATCAACTCTAGCCTTAGGATTATCCTTTGAGTTCCCCTCTATGCCGAACAATGTACCAAAAAGGGCCTCTCCGATATTATTTTCAGTGTGCATCACGTCGATGTTGTGTGGAAGAAGGAGGTCTTTGAAGTAAGGCAGATCCCACAAGCATGTCTTGTGAGTCCAGGCGTGTTCTGAATTATACCCCTTGAAATACCCTGGATGCTCTGGATCAGGCTCGAGAGCGTTTAACTGATCCAAGATATGTTGGCCTATCAACGCAGGTGGTGCAGCGTTTTTGACAACTTTACCTTTGATGAAGTTCTTCTTGTCTTTTCTGAACTTATGGCGAGGATCCAGGAACTGTCTATGCAAGTCGAAGCAAGGAAACTTGCGGCCCGCCTGCAGCCAATGAAACTGAAGAGCTGCCTTGCATGTGGGGCAAGGGAACCTTCCATGCATACCCCAGCCAGCGAATAGCGCATACACCGGCAAGTCATGCATCGAGTACATGTACCAGACATGCATTGTGAAGTTTTGCTTTCTAGCGGCGTCGTATGTCTTGAACCCATTATCCCAAGCTTATTCCAATTCATCCTTAAGCGGCTGCATGTATACATTCATATTCTTCCCGGAATAGTTGGGCCCTGGAATTATCAACATTAGGAAAATGTTCTTTCTTTGCATAATCTATCCGGGGGGAGATTGAGTGGAATGACAAATACAGGCCAACAACTGTATTGGGTTGCCATCATACCAAACGGATTGAACCCATTCGTGGCGACGCAGACTCGAGGATGCCTTGGATCCGCCGCTTTATCCTCATGTAATGCATTGAAGTGCTTCCACGCAAAAGCATCCGATGTGTGTACCAACATATGATTCCCATCTGCATCTAGTTCGGTCTTTTGCCCAATTTGTGCCATGTCATCTATCTGGCCGTCTCTTCGACCATGAAAAGACGATGAAGCCTTGGTATGATTGGCATGTACCGAAGAACATTAACTGGGATTTTGGTCCGCCTCTTCTCAGCCATACCGTTGTCTACCACAACATACCTCGAAGACTTGCAAATAGGACAATACTTCAAGGCCGCATACCTTCTAGTCTTTTTCTTCTTCTTCTTCTCCTTCGTCTTCTTCTCCTTCTTCTTCTTCTTCTTCTTCTTCTTCTCCTTCTTCTTCCCCTTCTTCTTCTCCTTCTTCTTCTTCTCCTTCTTCTTCTCCTTCTTCTTCTCCTTCTTCTTCTTCTTCTTCTTCTTCTTCTTCTCCTTCCTATTCTTCTTCTTCTTCTTCTTCTTCTCCTTCCTCTTCTTCTCCTTCTGCTTCTGCTTCTGCTTCTTCTCCTTCCTCTTCTTCTCCTTCTGCTTCTGCTTCTTCTTCTTCTTCTTCTTCTTCTTCTTCTTCTTCTTCTTCTTCTTCTTCTTCTTCTTCTCCTTCTTCTCCTTCTTCTCCTTCTTCTTCTGCTTCTTCTGCTTCTTCTTCTTCTTCTTCTTCTTCTTCTTCTTCTTCTTCTTCTTCTGCTTCTTCTGCTTCTTCTGCTTCTTCTTCTTCTTCTTCTTCTGCTTCTTCTTCTTCTTCTTCTTCTTCTTCTTCTTCTTCTTCTTCTTCTGCTTCTTCTTTTCCTTCTTCTTCTTCTTCTTCTTATGCTTCTTCTTCTTCTTCTTCTTCTTCTTCTTCTTCTTCTTCTTCTTCTTCTCCTTCTTCTCTTCTTCTCCTTCTTCTCATTCTTCTTCTCCTTATTCTTCTCCTTCTTCTCCTTCTCCTTCTTCTTCTTCTTCTTCTTCTTCCTGTCCTTCTTCTTCTTCTTCTTCTTCTTCTTCTTCTTCTTCTTCTTCTTCTTCTTCTTCTTCTACTTCTTCCTGTCCTTCTTCTTCTTCTTCTTCTTCTTCTTCTTCTTCCTGTGTCGGGGAGGCTTGGCAGTGTCGGGGAGGCTTGGCAGTGTTGGGCATCCTCGCGAGACCACCCCCGCACGCCGCCCTCGCGAGGCTGCGCATACCAGCCCGGACGAGGGCCGCACGCGAGGTCGCGTATGCTCCTCCTGTTGTCGTGGTAGCCGGTGTTGATCCCTTCACTGCCCGGGTGCTCGTCAACATGGTCGTTGTAGAGCTGCTCGAGCCCTCGGGCGCCGGCGTAGACGAGCCCTCGGGCGGTCGCCCCCGGCCTGAGGGGCGTGCTGGGAGGCGTGTGGCGATGCCTAACCTGCGCAGTCAGCGCCCGCCATCGGTCCTCACCTGCACCCGGGGCCGACTCCTGCATGCCCGACGAACCGGGCCATACCTCCAGCGGGCGCGGGTCACGATGCGCCTCCCAAGCGCATTCGCGCGACCCCAGCGCTGTGCCGGTCTGCTGGGCAGGCCCACGGGCACAAGCCCCTAGGCCCGTCCCGTAGGGGTGCGCCCGGATATCGCCGGTGATGGCGGCGCGCCTGGGTGCGCGACGTTCCCAGTCGTCGTAGCGGCAGCGCGCAATGTGGAGACGCCGTAGTTCATGGGCCACGAGGAGCGCGACACGCCTGTGCCAGCAGACGGCAAAGAAGCCTTTGCCGAAGCTTGTTCTGCCAGATGTGGTGCCGTCTGCTGGCTGACGGCAAAGACCTTTGCCGTCCGCAATGCATGCCTTTGCCGTCTGCCATGGCAGACGGCAAAGTTGCTGATTCCAGTAGTGCTGGGTCGAAATTTCATGACCGGTCAGTGACCGGGCGGCCTGCCCGGGCGTGTTAGGGGGTTATGAGCGGTCCGATTGTAGATGCTCTTATGATGACTATTTCCACCATTTGCTGGGTTGTGTGTACTATCACAAATAAAGGCTCCACTTTGATGCTCATGTGGTGCACAATCCTCTCGTGATTGTTTTCTCTTGAAATAGAACAACCTGTCCACATTCATACAAGTAATTCAAGTGGAGGAAAGAAAATAAGAGGTATGGGGGGCACTAAAACACGTCCAAAAGCGGAAAGAGATACACAACTCCTTAGAACCAAACGATCAATGGCTTGGGGATGAAGCGAGTTTGCATCTTGCCACCAGAATATCATCCATCATGATGCCTAGCTTGTCCATGTCCCACCACCTACATATATAGCGGGTGCCATTGCTGTAAACGTGCAAAAAAAATAAACCCAAAGTAGAACCATGCCACAAAAAGACTCGATCGATAACCATCTAGTACACTGATACGTCTCCAATGTATCTATAATTTTTGATTGTTCCATGCTATTATATTATCTGTTTTGGATGTTTTATATGCATTAATATGCTATTTTATATTATTTTTGGGACTAACCTATTAACCTAGAGCCTAGTGCCAGTTTCTGTTTTTTCCTTGTTTCTGAGTATTGCAGATAAGGAATATCAAACGGAGTCCAAACGGAATAAAATCTTCGCGATGATTTTTCTTGGACCAGAAGAAACCTACCAGACTTGGAGAGGCGGGCAGAAGACCTGCCGGGAGATGACAAGCCTGCAGGGCGCGCCCTAGGGGGGCACCCCCTGGCTTGTGGCCCCCCTGCAGGCCTCCTAACCCTAATCTTCCTCCTATAAATTCCCAAATATTCCCCCAATACCAAAGGGAGTCACGAAAATACTTTTCCGCCGCCGGAAGCCTCTGTTCCCGTGAGATCCCATCTTGTAGCCTTTTCCGGTAATCTGCCGGAGGGGGATTTGATCACGGAGGGCATCTACATCAACTCCATTGCCCCTCCGATGATGCGTGAGTAGTTCACCTCAGACCTTCAGGTCCATAGCTAGTAGCTAGATGGCTTCTTCTCTCTCTATGTTCTTCAATACCATGTTCTCCATAATCTTCATGGAGATCTATCCGATGTAATACTCTTTTGCGGTGTGTTTGTCAAGATCCGATGAATTGTGGGTTTATGATCAGATTATCTATGAATATTATTTGAATCTTCTCTGAATTCTTATATGCATGATTTCATATCTTTGCAAGTCTCTTTGAGTTATTGGTTTGGTTTGGCCAACTAGATTGGTAATTCTTGCAATGGGAGAGGTGCTTAGTTTTGGGTTCAATCTTGCGGTGTCCTCACCCAATGACAAAGTAGGGGTAGCGAGGCACGTATTTGTATTGTTGCCATCAAGGGTAAAAAGATGGGGTTTTCATCATATTGCTTGAGTTTATCCCTCTACATCATGTCATCTTACCTAATGTGTTACTCTGTTCTTCATGAACTTAATACTCTAGATGCAGGCAGGAGTCGGTCGATGTGTGGAGTAATATTAGTAGATGCAGAATCATTTCAGTCTACTTGACACAGACGTGATGCCTACATGCATAATTATTGCCTTGGATATCGTCATAACTATGCGCTTTTCTATCAATTGCTCGACAGTAATTTGTTCACCCACCGTATTATTTTCCTTCAAGAGAGAAGCCTCTAGTGAAACCTATGGCCTCCGGGTCTATTTTCCATATTATATTTTCAGATCTATAAACCAAAAATAGCAAAAATATTTTGCTGCAATCTTTTTACTTTTGTTTTACTTTTCATTTTATTAATCTTTTATATCTATCTCTATCAGATCTCATCCTTGCAAGTAACCGTGAAGGGATTGACAACCCCTTTTTAGCGTTGGGTGCAAGTGTTTGATTGTTTGTGTAGGTGCAAAGATTGGGGCCTTGCTTGTACCTCCTACTGGATTGATACCTTGGTTCTCAACAACTAAGGGAAATACTTATCTACTTTGCTGCATCACCCTTTCTTCTTCAAGGGAAAACCAACGCAAGCTCAAGAAGTAGCAAGAAGGATTTCTGGCGCCGTTGCCAGGGAGGATACATAGCAAGACAAGACAAGAACTCTCCCGTCAACTTGTCAATTTGTGACGTGGTTGCCGGAGAGGTCTACATCAAGCCTACCAAGTACCCATCACAAACTCGTCTCATGCATTTACATTATTTGCCATTTGCCTCTCGTTTTCCTCTCCCCCACTTCTAAAACGATTTTTAGAAAAAACCAAAAAGATTTGCCTTTTTATTCGCTCTTCTTCCGTTCGTCTTTTTGTTTGCTTGTGTGCTAGATCGATTCATTGCTACCATGTCTGAATCTGGGGAGGTTTTCAATGAAAAGGATAGTAATAATCTTGAGGGGAATTTTGATGACTTTGCTACCCATGAAGAACCTACTATCACACATAGAAAAAAATTCCGCATGGGTAGCGGTAATATTATTGGAAAAGGTGTTATTCAAGATTTCTTTACTTGTGCTGGTACGCTACCTACTTTAGGAGGGTCTATTCTCCATAAAACTAATCGTCTTGCGGATGCAATAACACTGTTGATAATTGAACTTGAGAGGCAATTTGTTCATATGCATCCTTGCATACAAAGGATTTTTCTAGAGTTCTCTAATATTCAGCATTCTTCCGTTAAGCATGCCGTCACTATATTTCTAGCCCATGAGTTTAGATTCATCATGAAAGAGGCTAGCGAAAGTTTTGCTCATTATAAAATTAATGGTGGATGTCCCCCTATAGAGGAGATCATTTTTAATCAAGAAGAAATAATGAGATTGCAATCTCCGGATTATGTTGCCTATAATGAAAATTTGAGGAAAAGGGTCCCTACCGAGGTTTTGGTTGATAAGATTTCTGAACTCAATGATAATTTTGCTATACAAAACAACGGATTAGAGTTCATATTAAGAGATAGGCTTATGAATTTCCACCAAAGGAAAGTTTACAATGATGAATTGATTATACACTATAGGGGGCCGAAGGAGGAACCTATCCCTCCCGCACTTGATCTTAAGGATCCTTATCCTATTAAATTTAGCCCTTTTGATTATTTTTGCTTGCCATAAAGGAAACTTGCCGCTGAAAGAAGGGAGTATGAGATGAGCATGGATGATCTCCCTTACTATTATGATAATACCTAGATCTATTGCGTTATGCCTAGCTAGGGGCGTTAAACAATAGCGCTTGTTAGGAGGCAACCCAATTTTATTTTATGTTTTTGTGTTAGTTTTTGTTTCTGTTTTTGAGTGCTTTACACATTATTACCTCTGTAGTAATTGTGTTTTATTGTTTTAATTAGTGTTTGAGCCAAGTAAGACCTTTGGGATGGTCTACGGTGATTGTTGATTTGATTTTGCTGAAAAACAGAAACTTTTGCGCTCAGTCCAAGAATTTTATAAATTCACCAGGGAGTCAAATGCGTCTGAAATTTTTACACAAGATTTATATACAAATTTCCCAGACTGTCCTAATTTTTCAGAATTTTTGGAGTTACATAAGTATTCGAAGTTTACAGATTGCTACAGACTGTTCTGTTTTGACAGATTCTTTTTCTTTATGTTGTTTGCTTATTTTGATGAATCTATGGGTTGTATCGGGGGGTACAAACCATGGAGAAGTAGGAATACAGTAGATATTACACCAATATAAATAAAGAATGAGTTCACAACAGTACCTAAAGTGGTGATTTATTTTTCTTATACTAACGGATCTCACGAGTTTTCTGTTGAGTTTTGTGTTGTGAAGTTTTCAAGTTTTGGGTAAAGATTTGATGGACTATGGAATAAGGAGTGGCAAGAGCCTAAGCTTGGGGATGCCCAAGGCACCCCAAGCCATATTCAAGGATAGCAAAGAGCCTAAGCTTGGGGATGCCCCGGAAGGCATCCCCTCTTTCGTCTTCAATCCATCGGTAAATTTACTTGAGGCTATATTTTTATTCACCACATGATATGCGTTTTGCTTGGAGCGTCTTATATGATATGAGTCTTTGCTTTTTAGTTTGCCACAATCATACTTGCTGCACACATCTTTTGAGAGGGACACGCATTAATCGTGAATTTATTCGAATACTCTATGTGCTTCACTTATATCTTTTGAGCTAGGCAATGTTGCTCTAGTGCTTCACTTATATCTTTTTAGAGCACGGTGGTGTTTTATTTTATAGAAATAATTGAACTCTCGTACCTCACTTATATTATTTTGAGAGTATTTAAACAGCATGGTAATTGGTTTAGGTTATGAATTTAGTCCTAATATAATAGGCATCCAAGAGGGATATAATAAAAACTTTCATACAAAGTGCATTGAATACTATGAGAAGTTTGATTCCTTGCATATAGTTTTGAGATATAAAGATGGTGATATTAGAGTCATGCTAGTGAGTAATTGTGTATTGGTAGAAATACTTGTGTTAAAAGTTTGTGATTCCCGTAGCATGCACGTATGGTGAACCGTTATGTAACGAAGTCGGAGCATGATTTGTTTAATGATTGTCATCCTTTGTGTGAGGGTCGGGAGCGCGCGATGGTTAACTCCTACCAACCTCTCCCCTAGGAGCATGCGTCTAATACTTTTCTTCGATAACTAATAGACTTTTGCAATAAGTATGTGAGTTCTTTATGACTAATGTGAGTCCATGGATTATACGCCCTCTCACCCTTCCACCATTGCTAGCCTCTCTAGTACCGAGCAACTTTCGCCGGTACATTAAACACACCATATACCCTTCCTCAAAACAGCCACCATACCTACCTATTATGGCATTTCCATAGCCATTCCGAGATATATTGCCATGCAACTTCCACCGTTCCATTTATTATGACTCGCACTATCATTTTCATATTGCTTTGCATGATCGTAAGACAGCTGCCATGATGTTTTCATGGCTTGTCCGTTTTTTGATGTCTTTTGCTATGCTAGGTCGTTGCACATCCCGGTACACCACCGGAAGCATTCATATAGAGTCATATTTTGTTCTAGGTATCGAGTTGTAAGTAAATAAAAGTGTGATGATCATCATTATTAGAGCATTGTCCCATGAGAGGAAAGGATGATGGAAGCTATGATTCCCTCACAAGTTGGGATGAGTCTCCGGACTTTACAAATAATAAAAGAGGCCAATGAAGCCCAAATAAAAAAAAGAGGCCAAATATGCCCACCAAAATAAAAAAAATGAGAGAAAAGAGAGAAGGGACAATGCTACTATCTTTTTTTCCACACTTGTGCTTCAAAGTAGCACCATGATCTTCATGATAGAGAGTCTCCTATTTTGTCACTTTCATATAACTAGTGGGAATTTTTCGTTATAATGCACACCCACTTAGTTTCTTTTTGAGCTTTCATACACTTATAGCTCTAGTGCATCCATTGCATGGCAATCCCTACTCCCTCACGTTGATATCTATTGATGGGCATCTCCATAGCCCGTTAATACGCCTAGTTGATGTGAGACTATCTTCTCCTTTTCCTCACAACCTCCACCATATTCTATTCCACCTATAGTGCTATATCCATGGCTCATGCTCATGTATTGCGTGAAAGTTGAAAAGGTTTGAGAACATAAAAGGTGTGAAACAATTGCTTGACTTGTCATCGGGGTTGTGCATGATTTAAATACTTTGTGTGGGGAAGATGGAGCATAGCCAGACCATATGATTTTGTAGGGATAACTTTCGTTGGCCATGTTATTTTGAAAGGACACAATTGCTTTGTTAGTTTGCTTGAAGTATTATTGTTTTTATGTCAATATTAAGCTTTTGTTTTGAATCTTATGGATCTGAACATTCATGCCACAATAAAGAATATTACATGGATAAATATGTTAGGTAGCATTCCACATCAAAAATTCTGTTTTTATCATTTACCTACTCGAGGACGAGCAGGAATTAAGCTTGGGGATGCTTGATACGTCTCCAACGTATCTATAATTTTTGATTGTTACATGCTATTATATTATCTGTTTTGGATGTTTTATATGCATTAATATGCTATTTTATATTATTTTTGGGACTAAGCTATTAACCTAGAGCCTAGTGCCAGTTTCTGTTTTTTCCTTGTTTTTGAGTATTGCAGATAAGGAATATCAAACGGAGTCCAAACGGAATAAAATCTTCGCGATGATTTTTCTTGGACCAGAAGAAACCTACCAGACTTGGAGAGGGGGGCAGAAGACCTGCCGGGAGATGACAAGCCCGCAGGGCGCGCCCTAGGGGGGGGGGCGCCCCCCTGGCTTGTAGCCCCCCTGCAGGCCTCCTAACCCTAATCTTCCTCCTATAAATTCCCAAATATTCCCCCAATAACAAAGGGAGCCACGAAAATACTTTTCCGCCGCCGGAAGCCTCTGTTCCCGTGAGATCCCATCTTGGAGCCTTTTCCGGTAATCTGCCGGAGGGGGATTCGATCACGGAGGGCATCTACATCAACTCCATTTCCCCTCCGATGATGCATGAGTAGTTCACCTCAGACCTTCGGGTCCATAGCTAGTAGCTAGATGGCTTCTTCTCTCTCTATGTTCTTCAATACCATGTTCTCCATGATCTTCATGGAGATCTATCCGATGTAATACTCTTTTGCGGTGTGTTTGTCGAGATCCGATGAATTGTGGGTTTATGATCATATTATCTATGAATATTATTTGAATCTTCTCTGAATTCTTATATGCATGATTTCATATCTTTGCAAGTCTCTTCGAGTTATTGGTTTGGTTTGGCCAACTAGATTGGTAATTCTTGCAATGGGAGAAGTGCTTAGTTTTGGGTTCAATCTTGCGGTGTCCTCACCCAGTGACAAAGTAGGGGTAGCGAGGCATGTATTTGTATTGTTGCCATCAAGGGTAAAAAGATGGGGTTTTCATCATATTGCTTGAGTTTATCCCTCTACATCATGTCATCTTACCTAATGTGTTACTCTGTTCTTCATGAACTTAATACTCTAGATGCAGGCAGGAGTCGGTCGATGTGTGGAGTAATAGTAGTAGATGCAGAATCGTTTCGGTCTACTTGACACGGACGTGATGCCTATATGCATAATCATTGCCTTGGATATCGTCATAACTATGCGCTTTTCTATCAATTGCTCGACAGTAATTTGTTCACCCACCGTATTATTTTCCTTCAAGAGAGAAGCCTCTAGTGAAACCTATGGCCCCCGGGTCTATTTTCCATATTATATTTTCAGATCTATAAACCAAAAATACCAAAAATACTTTGCTGCAATCTTTTTACTTTTGTTTTACTTTTCGTTTTAGTAATCTTTTATATCTATCTCTATCAGATCTCTTCCTTGCAAGTAACCGTGAAGGGATTGACAACCCCTTTTTAGCGTTGGGTGCAAGTGTTTGATTGTTTGTGTAGGTGCAAAGATTGGGGCCTTGCTTGTACCTCCTACTGGATTGATACCTTGGTTCTCAACAATTGAGGGAAATACTTATAAACTTTGCTGCATCACCCTTTCCTCTTCAAGGGAAAACGAACGCAAGCTCAAGAAGTAGCATACACTAACCACAAGAGGTGCCTCCTCCTACCGGCATGGTTGGCCTGAGCCTCCATGAACTCGCACAGGTCTGAGCCCGCCACTCAGGGCCCAATGCCTCACTATCAAAGCTCTATAAGAAGTGGACAGCAAGACAAGATAATAAAAATGTGGGCCCTAGATTCGGGAACCACACAAAGAGGACAAAGGCCATTTACCGACCCATGCCACTTTGCCACCTCCATACTGATGGGAGGCTATCACAGAGCAGCCGCCAAAAATAAGGCCTTCAATAGTTTTCATGGTCTACTTGTTACTATTGTATTGGTCAGGTTTGCTGAAGGAAGGAGATAGCAATTTTCTTCAGGCATGTATTCTTTAAGTAATGCAACGGCTTCTTCTCTAGTTGTGCATGCATCATGTGGTGCTCTATCTAATGATCGTGCAACATGAATAATCACTATTGCTTGAGTTCCTCTCAGTTCCCTATTGAGGTTTTGTCAGGAAGGTTTGGGCTTTTAGTTTCTCTAATCATATCCCTTCCAAATCGGACCGACAATCAAACCGGTGAGGCTATCAGTTTACGTTTTTATCGGTCGGACCACTAGTTTAGTTGGTTCCTTAGTGAGAGAAAACAGGAATATTTAAGCCATTTTTGTAAAAAAAACAACCTATGATCAAATGAATACACTTAATATCAGATGTAGTCCATTAATGTGTCACAAATCGGGGGTTGTCCCAGTTGGTGAAGGGCTATTGGGCATGATTTGGCTCAAGGTTGAAAATTTGAATCCCGGTTGACACACCGGTTTTCGGATGTTTCACCATTTTTTTAATAGAGCAGCACACCTTAAATAACCGAATGAGTCCTCCTTTCTCGTATTTTTGGTCGGATCATCGGTCCATTTCGGGTATAAAACTATTACCCGTTGTAGGACATGTATCCCTTGAACCGGTTGGTTGTAAGGGGTCTCAGGGGGAGCCCTACCTTTTCCCTTGGTGGGTAAGCCACGGGTTGAATTGGCCCTGGGCAAGCAAACAACCCTATTTGGTTTCACGCGAAGGAGGAAGATCCCTGAACTTTCCACGGCCCATCCACGGTTAGATCTCCCTGTGTCGATAGGTCAGGGAGAAAACTCTCGACTCGTTCGCTCCCTCCCTCTCTCTCGCAACCCTCCAGCCCTCCGCCTTCACGCTTCCCCACACAGCAAATGGAAAGCCACACCGCTACCTCTCGTCTCCTCTGTCGTTCAAACTAGGGTGGTGTTCTCCCAGTGGTGGGAGGGGATCCCCAATGACCGTGGAAATCCCCCCGAGCTGGATTAGTGCCCTCAGAAACTTTACCCTTCTAACCAATTTAGGCCTTAGTGCCTCCAACTTCAATTCTCTTTCCCGTTCCCTTCTTGGAGGGCAGATATGGGGGTGCACGGGCGCGCCCGGGCACGCCCGACACATCGGACCCGACACCCCAAGCCCACCACAAATTGCACCAAATTCTCCAAACCCTTCCTCCTCGTCCCGCCGCCTTCAACCTTTCCCACGCCTGAGCCCTTGCCATCCGCCACCTTCCTCCCCATCCTCACCACCGGTCCCAATCCACCATTGTAGATGTCTTCCATCCCATCCCCGATGGACGCGACAGCGACACAGTCCGCCTCGTCCATTGGTATCCATTCCTCTGCTCCGTCTTGCAAGAAGTTGCGGCATCGCCCGCAGCGAGAGAGAGAGGCGGCGACTGATGTCTACTACACAACTTTATTCTTGTAGACTTTGTTGGGCCTCCAAGCGCAGAGTTTTGTAGGACAGTAGCAATTTTCCCTCAAGTGGATGACCTAAGGTTTATCAATCCGTGGGAGGTGTAGGATGAAGATGGTCTCTCTCAAACAACCCTGCAATCAAATACAAGAAATCTCTTGTGTCCCCAACACACCCAATACAATGGCAAATTGTATAGGTGCACTAGTTCGGCGAAGAGATGGTGATACTAGTGCAATATGGATGGTAGATATAAGTTTTTTTAATCTGAAAATATAAAAACAGCAAGGTAGCAAGTAACAAAAGTGAGCAAAAACGGTATTGCAATGCTTGAAAATAAGGCCTAGGGTTCATACTTTCACTAGTGCAAGTTCTCTCAACAATACTGACATAGTTGAATCATATGTAAATCCCTCACGTGCGACTAAGAGTTCACTCCAAAGTCACAAATAGTGGAGAACAAACGAAGAAATTATTGTAGGGTACGAAACCACCTCAAAGTTATCTTTTCCGATCAATCGTATGAGTTATCCCTATAAGTGTCACGAACAGCCCTAGGGTTCGTACTAAAATAACACCTTAAGATACACATCAACCAAAACCCTAATGTCACCTAGATACTCCAATGTCACCACAAGTACCCATGGGCTTGATTATACGATATGCATCACACAATTTCAGATTCATCACGTTCAATCCAACACAAAGAACTTCAAAGAGTGCCCCAAAGTTTCTACCGGAGTGTCAAGACGAAAACGTGTGCCAACCCCTATGCATAGATTCCTAAGGTCACGGAACCCGCAAGTTGATCACCAAAACATACATCAAGTGGATCAATAGAACATCCCATTGTCACCACGGATATCCCATCGCAAGACATACATCAAGTGTTCTCAAATCCTTTAAAGACTCAATCCGATAAGAAAACTTCAAAGGGAAAACTCAATTCATCACAAGAAGATAGAGAGGGGAAAACTCCATATGATTCATCTATATTAATAAAGCTCGCGGTACATCAAGATCGTGTCATCTCAAGAACACGAGAGAGAGAGATCAAACACATAGCTACTGGTACATACCCTCAGCCCCGAGGGTGAACTACTCCCTCCTCGTCATGGAGACCGCCGGGATGATGAAGATGGCCTCCGGTGATGGTTTCCCCCTCCGGCAGGGTGCCGGAACGGGCTCCCGATTGGTTTTTCGTGGCTACAGAGGCTTGCGGCGGCGGAACTCCCCATCTAGGTTTCTTTCTGGAGGTTTCTGGATATATAGGGGTACTTGGTGTTGGAATCAAGTCAAGGGGGGCCACGAGGCGACGACAAGCCAAGGGGGCACGCCCCCTAGGCTTGTGGCTGCCTCGTGACTCTTCTGGCCCACCTCCAATGCTCTGTGGGCTTCTTCTGTTCGATAAATGATCACCGTAAATTTTTATTCCGTTTGGACTCCGTTTGATATTCCTTTTCTGTAAAACTCAAAAATAGGGAAAAAAACAGAAACTGGCACTGGGCTCTAGATTAACAGGTTAGTCCCAAAAATAATATAAAATGGCATATTAATGCATATAAAACATCCAAAACAGATAATATAATAGCATGGAACAATCAAAAATTATAGATACGTTGGAGACGTATCAAGCATCCCCAAGCTTAATTCCTGCTCGTCCTCGAGTAGGTAAATGATAAAAACAGAATTTTTGATGTGGAATGCTACCTACATTTTTATCAATGTAATCTTTTTTATTGTGGCAAGAATATTCAGATCCATAAGATTCAAAACAAGAGTTTAATATTGACATAAAAACAATAATACTTCAAGCATACTAATAAAGCAATCATGTCTTCTCAAAATAACATGGCCAAAGAAAGTTATCCCTACAAAATCGTATAGTCTGGCTATGCTCCATCTTCATCAGACAAAGTATTAAATCATGCACAACCCCGGTTTTAGCCAAGCAATTGTTTCATACTTTAGTATTCTCAAACTTTTTCAACTCTCACGCAATACATGAGCGTGAGCCATGGATATAGCACTATAGGTGGAATAGAATATGGTGGTTGTGGAGAAGACAAAAAGGAGATAGTCTCACATCAACTAGGCGTACAAACGGGCTATGGAGATGCCCATCAATATATATCAATGTGAGTGAGTAGGGATTTCCATGCAACGGATGCACTAGAGCTATAAGTGTATGAAAGCTCAAAAAGAAACTAAGTGGGTGTGCATCCAACTCGCTTGGTCACGAAGACCTAGGGCAATTTGAGGAAGCCCATCATTGGAATATACAAGCCAAGTTCTATAATGAAAAATTCCCACTAGTATATGAAAGTGACAAAATAGGAGACTCTCTATCAAGAAGATCCTGGTGCTATTTTGAAGCACAAGTGTGGAAAAAGGAATAGTAGCATTGCCCCTTCTCTCTTTTCTCTCATTTTTTTGGTGGGCTTCTTTGGCCTCTTTTTTGTTTTTTTTTTTTTGGTGGGCTTCTTTGGCCTCTTTTTTTTGTAAAGTCCGAAGACTCATCCCAACTTGTGAGGGAATCATAGCTTCCATCATCCTTTCCTCACATGGGACAATGCTCTAATAATGATGATCATCACACTTTTATTTACTTACAACTCAAGAATTACAACTCGATACTTAGAACAAAATATGACTCTATATGAATGCCTCCGGTGGTGTACCGGGATGTGCAATGACTCAAGAGTGACATGTATAAAAAATATGAACGGTGGCTTTGCCACAAATACGATGTCAACTACATGATCATGCAAAGCAATATGACAATGATGATGCGTGTCATAAACGGAACGGTGGAAGTTGCATGGCAATATATCTCGGAATGGCTATGGAAATGCCATAATAGGTAGGTATGATGGCTGTTTTGAGGAAGGTATATGGTGGGTTTCATGCACCGGCGAAAGTTGCGCGGTACTAGAGAGGCTAGCAAGGGTGGAAGGGTGAGAGTGCGTATAATCCATGGACTCAACATTAGTCATAAAGAACTCACATACTTATTGCAAAAGTCTATTAGTTATCAAAACAAAGTACTACACGCATGCTCCTAGGGGAAGGGTTGGTAGGAGTTAACCATCGCGCGATCCCAACCTCCACACAAAGGAGGGCAATAAATAAATAAATCATGCTCTGACTTCGTCACATAACGGTTCACCATACGTGCATGCTACGGGAATCACAACCTTTAACACAAGTATTTCAACCAATCCACAATTACTCACTAGCATGTCTCTAATATTACCATCTTTATATCTCAAAACAATCATAAGGAATCAAACTTCTCATAGTATTCAATGCACTTTATATGAAAGTTTTTATTATATCCCTCTTCGATGCCCATTATATTAGGACTAAATTCATAACCTAAGCAAATTACCATGCTGTTTAGAGACTCTCAAAATAATATAAGTGAAGCATGAGAGTTCATCAATTTCTATAGAATGAAACCACCGCCGTGCTCTACGACAAAGATATAAGTGAAGCACTAGAGCAAAATATAAATTACTCCAAAAAGATATAAGTGAAGATCAATGAGTAGCCAACAATTAAATAACTATGTGAAGACTCTCTCATCTAAGAATTTCAGATCTTAAGTATTTTATTCAAACAGCAAAACAAAATAAAATGACATTCCAGGGATAGCACATATCATGTGAACGAATAAAAATTTAGGCTCAACATAGGCTAACCGATAGTTGACGAAGAGAGGTGGGATGCGTAGCATCCCCAATCTTAGATGCTTGAGAGTTCTTGAAATATTTACTTGGGGTGCCTTGGGCATCCCCAATCTTGAGCTTTTTTATCTCGTTCAATCCTCTCATATCCCGGTTTCACCTATTCTCAAAAAACTTCATCCACACAAAACTCGAAAAGAACTCGTGAGATAGGTTAGTACACATAAGAATAAATCAACACTTCATGTACTGCCAAGACAAGTTGCACAATAATTTTCAAACATCATCTACAGTTTACTATCATTTCCACAATTTATATCTACCAATATAGGCTATGGAAACTATAGGATACGTAGATAACAAAACTATGACAGCAATCTGTCCAAACAGAACAGTCTGTAGCACTTTATGAAAACAGTGTACTTCTGTAACTCAAACAATTATGAAAAATTAGGACATGCTAAAAAATTTATATGAAAACACTGTGTAAAAATTTCAGAAACTTTCCACATTCGAGTAAAATATGAAAATTCAAACACTACAGAAAAAGTTTCTGTTTTTACACAGCACACATCAAAACATGCAATGCAAGCATCCTAAGACAATTCTTGGAACTTTTTATTGAAAAACAAGATTATAAATAACACCTAACATAAAATAACAAAATATAAAGACGATCCAAGCAAAGCACATATTATGTGACGAATAAAAATATAGCTCCAAATAAGATATACCGATAATGTTAAAGACGAAAGAGGGGATGCCTTCCGGGGCATCCCCAAGCTTAGGCGCTTGAGTCTTCCTTGGTTATTACCTTGGGGGTGCCTTGCTTAGGTTCTTGTCATTCCTTATTCTCCTCATATCGGTGTCTCACCCAAAACTTGAAAACTTCAATCACACAAAACTTAACGGAACTTCATAAGAAGGGTTAGTGTAATAAAGATAAATCATTCACTTAGGTACTGTCAAGACAAGATTCATAATTGTTCCCACATGATACCTACTGTATTCTACCATTCCCATAATTTATACCACTAAATATAAGCTATGGAAACACTAAAACAAGCAAACTATGCATGCAAAACAGAATCTGTCAAAAACAGAACAGTCTGTGAAGATATGTAGTGTAACCATACTTACCTGTGTCTAACAATTCTGAAAAATTAGTACAACCTGAAGAATTTTTATATTAAGACTGTGTAAAAATTTCAGATCATTATCACGCTCCGGTAAAAAATGAAAATTCCTGTACTGGAGTCAAAAGTTTCTGTTTTGGTTCAGCATCAATTCTACTCATCTTGTGAGTCATCCCAAAGGCTTTAGTTGGCACTTTATTGAAATAAAAGACAAAAAACATGATTACTACAGTAGCTTAATCATGTTAACACACAAAAACAGAAAGTAAAAGTGTTGGGTTGTCTCCCAACAAGCGCTTTTCTTTAATGCCTTTTAGCTAGGCACGATGATTTCAATGATGCTCACATAAAAGTAAAGAATTGAAACATAAAGAGAGCATCATGAATTTCATGCCAAGCACAATTAAGTCTAACCCACTTCCTATGCATAGGGATTTTGTGAGCAAACACTTTATGGGAGCAAGAATCAACTAGCATAGGAAGGCAAAACAAGCATAACTTCAAGATTTTGAACACATAGAGAGGAAACTTGATATTATTGCAATTCCTACAAGCATAAGTTCCTCCCTCATAATAATTTTCAGTAGCATCATGAAGGAATTCAACAATATAACTATCACATAAATCATTCTTTTCATGATGCACAAGCATAGAATTTTCATTACTCTCCACATAAGCAAATTCCTCTTCATCCATGGTAGTGGGAGCAAACTCAACAAAATAACTATCATGAGACACTTGATTGACATAACCACATTCAATATTAAAATCATGATGACAAGTTTCATGGTTACTATCACTCGTTATAGCATACATCTCATCATCATAATCATCTTAGATAGGAGGCATGTCATCATCATAATAAATTTGCTCATCAAAACTTGGGGGACTAAAAATATCATCTTCATCAAATAAAGCATCCCCAAGCTTGAGGTTTTGCATATCATTAGCATCATGGATATTCAGAGAATTCATACTAGCAATATTGCAATCATGCTCATCATTCAAAGAATTCTCATTAAGTATTTTAATAAATTCTTCCTCTACCAATTGAGCACAATTTTCGAAACTATCATTTTCACGAAAGACATTAAAAAGATGAACCAATTGATGCAACCTAAACTCCATTTTTTTGTAGTTTTCTTTTATAAAACCAAACTAGTGAAAAACAAGAAACTAAAAGATTTAATTGCAAGATCTAAAGATATACCTTCAAGCACTCACCTCCCCGGTAACGGCGCCAGAAAAGAATGATGTCTACTACGCAACTTTATTCTTGTAGACTTTGTTGGGCCTCCAAGCGCAGAGTTTTGTAGGACAGTAGCAATTTTCCCTCAAGTGGATGACCTAAGGTTTATCAATCCGTGGGAGGTGTAGGATGAAGATGGTCTCTCTCAAACAACCCTACAATCAAATACAAGAAATCTCTTGTGTCCCCAACACACCCAATACAATGGCAAATTGTATAGGTGCACTAGTTCGGCGAAGAGATGGTGATACAAGTGCAATATGGATGGTAGAAATAAGTTTTTGTAATCTGAAAATATAAAAACAGCAAGGTAGCAAGTAACAAAAGTGAGCAAAAACGGTTTTGCAATGCTTGAAAACAAGGCCTAGGGTTCATACTATCACTAGTGCAAGTTCTCTCAACAATACTGACATAGTTGAATCATATGTAAATCCCTCACGTGCGACTAAGAGTTCACTCCAAAGTCACAAATAGCGGAGAACAAACGAAGAAATTATTGTAGGGTACGAAACCACCTCAAAGTTATCTTTTCCGATCAATCGTATGAGCTATCCCTATAAGTGTCACGAACATCCCTAGAGTTCGTACTAAAATAACACCTTAAGATACACATCAACCAAAACCCTAATGTCACCTAGATACTCCAATGTCACCACGAGTACCCATGGGCTTGATTATACGATATGCATCACACAATTTCACATTCATCAGGTTCAATCCAACACAAAGAACTTCAAAGAGTGCCTCAAAGTTTCTATCGGAGAGTCAAGACGAAAACGTGTGCCAACCCCTATGCATAGATTCCCAAGGTCACGAAACCCGCAAGTTGATCACCAAAACATACATCAAGTGGATCAATAGAACATCCCATTGTCGCCACGGATATCCCATCGCAAGACATACATCAAGTGTTCTCAAATCCTTTAAAGACTCAATCCGATAAGAAAACTTCAAAGGGAAAACTCAATTCATCACAAGAAGATAGAGAGGGGAAAACTCCATATGATTCATTTCTGTAAAACTCAAAAACAGGGAAAAAACAGAAACTGACACTGGGCTCTAGATTAACAGGTTAGTCCCAAAAATAATATAAAATAGCATATTAATGCATATAAAACATCCAAAACAGATAATATAATAGCATGGAACAATCAAAAATTATAGATACGTTGGAGACGTATCAGCGACCGCCCAGGGAGGTGAGGACATGCTCGAGGAGCTGTGTCCCACGGCACGCCCGATACCCCGCACCCCGTACATCCGAGCACCGACGCTGACGCGGTTTACGCCGTCCGACACCCTTGGGGCAGATGAGGATTCGACGGCCAGCTGGGCCATTCCGGATACCTTTCCGCCCACACAGATGCCTCCGGTCGACGAATGTGACTCGCCGCAACTCGTCCGTGAGCGGATGAGCATGGGCACCGGCGCCGCCCGGGCTGCACTCAACATGTTCGACGGAATTGCAGAACAAGAGCGGGTACGTTTTGTTTGCTCCTGTCCAATCTAATGGTCAATTTGTACATGTCAAATACTTGCAATTGATGAATGCTTGCAAACCATGATTATCTAGGAGGCGTACATGTCAAGCATGATCAATGACAATGAAGATCCGACAGAAATGGAGTATGAATTGGAGGCCACCACCGCATTTGAAGTTGGGACAACATCCGATCCCAATCCGAGCAAGAAGAAGTAGAATGGCAAGACGACGAAGGCAAGAGGTCTGGCTTTCTCAAGATTTGAGGACATCTTGTTGGTCAAAGCTTGATTGGCCACAACAATGGATCCAATATGCAACACCGAACAAAAAGGGAACACGTATTGGGAGAATATTTGGAAGGAGTATCACGAACAAAAGGAGTATGTGGAGCCGCATCCTATATTGACCACCCGCAATGTAGCATCTCTCCAACATCGATGGGGGATCATTCAAGGGGAAGTGAATAAGTACGTCGGCTACTACGCACAAGTTTCTTGTGTTTGCATTGTTGTGCTCATACGTATGTTGTTTGGTAGACGGCGGTGGCGGCCACTATGTATCACAAGTTCGAAAAGAAGCCATTTGCTTTTAGCCATTGTTGGGTCATATTGAATGGCAAGCCAAAGTGGACACAAGTTGTGACCGATCTCACGGCCGGTAAGAAAAGGAATGATGGCTCAAGCTCCCACCAATCCATTGGGTTGGACGATGAAGAGGACGATGTTGTCGTCATGAATGGAAGAGACACTGTGCCAAAGGATAACTGGCAAGTCATGGGAAACAAATGGGAGAAGGCACGGATAGCCCGTGATGCCGCGGCTACAAAAATTTTGTCCACATGGACGGGCATTTTTTTGGTGAGGGAGAACAAGAAGGAGGAGAGGTACAAGCTCATGTTGGATGTGCAAAAGGAGAGGATGGATTGGGACCGAAGGAGGGCGGAGAAGAAGCTGGAAATTGAGAGGGGGAAGATCGAGTTGGAGAAGCAAGAGGCGGCGATCAAATGGGAACTTGAGAAGGCCAAGACGTTTGGAGCGATTGAGCTCGAAAAGAAGAGGTTGCAACTCGCAAGGAACACGGAGGATGCCAAGATCATGTTGGCGGACGACACCCATATGGATGAGCATGTAAATAAGTGGCTTGTGGAGAAGAAGAAGGAGATCAACGACCGTAGGACGCACGAGGCGGCGAGGACGGCTGCGACATCAGATCATGTGGCCAGGATGCAGGCGGGGTTGGCTGTCCAGGCGGAGCAGGACGAGCTGGACGAGCAGGCGGCATGTATAGCCGCATCCGGAAAGTGACCCGACAAGCACCCCTTCTCGCTCGGGCATTGATTTCATTTTGGCATGTCCGGTTTGTTGAACTATGATTTACTTTGCTTTGTTTCAAACTGTTGAATTCGGACAATTTATATCGGATGATCAACTTGCATGGATTGCAGGGATTTGAGGATTGCCATTTGAGGTATGTGGATGTGCGATGCAATATATGAGGGCCCGACGGGCGTTGTCCGCGGACGTATAGGGGCTGGATTTGTCAAGTCCGGTTGTAGATGCTCTAAGAATTTGTTTTCTTCGTTGAGCGATTAATGGAAAAATAGTTAGCTTGGTTGGAAGAGAAAAATAGGTATGCCAGGTTATCACAGTTCGGGAAGTGGTTGAGAAGGCTAACAAGCGATTTTGAAAAAGCTCCACGATTTCAAATGGAGCATAAGGTTTACACCTAGACTGGCCTAGGCACAAACAAGCACGTGCCTGCTCCCTGCATGCAAGCTGTTTTCAGGAGTTGAGGCCGTACGCCTGCATGCATTCATGCCCACAGAGTTTGTTGCCGTGGAGGCATCCATCCATGGAACGACAAAGGGAGAGGCGCCAACAAAGTCTTTCTCTTGGCTCAGCGTAGGACCCTGGAAATGACCCGAAAGTTGGACGGAAGCGGTGGAAGCAGGCAGCGTAGCGGGCATGTGATGCCCCGGCGGGAAACCAGTCCCCCACAGCTCCGACGACCTTTCGCTGGACGGCAGGTGTCCAACACGTACACGTGGGCCTCATCAATGCCCGGGGCCGGCCCGGCGTCGATCTCTACTTGTCGTAAACTGCTAGCTAGCCAGTACTCCATATGTTACTTCAAACTTCAAAGCCAAACTCAATAACTCGATCGTGGAGTGATATGAGGTCTTGGGCACTGCATATGGTTTCCAAATATCAACATCGGTACAAAGAAATCAGACGTGCTCGCTCCCCACTGTTTCAAATGTCGTGTCGCGGACTAATTAAACTCATTAGGCTGCAGTCTCCAGCAGTCTAAGAAGTGACACAGCGCCAGAATATATAATATGTGCACTCAAGCTTTTATTGCCTTGCATACATCCGATGATGCAATGACCCTACTTCCAGAAAAAATGGGAGCAAGACAAGCTAGCATGGTATAAATGTAACCTGTCGTGCGTGCATGCATGCATGATCCGCGACTCGGTCACGTTTGTAGAGATGCATGCAAACATACAAGTGTACAGCATTACCAAAAATGTGCATGCATGGCAGCTAGCTCGATCTCGGTCCCTCGCCGAGATCCTCGCCGGCCAGTGCCGTCCTTGCGCCGGATCGGATCCGTCCGGGCCCTCTCCTCTCCTCTCGCTCTGGCCATGCACGCAGCAGCCGGACGGTAGCCAGCTCTGCGTCGCATGCCTGCATGCACGCGACCGTGCGTACTGCGAGCTGCCCGCTCTGCTCACACCCCATCCCATCCGGATCTGGTACTACTGACCAGCACATGCATGCGTACAATCCGGCCAGTCTCCAGCCTCTCCCTCCCTCTGAGTCCCAGGTGCAGTGCAGAGATCTCGAGTCCTTGACCTCTTCCAGCTCTGTGCGAGATTCCATGCTACGTACATATCCACTGCGCCTGCATGCAGGCCTGCGTCACCATCCCATGCTCCCTCCCTCCCCTCCGCCGAACCATCAAAGACATTCTATTTGGATATTGCTCACGAACCATACAAAAATGTGTATGCATATATATCTTCTCCAGCAATCAAACTGCAACCCCACATATAATATCTACGCGCACCACAGTGCCTGCAGCAAGCTCGGTACATGGACAAGTAAGGGTTGGTTAGAGCATCTACAACCTGCCTCTCAAACTCGCCTCATACGCCCGGGCAGGCCGCCCGGTCACTGCCCGGTCATTTTTTTTGACTCAGGCGGGCCTCTCAAACGGCCCTCAAACGCCTGGGCTGACCGGCACCTCCCATATCCAGCCCAAATATGGGGCGGATATGGGGGCGCCCGAGCACGCCCGCCACGTCGGACTGACGAACGGGGTCCAGCCGGAAACGCCCGCTAACCCGGCGGTCCGAAGGTCATCTCCTCCGCCGGACCGGTCGCGCCGCGTGTCGCAGCTCCGGCGGGCCGCGTAGTGCATTGCCCGGCTATTTAAGTGCACCGACGGACCCCGAAACCCTACATCCATATCTTCCTCCTCATCCTGTCCGCCGCCGCCGCCAGTTTCCACTCCACCCATCCGCAGCCATGCCCCCACGCCGCCGGGTGAGGAGCCAGCCGTTCATGACGCCGGAGCACCGGCTCGAGCTCCTTGAGCGGATCCTGAATAGGCGCGAAGCCCGGATCGCCACGGGGCTACCTCCGGATGTAGTGGATCCGGAGGAGTTGGAGGTGGAGGAGGAGGTGGAGGTGGAGGAGGAGGATGAAGAGGTGGAGGAGGAGGGGGAGGAGGATGTGGGGGACGCTGGCGACGGGGATCTCCGGGCGGAGCAGCAGACCATCCTCGATTCCCTCCGGTCGGAGTCGGATGCGGATGCAAGACGCCGTCGCCGGCAGGAGATGGAGGCGCAAGAAGCCGCGGAACACGCGGAGTGCTTGGCCTACATCGATGAGATGGAGCAGGAGGATGAACCGGAGCCCTCCTCCCCGCCCGTCCAGCCGGAGCCCGGCTCCGTCGTCGTGGACATCACCGACGACGAAGAGTAGCTAGGATAGTATGTAGGATTTACTTTGCATGCTTTTGTATGGATGTAGGGGATGAAATTTGAGAGATGCGGATGCAGATTGAGCAATTTGAGGAGTGCCCGGTCAGTGCCCGCAGACGCGTCTGGACGCGTACGCGGGCGTTTGAGGGGCCAGATTTGTCATATCCGGCTGTAGATGCTCTTAACTAGTGGCTGGACGTACGCATATGCATGTGCGTGCGCTTTTTATAGGTGAGATTCCCTTGACCGAGTTCAAGCCGGCCTAACCTCGCGCAGTTGGCTGCATGTTTGTTAGTTGCGTCGCGCTTTCGCTAATTTGACTAACCAGATCTAGGCTAATCTGGACACAGTAAGAAAGCTTGCAGGCCGGTGACATGATCAGCATGTGACCATCTCCTCTCCCCCGGCTATAAATACCGGCCCATCGCAATGATATGGAACCAACCAAGCACTTGCTCGCTCACTCATATCATTAGTCATTACACGCACTGAAACCTTAGTACAGATAGTGCTAGCTAGCCTCCTGTGTAGCTCGAGGAAGGCAAGCGGCTGGGCCGGTAGAGAGAATTCAACGAGTGCGAGCAATGGCGAAGCCGCAGCAGGAGGTGTACTTCGTGTTCATGAACTTCGACCCTGTCTACGAGCGCCTAAGGGCCGACCGGTCTGTATATATACCTGTTACGTAGCTATAGATGTGATATACATTCCGTTTTGATCATGTATGTCATGCATCTTGCATGGTTTGTTGGTTTGCAGGTCGAAGCAGGGGTCGGCAACGCTGGACGCGTACCTGAGCCAGAAGCACGACAAGCTCCTCGCCAAGCTCCTCCAGCCCGACACCTACTGGAAGAAGTCCTCACTGGCCATCGTCGACGGGTTCGCGGTTGAGATCACCGACGCTCAGGTCTCCGCCCGGGCTAACCTCATTTGTCACCTGTGTCCCGTACTGTACATGAAACTTCTCTTACACCCTGATGGCATACATGATCGACTCAACTATATACTGATGCAGGCGAGCGTGCTGAGGTCGGCGAAGGAGGTGAGGGTGGTGGAGAAGAACCAGGAGCTTGCTTGACCAGCCAAACATCCAGGCAGTTATAAGCATGATCTTTTAGATGCTTTCGGCATCAGCCATATCTATGGAAGCTTGGTTTACTATAAGCTAAGGCCCGAGTACGTTGATCAGTTGCTACTAGTCAATTGCTTTTGCGGCGTAAGTGTATCGATCGGTGTGTGCTTTTGTGTGATCTCCCATGGCTTTGTTGACTCTAATGTCAAGCTCAAGCTTAGCTGCTATCTTTATATACGTACTAGTACTACTAATTAATTAGCATTAGCTGCAGTGATAAAGATATATAAAGTTCTTCATCGATCTTACTAGCTAGGGTCTACTGATATTCAGAGGACGACTTTGAAGATTGAACCCTGCAATGTAATGGTGATTATAAATGAATGAACGGTTAGTCAAAAAAGTACCAGCTGTATGCAGTAGCGTTTTATAAGCTCGTGCATGTACTCTCTTTCGGTGTCCAACATGCATGGCAGTGTGCGTCTGACTTTTGGGTCTTGTTTCTATATGCATGGGTAGATGCATGCTTTGGGTGCCTAATGTGAGTGGTTTAAGGTCTTGGGTTGACTTGTGAAAACTACAAGACAAGTCTCCAAGAGGAGGAGGAAGAAGAGGGGGCTTTTGTTGATGGGTGGGCTCGGCCTCTCGAACCGCTGATCATGATATGATTCCTAATTGGTATACTTGCGAGTTTCCGAGATGAGGAAAACCTCTCGTGGAAACCTGTACTAATAACACAAATAAATGCACTGATTTGTGCGTGGCTGCGTGCGTGCCGGGAGAGGTGATCGATGCAGTGCGTGTGGAAGCATTTTGATTCGAGTTTTCAGGCCTAGAGAACCGTAGGCAGAACAGAAGTATGCACGCTTGTTCGACTGCACGGATGCGTATCATTTCCCGACACGTATCGCTCTGCCTGACAAAGCTGCCACCGGGCGGTGCACTGTAGGATCCGTGGAATAGCGAAAACATGCATTGAGAAATGGATGTATCTAGAGCTCATCTTGTGATGTAACATATTTATATGACATCTAATTTCTGTTTGTTGCCCCTTTGTTTGTGTTTATACATTGTTGTGTTTATTCTTGTGCTTGGCTTGCAAGATCTGCTGGTTGCTGCAACGTCGTCGTTTTCCTGTACCCTCTTCTCGACTGTTGTGGAGTGGAGGAGCACACAATCCCGTAGCATAGTATTACTTTTTTTTTTGAACCCCCAAACCATAGAACAATTGTTCTACGGTATTTTTTTATATATAAGCAAACAAAGTATAAAAAGGTACGGAGATAACAAAAGAGAAAAAAAGCCTACTTATCCAATTCCAACTTTTGGAAACATAATCATTGGATCAAAGGTTATTGTCTATCCACTGGTTGAACTCTTGAACATGCTTCTTTTTAATTTTGAATCTCAGCAACTTGAGATCCTTATTTAGGAAGAAGCGCCATGATTGGATTGATTGCTGTTCTGCTCAGAAAACTTTGCCATTTCTTTGTGTCCAAATATTCCAGCAGGCTAGGATAATTATTTCTGCAGCAAATGCTTTGGGTAGCATCTCCATATAGCCATCCTGGTTTCTTCAAAGACAGATGTGCCTCTATTCTTTCCTGGTAGTAAGTTATTCCAGCATTCTCTGGCAAAGTTGCAGTCATATAGAAGGTGCAGTAGGGTTTCTTCAGCTTGCTCATTGCAGTTAGGGCAATGAGGATCATCTAATTGCATTCTTTTCCTTTTCAGCAGTGCTCTTGTGTTTACTCTGTAGTGGGCCACTAGCCAGAAGAAGATCTTGTGCTTTAGTTTGCTGGCGTTGTTCCAAATGAGTTTAAAAAATGGATGCTCTTCCCTTTCTCCCATCAACTGCTTGTACATTTGCATGGAGGAATAGTTTCTTGTAGATCCCTTAGTATACCAAACGTCATTTGCATCTGAGACCAGTTGAGGCAGACTGTCTCTGAGATTGTTTAATTATTGGAAAGCTTGCACTGACAGTGGCAAATGAAAATGATCAGCTGCATCTGAAGCATCAAAGAATTCCTGAATTGATATATTATCATTGATAACAAATGAATGTAACTCTGGATATTTGTGCTGCAGACTTTCATCTTCCCAAGTATCTTTCCAGAGCAAAACAGTTTTCCCAGACTTTACTTATTTGCAGGTGGAGTTCTCCTTGAATTCATTCCATAGGGCAAGATGTGCTTTCCACCAAGATGATCCTTCTGACTTACCCATGTGAGTATTGTTTTGATAGTATTTTTCCCAGACCAAATGAATCCATGGGAGATCTTTTTTATTGAGAAAGTTGGAGATGCTTTTCATAAGCAGAGCCTTGTTGTGAGTGGCAATGTCAAGAATACCTAGCCCTCCTTGCTCTTTTGGCTTGCAGACCTTAGACCAGGCAATCAATGCAGTTCCTTTGTCCTCCATTCCAAACTTTCTCCATAGCAAATGCCTTAGGTATTTATTTATCTGTTCAATTACTCCCACTGGAAGTGCCAAAGTGCACATGAAGAAAATTGGCAGTGCAGAGAAAACTGATTTAATGAGCAAGAATCTACAATCATATGATAGCAGAGTTGAGCAACCAGATAGCCTTCTTTCAATTCTCTGCATTATTGGGTTAAAGTCCTCAATTTTTAATCTGCTTGTGCTCATGGGCAGTCCCAAGTAGGTGAAGGGAAAGGAACCCTTTTTGCACCCAAATGTGGAGAGCAAATGCTGGATATGGTCTTCTTGTACATTAATTGGCACCATCATAGATTTATCATAGTTGACCTTTAGCCCAGTGAAAGCAGAGTAGTGAAGTAGCAGATTTTTCACTTCCTAATTACAGAGAACCAGAAATAGAAAATGAAAAGGTTTTTGATCTCTTACTAGTTTGCAAGATGACCAAGCGCCGTAGAACAATCGCCCGTATGGAACACGTACGTGTGCTAGAAGAACAAAAGAAGCAAGGGGAAAAATAACCAAAAGATGGCACTGGCACTATAGTTTTCGGATGTATCTGATGGGGAACGTTGCATGGGAAACAAAAAATTCCTACGCACACACAAGATCTATCCATGGTGATGAGCATCTACGAGAGGGAGAGTGAATCTACATACCCTTGTAGATTGCTAAGCGGAAGCGTTAAGAAACGCGGTTGATGTAGTCGAACGTCTTCGCGATCCAAATCGCAAGCCGTCCCGCGATCCCATCACGATCCGTCTCGCGATCCCATCACGGTCCTTCCAATCCAGTGCCGAACGGATGGCACCTCCGCGTTCAGCACACGTACAGCTCGATGACGATCTCCGCCTTCTTGATCCAGCAAGAGGGAGCGAAGAGGTAGAAGAGTTCTCCGGCAGCGCGACGGCGCGGCGACGGTGGTGGTGGAACTATTCCACCAGGGCTTTGCCTAAACACTGCTGAAAAACTAGAGGAACTGATCTATCGGGAGAGAGGGCTGCACTGTGGCCTTTTTGGGTTGAAGTGCTATGGCCCTCTCTCCCTCTAGTATATATAGGAGGGAGGGGAGGGGCCGGCGCCCTAGGGATCCTCCCCTAGGGTCGGCCGAAGTGGGGAGGAGTGGGAGTTGGACTCCAATCCTACTCCTAGTAGGACTCCTCCCCCACTTGGAAACCCTTACCCTTTTTGGGCTTTTGCCTTTTCCTCTCACCCCAGCCGCATGGGCCCCTAGGGGCTGGCTTGCCCAGCCCACTAAGGGCTGGTGCGCCACCCCTAAGGCCCATGTGGCCTGCCGGCGTGAGTGGTCCCTCCCGATGGCCCTCCGGGACCCTCCCGGCACTCCCGGTACACTTCCTATATATCAATATTTACCTCCGGACCATTCCGGAGCTCCTCATGACGTCCGGGATCTCATCCGGAACTCCGAACAACCTTCGGTCACCACCATACATAACTCTACTATACCGAAACGTCACCTAACCTTAAGTGTGCAGACCCTGCGGGTTCGAGAACTATGTAGACATGACCGAGACACCTCTACGGTCAATAACCAATAGCGGGACCTGGATGCCCATATTGGTTCCTACATATTCTACGAAGATCTTTATCGGTTGAACCTCTATGTCAAGGATTCAGTTAATCCCGTACGTTGTTCCCTTTGTTCTTCGGTATGTTACTTGCCCGAGATTCGATCGTCGGTATTTCTATACCTAGTTCAATCTCGTTACCGGCAAGTCTCTTTACTCGTTCCGTAATACAAGATCCCGTGGCTAACTCTTTAGTCACTTTGCTTGCAAGGCTCATTGTGATGTTGTATTACCGAGTGGGCCCTGAGATACCTCTCCGTCACACGGAGTAACAAATCCCAGTCTTGATCCATGCCAACTCAACAGACACCCTCGGAGATACCTGTAGAGCATCTTTATATTCACCCAGTTACGTTGCGACGTTTGATACACACAAGGTATTCCTCCGGTGTCAGTGAGTTGCATGATCTCATGGTCATAGGAACAGATACTTGACATGCAGAAAACAATAGCAATAAACTGACACGATCATATGCTATGTTCATAGTTTGGGTCTTGCCCATCACATCATTCTACTAATGACGTGATCCCGTTATCAAATGACATCTCATGTCTATGGCCAGGAAACCTTGACCATCTTTGATCAACGAGCTAGTTTACTAGAGGCATACTAGGGACACAGTGTTGTCTATGTACCCACACATGTATTTGAGTTTCCAATCAATACAATTATTGCATGGATAATAAACGATTATCATGAACAAGGAAATATAATAATAACCAATTTATTATTGCCTCTAGGGCATATTTCCAACAGTCTCCCACTTGCACTAGAGTCAATAATCTAGCTCACATCACTATGTGATTTATATTGTAATGAATCTAACACCCAATGAGTTGTGGGGTTCGATCATGCTTTGCATGTGAAAGAGGTTTTAGTTAACGGGTCTGTGACATTCAGATCCGTGTGTACTTTGCAAATCTATATGTCATACAACAGATGCTACCATGCTCCACTTGGAGCTATTCCAAATGACTGCTCCACTATACGTATCCGGACTGCTTCTCAGAGTCGTCCGAATAGGTGTCAAAGCTTGCATCGACGTAACCCTTTACAACGAACTCTTTATCACCTCCATAATAGAGAAACATTTCCTTAGTCCTCTAGTTACTAAGGATAATCTTGACCACTGTCCAGTGATCCACTCCTGGACCACTCTTGTACCCCTTGACAGACTCATGGCAAGGCACACACCAGGTGCGGTACGCAGCATGGCATACTATACAGAGCCTATGGATAAGGCATGGGGAACGACCTTCGTCCTTTCTCTTTCTTCTGCCGTGGTCGAGCTTTGAGTCTCACTCAACTCCACACCTTACAAATCAGACCAGAACTCTTTCTTTGACTGATCCATTTTGAACTCTTTCAAAATCTTGTCAAGGTATGTACTCATTGAAAGTTTTATCAGACGTCTTGATCTATCTCTATAGATCTTGATGCCCAATATTTAAGTAGCTTCATTCCAGGTTTTCCTTTGAAAAACTCCTTTTCAAACAACCCTTTATGCTTTCCAGAAATTCTACATCATTTCCGATCAATAATATGTCATCCACACATACTTATCAGAAATTCTATAGTGCTCCCACTCACTTTATTATAAATACAAGTTTCTCATAAACCTTGTATAGACCCAAAAACTTTGATCACCTCATCAAAGCGTATATTCCAACTCCGAGATGCTTGCTCCAGTCCATAGAAGGATTGCTGGAGCTTGCATACATTTTAGCATCCCTAGGACTGACAAAACCTTTTGGTTGTATCACATACAACCTTTCCTCACGGAAACCGTTAAGGAAACTCTGTTTTGACATCCATCTGCCAGATTTCATAATCGAAAAATGCAGCAACTGCTAACATAATTCCAACAGACTTTAACATCGCTACGGGTGAGAAAGTCTCATCGTAGTCAACTCCTTGAACTTGTCGGAAACTATTTTGCGACAAGTCGAGCTTTATAAATGGTGAAAATTACCATCAGTGTCTGTCTTCTTCTTAAAGGCCCATTTGTACTCAACGGCCTGCCGTTCGACGGGCAAGTCTACCAAAGTCCATACTTGGTTTTCATACATGGATCCTATCTCGGATTTCATGGCTCCCAGCCATTTGTTGGAATCTGGGCCCACCATCGCTTCTTCATAGCTCGTAGGTTCACTGTTGTCTAACAACATGACTTCCAAGACAGGATTGACGTACCACTCAGAGGCGGTACGATTTCTTGTCGGCCTACGAGGTTCGGTAGTAACTTGATCCGAAGTGTCATGATCATCATCATTAACTTCCTCTTCATTCGGTGTAGGCGCCACAGAAACATCTTTCTACGTCATGCTACCATCCAACTGAAGTGACAGTTCAATAACCTCATCAAGTTCTACCTTCCTCCCACTCAATTATTTCGATAGAAACTCTTTCTCGAGAAAGGACCTGTTTTTAGCAACAAACACTTTGCCCTGGGATCTGAGATAGAAGGTATACCCGACTGTTTCCTTAGGGTATTCTATGAAGATGCACCTTTCCGCTTTGGGATCGAGCTTATCAGACATAAGCGTCGTATTCCCAAACTCTGAGAAATGACAGCTTAGGTTTCTGCCAAACCAAAATTCATACGGTGTCATCTCAACGGACTTAGATGGTGCCCTATTTAAAGTGAATGTAGTTGTCTCTAATGCATAACCCCAAAATGATAGTGGCAAATCGATAAGAGACATCATAGTACGCACCATATCCAATAGAGCACGACTACGACGTTCGGACACACCATCAAACTATGGTGTTCCAGGCGGCGTGAGTTGTGAAACAACTTCCACATTGTCTTAAGTTGCATACCAAACTCGTAACTCAGATATTCACCTCCACGATCATATTTTAGACATTTTATCTTCTTGTCACGATGATCTCAAACTTCACTCTGAATTGTTTGAACTTTTCAAATATTTCAGACTTGTGTTTCATTAAGTAAATATACCCATATCTACTCAAATCATCAGTGAAGGTAGGAAAATAACGATATCCACCGCACGCTACAACACTCATTGGACCGAATACATCAACATGTATCATTTCCAATAAGTCACTGGCCCGCTCCATCATACCGAAAACGGGGTCTTAGTCATCTTGCCCATGAGGCATGGTCCGCATGTCTCAACCGATTCGAAATCGAATGAGTCCAAAGATCCAACAGCATGGAGTTTCTTCATGCGCTTTACACCAATATGACATTTAGCGGCAGTGCCACAAGTATGTGGTATTATCGTTATTAACTTTGTATCTTTTGGCATCAATATTATGAACATGTGTATCACTACGAGAAAGATTCAATAAACCATTCTTATTGGGTGCATGACAATTGAAGGTATTATTCATGTAAACAGAATAACCATTATTCTCTAACTTAAATGAATAACCGTATTGCAATAAACATGATCTAATCACGTTCATGCTCAACGCAAACATCAAATAACATTTATTTAGGTTCATCACTAATCCCGAAGGTAGAGAGAGCATGCGATGGTGATCACATCAACCTTGGAAACACTTCCAACACTCATCGTCACCTCACCCTTAGCTAGCCTCCGTTTATTCCGTAGCTTTTATTTCGAGTTACTAACATTTAGCAATCGAACCGGTATCCAATACCCAAGTGCTACTAGGAGTACCAGTAAGGTACACATCAATAACACGTATATCAAATATACTTCTGTCGACGTTGCCAGCCTTCTTATCTACCAAATATCTAGGGTTGTTCCGCTTCAGCGACCGTTCTCCTCATAATAGAAGCACTTAGTCTCAGGTTTGGGTTCAACCTTGGGTTTCTTCACTGGAGCAGCAACTGACTTGCCATCCATGAAGTTTCCCTCCTTGCCCTTGCCCTTTCTCGAAACTAGTGGTTTCACTAACCATCAACACTTGATGCTCCTTCTTGATTTCTACCTTCGCGGTGTCAAACATTGCGAATAGCTCAGGGATCATTATTTCCATCCCTGGCATTTTATAGTTCATCACGAAGCTCTAGTAGCTTAGTGACAGTGACTTGGAGAACTATATCAATCACTATCTTTTCTGGAAGATCAACTCCCACTCGATTCAAGCGATTGTAGCACCCAGACAATCTGAGCACATGCGCACCGATTGAGCTATTCTCCTTCATCTTGCAGGCAAAGAATCTTGTTGGAGGTCTCATACTTCTCAACACGGGCACGAGCCTGAGATCCCAATTTCAGCTCTTAGAACATCTCATATGTTCCGTGACGTTCAAAAAGTTTTGGAGCCTCAATTCTAAGCCGTAATGCATGACGCACTGTACTATCAAGTAGTCATCAGAACATGCCTGTCAGATGTTCACAACATCTACAGACGATGCTTGAGGGGGTGGCGCACCGAGCGGTGCATTAAGGACATAAGCCTTCTGTGCAGCAATGATGACAATCCTCAGATCACGGACCCAGTCCGCATTATTGCTACCATCATCTTTCAACTCTATTTCTCTAGGAACATATAAAAAATTCAAGGGAGCTACAGCGTGAGCTAGTAATCTACAACATAATTTGCAAAGACATTTTGACTATGTTCATGATAATGAGTTTAGTTAATCATATTACTTAAAAAATCCCACTCAAATTGACATCCCTCTGGTCATTCGAGTGTCACATGATCCAAATCACCAACCCAAGTCTGATCATCACGTGAGATGGGGTGGTTTCAATGGTGAACATCTTCATGTTGATCATATCTACTATATGACTCATGTTCGACCTTTCGGTCTCTTGTGTTTCGAGGCCATGTCTGTACATGCTAGGCTCGTCAAGTTTAACCCGAGTGTTCCGCATGTGCAACACTGGCTTGCACCCGTTGTATGTGAACGTAGAGTCTATCACACCCGATCATCACGTGGTGTCTCGAAACGACAAACTTTCGCAACGGTGCACACTCGAGGAGAACACAATTTTATCTTGAAATTTTAGTGAGGGGTCACCTTATAATGCTACCGTCATCCTAAGCAAAATAAGATGCATAAAAGGATTAACATCACATGCAAATCATAAGTGACATGATATGGCCATGAACTTGTGCTTTTGATCTCCATCTCCAAAGCACCGGCATGATCTCCATCGTCACCGGCATGACACCATGATCTCCATCATCTTGATCTCCATCAACGTGTCGCCATGAGGTTGTCGCGCCAACTGTTGCTTCTACGACTATTGCTAACTCATAGCGATAAAGTAAAGCAAAACGACGAAAATAAATTAAAGACAACCCTATGGCTCCTGCCGGTTGCCGTACTCACAGACATGCAAGTCGTGATATTCTATACAAAACACGATCATCTCATACATCACATATATCTCATCATGTAATTGGCCATATCACATCATAACATACCCTGCAAAAACAAGTTAGACGTCCTCTAATTGTTGTTGCATGTTTTACGTGGCTGCTATGGGTATCTAGCAAGAACAATTCTCACCTACGCAAAAACCACAACGGTGATACAAAAATTGCTATTCAACCTTCTAAAGGACCGCCTTTGTCGAATCCGATCCAACTAAAGTGGGAGAGACAGACACCCGCCAGCCATCTTTATGCAACAAGGTTACATGTCAGTTGATGGAACTGGTCTCTCGTAAGCGTACGAGTAATGTTGGTCTGGGCCGCTTCATCCCACAATACTGCTGAATCAGGAAAACACCAAGGGAGGAAGCCATCTGAGCATCAACGCACACAAACTCCTTTGTGTTCTACTCGTGATCTCATCTACACATAGACCTAGCTCATGATGCCATTGATGGGGAACGTTGCATGGGAAACAAAAAATTTCCTATGCACTCACAAGATCTATCCATGGTGATGAGCATCTATGAGAGGGAGAGTGAATCTACATACCCTTGTAGATTGCTAAGCAGAAGCGTTAAGAAACGCGGTTGATGTAGTCGAACATCTTCGCGATCCAAATCGCAAGCCGTCCCACGATCCCATCACGATCTGTTTCGCGATCCAATCACGATCCGTCCCGCGATCCAATCACGGTCCTTCCAATCTAGTGCCGAACGGACGGCACCTCCGCGTTCAGCACACGTACAGCTCGATGACGATCTCCGCCTTCTTGATCCAGCAAGAGGGAGCAAAGAGGTAGAAGAGTTCTCCGGCAACGCGACGGCGCAGCGGCGGTGGTGGTGGAACTATTCCAGCAGGGCTTCGCCTAAACACTGCTGAAAAACTAGAGGAACTGATCTATCGGGAGAGAGGGCTGCACTGTGGCCTTTTTGGGTTGAAGTGCTATGGCCCTGTCTCCCTCTAGTATATATAGGAGGGAGGGGAGGGGCCGGCGCCCTAGGGATCCTCCCCTAGGGTCGGCCGAAGTGGGGAGGAGAGGGAGCTGGACTCCAATCCTACTCCTAGTAGGACTCCTCCCCCACATGGAAACCCTTACCCTTTTTGGGCTTTTTCCTTTTCCTCTCACCCCAGCCCACTAAGGTCTGGTGCGCCACCCCTAAGGCCCATGTGGACTCCCGGCGTGAGTGGTCCCTCCCGATGGCCCTCCGGGACCCTCCCGGCACTCCCGGTACACTACCGGAAACACCCGAAACTTTTTCGGTGGCCAAAACGGGACTTCCTATATATCAATCTTTACCTCCGGACCATTCCGGAGCTCCTCGTGATGTCCGGGATCTCATCCGGGACTCCGAACAACCTTCGGTCACCACCATACATAACGCTACTATACCGAAATGTCACCTAACCTTAAGTGTGCAGACCCTGCGGGTTCGAGAACTATGTAGACATGACCGAGACACCTCTACGGTCAATAACCAATAGCGGGACCTGGATGCCCATATTGGTTCCGACATATTCTACGAAGATCTTTATCGGTTGAACCTCTATGTCAAGGATTTAGTTAATCCCGTATGCTGTTCCCTTTGTTCTTCGGTATGTTACTTGCCCGAGATTCGATCGTCGGTATCTCTATACCTAGTTCAATCTCGTTACCGGCAAGTCTCTTTACTCGTTCTGTAATACAAGATCCCATGGCTAACTCTTTAGTCACTTAGCTTGCAAGGCTCATTGTGATGTTGTATTACCGAGTGGGCCATGAGATACCTCTCCGTCACACGGAGTAACAAATCCCAGTCTTGATCCATGCCAACTCAACAGACACCCTCGGAGATACCTGTAGAGCATCTTTATAGTCACCCAGTTACGTTGCGACGTTTGATACACACAAGGTATTCCTACGGTGTCAGTGAGTTGCATGATCTCATGGTCATAGGAATAGATACTTGACATGCAGAAAACAATAGCAATAAACTGACACGATCATATGCTATGTTGATAGTTTGGGTCTTGCCTATCACATCATTCTCCTAATGATGTGATCCCGTTATCAAATGACATCTCATGTCTATGGCCAGGAAACCTTGACCATCTTTGATTAACGAGCTAGTTTACTAGAGGCATACTAGGGACACAGTATTGTCTATGTACCCACACATGTATTTGAGTTTCCAATCAATACAATTATAGCATGGATAATAAACGATTATCGCGAACAAGGAAATATAATAATAACCAATTTATTATTGCCTCTAGGGCATATTTCCAATAGTATCGAGTACTGAACCCACATATTTTCTGCAATTTGAGCTGAGTATTTGCTTGTTGGGCTATAACTACAACTTGTGGGACTGCGAAGCTGAACTGCTGGCAACATACCTGAATTTTCCATTTTGAAATTCTTGGGATCTTCTGCATCCTTGTGTTGCGGAACGTTGCATGGGCAACAAAAAAATTCCTGCGCTTCACCAAGATCAATCTAGGAGATGACCATCTACGAGAGGAGAGATTGGATCCACATACCCTTGTAGATCGCTAAGAGGGAAGCGTTACGAAACGCGGTTGATGTAGTCGAACGTCTTCGCGATCTAAATCGCAATCCGTCCTGCGATCCATTCACGATCTAGTGCCTAACGGACGGCACCTCCGCGTTCAGCACACGTATAGCTCGATGACGATCTCTGCCTCCTTGATCCAGCAAGCGAGGGCGGAGAGGTAGATGGGTTCTTCGGCAGCACGACGACGTGGCGGCGGTGGTGGTGGAGCTGATCCGGCAGAGCTTCGCTAAGCAAAACCGAGCCAATCTAGAGGAGAAGCAATCTATGAGGGAGGGAGAGGGTGCGCCGTGGCTTAGGTGTGTGCAGCCCTCCCTTCCCTCACATATATATATAGGGGGAGAGAAGGGGGCCGGCCGCCCTAGGGTTTCCCCTAGGGTTGGTGCGGCGGCCAAGGGGGTGCCTTGCCACCCAAGGCAAGGGCCGGTGGCCCCCTTTGGCTTGGCCCCCACCCTTCCAGCCGCATGGGCCTTGGTGGGAGGTGCTGCCAACCCACCAGGGGCTGGTGCGCACCCTCTCATAGCCCATGGGGCCGTTCGGGGCAGGTGGACCCTCCCGGTGGACCCTCGGAACCTTTCCGGCACTCCCGATGAAACCCGGGCAAACCCCGAAACCATTCCGGTGCCCGAACATTAACATCATATATATCAATCTTTACCTCCGGACCATTCCGGAACTCCTCGTGACGTCCGTGTTGGGGAATGTTGCATGGGAAACAAAATTTTTTCCTACGCACACGCAAGATCTATCTATGGTGATGAGCATCTACGAGAGGGAGAGTGGATCTATGATACGTCTCCAATGTATCTATAATTTATGAATTATTCATGCCATGTTTACAATAATTTTATATGATTTTATTAGAACTAACCCGGACTGACGCTGTTTTCAGCAGAACTACCATGGTGTCGTTTTTTGTGCAGAAATAAAAGTTCTCGAAATGGGCTGAAAATTTACGGAGAATATTTTTGGAAAATATAAAAAATACTGGAGCAAAAAGATACCAGAGAGGAGTCCCGAGGAGATCACAAGCCTAGAGGTGTTCCGCCGCCGAATATTCCTATAAATACAGAAACCCCCGAAAAGAACCCTAGATCAGGAGTTCCGCCGCCGCAAGCCTCCAGAGCCACGAAAAACCAATCGGGAGCCCATTTTGGCACCCTGCCGGAGGGGGAAACCATTACCGGAGGCCATCTTCATCATCCCGGTGGTCTCCATGACCAGGAGGGAGTAGTTCACCCTCGGGGCTGAGGGTATGTACCAGTAGCTATGTGTTTGATCTCTCTCTGTCGTTTTCTTGAGATGGCACGATCTTGATGTATCACGAGCTTTATTGATATAGATGAATCATATGGAGTTTTCCCCTCTCTATCTTCTTGTGATGAATTGAGTTTTCCCTTTGAAGTTTACTTATCGGATTGCGTCTTTAAGAATTTGAGAACACTTGATGTATGTCTTGCGATGGGATATCTGTGGTGACAATGGGATGTTCTTTTGATCCACTTGATGTATGTTTTGGTGATCAACTTGCGGGTTCCGTGACCTTGGGAATCTATGCATAGGGGTTGGCACACGTTTTTGTCTTGACTCTCCGGTAGAAACTTTGGGGCACTCTTTGAAGTTCTTTGTGTTGGATTGAACATGATGAATCTGAAATTGTGTGATGCATATCGTATAATCAAGCCCATGGGTACTTGTGGTGACATTGGAGTATCTAGGTGACATTAGCGTTTTGGTTGATGTGTATCTTAAGGTGTTATTTTAGTACGAACTCTAGGGCTGTTCGTGACACTTATAGGGATAGCTCATACGATTGATCGGAAAAGATAACTTTGAGGTGGTTTCGTACCCTGCAATAATTTCTTCGTTTGTTCTCCGCTATTTGTGACTTTGGAGTGAACTCTTTGTCGCACGTGAGGGATTTATATATGATTCAACTATGTTAGTATTGTTGAGAGAACTTGCACTAGTGAAAGTATGAACCCTAGGCCTTGTTTTCAAGCATTGCAATACCGTTTGTGCTCACTTTTATCATTAGTTACCTTGCTGTTTTTATATTTTCAGATTGCAAAAACCTATATCTACCATCCATATTACACTTGTATCACTATCTCTTCGCCGAACTAGTGCACCTATACAATTTACCATTGTATTGGGTGTGTTGGGGACACAAGGGACTCTTTGTTATTTGGTTGCAGGGTTGTTCGAGAGAGACCATCTTCATCCTACGCCTCCCACGGATTGATAAACCTTAGGTCATCCACTTGAGGGAAATTTGCTACTGTCCTACAAAACTCTGCGCTTGGAGGCCCAACACGAGTCTACAAGAATAAAGTTGTGTAGTTGACATCAATCTACATACCCTTGTAGATCGCTAAGCGGGAAGCATTAAGAAACGTGGTTGATGTAGTAGAACGTCTTCGCTATCCAAATCGCCGAGCGTCCCGCGATCCAATCACGATCTAGTACCGAACGGACGGCACCTCCGCGTTCAGCACACGTACAACTCGATGACGATCTCCGCCTTCTTGATCCAGCAAGAGGGAGCGGAGAGGTAGGTGAGTTCTCCGGCAGCGCGACGACGCGGCGGCGGCGGTGGTGGAACTATCCCAGCAGGGCTTCGCCTAAGCACTGCTGAAAACTAGAGGAATCAATCTATCGGGAGAGAGGGCTGCACTATGGCCTTTTGGGTTGAAGTGCTTTTGCCCTCTCTCCCTCTAGTATATATAGGAGGGAGGGGAGGGAGGCCAGTGCCCTAGGGCTGCCCCTTTGGTGCAGCCGCAAGGAGGAGGAGGTGGAGGAGTCCACCTCCAATCCTACTCCTAGTAGGATTCCTTCCCTTCCCCCACTTGGACTTTCCTTTCCCACAAGCCCAGCCGCATAGGCCTTCTTGGTCCGGCCGCCCAGCCCACCAGGGGTTGGTGCGCCACCCTCAGGTCCATGTGACCCACTTGGGGTGTGGTGGGCCCACTTGGTGGACCCACGGAACCCATTCGTCACTCCCGGTACACTGCCGGAAATGCCCGAAACTTTTCCGGAGCTCAAACACCACCTTCCTATATATCAATATTTACCTCTCGACCATTCCGGAGCTCCTCGTGACATCCGGGATCACATCCGGGACTCCGAACAACCTTCAGTCACCAACATACATAACTCAACTATACCGAAACGTCACCGAACCTTAAGTGTGCAGACCCTGCGGGTTCAAGAACTATGTAGACATGACCGAGACACCTCTACGGTCAATAACCAATAGCGGGACCTGGATGCCCATATTGGTTCCTACATATTCTACGGAGATCTTTAGCGGTTGAACCTATATGTGAAGGATTTAGTTAATCCCGTATGTTGTTCCCTTTGTTCTTCGGTATGTTACTTGCCCGAGATTCGATCGTCGGTATCTCTATACCTAGTTCAATCTCGTTACTGACAAGTCTCTTTACTCATTCCGTAATACAAGATCCCGTGGCTAACTCCTTAGTCACATTGCTTGCAAGGCTTAGTGTGATGTTGTATAACCGAGTGGGCCCCGAGATACCTCTCCGTCACACGGAGTAACAAATCCCAGTCTCGATCAATGCCCACTCAACAGACACCCTTGGAGATACCTGTAAAGCATGTTTATAGTCACCCAGTTACGTTGCGATGTTTGATACACACAAGGTACTCCTCTGGTGTCAGTGAGTTGCATGATCTCATGGTCATCGGAACAGATACTTGACATGCAGAAAAACTATAGCAATAAACTGACACGATCATATGCTACGTTCATAGTTTGGGTCTTGTCCATCACATCATTCTCCCAATGATGTGATCCTGTTATCAAATGACATCTCATGTATATGGCCAGGAAACCTTGACCATCTTTGATCAACAAGCTAGTCTACTAGAGGCATACTAGGGACACAGTGTTGTGTATGTATCCACACATGTATCGATGTTTCCAATCAATACAATTATAGCATGGATAATAAACGATTATCATGAACAAGGAAATATAATAATAACTACTTTTATTATTGCCTCTAGGGCATATTTCCAACAGTCTCCCACTTGCACTAGTGTCAATAATCTAGCTCACATCACTATGTGATTTACATTGTAATGAATCTAACACCCATGCAGTTCTGGTGTTCATCATGTTTAGCCCTTGGAAGAGGTTTAGTCATCGGATCTACAACATTCAGATCCGTGTGTACTTTGCAAATATTTATGTCGTCCTCCTTAATGTAATCGTGGATGGAATTGAAACGTCGCTTTATGTGTCTGGTCCTCTTGTGAAACCTTGGTTCCTTGGCTAGAGCAATGACACCAGTGTTGTCATAGAATAGAGTCATTGGGTTTAGTGCACTAGGCACTACTCCAAGATCTGTCATGAAATCCTTCATCCAGACACCTTCCTTCGCCGCCTCCGAGGCAGCGATGTACTCCGCTTCGCATGTAGAATCAGCTACCACGCTTTGCTTGGAATTGCACCAGCTTACCGCACCCCCATTGAGAATAAATACGTATCCAGTTTGCGACTTAGAGTCATCCGGATCAGTGTCAAAGCATGCATGGACGTAACTCTTTACGACGAGCTCTTGATCACCTCGATAAACGAGAAACATGTCCTTAGTCCTTTTCAGGTACTTCAGGATATTCTTGACCGCCGTCCAGTGTTCCACTCCTAGATCACTTTGAAACCTTCTGGCCATACTTATGGCAAGGCTGACATCGGGTCTTGTGCACAGCATTGCATACATGATAGAGCCTATGGCTGAAGCATAGGGGACGACACTCATCTTTTCTCTATCTTCTGCAGTCACTGGGCATTGAGTCTTACTCAACTTCACACCTTGCAATATAGCCAAGAACCCCTTCTTGGACTGATCCATTTTGAACTTCTTCAAAACTTTGTCAAGGTATGTGCTCTGTGAAAGTCCTATTAAGCGTCTCGATCTATCTCTATAGATCTTGATGCCTAATATGAAAGCAGCTTCTCCTAGGTCCTTCATTGAAAAACTCTTGTTCAAATATTCCTTCACGCTTTCCAACATTTCTATATTGTTTCCAATCAGGAATATGTCATCCACATATAATATTAGAAACGCTATAGAGCTCCCACTCACTTTCTTGTAAATACAAGCTTCTCCGTAAACTTGTATAAACCCGAACGCTTTGATCACCTCATCAAAGCGAAGATTCCAACTCCGAGATGCTTGCACCAGTCCATAAATGGATCGCTGGAGTTTGCAAACTTTGTCAGCATTCTCTGGATCGACAAAACCTTCTGGTTGCATCATATACAACTCTTCCTTAAGGAAACCGTTAAGGAACACTGTTTTGACATCCATCTGCCAAATTTCATAATCGAAAAAGGCAGCTATTGCTAACATGATTCTTACGAACTTAAGCATCGCTACGGGTGAGAAGGTCTCATCGTAGTCAACTCCTTGAACTTGTGAAAAACCCTTTGCCACAATTCAAGCTTTATAGATGGTGACATTACCGTCCGCGTCCGTCTGCCTCTTAAAGATCCATTTGTTCTGAATGGCCTTACGCCCTTCAGGTAATACTTCCAAAGCCCATACTTTGTTTTCATACATGGATCCCATCTCGGATTTCATGGCCTCTAATCATTTCTTGAAATTCGGGGCCATCATCGCTTCTCCATAGCTCGTAGGCTCATCATTGTCCAACAACATGACCTCTAAGACAGGGTTGCCGTACCACTCTGGAGCAGTACGCGCCCTTGTCGACCTACGAGGTTCGATAGCAACTTGATCCGAAGCTTCATGATCATCATCATTAACTTCCTCTTCAACCGATGCAGGCTCCACAGAAACATCTTTCTGTGCTGCGCTACTCTCAGGTTGAAGTAAAGGTTCAATAACCTCATCTAGTTCTATCTTCCTCCCACTCAATTCTTTCGAGAGAAACTCTTTCTCAAGAAATGTTCCATTTTTAGCGACAAACACTTTGCCTTTGGATCTGAGATAGAAGGTATACCCAACTCTCTCTTTTGGGTATCCTATGAAGACACATTTCTCCGCTTCGGGTTCCAGCTTTTCAGGCTGAAGCTTTTTGACATAAGCATCACATCCAAAAACTTTAAGAAACGACAACTTTGGCTTCTTGCCAAACCATAGTTCATATGGCGTCGTCTCAACGGATTTCGATGGTGCCCTATTTAAAGTGAATGCAGCTGTCTCTAATGCATAACCCCAAAACGATAGTGGCAAATCGGCAAGAGACATCATAGATCGCACCATATCCAATAAGGTTCGATTACGACGTTCGGACACACCATTACGCTGTGGTGTTCGAGGCAGTGTCAACTGTGAAACAATTCCACATTGTCTTAAGTGACTGCCAAACTCATAACTCAGATATTCTCCTCCTCGATCAGATCGTAGATATTTAATCTTCTTGTTACGATGATTCTCAACTTCACTCTGAAATTGCTTGAACTTTTCAAACGTTTCAGACTTGTGTTTCATTAAGTAAATATACCCATATCTACTTAAGTCATCAGTGAAGGTGAGAAAATAACGATATCCACCGCGTGCCTCAATGCTCATCGGACCGCACACATCAGTATGTATGATTTCCAACAAGTCACTTGCCTGTTCCATTGTTCCAGAGAACGGGGTCTTAGTCATCTTGCCCATGAGGCATGGTTCACATGTGTCAAGTGACTCAAAATAAAGTGACTCCAAAAGTCCATCAGCATGGAGCTTCTTCATGTGTTTTACACCAATATGACCTAAACAATAGTGCCACAAGAAAGTGGTACTATCATGATCAATTCTACATCTTTTGGCATCAATGTTATGAACATGTGTATCATCACTATCGAGATTCAATAAGAATAAACCCCTCACATTGGGTGCATGACCATAAAAGATATTACTCATAAAAATAGAACAACCATTATTCTCTGATTTAAATGAGTAACTGTCTCGCAATAAACAAGATCCAGATATAATGTTCATGCTTAACGCAGGCACTAAATAACAATTATTCAGGTTCATCACTAATCCCGATGGTAATCGAAGAGCGAGCGTGCCGACGGCGATCACATCAACCTTGGAACCATTTCCCACGCGTATCGTCACTTCGTCCTTTGCCAGTCTCCATCTATTCCGCAGTTCCTGTTTTAGTTGCAAATGTGAGCAACCGCACCGGTATCAAATACCGAGGCACTACAACGAGAGTTGGTAAGATACACATCAATAACATGTATATCATATATACCTTGTTTGTTGTTGGCCGCCTTTTTGTCAGCCAAATACTTGGAGCAGTTCCGCTTCCAGTGACCAGTTCCCTTGCAATGAAAGCACTCAGTTTCTGGCTTGGGTCCAGCCTTGGGTTTCTTCACGGGAGGGGCAACTGCTTTGCCACTCTTCTTGGAGTTACCCTTCTTACCCTTGCCATTCTTCTTGAAACTAGTGGTTTTATTGACCATCAACACTTGATGCTCCTTCTAAATCTCAGACTCAGCGACTTTCAACATCACAAACAGCTCAGCGACTGACTTGTTCATCCCGTGCATGTTATAGTTCAACACGAAGCTCTTGTAGCTAGGCGGCAATGATTGAAGAACTCTGTCAGTGATCGCCTCTGCTGGAAGGGGCATCCCCAATTCAGCTAGACATGTGGAAGACCCAGACATTTTGAGTATGTGTTCACTGACAGACCCGTTCTCCTCCATCTTGCAGGCATAGAACTTATCGGAGGTCTCATACCTCTCGATTCGGGCATTCTTCTGAAAGATAAACTTCAACTCCAGGAACATATCATATGCTCCATGACGTTCAGAACGTCTTTGAAGTCCCGGTTCTAAGCTATACAACATTGCACATTGAACCATTGAGTAATCATCAGAACGAGCCTGCTAGGCGTTCACAACGTCTGGAGACTCAACTGGAGCGGGTGGATCACCAAGCGGCGCATCAAGGACATAACCCTTTTGGGAAGCCGTAAGGATAATCCTTAGATTAAGGGCCCAGTCCACAAAGTTACTTCCATCATCTTTCAACTTAGCTTTCTCTAGGAACGCATTAAAATTCAGGGGTGCTGCTGCGCGAGCCATGATCTACAACATAAATTTTGCAAAAACAACTTAGACTATTGTTCAAGATAATGAGTTTAGTTAATCATATTACTTAAAAACTCCCACTCAAATTGACATCCCTCTGGTCATTCGAGTGTCACATGATCCAAATTCACCAACTCAAGTCCGATCATCACGTGAGATGAGGTGGTTTCATTGGTGAACGTCTTCATGTTGATCATATCTACTATATGACTCATGTTCGACCTTTCGGTCTCTTGTCTTTCGAGGCCATGTCTGTACATGCTAGGCTCGTCAAGTTTAACCAGAGTGTTCCGCTTGTGCAACACTGGCTTGCACCCGTTGTATGCGAACGTAGAGTCTATCACACCCGATCATCACGTGGTGTCTCGAAATGACGAACTTTCGCATCGGTGCACACTCGGGGAGAACACAATTTTGTCTTGAAATTTTAGTGAGGAATCACCTTATAATGCTACCGTCGTCCTAAGGAAAATAAGATGCATAAAAGGATTAACATCACATGCAAATCATAAGTGACATGATATGGCCATGAACTTTTGCTTTTGATCTCCATCTCCGAAGCACCGGCATGATCTCCATCGTCACCGGCATGACACCATGATCTCTATCATATTGATCTCCATCAACGTGTCGCCATGAGGTTGTCGCGCCAACTGTTGCTTCTACGACTATTGCTAACTCATAGCGATAAAGTAAAGCAAAACGACGAAAATAAATTAAAGACAACCCTATGGCTCCTGCCGGTTGCCGTACTCATCGACATGCAAGTCGTGATATTCTATACAATACATGATCATCTCATACATCGCATATATATCATCATGTAATTGGCCATATCACATCACAACATACCCTGCAAAAACAAGTTAGACGTCCTCTAATTGTTGTTGCATGTTTTACGTGGCTGCTACGGGTATCTAGCAAGAACAATTCTTTCCGACGAAAAACCACAACGGTGATACAAAAATTGCTATTCAACCTTCTCAAGGACCGCCTTTGTCAAATCCGATCTGACTAAAGTGGGAGAAACAGACACCCGCCAGCCATCTTTATGCAACGAAGTTACATGTCAGTTGATGGAACCGGTGTCTCGTAAGCGTACGAGTAATGTTGGTCCGGGCCGGTTCATCCCACAATACCGCCCAATCACGAAAATACCAAGAGAGGAAGCAATCTGAATATCAACGCCCAAAAACTCCTTTGTGTTCTACTCGTGATCTCATCTACACATAGACCTAGCTCTGATGCCACTGTTGGGAACGTTGCATGGGAAACAATTTTTTTTCCTACGCAAACGCAAGATCTATCCATGGTGATGAGCATCTACGAGAGGGAGAGTGTATCTACATACCCTTGTAGATCGCTAAGCGGGAAGCGTTAAGAAACGCGGTTGATGTAGTCGAACGTCTTCGCGATCCAAATCGCCGAGCGTCCCGCGATCCAATCACGATCTAGTACCGAACGGACGGCACCTCCGCGTTCTGCACACATACAGCTCGATGATGATCTCCGCCTTCTTGATCCAGCAAGAGGGAGCGGAGAGGTAGGTGAGTTCTCCGGCAGCGCGACGGCGCGGCGGCGGCGGTGGTGGAACTATTCCAGCAGGGCTTCGCCTAAGCACTGCTGAAAACTAGAGGAATCAATCTATCGGGAGAGAGGGCTGCACTATGGCCTTTTGGATTGAAGTGCTTTTTCCCTCTCTCCCTCTCGTATATATAGGAGGGAGGGGAGGGAGGCCGGCGCCCTAGGGTTGCCCCTTTGGTGCGGCCGCAAGGAGGAGGAGGTGGAGGAGTCCACCTCCAATCCTACTCCTAGTAGGATTCCTTCCCTTCCCCCACTTGGACTTTCCTTTCCCTTAGGCCCAGCCGCATAGGCCTTCTTGGGAAGGCCGCCCAGCCCACCAGGGGTTGGTGCGCCACCCTCAGGTCCATGTGACCCACTTGGGGTGTGGTGGGCCCCTTGGTGGACCCCCGGAACCCATTCGTCACTCCCGGTACACTGCCGGAAATGCCCGAAACTTTTCCGGAGTCCAAACACCACCTTCCTATATATCAATGTTTACCCTGGACCATTCCGGAGCTCCTCATAACGTCTGGGATCTCATCCGGGACTCCGAACAACCTTCGGTCACCAACATACATAACTCAACTATACCGAAACGCCACCGAACCTTAAGTGTGCAGACCCTGCGGGTTCGGGAACTATGTAGACATGACCGAGACACCTCTACGGTCAATAACCAATAGCGGGACCTGGATGCCCATATTGGTTCCTACATATTCTATGAAGATCTTTATTGGTTGAACCTCTATATCAAGGATTCCGTAAATCCCGTATGCTGTTCCCTTTGTTCTTCGGTATGTTACTTGCCCGAGATTCGATCGTCGGTATCTCTATACCTAGTTCAATCTCGTTACCGGCAAGTCTCTTTACTCGTTCCGTAATAGAAGATCCCATGGCTAACTCCTTAGTCACATTGCTTGCAAGGCTTAGTGTGATGTTGTATTACCGAGTAGGCCCTGAGATACCTCTCCATCACACGGAGTAACAAATCCCAGTCTTGATCCATGCCCACTCAACAGACACCCTTGGAGATACCTGTAGAGCATCTTTATAGTCACCCAGTTACGTTGCGATGTTTGATACACACAAGGTGCTCCTCCGGTGTCAGTGAGTTGCATGATCTCATGGTCATAGGAACAGATACTTGACATGCAGAAAAACTACAGCAATAAACTGACACGATCATATGCTATGTTCATAGTTTGGGTCTTGTCCATCACATCATTCTCCCAATGATGTGATCCTGTTATCAAATGACATCTCATGTCTATGGCCAGGAAACCTTGACCATCTTTGATCAACAAGCTAGTCTACTAGAGGCATACTAGGGACACAGTGTTCTCTATGTATCTACACATGTATCGATGTTTCCAATCAATACAATTATAGCATGGATAATAAATGATTATCATGAACAAGGAAATATAATAATAACTACTTTTATTATTGCCTCTAGGGCATATTTCCAACAGTCTGGGATCTCATCCGGGACTCCGAACAACCTTCGGTCACCATCATACATAACTCAACAATACCAAATCGTCACCGAACGTTAAGTGTGCAGACCCTGCGGGTTCGAGAACTATGCAGACATGACTGAGACATCTCTACAGTCAATAACCAATAGCGGGACCTGGATGCCCATATTGGCTCCTACATATTCTATGAAGATCTTTATCGGTTGAACCGCTATGTCAAGGATTCAGTTAATCCCGTACTCCGTTCCCTTTGTTCATCGGTATGCTACTTGTCAGAGATTCGATCGTCGGTATCTCGATACCTAGTTCAACCTCGTTACTGGCAAGTCTCTTTACTCATTCCCTAATACAAGACCCCGTGGCTAACTCTTTAGTCACTTTGCTTGCAAGCTCATTGTAATGTTGTATTACCTAGTGGGCCCTGAGATATCTCTCCGCCACACGGAGTAACAAATCCCAGTCTTGATCCATGCCAACTCAACAGACACCCTCGGAGATACCTGTAGAGTACCTTTATAGTCACCCAGTTACGTTGCAACGTTTGATACACACAATGTACTCCTCCAGTTTCAGTGAGTTACATGATCTCATGGTCATAGGAACAAATACTTGACATGCAGAAAACAATAGCAATAAACTGACATGATCATATGCTACGTTTATAGTTTGGGTCTTGTCCATCACATCATTCTCCTAATGATGTGATCCCGTTATCAAATGACAACTCATGTCTATGGCCAGGAAACTTTGACCATCTTTGATCAACGAGCTAGTCCTATAGAGGCTCACTAGGGACATGGTGTTGTCTATATATCCACACATGTATTTCAGTTTCCAATCAATACAATTCTAGCATGGATAATAAACAATTATCATGAACAAGGAAATATCATAATAACAACTTTATTATTGCCTCTAGGGCATATTTCCAATAGTCTCCCACTTGCACTAGAGTCAATAATCTAGTTCACATCGCCATGTGATTTACATTGTAATGAATCTATAACCCATACAGTTCTGGTGTTTCTCATGTTTTGCTCGTGGAAGAGGCTTAGTCAATGGGTCTGCGACATTCAGATCCGTGTGCACTTTGCAAATATTTATGTCCTCCTCCTTGATGTAATCGTGGATGGAATTGAATCACTTTATGTGTCTGGTCCTCTTGTGAAACCTTGGTTCCTTGGCTAGAGCAATTCCACCAGTGTTGTCACAGAACAGAGTCATTGGGTCTAGTGCACCGGGCACAACTCCAAGATTTGTCTTGAACTGCTTCATCCGGAGACCTTCCTTTGCTGCCTCCGAGGCAGCTATGTACTCTGCTTCGCATGTAGAATCAGCTACCACGCTTTGCTTGGAACTGCACCAGCTTACCGCTCCTCCATTAAGAATAAATACGTATCCGGTTTGAGACTTAGAGTCATCCGGATCAGTGTCAAAGCTTGCATCGACGTAACCCTTTACAACGAGCTCTTGATCACCTCCATAAACGAGAAACATTTCCTTAGTCCTTTTCAGGTACTTAAGGATATTCTTGACCGTCGTCCAGTGTTCCACTCCTGGATCTTGTGAACAACATTGCATACATGATAGAGCCTATGGTAGAAGCATAGGGGATGACACTTATCATTTCTCTATCCTCTGTAGTCACTGGGCATTGAGTCTTACTGAACTTCACACCTTGTAATACAGGCAAGAACCCCTTCTTGGACTGATCCATTTTGAACTTCTTCAAAACTTTATCAAGGTATGTGCTCTGTGAAAGTCCTATTAAGCGCCTTGATCTATCTCTATAGATCTTGATGATTAATATGAAAGCAGCTTCTCCTTGGTCCTTCATTGAAAAACTCTTATTCAAATATTCCTTCATGCTTTCCAAAAATTCTACATCGTTTCCAATCAGCAATATGTCATCCACATATAATATTAGATACGCTATAGAGCTCCCACTCACTTTCTTGTAAATACAAGATTCTCCGTAAACTTGTATAAACCCAAACGCTTTGATCACCTCATCAAAGCGAAGATTCCAACTCCGAGATGCTTGCACCAGCCCATAAATGGATCGCTGGAGCTTGCAAACTTTGTTAGCATTCTCTGGATCGACAAAACCTTCTGGTTGCATCATATACAACTCTTCCTTAAGGAAACCGTTAAGGAACGCTGTTTTCACGTCCATCTGCAATATTTCATAATCGAAAAATGCAGCTATTGCTAACATGATCCTGACGGACTTAAGCATCGCTACGGGTGAGAAAGTCTCATCGTAGTCAACTCCTTGAACTTGTGAAAAACCCTTTGCCACAAGGCGAGCTTTATAGACGGTGACATTACCGTCTGCGTCCGTCTTCTTCTTAAAGATCCATTTATTCTAAATGGCCTTGCACCCTTCAGGTAATACTTCCAAAGTCCACACTTTGTTTTCATACATGGATCCTATCTCGGAATTCATGGCCTCTAACTATTTGATGGAATGCGGGCCCACCATCGCTTCTCCATAGCTCGTAGGTTCATCGTTGTCCAACAACATGACCTCTAAGACAGGGTTACCGTACCACTCAGGAGCAGTACGTGGCCTTGTCGACCTACGAGGTTCGATAGTAATTTGATCCGAAGCTTCATGATCACCATCATCAGATTCCTCTTCAACTGATGTAGGCTCCACAGAAATATCTTTATGCACTGCGCTACTCTCTGGTTGAAGTAAAGGTTCAACTGCCTCATCAAGTTCTATCTTCCTCCCACTCAATTCTTTCGAGAGAAACTCTTTCTCGAGAAATGATCCGTTCTTAGTGACAAACACTTTGCCTTCGGATCTGAGATAGAAGGTGTACCCAACTGTCTCTTTTGGGTATCCTATGAATACGCATTTGTCCGCTTTGGGTTCGAGCTTTTCTGGCTAAAGCCTTTTTACATAAGCATCGCATCCCCAAACATTAAGAAACGACAACTTTTGTTTCTTGCCAAACCACAGTTCATACGGCGTCATCTCAACAGACTTAGATGGTGCCCTATTTAAAGTGAATGCAGCTGTCTCTAATGCATAACCCCAAAATGATAGTGGCAAATCGGCAAGAGACATCATAGAACGCACCATATCTAATAAGGTTCGATTACGACGTTCGAACACACTATTACGCTATGATGTTCCAGGTGGCGTCAACTGTGAAACAATTCCACATTGCCTTAAGTGATTGCCAAACTCATAACTCAGATATTCTCCTCCTCGATCAGATCGTAGGAATTTAATCGTCTTGTTACGATGATTCTCAACTTCACTCTGAAATTGCTTGAACTTTTCAAACGTTTCATACTTGTGTTTCACCAAGTAAATATACCCATATCTACTTAAGTCATCGGTGAAGGTGAGAAAATAATGATATCCACCGCGTGCCTCAATGCTCATTGGACCACACACAATAGTATGTATGATTTCCAACAAGTCACTTGCCCGTTCCATTGTTCCAGAGAACGGGGTCTTAGTCATCTTGTCCATGAGGCATGGTTCCCATGTGTCAAGTGATTCAAAATCAAGTGACTCCAAAAGTCCATCAGCATGGAGTTTCTTCATGCGTTTTACACCAATATGACCTAAGCGGCAGTGCCACAAGAAAGTGGTACTATCATTCTCAACTCTACATCTTTTGGCATCAATGTTATGAACATGTGTATCATCACTATCGAGATTCAATAAGAATAAACCCCTCACATTGGGTGCATGACCATAAAATATATTACCCATATAAATAGAACTACCATTATTCTCTGATTTAAATGAGTAACCGTCTCGCATTAAACAAGATCGAGATATAATGTTCATGCTCAACGCAGGCACTAAATAACAATTATTCAGGTTCATCGCTAGTCCCGATGGTAATCGAAGAGCGAGCGTGCCGACGGCGATCACATCAACCTTGGAACCATTTCCCACGCGCATCGTCACTTCGTCCTTTGCCAGCCTTCGTCTATTCCGTAGTTCCTGCTTTGAGTTGCAAATGTGAGTAACCGAACCGGTATCAAATACCCAGGCACTACAACGAGAGTTGGTAAGGTACACATCTATAACATGTATATCATATATACCTTGTTTGGTGTTGGCCACCTTCTTGTCGGCCAGATACTTGGGGTAATTCCGCTTCTAGTGGCCAGTACCCTTGCAATCAAAGCACTCAGTTTGTGGCTTGGGTCCAGCCATGGGTTTCTTCACGGGAGGGGCAACTGCTTTGCCACTCTTCTTGGAGTTACCCTTCTTGCCCTTGCCATTCTTATTGAAACTAGTGGTTTTATTGACCATCAACACTTGATGCTCCTTCTAGATTTCGACTCAGCGGCTTTCAGCATCACAAACAGCTCGACGACTGACTTGTTCATCCTTAGCATGTTATAGTTCAACACAAAGCTTTTGTAGCTAGGTGGCAGTGATTGAAGAACTCTGTCAGTGATCGCCTCTGGTGGGAGAGTAATTCCCAACTCAGCCAGACGGTTGGAATACCTAGTCATTCTGAGTATGTGTTCATTGACAGACCCGTTCTCTTCCATCTTGCAAGCATAGAACTTATCGGAGGTCTCATACCTCTCGATCTGGGCATTCTTCTCAAAAATAAACTTCAACTCCCGGAACATCTCATATGCCCCATGACGTTCAAAACGTCTTTGAAGTCCCGGCTCTAAGCCATACAACATCACACACTGAACTATTGAATAGTCATCAGAACGCGCCTGCCAGGCGTTCGCAACATCCGCAGACGATACTAGGGCAGGTGGCACACCGAGCGGTGCATCAAGGACATAAGCCTTTTGGGAAGCCGTGAGGATAATCCTCAGATTACGGGCCCAGTCTACAAAGTTACTTCCATCATCTTTCAGGTTGGCTTTCTCTAGGAACACATTGAAATTTAGGGGAGCTACTGCGCGAGCCATTGATCTACAACATAAATTTTGCAAAGATTACTTAGGCTATGGTTCAAGATAATGAGTTTAGTTAATCATATTACTTAAAAACTTCCACTCAAATTGACATCCCTCCGGTCATCCGAGTGCTACATGATCCAAATTCACCAACCCAAATCCACGTGTGATGAGGTGGTTTCAATGGTGAACATCTCCATGTTGATCATATCTACTATATGACTCATGTTCGACCTTTCGGTGTCTTGCGTTCCGAGGCCATGTCTGTATGTGCTAGGCTAGTCAAGTTAAACCCGAGTGTTCCGCATGTGCAAAACTGGCTTGCACCCGTTGTATGTGAACGTAGAGTCTATCAGACCCGATCATCACGTGGTGCTTGTAAACGACGAATTTTTGCAACGGTGCACACTCGGGGAGAACACAATTATATCTTGAAATTTTAGTGAGGGGTCACCTTATAATGCTACCGTCGTCCTAAGAAAAATAAGATGCATAAAAGGATTAACATCACATGCAAATCATAAGTGACATGATATGGCCATGAATTTGTGCTTTTGATCTCCATCTCCAAAGCACCGACATGATCTCCATCGTCACCGGCATGACACCATGATCTCCATCATCTTGATCTCCATCAACGTGTCACCATGAGGTTGTCGTGCCAACTATTGCTTCTACAACTATTGCTAACTCATAGTGATAAAGTAAAGCAAATGACACAAATTAATTAAAGACAACCCTATGGCTCCTGCCGGTTGCTGTACTCATCGACATGCAAGCCGATATAAACTATTACAAAATATGATCATCTCATACATCACATATATCACATCATGTTTTGGCCATATCATATCACAACATACCCTGCAAAAATAAGTTAGACGTCCTCTAATTTGTTGTTGCATGTTTTACGTGGCTGCTATGGGTATCTAGCAAGAACGATTCTTACCTACGCAAAACCAGAACGATGATATACGAATAGCTATTCAACCTTCTACAAGGATCGTCTTTGTCAAATCCGATTCAACTAAGGTGGGATAGACAGACACCCGCTAGCCATCTTATGCAACAATGTCACATGTCAGTCAATGGAACCGGTCTCTCGTACATGGACGAGTAAGGTTGGTCCGAGCCGCTTCATCCCACAATACCGCTGAATCAAGAAAAGACTAAGGAAGGAAGCAATCTGAATATCAATGCCCACATATTCCTTTGTGTTCTACTCGTGCTGTCCTCTACGCATAGACCTAGCTCTGATACCACTGTTGGGGAACGTTGCATGGGAAACAAAAATTATCATACGCTTCACCAAGATCAATCTAGGAGATGACCATCTACGAGAGTAGAGATTGGATCCACATACCCTTGTAGATCGCTAAGCGGGAAGCGTTAAGAAACGCGGTTGATGTAGTCGAACATCTTCGCGATCCAAATCGCAATCCGTCCCGCGATCCAATCACGATCTAGTGCCGAACGGACAGCACCTGTGCCTACTTGATCCAGCAAGCAAGGGCGGAGAGGTAAATGGGTTCTCCGGCAGCACGACGGCATGGCGGCGGTGGTGGTTGAGCTGATCCGGCAGAGCTTCGCTAAGCAAAACCGAACCAATCTAGAGGAGAAGCAATCTATGAGGGAAGGAGAGGCTGCGCCGTGGCTTAGGTGTGTGCAGCCCACCCTCCGCTCACATATATATAGGGGGAAAGGAGGGGGCCGGCCGCCCGATGGTTTCCCCTAGGGTTAGTGCAGCGGCCAAGGGGGTGCCTTGCCACCCAAGACAAGGGCGGGCGGCCCCCTTTGGCTTGGCCCCCACCCTTCCAGCCGCATGGGCCTTGGTGGGAGGTGCGGCCAGCCCACCAGGGGCTGGCGTGCACCCTCTCACAGCCCATGGGGCCCTCCGGGGCAGGTGGACCCTCCCAGTGGACCCCCGGAACCTTTCCGGCACTCCCGATGAAACCCGGGCGAACCCCGAAACCATTCCGGTGCCTGAACATTAACATCCTATATATCAATCTTTACCTCCTGACCATTCCGGAGCTCCTCGTGACGTCCGGGATCTCATCTGGGACTTCGAACAACCTTCGGTCACCATCATACATAACTCAACAATACCAAATCGTCACCAAACGTTAAGTGTGTAGACCCTGCGGGTTCGAGAACTATGCAGACATGACCGAGACATCTCTACAGTCAATAACCAATAGCAGGACCTGGATGCCCATATTGGCTCATACATATTCTACGAAGATCTTTATCGATGAACCTCTATGTCAAGGATTCAGTTAATCCCGTACTCCGTTCCCTTTGTTCATCGGTATGTTACTTGCCCGAGATTCGATCGTCAGTATCTCCATACCTAGTTCAACCTCATTACTGGCAAGTCTCTTTACTCGTTCCGTAATACAAGATCCCGTGGCTAACTCTTTAGTCACTTTGCTTGCAAGCTCATTGTGATGTTGTATTACCGAGTGGGCCCTGAGATACCTCTCCGTCACACGGAGTAACAAATCCAGTCTTGATCCATGCCAACTCAACAGACACCCTCGGAGATACCTGTAGAGTACCTTTATAGTCACCCAGTTATGTTGCGACATTTGATACACACAAGGTACTCCTCCGGTGTCAGCGAGTTGCATGATCTCATGGTCATAGGAACAAATACTTGACATGTAGAAAACAATAGCAATAAACTGACACAATCATATGCTACGTTTATAGTTTGGGTCTTGTCCATCACATCATTCTCCTAATGATGTGATCCCGTTATCAAATGACAACTCATGTCTATGGCCAGGAAACTTTGACCATCTTTGATCAACGAGCTAGTCCTATAGAGGCTTACTAGGGACACGGTGTTGTCTATATATCCACACATGTATTTCAGTTTCCAATCAATACAGTTCTAGCATGGATAATAAACAATTATCATGAACAAGAAAATATGATAATAACAAATTTATTATTGCCTCTAGGGCATATTTCCAACACCTTGAATGAGTAGGCACTAGGGATCAAGTACGTAAAGGGGTACGACATCCACACATCGGCAATCTCCAGTCAAAAACAAATTATTAACCTAGAGCAAAGAAAAAACACATAAAGTATTTAAATGATTACTCCTCAAGGCCATGCACCACTCATGCCAATGAGAGCATGGTTAATAGTACAAACAAGGGCTAGCTATATGGAGTTGTACCGTTGATCATGTCACTTAGTCAACCTAATAACCATACGTGACGTGAAGGTATTAAATTTAGAGCAGATGATTAAGGGCAAGAACCAGTGGATGGTTCCATCATTGTTTGAATTGAGCAACCAATGACGCGTTTGGTTACCTGCATTAGGTCAGGCCAGGCCTATGCGGGAAGAATTTGGGCTGTTTGGTTACCCGCATGGACTGTTTGGCCAGCATAGCACGAACATTAAAGCACCTATGGGTCTGCATCCACATGAATGCTCAAATCGGTCGTTTTTGTGGAGCCAGGTCCGAGCGGTGTAACCCTAGGCACGTGGGCGTGGGTGGTTTCACGCATGGATGCATTCTCGAGAAGTCGTGTTGTTTCCCGAAGCGACATCATAAATTACCCTCACCTCCCTTCCTCACTGCTCTCTCCCCTCTTCCCCACTCACACCGACGGTGGTGACCACCGAAGCGATAGCAGCAGGATCTACGACGGCGGCGACCACCGCAGCGTCTTCACACCACCAGTGCAGCGCATCAGTAATGGCGGTTAGTTTCTTTGACCTCTCTAGAGTAACTCCGTCGAGGACGGGCTAGATTTAATTGGGCACGCGATAGGATAGAGAGGGATGGGATTGAACAGATCGAGGGTGGGGGGGGGATTGAACACATCTTCAGTTCATGCCTAATCGGTCGATTACATCGAGGGTGGGGATTGGGGTACAACCTACTTGTCTAGACACAACGACCCTGAGTCACGTCGAGCGGTGGTGGGGCGTAGGCTTTTTTTCTTCCTCGCCGTCGTCTTCTTCCTGTTCATCTTCTTCCTCATCGTCATGGTCAAGAACTATGGGTCTTGCACGGTCGCCAGCCGCCGGCGCCCTGGCCATCATCTGCACCTTGTCGTCTTCCTCCGCCGGATCCACAATACTGCAGGATGGTCCAAAGACGACTCATCAATCGAAGACCCTTCCGCAAAACTATGTGCGATGCATGAATCGCAAACAATATAGTTCAAGCTCCGTCGCCAGTAACGCAAACTATCTGCGATGGCGAACCCATCAAATATGATTCAGAAAAGACTTACGTTTGCGATTTGTGCCATACAATTCTTCTATACGAACTATTTGCGATTAGCTAAAATAACACAAACGGTTACAGAGATCCAGATGTGTGCGATAGAGGGCACACAGTTCACTACCATAAACTATGTGCGATGATATAACAGAACACAAACGATTCGGCATAACAAGATGTGTGCGATATACAGCAAACAAATGAGTAATCAGAATCGTGTGCGAACACCAGAAATAACACAGACAATTGGCGCTAGTAACTTGTGTGTGTTGTGGGGAAACGGTTGCTGGCATACAATTGTCAGCGATTGATGAAATCATCACCGACGGGTATTGTAGTTTAGTCCGTGTGTACTGTGATTTACTCTGTCTGCACAACATCTGTGCTGCATACATGTCACTTGGGTGAACTATTTGCGATGAGCCAAAATAACACAAATGGTTGCACAGATCAAGTTATGTGCGACAGACAACATACCGTGCGCTCGGATGAACTGTGCGCAATGAGCCAACATAACACAAACAATTCCACGTAACAAGATGTGTGTGATGCCCTGCAAATAGGGCAGTAATCTAAATTGTGTGGAAAGACTAAAAATAACACAGACAGATAATAACACAGACGATTCCTGGTAAAAAGCACCTGAGTCAGAAAATGATTGCACAAATTATCGTTCATACTCCTACATAATCAACTAAACAACATAATAGCGACATTACATATCAACAAGGTTCAGAAAACGACATGATGGAAATAGCTACTTGTTGGCGTTGTTGCGGGGCTGACCTGTTGGTTCGACGATATTGAAATATTGCCTGCACTCACGCAACATTCTCTCTATGGAAGAAGGATCCACATCCGTGTCGGCGAGGACCATGTTCTTGAATGCTTCATAGGCCCGGCCATTCCTCTGCTCCTGCTCCATCACAGTAGCTTCGATCTCATGGAAAATCCCGTCCATGGCCAAATGCGGGCGTGCGACCCTCTCATGATGGAGATTTTCAAAGCGGCCGTAAACAAGAAAGCCATAAGCTGCGCGCTCGGTAGAGCGGTAGCAGACTCTAAGGAGGTTGTTGCCCTTACCGCGCCCAAATCTGCGCGAGCCGCCAAGGCAACAACGACCTCATCGGCGTGTGCTGCCCTTTCGAAGGCGAAAGCTGCGTGTTCCGTGTACAGAACCGTGCTTGCCCGCAACAGATCTGATGCAACCTCCAGCTTGTCCGCTCTTGCCACCAAGGCCTCCGGACCCTCATCGGCACGTACCGCCGCCGCCGTCGCGGGCTCCTCCGCGCATAAGATCTGCCTTAACCGCGCGCTTTCTACGATGGAGAGGCGGGGACAAGATTCTGATGACATGTGTAATGTTGAGGATTTTGTGGAGGTGGGGACAGTGGGGAGAAGCAGGCCAGATAGGGGGGGCTGCGAGATGGGAAAGAGACGATGGAGAGCGAAGAGTGGTGATATTTATGATCCTATACACGATTGCAGACAGTTGCTACATTTTTTCCATGTGCGATTATGTGTGCACTGAAAGGAATTCAAAAACTGTGAAAATGCTGGGTATTTTGTGATCTAACGGGCACACGGTGTAAGCAAAAGAAGCGTGGGAGATAGTAATAAAAGAGCGTGCACGGTTGATGAAACAAGACGTGTGCTACCCAGAAGCCGCCCCCATGCCTCGGTGCATAAATTAATGACGTTATACACCCCGCAAAGCGTGTGCCATGCAGAATAGATATATCACACCCGGTGTAAAATACAAAGCGCCTCCGATGAGTCACGCAACCACACACGGGTGTAAAGTAAAAAATGTTTGCCATGACTCGCCGCCTGTCGTCACCTATACCCTCACCAATGGTGGCCGGTCTTCGCTCATGGGATCCATTTAGTCTTCCCACCCTCGAGCCAATGCTTCCCGCGCAAGCGCAAGCGCCAGCCACAACGATAAACTGTAAAATCCCCAATCCCCTTGGCAACAGCTAACTATAAATAACCACAGCGATAGCCGGCGGCGGCGAGTCAACGATCCCCTGGCTAGTTTCCACACATACCGTCAAACCCCCAATGGCCAACGATAGGATGGAGTTGGGCGATGGCAGAATCGAGGCTGTCAGCGCGATGATCGGCTTGAGGGTCGACAGCCATGCCGCCACCTCTCCTGACGACATCCAGAGGAGGCAGGAATCATGACACGAGCATGCCAGCAGGTTAGCCAGGGTCGTCTTGAAAGCGGCTAGGGACCGCCAGCGGGTGATATTGCGGGCTCGACGAAGAGGGCGCTGGATGGTGTAGGCAGCGGAGCAGGAACCGCGATGTCGCAAGGACAACTGCAGCAGTAGCTGCCGCACGAGGCGCAGGCTTATGTCCCAGATGGAGGAGGACGTAGCTCCAGACACCGTGGGAGGCCTGGTAGCCGTTGCTACAGCACTAGCGATAGCCAGGGTCTCGTTGGCCGCCGGAACGATGTACGAAGACCCGATGGACGCGACAGTCCTGGTGAGAGCTGCACCCGAGGTAGTACCGGCGATCACTAATGTCGAGGCTGACCCTACCTCGGTCAATCAAGGTGTAGGTCATCGACTTGGCGACCTCCTGTCCTCCTGAGCCAAGGAAAGATACGATATTGATGGACGATGGCAGCTGTGCATGCTGGGTCGGTGTTAGGGGCAATAGTACTTTTGTGCGCGCGCAGTTCATATATATTATATTGATGTAAAATAGCGAGCTTGTTTACTGTATTTAGGCTTTTAGGTGCATTTTTCTACGATCAACATGCCCACTAGAATGCACCGTTCTATACATGAAAAAATGTAAAAAACGGTTCGAATAAGAATAATTGTGTCATTGAATAACTTTTCATGTATTTTACAGGAAATTAATAGAATTTTAAAGGATATGTGTGGGCAGAGGTGATATGTCTCCAACATACCTATAATTTTTTATTGTTCCATGCTATTATATTATCATTCTAGGATACTTTTTGGGCGTTTATTTACTAATTAATATTAGTTTTTAGCACTAACCTATTAACCTAGTGCTCAGTGCCAGTTGCTATTTTCTGCATGTTTTTGGCTTTTCGGGTTTATAGTACCAAACGAAGTCCAATTGCCACGAAAATTTAATATAATTTTTTCTGGATAAAAAGAAGACCTAGAAACTTCGGGAGGAGGCCAGGGGCTCCACGATGGAGGCACAAGCCAACAAGGCGCGTCCTGGGGGTTTGTCGCGCCCTGTTGCCTCGTAGCCCCCTCGGGCGTCCTCCGATGCCCCTCTGTGACCTATAAATTCTCTAAAATCCTAAAAACCCTAAGGAGCAACCCGAAACACTTTTTCCGCCGCCGCAAGTCTCTGTTCCGCCGTGTGCCCATCCGGAGCCCTGTTCCGGTGTACTGCCGGAGGGGGGATCGATCACGGAGGGCCTCTACATCATCCTTGCTGCTCCCATGGTGATGTGTGAGTAGTTTACCATGGACCTACGGGTCCGTTGTTAGTACCTAGATGGCTATCTCCCTCTCTCTCTTGATCTTCAATACAATGATCATCGCATCTTCGTTTTGATCTATCCGATGTAATTCTTTTGTTCGGTGCTTTTGTTGGGATCCGATGAATTGTGGGTTTATGTTCAGATTATTCATAAAAATATTTGAGTCTTCTCTCAAATTTATTATGATTCTTATTTGCATGATCATTATAGCTTTGTAAATCTCTCTAGTCTAATGAAATAGTTTGGCCAACTAGATTGATATTTCTTCAGTGAGACGGGTGCATTGTAGTGGGTTCAGTCTGGCGGTGCTCTATATCCCAGTGACAGAGAGGGACAAGACACGTCTTTGTATTGTTGCCACTAAGGATAAAACAATGGGTTTATTTCATATTAATTGAATTCTCTTTGTCTACATCATGTCATCGTTCTCCAAGCATTACTCTGTTTTACTTAATACTCTAGATGCATGCTGGATAGCGGTCGATGGGTGGAGTAATAGTAATATGTGCAGGCAAGAGTTGGCCTATTTTCTTATGGACGTGATGCCTATATATACATGATCATTGCCGTGAATAAAGACAGCATAACTATGTGCTTTTCTATCAATTTCCCAATGGTAATTTGTCTACCCACCTTATGCTTACTATATGAGAGATGCCACTAGGGAAAACAATGGCCCCCGCATCTATTCACTTATAAATTTACAAAATCTTTCAATACCTTGCTGACATTTATTATATTATATTTTATTTTGCAATTTTCAATTATCTACTATCATCTACACACTTCATTTTCTTGCAAATAACGAGACCAAGGGGATTGACAACCCTCTTCTGCGTTGGGTGCAAGTGTTTGCTCTTTTGTGTGCAGTCGCTGAAGATGGTGGTTGGCAGTTATTCTTATTGGTTTGATAAACCTTGCTTCTCTACTGAGGGAAATACTTATCCGTAGTGTGCTGCATCACCCGTTCCTCTTCAGGGAAAACCCAACGGAGATCACAAGCATCAGGAAGGATTTCTGGCGCCGTTGCCGGGGAGTATCATCAACCAACTATCAAGTAACTTCGCACAAATTATCATGCACTTGTTCTTCTTTTTATTTGCTTTCGTATTTAGTTTGCTTCATAAAAATCAAAAATACAAAAATATTTATCTTTGCTAGTTACTAGTTTAATTCCTTGATTGCTAGTTTACTTGTCATGCTTGTTACTTTGTTTGCTCGGTCACCATGTCTCAAGATACTACTAAGTTCTGTGACTTCTCAAATACTAATAACAATGATTTTATTAGTACTCCTATACCACGTGCCACTAGTGCGGAGGCTTTTGATATTAATGCTGCATTGCTGAATCTTGTGATGAATGATCAATTTTCAGGAAGTCCTAATGAGGATCCCGTTGCTCATCTTAATACCTTTGTTGACCTTTGTGATATGCAAAAGAAAAAGGACATGGATAAATATGTTGTGAAATTAAAATTATTTCCTTTTTCACTAAGATATAAAGCTAAGGCTTGGTTTTCATCTTTACCACATAATAGTATTGGAACATGGGATAAGTGTAAAGATGCTTTTATTGCCAAGTATTTTCCTCCTACTAAGACCATGTCCCTTAGAAATCAAATTATGAATTTTAAACGACATGATCAAGAACATGTTGCACAATCTTGGGAGAGTATGAAATTGATGATTAGAAATTGACCTACTCATGGTTTAAACTTGTGGATGACTATCCAAAATTTCTATGCTGGACTAAACTTTGTGTCTAGAAATCTTCTATATTCTGCTGCAGGTGGTACCTTTATGGATGTGACCTTAGGAGAGACCAATAAACTTCTGGACAACATCATGACAAATACTCTCAATGCCATACCGAAAGAGCTCCAACTAGTAAGAAGGTAAATTCTGTTGAGGAAATCGCTACTTTGAGTGAAAAAGTAGATGCTGTTATGAATATAGTTGATAGCAAAAATACTCATGTTGATCCAAATGATATGCCCTTGTATGCCTTGGTTGAGAAAAATTATGATGCTATTGATGTGGACTTTATCTCACGAAACAATTTCAACAACAATGCTTATAGAGGATATTTCAATGCTAGGTCGTATCCCGGTAATTCCTCTAACAACTATGGAAACTCTTATGCAAATTCTTATGGAAATTCTTCTACAAATTCTAATAAGATACCCTCTGATCTTGAGAACGCAATTAAAGAATTTATTAGTTCTCAAAAGATATTTAATACTATGGTAGAAGAAAAGTTGCATACGATTGATGTTCTGGCTAAAAACATGGATAGAATTGCCCTTGATGTTTAAACTCTTAAAAGTAAAACTTTGCCACCCAAGCATGATTTTAATGAGACTATTAAATCTGCCCAAATATCTATGAAAACAAGGAGAGGACTGCTAATTTGAAAGCTAAGCGGGAATTCTTAGAAAAAGCTCTTCCACCAGTTTTTCATCGGAATCATGATGGAGATCTTAAAATGCTTGGCACTTCTCCTATTGAAACTTTGTTTACTTATCTAAAAATAAATGATAAAGGGGCTGGAGTTGAGTCAACTCTATCTAGAGAGAGTCCCGTTTGCTTGGAGGGTGATGATTCTAATGATAAAAATGAAAAAAGTGGGTTTGGAGAGGTTAAAACTTTAACTAGTGATGTGGCCACTATCTTGGATTACAAGGACTTTAATTATGAAAGTTTCACTTTATTAGAATGTATTCCTAGTTGCAATCCATTATTAGCTTACCCAATGCTTATGAACAAAATAAAGCTTTTACTCAACATATAGTAGAAGCAATGATAAATGCTTATGATGAGAAACTGGAACTAGAAGTTTTTATTCCTAGAAAATTGCATGATGAATGGGAAACTACTATCAAAATAAATCTTAAAGAATGTGAATGCAATGCTTTGTATGACCTTGGTGCTAGTGTTTCAACTATACCTAAATCTCTTTGCCATATGCTTGGTCTCACTAATATTCAAGATTGTTCCCTAAACTTGCATCTTGCGGACTCTACCATCAAGAAACCTTTAGGTAGAATAAATGATGTGCTTATATTTGCAAATAGAAATTATGTGGCTGTAGATTTCATTGTGCTTGATATTGAATGCAATGCTACGTGTCCAATACTACTTGGAAGACCTTTCTTACGAACTATAGGTGCAATTATTGATATGAAAGAGGGAAACATAAGATTCCAATTCCCATAAATAAAGGGATGGAACACTTACCTAGGTATAGAATTAAACCACCTTATGAATCAATCATGAGGGCTACTTATGGGTGGAGAGTCAAGGATGACAACACTTGAAACTATGCATTATGCCTACCTAGGGGCGTAAAACAATAACGCTAGTTGGGAGGCAACCCAATAGTTATCTTTAAATTCTTGCTTTTTTACTTTCTGTTTATTTTTGACAACATGATTATTTGCTCTAAAATGATTGTGTTTTCATGTTTAAATTAGTGTTTGTGCCAAGCAAAGCCTTTGGGATGACTTACAAGATAAGTAGAACTGATACGGTGCAAAAACAGATACTTTAGCGCCCAGTGCAGAATTTCTCTGATTTTACTGGAACGTATTTTTGATCGGAATTTTTTACACAGTATTTCTATACAAAGTCTTCAGGTTTTCATAAGTTTTCAGAATTTTTAGATTTACAGAAATATAGGTTATCTACAGATCTTTACAAATTGTTCTGTTTTAGATAGATTCTATTTTTTGCTTGCATACTTTACTTGTTTTGATGATGCTATGGATTATATCGGGGGTATAAGTCATGGAGGAGTTAGAATAAAGTAACTTATGAAATAACAAAATAATAATCAATTTATAACAGTACCTGAAGTATTTGATATCTTTTCTATACTAACGGATCTCACGAAGGTTTTGTTGAGTTTTGTGTGCTGAAGTTTTCAAGTTTTGGGTGTTATCGCAATGTACAAAGGAATAAGGAGTGGCAAGAGCCAAAGCTTGGGGATGCCCAAGGCACCCAAGGTAATATTATAGGAGGACTCAAGCGTCTGATACGTCTCCAACGTATCTATAATTTTTGCTTGTTCCATGCTGTTATATTATCATTCTTGGATGTTTTACAATCATTTTATACTAACTTTATTTCATTTTTTGGGACTAACCTATTGACATAGTGCCAAAGTGCCAGCTGCTGTTTTTGCTTGTTTTTTACTTCACAGAATATCAGTACCAAACGGAGTCCAATCGCAACGAAACTTTTTGGAGATTTTTTTGGACCAAAAGACACCCAGTGGGCCAAAGAAGTGCCAGAGAGGTGGGCTGTGGAGGCCACAACCCACCAGGGCGCGCCAGGGGGCCCCCGGCGCGCCCTGATGGGTTGTGCCCCCACGGGCCCCCCCTCCACTGCCTCTGACGCCTATAAATTCCCAAATATTTAGAAAATCCTAGGGGAGTCGACGAAACACAATTCCAGCTGCCGCAAGTTCTAGAACCTCGAGATCCAATCTAAACACCATCACGGAAGGGTTCATCTTCTTCATAGGTGCCTCTCCGATGATGCGTGAGTAGTCCACCATAGACCTACGGGTCCGTAGGAAGTAGCTAGATGGCTTCCTCTCTCTCTTTTGATTCTTAATACAATGGTCTCTTGGAGATCTATTTGATGTAAACTTTTGCGGTGTGTTTGTTGGGATCCGATGAATTTTGAGTTCATGATCAATTTCTATCCATGAATATTATTTGAGTCTACTTTGATCTCTTATATGCATGATTACTTTTAACCTCGTATTTCTTCTTCGAATCTTTGGTTTAGTTAGGCCGACTAGATCAATTTTTCTTGCCATGGGAAGAGGTGCATTGTGATGGGCTCGATCTTGCGGTGTCCTTTCCCAGTGACAGAAGGGGGAGCAAGGCACGCATGTATCATTGCCATTAAGGATAACAAGATGGGGTCTATTCCTACATGAATAGATCTTGTCTACATCATGTCATTGTTCTTATTGCATTACTCCGTTTTCCATGAACTTAATACACTAGATGCATGCTGGAGTCGGTCTACTTATCTTGGATGTGATGCCTATATAATGATCATCGCTTTGGATATTGTCATGATTATTTGATCTTCTATCAATTGCCCAACAGTAATTTGTTCACCCACCGTGCGCTATGCTCATGAGAGAAGCCACTAGTGAATCCTACGGCCCTCGGGTCTACTTTTCCAACATATTGCTTTCCGATCTATCTTTTTGCCTCTTTGTTTTCCGATCTACAAAACCAAAAACCCAAAAATATATTGCTACACTTTTTATTTGCCCTTTTTATTTTGTGTTCTTTAGAGATCTATCTCTCCTATCTATCACTACCTAATCTATCTTTTTATCGTAGAGAGATTGACAACCTGTCTTTCGCGTCGGGCTGCAAGTATTTGTTATTTGTGTGCAGGTGCTGCTTATTGGGTGGTGGAGATCCTCCTACTGGTTCGATAACCTTGGTTTCATAACTGAGGGAAATACTTACCGTCGCGGTGCTGCATCATCCCTTCCTCTCTGGGGAAATACCGACGCAGTCTCAAGCCACGTCAAAGGAATTTCTGGCGCCATTGCGGGGAAGGAAGCGGTCTCTTCTACGTGCCAATCTCAGGCGCCGAGGAGACTCCATCATCATCTACCAGGTTCCTAATCACAAATCTCATCTCCTTGCAATTACATTATTTGCCATTTTCCTCTCGTTTTCCTCTCCCCCACTTCACCAATTTGCCGTTTTATTCGAACTATTTTTCGTTTGCCTTTTTCTCGTCAGATCTCTTGCTTGCTTGCAATCTTGTTTGCGTAGTCACGATGACACAAGAAAACACCAAGTTGTGTGATTTTTCCAATACTAATAACAATGATTTTATTAGTACTCCGATTTCTCCTCCTGCCACTAGTGCGGAGTGATGACCCAAAAGTATAGGGGATCCATCGTAGTCCTTTCGATAAGTAAGAGTGTCGAACCCAACGAGGGGCAGAAGGAAATGACAAGCGGTTTTCATCAAGATAATTTCTACAAGCACTGAAATTGTAGGTAATAGATAGTTTGATAGCAAAGTAATTTGTAACAAGCAAGTAATGGTAACGGTAAACAAGGGGAAGCAATATAGCCCAATCCTTTTGAGGCAAAGGACAGGAGAGAACAATCACTAGTAATAGGCAAAGTGTTCTTGAGGGTACACGGGAATTTCATCTAGTCACTTTTATCATGTTGGTTTGATTCGTGTTTGCTACTTTGATAATTTGATATGTGGGTGGACCGGTGCTAAGGTGCTGTTCTTACTTGAACTACCAACCTACTTATGATTAACCCCCTCGCAAGCATCCGCAACTATGAGAAAAGTATTAAGACAAAGTCTAACCATAGCATTAAACATGTGGATCCAAATCAGCCCCTTACGAAGTAGCGCATAAACTAGGGTTTAAGCTTCTGTCACTCTAGCAACCCATCATCTAATAACTACTCCACAATGCATTCCCTTAGGCCCATGAATGGTGAAGTGTCATGTAGTCGACGTTCACATGACACCACTAAGGGAATCACAACATACATATCATCAAAATATCGAACACATATCAAATTCACATGATTACTCGCAACATGACTTCTCCCGTGACCTCAAGAACAAAGGTAACTACTCACAAATAATAATCATGCTCAAGATCAGAGGAGTAATGAATATCATAATGGATCTAAACATATAATCTTCCACCAAATAAACCATATAGCAATCAACTACACAAGGTAATCAACACTACTAGTCACCCACAGGTACCAATCTGTGGTTCCGGTACAAAGATTGAACACAAGAGATGAACTAGGGTTTGAGAGGAGATGGTGCTGTTGAATATGTTGATGAAGATTGGCCTCCCAAAGATGAGAGGGGTGTTGGTGATGACGATAGCTTCGATTTCCCCCTCCGGGAGGGAAGTTCCCCCGGCGGAATCGCTCCGCCGGAGGGCAAAGTGCTCCTACCCAAGTTCTGCCTCGAGGCGACATCGCTTCATCCCGAAAGTCCTCCTCCTATTTTTTTATGTTTTCTGGGAATATGTACCAGAAGATGGGCTCCGAAGGTGGGCCAGGGTGAGCACCACCCACCAGGCCGCGCTAGGGGGTGCCTGGCGCGCCCTGGTGGGCACTCCTCACCATGTGGCCCCCCTCCGGTAGATTTTGGTTCCAGTATTTTTTATTAATTCCAAAAATAATCACCGTAAAGTTTCAGCTTCATTGGAGGTGTGCAGAATAGGTATCTCTGACGTGCTTTTCTTGGGTCCAGAATTCCAGCTGCTGGTATTCTCCCTCTTTGTGTAAACCTTGCATATTATGAGAGAAAAGGCATTAGAATCACTCCCCAAAGCATTATTATTCAACAAAACAAAGTAAATAACAGTAGGAAATCATGATGCAAAATGGACGTATCAACTCCCCCAAGCTTAGACCTTGCTTGTCCTCAAGCGAAAACCGAAATTGAAAAGCATGTCCACATGGTTTGAGAGAGAGGTGTCGATAAAAACAAAATACGGACATAGAAGCATCATGCTTATTAACATAACAGCAACAAACTCTAACATAAGAACTTATTTCAATATATTTTTATCATAAAGCTTCCTATGAACAAGTAAAAATTCATCACAACATAGAAGTATGAAGCATAAACCTTATTGGAAGCCAACAAACTGTGTTCTCAGTCAACTTTGCAACTACAATTCATCATATTTTCAGAAAGGGTCTCATGTCGGAGCCTTTTGCCAAGTCCACATACCCATCCATCATTTATTCTTGTATGATTGCTAACGCTCACGGCATACCCATGAACAAAAAGATTTCAACCGGACACATAGGAAGATAGGGGCTTATTGTTTTGCCTCCCAACGTATTCACCTCAAGGGTGATGTCAACAATAATTACTCATGTCCACCCATATCCAACTGGATATATGTGCCTAGATCTTTCCTCACCACATGATGCTTGCAAAGGAAAAAGTAAAAAGGAATAGAGAAGAATACTTTGACTCTTCCATAAAAGTAAGTGCATAAAAGTAAAAGATAGGCCCTTCGGAGAGGGAAGCAGAGGTTGTCATGCGCTTATTGGTTTGTATGCCCAATCCCTTAATGTAAAAGAACGTCACACTATATTGCCCCCTATGATAGCAACCTTTATTATGCAGTCCGTCACTTTTATTACTTTGCCATCATAAGTTCGTATAACGCTCAATTTTCTCTTACACTAATTGATCAAAACACTTTTAGAAGCAATTTTTATTGCCTTATTGCACCGATGACAACTTACTTGAGGGATCTTTCTCGATCCATAGGTAGGTATGGTGGACACTCAAGGAGAGAGTCTGGGTTTGGGTTTTTGGATGCACAAGTAGTATCTCTACGTAGTGCGGAATTTTTGGCTAGCAAAGATATTGAGCAAGCACCACATGTTGAAGGATCTATGACAATATAACTTCTATGTGGATATGAACAAACCTAAATCATTACGTTGTCTTCCTTGTCCAACGTCAACAATTTTGACATATAATATTTGATGGGGGCTCACAATCTTAAAAAATGTCCAAGATAGTGTATTTGCATGTGAATCTTTTCTTCCCTAATTAATTCTTTCATGGATTGCATAATTGACCAATGCTATGTTCGTGAATCTCCAATAAATTTTACTACTTATACTTTTCCTTATGTGATTTCATTACTCGCCATAAGATTAGCATATGATTCTTTCCATTTATTGTCTTTCTTTTATTTGATTGCAACAAGAAAGTAGAGAAGCAAATACTCAAACTAAACTTTATTATATAACTTTCACTCGATTACATAGATAGGTGGGCCGCAAAACTAACACACGAAAATAGATCTCGCTAAACTTTTATTGGACTAAGGCAAAGGGAAACTAAAGATAGAACTAAAATATGTAAAGGTGAATAAAAGTGGTGGTGATACGATACCGGGGCACCTCCCCCAAGCTTGGCTCAAGCCAAGGGGAGTGCCCATACCCATGTACTCAAGTCTCCTTTGGTGGTGGTGATGAAGAAGGTGGAGGTGTAGAAGAAGCCTTCTTCTTCAACTTATATTTAAGCATAAAGTTTTCCTCCCTTAGATCATCATTCTCCAATTCAAGCTTTAATATCCTTTGGCATAAGGCCTCCTTGCTTTCCTGTAGAAATCGAGACGGGATAAATTGGACCTTAGGTTTGTATCTTCTAGGGAGGCTTGACTTCTTGAATTCCACATGCATGTCTCCGGGTTGAGGCAATGGATCATCCTCTTCCTCAGAGCTGTCATCTTTTGTTTCCTGCATGGTAGAATCTTATTCCTCCTCCGAGGTCCATAGATAGGGGTAAATCTCCCTAAAGATCTTCGGGTCTAGAACATAGGGATCAACATGGCTCCCCCCATCTGAATCTTGAGACGACATATTCTCAGATCTGTCAGGAAAACAGCACGAAACAAGAACAGGGTATTTTTCTGCGATGCGTTCGTCAAAACAGTCGGGGGTATATATAGAGAATTTTTATTCTTGGGAAACAAGTATTAGGAAGGAAAACGGAGTCGGGAAGGCATCCGAGGTGGGCAGCACCCACGAGGGCGCGCCCTGGTGTATCATGCTCTCCTCGATCACCTTCCGGTTTATTTTTTTATTCCTAAAATTCTAAAATATTCCAAAACTGACAGAAAATATTTTTGCGGATTTTTCGGAGTCCGTTTACTTGCGATAACATTGCTTTCAACGTTATGGTTTGGATAACATTGCTTTCAATGTTAATAGGCGTACCTGAGATATAATGCTTAATTCTTTGGCCATTGACCACCTTCGGGTTCGTACCTTCGGCGTTATTAATCTTGATAGCTCCAGAACGATAAACCTCTTCAATGATATATGGTCCCTCCCATTTGGAGAGAAGCTTTTCTGCGAAAAATCTTAAATGAGAGTTGAACAAAAGAACATAATCTCCTATTTTAAATTCCCGCTTTTGGATTCTTTTGTCATGCCATCTTTTTACTTTTTCTTTGAATAGCTTGGCATGTTCATACACTTGGGTTCTCCATTCATCTAGTGAGCTAATATCAAATAGCCTCTTCTCCCCGGCAAGTTTGAAATCATAATTGAGTTCTTTAATTGCCCAGAATGGTTTGTGTTCTAATTCTAGAGGCAAATGACAAGCCTTCCCATACACCACTTTATATGGAGACATACCCATAGGATTTTTATAAGTTGTTCTATAGGCCCAAAGTGCATCATCTAATTTCTTAGACCAATTCTTACGAGACCTATTGACAGTTTTTTGTAATATTAATTTTATTTCTCTATTGCTAAGTTCTACTTGACCGTTAGATTGAGGATGATAGGGTGATGCAATTCCATGGTTAACATCATATTTAGCAAGCATCTTACGGAAAGCACCATGAATAAAGTGTGAACCACCATCGGTCATTAAATATCTAGGGACTCCAAACCTCGGAAAGATAACCTCTTTAAGCATTTTAATGGAAGTGTGGTGATCAGCACTACTAGTTGGAATAGCTTTTACCCACTTAGTGACATAATCAACCGCAACTAAAATATGAGTGTACCCGTTAGAGGAAGGAAAAGGCCCCATATAATCAAAACCCCATACGTCAAATGGTTCAACAACAAGTGAATAATTCATTGGCATTTCCTGACGCTTACTGATATTACCAATTCTTTAGCAACAATGTAATTAGCATAATTAGCATACCAAGGTGTGTTGTGTGAGACACTTATTGCAGCTAACTGTTTGTCAGGGAAACTATCATCAATAGGTAGTGGGTCATCAAGAATATTTTCTAACCTAGACAAGTTATTAGCTACGGGGTTCTCAGCTCCTTTTCTATCAACAATATGTAAGTCAAATTCTTGAAGCAAGAGAACCCACCTAATGAGTCTTGGTTTAGCATCTTTCTTTTCCATAAGATATTTTATAGCCGCATGATCGGTGTGAACAATAAATTTGGAGTCAACAATATAGGATCTAAATTTATCACAAGCAAACACAACTGCTATCAATTCTTTTTCAGTAGTGGCATAATTTCATTGGGCACTATCTAGAGTTTTACTAGCATAATGGATAACATTCAATTTCTTATCAACTCTTTGTCCTAGGACAACACCAACAACATAATCACTAGCATCACACATAATTTCAAAAGGCAAGTTCCAATCAGGTGGTTGAACGATAGGTGCAGAGGTTAAGGCTTTCTTGAGTGGTTCAAAGGCTTCCACACAATCATCATGAAAAACAAAAGGAATATCCTTTTGCAGAAGATTAGTAAGAGGCCTAGAAATTTTAGAGAAGTCTTTAATGAACCTCCTATAAAAACCAGCATGACCAAGGAAACTTCGAATACCTTTAATATCTTTAGGACATGGCATTTTCTCAATTGCATCAACCTTAGGTTTATCCACCTCAATACCTCGCTCAGATATTTTATGCCCCAAGACAATACCTTCATTAACCATAAAGTGGCACTTCTCCCAATTCAAGACAAGATTAGTTTGTTCACATCTCTGCAAAACTTGATCAAGGTTGCTTCAGCAATAATCAAAAGAAGTTCCATAAATGGAAAAATCATCCATGAAAACCTCCACAATCTTTTCACAAAAATCAGAGAATATAGCAGTCATACATATTTGAAAGGTAGCAGGTGCATTGCATAAACCAAAAGGCATACGTCTATAAGCATAGGTTCCAAAAGGGCAAGTAAAGATGGTATTTGAGAGAAACCAGAATATCCATCTAGGAAACAAAAGTGTGTGTGCTTAGATAGTCTCTCTAGCATTTGATCAATGAAAGGCAAGGGGTAATGATTTTTTCTAGTAGCTTTATTTAATTTTTTAAAATCAATTACCATTCTATAGCCAGTGATAACTCTTTGTGGAATGAGTTCATTCTTATCATTAGGAACAATGGTAATACTTCCTTTCTTAGGGACACAATGAACGGGACTTACCCCTCTACTATCAGCTATGGGATAGATTATACCTGCTTCCAGAAGCTTTAATATTTCAATTCTTACCACTTCTTTCATCTTAGGATTCAATCGCCGTTGGTGATCAACAACGGGTTTAGCATCTGGTTCCATATTGATCTTGTGCTAACATAGAGTGGGACTAATGCCCTTAAGATCATCAAGAGTATATCCAATAGCATCCCGGTGCTTCCTTAGAGCTTTCAATATTCTTTATTCTTCATGTTCTGAAAGGTTAGCACTGATAATAACAGGATATATCTTTTTCTCATCAAGATAAGCATACTTCAAAGTGTCAGGCAATTGTTTCAATTCAAACACGGGATCACCTTTAGGTGGAGGAGGACCTCCAAGAGTTTCAATAGGCAAATTGTGTTTCAAGAGAGGTTGTTGTTCGAAGAAAATTTGATCTATTTCATTTCTTTCACGCATGTGCATATCATTTTCATGGTCGAGCAAATATTGTTCTAAAGGATCAATAGGAGGCACAACAATAGAAGCAAGACCAAAGATAATGGGACAAAAGTCATCTTGTGGGGAACCAAGAACTAGAAAATCAGTAGGGTATTTTACTTTCCCACATAAGACTTCAACATCTCTAACAATCTCAAGTGGTGTGATAGTATCTCTAGTAGCAAGTTTAATAGTAACATCAATATCTTCCATTTTAGCAGGTGCTATTTCATTCATAATTTCTTGGTATAAGGTAAAAGGGATAGCACTCACACTAGCACCTAAATCACATAAACCATGGTAGCAATGATCTCCTATTTTAACTGAGACAATGGGCAAGCCTTCTATAGGTCTATGTTTATCTTTCTTATCAGGCTTAGCGATTCTAGCGGCTTCATCACAAAGGTAAATGACTTGCCCATCAATATTTTCTTCCAAGAGATCTTTAACCATTGCAACACTAGGTTCTACTTTAATTTGCTCAGGGGGTTTAGGTGCTCTTATATTACTCTTATGAACCACGGTTGAGACCTTAGCATGTTCCTTTATCCTAACAGGGAAAGGTGGCTTTTCAATATAAGCAGTAGGCACAACTGGATCAACATTGTAAAAGATGGTTTCTTCTTTAGTTATGACCGGTTCTTTAATTTGTTCTTTAACAGGGGGATGATACTTAAACCACTTCTCCTTAGGGAGATCAACGTGAGTAGCAAATGTTTCACAGTAAGAGGCTACTATCTCAGAGTCAAGTCCATATTTAGTGCTAAACTTGTGAAAAGTATCGGTACTCATAAAAGATTTAACACAATCAAATTCAAGCTTTATACCTGACTCATTACCTTCGTCGAGTTCCCAATCTTTAGAGTTGCTTTTAATTCTTTCTAAGAGATCCCACTTGAATTCAATAGTCTTCATCATATAAGAACCAGCACAAGAAGTATCGAGCATTGATTGATCATTATGAGAAAGCCGAGCATAAAAATTCTGAATGATAACTTCCCTCGGAATGTCATGATTGGGGCATGAATATAACATTGACTTAAGCCTCCCTCAAGCTAGAGCGATACTTTCTCCTTCACGAGGCCAAAAATTATATATATAATTCCGATCATGATGAAATAGATGCATAGGATAAAACTTTTGATGGAATTCCAATTGCAAACGATTCCAGTTCCACGATCCAAGATCATCACATAGCCTATACCATGTCAATGCTTTTCCCTCCAAAGATAAAGGGAAAACTTTCTTCTTAATTTCATCTCCGGGAAAACCTGCAAGCTTAAATAATCCACATATTTCGTTCACATATAAAAGATGCATATCAGGATGTTCAGTTCCATCTCCTGCATAAGGTTTAGCAAGCAAGTGTTCTACCATACCGGAAGGAATTTCATAAGCAACATTTTCAGTAGGTGCTGTAGGTTGAGGGGTAACTAATTGTGGTTCCTGTCGAGGTGAAGATACCCCGAGCAAACCCCTCAAATGATTGTTCTCCATTGTAGCAAGTAGCAATAAATTTCAGCACGTAGTATAAGTTTTTCCTTACCGATCTCCACTTACCAAGAGCGCTTCACTCGCTGGAAACGGTGCCAGAAAAGAGTCTTGATGACCCACAAGTATAGGGGATCAATCGTAGTCCTTTCGATAAGTAAGAGTGTCGAACCCAATGAGGAGCAGAAGGAAATGACAAGCGGTTTTCCGCAAGGTAATTTCTGCAAGCACTGAAATTGTAGGTAATAGATAGTTTGATAGCAAAGTAATTTGTAACGAGCAAGTAACGGTAACGGTAAACAAGGTGTAGCTAGATAGCCCAATCCTTTTGAGGCAAAGGACAGGCCCGAACAATCACTAGTAATAGGCAAAGTGTTCTTAAGGGTACACGGGAATTTCATCTAGTCACTTTTATCATGTTGGTTTGATTTGTGTTCGCTACTTTGATAATTTGATATGTGGGTGGACCGGTGCTAAGGTACTGTTCTTACTTGAGCTAACAACCTACTTATGATTAACCCCCTCGCAAGCATCCACAACTAGCGCATAAACATGTGGATCCAAATCAGCCCCTTACGAACTAGCGCATAAAGTAGGGTTTAAGCTTCTATCACTCTAGCAACCCATCATCTAATAACTACTCCACAATGCATTCCCTTAGGCCCATGAATGGTGAAGTGTCATGTAGTCGACGTTCACATGACACCACTAAGGGAATCACAACATACATATCATCAAAATATCGAACACATATCAAATTCACATGATTACTCGCAACATGACTTCTCCCGTGACCTCAAGAACAAAGGTAACTACTCACAAATAATAAACATGCTCAAGATCAGAGAGGTATTGAATAGCATAATGGATCTGAACATATAATCTTCCACCAAATAAACCATATAGTAATCAACTACGCAAGGTAATCAACACTACTAGTCACCCACAGGTACCAATCTGAAGTTCCGATACAAAGATTGAACACAGGAGATGAACTAGGGTTTGAGAGGAGATGGTGCTGTTGAAGATTTTGATGAATATTGGCCTCCCAAAGATGAGAGGGGTGTTGGTGATGACGATAGCTTCGATGTCCCCCTCCGGGAGGGAAGTCCCCCGGGCGGAATCGCTCCGCCGGAGGGCAAAAGAGCTCCTGCCCAAGTTCCGCCTCGAGGCGGTGGCGCTTCATCCCGAAAGTCCTCCCTTTATTTTTTCTAGGTCAAGAGAGACCTTATACCAGAAGATGGGCACCGGAGGTGGTCCAGGCTGAGCACAACCCATCAGGGCGCGCCGAGGGGGGCCTGGCGCGCCCTGGTGGGTTGTGCCCACCTGGGGGGCCTCCTCCGGTAGATTCCAGCTCCAGTATTTTTTTATTAAATGTAAAAATAATCAAGGTAAAATTTAAGCTTCATTGGAGTTGTGCAGAATAGGTATCTCTGACGTGCTTTTCTTGGGTCCAGAATTCCAGCTACCGGTATTCTCCCTCCTTGTGTACACCTTGCATATTATGAGAGAAAAGGCATTAGAATCACTCCCCAAAGCATTATTATTCAACAAAACAAAGTAAATAACAGTAGGAAATCATGATGCAAAATGGACGTACCAACTCCCCCAAGCTTAGACGTCGCTTGTCCTCAAGCAAAAGCCGATATTGAAAAGCATGTCCACATGGTTTGAGAGAGAGGTGTCGATAAAAAAAAAATACGGACATAGAAGCATCATGCTTATTATCATAACAGCAATAAACTCTAACATAAGAACTTATTTCAATACATTTTTTATCATAAAGCTTCTTATAACAAGTAACAATTCATCACAACATAGAAGTATGAAGCATAAACCTTATTGGAAACCAACAAACTGTGTTCTCAGTCAACTTTGCAACTACAATTAATCATATTTTTAGAAAGGGTCTCATGTCGGAGCCTTTTGGCAAGTCCACATACTCAACCATCATTTAGTCTTCTATGATTGCTAATGCTCACGGCATACCCATGAACAAAAAGTTTCAACCGGACACGTAGGAAGATAGGGGCTTATAGTTTTGCCTCCCAGCTCACTCACCTCAAGGGTGATGTCATCAATAATAACTCATGTTCACCCATATCCAACTGGATATATGTGTCTAGATCTTTCCTCACCACATGATGCTTGCAAAGAAAAAGTAAAAAGGAATAGGGAAGAATACTTTGACTCTTTCATAAAAGTAAGTGCATAAAAGTAAAAGATAGGCCCTTCGTAGAGGGAAGCAGAGGTTATCATGCGCTTATTGGTTTGTATGCCCAATCCCTTAATGTAAAAGAACGTCACGCTATATTGACCCCTATGATAGCAACCTTTATTATGCAGTCCGTCACTTTTATTACTTTGCCATCATAAGTTCGTATAGCCCTCAATTTTCTCTTAAACTAATTGATCAAAATACTTTTAGAAGCAATTTTTATTGCCTTGTTGCACCGATGACAACTTACTTGAAGGATCTTTCTCGATCCATAGGTAGGTATGGTGGACACTCAAAGAAAGAGTTTGGTTTGGGTTTTTGGATGCACAAGTAGTATCTCTACTTAGTGCGGAATTTTTGGCTAGCAAAGATATTGGGCAAGCACCACATGTTAAAGGATCTATGACAATATAAGTTCTATGTGGATATGAACAAACATAAATCATTACGTTGTCTTCCTCGTCCAACGTCAACAATTTTGACATATAATATTTGATGGGGGCTCACAATCATAAAGGATGTCCAAGATAGTGTATTTGCATGTGAATCTTCTCTTCCCTTATTAATTCTTTCATGAATTGCATCATTGACCAATGCTATGTTTGCCAATCTCCTACAAATTTTACTACTTATACTTTTCCTTATGTGATGTCATTACTCACCATAAGATTAGCATATGATTCTTTTCATTTGTTTCTTTTCCTTTATTTGATTGCAACAAGAAAGTAGAGACGCAAAAACTCAAACTAAACTTTATTATATAACTTTCACTCGATTACATAGATAGATAGGCCACGGAACTAACACACGAAAATAGATCATACTAAATTTTTTATTCAACTAAAGCAAAGGGAAACTAAAGATCGAACTAAAATAGGTAAAGGTGAATAAAAGTGATGGTGATACGATACCGGGGCACCTCCCCAAAGCTTGGCTCAAGCCAAGGGGAATGCCCATACCCGTGTGCTCAAGTCTCCTTTGGTGGTGACGGTGAAGAAGGTGGAGGTGTAGAGGAAGCCTTCTTCTTCAACTTATATTTAAGCATAAAATTTTCCTCCCTTAGATCATCATTCTCCAACTCAAGCTTTAATATCCTTTGGCATAGGGCATTCTTGCTTTCCTGCAGAAAACGAGATGGGATAAATTGGACCTTAGGTTTGTATCTTGTAGGGAGGCTTGATGTCTTGAATTCCACATGCATATCTCCAGGTTGAGGCAATGGATCATCCTCTTCCTCAGAGCTGTCATCTTTTGTTTCCTGCATGGTAGCATCTTCTTCCTCCTCCGAGGTCCATAGGTAGGGGTAAATTTCCCTAAAGATCTTCGGGTCTGGAACATAGGGATCGACATGGCTCACTCCTTCCGAATCTTGAGACGACATATTTTCAGATCTGTCAGGGAAACAGCAAGAAACAAGAACAGAGGATTTTTCTACGATGCGGTCGTCAAAACAGTCGGGGGTATATATAGAGAATTTTTATTCTTGGGAAACAAGTATTTGGAAGGAAAACGGAGTCGGGAAGGCACCCGAGGTGGGCCTGGCGTGCCCTGGTGTATCGTACTCACCTCGATCACCTTTCGGTTTATTTTTTATTTCCAAAATGCTAAAATATTCCAAAACTGACAAAAAATATTTTTGCGGATTTTTCGGAGTCCGTTTACTTACCGTATCACGTACCTCCTATTTTTAAATATTCTGGAGTGTTTCGGAAGGTTTCTTTTATGTGTTCCTCCGGTGTCATGGTTTGGATAACATTGCTTTCAACGTTAATAGGCGTACCTGAGATATAATGCTTAATTCTTTGTCCATTGACCACCTTCGGGTTAGTACCTTCGGCGTTATTAATCTTGATAGCTCCAGAACGATAAACCTCTTCGATAATATATGGTCCTTCCCATTTTGAGAGAAGCTTTCCTGCAAAAAATCTTAAACGAGAGTTGAACAAAAGAACATAATCTCCTATTTTGAATTCCCGCTTTTGGATTCTTTTGTCATGCCATCTTTTTACTTTTTCTTTGAATAGCTTGGCATTTTCATAGGCTTGGGTTCTCCATTCATCTAGTGAGCTAATATCGAATAACCTCTTTTCACCAGCAAGTTTGAAATCATAGTTGAGTTCTTTAATTGCCCAAAATGCTTTGTGTTCTAGTTCTAGAGGCAAATGACAAGCTTTCCCATATACCATTTTGTATGGAGACATACCCATAGGATTTTTATAAGCTGTTCTGTAGGCCCAAAGTGCGTCATCTAATTTCTTAGACCAATTCTTATGAGACCTATTGACAGTTTTTTGTAATATTAATTTTATTTCTCTATTGCTAAGTTCAACTGGACCACTAGATTGAGGATGATAGGGTGTTGCAATTCTATGGTTATCATCATATTTAGCAAGCATCTTACGGAAGGCACCATGGATAAAATGTGAACCACCATCGGTCATTAAATATCTAGGGACTCCGAACCTCGGAAAGATAACCTCTTTAAGCATTTTAATGGAGGTGTGGTGATTGGCACTACTAGTTGGAATAGCTTCTACCCACTTAGTGACATAATCAACCACAACAAAAATATGAGTGTACCCATTGGAGGAAGGAAAAGGCCCCATATAATCAAAACCCCAAACGTCAAATGGTTCAACAACAAGTGAATAATTCATTGGCATTTCCTGATGCTTACTGATATTACCAATTCTTTGACATTCATCAGAAGACATGACAAACTTACGAGCATCCTTGAAGAGAGTAGGCCAATAAAAACCAGATTGCAATACCTTATGAGCAGTTCTATCTCCCGCATGATGTCCTCCATAAGCTTTGGAATGACATTTCCCTAGGATTTGTTCCTGTTCATGCTCAGGTACACAACGTCTAATAATACCATCTACTCCTTCTTTATAAAGATGTGGGTCATCCCAAAAGTAATGTCTCAAGTCATAGATTTTTTTTTCTCTTTTGTTGATAAGTAAAGCTAGGTGGTATATATTTAGCGACAATGTAGTTATCATAATCAGCAAACCAAGGTGTGTGTTGTGAAACACTTATTGCAGCTAGTTGTTCATCAGGGAAACTATCATCAACAGGTAGTGGGTCATCAAGAATATTTTCTAACCTAGACAAGTTGTCAGCTACAGGGTTCTTAGCTCCTTTCCTATCAACGATGTGCAAGTCAAATTCTTAGAGCAAGAGAACCCACCTAATGAGTCTAGGTTTAGCATCTTTCTTTTCCATAAGGTATTTTATAGCAGCATGACCGGAGTGAACAATGACTTTGGAATCAACAATATAGGATCTAAATTTATCACAGGCAAACACAACCGCTAAAAATTCTTTCTCAGTAGTAGCATAGTTTTGTTGGGCACTGTCCAGAGTTTTACTAGCATAATGGATAACATTCAATTTATTATCAACTCTTTGTCCTAGAACAGCACCAACAGCATAATCACTAGCATCACACATAATTTCAAAAGGCAAGTTCCAATCAGGTGGTTGAACGATAGGTGCAGAGGTTAAGGCTTTCTTGAGTGTTTCAAAGGCTTCCACACAATCATCATCAAAAACAAAAGGAATATCCTTTTCCAAAAGATTAGCAAGAGGCCTACAAATTTGAGAGAAGTCTTTAATGAACCTCCTATAAAAACCAGCATGACCAAGGAAACTTTGAATACCTTTAATATCTTTAGGACATGGCATTTTCTCAATTGAATTAACTTTAGCTTTATCCACCTCAATACCTCGTTCAGATATTTTATGCCCCAAGACAATGCCTTCATTAACCATAAAGTGGCACTTCTCCCAATTCAAGACAAGATTAGTTTGTTCACATCACTGCAAAACTCGATCAAGGTTGATTAAGCAATCATCAAAAGAAGTTCCGTAAACGGAAAAATCATCCATGAAAACCTCCACAATATTTTCACAAAAATTAGAGAATATAGCAGTCATACATCTTTGAAAGGTAGCAGGTGCATTGCATCGGCCAAAAGGCATACGTCTATAAGCAAAGGTTCCAAAATGGAAAGTAAAGGTAGTTTTCTCTTGATCGGATTGTGACACAGGTATTTGAGAGAAACCAGAATATCCATCTAAGAAGCAAAAGTGTGTGTGCTTAGATAGTCTCTCCAACATTTGATCAATGAACGGTAAAGTGTAATGATCTTTTCTAGTAGATTTATTTAATTTTTAAAATCAATTACCATTCTATAGCCAGTGACAATTCTTTGTGGAATGAGTTCATTCTTATTATTGGGAAAAACGGTAATACCTCCTTTCTTAGGGACACAATGAACGGGACTTACCCATCTACTATCAGCTATGGGATAGATTATACCTGTTTCCAGAAGCTTTAATATTTCTGTTCTTACCACTTCCTTCATCTTGGAATTCAATCGCCGTTGGTGATCAACAACGGGTTTAGCATCAGGTTCCATATTGATCTTGTGCTGACATAGAGTGGGACTAATGCCCTTAAGATCATCAAGAGTATATCCAATAGTATCCTGGTGCTTCCTTAGGACTTTCAATAATATTTCTCTTCATGTTCTGAAAGGTTAGCACTAATAATAACATGATATATGTTTTTCTCATCAAGATAAGCATACTTCAAAGTGTCAGGCAATTGTTTCAATTCAAACAGAGGTTCACCTTTAGGTGGAGGAGGACCTCCAAGAGTTTCAATAGGCAAATTGTGTTTCAAGAGAGGTTATTGTTCGAAGAAAATTTGATCTATTTCATTTCTTTCACGCAAATGCATATCATTTTCATGGTCGAGCAAATATTGTTCTAATGGATCTGCAGGAGGTACGGCAATAGAAGCAAGACCAATTATTTCATCCTTACTAGATAATTCTCTATCACGAGGTTGTCTACTAAACTTGGAAAAATTAAACTCATGAGACACATTACCAAAACTGACACCGACAGTTTGTTTTTCACAATCTATCTTAGCATTGACGGTGCTCAAGAAAGGTCTGCCAAAGATAATGGGACAAAAGTCATCTTGTGGGGAACCAAGGACTAGAAAATCAGGAGGGTATTTTACTTTGCCACACAAGACTTCAACATCTCTAACAATCCCAAGTGGTGTGATAGTGTCTTCTATTTCAGCAGATGCTATCTCATCCATAATTTCTTGGTATAGAGTAAAAGGGATAGCACTCACACTAGCACCTATATCACATAAACCATGGTAGCAATGATCTCCTATTTTGACTGAGACAACAGGCAAGCCTTCTATGGGTCAATGTTTATCTTTTTCATCAGGTTTAGCAATTCTAGCAGCTTCATCACAGAAGTAGATAACATGCCCATCAATATTTTCTACCAAGAGATCTTTAACCATAGCAAAACTAGGTTCTAATTTAATTTTCTCAGGGGGTTTAGGTGCTCTTATATTACTCTTACGAACCACAGTTGATACCTTAGCATGTTCCTTTATCCTAACAAGGAAAGGTGGTTTTTCAATATAAGCGGTAGGCACAACTGGATCAACATTGTAAAAGATGGTTTCTTCTTTAGCTATGGATGGTTCTTTAATTTCTTCTTTAATAGGGGGATGATATTTAAACCACTTCTCCTTAGGGAGATCAACGTGAGTAGCAAATGTTTCACAGTAAGAGGCTACTATCTCAGAGTCAAGTCCATATTTAGTGCTAAACTTGTGAAAAGTATCGGTACTCATAAAAGATTTAACACAATCAAATTCAAGCTTTATACCTGACTCATTACCTTCGTCGATTTCCCAATCTTCAGAGTTGCTTTTAATTCTTTCTAAGAGATCCCACTTGAATTCAATAGTCTGCATCATATAAGAACCAGCACAAGAAGTATCAAGCATGGATTGATCATTATGAGAAAGCCGAGCATAAAAATTCTGAATGATAACTTCCCTCGGAATGTCATGATAGGGGCATGAATATAACATTGACTTAAGCCTCCCCCAAGGTAGAGCGATACTTTCTCCTTCACGAGGCCAAAAATTATATATAAAATTCCGATCACGATGAACTAGATGCATGGGATAAAACTTTTGGTGAAATTCCAATTGCAAACGATTCCAGTTCCACGATCCAAGATCATCACATACCCTATACCATGTCAATGATTTTCCCCCCAAAGATAAAGGGAAAACCTTCTTCTTAACTTCATCTCCGGGTAAACCTGCATGCTTAAATAATCCACAAATCTCGTTCACATATAAAAGGTGCATATCAGGATGTTCAGTTCCATCTCCTGCATAAGGTTTAGCAAGCAGTTGTTCTAGCATACCCGAAGGAATTTCATAAGTAACATTTTCAGTAGGTTCTGTAGGTTGAGGGGTAACTAATTGTGGTTCCGGTCGAGGTGAAGATACCCTGAACAAACCCCTCAGAGGATTGTTCTCCATAGTAGCAAGTAGCAATAAATTTCAGCACGTAGTATAAGTTTTTCCTTACCGATTTCCACTTACCAAGAGCGCTTCACTCCCCGGCAACGGCTCCAAAAAAGATTCTTGATGACCCACAAGTATAGGGGATCAATCATAGTCCTTTCGATAAGTAAGAGTGTCGAACCCAACGAGGAGCAGAAGGAAATGACAAGCGGTTTTCAGCAAGGTAATTTCTGCAAGCACCGAAATTGTAGGTAACAGATAGTTTGATAGCAAGATAATTGCTAGCAAGCAAGTAACGGTAACGGTAACCAAGGTGCAGCAAGGTAGCCCAATCCTTTTGAGGCAAAGGACAGGCCAGAACAATCACTAATAATAGGCAAAGTGTTCTTGAGGGTACACGGGAATTTCGTCTAGTCACTTTTACCATGTTGGTTTGATTCGTGTTCGCTACTTTGACAATTTGATATGTGGGTGGAGCATTACTAAGGTGCTGTTCTTACTTGAACTAACAACCTACTTATGATTAGCCCCCTCGCAAGCATCCGCAACTACGAGAAAAATATTAAGACAAAGTCTAACCATAGCATTAAACATGTGGATCCAAATCAGCCCCTTACGAAGTAGCGCATAAACTAGGGTTTAAGCTTCTGTCACTCTAGCAACCCATCATCTAATAACTACTCCACAATGCATTCCCTTAGGCCCATGAATGGTGAAGTGTCATGTAGTCGACGTTCACATGACACTACTAAGGGAATCACAACATACATATCATCAAAATATCGAACACATATCAAATTCACATGATTACTCGCAACATGACTTCTCCCGTGACCTCAAGAACAAAGGTAACTACTCACAAATAATAATCATGCTCAAGATCAGAGGAGTAATGAATATCATAATGGATATAAACATATAATCTTCCACCAAATAAACCATATAGCAATCAACTACACAATGTAATCAACACTACTAGTCACCCACAGGTACCAATCTGTGGTTCCGGTACAAAGATTGAACACAAGAGATGAACTAGGGTTTGAGAGGAGATGGTGTTGTTGAAGATGTTGATGAAGATTGGCCTCCCAAAGATGAGAGGGGTGTTGGTGATGACGATAGCTTCGATTTCCCCCTCCGGGAGGGAAGTTCCCCCGGCGGAATCGCTCCGCCGGAGGGCAAAAGTGCTCCTACCCAAGTTCCGCCTCGAGGCGACATCGCTTCATCCCGAAAGTCCTCCTGCTATTTTTTTATGTTTTTTGGGAATATATACCAGAAGAAGGGCTCCGAAGGTGGGCCAGGGTGAGCACCACCCACCAGGCCGCGCTAGGGGGTGCCTGGCGCGCCCTGGTGGGCGCTCCTCACCATGTGGCCCCCCTCCGGTAGATTTTTGTTCCAGTATTTTTTATTAATTCCAAAAATAATCACCATAAAGTTTCAGCTTCATTGGAGTTGTGCAGAATAGGTATCTCTGACGTGCTTTTCTTGGGTCCAGAATTCCAGCTGCCGGTATTCTCCCTCTTTGTGTAAACCTTGCATATTATGAGAGAAAAGGCATTAGAATCACTCCCCAAAGCATTATTATTCAACAAAACAAAGTAAATAACAGTAGGAAACCATGATGCAAAATGGACGTATCAACTCCCCCAAGCTTAGACCTTGCTTGTCCTCAAGCGAAAACCGAAATTGAAAAGCATGTCCACATGGTTTGAGAGAGAGGTATCGATAAAAACAAAATACGGACATAGAAGCATCATGCTTATTAACATAACAGCAACAAACTCTAACATAAGAACTTATTTCAATATATTTTTATCATAAAGCTTCTTATGAACAAGTAACAATTCATCACAACATAGAAGTATGAAGCATAAACCTTATTGGAAGCCAACAAACTGTGTTCTCAGTCAACTTTGCAACTACAATTCATCATATTTTCAGAAAGGGTCTCATGTCGGAGCCTTTTGCCAAGTCCACATACCCAACCATCATTTAGTCTTCTATGATTGCTAACGCTCACGGCATACCCATGAACAAAAAGTTTCAACCGGACACATAGGAAGATAGGGGCTTATTGTTTTGCCTCCCAACGTATTCACCTCAAGGGTGATGTCAACAATAATAACTCATGTCCACCCATATCCAACTGGATATATGTGCCTAGATCTTTCCTCACCACATGATGCTTGCAAAGGAAAAAGTAAAAAGGAATAGAGAAGAATACTTTGACTCTTCCATAAAAGTAAGTGCATAAAAGTAAAAGATAGGCCCTTCGGAGAGGGAAGCAGAGGTTGTCATGCGCTTATTGGTTTGTATGCCCAATCCCTTAATGTAATAGAACGTCACACTATATTGCCCCCTATGATAGCAACCTTTATTATGCAGTCCGTCGCTTTTATTACTTTGCCATCATAAGTTCGTATAACGCTCAATTTTCTCTTACACTAATTGATCAAAACACTTTTAGAAGCAATTTTTATTGCCTTATTGCACCGATGACAACTTACTTGTGGGATCTTTTTCGATCCATAGGTAGGTATGGTGGACACTCAAGGAGAGAGTTTGGGTTTGGGTTTTTGGATGCACAAGTAGTATCTCTACTTAGTGCGGAATTTTTGGCTAGCAAAGATATTGAGCAAGCACCACATGTTGAAGGATCTATGACAATATAACTTCTATGTGGATATGAACAAACCTAAATCATTACGTTGTCTTCCTTGTCCAACGTCAACAATTTTGACATATAATATTTGATGGGGGCTCACAATCATAAAAGATGTCCAAGATAGTGTATTTGCATGTGAATCTTTTCTTCCCTAATTAATTCTTTCATGGATTGCATCATTGACCAATGCTATGTTCGTGAATCTCCAATAAATTTTACTACTTATACTTTTCCTTATGTGATTTCATTACTCGCCATAAGATTAGCATATGATTCTTTCCATTTATTGTCTTTCTTTTATTTGATTGCAACAAGAAAGTAGAGAAGCAAATACTCAAACTAAACTTTATTATATAACTTTCACTCGATTACATAGATAGGTGGGCCGCAAAACTAACACATGAAAATAGATCTCGCTAAACTTTTATTCGACTAAGGCAAAGGGAAACTAAAGATAGAACTAAAATAGGTAAAGGTGAATAAACGTGGTGGTGATACGATACCGGGGCACCTCCCCCAAGCTTGGCTCAAGCCAAGGGGAGTGCCCATACCCATGTACTCAAGTCTCCTTTGGTGGTGGTGATGAAGAAGGTGGAGCTGTAGAAGAAGCCTTCTTCTTCAACTTATATTTAAGCATAAAGATTTCCTCCCTTAGATCATCATTCTCCAATTCAAGCTTTAATATCCTTTGGCATAAGGCCTCCTTGCTTTCCTGTAGAAATCGAGATGGGATAAATTGGACCTTAGGTTTGTATCTTCTAGGGAGGCTTGACTTCTTGAATTCCACATGCATGTCTCCAGGTTGAGGCAATGGATCATCCTCTTCCTCAGAGCTGTCATCTTTTGTTTCCTGCATGGTAGAATCTTATTCCTCCTCCGAGGTCCATAGATAGGGGTAAATCTCCCTAAAGTTCTTCGGGTCTGGAACATAGGGATCAACATGGCTCTCCCCATCTGAATCTTGAGACGACATATTCTCAGATCTGTCAGGAAAACAGCACGAAACAAGAACAGGGGATTTTTCTGCGATGCGTTCGTCAAAACAGTCGGGGGTATATATAGAGAATTTTTATTCTTGGGAAACAAGTATTAGGAAGGAAAACGGAGTCGGGAAGGCATCCGAGGTGGGCAGCACCCACCAGGGCGCGCCCAGGGGTGCCTGGCGCGCCCTGCTGTATCATGCTCTCCTCGATCACCTTCCGGTTTATTTTTTTATTCCTAAAATTCTAAAATATTCCAAAACTGACAGAAAATATTTTTGCGGATTTTTCAGAGTTCGTTTACGTACCGTATCACGTACCTCCTATTTTGAAGTATTCTAGAGTGTTTCCGAAAGGTTTTTTTATGTGTTCCTCCGGTGTCATGGTTTGGATAACATTGCTTTCAACGTTAATAGGCGTACCTGAGATATAATGCTTAATTCTTTGGCCATTGACCACCTTCGGGTTCGTACCTTCGGCGTTATTAATCTTGATAGCTCCAGAACGATAAACCTCTTCAATGATATATGGTCCCTCCCATTTGGAGAGAAGCTTTCCTGCGAAAAATCTTAAATGAGAGTTGAACAAAAGAACATAATCTCCTATTTTAAATTCCCACTTTTGGATTCTTTTGTCATGCCATCTTTTTACTCTTTCTTTGAATAGCTTGGCATTTTCATACACTTGGGTTCTCCATTCATCTAGTGAGCTAATATCAAATACCCTCTTCTCCCCGGCAAGTTTGAAATCATAATTGAGTTCTTTAATTGCCCAGAATGCTTTGTGTTCTAATTCTAGAGGCAAATGACAAGCCTTCCCATACACCACTTTATATGGAGACATACCCATAGGATTTTTATAAGTTGTTCTATAGGCCCAAAGTGCATCATCTAATTTCTTAGACCAATTCTTACGAGACCTATTGACAGTTTTTTGTAATATTAATTTTATTTCTCTATTGCTAAGTTCTACTTGACCGTTAGATTGAGGATGATAGGGTGATGCAATTCTATGGTTAACATCATATTTAGCAAGCATCTTACGGAAAGCACCATGAATAAAGTGTGAACCACCATCGGTCATTAAATATCTAGGGACTCCAAACCTCGGAAAGATAACCTCTTTAAGCATTTTAATGGAAGTGTGGTGATCAGCACTACTAGTTGGAATAGCTTCTACCCACTTAGTGACATAATCAACCGCAACTAAAATATGAGTGTACCCGTTAGAGGAAGGAAAAGGCCCCATATAATCAAAACCCCATACGTCAAATGGTTCAACAACAAGTGAATAATTCATTGGCATTTCCTGACGCTTACTGATATTACCAATTCTTTAGCAACAATGTAATTAGCATAATCAGCATACCAAGGTGTGTTGTGTGAGACACTTATTGCAGCTAACTGTTTGTCAGGGAAACTATCATCAATAGGTAGTGGGTCATCAAGAATATTTTCTAACCTAGACAAGTTATCAGCTACGGGGTTCTCAGCTCCTTTTCTATCAACAATATGTAAGTCAAATTCTTGAAGCAAGAGAACCCACCTAATGAGTCTTGGTTTAGCAACTTTCTTTTCCATAAGATATTTTATAGCCGCATGATCGGTGTGAACAATAAATTTGGAGTCAACAATATAGGATCTAAATTTATCACAAGCAAACACAACTGCTATAAATTCTTTTTCAGTAGTGGCATAATTTCATTGGGCACTATCTAGAGTTTTACTAGCATAATGGATAACATTCAATTTCTTATCAACTCTTTGTCCTAGGACAACACCAACAACATAATCACTAGCATCACACATAATTTCAAAAGGCAAGTTCCAATCAGGTGGTTGAACGATAGGTGCAGAGGTTAAGGCTTTCTTGAGTGTTTCAAAGGCTTCCACACAATCATCATGAAAAACAAAAGGAATATCCTTTTGCAGAAGATTAGTAAGAGGCCTAGAAATTTTAGAGAAGTCTTTAATGAACCTCCTATAAAAACCAGCATGACCAAGGAAACTTCGAATACCTTTAATATCTTTAGGACATGGCATTTTCTCAATTGCATCAACCTTAGGTTTATCCACCTCAATACCTCGCTCAGATATTTTATGCCCCAAGACAATACCTTCATTAACCATAAAGTGGCACTTCTCCCAATTCAAGACAAGATTAGTTTGTTCACATCTCTACAAAACTTGATCAAGGTTGCTTAAGGAATAATCAAAAGAAGTTCCATAAATGGAAAAATCATCCATGAAAACCCCCACAATCTTTTCACAAAAATCAGAGAATATAGCAGTCATACATATTTGAAAGGTAGCAGGTGCATTGCATAAACCAAAAGGCATACGTCTATAAGCATAGGTTCCAAAAGGGCAAGTAAAGATGGTATTTGAGAGAAACCAGAATATCCATCTAGGAAACAAAAGTGTGTGTGCTTAGATAGTCTCTCTAGCATTTGATCAATGAAAGGCAAGGGGTAATGATTTTTTCTAGTAGCTTTATTTAATTTTTTAAAATCAATTACCATTCTATAGCCAGTGATAACTCTTTGTGGAATGAGTTCATTCTTATCATTAGGAACAATGGTAATACTTCCTTTCTAAGGGACACAATGAACGGGACTTACCCATCTACTATCAGCTATGGGATAGATTACACCTGCTTCCAGAAGCTTTAATATTTCAATTCTTACCACTTCTTTCATCTTAGGATTCAATCGCCGTTGGTGATCAACAACGGGTTTAGCATCTGGTTCCATATTGATCTTGTGCTAACATAGAGTGTGACTAATGCCCTTAAGATCATCAAGAGTATATCCAATAGCATCCCGGTGCTTCCTTAGAGCTTTCAATATTCTTTCTTCTTCATGTTCTGAAAGGTTAGCACTGATAATAACAGGATATATCTTTTTCTCATCAAGATAAGCATACTTCAAAGTGTCAGGCAATTGTTTCAATTCAAACACGGGATCACCTTTAGGTGGAGGAGGACCTCCAAGAGTTTCAATAGGCAAATTGTGTTTCAAGAGTGGTTGTTGTTCGAAGAAAATTTGATCTATTTCATTTCTTTCACGCATGTGCATATCATTTTCATGGTCGAGCAAATATTGTTCTAAAGGATCATTAGGAGGCACAACAATAGAAACAAGAACAATTATTTCATGTTCACTAGGTAACGCTTTATCACGAGGTTGTCTACTAAACTTGGAAAAAATAAACTCATGAGACACATTACGAAAACTGACACCGACAGTTTGTTTTTCACAATCTATCTTAGCATTGACGGTGCTCAAGAAAGGTCTACCAAAGATAATGGGACAAAAGTCATCTTGTGGGGAACCAAGAACTAGAAAATCAGTAGGGTATTTTACTTTCCCACATAAGACTTCAACATCTCTAACAATCTCAAGTGGTGTGATAGTATCTCTAGTAGCAAGTTTAATAGTAACATCAATATCTTCCATTTTAGCAGGTGCTATTTCATTCATAATTTCTTGGTATAAGGTAAAAGGGATAGCACTTACACTAGCACCTAAATCACATAAAACCATGGTAGCAATGATCTCCTATTTTAACTGAGACAATGGGCAAGCCTTCTATAGGTCTATGTTTATCTTTCTTATCAGGCTTAGCGATTCTAGCGGCTTCATCACAAAGGTAAATGAGTTGCCCATTAATATTTTCTTCAAAGAGATCTTTAACCATTGCAACACTAGGTTCTACTTTAATTTGCTCAGGGGGTTTAGGTGCTCTTATATTACTCTTATGAACCATGGTTGAGACCTTAGCATGTTCCTTTATCCTAACAGGGAAAGGTGGCTTTTCAATATAAGCAGTAGGCACAACTGGATCAACATTGTAAAAGATGGTTTCTTGTTTAGTTATGACCGGTTCTTTAATTTGTTCTTTAACAGGGGGATGATATTTAAACCACTTCTCCTTAGGGAGATCAACGTGAGTAGAAAATGTTTCACAGTAAGAGGCTACTATCTCAGAGTCAAGTCCATATTTAGTGCTAAACTTGTGAAAAGTATCGATACTCATAAAAGATTTAACACAATCAAATTCAAGCTTTATACCTGACTCATTACCTTCGTCGAGTTCCCAATCTTCAGAGTTGCTTTTAATTCTTTCTAAGTGATCCCACTTGAATTCAATAGTCTTCATCATATAAGAACCAGCACAAGAAGTATCGAGCATTGATTGATCATTATGAGAAAGCCGAGCATAAAAATTCTGAATGATAACTTCCCTCGGAATGTCATGATTGGGGCATGAATATAACATTGACTTAAGCCTCCCTCAAGCTAGAGCGATACTTTCTCCTTCATGAGGCCAAAAATTATATATATAATTCCGATCATGATGAACTAGATGCATAGGATAAAACTTTTGATGGAATTCCAATTGCAAACGATTCCAGTTCCACGATCCAAGATCATCACATAGCCTATACCATGTCAATGCTTTTCCCTCCAAAGATAAAGGGAAAACTTTCTTCTTAATTTCATCTCCGGGAAAACCTGCAAGCTTAAATAATCCACATATTTCGTTCACATATAAAAGATGCATATCAGGATGTTCAGTTCCATCTCCTGCATAAGGTTTAGCAAGCAAGTGTTCTACCATACCGGAAGGAATTTCATAAGCAACATTTTCAGTAGGTGCTGTAGGTTGAGGGGTAACTAATTGTGGTTCCTGTCGAGGTGAAGATACCCCGAGCAAACCCCTCAAATGATTGTTCTCCATTGTAGCAAGTAGCAATAAATTTCAGCACGTAGTATAAGTTTTTCCTTACCGATCTCCACTTACCAAGAGCGCTTCACTCCCTGGAAACGGTGCCAGAAAAGATTCTTGATGACCCACAAGTATAGGGGATCAATCGTAGTCCTTTCGATAAGTAAGAGTGTCGAACCCAATGAGGAGCAGAAGGAAATGACAAGCGGTTTTCCGCAAGGTAATTTCTGCAAGCACTGAAATTGTAGGTAATAGATAGTTTGATAGCAAAGTAATTTGTAACGAGCAAGTAACGGTAACGGTAAACAAGGTGTAGCTAGATAGCCCAATCCTTTTGAGGCAAAGGACAGGCCCGAACAATCACTAGTAATAGGCAAAGTGTTCTTGAGGGTACACGGGAATTTCATCTAGTCACTTTTATCATGTTTGTTTGATTTGTGTTCGCTACTTTGATAATTTGATATGTGGGTGGACCGGTGCTAAGGTGATGTTCTTACTTGAGCTAACAACCTACTTATGATTAACCCCCTCGCAAGAATCCACAACTAGCGCATAAACATGTGGATCCAAATCAGCCCCTTACGAACTAGCGCATAAACTAGGGTTTAAGCTTCTATCACTCTAGCAACCCATCATCTAATAACTACTCCACAATGCATTCCCTTAGGCCCATGAATGGTGAAGTGTCATGTAGTCGATGTTCACATGACACCACTAAGGGAATCACAACATACATATCATCAAAATATCGAACACATATCAACTTCACATGATTACTCGCAACATGACTTCTCCCGTGACCTCAAGAACAAAGGTTACTACTCACAAATAATAAACATGCTCAAGATCAGAGAGGTATTGAATAGCATAATGGATCTGAACATATAATCTTCCACCAAATAAACCATATAGTAATCAACTACGCAAGGTAATCAACACTACTAGTCACCCACAGGTACCAATCTGAAGTTCCGATACAAAGATTGAACACAGGAGATGAACTAGGGTTTGAGAGGAGATGGTGCTGTTGAAGATATTGATGAATATTGGCCTCCCAAAGATGAGAGGGGTGTTGGTGATGACGATAGCTTCGATGTCCCCCTCCGGGAGGGAAGTTCCCCCGGCGGAATCGCTCCGCCGGAGGGCAAAAGAGCTCCTGCCCAAGTTCCGCCTCGAGGCGGTGGCGCTTCGTCCCGAAAGTCCTCCCTTTATTTTTTCTGTGTCAAGAGAGACCTTATACCAGAAGATGGGCACCGGAGGTGGTCCAGGCTGAGCACAACCCATCAGGGCGCGCCGAGGGGGGCCTGGCGCGCCATGGTGGGTTGTGCCCACCTGGGGGGCCTCCTCCGGTAGATTCCAGCTCCAGTATTTTTTTATTAAATGTAAAAATAATCTCCGTAAAATTTCAGCTTCATTGGAGTTGTGCAGAATAGGTATCTCTGACGTGCTTTTCTTGGGTCCAGAATTCCAGCTACCGGTATTCTCCCTCCTTGTGTACACCTTGCATATTATGAGAGAAAAGGCATTAGAATCACTCCCCAAAGCATTATTATTCAACAAAACAAAGTAAACAACAGTAGGAAATCATGATGCAAAATGGACGTACCAACTCCCCCAAGCTTAGACGTCGCTTGTCCTCAAGCAAAAGCCGATATTGAAAAGCATGTCCACATGGTTTGAGAGAGAGGTGTCGATAAAAACAAAATACGGACATAGAAGCATCATGCTTATTATCATAACAGCAATAAACTCTAACATAAGAAATTATTTCAATACATTTTTTATCATAAAGCTTCTTATGAACAAGTAACAATTCATCACAACATAGAAGTATGAAGCATAAACCTTATTGGAAACCAACAAACTATGTTCTCAGTCAACTTTGCAATTACAATTCATCATATTTTTAGAAAGGGTCTCATGTCGGAGCCTTTTGGCAAGTCCACATACTCAACCATCATTTAGTCTTCTATGATTGCTAATGCTCACGGCATACCCATGAACAAAAAGTTTCAACCGGACACGTAGGAAGATAGGGGCTTATAGTTTTGCCTCCCAGCTCACTCACCTCAAGGGTGATGTCAACAATAATAACACATGTTCACCCATATCCAACTGGATATATGTGTCTAGATCTTTCCTCACCACATGATGCTTGCAAAGAAAAAGTAAAAAGGAATAGGGAAGAATACTTTGACTCTTTCATAAAAGTAAGTGCATAAAAGTAAAAGATAGGCCCTTCGTAGAGGGAAGCAGAGGTTATCATGCGCTTATTGGTTTGTATGCCCAATCCCTTAATGTAAAAGAACGTCACGCTATATTGACCCCTATGATAGCAACCTTTATTATGCAGTCCGTCGCTTTTATTACTTTGCCATCATAAGTTCGTATAGCGCTCAATTTTCTCTTAAACTAATTGATCAAAATACTTTTAGAAGCAATTTTTATTGCCTTGTTGCACCGATGACAACTTACTTGAAGGATCTTTCTCGATCCATAGGTAGGTATGGTGGACACTCAAAGAAAGAGTTTGGTTTGTGTTTTTGGATGCACAAGTAGTATCTCTACTTAGTGCGGAATTTTTGACTAGCAAAGATATTGGGCAAGCACCACATGTTAAAGGATCTATGACAATATAACTTCTATGTGGATATGAACAAACATAAATCATTACGTTGTCTTCCTCGTCCAACGTCAACAATTTTGACATATAATATTTGATGGGGGCTCACAATCATAAAAGATGTCCAAGATAGTGTATTTGCATGTGAATCTTCTCTTCCCTTATTAATTCTTTCATGAATTGCATCATTGACCAATGCTATGTTTGCCAATCTCCTACAAATTTTACTACTTATACTTTTCCTTATGTGATGTCATTACTCACCATAAGATTAGCATATGATTCTTTTCATTTGTTTCTTTTCCTTTATTTGATTGCAACAAGAAAGTAGAGACGCAAAAACTCAAACTAAACTTTATTATATAACTTTCACTCGATTACATAGATAGATAGGCCACGGAACTAACACACGAAAATAGATCATACTAAATTTTTTATTCAACTAAAGCAAAGGGAAACAAAAGATCGAACTAAAATAGGTAAAGGTGAATAAAAGTGATGGTATTACGATACCGGGGCACCTCCCCAAAGCTTGGCTCAAGCCAAGGGGAATGCCCATACCCGTGTGCTCAAGTCTGCTTTGGTGGTGACGGTGAAGAAGGTGGAGGTGTAGAGGAAGCCTTCTTCTTCAACTTATATTTAAGCATAAAATTTTCCTCCCTTAGATCATCATTCTCCAACTCAAGCTTTAATATCCTTTGGCATAGGGCATTCTTGCTTTCCTGCAGAAAACGAGATGGGATAAATTGGACCTTAGATTTGTATCTTCTAGGGAGGCTTGATGTCTTGAATTCCACATGCATATCTCCAGGTTGAGGCAATGGATCATCCTCTTCCTCAGAGCTGTCATCTTTTGTGCAAGTCAAATTCTTAGAGCAAGAGAACCCACCTAATGAGTCTAGGTTTAGCATCTTTCTTTTCCATAAGGTATTTTATAGCAGCATGACCGGAGTGAACAATGACTTTGGAATCAACAATATAGGATCTAAATTTATCACAAGCAAACACAACCGCTAAAAATTCTTTCTCAATAGTAGGATAGATTTGTTGGGCACTGTCCAGAGTTTTACTAGCATAATGGATAACATTCAATTTCTTATCAACTCTTTGTCCTAGAACAGCTCCAACAGCATAATCACTAGCATCACACATAATTTCAAAAGGCAAGTTCCAATCAGGTGGTTGAACGATAGGTGCAGAGGTTAAGGCTTTCTTGAGTGTTTCAAAGGCTTCCACACAATCATCATCAAAAACAAAAGGAATATCCTTTTCCAAAAGATTAGAAGAGGCCTACAAATTTGAGAGAAGTCTTTAATGAACCTCCTATAAAAACCAGCATGACCAAGGAAACTTCGAATACCTTTAATATCTTTAGAACGTGGCATTTTCTCAATTGAATTAACTTTAGCTTTATCCTCCTCAATACCTCGTTCAGATATTTTATGCCCCAAGACAATGCCTTCATTAACCATAAAGTGGCACTTCTCCCAATTCAAGACAAGATTAGTTTGTTCACATCACTGCAAAACTCGATCAAGGTTGATTAAGCAATCATCAAAAGAAGTTCCGTAAACGGAAAAATCATCCATGAAAACCTCCACAATATTTTCACAAAAATCAGAGAATATAGCAGTCATACATCTTTGAAAGGTAGCAGGTGCATTGCATCGGCCAAAAGACATACGTCTATAAGCATAGGTTAAAAAATGGAAAGTAAATGTAGTTTTCTCTTGATCAGATTGTGACACAGGTATTTGAGAGAAACCAGAATATCCATCTAAGAAGCAAAAGTGTGTGTGCTTAGATAGTCTCTCCAACATTTGATCAATGAACGGTAAAGTGTAATGATCTTTTCTAGTAGATTTATTTAATTTTTAAAATCAATTACCATTCTATAGCCAGTGATAATTCTTTGTGGAATGAGTTCATTCTTATTATTGGGAACAACGGTAATACCTCCTTTCTTAGGGACACAATAAACGGGACTTACCCATCTACTATCAGCTATGGGATAGATTATACCTGTTTCCAGAAGCTTTAATATTTCTGTTCTTACCACTTCCTTCATCTTGGGATTCAATCGCCGTTGGTGATCAACAACGGGTTTAGCATCAGGTTCCATATTGATCTTGTGCTGACATAGAGTGGGACTAATGCCCTTAAGATCATCAAGAGTATATCCAATAGTATCCTGGTGCTTCCTTAGGACTTTCAATAATATTTCTCTTCATGTTCTGAAAGGTTAGCACTAATAATAACATGATATATGTTTTTCTCATCAAGATAAGCATACTTCAAAGTGTCAGGCAATTGTTTCAATTCAAACACAGGTTCACCTTTAGGTGGAGGAGGACCTCCAAGAGTTTCAATAGGCAAATTGTGTTTCAAGAGAGGTTATTGTTCGAAGAAAATTTGATCTATTTCATTTCTTTCACGCAAATGCATATCATTTTCATGGTCGAGCAAATATTGTTCTAATGGATCTGCCGGAGGTACGGCAATAGAAGCAAGACCAATTATTTCATCCTTACTAGATAATTCTCTATCACGAGGCTGTCTACTAAACTTGGAAAAATTAAACTCATGAGACACATTACCAAAACTGACACCGACAGTTTGTTTTTCACAATCTATCTTAGCATTGACGGTGCTCAAGAAAGGTCTGCCAAAGATAATGGGAGAAAAGTCATCTTGTGGGGAACCAAGGACTAGAAAATCAGTAGGGTATTTTACTTTCCCACACAAGACTTCAACATCTCTAACAATCCCAAGTGGTGTGATAGTGTCTTCTATTTCAGCAGATCCTATCTCATCCATAATTTCTTGGTATAGAGTAAAAGGGATAGCACTCACACTAGCACCTATATCACATAAACCATGGTAGCAATGATCTCCTATTTTGACTGAGACAATAGGCAAGCCTTCTATGGGTGAATGTTTATCTTTTTCATCAGGTTTAGCAATTCTAGCAGCTTCATCACAGAAGTAGATAACATGCCCATCAATATTTTCTACCAAGAGATCCTTAACCATAGCAAAACTAGGTTCTAAGTTAATTTTCTCAGGGGGTTTAGGTGCTCTTATATTACTCTTACGAACCACAGTTGATACTTTGCATGTTCCTTTATCCTAACAAGGAAAGGTGGTTTTTCAATATAAGCGGTAGGCACAACTGGATCAACATTGTAAAAGATGGTTTCTTCTTTAGCTATGGACGGTTCTTTAATTTCTTCTTTAATAGGGGGATGATATTTAAACCACTTCTCCTTAGGGAGATCAACGTGAGTAGCAAATGTTTCACAGTAAGAGGCTACTATCTCAGAGTCAAGTCCATATTTAGTGCTAAACTTGTGAAAAGTATCGGTACTCATAAAAGATTTAACACAATCAAATTCAAGCTTTATACCTGACTCATTACCTTCGTCGAGTTCCCAATCTTCAGAGTTGCTTTTAATTCTTTCTAAGAGATCCCACTTGAATTCAATAGTCTTCATCATATAAGAACCAGCACAAGAAGTATCAAGCATGGATTGATCATTATGAGAAAGCCGAGCATAAAAATTCTGAATGATAACTTCCCTCGGAATGTCATGATAGGGGCATGAATATAACATTGACTTAAGCCTCCCCCAAGGTAGAGCAATACTTTCTCCTTCACGAGGCCAAAAATTATATATAAAATTCCGATCACGATGAACTAGATGCATGGGAAAAAACTTTTGGTGAAATTCCAATTGCAAACGATTCCAGTTCCACGATCCAAGATCATCACATACCCTATACCATGTCAATGATTTACCCTCCAAAGATAAAGGGAAAACCTTCTTCTTAACTTCATCTCCGGGTAAACCTGCATGCTTAAATAATCCACAAATCTCGTTCACATATAAAAGGTGCATATCAGGATGTTCAGTTCCATCTCCTGCATAAGGTTTAGCAAGCAGTTGTTCTAGCATACCCGAAGGAATTTCATAAGTAACATTTTCAGTAGGTTCTGTAGGTTGAGGGGTAACTAATTGTGGTTCCGGTCGAGGTGAAGATACCCTGAACAAACCCCTCAGAGGATTGTTCTCCATAGTAGCAAGTAGCAATAAATTTCAGCACGTAGTATAAGTTTTTCCTTACCGATTTCCACTTACCAAGAGCGCTTCACTCCCCGGCAACGGCGCCAAAAAAGATTCTTGATGACCCACAAGTATAGGGGATCAATCATAGTCCTTTCGATAAGTAAGAGTGTCGAACCCAACGAGGAGCAGAAGGAAATGACAAGCGGTCTTCAGCAAGGTAATTTCTGCAAGCACTGAAATTGTAGGTAACAGATAGTTTGATAGCAAGATAATTGCTAGCAAGCAGGTAACGGTAACAGTAACCAAGGTGCAGCAAGGTAGCCCAATCCTTTTGAGGCAAAGGACAGGCCAGAACAATCACTAATAATAGGCAAAGTGTTCTTGAGGGTACACGGGAATTTCGTCTAGTCACTTTTACCATGTTGGTTTGATTCGTGTTCGCTACTTTGAGAATTTGATATGTGGGTGGACCGTTGCTAAGGTGCTGTTCTTACTTGAACTAACAACCTACTTATGATTAGCCCCCTCGCAAGCATCCGCAACTACGAGAAAAGTATTAAGACAAAGTCTAACCATAGCATTAAACATGTGGATCCAAATCAGCCCCTTACGAAGTAGCGCATAAACTAGGGTTTAAGCTTCTGTCACTCTAGCAACCCATCATCTAATAACTACTCCACAATGCATTCCCTTAGGCCCATGAATGGTGAAGTGTCATGTAGTCGACGTTCACATGACACCACTAAGGGAATCACAACATACATATCATCAAAATATCGAACACATATCAAATTCACATGATTACTCGCAACATGACTTCTCCCGTGACCTCAAGAACAAAGGTAACTACTCACAAATAATAATCATGCTCAAGATCAGAGGAGTAATGAATATCATAATGGATCTAAACATATAATCTTCCACCAAATAAACCATATAGCAATCAACTACACAAGGTAATCAACACTACTAGTCACCCACAGGTACCAATCTGTGGTTCCGGTACAAAGATTGAACACAAGAGATGAACTAGGGTTTGAGAGGAGATGGTGCTATTGAAGATGTTGATGAAGATTGGCCTCCCAAAGATGAGAGGGGTGTTGGTGATGACGATAGCTTCGATTTCCCCCTCCGGGAGGGAAGTTCCCCCGGCGGAATCGCTCCGCCGGAGGGCAAAAGTGCTCCTACCCAAGTTCCGCCTCGAGACGGCGGCGCTCCGTCCCGAAAGTCCTCCCTTTATTTTTTTTCTATGTAAAGAGAGACCTTATACCAGAAGATGGGCACCGGAGGTGTGCCAGGCTGAGCACAACCCATCAGGGTGCGCCCAGGCGGGCCTGGCGCGCCCTGGTTGGTTGTGCCCACTTGGGGGGCTCCTCTGGTAGTTTTCAGCTCCAGTATTTTTTATTAAATGTAAAAATAATCTCCATAAAATTTCAGCTTCATTGGAGTTGTGCAGAATAGGTATCTCTGACGTGCTTTTCTTAGGTCCAGAATTCCAGCTGCCGGTATTCTCCCTCCTTGTGTAAACCTTGCATATTATGAGAGAAAATGCATAAGTATCACTCCCCAAAGCATTATTATTCAACAAAACAAAGTAAATAACAGTAGGAAATCATGATGCAAAATTGACGTATCAATTCCCTATGCATGCACGAAAGTCAATAGTTATGCAATGAAGTTACATCCTACCTGTGGTGCATTATTCGATGTTAGTCATGATCAATGCTCGCTTATGTGAATTTTCGTTTCTTGGTTTGGTTGCTTCTCAATCTATTTGCTAGCCTCCATTTGTACTAAGTAGAAATACTACTTGTGCATCCAAAATGCCTAAACCAAGTTTTGCCTTATGAGTCCACCATACCTACCTATATGCGGTATTTCCATGCCGTTCCAAGCAAATTTGTATGTGCCATCTCTAAATTTTCAAAATAAACTTCTCTTTTGTGTGCTCGTACCGCTCATGAAACGGTGGGGAGTGTCCAATATTTTTCCATGCCAGATGTGTTATTCTCAAGATGAGTGTATATTCACTTGTCATTGCACGAGAGTGCGGCGGTAATAGGGATGCGCATTCCCGAAATGAAAAAGAAAAAAATATTTACTTTATGTTGTCAAATAATAAATTCCTTGGAAAGTGTTGGTATGGAAGGCAACCGTGGATATGGCCCGCCATGGAAAGTGAAAGTTTGGTGAAAAAAGGAATAAACTTTATTTTCTGTTTGGGAACCGCCTATGATATATCTAGCATGGAAAGTATTGTGAGCTACTTTGTCGTTATCGTTGACAGGAAAGGCATGCCACCCAAAATATTTTTCTCTCTCAATTTAAACTTTGAGCTCTGGCACCTCTACAAATCCCTACTTCCCTCTGCGAAGGGCCTATCTATTTACTTTCTGCAATTTTTATTTTACTTTGAGTCTCCATCTTCTCCTATAAAGCACCAACTAGTGGGCACCATGATCATACTTGAGCATTGGGCATAGCTAATATTTGAGTGTGTTTCATGAATGGATCAATGATTGAGCATGATTGTCTAGGGATAACTTTCTTTAGTGTTGATATTTTGAAAGACATGGTTGCTTGTTGGCATGCTTGAGTATTGAAGTCATTATGTTAAAACTAGACTATTGCTTTGAATTATCTACAAGTCCAAATTTCCATGCTATACAAAAGAAAATAATATGAGATGAACATGTTAGGCAGCATTGCACATCAAAAATTCTGTTTTTATCATTTACCTACTCGAGGACGAGTAGGAATTAAGCTAGGGGATGCTGATACGTCTCCAACGTATCTATAATTTTTGCTTGTTCCATGCTATTATATTATCATTCTTGGATGTTTTACAATCATTTTATAACAAATTTATATCATTTTTTGGGACTAACCTATTGACATAGTGCCAAAGTTCCAGTTGCTGTTTTTGCTTGTTTTTTACTTCGCAGAATATCAGTACCAAACGGAGTCCAATCGCGACGAAACTTTTTGGAGATTTTTTTTGGACCAGAAGACACCCAGTGGGCCAAAGAAGTGCCAGAGAGGCCCCCGGCGCGCCCTGATGGGTTGTGCCCCCCATGGGCCCCCCCTCCATTGCCTCTGACGCCTATAAATTTCCAAATATTCGGAAAACCCTAGGGGAGTCAATGAAACACAATTCCAGCTGCCGCAAGTTCCAGAACCTCGAGATCCAATCTAAACACCATCACAGAGGGGTTCATCTCCTTCATAGGTGCCTCTCCGATGATGCATGAGTAGAACACCATAGACCTACGGGTCCGTAGGCAGTAGCTAGATGGCTTCCTCTCTCTCTCTCTTATGATTCTCAATACAATGGTCTCTTGGAGATCTATTTGATGTAAAGTTTCGCGGTGTGTTTGTTGGGATCCGAAGAATTTTGAGTTCATGATCAGTTTCTATCCATGAATATTATTTGAGTGTTCTTTGATCTCTTATATGCATGATTACTTATAGCCTCATATTTCTTCTTCGAATCTTTGGTTTAGTTAGGCCGACTAGATCGATTTTTCTTGCCATGGGAAGAGGTGCTTTGTGATGGGTTCGATCTTGCAGTGTCCTTTCCCAGTGACAGAAGGGGCTGCAAGGCACGCATGTATCGTTGCCATTAAGGATAACAAGATGGGGTGTATTCCTACAGGAATAGATCTTGTCTACATCATGTCATCGTTCTTATTGCATTACTCCGTTTTTCCATGAACTTAATACACTAGATGCATGCTGGATAGCGGTCAATGTGTGGAGTAATAGTGGTAGATGCAGGCAGGAGTCGGTCTACTTATCTTGGACGTGATGCCTATATAATGATCATCGCCTTGGATATCGTCATGATTATTTGATCTTCTATCAATTGCCCAACAGTAATTTGTTCACCCACCGTGCGCTATACTCATGAGAGAAGCCACTAGTGAATCCTACGGCCCCCGGGTCTACTTTTCCAACATATTGCTTTCCGATCTATTTTTTTGCCTCTTTGTTTTCAGATCTACAAAACCAAAAACCCAAAAATATATTGCTGCACTTTTTATTTGCCTTTTCTATTTTGAGTTCTTGAGAGATCTATCTCTCCTATCTATCACTACCTAATCTATCTTTTTAACGTAGAGAGATTGACAACCTCTCTTTCGCGTCGGGTTGCAAGTATTTGTTATTTGTGTGCAGGTGCTGCTTATTGGGTGATGGTGATCCTCCTACTGGTTCGATAACCTTGGTTTCATAAATGAGGGAAATACTTACCGTCGTTGTGCTGCATCATCCCTTCCTCTTTGGGGAAATACCGACGCAGTCTCAAGCCACGTCAACCGTTACTCCTTTTGGTTCGATAAACCTTGATTGTCTACTGAGGGAAATACTTATCCGTACTGTGCTGCATCACCCGTTCCTCTTCACGGAAAACCCAACGCAGAACACAAGTATCAAGAGGCTACCATATATGTGTCGTTTATTGGTTTTTTAACTCTAGAAAAATGGAAAACATGTCTATGATGTGTCAAACATTTGAGAAGGTTTGGCTAATGTCGTCATACACACTCTTCATATCTCGGACCATCACCTATGAAGTTTCATGGTTCGGGGAGCGAAATCACCATGTTTTGAAAGGGGAACCCATATTTCCTTGGTCCTTTCAACTTGATTTATTTTCTAAGTTCATCATACCCACTACAATGCACCGTGTCCAAATTTTACAGTTTTTTCAGGCTCGTTTACTATATTTAGGCTTTTAGGTGCATTTTTCTAGGCCTGTTGTGCTTATAATTCAATTTCGAACGTTATGTATATGAAAAAAATTGTAAAAAAAACTGTTTGAAAAATCATAATTGTGTCATTGAATAACTTTTCATGTATTTTACAAGAAATTAATAGAATTTTAAAGCATATGTGCGGGCAGAGGCAACCATATATGTGTCGTTTATTGGGTTTTTAACTCTGGAAAAATGGAAAACATGCCTGAAAAACATGATACTTTGTGTGGTTCCCTGTCACGACCTCAATATGGTGTGTAAAATATTTGAGAAGGTTTGGCTAATGTGGTCATACACACTCTTCATATCTCGGACCATCACCTATGATGTGTCATGGTTTTGGCAGGGAGATCAACATGTTTTGAAGGGGAACCAACATTTCCTCTATCCTTTCACCTTGATTTATTTTTTCAACCATCAACATATCCATACAATGCCCCGTGTTCCAATTTAACATTTTTCCGGACTCCGTTACTATATCTAGGCTTTTATGTGCACTCTTTAGGCATTTACTGCTCATAATTCAAGTTCGGACATTATGTATATAGAAATGTGAAAAAACGGTTTGAAAATTCAGAACCCTAACATTGAATAACTTTTCATGTATTCCATGGGAAAATTAATATAAATTTAAAGGATGTGTGTGGGAAGAGGCAGACACATATATATGGTCCTTTATTGGGTTTTTAACTCTAGAAAAAATGGAAAACATGCCGGAAAAACTTGATACCTTGTGTGATACCTTTGGCATGACCTCAATATGATGTGTCAAACATTTGAGAAGGTTTGGCTAATGTTGTCATACACACTCTTCATATATCGAGCCATCACCTACGTAGTTTCGTGGTTTTGGGAGAGAAATCACCATGTTTTGAAGGAGAACCCATATTTCCTTTGTTGTTTCTCCTTGATTTATTTTCTACGACCAACATACCCACTACAATGCACCGTGTTCAAATTTGACATTTTTCCAGGCTCGTTTACTATATTTAGTCTTTTACGTGCACTTTCTAGGCATTTACTGCTTATACTTGAAGTTCGAACATTCTGTACATCAAAAGGTGTTCAAAAATCGGTTCCAAAAATCATAATTGTGTCATTCAATAACTTTTCATGTATTATACATGAAAAGTAATAGAAATTTAAAGGATATGTGTGGGAAGAGACAGCCACATATGTATCGTTTATTGGTATTTTTAACTCTAGAAAAAGGAAAACATGCTTGAAAAACATGATACCTAGCATGGTGTCGTTATACGACACTAGTATGATGTGGTAAATATTTGAACACCAAGTAAAGTATCATGTACTATCTGATAATATTAATTTTCCGATGCGGGATCACCAATTTTCTCTTTTCTCGCACACGGGTATTTGATGCTCTTCGTCTGTGTTGCGTGTTTCCCTCACGTAAGGTTCGAGTTTCGCAGCCAAATTTTCAGTAGGCGCGCGATTTCAGAAGTTATTCCTCCCATCCCATACCCACCCATCACATTTCACCTATCCCCCATCCACCCCCTCTCCCTGCAGCCTAAGCCGCTGATACGTCTCCAACGTATCTATAAGTTTTGATTGTTCCATGCTGATATATTATCATGCTAGGATACTTTTTGGGTCTTTATTTACCAATTTATAATATTTTTTAGCACTAACCTATTGCCCCAGTGCCCAGTGCCAATTGTTGTTTTCTGCATGTTTTTCACTTTTTAGGTTTACAGTACCAAACAAAGTCCAATTGCCATGAAACTTTTTGATGATTTTTTCTAGACCAAAAGAAGACCTGGGAGATTCAGAAGGAAGCCGGGAGCCACACCAGGGCCACACAAGCCAACATGGCACTCTTAGAGGGGGGGGGGCGCCCCGATGGCTTGTGGGCACCTGGCGGCTGATACTTGTGATCTACGTTGGGTTTTCCGTGAAGAGGAACGGGTAATTGCAGGACAAAGTGAGTAAGTATTTCCCACAGTTACGAAACCAAGGTTTATCGAACCAATAGGAATATCAATCCTCAACCATCTTCAGCGGCTGCACACAAATGAACAAACAACTTGCACCCAACGCGGGCAAGAGGGTTGTCAATCCCCTTGATCTCGTTATTTGCAACCAAATGAGTTGTGTAGATAATTGTTAATAAATATAAATTGCAAAATGAAATAAAAGGTAAATAAAGGCAGCAAGGTAATTGTAGAGTTTGTAAATATATAAGTGAATAGACCCGGGGGCCATAGTTTTCCCTAGCGGCATCTCTCATGTAGGCAGCATACTGTGGGTAATAAATTACTGTTGGGCAATTGATAGAAAAGTGGATAGTTATGCGATGTTCACGACAATGATCATGTATATATAGGCATCACGTCCATAAGCAAATAGGTCGACTCCTGCCTGCACTTATTACTATTACTCCACTCATCGACCGCTATCCAGCATGCATCTAGAGTATTAAGTAAAACAGAGTAATGCTTGGAGAATGATGACATGATGTAGACAAAGTAAACTCAAACAATATGAATGAACCCCATCGTTTTATCCTTAGTAGCAACAACACAAAGACGCATCTTGTCCCCTAGTTTGTCACTGGGATATAGAAACTCGCCAGGTTGAACCTATCACAACGCACCACTCCCACTAATGAAGTATCAATCTACTTGGCGAAAGCACATCAATAGATCGGAGAGCATTACGAAGCTATAATGATCATGCAATTAAGAGACAATATATATCAGAGGCATCTCAAATAATTTTCATGAATAATCTGAACATAAACCCACAATTCATTGGATCCCAAAAAACACACCGCACAATAAGATTACATCTGATAGATCAAAGCGAAGATGCGATGATCATTGTATTGAAGATCAAGAGATAGAGAGATTTCCATCTAGGTACTAGTTATGGACCCGTAGGTCAGTGGTGAACTACTCACACATCATCATGAGGGCAGCAGGGTGCCGGAACGGAGCTCCAGATGGCCTCGCGAAGGAACAGAGACTAGCGGCGGCGGAAAAAGGATTTCAGGACTTGCTCCATGGTGTTTGCGATATTAGAGAATTTATAGGCTGAAGAGGGACGTCGGGAGAGCCACGAGGGGGCCACCACATATCACGGCGCCCCCCAAGGCACGCCTTGATTTGTGGTGTGGCCCTCGTGTGCCCCCTGACCTCCTTCCGAAGCTTCTCGGTCTTGTTTTGGTCCAAAAAAAGTCATCAAAAAGTTTCGTGGCAATTGGACTTCTTTTGGTACTATAAAACTAAAAAGGCAAAAACATGCAGAAAACAACAACTCACACTGGGCACTGGGTCAATAGGTTAGTGCTCAAAAATATTATAAATTGGTAAATAAAGACCCAAAAAGTATCCTAGAATGATAATATATCAGCATGGAACAATCAAAAAATATAGATACGTTGGAGACGTATCAACGGTTCCCCCGACCTCGTTCTCTGGCCTATAAATTCTCATATATCGTGAAAACCCTGGAGGTAGTCCCGAAACCCTTTTTACGCCGCCACAAGTCTCTGTTCCGTCACGAGGCCATCTGGAGCTCCGTTCCGGCACCCTGCCGGAGGGGGGATCAATCATGGAGGGCCTCTTCATCAACCTTGTTGCCCTCATGATGATGTGTGAGTAGTTCACCACAGACCTACCGGTCCATAGCTAGTACCTAGATGGCAATCTCTCTCTCTCTCTCTTGATCTTCAATACAATGATCATCGCATCTTCTCTTTGATATATCCGATGTAATCTTTTTGTGCGGTGCGTTGGTTGGGATCGATGAATTGTGGGTTTATGTTCAGATTATTCATGAAAAGTATTTGAGTCACCACTGAATATTATGATTCTTATTTGCTTGATCATTATAGCTTCGTAATTCTCTCTGATATATTGATTTGGTTTGGCCAAGTAGATTGATCTTTCTTCAGTGAGAGAGGTGTGTTGTAGTAGGTTCAACCTGACGAGTTTCTATATCCCAGTGACAGAAGGGGACAAGTTGCATCTTTGTGTTGTTGCTACTAAGGATAACATGATGGGGTTTATTCATATTAATTGAGTTTATTTTGTCTACATCATGTCATCGTTCTCTATGAATTACTCTGTTTTACTTAATACTCCAGATGCATGCTGGATAGCGGTCGATGAGTGGAGTAATAGTAATAGGTGCAGGTAGGAATCGGCCTATTTGTTTATGGACATGATGCCTATATACACATGATCATTACCGTGAAAATCGCATAACTATGCGCTTTTCGATCAATTGCCCAACAGTAATTTGTTACCCACCGTATGTTGCCTACATGAGAGATGTCGGTAGGGAAAACTATGGCCCCCGTGTCTATTCACTTATAAAATCACAAACGCTACTATTACCTTGCTGCCTTTATTTGTCTTTTATTTTATTTTGCAATTTACAATTATCTATAATTATCTACACAACTCATTTGCTTGCAAATAACGAGATCAAGGGGATTGACAACCCTCTTCCCACGTTGGGTGCAAGTTGTTTGCTCTTTTGTGTGTAGCCGCTGAAGACAGTTGAGGATTGATATTCCTATTGGTTCGATAAACCTTGGTTTCATAAATGAGGGAACTCCTTAGCCACTTTGTGCTGCAATTACACGTTCCTCTTCATGGAAAACCCAATGCAGATCACAAGTACCAGGAAGGATTTCTGGCGCCATTGCCGGGGAATATCATCACCAACTATCAAGTAACTTCACACAAATTATCATTTACTTTTTCATCTTTTGACTTGCGGTTATATTTAGTTTGTTTCAAAAAAATCAAAAATCAAAAAATATTTACTTTACTAGTTTGCTAGTTTGCTTGTTTCGTCTCTAGTTTTCTTGCTTGCCTAGCTATGTTATCCTTATCTTCGTCACATAGAAAAAGAAAGTAAAAGGTAAAGATAAAGATAAATGGATGCTCATCCACTTGCTAATCCTTTCAAAAGACCCGATTATGTTGAACCAATTTCTAGTGAGTTGAGTGCACTAGATTTTCCATGTGAGGTCTTGCTTGAAAATCATGAATCTAAAATTTGTGATGAAGCGTTAAAAGAAATTTATAAAGTGATTCATGACAGTTCCTTGAATGAAAAGCATGATTTCCATGTTGCTAGTATAAATTCTATGAATATCAATTGTTCTAATGATCATGATTGGGGTGATAATCATGATGTTCCTTGTGATTTTGATAATTTTAGCCTTCATGATAAATCTATTATTGAGTATGATATTTGCAACACTACTAAAAGTGGGGTTGGAAGAGTGTCAACTTTAGGTAATAATGATCCCACAACTTTGGAGAATGATCAATATTATGATAGTTATATTGTTTAGTTTGATTATGATCCTACATATAATGAGAGAGGGATTTTAATTTTTTACTGAAGAGTTATAATGATCTGAATTTTTTACACAATATTGCTATACAAATTTTGGAGGTTTTCGTAATTTTTCAGAATTTGCAAATTTACAGAAGTATAGGTTCTCTAGAGAGTGCTACAGATTGTTTTGTTTTAGACAGATTCTGTTTTTGCTTGCATAGCTTGCTTGTTTTGATTATGTTGTGGATTGTATCGGGGGGTATAAGCCATGGAGAAGTTATAATACAGTACCTATATGCAACTATGAAATAATAATCAATTTATAACAGTACGTAAAGTATTCAATATGTTTCTTATACTAACGGATCTCACGAAGTTTTGTTGAGTTTTCTGTGATTGAAGTTTTCAAGTTTTGGGTGTTATCATGATGGACAAAGGAATAAGGAGCGGCAAGATCCTAAGCTTGGGGATGCCCAAGGAACCCCAAGGTAATATTCTAAGGAAGACTCAAGCATCTAAGCTTGGGGATGCCCCGGAAGGCATCCCCTCTTTCGTCTCAATCCATCGGTATGTCACTTGAAGCTACATTTTTATTCATCACATGATATGAATTTTGCTTGGAGCATCGTTTGTTTTTGTTTGCTTTTACTTTTAGTTTGCCACAATCATCGTTTGCCGGATACACCTATTTGAGAGAGACACACCTTCATCATAATTTTTTAGAATACTCTATGTGCTTCACTTATATCTTTTGAGCTTAGCAGTTGCTGTGGTACTTCACTTATATCTTTTTGAGCACGGTGGCGTGTAGATTATATAGAAATAATTTCACTCTCTCTCTTCACTTATATTTGTTTGACAGTTAATAAATAGTGATGGTAATTTGCATGGGTCATAAGACTAGTCCAAAAATAATAGGTATTCCATGAGTAATAATTAAAATCATCATGTAGCACATATAGAGAAATTGTGGGTTAATGATATTGATGTGGTAATATGAAAAAGGTGTGAGTTCATAATTGTTGATTCGTAGAAGTGTCGATATTAAGAGAGGTTAACTTCTTGTGCGTCTAAAAATTAAAAAGGCATGGTGATGATGTGTGAGCATTTCTATTCCTCATTGAAATCCTAGTGTTGTTTTGGGTTGGAGGAGCACGATGGTTAACTCCTACCAACCTCCTCCCTCGGGGCATGCGAGTAGTACTTTGATTTGTGATAAAACTAATAAAACTTCGCAATAAGTATATGAGTTCTTTATGACTAATGTGAAACCATGGACATACGCAATCTCACCTCCTCATATTTGCTAGGCTCTTCAGTACCATGCATTGCCCATTCTCACGTTGAGGATTGGTGGAACTTTCGCCGGTGCATCCAAACCGCATGACATGATACGCTCTGGTGCATATAAGCCTCATTATATATTCCTCAAAACAGCCACCATAACTACCTATTATGGCATTTCCATAGCCATTCCGAGATATATTGCCATGCAAATTCCATCATCACTTCACATGACTAGTTTGTTCATCATTATTTGCTTTGCATGATCATTTAGAGCTGACATAGTATTCACGGCAAAGCCACCATTCATCGTATTTTTGATACATGTCATGCTAGATCTTTGACATCCTGGTACACTGCCAGAGGCATTCATATGGAGTCATATCTTCCTATCAGTTCTTCATATTGAGTTGTAAGTAGATAAAAGTGTGATGATCATCATTATTAGAGCATTGTCCGAGTGAGGAAATAAAAATGGGGGAGGCCAAATGAGCCCACCATTTTAAAAAAATGAATGAGAGAAAATTAGAGAAAATGAGAGAAGGGACTTTGCTACTATCCTTTACCACACTTGTGCCTCAAGTGGCACCCTGTTCCTCATATAGAGAGTCTCATGTTATGTCATTTTCATATGCTAGTGGGAATTACTTTTTCATTATTATAAACTTGGCTTGTATATTTCTATGACGGGATTCCTTAGATGCCTGAGGTCTTCGTGAGCAAGTAAGTTGGATGCACACCCCACTTAGCTTCAGCTGAGCTTTCATACACTTATAGCTCTACTGCATCATTTGCATGGCAATCCCTACTCCTTGTATTGACATCTATCGGCGGGCATCTCCATAGCCCGTTGGTACGCCTAGTTGATATGAGACTATCTTCTCCACTAGTTACCCCTTTGATATCTACCACCATATTCTATTCCACATTTATGCTAAGTCCAATGGCTCACACTCATGTATTGCGTGAAGAATAAAAAGTTGATGCATATTGAAAAGTACGATCCAATTGTCTGACTTGGACACCGTGGTGCTTGACATTTGTATTAATGTGGTGAAGATGGAGCCATGCCTGGCTAATATAATAAGATGAATGGGGGTAAACATTCTTTGAGGATCGTATACTTTGAAAGATTAATGATTTTGTTTCTTATACTTATAAGTATTGCTATGTTAATATTTGTTAATTCATCGTTTCTCAATGAGCATGCATGCAAAAGATTACATAATGGGTAGCATGTCACATCAAAAATTCTGTTTTTATCATTTACCTACTCGAGGACGAGCAAGAATTAAGCTTGGGGATGCTTGATACGTCTCCAACGTATCTATAATTTTTTATTGTTCCATGCTGATATATTATCATTCTAGGAAACTTTTTGGGTCATTATTTACCAATTTATAATATTTTTTATCACTAACCTATTGACCCAGTGCCCAGTGCCACTTGCTGTTTTCTGCATGTTTTTCACTTTTCAGGTTTATAGTACCAAACGAAGTCCAATTGCCACGAACCTTTTTGATGATTTTTCTGGACCTAAAGAAGACCTGGGAGAATCAGAAGGAATCCGGGAGACACACCAGGGCCCCACAAGCCAACATGGCGTGCCTTGGGGGGCCACGCCCTGATGGCTTGTAGGCCCCTGGCGGCTCCCTCGACCTCATTCTCTTGCCTATAAATTCTCATATATCATGAAAACCATGGAGGCAGTCCCGAAACCCTTTTTACGCCACCGCAAGTCTCTGTTCCGTCGCGAGGCCATCTGGAGCTCCGTTCCGGCACCCTGCCAGACGGGGGACCGATCACGGAGGGCCTCTTCATCAACCTTGCTGCCCTCATGATGATGTGTGAGTAGTTCACCACAGAGCTACGGGTCCATAGCTAGTACCTAGATGGCAATCTCTCTATCTCTTGATCTTCAATATAATGATCATCGCATCTTTGCTTTGATCTATTCGGTGTAATCCTTTTGTGCGGTGCCTTTGTAGGGATCCGATGAATTGTGGGTTTATGTTCTGATTATTCATGAAAAGTATTTGAGTCACCTCTGAATATTATGATTCTTATTGGCATGATCATTATAGCTTCGTAATTCTCTCTGGTCTATTGATTTGATTTGGCCAAGTAGATTGATCTTTCTTCAGTGAGAGAGGTGCGTTGTAGTGGGTTCAACCTGACGAGTTTCTATATATGAGTGATAGAAAGGGACAAGTTGCATCTTTGTGTTGTAGCAAGTAAGGATACACGATTTGATTTATTCATATTTCTTGAGTTTACTTTGTCTACATCATGTCATCGTTCTCCATGCATTACGCTGTTTTAATTAATACACTAAATGCATGCTGGATAGCGGTCGATGAGTGGAGTAATAGTAATAGGTGCAGGCAGGAGTCGGCCTATTTATTTATGGGCGTGATGCCTATATACACATGATCATTGCCGTGAAAACCGCATAACTATCTGCTTTTCTATCAATTGCCCAACAGTAATTTATTAAACACCATATGTTGCCTACATGAGATATGCTGCTAGGGAAAACTATGGCCCCCGGGTCTATTCACTTATAAAGTCATGAACGCTACTATTACCTTGCTGCATTTATTTGTCTGTTATTTTATTTTGTAATTTACAATTATCTACAATTATCTACACAACTCATTTGCTTGCAAATAACGAGATCAAGGGGATTGACAACCCTCTTGCCTGCGTTGGGTGCAAATTATTTGCTCTTTTGTGTGCAGCCATTGAAGACGGTTGAGGATTGATATTCCTATTGGTTCGATAAACCTTGGTTTCATAACTGAGGAAAATACTTACCCACTTTGTGCTGCAATTACCCGTTCCTCTTCACAGAAAGCCCAACACAGATTACAAGTATCAATCGCCATCGTCGCAACCAAATCAACGTTCTGCCCCAGCCTCGCTTGTCGATCTAGTGAGGTAACCACCGATTTCCATCACCACCCTGGCCCGATTCCTCAGATGGAGCCTTCGAACCACCCTCATGCCTCCGTATCCCCACCCCCTATCACTGAGCATCGATGCATAAGCGCAACCACATATCACACGGAGGTCGAGGAGATCATGACGGTCGATGGCGCAGTGGCCATTGTGTGTGTCGACCCAGAGGAACACCTTGTCGCCGACGTCGCCAACTTGGTGCGGGTTCTAGCCGAGATGAAGTGTCCCACGCTTCTAACATTTATATGTTGCTTGTACATGCACATACGTTAGCAGTACTGATCCATGCTTCGATCCGCAGGAACACCTCGCCGCCGACTTCGGACGGGCTCTAGTCGAGATGAAGTACCCAAGCAACTACCCCTCGGGATTTACCAAGTATGAACTATCCAGTTCAATTTTACCAATACCAGTAGCACTATTTAACCGTGTCAATTTCAGTTTCACAGGTACAAGTTTTAATGGCCATGTTATGTTGTCTGTACTATGTAGTTAACACGTCCGCTGTTTATTTCAGTTATGTGCACTGTGTTGTTCAATTATGAACTGTCCAGTTCAATTTCAACAATACCAGTTACAAACTTACAACGCCTATGCTAGGTTGCTGTTAAGCCTGCTATAGTGAACTTACACCGTGCTATTCTTTGCAATGAAGATATCACTTGAGATGTTGTCCTTCAATTACCATTAGATATTTTTGGTGGATGTTAACCCTGTTATAGTTGACATGCCTTTCCATGTAATTACGCAGTGTCACAATGCACGATGATGTTGTTTACCGTCGAGGTTAGTCACATCCCAATATCTTATAGTACTTTACATCATTTGTGTAATTGCAGTTTAGCTTCTAACATTTACTTGTTGCTTGTAGGTACATATGTTAGATAAACTAATCCACGCTTCGACCTCACCACCGACTTTGGGCGGGCTCTAGCCGAGATGAAGTGCCCGAGCAACTACCCCTCGGGATTTACCAAGTATGAACTATCCAGTTCAATTTCATCAATACTTGTCCCTTTGCTACCGTGCTACTCCTCGCAATGAAAATATTACTAGATATATTGTCGTTTAATTAACATTTACTATTTTTGGTGGATGTTAACCCTATTGTATTTAACACGCCTTTCTATGTGCTTATGTAGGGCTACAATCGCTCGATATTGTTCTTTACCATCGAGGTTAGTCACACCCCATTGTATTATTTTACATCATTTGTGCAATTGCAGCTTAGGTTCTAACATTTATTTGTTGCTTGTGGGTACGCATGTCAGCGGTACTGATCCACGCTTTGACCCCCTTTGCATATGGGGCAATGAGATAAACATGAACAAGCATCAAGTGAGGAAACTAAGAAAAATTGTTACGCAAAAGAGACATATGATTGGAATTAAACTCTTTATTTACACTTTATCTAGGACATCAGTGAACTTTGGGATGGTAAGTAATATGTTGCCCAGAACAAGTTACTCTATTAAACATTAATACCTGAAAGTTTTCTCTTTTCAATGGTTTCCGAAGGAATTTACTCAAGATTACCTTGGAAACTACCTAATCGGAGTGGAGGCAACGAAGGTTATATTATATAATTCATGCTACCATGATAATGGTCTAGAAGTCTTCCTGAAGATGGTGAAGGATGGACGAGCGATCATCACAAGGGGTTGGAAAAAAGTTGTGCGCACCTTCGGCATGGAGGAGGGCACATTATGGGCATTCCGCTTCTTCAACACCATCAACAGCCGAAAGGATTTACAATTCTCTCTTCACCTTTACCGCCTCTAGTACTATATATTGTGGTTCATCATATTTAATCTTCTGTCGAACTATGTAACCATCGAACATGTACTGAGCTTTTGATTTATGCATTGGCTGGTGAACCATTGTAATTAGGGTATGTATTGATGGATGTGAAATCCACATTTCATAATAAAAAAATCAAAATTTCCAATTCTAATAATAAATTAACAAAAATAAGCTATTAGGTAATAAATTACAGTGCACACAGTTAGAATGAATAAACTGTGTGCGATGGTGTCATACATTCCACACGATTGTTTGAAGAATAGCGTGTGTGATTATCTGCTTTACAACACACAATCGCATATTTTGCGCATGTGGGATGTGCGTAATGTCACACACGCGTTTGCAAGATGTTACCGTGTGCGATTGGCGTTAATAGCACAAACGGTTCCAAATCTGAGTGCGTGTGTAATGTAGGACGATAAGAAGACGGTTGACATACGAAGCACGTGTGTGATCAGAATAATTATCGCACACGATTATTAATTTGGCACGTTGGCAATAGTAGAGCCACCGCACAAAGTTAAAAGTTTCGGACTATGTGTCATAATACCTACCGATCGCAAACAGGTCATGGAATTAAATGTTTGTGATATCCATATTTCGCACACAAATATATCTGCGCCATCGTCTCAGATGTGTGGTTGATCACAAACGTAACGTCAAAGTGTGGCGTGTGGGATAGGTTATGACTTCGCATACGCTTACGTTAGGCGAATCGTGAGTAGGTGCTCGCCCCATCGCAGGATGTTTCGGTGTCCTGTGGGATGGGCCCCCTATCACACCATGTGTTTGTACCACTTTGCTATGCTATGATTTTATAAAATTTGGTCCCATTTAAAACTTTTTGAGTGCTTGTGCATGAATTGATTATTTGATGATTAATTGTTTGGTTGATTGTGTTTTAGCACTCAAAGATTCTTATTCCTCTTCTCTCAAGAACTCAATCCCTTGATCCAAACTCTCTTCCCAATGATCATGCCATGTGTATAGGACCTAAAACTATATTTATAAAATATTATTTTGGCCAAAAATCATTTAGTCAAGTTAGGTTTTTAAAAACCCCTGAATTGAGGTTTGTACTAGAAGTCCTCAACTTAGGGTGAACATTTTACCCCAAAGACTCTATTTGGAACCTACCATATATAAGACTTCCCAAAACCACCAAATATTATTTTTAAGATTATTTTCCTATTTTACTTAAAGGCTTTTTCTTAAGGCCAAAAAAATGGTATTTTATAGGGAAAAATTATTTTCATGCTTTCAAAATATTTGAGAAATTTTTGGGAAACTCAGTGGACATATATGTTCCATATATAAGAGTTTCAACACATGGTCAACTTAAAAATATTGGACAAAACCCTCCAAAACCCTTTCTGCATATTTTCTATATTTGAAATATTTCTATAAGAAATATTCTCAAATAAATCCAGGAAAATGCTAACAAGACACACATGCCATATGCGATGATCTTGCAAATTTTCATCCCAATCCCAATTTTTTTGATTCTTCAACATATCCCAAAACCCTCTCTGTCCATATCTAAATTTGAGCAACTTTGTATTGCCAAGTATTTCCAATTTACCTAAAACTTTGTAGACATGCTCTAATACCCAAATAATGACACTACACCAAGTGGTGCATCAAGGAGATTAGCTTAGCATGACTAGATCTACAGAAACCTGATTCTGTGAAATTCTAGGGTCTACAAAGTTTACATTGTGAACCTTCCTCAAATGAGCTCAAACCTTGTGATCCAACTCATTTTTACCCATCATTCAATCCTGTTAATTCTCACAGCAAATGGGTAAAATTTTCTTGCCCAAACAGCCATCAAACACCTTCTCGTTAAATGCTAAATCCCCCGTTTTGACCACTTCTACTCTTCCCCTTCACTTCAACTTTTTACCACATCATCTACTAGTGCTCTTCTCCCTCTAGTAACTCTAGCATGGGCTCAGCTCAATTATTGGCAGGTGAAAACCTACTTTTACCCCTCTAGACAGCAAGGATCTACCTCTTCCCCCCACCTTCCTTCTACCCTAAGGACTCTCCAGAGCATCCAAGGGCGTCTCCACCTTGTTTACTTCTCCCTAGACCCCCCTGACACTAGTGGCCATGCTCCCCCTTGCCTGGCAATGCCAAGACAACAATTCAGGCGATCTAGAGCATGCTACAGTGTGCACCCACACTGTAGCTGCCCCCATCCCGATGCACCCGACCACCTCGGGCAAGGAGAGCACGCCACCAGGTCCCCCTCGACGTCTGCTCCTCCCTGCAGGTCGTCTCCCCTCCTCTCTCTCCCTCCCGCTGCCCCCCTAGCGCGTGCACGGCACCACCCGAGAGCTCCAATGGCTGAGCTCACACGCGCGGCACCCTGAGCCACTCTGCTTATCCTCAACTCCCCCACGGCATCTCCTGCGGTCCCCTAGCCACGCCCATACCCGCATCTCCGGCCGCAACGGTCCAAAAGCTCATGCCCGAGCCCTCCCGCGCGCGCCATGCCCTGCCACCGCTTTGCGCCTAGATAAGGCCACCCCAGCCTCCCTTTCGCCTCTGGTCGCCCTAGCACCCTCCCAATCAAACCTCGGAAGCACCCGCTCCCCCTCCGAGGCATCCGGAGCTCGATATCGAGCCGGGTGTCGCCGCCTCTGGCCACCGGCGTTCGCACTGTGAGAGACCTCCTCCGGTCCCGTTTCCTCTCCCCATGATCATCTCTCTCCCCCCTGATGCGATCCCCTCTTTCTCCCGCTCATTTCCAGCAAGGGATCGTTCCCGGCGACCTCCGCCGAAGCTTCTCCACCGTGGGTACTCGTCGCCGGTGAGCCACTGCACCCTGGCGCCTCCCTCCACCTCAAACCGAACAGCGGGACCCCAAGGTACTCATTGGCGTCATCCTTTTGCCTCTCCGTTGAATACAGCGTCGCCGGTGATCCCCCTGCTCTCTCTGCCCCGATGAAGGATATGACAGGTGGGCTCCACCTGTCATACTCCCTCCCTCCTCTCTCTCGCTGCCAGGTTGGGTCTGCGGGCAGGTTTAAATAAAACCTGCCACGCGTACTCCTTCACCCCTGGGCCAAATCTCCTGGGCCGGCTCGGGTCTCTCCCTATTTCGGCCCATGGTGAATAGTGAAGTTTTTCCTTTTTCTTTTTAAGAGGAGTTTCAAAAATTCCTCTGGCTACAATAAAAATTCAAATCCAGTGGTTCCAATTTCTAAAATCTTGTAATATTATGTACTATTTAATGATGCCACTTGTGCCACTTTTTGAAAACATTTTATGTACTGGTTTTATTTAAAACCTTGTTTTGGTTATTTAAAACTACTGTTCAAATCATTTTTACCACTTTTTAAACTTCAAAACCAAAAGCTAGTATTTTTAGTATTCTTAGTTTTCACCCTAGTATTTTACAAAAGTGGTTTGGCATTTTTAGGAGTAGTTTAGTTTCTCTGTTTTTGCCGTGGTCTTATTTGTGCCCCGTTACTTTGCGACGATAGATCACGTTCTTGAAGAGAGAGTTGGAGAGGAAGCACTTGAAGACTTTGAAGACTTTGTTGGGCTAGGCAAGAAGCCCTTTGACCATGACTAAAGAAACCTTTTCATGCGTGCAATATAGCACTTTATTTTTGATGTATTGATCATGATGAATATGGTGACCACCTTTATGGGTTGCCTCCGTTACTTTCCTCGTTGATACTTGCATGACATAACTCTACTTACACTTAGAGTTGTGTGGGTGGGAGGTAGATAGGTTGCTAAGTAGTTGCTGCAAAATGGGACGGGATTATGCATGGTGTTGGAAACAAAGATTCTTTCAAAGACTTTTTGAGAACCCCGTCGGGTACAACTAATGCCCGAGGGAGATGATGATGAGCTAGGTAACCACTTGATAAAGAAGTGGTGTACTGAGGCAAGTGAGTGTGTTGGTTTTTCGAAAATGGATTGGTGTAAGTTGCGACCGTTATTCCAAACTTACATGTACAACCACAATACCCCTTATGGGATGGGGCTTTGTTGATTACATTGGTAGGTACTAGCATTGAGCCCGCGTTAATTACTTGTGGCGGGAGTGACGTGGTCACTCTCGATACGGGGTCATGCCTGAAAGGACGACCATGGGCTGTTTTCACAGACACCAGGCACACCGTTGTGTGCCCCCATGGATGATACTTGTGATGTACATCATGGGGGATGGCACCAACGAGTGGACTCTCTGTTAGTATCGTCAGGGGAAAGGCATTGTTCGGGTACTTACCTCGGGTACGTAAAATACAGTGAGTCGTGTCTTGACACGGAAGTTTCCCGAGTCTTATGGGTAAAGTGTGCAACCTCTGCAGAGTGTAAAACTATTCGAATAGCCATGTCCATGGTCAAGGACAGTTGGATGACCTCTCTTGGGCTACGTCCATTGTTTACAAAAACTTGGTGTGAGTATGTTGGAAAGGAATACTTGGGTTGAGTTGATGACTCGACGTGATGATTGAACATGGGATGTTCAAACCTTGATTCATATTGATATGTGTAACCTGTTCATATGGTTACTCAGAATCTCATGATGCATGCTTACAAGATGATAGGACATGTCATTGCATTCCAATATTAGCTTTCTGCAAAATTGCCTACTTAGTGCTATATCATGCATTGTTACACCTTGTTCCAAAACATGGGTTGCTTGTGAGTACATTCAAAGTACTCATTGGCTTGCCTCTAGTTATTTATTTGGCCAGGAATATGGTGAAGAATTTTGTGGTGACGAGCATGCGAATTACGACGCTTCCAAGTCAGAATGCCTATAGGGTTAAGGCAGATGGCATGGGCCTATACTATCTATCAAGATTTCCGCTATGAGTTTATGTTTGTTATTTGGCCTTCATGGCCCTATCTATGTAAGACTTGACCTTGATGGTCCTTATTTGTGTAATACGGTGATGACCCACAAGTATAGGGGATCAATCGTAGTCCTTTCGATAAGTAAGAGTGTTGAACCCAATGAGGAGCAGAAGGAAATGACAAGCGGTTTTCAGCAAGGTAATTTCTGCAAGCACTAAAATTGTAGGTAATAGATATATTGATAGCAAGATAATTTGTAACGAGCAAGTAACGGTAATGGTAAACAAGGTGCAGCAAGGTATCCCAATCCTTTTGAGGCAAAGGACAGGCCATAACAATCACTAGTAATAGGCAAAGTGTTCTTGAGGGTACACGGGAATTTCGTCTAGTCACTTTTATCATGTTGGTTTGATTCGTGTTCGCTACTTTGATAATTTGATATGTGGGTGGACCGGTGCTAAGGTGTTGTTCTTACTTGAACTAACAACCTACTTATGATTAACCCCCTCGCAAGCATCCGCAACTATGAGAAAACTATTAAGACAAAGTCTAACCATAGCATTAAACATGTGGATCCAAATCAGCCCCTTACGAAGTAGCGCATAAACTAGGGTTTAAGCTTCTGTCACACTAGCAACCCATCATCTAATAATTACTCCACAATGCCTTCCCTTAGGCCCATGAATGGTGAAGTGTCATGTAGTCGACGTTCACATGACACCACTAAGGGAATCACAACATACATATCATCAAAATATCGAACACATATCAGATTCACATGATTACTCGCAACATGACTTCTCCCGTGACCTCAAGAACAAAGGTAACTAGTCACAAATAATAAACATGCTCAAGATCAGAGAGGTATTGAATAGCATATTGGATCTGAACATATAATCTTACACCAAATAAACCATATAGTAATCAACTACGCAAGGTAATCAACACTACTAGTAACCCACAGGTACCAATCTGAGGTTCCGGTACAAATATTGAACACAAGAGATGAACTAGGGTTTGAGAGGAGATGGTGTTGTTGAAGATGTCGATGAAGATTGGCCTCCCAAAGATGAGAGATGTGTTGGTGATGACGATAGCTTCGATTTCCCCCTCCGGGAGGGAAGTTCCCCCGGCGGAATCGCTCCGCCGGAGGGCAAAAGTGCTCCTGCCCAAGTTCTGCCTCGAGGCGGCGGCGCTTCGTCCCGAAAGTCCTCCTCTATTTTTTTCTAGGTCAAGAGAGACCTTATACCAGAAGATGGGCACCGGAGATGGGCCAAGCTAAGCACAACCCATCAGGGCGCGCCTAGGGTGGCCTGGCACGCCCTGGTGGGTTGTGCCCACCTGGCGGGCCTCCTCTGGTAGTTTCCAGCTCCAGTATTTTTTTATTAAATGTAAAAATAATCTTCGTAAAATTTCAGCTTCATTGGAGTTTTGCAGAATAGGTATCTCTGACGTACTTTTCTTGGGTCCAGAATTCCAGCTGCCGGTATTCTCCCTTCTTGTGTAAACCTTGCATATTATGAGAGAAAAGGCATTAGAATCACTCCCCAAAGCATTATTATTCAACAAAACAAAGTAAATAACAGTAGGAAATCATGATGCAAAATGGACGTATCAACTCCCCTAAGCTTAGACCTCGCTTGTCCTCAAGCAAAATCCGATATCGAAAAGCATGTCCACATGGTTTGAGAGAGAGGTGTCGATAAAAACAAAATATGGACATAGAAGCATCATACTTATTATCATAACAGCAATAAACTCTAACATAGGAACTTATTTCAATACATTTTTATCATATAGCTTCTCATGAACAAGTAACAATTCATCACAACATAGAAGTATGAAGCATAAACCTTATTGAAAACCAACAAACTATGTTTTCAGTCAACTTTGCAACTAGAATTCATCATATTTTCAGGAAGGGTCTCATGCAGGAGCCTTTTGGCAAGTCCACATACTCAACCATCATATAGTCTTCTATGATTGCTAACGCTCACAGCATACCCATGAACAAAAAGTTTCAACCAGACACGTAGGAAGATAGGGGCTTATAGTTTTGCCTCCCAACTTACTCACCTCAAGGGTGATGTCAACAATAATAACTCATGCCCACCCATATCCAACTGGATATATGTGCCTAGATCTTTCCTCACCACATGATGCTCGCAAAAGAAAAAAAAAGAAAAAGGAATAGGGAAGAATACTTTGACTCTTTGCATAAAAGTAAGTACATAAAAGTAAAAGATAGGCCCTTCGCAGAGGGAAGCAGAGGTTGTCATGCGCTTATTGGTTTGTATGCCCAATCCCTTAATGTAAAAGAACGTCACGCTATATTGCCCCCTATGATAGCAACCTTTATTATGCAGTCCGTCGCTTTTATTACTTTGCCATCATAAGTTCATCTAATGCTCAATTTTCTCTTACACTAATTGATCAAAACACTTTTAGAAGCAATTTTTATTTCCTTGTTGCACCGATGACAACTTACTTGAAGGATATTTCTCGATCCATAGGTAGGTATGGTGGACACTCAAAGAAAGAGTTTGGTTTGGGTTTTTGGATGCACAAGTAGTATCTCTACTTAGTGCGGAATTTTTCGCTAGCAAAGATATTGGGCAAGCACCACATGTTAAAGGATCTATGACAATATAACCTCTATGTGGATATGAACAAACATAAATCATTACGTTGTCTTCCTCGTCCAACGTCAACAATTTTGACATAAATATTTGATGGGGGCTCACAATCATAAAAGATGTCCAAGATAGTGTATTTGCATGTGAATCTTCTCTTCCTTTATTAATTCTTTCACGAATTGCATCATTGACCAATGCTATGTTTGTCAATCTCCAATAAATTTTACTACTTATACTTTTCCTTATGTGATGTCATCACTCACCATAAGATTAGCATATGATTATTTTCATTTGTTTCTTTTCCTCTATTTGATTGCAACATGAAAGTAGAGAGGCAAAAACTTAAACAAAACTTTATTATATAACTTACACTCGATTACATAGATAGATAGGCCACGGAACTAACACACGAAAATAGATCACACTAAAACTTTTATTCAACTAATGCAAAGGGAAACTAAAGAATGAACTAAAATAGGTAAAGGTGAATAAAAGTGGTGGTGATAAGTCATGCCAAGGGGAGTGCCCATACCAGTGTGCTCAATTCTCCATTGGTGGTGGTGATGAAGAAGGTGGAGGTGTAGATGTAGGTGGTGGTGATATGATGTCACACTTTAGCTTCAAAAGATGCTCCAATTTGCGGATGACCCTCCTAAGGTTGTTGATGTGTTCTTGCAGCAAAATATTTTCACGGATGAGAAACTTATTCTGAACACGAACCGCTTAGAAAGCTCTAAAGGCATCAATTTCAATAGGGGTGAGATGACTGTAATAGGGTTGAACGATATCCTCTTCCTCTTCCTCCTTTGCTGGCATGAATTGATCTCCTTCAGGGAGATGATCCACCATAGCCTCCTTGTCCTTCTCCTCCTTGTTGGCTTCTTCCGGCTCCTACCTCTTCAACTCTATCTGCATTAGCCAGGCATCTTCTTCCACGTCGTTAGGAGAGGGGGAAGACATGATGCCTGACTTGACAGATCTGATAGGAAAACAGTAAGAAACAAGAACAGAGGATTTTTTTTTACGATGCGGTCGTCAAAACAGTCGGGGGTATATATAGAGATTTTGTTTTCTTGGGAAACAAGTATTTGGAAGGAAAACAGAGTCGGGAAGGCATCCGAGGTGGGCACAACCCACCAGGGCACGCCCAGGGGTGCCTGGCGTGCCCTGGTGTATCGTGCTCACCTCGATCACCTTCCGGTTTATTTTTTATTTCCAAAATGCTAAAATATTCCAAAACTGACAAAAAATATTTTTACGGATTTTTCGGAGTCCGTTTACTTACCGTATCACATACCTCCTATTTTTAAGTATTCTGGAGTGTTTCAGAAGGTTTCCTTTATGTGTTCCTCCGGTGTCATGGTTTGGATAACATTTCTTTCAACGTTAATAGGCGTACATGAGATATAATGCTTAATTCTTTGTCCATTGACCACCTTCGAGTTAGTACCTTCGGCGTTATTAATCTTGATAGCCCCAGAACAATAAACCTCTTCGATAATATACGGTCCTTCCCATTTTGAGAGAAGCTTACCTGCAAAAAATCTTAAACGGGAGTTGAACAAAAGAACATAATCTCCTATTTTGAATTCCCGCTTTTGGATTCTTTTGTCATGCTATCTTTTTACTTTCTCTTTGAATAGCTTGGCATTTTCATAGGCTTGGGTTCTCCATTCATCTAGTGAGCTAATATCAAATAGCCTCTTCTCATCGGCAAGTTTGAAATAATAGTTGAGTTCTTTAATTGCCCAAAATGCTTTATGTCCTAGTTCTAGAGGCAAATGACAAGCTTTCCCATACACCATTTTATATGGAGACATACCCATAGGATTTTTATAAGCTGTTCTATAGGCCCAAAGTGCATCATCTAATTTCTTAGACCAATTCTTACGAGACCTATTGACAGTTTTTTGTAATATTAATTTTATTTCTCTATTGCTAAGTTCAACTTGACCACTAGATTGAGAATGATAGGGTGATGCAATTCTATGGTTAACATCATATTTAGCAAGCATCTTACGGAAGGCACCATGAATAAAATGTGAACCACCATCGGTCATTAAATATCTAGGGACTCCAAACCTCGGGAAGATAACCTCTTTAAGCATTTTAATGGAGGTGTGGTGATCGGCACTACTAGTTGGAATAGCTTCTACCCACTTAGTGACATAATCAACCGCAACCAAAATATGAGTATACCCAATAGAGGAAGGAAAAGGCCCCATATAATCAAAGCCCCAAACGTCAAATGGTTCGACAACAAGTGTGTAATTCATAGGCATTTCCTGACGCTTACCGATATTACCAATTCTTTGACATTCATCACAAGACAAGACAAACTTACGGGCATCCTTGAAGAGAGTAGGCCAATAAAAACCAGATTGCAATACCTTATGAGCAGTTCTATCTCCCGCATGATGTCCTCCATAAGCTTCGGAATGACATTTCCGTAAGATTTGTTCCTGTTCATGCTCAGGTACACAACGTCTAATAATACCATCTACTCCTTCTTTATAAAGATGCGGGTCATACCAAAAGTAATGTCTCAAGTCATAGAATTTTTTTCTCTTTTGTTGATAAGTAAAGCTAGGTGGTATATATTTAGCGACAATGTAGTTAGCATAATTAGCATACCAAGATGTGCGTTGTGAGACACTTATTGCAGCTAGCTGTTCATCAGCTAAACTATCATCAATAGGTAGTGGGTCATCAAGAATATTTTCTAACCTAGACAAGTTGTCAGCTACGGGGTTCTCGGCTCCTTTCCTATCAACGATGTGTAAGTCAAATTCTTGAAGCAAGAGAACCCACCTAATGAGTCTAGGTTTAGCATCTTTCTTTTCCATAAGGTATTTTATAGCAGCATGATCGGTGTGAACAATGACTTTTGAATCAACAATATAGGATCTAAATTTATCACAAGCAAACACAACTGCTAAAAATTCTTTTTCAGTAGTAGCATAGTTTCGTTGGGCACTGTATAGAGTTTTACTAGCATAATGGATAACATTTAATTTCTTATCAACTCTTTGTCCTAGAACAGCACCAACAGCATAATCACTACCATCACACATAATTTCAAAAGGCAAGTTCCAATGAGGTGGTTGTATGATAGGTGCAAAGGTTAAGGCTTTCTTGAGTGTTTCAAAGGCTTCCACACAATCATCATAAAAAACAAAAGGAATATCCTTTTGCAAAAGATTAGTAAGAGGCCTAGAAATTTTAGAGAAGTCTTTAATGAACCTCCTATAAAAACCAGCATGACCAAGGAAACTTCGAATACCTTTAATATCTTTAGGACATGGCATTTTCTCAATTGCATGAACTTTAGCTTTATCCACCTCAATACCTCGTTTAGATATTTTATGCCCCAAGACTATGCCTTCATTAACCATAAAGTGGCACTTCTCCCAATTCAAGACGAGATTAGTTTGTTCACATCTCTGCAAAACTCAATCAAGGTTGCTTAAGCAATCATCAAAAGAAGTTTTGTAAACGCAAAAATCGTCCATGAAAACCTCCACAATCTTTTCACAAAAATCAGAGAATATAGCAGTCATACATCTTTGAAAGGTAGCAGGTGCATTGCATATACCAAAAGGCATACGTCTATAAGCATAGGTTCCAAAAGGGCAAGTAAAGGTAGTTTTCTTTTGATCAGATTGCGACACAGGTATTTTAGAGAAACCAGAATATCCATCTAAGAATCAAAAGTGTGTGTTCTTAGATAATCTCTCTAGCATTTGATCAATGAACGGTAGAGGGTAATGATCTTTTCTAGTAGCTTTATTTAATTTTCTAAAATCAATTACCATTCTATAGCCAGTAACAATTCTTTGAGGAATGAGTTCATTCTTATCATTAGGAACAATGGTAATACCTCCTTTCTTAGGGACACAATGAACGGGACTTACCCATCTACTATCAGCAATAGGATAGATTATACCTGCTTCTAGAAGTTTTAGTATTTCAGTTCTTACCACTTCCTTCATCTTAGGATTCAATCGCCGTTGGTGATCAACAACGGGTTTAGCATCAGGTTCCATATTGATCTTGTGCTGACATAGAGTGGGACTAATGCCCTTAAGATCATCAAGAGTATATCCAATAGCAGCCCGGTGCTTCCTTAGAACTTTTAATAATCTTTCTTCTTCATGTTCTGAAAGGTTAGCACTAATAATAACATGATATATCTTTTTCTCATCAAGATAAGCATACTTCAAAGTGTCTGGCAATTGTTTTAATTCAAACACTGGATCACTATTGGGTGGAGGGGGCCTCCAAGAGTTTCAATAGGCAAATTGTGTTTCAAGAGAGGTTGTTGTTCGAAGAAAATTTGATCTATTTCGTTTCTTTCACGCAAATGCATATCATTTTCATGGTCAAGCAAATATTGTTCTAAGGGATCAGTAGGAGGCATAGCAATAGAAGCAAGACCAATTATTTCATCCTTATTAGGTAACGCTTTATCACTAGGTTGTCTACTAAACTTGGAAAAATTAAACTCATGAGACACATTACCGAAACTGACACCGACAGTTTGTTTTTCACAATCTATCTTAGCATTGACAATGCTCAAGAACGGTCTAGCAAAGATAATGGGACAAAAGTCATCTAGTGGAGAACCAAGGACTAGAAAATCATTAGTGTTGGGGAACGTAGCATGGGAAACAAAAATTTTCCTACGCACACACAAGATCTATCCATGGTGATGAGCATCTACGAGAGGGAGAGTGAATCTACATACCCTTGTAGATCGCTAAGCGGGAAGCGTTAAGAAACGCGGTTGATGTAGTCGAACGTCTTCGTGATCCAAATCGCCGAGTGTCCCGCAATCTCATCACGATCCATCTCGCGATCCAAGCTCGATCCGTCCCACGATCCCATCACGATCCGTCCCGCGATTAAATCATGAATCGTCTCGCGATCCTGATCACGGTCCTTCCGATCTAGCGCCGAACGGACGGCACCTCCGCGTTCAGCACACGTACAGCTCGATGACGATCTCTGCCTCCTTGATCCAGCAAGAGAGAGAGCGGAGAGGTAGAAGAGTTCTCCGGCGGCGCGACGGCGTGGCGGCTATGGTGGTGGAACAATTCCGGCAGGGCTTCGCCTAAGCACCGCTGAAACTAGACTAGAGGAGAAACCGATCTAGATGAAGTAGAGGGAGCACGTGGCAATTAGGGTTATTTTTCTCCTCTAAATCCTCTAGTATATATAGGAGGGACGGAGGGGAGGAGGCAGCCTCAAACCCTCAAGGGCTGGCCGAAATTGGAGGTGGTGGAGGTGGACTCCTCCACTTCAATCCTAGTCCAAATAGGACACCTTCCATATTTGGTCTCCCTTCCCTTTTCTTTGGGGTTTTTCCTTTCCCACTTATTCCTAGCCACATGGGCCTTGTAGGGCTGCTTTTCCCAGCCCACTAAGGGCTGGTGCAACCCCCCTCAGGCCCATGTGGCCTCCCGGCGTGGGTGGCCCCTCCCGATGGCCCTCCGGTACTCCCGGTACACTACCGGAAATACCCGAAACTTTTCCGGTGGCCAAAACGGGACTTCCTATATATCAATCTTTACCTCCGGACCATTCCGGAGCTCCTCGTGATGTCCGGGATATCATCCAGGACTCCGAACAACCTTCGGTCACTAATCATACATAACTCAATTCTACCGAAACGTCACCGAACCTTAAGTGTGCAGACCCTGCGGGTTCGAGAACTATGTAGACATGACCGAGACACCTCTACGGCCAATAACCAATAGCGGGACCTGGATGCCCATATTGGTTCCTACATATTCTACGAAGATCTATATCGGTCGAACCTCTGTGTCAAGGATTCAATTAATCTCGTATGCTGTTCCCTTTGTTCTTCGGTATGTTACTTGCCCGAGATTCGATCGTCGGTATCTCTATACCTAGTTCAATCTCGTTACCGGCAAGTCTCTTTACTCGTTCCGTAATACAAGATCTCGTGGCTAACACTTTAGTCACATTGCTTGCAAGGCTCATTGTGATGTTGTATTACCGAGTGGGCCCTGAGATACCTCTCCGTCACACGGAGTAACAAATCCCAGTCTTGATCCATGCCAACCCAACAGACACCCTCGGAGATACCTGTAGAGCACCTTTATAGTCACCCAGTTACGTTGCGACGTTTGATACACACAAGGTATTCCTCCGGTGTCAGTGAGTTGCATGATCTCATGGTCATAGGAACAGATACTTGACATGCAGAAAACAATAGCAATAAACTGACACGATCATATGCTACGTTTATAGTTTGGGTCTTGTCCATCACATCATTCTCCTAATGATGTGATCCCGTTATCAAATGACATCTCATGTCCATGGCTAGGAAACCTTCACCATCTTTTGATCAACGAGCTAGTTAACTAGAGGCTTACTAGGGACACAGTGTTGTCTATGTACCCACACATGTATTTGAGTTTCCAATCAATACAATTATAGCATGGATAATAAACGATTATCATGAACAAGGAAATATGATAATAACCAATTTATTATTGCCTCGAGGGCATATTTCCAACAATTAGGATATTTTACTTTCCCACAAAAGAATTCAACATCTCTAACAATTCCAAGTGGTGTGATAGTGTCTCTTTTAGCAAGTTTAATAGTGACATCAATGTCTTCCATTTCAGCAGGTCCTATTTCATCCATAATTTCTTGGTATATAGTAAAAGGGATAGCACTCACACTACCACCTATATCACATAAATCATGATAGCAATGATCTCCTATTTTGACTGAGATGACAGGCAAGCCTTCTATGGGTCTATGTTTAGATTTTTCATCAGGTTTAGCAATTCTAGCAGCTTCATCACAAAAGTAGATAACATGCCCATCAATATTTTCTACCAAGAGATCTTTAACCATAGCAACACTAGGTTCTACTTTAATTTGCTCAGGGGGTTTAGGTGCTCTTATATTACTCTTACGAACCACAATTGATACCTTAGCATGTTCCTTTATCCTAACAGGGAAAGGTGGTTTTTCAATATAAGCGGTAGGCACAACTGGATCAACATTGTAAAAGATAGTTTCTTCTTTACCTATGACCGGTTCTTTAATTTCTTCCTTAATAGGGGGATGATATTTAAACCACTTCTCCTTAGGGAGATCAACGTGAGTAGCAAATGCTTCACAGAAAGAGGCTACTATCTCAGAGTCAAGTCCATATTTAGTGCTAAACTTGTGAAAAGTATCGGTATTCATAAAAGATTTAACACAGTCAAATTCAAGCTTTATACCTGACTCATTACCTTCGTCGAGTTCCCAATCTTCAGAGTTGCATTTAATTCTTTCTAAGAGATCCCACTTGAATTCAATAGTCTTCGTTATATAAGAACCAGCACAAGAAGTATCGAGCATGGATTGATCATTATGAGAAAGCCGAGCATAAAAATTCTGAATGATAACTTCCCTCAGAATGTCATGATTGGGGCATGAATATAACATTGACTTAAGCCTCCCCCAAGGTAGAGCGATACTTTCTCCTTCACGAGGCCAAAAATTATATATATAATTCCGATCACGATGAACTAGATGCACGGGATAAAACTTTTGGTGAAATTCCAATTGCAAACGATTCCAGTTCCACGATCCAAGATCATCACATAGCCTATATCATGTCAATGCTTTTACCTCCAAAGATAAAGGGAAAACCTTCTTCTTAACTTCATCTCCGGGTAAACCTGCAAGCTTAAATAATGCACAAATCTCGTTCACATATAAAAGGTGCATATCAGGATGTTCAGTTCCATCTCCTGCATAAGGTTTAGCAAGCAGTTGTTCTAGCATACCCGAAGGAATTTCATAAGTAACAATTTCAGTTGGTGCTGTAGGTTGAGGGGCAACTAATTTTGGTTCCGGTCGAGGTGAAGATACCCTGAACAAACCCCTCAAAGGATTGTTCTCCATAGTAGCAAGTAGCAATAAATTTCAGCACGTAGTATAAGTTTTTCCTTACCGATTTCCACTTACCAAGAGCACTTCACTCCCCGGAAACGGCGCCAGAAAAGAGTCTTGATGACCCACAAGTATAGGGGATCAATCTTAGTCCTTTCGATAAGTAAGAGTGTCGAACCCAACGAGGAGCAGAAGGAAATGACAAGCGATTTTCAGCAAGGTAATTTCTGCAAGCACTGAAATTGTAGGTAACAGATAGTTTGATAGCAAGATAATTTGTAACGAGCAAGTAACGGTAATGGTAAACAAGGTGCAGCAAGGTAGCCCAATCCTTTTGAGGCAAAGGACAGGCCAGAACAATCTCTAGTAATTGGCAAAGTGTTCTTGAGGGTACATGGGAATTTCGTCTAGTCACTTTTAGCATGTTGGTTTGATTCGTGTTTGCTACTTTGATAATTTGATATGTGGGTGGACCGGTGCTAAGGTGCTGTTATTACTTGAACTAACAACCTACTTATGATTAACCCCCTCGCAAGCATCCATAACTACGAGAAAAGTATTAAGACAAAGTCTAACCATAGCATTAAACATGTGGATCCAAATCAGCCCCTTACGAAGTAGCGCATAAACTAGGGTTTAAGCTTCTGTCACTCTAGCAACCCATCATCTAATAACTATTCCATAATGCCTTCCCTTAGGCCCATGAATGGTGAAGTGTCATGTAGTCGACGTTCACATGACACCACTAAGGGAATCACAACATACATATCATCAAAATATCGAACACATCTTAGATTCACATGATTACTCGCAACATGACTTCTCCCGTGACCTCAAGAACAAAGGTAACTACTAACAAATAATAAACATGCTCAAGATCAGAGAGCTATTGAATAGCATATTGGATATGAATATATAATCTTCCACCAAATAAACCATATAGTAATCAATTATGCAAGGTAATCAACACTACTAGTCACCCACAGGTTCCAATCTGAGGTTCTGGTACAAAGATTGAACACAAGAGATGAACTAGGGTTTGAGAGGAGATGGTGTTGTTGAAGATGTTGCTGAAGACTGGCCTCCCAAAGATGAGAGGGGTGTTGGTGATGACGATAGCTTTGATTTCCCCCTCCAGGAGGGAAGTTCCCCCGGCCGAATAGCTCCGCTGGAGGGCAAAAGTGCTCCTGCCCAAGTTCCGCCTCAAGGCGGCGGCGCTTCATCCCGAAAGTCCTCCTCTAATTTTTTCTAGGTCAAGAGAGACCTTATACCAGAATATGGGCACCGGAGGTGGGCCAGGCTGAGCACAATCCATCAGGGCGCGCCCAGGGGGGCCTGGCGCACCCTGGTGGGTTGTGCCCACCTGGGGGGCCTCCTCCGGTAGTTTCCAGCTCTAGTATTTTTTTATTAAATGTAAAAATAATCTCTGTAAACTATCAGCTTCATTGGAGTTATGCAGAATAGGTATCTCTGACGTGCTTTTCTTGGGTCCAGAATTCCAGGTGCCGGTATTCTCCCTCCTTGTGTAAACCTTGCATATTATGAGAGAAAAGGCATTAGATCACTCCCCAAAGCTTTATTATTCAACAAAACAAAGTAAATAACAGTAGGAAATCATGATGCAAAATGGACGTATCAGACGGTATGTATGGATGTAAGACTCTTGATTATCTAGTTTCTATGTGTTCAGTGAGCATTGATCTCTGGGATCACTGTACACGTGCATTCGATGATCACGACTTATGAGTCGGGGTCCCCACAGAGCTGGTATCAGAGCCATCTTGACTATAGGATGCCTTAGTTAGCACGGACATTAGTTAGGATAAAACCCTTTTCAAAACTATACCTAGTACCTATACTTAGGAATTTCTGCACTTCTTACCTCTTCTAGTCTACTTTCAAAACATTTACTGACTCCCCTCCCCTTCAACCTTTGTAGATGGCCGTCGTACCTGAAGACCTCCTAGCATCCGGCTTTCCCTTACTCCTTGAGGATAGTCTGGAGAAGTGCCAGTTTTGCCGACCTCCCATTTTCCTCTACCACGAGCATTGGGTCGATGCCGTCACGAAGGAGTACCACGTTGATGTGGTCGTGATGGCAAACGACTCCCCGACGAGTTGGTTCTTCGAAGTACCACACATGGAGACCCTGGCGCTCGCAGTCGAGACGGCTACACGCAAGGCACTTATCCACCTTCGAGACATCATTCTAGAGATGGCTGACGAGCCAGCTACTCGCCACCTACCTTTCAAGAAGGATGAGGTTGGCGAGAGTTGGACGTTGATTCCATCCAAGGAGGATGGGACACCACTCATGTTCCAGACATACTCCAGCCTCTCCACCGACAGTATGGCACACAACCTTATTAAGGAGTCTGTAAAGCTCCGTGAGGAACTTCACCACACCCGAGAGCTACTTCGTCAAGCCAAGACGAAGCCAGACAGGATCAAGAAGAATGGAGCCCCCGAGGGACGACCAGCAATTGCTTACAGAGGAGGAGTACCCTCAACTAGAGATGCACCACACGTCGTTGTCGCATGAGTGCGAAGGAGTACCGTGCGCTCTTCACCGACCCAACGGCGAAGCGTCGTCAGGATGGACCTCCTCATTCTCCAACCCCTCGACCTGAGACGACGCCCGTGCGGATGATGACAAGGAGGAAGATCCTGAGGAGCATGAGTACAAGACCGAGGACTCCATCACTTGAGTCCGAGAACACTTAGGGTAGGATAAGTCATGTACCCCCCATGCGAAGTCGAGTCCGTGTAATGGTTCATATGAAACCATGTGTGCTTGTTGTTTGTTTTGTTGTTTGTGTTCCGATGCAAGTCGCGTTTTTGCCTTAGGCAACATGTAAGTGACTCCATTGTCTATCGTACCTTAATATTATGTGTTTTGTCTTTCGACCTCTGTTTGATCACACTTGCACAATACCAACCCCCTTAGGCGTGCTTTCTCTATTGTTGCTTCCCCGTCTTTTCTATCCCAGTTGTTTAACTTGGCTGCTTCAAACAAGATGGTGACTGCAACTCGTGCCGGCACTTTTGGCAACCCTGAAGCCGGCAACTCTAGCCAGCAGCAGGGAGCTGGTGGGTCTGCTCATGCTGGAGATCACCAGGAGCAGCCACATGGCGACATTCCCCCGCCGCCACCTCCACCGGAGAACATGACCATAGCTCAGTTCCTCCAAGTCCTCCGGGAGGAACGCCAAGACAACTCCGCTGCTATTCAGCAGATGGCTCAAACCCTTGTGAACAACCAGCAGCAAGGAAGGAACGGCAATGACCGCTCCACTCTCTCGGAGTTCATGAGGAATTCGCCCCCAACCTTCACTGAGACTGCTGAACCTCTGGATGCCGATGACTGGATCCGCACCATAGAGGACCTCCTTGCACTGGTCAATTGCAATGAGGATCGTGAGAAGGTTCTTTATGCCTCTCACTGCGTCGAAGGTACCGCCAGAGCTTGGTGGGATGGATTCAAGGTCATGCAAGGCAACCGTGTGATCACCTGAGCTGATTTCAAGGAAGGATTCCGCACCACTCACATTCCTTCTGGGATCATGGCTATCAAGAAGAGAGAATTCCGAGCATTGAAGCAAGGAAGTGGCTCTGTCAAGGAGTACATGCAGAAGTTCAACCTCCTGTCGAGGTATGCCCGTGAAGATGTCAGCACTAAGGCAGCTAAGATGGAACGCTTCATGGAAGGACTCCAGCAAGCCTTGCAGTATCGGCTCATCATCTGCGACTGTCAGACCTTCTTCGACCTGGTGAACAAGGCTCTCATGCTGGAAGACAAGCGTCGTGCCATGGAAGACTCCTGCAAGCGCAAGATGATCAGCAAGGGTAGTTCCAGCAACCAGAAGCCACGCCCCTGGCAGCGAGCCCCAGCCAAGCCAACCTATCAGCCTCAGTAAGCTAGACCCCATGCACCTCGTCCGAGCTACCAGCCTCAGCAGTATGCCAATCCCAGGCCAGCTTACAACAACCCCAATAACAACAATGGCAGCAGAAACAACAACAACTCTGGTCAGATCACATGCTTTGGATGCGGTCAACCTGGACACATCTCTAAGCTGTGCCCCAACAAGAAGCCAGATGCACAGCGCCCCAATGCGCCGAACCAAGGTCAAGGCCATGGAGCGCAACCAAGGAACCAAGCTCCCCGCAACCAGCCCAACAATGGCAAGGGTCGTGCGAATCACGTCACCCTTGAGGAAGCCCTGGAAGACCCGGACGTCATACTAGGTACGTTCCTCGTCAACTCAACCCCAGCAACCGTTCTGTTTGATTGTGGAGCTTCGCATTCTTTTGTCACCCAAAAGTTTGCACTAGAGAGTGGTATGAAGCCTACACCCCTGGGTAGTCATATGTTGGTACAAACCCCGGGATCGGTTATGAGAACCAAGATAGAATGTAAAGGAGTTGGGATTGTCATCAACAGAGTAGAATTCCTAGCAAACCTTATCATCTTAAAGTCGCAAGGCTTGGATGTGATCCTAGGCATGGACTGGTTAACCAAGCACCAAGGCTTGTTAGACTGTGCCAAGTGGACTGTTACCATGACCAATAGCCAAGGAGTTGAAGTCAAGTATGACCCCAACCCTACCTCCGCTCAAGCCCCTCAGGTTAATTGTCTGCCAAGAGTTGAGTTGGATCAAGTGCTTGTGGTATGTAAATACCCAGATGTCTTTCTCGATGAGCTGCCCGGAATGCCTCCTGACCGCGCCATTGAGTTCATCATTGAGCTAATGCCGCATGACCCATCTATAAGAAGCCCTATAGGATGGGATCCGCGGAGTTGGCTGAACTGAAGGAGCAACTGGCTGAGCAGCTCAGAAAAGTATTTATTCGCCCTAGTGCCTCTTCTTGGGGGTCATCTGTTCTATTTGTGTCAAAGAGGGATGGAACTATCTGACTCTGTGTCGATTATCGATCTCTCAATGAAGTCAAAATCAAGAACAAGTACCCTCTTCCCAAGATTGAAGACATGTTCGATCAACGGAATGGTGCCAAGGTGTTTCCCAAGATCGACCTCAGGTCTGGGTACTATCAACTGAAGATTAGACCCCAAGACATTCCGAAGACAGCATTTGTAACCCGGTATGGCTTGTATGAATACACGGTCATGTCATTTGGGTTAACCAATGCCCCTGCTTACTTCATGTACCTCATGAACAAAGTTTTCATGGAGTACTTAGACAAGTTTGTTTTTGTCCTCACTGATGACATACTCATATTTTCCAAGTCTGAAGAAGAGCATGAGCAACACTTGATATTGGTCCTGGACAAGCTTTGAGAGCACCAACTTTATGCCAAATTCAGCAAATGTGAATTCTGGCTGCATGAAGTTGGGTTCTTGGGTCATGTGTTGACTGCTGAAGGATTGTCAGTGGATCCTACCAAGAACGAAGCCGTGATTGAATGGCAATCCCCAAGCAATGTGAAGGAGGTTAGAAGCTTCCTCGGACTCGCGTGATACTACCGTAAGTTCGTCAAAGGATTCTTGAGCATTGCTAGACCCATGACTCAACTCTTGAAGAAGGACAAGAAGTTCGAATGGACGCCGAAGTGCGAAGAAAGCTTCCAAGAGCTCAAGAAGAGATTGACAACGGCCCCAGTTTTGGCCACTCCCGATATTCACAAGGAGTTTGTGATATGTTGTGATCCATCGATAACCGGGCTTGGTGTTGTTCTGATGCAAGAAGGCAGAGTCATAGCATATCTGTCCACACAGCTACATCCCCATGAAGAGAACTACGCTACTCATGATCTTGAGTTGGCAACCGTGGTTCATGCCTTGAAGACATGGTAACATTACCTTCTGGGAAAGCGATGTGAGATATACACAGACCATAAGAATTTGAAGTATATTTTCACTCTAAGGGAGTTGAACATGAGGCAACGAAGATGGTTGGAGTTGATCAAGGATTACGACCTCGGTGTTCAATACCACCCTGGAAAGGCTAATGTGGTAGTAGACGCCTTAAGCAGAAAGGCTTGTTCCTTGAATGCTATGATTAAGGAAAGGCTACCCGCCTTGTATGAGGAGCTTGAAAGCTTTGGCCTGGAACTAGTTGCACCTGGATTCCTAGCCAACCTCGAAGCAAAACCTACCCTGATGGATGATATTAAGGAAGCCCAAAAGGTTCATGACAACATTGAAGGCATCAAGAGGAAGATTAAGAAAGGTAAGGCCCCAGGATTCTCAATGGATAAGCAAGGAGTCGTATGGTTTGGGACTCTCATCTGCGTGCCCAACAAAGTTGAGCTCAAGAATTTGATCTTACAAGAAGCCCATGACACTCCGTATTCCATCCATCCCGGAGGAACCAAGATGTACCAAGACCTCAAAGCAAGATTCTGGTGGCATGGCATGAAAAGAGAAATAGCCACTTTTGTCGCTAAGTGTGACATATGCCAGCGAGTCAAAGCTGAGCATCCGTGACCCGCTGGATTGCTACAACCTCTCAAAGTGCCTGAATGGAAGTGGGACAAAGTCGGGATGGACTTCATCACCGGATTACCCAGGTCAAGCAAGGGACATGATTCCATTTGGGTCATTGTCGATCACCTGACCAAGGTAGCCCACTTCATTCCCATCAAGACCACCTACAATGGGAACCAGTTAGCCAACCTCTACATCAACCGGATCGTGAGCCTCCACGGAGTTCCTAAGGAGATCGTGTCAGACCGAGGTACCCAGTTTACCTCAAGATTCTGGAATAGATTCCATGAAGCCCTCAGAACCAAGTTGTCCTTCAACACTTCTTTTCACCCTCAGACCGGAGGCCACACGGAACGAGTAAATCAGATACTCGAAGATATGCTTCGTGCCTGTGTTTTGGCGTATGGAGCCAAGTGGGAAGATTGCCTACCATTCGCCGAGTTCTCCTACAACAACATCTATCAGTCGAGTCGTCAGATGGCACCATTTGAGGTATTGTATGGACGCAAGTGACGTACTCCCCTTAATTGGTCAGAGACCGGAGAGGACTAGTCTTTGGACCAGATATTCTTCGTGAAGCAAAAGAGCAAGTTCAACTCATCCGAGAGCGTCTAGAGACCGCCAAGTTGAGACAGAAGAGCTACGCTGACTCACACCATCGAGACATGAGTTTCCGTGTTGGGGACTATGTCTATCTCTGAGTCACAGCTCTCAAGGGAAACCAACGCTTCTAGGTCAAAGGAAAGCTCGCACCAAGATATATCGGCCCCTTCAAGATCACCGACAGACGAGGATAAGTTGCCTACCAGCTAGATATACCTTTCGAGCTATCCGATGTGCACAATGTTTTCCATGTGTCACAACTCCGGAAGTGTCTCCAAGTTCCCAACCGCCCCGACCTGCACAAGGACATCAATCATCAAGCCATCGACCTTCAGTCAGACCTCACTTATCGTGAGAGACCAGTTCACATCTTGGATGAAGTCGAGCATTGCACCCGAAGCCGCATCATCAAGTACTTCAAGGTCCAATGGAGCAACCACACTTAAGTAGAAGCAACCTGGGAGCATGAAGACTATCTTAGATCCGAGTTCCCCTATCTTTTTAGCACTTAGCCTAGGAATCTAGGGGACGAGATTATTGTAAGGGGGGGGGGAGGTAGGTCTGTCACACCCTATGTTTGTACCACTTTGCTATGCTATGATTTTATAAAATTTGGTCCCATTTAAAACTTTTTTAGTGCTTGTGCATGAATTGATTGTTTGATGATTGCTTGTTTGGTTGATTGTGTTTCAGCACTCAAAGATTCTTTTTCCTCTTCTCTCAAGAACTCAATCCCTAGACGCAAACTCTCTGACCAATGATCATGGTATGTGTATGGGACCTAAAACTATTTTTATAAAATATTATTTTGGCCAAAAAGCATTTATTCAAGTTAGGTTTTCAAAAACCCCTGAATTGAGGTTTGTACTACATGTCCTCAACTTAGGGTGAGTATTTTACCCCAAAGACTCTATTTGGAACCTACCATATATAAGACTTCCCAAAACCACCAAATATTAATTTTTAAGATTATTTTCCTATTTTATTTAAAGGCTTTTTCTTAAGGCCAGAAATGGTCTTTTATAGGGAAAAAATATTTTCATGCTTTCAAAATATTTGAGAAAATTTAGGGAAACTCAGTGGACATATTTGTTCCATAGATAAGAGTTTCAACACATGGTCATGTTCAAAATATTGCACAAAACCCTCCAAAACCCTTTCTGCATATTTCCTGTATTTGAAATATTACTATAAGAAATATTATTAAATAAATCCAGGAAAATTCTAACAAGACAAACATGCCATATGTGATTATCTTGCAAAGTTTCATCCCAATCCCAATTGTTTGGATTCATCAAAATATCCCAAAACCTCTCTGTCGAGATCTAAATTTGAGCAACTTTGCTTTCCCAAGTATTTGCAATTAACCTCAAACTTTGTAGGCATGCTCTAATACCAAAATAATGACACTACACCAAGTGGTGCATCAAGGAGATTAGTGTAGCATGACTAGATCTACAGAAACCTGATTCTGTGAAATTCTAGGGTTTACAAAGTTTACATTGTGAACCTTCCTCAAATGAGCTCAAACAGTGATCCAACTCATTTTTACCCATCATTCAATCCTGTTAATTCTCACAGCAAATGGGTAAAATTTTGCCCAAACAGACATCAAACACCTTCTGGTTAGATGGTAAATCCCCTGTTTTGACCACTTCTACTCTTCCCCTTCACTTCAACGTTTTACCACATCACCTACTAGTGCTCTTCTACCTCTAGTAACTCTAGCATGGGCTCAGCTCAATTATTCGGAGGTGAAAACCTACTTTTACCCCTCTAGATAGCAAGGATCTACCTCTTCCCCCACCTTCCTTCTACCCTAAGGACTCTCCAAGGCATCCAAGGGCGTGTCCACTTTGTTTACTTCCCCCTGGTCCCCCTGACACTAGTGGCCGCGCTCCCCCTTGCCTGGCAATGCTAAGACAGCAATTTGGGCGCTCTGGAGCGCGCTACAGTGTGCACCCGCACTGTAGCTGCCCCCATCCCGATACTCCCGACCACCTCGGGCAAGGGGAGCACACCACCAGGTCCCCCTCGACGTCCTCACCTCCCTGCAAGTCGTCTCCCCTCCTCTCTCTCACACTCCTGCAGCCCCCCACGTGCGCGCACTACACCGCCCGAGAGCTCCAATGGCTGAGCTTGATACGTCTCAAACGTGTCTATAATTTTTTATTGTTCCATGCTGATATATTATCATTCTAGGATACATTTTGGGTCTTTATTTACCAGTTTATAATATTTCTGAGCACTAACCTATTGACCCACTGCCTAGTGCCAGTTGCTGTTTTCTGCATGTTTTTGCCTTTTCAGGTTTACAGTACCAAACGAAGTCCAATTGCCACGAAACTTTTTGATGATTTTTTCTGGACCAAAAGAAGACCTAGATGCTTCGGAAGGAGGTCGGGAGGCGCACGATGTCAGAATCGGGGCTCCACAAAACCCAACAAGGTTCGAACACTGGGGCATGTGCGAAGATCTCAACCGGCTCAACGTCCCAACTTGTCACCCTACGGCCTAGCCACGTCGAGTACGTTCTTGCGAGGAAGAAGATGGGCACAGTGGTTTACCCTACTTCGGGCCACCTTGCGGTGTAAAACCCTATTCCTGCTTTGTGGTGGATTGGCCTCTCGAGGAGGCTGCGGATGAACTAGTACAGTGGTTGGATGGCCTCACAAGGGCTCTTGGTGGTGATGAACTTGACTTGGTTCAGCCTGATCCCCTTCTACGATGGGGGCTCGTACCCATTTATAGGCGTCACGGTCCTCTTCCCTCGTCGCACAGGTGGGAAGGGATCCCACAATGGCCAAATTTGAAAGGGGACAGGTAGTACACCCTATCCTGACTAAAGGTGTACTTCGCCTGCAAAGAATCTGGGTGTGACGCAGCGGTGGGCTCGGCGATGACATATGTCTTGCCGAGCTCGTGGTCTTGGTCCTCTTGAACCGGGAAGGAAACCTTTGGGGGTTCCTTGGGAACCCGCGTACGTCTTTGTCTCCTTTGCACCAAATAGGAAACTGTCCTCCCTCTGCGCCCGCTGGCGCCCGCCTGTCTTGTTTGTCAGAACCCACGTCACCCCGGCCTCACGAGGCCGGGTACTTGCATAGGAATCTCCGCTCCTCGAGATGTGGCCTGAAGGGGTGCTGCTCCTCCGGAGGCCTTGGCATTGTCCTCCTCGCGAGGCGGGGGATCTTGCGAGGGCCTTGACTTAGGGGGCTCGTTGCAAGGCCGTACCGGGCCTTCGTGGTGGGCCACGCGCTGGGCCACATGCAGGCAGGTATGGGTACCCCCGTTCCCAGAACGCCGACAGTAGCCCCCGGGCCCAAGGTGTGCCAGCCTTAGCTTCTAGACGAAGGCAAGGGGCCTGGGCGAAGCTCCGCGGGCCACAAATCGCCTGTGGGACAGGCGTGTGGCGCCCCGTAGGCCGCTGGACTCGCGCTCCTCTACTGGGCTTTGGGAACTGCCCCGAGTCATGTCGATTCATAGCATGTGAGCTGTGTTGATCATCATTGCTCTTCCTCGACTGACGCCCCCTCCTGCTCTCTTGTCACCCCGGGCCCATGCCGAGGTGACCCGCCAGGGAACTGAGGCGACGCGAGGCAGAGCCGCCCACGAGCCGTGTACGACACGTGGCGCCCGATGGGCTCACGTCGCCTCCGCTCCCCACAACGCCTCGGGGATCGCGGTTGCGCCTATAAACCCGCCTCGCCCGAGGGGCAGTTCCATCCTTGTTTGCCTTCCAGTTTGCCTCTTTCCATTGTTGCCCGTTCTCCTGCACCGGAAAACCTCCTTCTCCATCCTTCCTCCTTCCGATGGCGTCCAAGGGAGGTGCTACCAGCGTCGGAGCGCGAGCGGGGCCTGCAGTGCCGCTATCGTCTCAGGGGAGCGGCGGGGGCCAACCCTCGAGGCCGGCCCAGGCGCGTCAGAGCTGGGCCGCCACCGACGAGTAAGTGCGCCGCCGGCTCTGCTTTTCTTGTTCGTCGCGTCTGTCTTGTCGGGCCTAACTGTCGACCTTCCTCAGGGCGCCCGCGCCCAAGAGACGCATGCTAAACGTGCTCCAGGGCGAGGCGGACGCCCTCAGGGCCCAGCTCCTAAGCGCCGAGGCCGCCCTTCAGGCCGCGCTGCGGGGCTAGGAGGATGCCAAGGCGGAACTGGCATCCCTCCAGGCCCAAGTCGAGGAGGCTGCCAACGCCGTCCAGGCGGCCAAGGACGACGCGACGCATGCGAAGATGATGGAGGCGCAGCGTGCCAAGCTGTACCTGGACATCGCCCACCGCGCAGATGGCACGGTCCGCCGATTCGTCCGGGAAGCCCCCTCGTTGCCGTGTGCGCACGGCGACGGGGGCTACCTCACCTTCTTCCAGAAGGTGGTGGAGGCGCTTGAGTCCGGCGTCTCCCGGGTGGATGAGGATGTTGAATCCAGTTCGCGCGACCTCCTAGACAACGCGCTGATGCGCGTCTTCTCCAACTTGCGCCATCACGTCCCCGCGTTTGACCTCTCCCAGGCGATGGAGCCAGTGCCCGCGGAGCTCCGGAGGCCCCTCGGGGACGAGGTGCGCTTGCACGTGGAGTCCCTGATTGAGCGGTTTGCCCCGGCGGCGTCGTCCGAGGAGGGCGGCAGCTCCGGCGGTGAATCCTCCATGGGCCGCGACGGGGGCAGCGCCTCCTCCGCCTGAGCTCCTTTTCTTTTATTCCTGTTGCATCATGAACTATTTGGCCCCAGTGGGGCGTTATGCGTTGTATGATACCTTTTCTTTTGGGTAGCTGTTGCCTATCGTTCTTTGAGCTTCCCTGTTTCCTTCGCGTGGTTTCCTATTTTCCTCGTGCGCCTCCTGACGCCTGCACTCGCTATGCGGGGCTGATGCCTCCGTGATGGCCTTGCTCATGAAGCATGGGAGGCGCCCGCGTCGGGCTCTCTGGGGCGGCGTCGTGTCAGCCCGATTCTCCCGCATCTGCGTTGTTTTTTTGTAGCATTCGTGCCACCCCTTAGTGCAGCGAGAGGGGTTGTGTCTTTCATGCTCGAGCGCTGGCGCCACGAGGGCTCCCGAGGCGCGATAGTTGGGGGCCTGTCTTGGGTATTTGGGCGACTCGCTCCGAGAAAAACATTGCCAGCGAGGCCTGCTCCGCTAGGCCTGCAAATGAGGGTCCTGCAAGGAAGTTTTCCTGTCCCAAGTGTTAAACGCACGCCCGCCTGCATTTGGGCGTCCCCGCATGCAGTTGGGCGTTACGCAAGTAAGGTAGGCCTCAAGACCCTGGTGGGGCATTTTGCGTGTGATACGCTCACGAGCCGGGGCTCGGTCTCTGAATCTTCCTGTGTCGTCGGGACGGACCCAGGCACAGACACTGTATTAGACCGGGGGAGCGACCCCCGTACGCGTTTTGTCTTATCCCCAGCACGGAGCGTGGGGTCCTCCAGTTGGGCGTGGGCGAGAGCCCTTACCTCTACGGCCACGACGCGGCTCGTCGTGGTCTTCCACTTTGGGGGGTCCAGAGCGTGTACAACCCCTAACTCATTATTACATGAGAGTGTCACGGCGGCGATAATTGGGTCGATACCCTAGGCACAAGGCTCAGGAGCTCCTAACCCGGTATTCAGGCGCTCCCGCACATTTCTGTGCGGGAGGACGCTCCCGCACATTTTGGTGCAGGAGCACGTAAGTCGGCGCTGCGCCCCTACAACCTGTGTATGAGCGTCGTCGTACACCGCGCGGCAGCAGGGATGCGGTTGTGTGCCCCTAAGACCCGGACATGAGCGTCGTGGCACGCCCCGCGGGTTTGAAAGGGGACGTCTGCTGGAAAGGCGATGATCACTAATTGCGTGCCACTACGGCCCAAACATGAGCGCCGTGGCATGCCCTGCGTGTCCGTAAGGGCATGTCTGCATGAGAGGCGTTGTCCGCCAATTGCGTGCCCCTACGGCCCAAACATGAGCACCGTGGCACGCCCCCCGTGTCCGTAAGGGCATGTCTGCATGAGAGGCATTGTCCGCCAATTGCGTGCCCCTACGGCCCAAACATGAGCGCCGTGGCACGCCCCGCGTGTCTGTAAGGGCACGTCTACAGGAGAGGCGTCGTTGCCTACTTCGCGGCATCGCGAGCCATGCCACCTTCCGTTCCTCCGCCCGCAATGGTTCACCGAGGGGGTGCGGCACTAAGGTCGATGATCCGCACGGGTGGCCAGCCCGTGGGTCAGAGCCCGGGTGCTTAGATTTTTTGACGATTCACTACGAGGACAAGTCCTACGCAGACGTCGTGCCCAGCCCCCATGTGGAACAATCGTGGGGCAGTCGTGTGGGGCATGCCAGTCCCCGGTAGTGACGACGCGCCAGAGCCTGAGGCTTAGACAAATGATACCATCTCGAACGGAGGGTTAGCCGAATTCGTTATGTATTCAAAAAACTCTTGTTCGGGACGATACAAAATACAGAGGATTGTCTAGCAGGATCAACCCTTGGAATCACCTGACAGCTACGCGCGGGAGGCGGGGAGGGGGGTTTGATCGGCTCCCTTACGCCTTGAGGACCCGGGGTGCCCGGCGCCTCGCGAGGCACAGGCATCTTGCGTCTTCCGCCGTACGTCGCCCTTGTGGGCACCGGATCCTCATGCTCCTGGCGCCTCGCGCCTTTCTCCCTGCTTGCGGGGTTGCGCACCGAACCATGCCCCCGTGTGGTGTCCAGGCTCCTCCTCTATTGCGCTGGTCTGATCAGGAGCTCCCCAGGCGGGAGCCCCCGAGCCCGTCCTGAGGGAGATGCCGGACGTTGCCACCTACGCGGAGAGGGAAGGCTCCCCAGCAGCAAGCACGGGGCCTGCGGCACCAGTGGCGTGGGCCCCAGCCCCTAGGCAGCTCTTGGGCAGGAGCTGCGTGAACGCACGGTTGGGGGCCGGGGCCTACGCGCCGGTCAGGACGCAAGCGATCGCGCGGGTCTCCTGGAAGCCCCCAGCCCAGCCATCCTGTAGGCCGTAGTTCTTCCTTGGTGGCAGTGGCAGCGGAGGGAGGCTGGCCCTGTCCCGAGGATGGCCCTCCTGAGGATGACCACGTCGAGGTTCGTCGTGAGGCTAGTCGCGCTGACAATCCTCGTGAGGTTGGTCTCGCCGGTCCCGCCCTAACTCGTGGTTGTCCCAGCGGTTCCCGCTGCGGCCCGCCCCACGGCCGTTGCCGTGGTTGCCGCGCTCGGGGCGGCGGCCAAAGCGCTCGTCGCGGAGCTCCCTGAGCTCCAGGCAGTTGCTGGTGTCGTGGGTATTGGTGTAGTGGAAGACGCAGAACGGGCAGTGGCTCTTGAGGGGTTCCTCCGAGCCGCGACCACGCTTCACCCTAGGCGCAGCTATCAGCACGGCGGGGCCCTTGCGTTTTGCCTCCTTGGCCTCGGCCTTCTGGTCCTCGTGGTATACCTCTGGGAGAATGCGGAGGGAGGTGCGGCCTACTTCGGCCTTAGCGCACACGTTCGCCGGGTTGAACTTTGGGGGAAGCGCGCGCGCTCCGCCCTGCGGCTGCGGTATCATCTGACAGCTCGTTTCATCCTGCGCGCGCACCAACGCCCCACGTGGTGGTTCGCGGCATCGTGCTTCACAAATGGGCTTGCTGTCGGCCATTCGCACGGAAGGAGGAGGTGGCGCGCCGCATGCCACGTCTCCCGCCTGGAGAGGCGGGGGGCGGAGCGAGCGGGCAGGCGCCGGGGCTTCACTAGCGACGTCGGTGGGCTCGGTGACGCGTCTAAGCCGGTCTTCGGACTTGTCGTCGTCAGAGTGGTAACACAGCAGTCCGCACGCCATGGGCAGTGTAGCCGACGCCCCTGCTGGTCCGCGACGCGCGTGGGAGGGTGCCGCCACGGTGGTAACGGGAGATGACACAGTGATGCCGCCGCCCTACCGCTCGGAGGGTGGCAGCGGTGTGTCCTGCCTACCGGAAGCTGCCCACCTGGTAGCAGCGTTGGCGGCGGAAGTGGTGGAGCGGCGTGGAACACCGTGTTGACACACGAACACGTCACGTGTACCCTCGACGCCGGGGGTGATGCACCGCAGCTCACGTCGAAGGAGACCCGACCGACAGCGCGATACGCAAGACAGTCGCCGAGTGCTTTTCAGACCCGAAACACCGCGCATCCGGGAGGGACCCCGTCAGGGATTGCGGCGGCTATGGGCTGCCCTAGGTCGATTCACTCGCCCCTAGAGCCTCAAGATTCGCAGCTCTCAAACACGAAGAACAACGAAGAACGAGAGAGATAAACGATGGAGAGATAAAACGTAGACTGAAAAGTGGTATATTGATTTGTTCGATTGTGTGTTGTTCAATCGGCCGTCACCCCCAACATATATAAGAGGCGGCTGGACTTCCCGTACAAGTAAAGGATTCATCTAGGCTTTCCTTACAAGAAAATTACATCAATTCACGTCCTAGAGTCCTAGTTCTAGTCCCACTCGGATTCAGCCCGAATCTGGCCCAATCCTCTGTCTTGCTCCTTGCGCGGCCCACGGAATCTGCATATGACCTTCGATGGAGATGGTTCAAATACCAATCTTGTGCGTCTCGATGAGGCCAACAATCCGTATGTTGATCACTTTCCCAAATAAAGCCATCTTGAATACTCCAAGAGGTCATCTTTAACTTTGAATCGGACTCGGTCATGTAGCGGACTGGACCGTCCGAGTGTTGTAGCGTCTCTGCAGGCCGTATACTATCTCAGATGATAATCACCTTAAAAGCAAAGTTGACCGTTTCGACGTTACGAACAACTTTCATGTTGAACACTTTTCCATCCGAGGCCATCTAGATGACCATATAGGCCAATCTTTACCTTTTGGTTGAATCACTCGGATTTGGAGTCCTTTAGTCGGTCGAGTGAAATTTCTCACTCGGACAGCAATTTTTCCACTCGGAATTCATGTACCTGGACTCCTTGTCCGAAGTTTCACTCGGATGGAAACTTTTCACTCGGTCATCAAGCCTTCACTCGGATAGCTATATTTTCACTCGGATGATAAGCTTTTCACTCGGATATCAAGCCTTCTCTCGGATAGCTATATTTTCACTCGGATGATAAGCTTTTCACTCGGATATCAAGCCTTCACTCGGATAGCTATATTTTCACTCGGATGATAAGCTTTTCACTCGGATAGCTATATTTTCACTCGGATGATAAGCTTTTCACTAGGATAGCTATATTTTCACTCGGATGATAAGCTTTTCACTCGGATATCACGAATGAAAACACAGCCTGAACTTTGCTTCGTCTTGCCTAAACATCAAAGTTGTTTCACTCGGCAATATAAACTTTCTCGTATAAAAAACCTTTTCGTTTGAGTCCATCTTTACTGCATTTTGCATCGTGTCAAAATCAGGTGTCAACACATGCCCCCCTGTTTTTCGGCAAAGCTTGCATGCCGAAAAATAATTTGCACCATGTTTGTTCTAAGGACGATGTCAACACTCCATCGGCCATCTATATTTCTCAGGGCGATAATTATGTATCGGCCATGTTTATGCTAAGGGCGATAATCATATATCGGCCATTGCCTAATTAGGCTTCTTGCCACACACTCGGGTGGTACTTCTTCAGATATCTGCCATTGAGAGCTCGAGGTAATAATACTCCTTGTATGGATTCCACCAAATATGAATTTCCAGGAACTATTCTTGCAATCCTAAAAGGACCTTCCCAGTTTGGAGACCACTTCCCGAATTTTCTACCTCTAGAACCAATCGGCAGAATCACTTTCCACACAAGATCGTCAACTTGAAAATTCTTCAACTTGACCTTTTTATTGTAAGCTCTTGCTACCCTCAACTTGTCCTTCGCTATGGCCTTTAATGCAGCCAAACGTTTATCAGCAACCTCATCAATATTGTCCATCATCAAATCATAAAAGTCCACTGCCGATAAATCATTTTGTTTGGCTATTCTCAAAGCACTCAAATTTACTTCCACTGGTAAAACAGCCTCTTGACCGTATACTAGCTCATACGGAGTTATCTTTGTAGCACCATGCCTTGAGATTCTATGTGCCCATAAAGCCTCAGACAACAACTCATGCCATTTCCTTGGATTATCTTCAATCTTCTTCTTGATGAGCTTGATCAATATTTTGTTGCTAGACTCAGCTTGTCCATTAGCTTGGGCATAATACGGAGATGATTTGAGCAACTTTATGTTATATGATTCGGAAAATTCTCTAACTTGATGTGACATGAAAGATGAACCTTGATCTATAGTCAATGTTTGAGGAATGCTGAATCTATGAATAATGTGCTCGGTTATGAATTGAATTACCTCCGTATGTGTCATGTTCTTGAGAGGTACTGCTTCAGACCATTTAGTGAAATAATCGGTTGCCACCAACACAAACCGATGCCCCTTTGAAGAAGATGGATGAATTTGTCCAATGAAGTCTAAACCCCCATCCTCTAAAAGGCCACGGCTTGATAATAGGATGTAACATAGCAGCAGGAGCCAACTGAATATCACCAAATTTTTGACAAGCTTCACACCCTTTATAATACCTGAAGCAATCATTGATCATAGTCGGCCAATAAAATCCAGCACGTCGTAAGAGCCATTTCATTTTGGGTGCCGACTGATGAGTACCACAAATGCCTTCATGTACCTCTCCCATAGCAACTCTTGCTTGGTCCTCGTCCAAACACTTCAAAAGAATATCTTCAACCGTTCGGCGATAAAGACCATCATCTCTCATTGTATATTTGAAAGCCATACGCCGAACAGCCCTGTCCACCCTTTCACTCGGATTGCACAAGTAATCAATAATGGGCTTTCTCCAGTCATGATTTTCACCTGCACTAGATTTATTGTTAGTGGCCGAATCAGTGGGCTCTGGTTTGGCCTCTCCCACATTAGCAAGACAAGACATCGGCTCCTGAGAAATATGGAACATGCCATGATCAACATGATAGCCGGATGCTTGTTGTGCCAACTGATTTGCTCTTGAATTGTCATGTCTAGATATATGAGCAATGCTAAAATAATCCAAAGTAGAAATTGTATCTAGACACTTATCAAGATAAACGTTAAGTGATTCGTCTAAACATTGAAAGACTTTGGACACTTGCTGCACTACTAATAACGAATCAACAAAAGCCTCAACATGAGTAGCACCTATAGTGAGCAACATCTCTAAACCGAATAACAACACTTCATATTCGGCTTGATTATTTGTGCAAAAATATTCCAGTCGACATGAGGCTTCAAAAACAGCACCATGAGGAGATATATAAACAATACCAACACCTTGGCCATTGCTACAAACTGAACCATCAAAATATAACCTCCATGGCACTAACGAGACAAGGTTTATATCAACATCATGCTTGTCATTAATCTGATGCTCAACAATAAAATTAGCAACAATTTGGCCTTTCATGGATTTTAAAGATTCATAAGTCAAATCATACTCAATTAAAGCATAAGCCCACTTGCCAATTCTACCACTAAGAATTGGCCTATGCAACATGTACTTAATGACATCGGTTTGACAAGCTACTATGCAGGCACTCGGCACTAAGTAATGTCTCAATTTTGTGCAAGCATAATATAAACACAGGCATAATTTTCCAATAAATGTATACCTTGTCTCTGCGTCCAATAAGCGTCGGCTCAGATATGTAATAGTATGCTCTCTTCCTTCGGTTTATTGAGTCAATACAGCACCAATAACACCTTCCTCTGCCGCAATGTAAAGCCTAAAGGGCTCTTTATGTTTGGGTGCTTTCATCACCGGAGGAGTGCTCAAATAAGTCTTGATCATGTCGAATGCCTCTTGCTGTTTTGCCCCCCAAGTAAAATCAGCATCATTCTTTAACCGAAGGATAGGAGTGAATGCATCAACCTTCCCTGACAAATTAGCTATGAATCTTCTCAAATAGTTAACCTTGCCAAGGAATTTTTGCATATCTCTCTTGCATGTTGGAGCCTCCACTTTTTGTATAGCTTCTATCTTTTTGGGATCCATTTCTACGCCATTCTCATGAATAATGAAACCCAAAAACTTCCCAGCCGACACGCCGAATGCACACTTCAAGGGATTCATCTTCAGCCCATACTTTTTCATTCTTTCAAAAGCTAAACGCAAATCGGCCAGGTGAGACTTAAAAGCATCCAATTTGACAACAATATCATCAATATAGACTTCAAGTATAATGCCGAGTAAATCATGGAAAATTAAATTCATAGCCCTTTGATATGTGGCACCAGCATTTTTTAATCCGAATGTCATCACTGTCCACTCGAACAAACCAAGGAAACCAGGGCAACGAAAGGCTGTCTTGGACATGTCTTCTTCGGCCATAAAAATTTGATTGTAACCCGCATTACCATCAAGAAAACTAATGACCTTATGTCCAGAAGCATCATTAATAAGCATGTCGGCTATTGGCATGGGATACTCATCTTTGGGTGTAGCTCTATTCAAATCTCTGAAATCAATGCACACCCTCAACTTGCCGGAGTCTTTCTTCTCCACCGGCACAATGTTAGAGATCCACTCGGCATACCTGCAAGGCCGAATGAAATTAGCTTTGAGCAATCGACCGATCTCCTCCTTGATCCGGTCATATGTTTTTGGATTAAATTTTCTGGCCGATTGTTTGTAAGGTCTAAAACCAGCCTTTATAGGCAACCAATGCTCCACTAGCTCTCGGCTTAAACCTGGCATCTCATGATATTCCCATGCAAAGCAACAAACATATTCTTTCAATAGCTCGATCAACTCAGCCTTATGATCGGCTCTTAAATTCTTGTTTACAAATGTCGGTCGAGTGACTGAACCATCTCCTATATCTACCTCCTCTAATGGATCGGCCGACGTAAAACCTTGTCCTAATTTATCCATGTCATCCAATTCCTCTATAGATTCATACATATCATTCCCGCTGGACCGATATTTTGCAAGACGTTTCTGTAACCACTCGGAATTAGAATCCATTCAAACACATCATACCTTGGGGCCGATTGCCACCAATCGGCTTTAAAGAGACGGGCACGAAGCCATTCCTCGTTGCGCTGAGAAAATCAAACTCTGAGAGATCGCGTCCCGTCAAGCAAGTAGCATTGGGGTGTTGCCAATCCACTGATGCATCGGCCAAAGCAACACAAGCCGAGTTATCCGCGTGAATGACTTCCACCTCATCATCAACCCACTGGATCAAAAACTGGTGCATAGTAGATGGCACGCACTGGTTTGCATGAACCCAATCACGGCCTAGTATGACGTTGTAGTTACCTTGCACCTCGGCGACAAAGAATGCAGTAGCCAAAGTTTTGCTTCCGACTGTAAGCTCCACATACATCACACCTTTGGCTTCAGTTTTCTCTTTGCCTTCAAATCCATTAAGCACCATATTGGTCTTGATTAATTCATCATCAGGCAAACCCAATTTCCTGAAGACCGAATAGGGCATGAGATTCACCACAGCACCACCATCAACAAGCATTCGAGTGAGTGGTGATCCATTGATATGACCTCTGAGGTACAATGGTTTCAAGTGCGTCACTGGTCCTTTTGGTTTTTCGAATATTGCATTTTTGGGGCCAAAATCCAGCTGAGCCACTTCCCCTTCTTCATCTACAGCATGGAATTCAGCGGGTAAGTAATACACCATATTGATATCCATACCTTCATGAACCGGTGTAGACTCATAGTCCAACAGATCGTCTTCCTCTTCGTGTGCGTCCACCGAATCTGAAATCTGTCCGAGTGAAGAGGAAGCAATAGGTGATGTGGACGATGTAATAAGGGCTGCATCGTCCTCCTTTGGTGGCATTGATGTTGTTGTGATAGATGTAGAAGCTGCTGCATCTTGTATTGGTTTAGGCTTCCACATTTGCTTTGCTGGTATCATGGGTCGAGTGACATTGAAAAACTTGTCCCTTTGCTTCTCGGCCTCTTGTTCTGCCAGCTCTTGACTCCTCAACCTCTGCAGTTTCCTCTTCTATGTCTTTGTTAGTCCTAGAGGACACCACCTTGGCTGAGTGTATTTAGGATCTCCTGGCTTCACTCGGCTGGTACTTGCTTCATGATCATTAGCCGAGTGCTTTCGCGCGATAACAAGTATCGGCTCAGTTGGATTGCTATGCACAGTCGGCTGCTGTGTGGTGAATGTTTCGGTGCCCAAGATGAGTGAGTCGGCATTGATATTTTCCTTGCCTTTTCCCGACTCAACTGCTGCAACACTTGGCAACTTGACATGCCACTCTTGTTGACTTTTCTGACTTATGAAATTTTCACTCGGGCGCACCTTTTTACTCAGATGAAATTCACTCGACCGCTCACCTGAGTGAAACCCACTCGACCACATTCTTACACTCGGATAGTTTCCACTCGGCGGCATATTTTGACAAACCGAGTGATGAACACCAATGTTCAGTCGGTTTTCATACGAGCATCCAAGTCGATCCCAAACAGGTTGTCATTGTTCTTGTGGAAACGGCACCCTTGATCCAGTCGGTTTTGCATACCGACTGAACATATCAGCTGATGGTGACCTTGGCCGCTTCAGACATGACAACGATTGCAGCTAGAACCAGTCGACTGATTTGCATACTTGGACAGCAACATGTCAAAAGTTGGCTTGATTCACTTACGTTGTACCTTAGCTTCATTCCTCTTCCACTTGCCAACTTCTGGACTCTTGGGCTTAACTAATTTAACACGAGTGTCTTGCTGCACCTGTGGTTGCCCCCCAAGTGTAGGATTCTTGATGGTGATCTTGATCACTTCCTTGCCATCGGGTTGCTTGTCAAGCACAACCTGTCTCCCCAAGACCTTGCTGTCCTCCTTGCTTTTCCTGGGTTCACCTACGACAACATTGGACTTATTAGCGGATTCGGCCACTTCCGGCCGAATGAGTAACTTTTTCCCCTCCAAATCCAGAGTATTCATTGGGAAGGGCTGCTTATCAACTTGCATCTCAGAAAAGTTCAATCGTCCGTCATTAATGGCCGATTGTATCTGTCGTCGAAAAACATTGCAATCGTTAGTAGCATGAGAAAAAGAATTATGATACTTGCAATAAGCACGTCGTTTTAGCTCTTCAAACGGCGGTAAAGTATGAGATATCCGAATGATCTTAGCTTGCAGCAAAGCATCAAATATTTTGTCACATTTAGCAATGTTAAAAGTAAACTTCATCTCTTCATCACAATTCTTATGAATCGGTTTCAGATCATTGCAAGTAAATGGTTTGGCCTTTGATGGCCAAACAAATTCAGCAGCATACATATCACCCTCATCGTCCGACTGATCACTACCATACTCAACCATATTCATCTTAGGACGATCAGTTTTATATCTATGCACTTCTTTGATATCTTTGCTTCGGCTTTCCTGAGCCAAAGCTCTTTGCAAGACTTGGTTGATACTTAAAAATTCATAACCTTCTAGCTTTTCTCTAATGTGAGTTTTCAACCCACTAAGCACAAGGTCTGCCAAGTCTCTCTCGGTTATCACCAAACTATAACACCGGTTTTTTGTATCTCTAAATCTCTTGACATAATCAGAGACCGATTCATCATTTTTCTGCTTAACCGATGTAAGATGCGATAACTTAAGCTCATTGTCGCCACTATAAAAGTGATCATGAAATTTCTGCTCAAGCTGCGACCATACACGGATGGAGCCGTGTGGTAAAGAGGAAAACCATGAAAATGCGGTACCAGTTAATGACAAAGGAAATAAACGCACTTTCAATTCATTAAGTGAGCCTGCTTCACCCAATTGTGCTAAATATTGACTAACATGCTCCCATGTGGTTTTTGTACCCTCTCCATTGAACTTAACAAAATCTGGAATCTTATATCCTAGAGGGCACTGGACAGCGTCAAAGTACTCGGGGTACGGTTTTTGGTAAATCCGATTCCGAGGTAACTCAACTCCAAAATTCTCTCGAAGCATCTTAGCCATCTCCTCCCTAAAATTAGCTAGGGCATCGTCTGTAGTAGACGATGAAGCTTGCTACAGTGGCATAGGAGGGGTGGAATTACTAGCAGTAGGTAGGAACTGTGGCATGTATGCCGAACCATAGTTCGGCTGTGGCCGAGTGTTTGCACCTATAGGTAAAGCTTGGTTCGGCGTTGCCACCGAACTTGGCATGATCATGATGGGATTAGCAGGTGCGGTCACGATCTGATTGGTGTGGGTAGGATAATAATTCATCGGCATGAGAGGTGCCGATGAAAGAGGTAAAGACAAATTAGGGTTTTCTACACTAGCAGCCACACCAATATTACCACTAGATGATTGAGGCATATTTTTCTGAGCATTGGTATTTTCTATGAAAGTTTGATAGACCAAATTATTACCATCAGCAATACGACTCTCAATCTCAGCCCACTGCTCAGGAGAAAAGGTAGTACTTACAGAGGGCTTAACCTGCTCGGCTTGAAGAGGAGGGAACTTGATCTCTTCAATCGGAGTGATGTTGCCTTGACGATCCTTCTTGAATTTTGCAAGGAACTCCTGCAAATCCTTCTCTTCACGCGCCTTCTTGTACTCCTCATAAGCTTGGCGATGATCAGCCGATAGTTCATCAAGCTTGGGTTTAATGATGTTATCGGCATCTATCTCACTCGACTTGGGAAGATCAAACATGATGGATGATGATGTCGATTGATTTTCGGTCCCCAGCGGAGTCGCCAAAAAGTGTGTTGACACACGAACACGTCACGTGTACCCTCGATGCCGGGGGTGATGCACCGCAGCTCATGTCGAAGGAGACCCGACCGACAGCGCGATACGCAAGACAGTCGTCGAGTGCTTTTCAGACCCGAAACCCCGCGCACCCGGGAGGGACCCCATCAGGGATTGCGGCGGCTATGGGCTGCCCTAGGTCAATTCGCTCGCCCCTAGAGCCTCGAGATTCGCAGCTCTCAAACACGAAAAACAGCGAAGAACGAGAGAGATAAACGATGGAGAGATAAAACGTAGACTGAAAAGTAGTATATTGATTTGTTCGATTGTGTGTTGTTCAATCGGCCGTCACCCCCAACATATATAAGAGGCGGCTGGACTTCCCGTAGAAGTAAAGGATTCATCTAGGCTTTCCTTACAAGAAAATTACATCAATTCACGTCCTAGAGTCCTAATTCTAGTCCCACTCGGATTCAGCCCGAATCTGGCCCAATCCTCTGTCTTGCTCCTTGCGCGGGCCGCGGAATCTGCATATGACCTCCGATGGAGATGGTTCAAATACCAATCTTGTGCGTCTCGACGAGGCCAACAATCCGTATGTTGATCACTTTCCCAAATAAAGCCATCTTGAATACTCCAAGAGGTCATCTTTAACTTTGAATCGGACTCGGTCATGTAGCGGACTGGACCGTCCGAGTTTTGTAGCGTCTCTGCAGGCCGTATACTATCTCAGATGATAATCACCTTAAAAGCAAAGTTGACCGTTTCGACGTTACGAACAACTTTCATGTTGAACACTTTTCCATCCGAGGCCATCTATATGACCATATAAGCCAATCTTTACCTTTTGGTTGAATCACTCGGATTTGGAGTCCTTTAGTCGGTCGAGTGAAATTTCTCACTCGGACAGCAATTTTTCCACTCGGAATTCATGTACCTGGACTCCTTGTCCGAAGTTTCACTCGGATGGAAACTTTTCACTCGGTCATCAAGCCTTCACTCGGATAGCTATATTTTCACTCGGATGATAAGCTTTTCACTCGGATATCAAGCCTTCACTCGGATAGCTATATTTTCACTCGGATGATAAGCTTTTCACTCGGATATCAAGCCTTCACTCAGATAGCTATATTTTCACTCGGATGATAAGCTTTTCACTCGGATAGCTATATTTTCACTCGGATGATAAGCTTTTCACTAGGATAGCTATATTTTCACTCGGATGAGAAGCTTTTCACTCGGATATCACGAATGAAAACACAGCCTGAACTTTGCTTCGTCTTGCCTAAACATCAAAGTTTTTTCACTCGGCAATATGAACTTTCTCGTATAAAAAACCTTTTCGTTTGAGTCCATCTTTACTGCATTTTGCATCGTGTCAAAATCAGGTGTCAACACACCGCTGCTCGTAGGTGTCACTTGGGTGACGCGGGCTACCCGGCGCTCGGCGCGGGCTCGACGGGCGTCGGCCATGGGAGTGGCGAAGCTGTGACGGAGTGGAACCGGCAAAGACTTCCACACGCCCCTACTTGGCGTGCCAAATGTCGGAATCGGGGCTCTGCAAAACCCAACAAGGTTCGAACACTGGGGCGTGTGCGAAGATCTCAACCGGCTCAACGTCCCAACTTGTCACCCTACGGCCTAGCCACGTCGAGTACGTTCTTGCTAGGAAAAAGATGGACACAGTGGTTTACCCAGGTTCGGGTCACCTTGCAGTGTAAAACCCTATTCCTGCTTTGTGGTGGATTGGCCTCTCGAGGAGGATGTGGATGAACTAGTACAATGGTTGGATGGCCTCACGAGGGCTCTTGGTGGTGATGAACTCGACTTGGTTCAGCCTGATCCCCTTCTACGATGGGGGCTCGTCCCCATTTATAGGGGCCACGGTCCTCTTCCCTCGTCGCACCGGCGGGAAGGGATCCCACAACGGCCAAATTTGAAAGGGGACAGGTAGTACACCCTATCCTGACTAAAGGTGGTCTTCGCCTGCAAAGCCTCTGGGTGTGACGCAGCGGTGGACTCAGCGATGACATCCGTCCTGCCGAGCTCATGGTCTTGGTCCTCTTGCACCGGGAAGGAAACCTTTGGGGGGTTCCTTGGGAACCCGCATACGTCTTTGTCTCCTTTGCACCAAAGAGAAAACTGTCCTCCCTCTGCGCCCGGTGGCACCCGCCTGTCTTGTTTGTCAGAACCCACGTCACCCCGGCCTCACGAGGCCGGGTACTTGCATAGGAATCTCCGCTCCTCGGGAGGTGGCCTGAAGGGGTGCCGCTCCTCCGGAGGCCTTGGTGTTGTCCTCCTCGCGAGGCCGGGGCTCTCGCGAGGGCCTTGACTTGGGGGGCTCGTTGTAGGGCCGTACCGGGCTTTCGTGGTGGGCCACGCGCTGGGCCGCAGGCAGGAAGGTCTGGGTACCCCCGTTCCCAGAACGCCGACACACGAGGGCCCCACCACACATCAGGGCGCGCCCTGGGGGGCGCCCTGATATGTGGTGGCCCCCTCGTGGCTCTCCCGGCATCCCTCTTCGGCCAATAAATTCTCTAATATTGCAAAAATCCTGGAGGCAGTCCTGAAACCCTTTTTCCGCCGCCGCAAGTCTTTGTTCTATCACGAGGCCATCTGGAGCTCCGTTCCGGCACCCTGCCGGAGGGGGGATCGATCACGGAGGGCCTCTTCATCAACCTTGTTGCGCTCATGATGATGTCTGAGTAGTTCACCACAGACCTACGGGTCCATAACTAGTACCTAGATGCAATCTCTCTCTCTCTCTCTCTCTTATGATCTTCAATACAATGATCATCACATCTTTGCTTTGATCTAGCTGATGTAATCCTATTGTGCGGTGTGTTTGTTGGGATCCGATGAATTCTGGGTTTATGTTCAGATTATTCATGAAAAGTATATGAGATACCTCTGATATATATTGTCTCTTAATTGCATGATCATTATAGCTTCGTAATGCTCTCCGATCTATTGATGTGCTTTGGCCAAGTAGATTGATATTTCATCAGTGGGAGTGGTGCGTTGTGGTAGGTTCAACGTGGCAAGTTTCTATATCCTAGTGACAAAGTAGGGAACAAGATGCGTCTTTGTGTTGTTGCTACTAAGGATAAAACGATGGGGTTCATTCATATTGTTTGAGTTTACTTTGTCTACATCGTGTCATCGTTCTCCAAGCATTACTTTGTTTTACTTAATACTCTAGATGCATGTTGGATAGTGGTCGATGACTGGAGTAATAGTAATAGGTGCAGGCAGGAGTCGGCCTATTTGCTTATGGACGTGATGCCTATATACACATGATCATTGCCGTGAAAATCGCATAACTATCCGCTTTTCTATCAATTGCCCAACAGTAATTTGTTAGCCACCGTATGCTGCCTACATGAGAGATGCCGCTAGGGAAAACTATGGCCCCCGAGTCTATTCACTTATATATTTACAAACGCTACAATTACCTTGCTGCCTTTATTTATATTTTATTTTATTTTGCAATTTATATTTATCAACAATTATCTACACAACTCATTTGCTTGCAAATGACGAGATCAAGGGGATTGACAACCCTCTTGCCCGCGTTGGGTGCAAGTTGTTTGTTCATTTGTGTGCAGCCGCTGAAGACGGTTGAGGATTGATATTCCTATTGTTTCGATAAACCTTGATATCATAACTGAGGGAAATACTTACCCACTTTGTGCTGCAATTACCCGTTCCTCTTCACGGAAAACCCAACGCAGATCACAAGTATCGGGAAGGATTTCTGGCGCCGTTGCCGGGGAATATCATCATCAACTACCAAGTAACTTCACTCAAATTTTCATTCACTTGTTCTTCTTTTTATTTTATTTTATATTTAGCTTGTATCATAAAAATCAAAAATACAAAAATATTTATCTTTGGTTGTTATTAGTTTGTTCGTAATCATGGCTAGTTCCCCTCCGGACATGCCTCAACCTCCCTACTTGGGAGAGGGTTCCCAAATCTTATATTTTAAACAATTAGGTGATGAGTCCTTAAAAGAAGCATGGGATATATTATTATAAATACAAGCAAGAGCTAATCCTAAGAGCCATATTAAATTGCTCCTTAGAAGTTTTTATGTTGGTTTATCTCTTTCTCATAGGAGTGTCTTGGATTCTATGTTTGAGAAAGATTTTCTTGGGAACAATGCTTTTGACACCTATGATAAGATGAAAAATATATTTGGACAACCCAAAATAGAAACCATTGAACCACCCATATTGGTATGCTTCCGTCAAACTGAGTTAATAAAAGAAACTAAGACCATCATGGAAGCGAAGGGGTTGTACAACATGTCTACTAAAACCAATGGGAACGTGGTATTTCAAAATAAGAAATTTGACATTATGGATCAAAAGATTGATGTCCTTAGCTTGTTGAAGTATGAAATTAAGACTCTCAATTGCAAGCTTGAACAATACGTCCTAAGGGTCAAGGATGACAATACTTGAAACTATGCATTATGCCTAGCTAGGGGCATAAAACAATCGCGCTTGTTGGGAGGCAACCCAATAGTTATCTTTAAATTTTTGCTTGAAAATTTATGTTTATTTTTGATAGCATGATTATTGACTATTTAATGACTATGTTTTTGTGATTAAATTAGTGTTTGTTCCAAGTAAAGCCTTTGGGATGACTCACAAGATGAGTAGAATCGATGCTGAAACAAAACAGAAACTTTTGACTCCAGTACAGGAATTTTCATTTTTTACTAGAGAATGATAATGATCTGAAATTTTTACACAGTGTTTCCATAAATTTTTTCGAGGTTTTCCTAAATTTTTAGAATTTTAGACTTAACAAAGTATAGGTTCTCTACATATTTCTACAGATTGTTCTGTTTTAAATAGATTCTATTTTTTGCTTGCATAGTTGCTTGTTTTAATTATGCTATGGATTGTATCGGGGGGTATAAGCCATGGAGAAGGTAGAATACAGTACCTATTATTCATTTATGAAATTTGAATCAATTTATAACAGTACTTAAAGTATGCAATATGTTTCTTATACTAATGGATCTCACGAAGTTTTGTTGAGTTTTCTGTGATTGAAGTTTTCAAGTTTTGGGTGGTATCTTGATGGACAAAGGAATAAGGAGTAGCAAGAGCCTAAGCTTGGGGATGCCCAAGGCACCCCAAGGTAATATTTTAAAGGTGACTCAAGCGTCTAAGCTTGGGGATGCCCCGTAAGGCACCCCCTCTTTCGTCTCAAATCCATCAGTATGTCACTTGAAGCTATATTTTTATTCGTCACATGATATGAGTTTTGCTTGGAGCGTCGTTTCCTTTTGTTTGCTTTTACTTTCAGTATGCCAAAATCATTGTTTGATGGACACACCTATTTAATAGAGACACACCTTCATAATAATTTGTTAGAATACTCTATGTGCTTCACTTATATCTTTTGAGCTTAGTAGTTGCTCTAGTACTTCACTTATACCTTTTTGAGCACGGTGGCGTGTAGATTTGATAGAAATAATTTCACTCTCGTTCTTCACTTATATTTGTTTGAGAGTTAATAAATAGTGACTGTAATTTGCATGGGTCATAAGACTAGTCCAAAAATATTAGGTATTCAATGAGTGATAATCAAAACCATCAGGTCGCACATATAAAGAAATTGTGGGTTAATGATATTAATGTAGTAATATGAAATAGATGTGAGTTCATAATTGTTAAACCGTAGAAGTGTCGATATTAAGAAAGGTTGACCTTTTTGTTCTTCTAAAAATTAAAGAGGCATGGTGATGATGTGTGGGCATTTCTATTCCTCGTTGAAATCCTAGTGTTGTGTCGGGTCGGAAGCGCGCGATGGTTAACTCCTACCAACCTCTTCCCTCGGGGCATGCGTATAGTACTTTGATTTATGATAAACTAATAAAACTTTGCAACAAGTATATGAGTTCTTTATGACTAATGTTAAACCATGGACATATGCAATCTCACCTTTTCATAATTTGCTAGCCTCTTCGGTACCGTGCATAGCCCGTTCTCACCTCGAGGATCGGTGCAACTTTCGCCGGTACATCCAAACCCCGTGACATGACACGCTCTGTTGCACATAAGGCTTATTATATCTTCCTCAAAACTGCCACCATACCTACCTATCATGGCATTTCCATTAACATTCCGAGATATATTGCCATGCAAATTCCATCGTCACTTCACATGACTAGTTCGTTCATCATCATATTGCTTTGCATGATCATATAGAGCCGACATGGTATTTGTGGCAAAGCCACCGTTCATCATATTTTTGATACATGTCGCGCTAGATCATTGCACATCCTGATACACTTCCAGAGGCATTCATACATAGTGATATCTTCATATCAGTTCTCCATATCGAGTTGTAAGTAAATAAAAGTGTGATGATCATCATTATTAGAGCATTGTCCCAGTGAGGAAAGAATGATGGAGACGATGATTCTCCCATAAGTCGAGATGAGACTCCGGACGAAAATAAAGATGGGGGAGGCCAAATGAGCCCACCATCTATTCAAAAAAATGAGAGAAAATGAGAGAAGGGACTTTGCTACTATCTTTTACCACACTTGTGCCTCAAAGTGACACCATACTCCTCATGTAGAGAGTCTCGTGATATATCACTTTCATATGCTAGTGGGAATTTCCTATTCATTATTACAAACTTGGCTTGTATATTCCTATGACGGACTTCCTCAAATGCCCGAGGTCTTCATGAGCAAGCAAGTTGGATGCACACCCCCACTTAGCTTCATTTGAGCTTTATACACTTATAGCTCTAGTGCATCATTTGCATGGCAATCCCTACTCCTTGCATTGAAATCTATCGATGGGCATCTCCATAGCCCGTTGGTACGTCTAGTTGATGTGAGACTATCTTCTCCACTTTCTACCCCTTTGATATCTACCACCATACTCTATTCCACTTAAATGCTATGTCCAATGGCTCACGCTCATGTATTGCGTGAAGAATAAAAAGTTGATGCATATTGAAAAAGTACGATCCAATTGCCTGACTTGGACACCGTGGTGCTTGACATTTTTATTAATGTGGTGAAGATGGAGCCATGCCTTGCTAATACAATAAGATGAATGGGGGGGTAAACATTTCTTAAGGATCGTATACTTTTAAGGATTAATAATTCTGTTTCTTACATTTTAATTATTGCTATGATACTATTTGATGATTCATATTTTCTCAATGAGCATACATGCATAAGATTACATAGTGGATAGCATGTCACATCAAAAATTCTGTTTTTATCATTTACCTACTCGAGGACGAGCAGGAATTAAGCTTAGGGATGCTTGATACGTCTTCAACGTATCTATAATTTGTGATTGTTCCAGGCTGATATATTATCATTCTAGGATACTTTTTGGGTCTTTATTTACCAATTTATAATATTTTTGAGCAATAACCTATTGAGTGCGAGTTGATGTTTTTGCATGTTTTTGCCTTTTTAGGTTTACAGTACCAAACGAACTCCAATTGCCACGAAACTTTTTGATGATTTTTTATGGACCAAAAGAAGACCTAGAAGCTTCGAAAGGAGGTCGGGAGGCACACGAGGGCCCCACCACACATCAGGGTCTGCCCTGGGGAGGCGCCCTGATATGTGTTGGCCCCCTCGTGGCTCTCCCGACGTCCCTCTTCGGCCTATAAATTCTCTAATATTGCAAAAACCCTGGAGCAGTCCCGAAACCCTTTTTCCGCCACCGCAAGTCTCTGTTCCGTCGTGAGGCCATCTGGAGCTCCGTTCCGGCACCCTACCGGAGGGGGGATCAATCATGTAGGGCCTCTTCATCTGGAGTTGCATATCGGTTTCACCGAGTTTCTCTATAATGTTGTAACGGTTGGATTTTAGGAGATGCCTATATATATACCCCTCCACCACATACCACTCGAAAGAGAAGCACTCATAACTATTCCACACTTGCCCCATCCAGTTTTCTGAGAGAGAACCACCTACCCTTGTGTTGAGGTCAAGATCATCCACTCCAACCATATGGATCTTGATTTCTAGCCTCCCCAAGTTGCTCGCCATCCAATCAATCTCTTCCACCCAAGCCAAATCTGTGAGAGAGTGATTGTGTGTTGAGGAGACTATCATTTGAAACACAAGAGCAAGGAGTTCATCGTTACTATCGAGCCTATTACCTTTTGGAGGGTGGTGCCTCCTAGATTGGTTAGGTGTCGCTTGGGAGCCTCCTACTTCGTGTTGTGGAGTTGAACTAAGAAGTTTGTAAGGGCAAGGAGATCGCCTACTTCGTGAAGATCTACCCATAGTTAGGCTAGTTCTTCGTGGATGGAAGCCGTATGGAATAGTCAAGGTTGCTACTTCGTGGACCCCTTGTGGGTGGAGCCCTCCGTGGACTCTTGCGACCGTTACCCTCCGTGGGTTGAAGACTCCATAAACGTGGACGTATGATAGCACCACCTATCGGAACCACGAGAAAAATCTTCGTGTCTCCAAATTGCGTTTGATCTCCTCTCCCCCTCTATTTACATATGCTTGTCTTTACTTTCCGCTGCAATACTCGTAGACATGCATGTGTAGGGTGAACTTGACTTGTGCTAAGTGTTAAAATCTGCCCACAAATTAATCAGGGGAAAGGTTAGGTTTTTATTTGGTTAAGTAGTCTAATCACCCCCCCCCCTCTAGACCTACTTTCGATCCCTACAAGTAGTATCAGAGTTTTGGTCTCCATTGCATTGGTCTCACAACCAAGGAGAGTATGGAATCTAGTGAGGGAAATTATCACCGTAGAGGTCCGTACTTTGATGGCACAAATTTTGCGAGTTGGAAGCATAAGATGAAAATGCATATTCTTGGTCATAACCCCGCTGTTTGGGCTGTTGTTTGTGTTGGCTTGCAAGGTGAATTCTTTGGTGATGGAAAGGAACCGGATCATGAAGCGACCGCGGATGAATTGAAGATGTTGCAATACAATGCTCAAGCATGTGACATTCTTTTCAATTGCCTATGCCCCGAAGAGTTCAACAAAATCAGCCGTCATGAGAATGCAAAAGAGATTTGGGATACTTTGGTTGACATGCATGAAGAATACCAAGTCCGTCAGGGAATCTAAGTTGGATGTGCTTCAGAGTCAACTTGACAAGTTCAAGATGAAGGATGGTGAAGGAGTTGCGGAAATGTACTCTAGGCTTGCTCTCATCACCAATGAGATTGCCGGCTTAGGAAGCGAAGAAATGACCGACAAATTCATCATCAATAAGATTCTTAGAGCCTTGGATGGAAAGTATGACACCATGTGCACGTTGATCCAAATGATGCCAAACTACAAAGATCTCAAGCCTACGGAAGTGATTGGAAGGATTGTTGCTCATGAGATGTCACTCAAAGACAAGGAAGAACTTCACAACAAGTCAAGCGGTGCTTACAAAGCTACAAGTGACACTCCCGCTACTTCAAGTGACAACCTTGTTACCAATGAAGAGATAAGCCTCATGGTCAAGAAATTCAACAAGTTCTACAAGAGTAGAGGCAAAGAAAGAAGCTCCAACTCAAGATATGATCAGAAGCGTTTTTCTAGTCGAGACCGAAACTGCTACAATTGTGGAAGGCCCGGACACTACTCAAATGAGTGCATGGCCCCCCACAAGAGAAGAGAAGAATCACCTAGAAGACGAAGCTCAAGAGATGAATCACCTTGTAGAGAGAGAAGGAGTAGAGAAGATCGTTATGAACGAAGACCCTCTCGGAGAAGCAAAGACTAGGAGAAGAAGGACAAGTACATCAAGAGCTACTCAAGAAGAAGACATCAAGCTCATGTTGGTGAATGGGTTTCCGGCTCCGAATCCGACAACCAATCCGAGAGAAGCTATCAGTCCGACTCCGACCATAGTCAAGATGAAGGTGTTGCTGGACTTGCACTTGTAACCTCCAACTCCTACGACATATTTGATTCACCAAATGAAGGAAGTGGAAGTTGCTTCATGGCTAAAGGCCCCAAGGTATCACACCCCGAGTACTTTGACTTTGATAGTGATGAGGACGATTTACTAGGAGATGATGACTTGCTCTTTGATAAAACTAGTGATCTTAGTCAAAATGAACTTGATGATAAATCAAATGATGATGATAAGAAGGAGATTGAGCATCTAACTAAAGAATTAAACACTCTCAAGTTAGCTCATGAATCTACTCTAGAATATCATAGAGAGCTTGTAAGAACTCATGAGAAGCTACGCTTCGAGAAGCTCAACTTAGAGCAAGAGCATGAATTTCTTAAAGCTATCAATGACGATCTTCGAAAGAAGAGTTCTTCTTATCTTGCCAAACGATTACTCTTGTCTACATTTATTCCACAAGTTAAATCTAAGCAAGCTAGTAACAAAGGCAAGAAAGGTTCTTCATCTAGTAACAACAAAGCTAATGCAAAATCAAATGATGTTTTTCCTAGAAACTCTATTGATTCCACTAATGATTCTCTTAGCCAAGTTACACTTGAGCAACAAAACAATTTATTGAAAGGAATTATAGAGAAAGGTGTCTACAAAAGTCTTGCCGAATGTAACCAATTCGAGGAGATTGTGCGCAAGCATGGAGGATACCGGAAGAACCATGGCATTGGCTACTTCAACGCCAATGGAGTCGAATGGGAAGAAGGTCAATACCCCAAGCCGAGGTTTGTTCCCCAAAGAGAGAAGTATGATCCTACTCCTCCCAAGGGAACGAGCTCTCAAGATGACCTTCCTCCACAAGACCACAAGGGAAAGGGAAAGCATCATGATGACATTGACACAATTGAAGATGAATCCCTAGCCATGGTGAAGTGGGTTCCCAAGGCTACTCCAAGCTCTACTTCAACTAGTGCTACTTCAACCCCAAGGATCCCCATCAACTTGATGTGGTTCCCCAAGAAGAAGAACTAGAGAAGTTCTTGAGGGGTGACTCCGCCAATGAAATTCACTCACATTCATTATTGGCAAGAACTAGTTGCAATCAACATCAACATTATGCAATAGTTCAAGGAGTCACACATTCCCTCAAAGGTAAGCAAGGGACAAGATAATCAAAGAATTCATGGACATCATCACATATGCTTTGCACTCCATGTCCATGGATATACTTGTATATGCCTCTTGTGCTTGGGACTAACCCATGTAGGTGAGGAGAGTAAGAAACACAAAGGATTGCTCCCAACTTAAGATGATCTTGATCAACTATGAGCATCCACTACTACATCACCCACATGAAGTTCTTCCACGACAAAACCCAAGGTTAGTTTATCCCTCTTATGGGGGGATGTCACATCAAGGGGGAGCTTTACTCTAAGACTTGAGTTAAAGCATCTCTTAAGAATGTGACAACATTAAATGCTTTATGTAAAAGTGGTAACCCCACTTGTGCTTAAACGATGAGTATGACCTATGATCAAGTACTCTTTCTTAACTCCTAAATCAATATACTCATATATAGATGACTACGTCATCGCCCAAGTGCTTGGTAGATACTAGAGTGGTTTTGCATGTTCGCCATGATTTCATTGGACATCTTATTGTGTGAGCATGCTGGTATGCATATTTTTCTCATTCGAGGACACCCAATTGTTGCTATTTGGACTTTGATTTTTCTTTTGCCAATTGGATGGTCATGAGTGGCTAGGACCTCTCTCTAGCTATCTATGCTTTCTTGTCTCATATTCTATTCATGCTACATCACAAAAACTTGAACAAGCACTTCTCGATCCCTCTGTGTGAGGAGCACTCGGAGTACCGTGTCGACAAGAGATGCATTCCAAAACCTCTCATGTGCATCTCGGTGAAACCAATTCACAAATCTCGGTTCCACCGAAGCACTGAATTGATTTGGTTTTCGTATCTCGGTAACACCGATTCCTCTTTCTCGGTGACACCGATTTTCCTAGCCACCTAATGGTTGTGAAACTCGGTGACACCGATAAATAAGAATCATTTTCATCGATAGTGAAGGGTACTTAATCCAGGCGGACCCGACGTTTGAAATTTCATCTTCAAACGCCCGTGTCCCCAACCCTAAGCTGCCGCTTCTGACCCCTCTTGTCATTGCCCTTGCTTCCGCAAGCGCCTCCGCCGCTGGGATCCTCACCGTCGACGGAAATCTCCACCGCCGTCGTCGCTGTAGTCGGACCATCGCCAAGTTAGGGTATGGTTCCGATCTCCTCATGCATTCCATATCTGATTCAAGCGCACTAGGATGTTTTTGTCCATAATCCACCATGTCAAATCGATCTACTCCACAAGAAACCTCCATAGATTAGAAAACGAAGGAATTTTGGATCTGATCTCCCGCAACATGCATCTCGGTACTACCGAATTGATAAAATCGGTTCCACCGATTTGGTTTTTAGGGTTTCCGAGAGCCACCTCGGTGAGACCGAGCAGTTCTTTTCGGTCACACCGAAAAGGCTGCCCAAGTTTCTGTTATGCAGGTGGTCAGCCTCGGTGACTCCTAAAATGTCAACCCGGTGCTACCGAAATACATTCTACAGTAGTTCATACCCAAAGTTTCTAAGTTAAAATTTTGAAAAATTCTGTGTTTCTGTGATGCTCAACTCTTCTGCTCTCCTATGCTCTATTCACAGGGTCAGCATGTCAGGCTCAGATGACAGTCAGAACAATTTCAGAGAGGAGAATGTGGATATGAGCTCAGGCACTAGTCCTGAGGGCAGCTATGATGATGTGCCCAGCTCACCTGATTTTCCCAAGGCTGCTACCAGGACAAGGAGGAAGTTAAACTCGGATGAGGAGGATGAAGATTTTGTGCCTGAGGAGCCACCCAAGAAGGACAATACTGCCAAGAGCACTGCTGCTGCTACTGCCACCTCAACCAAGAAGAAGGTAGTAAAGAAAGTATATGCCAAAGCTAATTCTACCAGGGCACCTGAGAGTGCCAGTGCAAGCATGACCATTGATGCCCCTATGAGCTCCAAGCCCAAGAAGGCAGGTGACAAGAAGAGGTCCAGGAAGAGGATTTTCCATGTTGTTGGAAGAGCTACCTCTATGTATGAGGATCCAGAAGCTGCTGGTGAAGAAGAGAAAGAGGAACCAGCTGCCAAAGCCCCTCCATCTAAGAGGAAGAAACGGTTGGCTGATGCTATACCCAAGGATACATCATCCAAAGGCACCAAGACTGCCCCCAAGAAGGCTGCTGCTGCTTCCAAATCCAAGAAGTCTACCAGAGACATTCCTAGTGCTTCCAAGAACCAGCAATCAACCATGTCATAAGAAGAAGAAGATTTGCCAGTTTTGAGGAAACTGAGGCCACACTTGCCATTGCACAATGATGATCATCCAGTTGCTGAGGACATGAAGTTGACGAAAGACTTAGGTCTGAGATTGTGGAGGTCAAAGGACCCCTATGCCTGCAGGAGAAGAACTGTTGTGGATGTCAAATTGCATACCAAGGAACAACAAGACTTCTATGAGACTGTCCTGTTAGACAAGAGCCCAGCTGTCAGTGACATGAGATATGTTGACTGGGAATTCATAAAGAAGAATGAAGACTTCTTTCCCCATGTGCAAGAGAACTTCAGATGCATCGACATTGAGAACTTTGTTGGAAGAGAGTTCACTCCCTGGAATGATGAGATGATAATGTAATTCTATTCCACTGCTCATTTTTATGGTGATGGCAGGATTGTCTGGATGACAGAAGGTGTCAAGTATGAATCCACTATTGAAGAGTGGGCTACCATCTTAGGATCTCCACAAGTACAAGATGGTGATTTGGATGTGTACACAGAGTCAAAGAAGAACCCCAACTCCATGGCCAATATGTACAAGGAGATCCCTGCTGATTATGTGCATTCACATAAGTTTGGTTCAGTCTATTATCTATAAGCAGGTCTGCCTACCACCAACACCATCATGAGGTACACTTTGATGCCTAAGTCAGGAGATGACAAGATGATTCGAGGCTGCTCAATCAACATGCTGCACCACATTGACCTTCACACCAGATTCAGAGTCATGGATCTTATTGTTGAGACTGTGAAGAGGACAGCTGCAGATCAGAAGAGATCGTGTGGTTATGCACCATACATTCAGATGCTGATCAACTCCAAGCTTGAGAAGAATGTGTATGCCCTTGATCGACCTCATATGCCACTCTAGCCAGAATTTGAGGATAATGGGGTGGTGATGAATCCAGATCATCCCACTACAACTGCAGGAAGAGAAGCAGCTGAGTCAGCTAGAACCGCTAGTGCTCCAGTGCCAAAGCCCGGGGCTGAGCAGATGGATATGCTTTTTAGCACTATTAAGAGTATGTAGAAGGATATCAAAAACATTCTTGAAAATCAGCATAGTCTTGTGAGGATAGTGGAGAACAGAGTCAAAACACTAAACGACAAGGTAATGGGCTGATTAGGACAGTCAATGAGCTCAAGAAGGAAGTAGATGATGCTCCTATCTATCACTCTATAGGTTCAGATGAGGATGACACTTCACCTCTCAGGCCATGCACTCAGTTTAGGACCCAAGCCAGGACTCCTACAGTGACTGCTCCAGAGTTGAGGCCATCTTCTTCAGCACCTGCTACAGCTCCTTCAGCTCCATCAGCTCCAGTAGCAACTCCACCACCTTAGAGGACTTCAGCTGAAGCTTTTGCAGATGCTCTTCTCTCGACTCCATCGATAGCTACAGGTGCAGCATCATCATGTCATGGAGGAGATCCAGCCCAGAGCGACGTTTAGCTCTATATAGCCTTGAACTTTTTGGTAACTTGTTGCCAAAGGGGGAGAAGTTGTAGATCATAGGGCTTTGAGAGAGAGTGTTGCATTTTGATCCCTCTCTGCTATTTTCAAAAACATTTGGTTTATCGTTTGTGTTGCAAACTTTTGTTGGTATTTGATCATATACTCTTATGTGATGCTTCTATCTCCTATCTTTGAGATTTCTATGTGATGATCATTTACTATTGTTTGGTGTGTTGTGCTTGTTATTCACTCATATTAATCCTAATCGATTGTGCATTTGCATTCAAACGCAAATTTAAAATAATGCACAAATTTAGGGGGAGCTCTTGCTTATCACATACCTCTCAAAGCAACGATGCTATTCATATCTTATATCTCTCATCGAAGCTTTGATCTATATGTTGTCATCAATTACCAAAAAGGGGGAGATTGAAATCACAACTTCTCCCTAGGTGGTTTTGGTAATTAATAATAACATATACTTCATTGGACTAATGTTTCCACTAAGTATATCTTAGGAAAAAGTTCAATGATAGCTTGGCAAAGGATTGTGAGGAGACCCCAAGATACAAGGAATAATATTGGCAAAGCTACAAGGATGAAGACTCTACATTTCACTTTGTGAGAAATCACTTTGAGTCCATAGGAAAGCCAATACTATCAAAAGGGGGTGAGGTATTAATGGTGAATGAAATGCTCAAATGATCAAGTGTTAGCCACGAAATACACTCACAAGCTCTCCCACAAATATGCTGTCATTAAGCCATCCACTCAAAATCGGTGTCACCAACTTTCATCTCGGCCACACCGAGTTCCAAGCCAAGACAGAAACCCTAGCCACTTCCCATTCATGGTACAACCAAGATTCACATCGGTGCAACCGAGTTTCGGTGACCAACATTTTGTTGTCTCGATTTATAAAATCGGAATCTCCAAGTGTTGTAAATCGGTGCACCGAGTTTGGAAACTTCCCTCGGCCACTCATTTCGGTACCACCGAGAATGATATATCGGTCTCACCGAGACTCCTAAAGTTGCCACATTTTGAACAAATCGGTATGACCAAGTTTCATATCGGTTTCACCGAGTTGCTCAATAATGTTGTAATGGTTGGATTTTTGAAGATGCATATATATACCCCTCCACCACATCCCACTCGAAAGAGAAGCACTTAGAACTATTCCACACTTGCCCCATCCAGTTTTCTGAGAGAGAACCACCTACCCTTGTGTTGAGGTCAAGATCATCCACTCCAACCATATGGATCTTGATTTCTAGCCTCCCCAAGTGGCTTTCCATCCAATCAATCTCTTCCACCCAAGCCAAATCTGTGAGAGAGTGATTGTGTGTTGAGGAGACTATGATTTGAAACACAAGAGCAAGGAGTTCATCGTTACTATCGAGCCTATTACCTTTTGGAGGGTGGTGCCTCCTGGATTGGTTAGGTGTCGCTTGGGAGCCTCCTACTTCGTGTTGTGGAGTTGAACCAAGAAGTTTGTAAGAGCAAGGAGATCGCCTACTTCGTGAAGATCTACCAATAGTTAGGCTAGTCCTTCATGGACGGAAGCCGTATGGAATAGTCAAGGTTGCTACTTCGTGGACCCCTTGTGGGTGGAGCCCTCCGTGGACTCTCGCGACCGTTACCCTTCGTGGGTTGAAGACTCCATAAACGTGGACGTACGATAGCACCACCTATCGGAACCATGGGAAAAATCTTCGTGTCTCCAAATTGCGTTTGATCTCCTCTCCCCCAATATTTACATATGATTGTCTTTACTTTCCGCTGCAATACTCGTAGACATGTATGTGTAGGGTGAACTTGACTTGTGCTAAGTGTTAAAATCTGCCCACAAATTAATCAGGGAAAAGGTTAGGTTTTTATTTGGTCAAGTAGTCTAATCACACCCCCTCTAGACCTACTTTTGATCCCTACAAGTTCCAGTAAGGGGTCGTTCCCGGCGACCTCCACCAAAGTTTCTCCGCCACGGGTACTCGTCGCCGGTGAGCCACTGCACCCCAGCGCCTCCCTCCATCTCAAACCGAATAGCGGGACCCCAAGGAACTCGTCGACATCGTCTTTTTGCCTCGCCGTCGACCATAGCGTCACCGGTGAGCCCCCCTGCTCTCTGTCCTGGGGAAGGAGATGACAGGTGGGCTCCACCTGTCATACTCCCTCCCACCTCTCTCTTGCTGCCAGGCCGGGCCCGCGGCCTGTCGCGCATACCCCTTCGCCCCTCGGCCGAATCTCCTGGGCCGGCTCGGGTCTCTCCCAGTTTCGGCCCATGGTGAATAGTGAAGTTTTTCCTTTTTCTTTTTTAGAGGAGTTTCAAAAATTCCTCTGGCTACAATAAAAATCCAAATCCAGTGGTTCCAATTTCTAAAATCTTATAATATGATCTACTATTTAATGATGCCACTTGTGCCACTTTTTGAAAACATTTTATGTACTGGTTTTATTTAAAACCTTGTTTTGGTTATTTAAAAATACTGTTAAAATCATTTTTACCACTTTTTAAACTTCAAAATGAGAAGCTAGTATTTTTAGTATTCCTAGGTTTCACCCTGGTATTTTACAAAAGTGGTTTGACATTTTTACGAGTAGTTTATTTTCTCTGTTTTTGCCGTGGTCTTATTTGTGCCCCGTTACATTGCGACGATAGATCACATTCTTGACGAGGCAATTGGAGAGGAAGCACTTGAAGACTTTGAAGACTTTGTTGAGCCAGGCAAGTAGCACTTTGACCATGACTAAAGAAACCTTTTCATGCATGCAATATAGCACTTTATTTTTGATGTATTGATCATGATGAATATTGTGACCACCTTTATGGGTTGCCTCTGTTACTTTGCTCGTTGATACTTGCATGACATAACTCTACTTACACTTAGAGTTGTGTGTGTGGGAAGTGGATAGGTTGCTAAGTAGTTGCTATGCAAAATGGGACGGGATTATGCATGGTGTTGGAAACAAAGATTCTTTCAAAGACTTTTCGAAAACCCCGTCGGGTAGCACTAATGCCCGAGGGAGATGATGATGAGCTAGGTAACCACTTGATAAAGAAGTGGTGTACCGAGGCAAGTGAGTGTGTTGGTTTTTCAAAACCGGATTGATGTAAGTTGCGACCGTTATTCCAACCTTACATGTACAACCATGATACCCCTTATGCGACGGGGCTTTGTTGATTACTTTGGTAGGTAGTAGCATTAAGCCCGCATTACTAGTGGCGGGAGTGACGTGGTCACTCTCGATACGGGGTCGTGCCTTAAAGGACGACCATGGGTTGTTTTCACACACACTTGGCACACCGTATCGTGCCCCCGTGGATGATACTTGTGATGTACATCATGGGGGATGGCACCAATGAGTGGACTCTCTATTAGTATCGTCAGGGGAAAGGCATTGTTCGGGTACTTACCTCGGGTACGTAAAATACCGCGAGTCGTGGCTTGACACGGAAGTTTCCCGAGTCTTGTGGGTAAAGTGTGCAACCTCTGCATAGTGTAAAACTATTCGAATAGCCATATCCACAATCAAGGACAGTTAGATGACCGCTCTTGGGCTACGTCCATTGTTTACAAAAATTGGGTGTGAGTGTGTTGGAAAGGAATACTTGGGTTGATTCGATGACTCGACGTGATGATTGAACATGGGATGTTCAAACCTTGATTCATATTGATATATGTAATCTGTTCATATGGTTACTCGGAACCTCATGATGCATGCTTACAAGATGATAGGACATGTCATTGCATTCCCAAATTAGCTTTCTGCAAAATTACCTACTTAGTGCTATATCATGCATTGTTACACCTTGTTCCAAAACATGGTTTGCTTGCGAGTACATTCAAAGTACTCATTGGCTTGCCACTGGTTATTTAATTGGCCAGGCATGGAAGAGCAGGAATATGGTGAAGATTTCGTTGGTGACGAACATGCGAATTAGGATGCTTCCCAGTCAGAATGCCTGTAGGGTTAAGGCACATGGCATGGGCCTACGCTATCTATCAAGATTTCCGCTATGAGTTTATGTTTGTTATTTGGCCTTCATGGCCCTATCTATGTAAGACTTGACCTTGATGGTCCTTATTTGTGTAAGACGGTATGTATGGATGTAAGACTCTTGATTATCCAGCTTCTGTATATTCATTGAGCATTGATCTCTGGGATCACTGTACACGTGCATTCGGTGATGACGACTTATGAGTCGTGGTCCCCACACCCCCCCTATCGCGCACACAGGCGAGGCGACAGTTTGGAACTGCGTCATGGAAAGGGGTTAAAAACCATTTGTATAGCACGTAACGGTACCGTCATCCAGTACACCGCTGCACGGTCGTCATTGGGACGGTTGTACTCCTGGTACTTGAGCCACTTGGCCCTCTGTCGAGTGTCGTCGGACTTGCCCTAATTCATGGCCTAGCGAAGGATGTCGACTGACATAGCGCCCTTCACTGGGTCAGGAATCATCGTCTTCAACTCCTTCGCCGTCGCCTTCTTCACCACAGCGTCAGCCTCCTTGTGCACTTCTTCCATGCTTGTGAAATTCGAGCACACTTTCATTGTCTCCTCGAAGTTAGCACAGTCACCAAGCGAGCACCCAAGGAAGAATGCCCTCCTCCCATGTCCCAGGGGAAAGGGTTGGGGCTGGAGTTCATGGTGAGGGAGAGGTGGTGAAACAAAGAGAGGTTGAAGAAGATATGGGGTCAAAATGAGATTGGGTTTGAGTGTGGTGTTGGGTAAGAAGTGTTGGTAATTATAGGAGCGTTAGGCCGGTAGTATTGAATGTTAACCTTTGAACTGCTTGTTGTTGATAATGCAGATGGACAAGGGCAAGGAGGTGGTGCCACCATTGGACAAGGGCAAGGAGGTGATACGTCTCCAACGTATTGATAATTTATGAAGTATTCATGTCATATTTGCCTATGTTTTTACTATGGTTTTATGATTTATTGGGACTAACCTATTAATGGTTGCAAAAATGCACAGTTCTTGTTTCACACTCTTATGTTCAGAAATTAATTGGAAATTGTCGAAAAAACACAAAAGGAGCCTTGTTGGAGGAGGACTCTGACTTTCCTGAAATCTGTCAACGAACAGTTTTTATAGATCGACAGTTTGACCCCCGAATACGGCGTCAACTGGAAAAATATAAAACTAGGAAAGTGTGGGGAATTTTATGGCATTGATTCTGGACCCCAAATTCGTCCAAAACGGAGTTCGGATGCGATCTGTAGACCCGTTTTACTGGAGGAAAATATCTGATTACGGGATTACGAGAATTGATGATGTGATTGAGTCCAACTCTTACCATATCTGATGTATTCAGCCAAGCCACGACTTTGAGGAATCATGAGGGCTGTGAGGAGTCCCTACGAAGGTTCTAGAGGTACTCAAGAGCCATTGGATCAAGGGTCCATCCATCGGAGGGCCATAGAGCACCACAGAGGCACATATAAGGAGAGAAAAACCCTAATTTCGGGAGAGCCACCAAAAGCCACGAATTTGCCTCTCCCTTGGCAGCTGCCAAGAAGGGGAGAGGCTCCTCCATTGCAGCACCAAGACGAAGGAAGAAAGGGGGGCAAGGGGCCGGCGCCCGTCGCCGGCGCCGTGGCCGCCATCGCCTCCATCTCTTTGGGGCTGCACCTCTCCATCAACAACTCTCTCTTTCTCACCATGATAATGTGTGAGTAATCCACCTTAGGGCTGTGGGTTTGTACCGGTAGCTATGTGTTTAATCTCTCTCTCTCTCTATCTAATGTTCTTGAGATGGCACGATCTTGATGTATCACAGTCTTTGTTAATATAGTTGGATCATATGGTGTTTTCCCCTCTCTATCTTGTTGTGATGAATTGAGTTTTCCCTTTGAGATTTTGTTATTATCGGATTGAATACTTTTATGGATTTGAGAGCCCTTGATATATATCTTGCATGCGGATACCCGTAGTGACATTGGGGTATTCAAGTGATTCACTTGATATATGTTATGGCGTCAACTTGCGGATTCTGGTGACCTTGGGGAACTACGCATAGGGGTTGATTGCACGTTTTCATGCCTTATTCTCCGATAGAAATCTTGGGGCACTCTTTGAGGTTATTTGTGTTGGATTGAGTATTATGAATCTGAAATTGTTTGATGAGTATCGTCTAATTAACTCATGGATACTTGTGGAGACATTGGAGTATCTAGGTGACATTAGAGTTGGTTGATGCGTATCATATGGTGTTATTCTAGTACGGACTCTTAGATAGATCGATCGGAAAGGATAAATTGGTGTTATTTTATTACGAACTCTTGGATAGATCGATCGGAAAGGATAACTTTAAGGTGGTTTCGTACCCTGCAAACAATTTCTTCTTATGTTCTCCGCTAGATAAGAACTTTGGAGTGATTCTTCGTTGCCCATTGTGGGATGGTTATGTGATCCAATTATATTAGCATTGTTGAGAGATTGCACTAGCGAAAGTACGGACCCTCGGCCTTGTTTTCAAGCATTGCAATACCGTTTGTGCTCACTTTTGTTACTTGCTACCTTGCTGTTTTTATATTTTCAGATTACAAAAACCTATATCTATCATCCATATTGCACTTGTATCACCATCTGTTCGCCGAACTAGTGCACCTATACAATTTGCCATTGTATTGGGTGTGTTGGGGACACAAGAGAATTCTTGTATTTGATTGCAGGGTTGTTTGAGAGACACCATCTTCATCCTACACCTCCCACGGATTGATAAACCTTAGGTCATCCACTTGAGGGAAAATTGCTACTGTCCTACAAAACTCTGCGCTTGGAGGCCCAACAAAGTCTACAAGAATAAAGTTGTGTAGTAGACATTAAGCTCTGTTCTGGCGCCGTTGCCGGGGAGGTGAGTGCTTGAAGGTATATATTTAGATCTTGCAATTAAAGCTTTTAGTTTCTTGTTTTATCACTAGTTTGGTTTTATAAAAGAAAACTACAAAAAAATGTAGTTTAGGTTGCATCATTTGTATTGTCTTTATAATGTCTTTCGTGAAAATAAGGATTCAGAAAGTTTTGCTCAATTGGTAGAGGAAGAAATTATGAAAATACTTGATGATAATTCCTTGAATGATGAGCATGATAGCAATATTTTTAGTATGAATTCTCTGAAGATCCATGATGCTAATGATATGCAAAGCCACAAGCTTGGGGATGCTATGTTTGACGAAGAAGATATTTTTTGTCCACCAAGTTTTGATGAGCAAATTTATTATGATGATGGCATGCCTCCTATCTATGATGATTATGATGATGACATGTATGCTATAAAGAGTGATAGTAACAATGAAACTTGTCATCATGATTTTAATATTGAATGTGGTTATGTCAATGAAGTGTCTCATGATAGTTATTTTGTTGAGTTTGCTCCCACTACCATGGATGAAAAAGAATTTGCTTATGTGGAAAGTAATGAAAATTCTATGCTTGTGAATCATAAAGATAATGCTTTATGTGATAGTTATATTGTGGAATTCAATCATGATGCTACTGAAAATTATTATGAGGGAGGAACATATGCTTGTAGGAATTGCAATAATATCAAGTTTCCTCTCTGTGTGTTCAAAGTTTGGAAGTTATACTTGTTTTGCCTTCCTATGATAGTTGATTCTTGTTCCCATAAATTGTTTGCTCACAAAATCCCTATGCATAGGAAGTGGGTTAGATTTAAGTGTGCTTGTCATGAGATTCATGATGCTCTTTTGCGTGTTTCAATTACTACTTTTTATGTGAGCATCATTGAAATCATCATGCCTAGCTAAAAGGCTTTAAAGAAAAGCACTTGTTGGGAGACAACCCAACACTTTTACTTTCTGTTTTTGAGTGTTCACATGATTAAGCTACTGTATTAATCATGTTTTGTGTCTTTTATTTCAATAATATGCCAAGTAAAGCCTTTGGGATGACTCACAAGATGAGTAGAATTGATGTTGAACCAAAACAGAAACTTTTGACTCCAGTACAGGAATTTTCATTTTTTACTAGAGCGTGATAGTGATCTGAAATTTTTGCACAGTCTTCATATACAAATTCTTCAGGCTATCCTATTTTTCAGAATTTTTAGAGACAGGGAAGTATGTTTATACTAAAGATCTTCACAGACTTTTCTGTTTTTGACAGATTCTGTTTTGCATGCATAGTTTGGTTGTTTTAGTGTTCCCATAGATTATATTCAGTGATATAAATTATGGGAATGATAGAATACAGTAGGTATTATGTGAAAATAATAATGAATCTTGTCTTGACTGTACCTAAGTGAATGATCTTTATTTATTATACTAACCCATCTCATGAAGTTCCGTTAAGTTTTGTGTGATTGAAGTTTTCAAGTTTTTGGTAAGACACCGATATGAGAAGAATAAGGAGTGACAAGAACCTAAGCTTGGGGATACCCAAGGCACCCCAAGGTAATATCCACGGAAGACTCAAGCGTATAAACTTGGGGATGCCCCGTAAGGCATCCCCTCTTTCGTCTTCAACATTATCGGTATATCTTACTTAGAGCTATATTTTTATTCCTCACATAATATGTGGTTTGCTTGGATCATCATTTTATTTTGTTGCTCTCTGTTATATGTTATTTATAATCTTGTTTTTCAATAAGAAGTTCCAAGAATTGCCTTAGGATGCTTGAATTGCATGTTTTATGTGTGCTGTGTAAAAACAGAAACTTTTGTTGTAGTGTTTGAATTTTCATATTTAACTGGAACATGGAAAGTTTCTTAAATTTTTACACAGTGTTTTCGTATAAATTCTTTATCACGTCCTAAATGTTCATAATTTTTTGAGTTACAGAAGTACACTGTTTTCATAAATTGCTACAGACTGTTCTCTTTGGACAGATTGATGTCATAGTTTTGTTATCTACTTATCATATAGTTTCCATAGCCTATATTGGTAGATATAAATTATGGAAACGATAGTAAACAGTAGATGATGTTTGGAAATTATTATGCAACTTTTCTTGGCAGTACATGAAATGTTGATTTATTCTTATGTGTACTAACCTATCTCACGAGTTCTTTTCGAGTTTTGTGTGGATGATGTTTTTGAGAATAGGTGAAACCGGGATATGAGAGGATTGAACGAGATACAAAATATCAAGCTTGGGGATGCCCAAGGCACCCCAAGTAAATATTTCAAGAAGTCTCAAGCATCTAAGCTTGGAGATGCTACGCATCCCACCTCTCTTCGTCAACTATCGGTTAGTCTATGTTGAGCCTAAATTTTTATTCGTTCACATGATATGTGCTATTCTTGGAGTGCTATTTTTCTTTTACTTGCTGTTTAATAAAATACTCAGGTCTGAAAATATTTATTGAGAGAGAGAGCCCTCACATAGCTACTTGATTATTTACCTACTCATTGATCTTAACTTATATCTTTTGAAGAGTAGTTTGATGTTTACTCTTGGGCTTCACTTATATCCTATGAGTAATTTGTGAATGAATGAAATATCATAAATCTGAAGTTATCAATGTGCTATATTCTTAGTAGCAAGTTCACATTTGGTTTAGAAAGTAAAATCTATTGAAGTTTAACAATCACAATATTGGTCATACAAGCAATTCGTCAATGATTAGTATAAGGAAGAGAACTTTCACATACAAATATATTATCTTGGACATCTTATATGATTGTGAATACCCATTAATTATTTTCAAACTTGAGAAAATTAGTTGAAGTTGGACAAGGAAGACAACGTAATGAGTTATGGTTGTGTATATTTGCATAGAAGTTATATTGTTATGGATCCTCCAACATGTGGTGCTTGTTTAGAACCTTTTTCTAGCCAACACTTCGTACTAAGTAGAGATACTACTTGTGCATCCAAATCCTTGAGCCAAATTTCTTCCATAAGAGTCCACCATACCTACCTATATATGGTATTTCACTGTCATTCTAAGTAAATTTGTATGTGCCACCTCTAAACATTCAAATAAACATCTGTTTTGTGTGCCAGGACCGCTCATGGAGCGACGGGGGGCGGTCAGCATCTTCCATGTTAAGCGGGTTATTCTCATGATGAGTGTTTATTCACTCGTCCTTGCACGAGAGGGCGGTAATAGGGATTCCCAGTCCCGAAAAAATGCAAATAATTAAACAAAACTCCCATAGGAATGTTGTTGGTATGGACGGTACCCGTGTATTCGGCTAGCCGTGGAGTGTGTTTGTTGGTGGAGGGGGGGTAAACCTTTACATTTACCGCTTGGGAACTGCCGCTAATGTGTTTAACATGGAAGATATTGATAACTCTTGGTAGTAACGTTGACAAGAAGGGTGCACCTCCCAAAATTATATTTATCTCCGTTTTTAAACAATGAGCTCTGGCACATATGCAAATCCCTGCTTCCCTCTGCGAAGGGACAATCTATTTACTTTCATGTTACTTACTTTCATGTTGAGTCAACTTCTTATTCCAACCTCAATCTATTAGTTGGCAAGCATCATGTGGTGGGGAAAGATCTAGGCATATATGGCCAGTCAAATATATTTGATCATGACTTATTATTGTTGACAATTATCTCTATGATAAATGAGTTGGGAGGCGAAACATTAAGCCCCTATCTTTCTATGTGTTCGATGGATGCCATTTGTTCTAAAAATATGCTTTGAGTACTAGCAATCATAGAAGACTAAATGATGATTGAGTAGGAGCTCTTACTTAGACTTTGTTGAGAATAAGTTGAATTGCAATTGTTTGGTGACTAAGAACATAGGTTGTTAAGTTTCAAGAGAATTCATTGTTTGAACCATAACATGTGAATTGGTTGCTACTTTATCTTGATGAGTTTTATGAGAAACAATTGCTGGTTATGATGCTAGAAAAATTGATTGGAATTATCATTGATCACACTTATATACTATGCTAGCAATCACACTTCATAAATTATTTCATTTATCATTTACCTACTCGAGGACGAGTAGGAATTAAGCTTGGGGATGCTGATACGTCTCCAACGTATCGATAATTTATGAAGTATTCATGTCATATTTGCTTATGTTTTTACTATGGTTTTATGATTTATTGGGACTAACCTATTAATGGTTGCAAAAATGCACAAGTTCTTGTTTCAAACTTTGATGGGCAGAAATTAATTGGGAATTGTCGAAAAAACGGAAAAGGAGCCTTGTTGGAGGAGGACTCTCACTTTCCTGAAATATGTCAACGAACAGTTTTTATAGATCGTCAGTTCGACCCCCGAAGACGGCGTCAAATGGAAAAAATCTAAAACTAGGAAAGTGTGGGGAATTTTATGGCATTGATTCTGGACTCCAAATTCGTCCAAAATGGAGTTCGGATGCGATCTGTAGACCCGTTTTACTGGAGGAAAATATCTGATTACGGGATTACGAGAATTGATGACGTGATTGAGTCCAACTCTTACCATATCTGATGTATTCGGCCAAGCCACGACTTTGAGGAATCATGAGGACTGTGAGGAGTCCCTACGAAGGTTCTAGAAGTGCCCAAGAACCATTGGATCAAGGGTCCATCCATCAGAGGGCCATAGAGCACCACAGAGGCACATATAAGGAGAGAAAACCCCTAATTTTGGGAGAGCCACCAAAAGCCACGAATTTGCCTCTCCCTTGGCAGCTGCCAAGAATGGGAGAGGCTCCTCCATTGCAGCACCAAGACGAAGGAAGAAAGGCGGGCAAGGGGTCGCCGCCATTGCCTCCATCTCTTTGGGGCTGCACCTCTCCATCAACAACTCTCTTTATCACCATGATAATGTGTGAGTAATCCACCTTGGGGCTGAGGGTTTGTACCGGTAGCTATATGTTTAATCTATCTCTCTCTCGTGTTCTTGAGATGGCACGATCTTGATGTATCACGGTCTTTGTTAATATAGTTGGTTCATATGGTGTTTTCCCCTCTCTATCTTGTTATGATGAATTGAGTTTTCCCTTTGAGATTTTGTTATTATCGGATTGAATACTTTTATGGATTTGAGAGCACTTGATGTAAGTCTTGCATGCGGATACCCCTAGTGACATTGGGGTATTCAAGTGATTCACTTGATATATGTTATGGCGTCAACTTGGGGATTCCGGTGACCTTGGGGATCTACGCATAGGGGTTGATTGCACGTTTTCATGCCTTGTTCTCTGATAGAAATCTTGGGGAACTCTTTGAGGTTCTTTGTGTTGGATTGAGTATTATAAATCTGAAATTGTTTGATGCGTATCGTATAATTAACTCATGGATACTTGTGGTGACATTGGAGTATCTAGGTGACATTAGAGTTGGTTGATGCATATCATATGGTGTTATTCTAGTACAAACTCTTAGATAGATCGATCGGAAAGGATAATTTCGGATTTCGGGCTCCGCAAAACCCAAAGAAGTTCGAACACAGGGGCATGTGCGAAGATCCCCAACAGCTTTAGCCTCTAGCTCACAGCTCGACAGCCTAGCCCAACGAACCCGCACGTTCCCGGGAAGAAGATCAGCACACGAGGATTTACCCAGGTTCGGGCCGCTGCGAAGCGTAAAACCCTACTCCTGCCTTTTGGTGGATTGCCTCACGAGGAGGTTTGTGGATGAACTAGTACAGTGGTGAGTAGCCTCGCGAGGTGCTCGGGTGGTGTTCCATCTCCCCTTCTATGGAGCAGCCTAGCCTCTCTTTATAGCGGCCCGGGTCCTCTTCTCTTATCGCTATGGAGGGAAGGGATCCCACAACAGCCAAATTTGAAGGGGGACAAGGAGTACATCTTATCCTGACGAAAGGTGGTCTTCGCCTGCAAAGTAGCCGGTGGTGATGCAGAGGTGGGCTTAGCGATGACATCCGTCCTGCTGGGCTCGTGCTCTTGGTCTCGTTGCGCCGGAATGGAAACCTTTGGGGGTGCTTTGGGAACCTGTGTACGCCCTTGCCTCCTTTGCACCAAAGAGGAAACTGTCTCCTCTGCGCGCACTGGTGCCCGCCTGGCTTGGCTTGCGTCACCCCCGGCCTCCCGAGGCTGATCGTTGCATAGGGATCTCTGCCCCTCGGGAGGCGACCTGGGGAGGCCTCTTCACTCTGAGGGTCTTGGCGCCGTCCCCCTCGCGAGCGTGGGGCTCTCGCGAGGGCCTTGTCTTGAGTAAGGCCGCGCTGGGCCGTGCTTGGCTGTCGAAGTGGGCCACGCCCTGGGCCGCAGGCTGGCAGGTCTGGGAACCCCTGTTCCCAGAACGCCGACAACAGCCCCCGGGCCCAAGGGGTTCCCAGAACGCCGACAACAGCCCCCGGGCCCAAGGCGCGCTCGAGCTGGCTTCGGGGCAAAGCCGAAGTAGCCGGCCTGAGCGCCGCGGGCCCCAATCGCATGCGGGCCCAACCTGACGCGTGGCGCACAATGAGACGAGGACGCCTCCACTCCCCGAAGATGTCGGGAACCGCCCCGAGTCAGGCTGACGCGAAGCCTGCGCGCCGCGCTGGCCATCATTGCCCTTCCTTGAATGCGGCTGTCTCCTTGTGTCTCCCCCCTCCTCGGTCCAAGCGGATGTGACCCGACGAGGGCAAATGAAGCGACGTGAAGCAGGGATGCACGCCAACCGAGCCTGGTGTGTGGCGCCCGATGAGCGCACGGCGCCTCCACTCCTCACGACGCCCCATGGGCAGCGGTTGCGCCTATAAACCCGCCCCGCCCGGGGGGTCATGCCATCCTGTCGCGCCTTCTCGGTTTCCATCCTTCCAAAGATACTCTCTTCCCTTATCCTCCATGGCATCTGGAGGGAGTGCCGCAGGTGCGGGGAAGCGCACGGGGTCCTCGGCTCCACCGACGGCCTCTGGAGGCAGCGGTGGGGGGCCTTCGAGGCCGGCCCAAGCTCGCCGGCGCTAGGCCCTCATCGACGAGTAAGTGTTCCGTCACCCACCCCCTTCTCTTGCAATCACGCCCGACATGCCGGACCTGATTGTTTCCTCCTCCCAGGGCGCCTGCGCCCAAGAGGTGCAGGCTCGACGTGCTCCAGGAGGAAGCGGACACGTTGAGGGCCCAGCTGGCGGACGCCGAGGCCGCCCTCCAGGCCGTGCTCAGGGGCGAGGAGGAGGCCCAGGCGGAGCTGGCGTCCCTCCAGGCCCAGATCAAGGGGGCAGCTGATGCCGTGCAGGCCGCCCAGGACGAGGCGGCGCACGTGAAGATGCTGGAGGCGCAGCGCGCCAAGCAGTACCTGGACATTGCCCACCGCGTGGTTGGTGCGGTGGGCCGGTTCGTCGGGGAAGCCCCCGCGCTGCCGTGCGCGCACGGCGACGGAGGCTACCTCAACTTCTTCGGCATGGTGGTGGAGGCGCTAGAGACCGGCGTCTCTCGGGTGGACGAGGACAACGTGTCCAGCGCGCGCGACCTCCTGGACATTGCGCTAACGCGCGTCTTCTCCAACCTGCGCCGCCACGTCCCGGAGCTTGATCTCCCCCGCGTCATGGAGCCGGTGCCTGAGGAGCTCCAAAGGCCCCTCAGGGATGAGGTGCGCCCGCACGTGGAGTCCCTGGTGGAACGGTTCGTCCAAGAGCCTTCCTCCGACGAGGGCGACGACTCTGGCGCCAAAGCGGGCGGGGGTCTGGATAGTGACAGCGTCTCCTCCGCCTAGGCTTCCCCTATTTTCTTCCTCTGGTTCCTGTTACATCAAGAAGCACTTGGCCCCTGAGGGCGTTAAACTTTTGTGTTTTACCTTCGTCTTCCTCCTTCTTCTTTTAAACCGTCGGTTGCCTTTTTTGTGTGACGCGCCCTTGTCTCTTCTGCGGAGTTTTGTGTCATGGTTGGTGCGGCGCCGCGCACTCCCTCGCACCTTCGCCTGTACCGTTGTGCCACTGCTCCGTGCCCGACGCTCTTCGTGAGGTCCGCTGAGGTGTCGCACTACGCCCAGCGATGACGGCCCGTCGGGGCCTCACGAGGCGGACCCTCCTGAGATGGAGCGTGTCGCCCCAAGACCGGGGTTTTAGCGACGACGCCTAGAGAGGCCGGATTCCTTCCTTCGCTCTGCCCTTCCCTGTACCTAGAACCACAGGAGGCTTGACGGGGGCACGTAATAAACCGTAGCGCCTGCATTCTCACGTTAGCGTTTCTGTCTCATACCCAGCACTCAGGCTATCATCTGATCAAAAGGTTTTTGCTCCTTATGGTCGGGGAACTTAGCTTGGCGGTCCGTGGCGAGCTCGTGCGTTGTGAGGTGCAGCTGGGGCGTCTAGGGAGCTTGAGGATCCCGCCAGGGAGGGCTTCTTCCTTGCGAGCAGAATGGTATGGGAGCCTTTTCGGCACTCTACGTCGGCGGGGCCCAATCCCGCGCATACCTCGACCGCCGTTGGGGCGTCCGGATCACCAGGACGAGACCAAGGAGCGAGGAGCTACGCGATCAGTGAGGCTCCTGAGGCGCGTTGCTCAGGCCCCCCCCCCTTGACACTCAAGCGGCGCTCTATGTCGGCGGGGCCCAATCCCGCGCATACCTCGACCGCCGTTGGGGCGTCCGGATCACGAGGACGAGACCAAGGGGCGAGGGGCTACGTGACCAGTGAGGCCCCTGAGTCGCATTGCTCAGGGGCCCCCCTTGACGCTCAAGCGGCTCCCATACCTTTTTTGCCGGTTCCTGCCCCAAGAGGTGTGAGCCTCTAGAGGCTCCAAGATAGCGCGCCGGGCAGCGGCGGAGCCCCGGAGCGAGGGTGAGGCGGCACACGCCTGCTAGCTCACTCGGGAGCGCCATGTGAGGACCAGGACGCCAAGGCCTTGGCGAGGTGTGCGCACCGTGCCCGTAGCCCTCGCTCGCGGGGCGCAAGAGGGAGAGGCTGGCAGGTGTTAACCCTAAAAAAGAAACTTCAAGATAGAAAACTGCAAGGAGAAAAATCCCCGCCCCTTTTTCTTTAAATATAGTTGAAAAGCCTCGAGTTTCATTCCAGAAAAATGGCAAATTCGAATACAAGAAAAGCAAAGAACAGCCACGTCCGGCACCTAGGCTAGTCTTCCTCTTCCCCCAGCGCGGAGCATAGGCATCCACGTTGTGTGGGCATAGTCATTGGAGGACAGTGTTGTCCGCCAGCGCGGAGCATGGGGCTTCCACTTGGGCATGGGTGGGAACCCCTCCGCGTCCTTGAGGGGCTCCGGGCGTATACAGCCCACTCATTATTACGTGAGACTCTCAACTCAGTCAAGGGCAAAGATAGCTGGGCAAGCCCCCAGGCGCACGGCCTAGGTGCTCCCAACTCAGTCAAGAGCCATCCCACGCATTTCTGTGCGGTTGCGCGCCCCTACAGCCCAAACCTGAGTGCATTGTTCCCCGCGTAGCCGCGGGATTGCGCTCCTGCGACCCAAACATCAGCACAATGCACCCAGCGCAGCCATAGGGGTGTTGTGTCAGTGAAGCCGCCTCATGAGGCGTCGAGGCACCGGCCAGACCACGACCCGATGACCTCGCGAGGCCCTGCCTCCTGAGGGCCGGGCCGGCGCCCCCGTTGCCGCGTGTGGCCCGCGCTGCTCGTATCCTGCCGATCCCCCTAGGCGGTAGCCCCTGCGGCCCAGAGGGCTCGGCTGTGTGCTGCTTGCTCGCGAGGGCGGCGGCTGTGCCGCGCCCCCGCGCAACCCGAGATGCCCCCTCGCTTGCACTAACCTGGCCCGGTGCCCCCTCAGTGGAAGCCCCCAGGCCCGGCTTGGAGAGGACGTTCGGGACATCTCCCTACTCCGGGAGGATGCTGGCACCCGCGGGGGGCGCGTGATCCACGGCACCATCCGCAGGTACGACACAGCTCGGAACATAGGCCTCTGTATAAAGGCCTTGGCTTCCTCCCGAACCGTCTCCGTGCGCCCCATGGGAAGCCTCCCTGGGCGGCAAGGCGACGCCGCCCTGGACGCGTGGCCCACAGACCCTCCTGCGACGAGCCTCCACCTGAAGTTGCTCACCTTTGTCGTCGCCGCGAGGTTGGTCGCGCGTGTCTTGACATGGGTTGCCTCCCTGGTTATCCACCGCGCCTCCGTTATGGTTACCTGCCTGCCCGGAAGTCTGAGCCGCCTGGTCCCTGCGCCGGTTGGCGCGCTCGCACCGGGACGACGCGGGCTATTGATGATCCACCGGGGTATGAGTGCGCGCATTGAGGCACGCGCAGAGCGTCCTGTCACCTTCTTCGAAGGCACCACCGGCGGGGCTGGACGGCGCCCTGAAGCCGCTCACCGGGATCCGGATGAGAAGGAGCACGGCGTGTGGCGGGCCTTGCCCGGGCTCGCCCGGGCATGGGGCGGGCACGCCGTGTGCCGATGAGGTGAGCAGTATGGCGAGCGAGCCCCCGGTGCCCTGCGTCGGGGGTCGAGAAGAGTGGTGCGGAACCCAGGCCCTCCTCGCGACGGTAACCAACTCGGCGATGTGGTCGGCCCAGGCGTCGAAGCCCCCGTGCGTCGGGCGATGGCGAAGCAGCTCACTCGCCATCAGCAGCGCGTCATGCATGTTGAGGTCTCTCACGTGGGTACAGGGTGATGTCGGTTCCGTGGGCACCGCACGCCCGCCGCGCGCCTGGCCGGCACGAGCAGCGACGGCGGTGGAGACGACGCTGGTGGCCTGGTAACGACCGCCCAGCACCGAGCTGCCAGGGCGTGTGTCTTGGGTAGTAGCTGCGAGGTTGGTGAAGGCGGATCCGCCGGGGCCGAGGGAAGCTTGTCGGGCGTCGGCCATCGAAACGACGGAGCGGAGAAGAAGCAAAGCTTGTAGAAGACTCCGACACGCCCCCTACCTGGCACGCCAAATGTCGGATTTCGGGCTCCGCAAAACCCAAAGAAGTTCGAACACAGGGGCGTGTGCAAAGATCCCCAACAGCTTCAGCCTCTAGCTCACAGCTCGACAGCCTAGCCCAACGAACCCGCACGTTCCCGGGAAGAAGATCAGCACACGAGGATTTACCCAGGTTCGGTCCACTGCGAAGCGTAAAACCCTACTCCTGTCTTTTGGTAGATTGCCTCACGAGGAGGTTTGTGGATGAACTAGTACAGTGGTGAGTAGCCTCGCGAGGTGCTCGGGTGGTGTTCCATCTCCCCTTCTATGGAGCAGCCTAGCCTCTCTTTATAGCGGCCCGGGTCCTCTTCCCTTATCACTATGGCGGGAAGGGATCCCACAACAGCCAAATTTGAAGGGGGACAAGGAGTACATCTTATCCTGAAGAAAGGTGGTCTTCGCCTGCAAAGTAGCCGGTGGTGATGCAGAGGTGGGCTCGGCGATGACATCCGTCCTGCTGGGCTCGTGGTCTTGGTCTCATTGCGCCGGAATGGAAACCTTTGGGGCGTGCTTTGGGAACCTGCGTACGCCTTTGCCTCCTTTGCACCAAAGAGGAAACTATCTCCTCTGCGCGCACTGGTGCGCGCCTGGCTTGGCTTGCGTCACCCTCGGCCTCCCGAGGCTGATCGTTGCATAGGGATCTCCGCCCCTCGGGAGGCGACCTGGGGAGGCCTCTTCCCTCTGAGGGTCTTGGCGCTGTCCCCCTCGCAAGCGTGGGGCTCTCGCGAGGGCCTTGTCTTGAGTAAGGCCGCGCTGGGCCGTGCTTGGCTGTCAAAGTGGGCCACGCCCTGGGCCGCAGGCTGGCAGGTCTGGGTACCCCCGTTCCCAGAACGCCGACAGATAACTTGGTGTTATTTTAGTAAGAACTCTTGGTTAGATCGAACGGAAAGGATAACTTTAAGGTGGTTTCGTACTCTACAAACAATTTCTTCTTATGTTCTCCACTAGATAAGAACTTTGGAGTGATTCTTCGTTGCCCATTGAGGGATGGTTATGTGATCTAATTATATTAGCATTGTTGAGAGATTGCACTAGCGAAAGTACGGACCCTAGGCCTTGTTTTCAAGCATTGCAATACCGTTTGTGCTCACTTTTGTTACTTGCTACCTTGTTGTTTTTATATTTTCAGATTACAAAAACCTATATCTACCATCCATATTGCACTTGTATCACCATCTCTTTGCCGAACTAGAGCACCTATACAATTTGCCATTGTATTGGGTGTGTTGGGGACACAAGAGATTTCTTGTATTTGATTGCAAGGTTGTTTGAGAGAGACCATCTTCATCCTACACCTCCCACGGATTGATAAACCTTAGGTCATCCACTTGAGGGAAAATTGCTACTGTCCTACAAAACTCTGCGCTTGGAGGCCCAACAAAGTCTACAAGAATAAAGTTGCGTAGTAGACATCAGGAGGTCATGCCGCCATTGGTGGAGGTGCCGCTGCAGGAACACCCTAATGCTAAGCGAAGGAACTACGGGCACTACCATGAGGAGACAGGACCAACCCACTTCTGCAAGGTGATCTTTGCTCCGAAGCTGGAGGCTCTTCATTTGCCTCTGGACTTCACCAAGCACTTCCCCAACATGCCTATGGAGTTCAGTCTGAAGACGAACACCAGCTGCTCATGGAGGGTCACGGTGAAGATGGTCGACGGCAGGGTCACCCTTGATCAGGGTTGGGCCACCTTTGCCGCCGTTCACGAGGTCAGGATCGGGTACATGCTGACTTTCAAGCTGCTCACCCCGAACAGCATGAAGGTGATCGTCTTCAACGACGACGGCGTGGTGGTGGTGACACTACTAGGGAAAAGCCTAGCAATAGCACGGGTTAAACGCCTACCAGTAGCACGGGTACCCGCGCTACTAGTACGGCACTACAGCTATGTTTTAGCAGTAGTGCTGGTCCACCCGTACTACGCTATCCATATGTAGCAGTAGCACGGTTTGTACAGCCCGCGCTACTGCTATCCATATGTAGCAGTAGCGCGTTTCGTACAGCCCGTGCTACTGTAATTATTTTCTGATTTTTTTTCTTGCAGCATATTTCCTTTGTATTTGTACATGTTTTATTCAATAGTCTATATCATATTATACACACAATAGTCTCATCATATCATACACATACAAATCCGTGTGAGTTACTATATCATTTGGTGAAAGAAACACAGATTGGATTCATGTGACCAAAAGATGGATTAGTAGGACCTACTAATCCATATTTTGGTCACATGAATCCAATCCGTGTTTCTTCCACCCAATGATATAATAACTCATCATGATCATAATAACACGTCATCATCATCATCATATTCATATAAGAACTCATACATCATCATCATAATAACAACTCATCATCATAGTCATATAGGAACTAGTCATCATTCTAGCACAATGTAGCACATAACTCATCATCATCATGATAACAACTCATCATCATAGTCATATAAGAACTAGCTCATCATTCTAGCACAATGTATAGCACATAACTTATCACCATCATCATGATAACAACTCATCATCATAGTCATATAAGAACTAGCTCATCATTCTAGCACAATGTGGCACATAACTACCTAAGACCTGCTACTCTATCGAAGGTAAAATAGCACAAAATAGGTAAACCCCTGAATCTCCATTATGGAGAATACAGATGAACCTGTCTCCCATTTCTGGGTTGCGCTTGATGTTGCCCCCAAGTAGTTCCCTGCGATCATTTAGAATTTTTTCCGGTCTTTGATTATGAGGACGTCATCTCTTTGACGAATCGTGCATGCACTGCGGTAACACGTAGGCCAACTTGGCCGTAAGCTAATAATGTTAATGTCCCCTTTCATTTCCATAAGACAAGGCACACAATGTGCTGGGAGGTTCTGTTGAAGAACATCATAATAACATACTTAGCAAAATGTAGTTTAGCTTCAGAAGAATGTATGCAAAAGATGCACTGGTGGCATAATAGGAAAAATCTTACCTTGGTATCTCGATGGATGTTACCGTAGTTCAACACGTGGACTAGTGGCACGTATTGATCATAACTTGGAGGATTATGATGACTCGTTTTAGAAGTCTCAACATCTTTAATCCATGAAACAAAATGATTTATCTCCTGGGATGTTAGCTCAAACCCATAAGTGTAGTAGGTTTTGTCTACTACTTTCCGTACATTTCTTGAAGAATGGAAATAATTTGTCAACTATTTTTAAATAAACAATATAAATTACATAATAAATATGTGCGAGAAACTCACATAGAGATAGAAGTGGAAGGGTATCAACATCGACCCAAATGTCGATATTATCTTCGATGTCATCTTCAGGACCAAGATCGAAGGTGACATGCATACCCTCCTGAAAATCATACGCCTTGCATAGTGTGGCCCAGTTCGAGCAACCAAAATGGGAGTAGGTCACCGCATTGTATAGCTTTATGGCAAAAGCGTAACCATGTTGGGTCCGGAGGTGAACTTTGTTTGTCTCCATGTTCTCATGACCTTCGAAATCCAGCTTCTCCAAGACATAACGTCTCACATGGCAGGGGATGCACTAGTCGAATTGTAAAAAACAAAAATTACACGTTGAAGAAGTAGAAGGCATGCTTAATTACGAAAAAAGACTTGTCGTCGTTGCGTACCGTACAAACATCGAAGGTCTCGTCGAGCTTAATAGTGAAGCGTCGACCGTCTTCCAGGTGAGGACTGTCGCACAGACCCTGATCGTCGCCGCAGTAGTCGCACTCAGGGATCCTATCATCGTCAGACATTTCCTATGTTCATAATTCAGAGATTAAAAATCGATTGACGGCAATTACCAAGAAACACAACACATAGATCACTATTCAGCACGGGTTGACTTTCGGTCCATCGAGTCTTCCTTGCTGCACTCTATCTCACGTGGCGTATATGGTGGGCACTCTCTCTCTGATATTGTGACTGTCCGTGATGGTCGCTCCACCTTCGTTCCCGTGTGCATTACACCAAAATGTCTAGCACACGGGAACGAAGGAGAAGCGACCCCCACGGCAACAGTCGGGATTCTTCTCTCTCATATATGGAATAAGGAGCCCCAACCGACTCAAAGTCCACCCATTACATATATGGAGCAATGACATCAAAAATGGCCTGTGTCTGCCGGAATGTTGATTAATTCCTGTTCTGGCAAATCACGAGCACTCGATATTTCCTACTTTATAGCACATGTCATGCCTGAAATTTGCCGGAACAGAAATGAATCAACATTCCTGCAAAACATAGGCCACTCAGAGGTGTTCCCTGCAAACAATAAAAGCCAACATAGCACTTGTCCAAATAGATCATCTTTACTCACAAGACGGCTGTCGAGGATCCTCTGGGTGTTGTCGAGCGGCTCGTCGGTGTGATCTACCCTGCTCCACATGAGGAGTCACACATGAGCATGTAAACACTATTGACATTTTCATTTCTTCACACTTTCATTTCAAAAATACTAGCTTCATTTTTTCACATTTTCATTTCTTCACATGTTCAAACAGAGTCAAGTTCCTTACATTTTCATTTCAAAAAAAATCCTATCTTCACATTTTCATTTCAAAAAAATACAAGGCTCACATTTTCATTTCATAAAAAAATACATACCTCACATTTTTCAAGTCAACATTGTTGGATTTTACTTCTCCCAATAATTTCCCTAAAATGTTCATATATTTTGTATGCACTTGATAATCAATTTATAATGAAACTTCTGAAATTCAATATATGTACTACAAAAACTAAATTACTAAAACACCCTAGTTCTAACCCTAACATCTATCCATCCATCTATCTATCCATCTATATATCCATCCATTTGTCTATTTATGCAATGTATCAAAAATACCCTAGCTCTGACCCTAACCTAGTTCTAATCCATCCATTTATGCAATGCCGGAGGGAGGGAGGGAGGGAGGGATGGAGGGATGGAGGGAGAGGGTGGGAGGGAGGGAGGGATGGAGATAGAGGGTCAGTGGGAGGGAGGGAGAAGGGAGGGATGGAGGGAGAGGGTGGGAGGGAGACATACCGGGGGCGACGGCGGCAGCGCGCGACGACGGAAGCAGCAAGGCAATGCGGGCGACAGCGGCGGCGGGCGGCGGCGGCGGCGGCAAATGAAGATGACGGTGAGAGTGGAGAGGGAGAGTGAGGCCGTGCACGTGGGCCGGAGAGGATAAGGTGGGATTAGCAGTAGCGCGGGTCACCGGCCCACGCTGCTGCTAGCCCACCTAGCTGTAGCGCGGAACAGTAACACACGTTGCTGCTAAGATGGGCCGGTGAGCTGGGCCCGGGCTGGCCGTAGTAGCAGCACTCGTAGGGCGGCCCGCGCTACTACTAACTGCCTTAGCAGTAGCACTGGCCCGCGACCAACACTGCCACTATGTCTAGCCCCGGTGAGTAAGGGGGGGGCACTTAGCAGTAGCGCTGGTCCGCCGGCCCGTGCTACTGCTACTTTCCTACCTGTAGCGTTGGTAAGTGCCAAGCGCTACTACTAATTAGCAGTAGCGCTGCGCCCCAACCCAGCGCTACTGCTAAGGTTCTATCTATAAGCTTTCTCCTAGTAGTGTGACCAAGTGCAAAAAGCATGACGAGGCCTTCGTCGTGATCGCTTAAATGACCTCTCGTTCCTAGTGAAGTTGGTGGTTGTTGGTTTAAGATTATGTGCTGCGGTTAAACTTTGAATCTTATCGTACTATGTTTAACTTCGTGTGCGGTTAAACTTTGATGTGTGCTTAATAAGTTTGTTCTGTTCTGGCTGCTTTATTTTTGTGCCTCTGGTAACCTCACCACATCAAAGAGGAGGTTACCACACTATTGTCCTAGATGTAACCAAACAATCAGACTTGTGTTTCTCCTCAAACCAGGCCACAACCAAACAACATGCCTTCCGTTTCGGCACATGCAGGCAACCAATCTACATGCAGATGTTGGTTTTTTGCCTGCATATGCTCAGCGAGGCCCAACTGGGTCAAGTATGCAAAGTGCTAAAAACGATGCAGGTAACCAAACGCGTCCCAAAACCACCAGAGCCAGCCTGGGCTTCGCCCCCCCCCCCCCCCCCCCCCCCCCCCCCCCCTCTTGGACTGACTAGCTCTTTCAGTGGACAGATCATTTTGCCCGGAGCACGGTTTCGCGGGGACGGGGGTGGTTCTCCGCAACAACATGGGAGAGGCTATTTTTGCAGCTTGTCACTTGCTTTTCTTTTGCAACGATGCACTCAAGGCGAAGAATCTAGCTATACGGAAAGGGATGTCATTGGCCATTGAACGATCTACTCTCCCTATTTCGGTGCAATCTGACTCGGTGGGAGTTCTTTCTTCTCTGTTAATTTTTTCCCTCGCCAGATTGCCTTATGGCCACTTGATGGAGAATATAAAGATGCCCATGTTGAAGCGAGAGTCTGTTCCGGTTAAGATAGGCCACTCTCAAAATAGGGTTTCTGATTGTCTAGCTAATTATGCTTGCACGGTTCGCGGTACTGTTTGTTGGTTACAGCGAGACCTCCCTTTTATTCAGAATCTTGTATTAGCATATTGTAAGTTTGTAACCCTGTTACCATGGAATAAAACTCTATTTTACCCCGCAAAAAAGTATAATTTGGGAAATAAAACTGATACGTAACTCCAGATATCAGCTGCTGGAATAAGTACCGAGCTTGAACATACATATAAACTGAGTTAAGCAATACCACAATTGTACGATCATACAGATCTTCATTCAAGAGTTGTGGCAGAACGTTTGCTGCCTCATCCACGCTGAATCGATCGGCAGTGCAGGTGCGCTTGAAGAGCTTACTCCATCAAGATTGCGAGATGCGTCGGAGTCAGAACTCAGAATAACCTGAAGACGCGTCTGAACTCTGAAGGCGTACTCCAGGGGTCCAGATATCAGATATGTCCATGTTTTGGTGCCGTGTGTGCGTGTCGGAACAAATATCTGAACCGTGGTGACGGTGGTTTCGTGGTCGTACCTTCTCGCCGCGGTGGTTGTACACTTGTACTTGACGGCGAGGAGCTGGCCGGAGGCGCGGCTGCGCATGAGGCGGGCGACGCCAAGTTGCCGAACCAACACACAAGTAGGATCACGAACGAACGATTTAATCCGATGGCTATTGTTCACAACGTGTTATATATCAAACGGCCAAGTTTACCTCTCGGCAATATATATCTTTGATTGATAACCATCGCAGCCCGCACCCGAGCGTCCGACGGCTACGAGTATTGCAGGCAGAACTAGGGTTCAGCTAAAGACGATCGCCCCTCTTGTCGACTCACCCGATCATCGATGCCGTGCAACGCGTGCGGCTGCGCCTGCAGCGCCGGCGGCGAGGCACCCAGGGAGGAGCTGAAGGCGCCACCGCTGGTGGATATCGAGACCGGGCCCAGCCACATCACGGCGGCGTCGGCGCCGGCGGACAGCGAGGTCGACGACGGGATGGAGAAGGGCCGCATGATCGTCAGGTGCATCGCCCGGGTACGTATTTATGGATGCGTTAGCGCGGTGAATATACGAAGAAGTACGCCATTCTTTGCTTTGTATATTTGTAGTTCATTAGATTGGATTGAGAATTTCATCAGATTCCTGTGATTATTGCACTTACTCCTTGAATTGATCATATGTACGCAATCGTATCTGGCTGAACTTTGTGTGTTTTGTAGGGATTGTTACTCTTACTGTGGCTGTATCTGGTCGATTTAATGAGAAGACCTTTGATCAATGACGGCGATAATGTATTTAGTCCGATACACGTAATTTGTATCGGTTTCCCGGCCGCACTCGTGGGCATGGTCTTCTTCCAGATATGTGTGTCCATATCCGTTCCTACGGATGCTGCCTCTGGAGCTCCTATAGGGCTTAAACTTTAGGGCTAGTTTGGCAACACAGTTTTTAGAAGATCGTGTTAATTCAAAACCAGAGTATTTTGATGTGTGGGCAAGGTATACAACAGTTTCTTTAAACCATGTTTTTTCTCAGTTTTACCGTAACTACGAAGGTGTTTGGCTGGTGTTCTTATACTATAATTTTGACGGATTGTAAGGCTGGATAACATATATGTAACTAATTCAGCTAACAGCCGCCTGATGCATGAAGCTGTGTAACACCTTTTGTTTGGTCAAACTCCTAATCTACCACCTGGATTTTTATTGAGTGTACTGTGTGCTTTCTGATTGAACGGCTAGCTAGCTTTACCTGCTGCTTATGAGTGCAACCCAGCCGGGTCAAAACTCTTTGTGCGTGTATGTGCACCGCTTATAATCAATCGGGTAGCTAGCTAGCTGCTGCGTACTGACGAGCCGATCTACTCCATGATCAATCTTCGCTTGAGTCATGCGCTACTTGCTGGAAAGTAATTGGCTACCAACGAGTCGATAAAAGCATGCATCTGATCTTCTCTCAAGGTAGACAAGAAGGTCAACTGCGCTCTCTCCAAGCGGGTGCAGGTTCAAACGAGGGAGGAAACTGACTCCTACTTGGATGAAAATCATATGGATTGCGCGCCAAACTTCTTCGAAACGCACTGAGCTTTGCGCCTTTGCATTAAAGCCAGGGCACCGACCCTGGATGGAGACGGCGGCGTCCATCTCTCCGGTGGATAGCGCTTGCAGGTGTTGGTCGTCCCTTCCGGCTGCGTGACCGGTGTGAGGGTGGCAAGGGCCCGTTGTGGCAGCGGGTGCCTTTGATAGCTTCTTCAGGTCTGCTCCCCGGCCTCCTTCCTCGTTGATGTGGTCCTCCCTCGTGATCTAGTCACGGCTTCTGTCGCACTGTCAGATCTGGCCGCTGAGGGTGGGGCGGTGGGCTTTATGGAACGGGGAAACCTTGGTCTATTTCGCATTGGCCTTGACGTCGACGGCGCTCCGGTGTCGCGCTGCCTCTTCAGGGCGCGTTGAGCTTCCTTGCCTGCACTCCTCTCCTTCCTGCTCCCGGGTGAAAGCCTTGGCCTTTTCGCCAGACGATGACGGTCCTCTAGTGTCTCGATCCTCCCTAGAGGCGTCGGGGTTGTGGTCCCATTACAAGGTGGTTGGTGGCGGTGACGTGCTCCACTCTCCTGCTTGAGCCAAAATTTTGTGTTTTGACCCTTTAGGGGTAGTTTAGCCAGATCTGACCCTGGTTTGATTTGTTTTTCGAGAACTAACCCTTTTACCTACCGTCAGGGAGCTCGGCGGTAGGCCTACCGCCAGGGTCTCTGGCGGTAGGCAACTAATCCACGTCAGTAGCCCTAAACGGTTGCCGTCCCCCACCGTCCCTCCCTACCGCCGCTGATCCTGGCGGTAGCCTATCTTACCCTACCGCCAGGGTCCCCAGCGGTAGGCTCTGTACGGTTATAAACCGCGGGGCCGCCCACCCCACCCCATCTCCCCCTCCTAGCCGCCGAAAAACAGAGTTCTTCCTCTCGCCCCCTCTCTCATCTCCTTCACTCCCTCGGATCTTCTTTGTTTCTTCACCGTTTTTGCGGATCGAGATGGCTCCGAAACGAGAAAAGTAAGCTCCTTCGATCCCTCCAATTAGTTTTAGTTAAATAGCTTTCGATTTGATGAATTATTTGCTTCAAATCAACCCTATTTTTGAACTAGATTTTTTTTGATCCTAGGTTTGTTTAAGGTTGATTCTAGATGTTCTATGGGGTTGAATTTGAACTTGTAGTAACTCGTTAGAGAGATTGTATGTTTTTTCATGATGAACCCTAGTTAATGTAAAAAATATATCAATGTTGGTATGATGCATATTGAAGGAATGAACTCCTAGGTTTGTTTTGATGTGATGCATGTTGGTGCTATGAATCAACCATGTGCACATAGTGGATGTTGGACAAATATTGCTTTAGTTATTTATTTATTTTACAAATTGAATAAATGAATGAATCATGTTAAAAAATGCTTATGCAAAATTAATGAATAAATCATGCTTATGAATCATGTTTACAAATGAATGAATGAATTATTTTTACAAATGTTTGTTGAATTATGCTTATGCTTATGTTTATGCAATTTTATTTAGGAGGCCCCCTCTTCCGGACAACATCGGCACTAAGTATTTCATGCTTGACCCTGCATTCGACAAGGGTCATCGTGTCCGTTTCATAGAGAATGGAGTGGTAATTACCATGCTTGAACCAAGCTTTCGAATTGATGAAAATAAGTTACTAATTATTTGCATCTACATTTTGATATATGCTCCCGCCATTGCGGATGAGGGCTGAAACGAAGACCGTTAAGATGCAGTACAACAAGCGCTACACGCCGTACTTCAGGAGAGCCCGACTGTTGGGTTTCGTCCTGTAGTTCAAGCGTAAGCCGTCGACGCTCGTCCACTCAGCTCTGATAGCTTTGGTGGACCGGTGGCGGCTCGAGACGCACAGTTTCCATCTCCCATGTGGTTAGATGACGGTGACCCTCGAGGATAGGGGGATAATCACGACCCTACCGATCGAGGGCCATGCTCTCACTTGGCGAGTGGAGAGGAAGAACTTGCATGAGAGGGTTACTTCCCTCATAGGCAACTGCCCCCCCCCCCCCCCCCCCGCTAAGGGTAACCGGACATCCGGTGTACCGCTCCCTTGGCTCCTGTTGCACCGGAGCAAATGCCCGGAAGATGCCGATGGTCGGACCGTAGAGTGGTACGCGAGGGCCTACCTGTGGTTTCTGTTAACGGGAGAGAGAGGGATATTGGCGGAATAGTTGTTGTATTGCTTGAGCCTCGTGGGCATATATATAGGAGTACATGATCATCTTGGAGTACAAGTCAAGGCAGGAACAAATCCTAGTCTATCTCGTATTTCCTAATAATCAATATACTCAACATCCCCCCGCAGTCACAACAGTAGCGACGCAGACGGTTAGATTGGAGAAGATTCCGAAGGTAAGCCGACGGTCATCCCCCCCACAGTCGTAACGGTCGATGCATTGCGAAAGTCGTGGCTGGAGTAGAAACCGACGAGGTTGCGCAAGCAAGGCGGTAGCCCATTGTGCCGATGTCGAAGTAGCCGAGAGCGTAGGGTGGTGTAGCCGTGGTTGAGGTAGCCGTGCGAAGAACGCCGTGGTCGATGTCGAGTCGGGGTAGCCGGTGTCGAAGTAGTCGCCTAGGAGCCGCGGGCGCAAGGAGGCCCCGAGTTAGTCATGGGCGCAGTGGTGTCGAAGTAGTGGTGCGCCGGGAAGAAGACGAAGTTGAGACGCGTCGCGCCGGGATTGCCAAGTCCGGGGACACATCGTGGACGAAAGCACGCATCGGTGTTGCCAGCACCGGGCATGCGTAGACGGACGAAGTTGATGTTGACGATGCGTCGCTCCAGGCTTGCCAGACCTAGGAACACATCGGGGAGGACGGCACGCGTCGGTGTTGCCAGCACCGGGCATGCATAGACGGGGACCTGCACACAACTTGTACGCCATGTCGAGGAGGCTAGCAGAGAAGGACTCGACGACGGTTGCGGCGCAAATCGGCGAGAAGCCGATGTCGCCCGCGGTGGTCGGAGTAGATTAAGTGGTCGGGGTAGACGACGGCGACGCTGGCGATGAGCTGGTGTTGGACGAAGATGAAGGGGGTGGACGGGGCGGCGCGGCTCGGGTGAGCGAGCTGCAGCGACGTCGAAGAAGAGCGGCGGCGGCGGCCTGACAGCGGCCGCGGCTGGTTAGGAGCGCGGCGGCGATGCTCGACGTAGGTGAGGAACCCGACAACGTGACGAAGACCGACGCGGACGGTGGCGTTCCTACGCCGAGGGAGACGGCGCGGCGCATACCACGGGAAGTCGACGAGCGGGGACGGCAGAGTGGACTGCGGGCCGCGGCGCTACGGCCCGAAGGGGCGAAGCAGCTGCAGCAGGCGGGTCGGGGCGACGACGGGAAGACCTCGGGCGGCGGCGGTGACCGCGGGCCGCAGCGCTATGGCCCGAAGGGGCGGCACGGCGGCGAAGCGCGGGTCGGTGCGACCGCGGGGACGGCCTCGGGCGACGGCGGAGACCGCGTGCCACGCTCGCTACGGCCCGATGGGGCGACGCAGCGGCAGCGCGAGGGTCAGTGCAGCCACGGGAACGACCTGGAGCGGACGGCCTCGGGGCGGCGTGGACCGCGGGCCGCGACACTACGGCCCGAAGGGGCGACGCAGCGGCAGCACGCGGGTCGATGCGGCCACGGGGAGAACCACGGGGCGGCGGCGCTGCGGCCCGACGGGGCGACGCAACGGCAACCCGGTGCTCGATTGGTGGAGGAGCGCGCTTTACTCGGGACAGTCTTCATGGGACCTGCGGAGGCGCGCTCAACCGACGGGCCAGGTTGGTCGCACGGCGTAGATGAGGCGGATCGCGGCTGCGGGCGGGTGATCAATCCGATCGCGCGCGAGGTCGGGGACGCCGCTTGATGGAGGCGGGATGGCGGCGGAGTCTGAGATGAAGCCGGCGACGACGGTCGGCAGAGCGGCCGTACAGGCGTGGCGTAGATCGACGGGCGGGCCGGCGCGCGAACAACGGCTGTGATGGGCCGCCGCATGGCGCGAGGCCGCCGGGTTGGGGCGATGCAGGAGTCCCGATCGGAGCAGGGCGGTGACGGCCGGCGTAGGGCGACGGACGAGTAGACGCGCGGGCGACGGCCGTGAGGGGCCGCCGCGTCGCGCGAGGCCGCCGGGTCGGTGTAGAGGCCGGGTCACGCCGATGTCGGAGTAGAGGCACAGGGTCGACGTCGGCGGCGGGCGACGCAAACCGATTTAGATCGGAAAACCAAAAAGAAAACGCCGATCAATGCGACCGACAGAAGAGAGAAAACCCCGGATCAAGAGATCGGGAAAAAGACTCTCTAGGGCAGCCGGTCAACACGACCGGCGGACGAACCCTAGGTACGGGCGGCGCGGCCCCCGGTGGCGGTCATGGAGGCCGACCGCCCCGGGGGCGGCGCGCGGTGCGGAAGCGGCGGGCGGCGGCTAGGTCTAGGAACTTGCGGCAAATACTGTTGAATTCTCTGATACCGTATTGAATTCATGCACCAGCCAACTCATCCAAAAGTCCGAACTGATGGAGGGAGGCGGGCAATATATTTCAACACTCCCCCTCACGTCTAGGCTATTTTAGTCCTTAGACGTGGGATCGATGTAGGCCGCAGAATCGTTTATTTTTAATACTGCGTTGGCAGGGTCTTGAACTCAAGACCTCTTGGCTCGGATACCATGTTAAAGGGAGAGAGAGGGATATTGGCGGAATAGTTGTTGTATTACTTAAGCCTCGTGGGCATATATATAGGAGTACATGATCATCTTGGAGTACAAGTCAAGGCAGGAACAAATCCTAGTCTATCTCATATTTCCTAATAATAATCAATATACTCAACAGTTTCTTCTCACGGTGGTCGTGTTTCCAGACTGCTTAGGGGACACTGCCCTATGGATGTATTTCGACTTCCTAAATGACTAGGAGGCGGGGTACAACTGGGGGTCTGTCGGCCTCGCCTACCTATACCGTTCGGTAAGATAATATCCTACTGTTTTTTATGGACGTATATATGTTGCTTTAAATTATGTCATCTTATTATCAATTGGTGTTTTGTAGCTTGACGATGCAACCCAGAGGACGGAAGAAACGTTCGGTATGTGTGGATTTGTCTGGGCCCTCTCCATTTGGATGTGGGAGCGAATCCCGGTGGGCCGTCTTGAGAAAATGGACCGGCGTCCATGGACTGACTATGGTCTGGGCCCTCTCCTTTTACATTGTTTCTTATGATGTTTTACATTCTTTCTTATGCCTTGCAGGATGAGCAGGCGGAAGTGTCAGACGATCACATGCTGGGAAGAGAAGCATGACAAATAAGTGCGGGAATGGAACGAGTGGAAGACTCGCAAAGATGTGGAGAGGAAAGTGCTTGACTGAGAGGACTACGAGGATCACATGCGGTGGTACGACGATGGCTTCAAGCATCGTCTGCGCCTGAGGCCTTAGTGGACGACAACAGATGTCAGGACAGCGGTAGGTGTTGAACCCTATCGTAAAATTTCAACGATTTCAGGTTCCAGTACGCCGAATAATAAACCAAGACAAACACAATTGTGTAGTTCCATTATCTAAGAAGCAGTCTGACTTCGTAGAGGAGTCTCATTTGGAGGCTTAAACTCCAAACTGAATCGTGCTAAACCACTCATTGGAAAGCTAGATTGGCTCAAGAACAATTCTATGATCGACATCACCCAGTATATTTCAAAAAGAGAATGCAATTATTAATTCATGCATGGTTGTATTATTGTTATATGAGTCAATATATGTGGCTCTTAACTTAATTTAAGGTACATGTAGGCACTAAGAAAATATAGTAAGTTATATAAGTTGACCTAACAGCCACCACTTATCATGTATGATTATCATAGGTCTAGCACCAAATACAACATTTAGCAGAAATGTCAATTCCAAATTAGAAAAAGCTGAAACACAAACAATCATCATTCTTCTGAGTCTCTGGGCCTTCAAGCTGTTACGAGTTGTTGCATATACATGTTGGGAAATTCAATTCGTCTCTTGGGAGCATATGCTCCAACCCGCTAAAAATGTTTTTTGCAGATGTTGACAAAAAATAAAAAAATATGTATGTCCTTTGTCACACCAAAATGCTACCTGCAAATTTTTAGGAGGAAATCTTAAGTATTTTGATCTGTGCAAAAAAAAAAAAAAACAAGTCGAACGACAAAGGTTACCTCCAAATGTTACACTTAATTTTGTTTTTTCACCAACGAAGCACTATCACCCTGTTTCGCATGAAACTTGTCAAGCACGCTTGGTACACTAACAAGAACATATACAAAAAAAAAATCAATTTTATTTACTATTTATTTTGCATTTACCGTTCACTCGCAAAACGGACCGTGCGTTGCAACGGGAGAAAAAAATCATAATCTCCAATGGCAATGCTCATATTTTACTGATAAACATCGAGATACACCATCACTCTCATTTTCGTGAAATCATGAATAATTTTCAAATTCGTGAATATTTTTTAAATTCACGAACATTTTCTAGAATCATTTACATTTTTTGAATTCATGAAAATTTTATACTATTTGCAAACATTTTTAAAAATATTTTCTTCAGTCGGCAAACCTTTCTAGAATCAATGAACAATTTTTTGGAAATTGGTGGAACACTTTTCGAAATTGATGAACATTTTTTAAATGCATGATCTTTAATTAATCAAGAAATATTTTATGAATCAATTAACTATATACTAATTTATGAACATTTTTCGAATTTCTAGGATATTTTTCAATTCATGAACAATTTTTAAATTGACAAAAGTTTATTCAATTTCATTAACATTGTTTTAATAAACTAATTTTAAAAAATCACCAAAGTTTTTTTATTTCCTTAACATTTGTTTTAAAATTCGCGAACATTTTTCCAATATGTGAACCTTTTTTAGAAATTGCAAATATTTATGAATTATTAAACATTTTATTTCAAAATTCTCATTTTATTTATTATTCTAAACATTTTTGAATTCTCAAATTATTTAATGTGGAAAAATACAATTATGAAAAAGAAAAACCAAAAATGAAAAACGAAATTTAGAAAATAGGTCACCCATACATGGGCCGGCCCAAAAAGGCGATCTCTGTCATCTCCTAGCATGCAGGGCGCAATATAGGAGGTTCCTACATGGGCCGGCCCATGCCGAGATTTCTCTGTGTGAAACATTTTTTATCACTTATAGGTGACATTGGTGGATAATATTTTACAACTTTAGGGACAATTTCGATGATGGACGGGCAGAAGCACTCCCCCCTTATTAGTAGGGAAAGATTAGGGAGCATATGCACCCCAGAGCCAAAATGGCCCTCCCATGTATGTTTTCTTAGAGACGAATTCGTGTATTAGCAATAGTCTTCATAGGGAGATAACAGGTAAACATATTTTTGTTGGGAGAGAAAACGAACATACAGATGCAGTAGACTGAACATGTTGCCGCCTAAGATAGCGCTTGTAATCTTCATATTACAAATAAGAGACATGTGACTATCCAGTTACTTGTAATATGGGACCAATTATCGACCTTAACACTGAAGATTCATAAATATATGGCTGCTTTTACTTTCTGTGAGAGCGGTTCTCTACTTTTTCCATTTAACTACCTCGGGTATATATACATCTTCCACATAATTTCATTCTATTTTAATCTCTAATCGAAAAAATAACAAAGCCGGACATAACAAAAATAGAAACAATGTTTCACCTGAAATTGTGGAATCCTGACTTCCTATGGAGTGTGGACATGGAAGAGAAAAACAGAATATAGTGAAACTGACATGGTGTTCATGGCACCAGGACAGACGGCTGCCATGTAGACAGAGAAGTGTGACAACCAGCGAGCTTGAACATCAACCACAATTTTAGCCACATATTTTTTTGTTAGATGATAGCATTTAATGGCATACAAATAGATGCATGATTTAAGAAACGATCTTCAGGTTCTACTGTATACACCTCTTCTACAAATTTTTGAAAATTAAATGAGCTACTCTTTGGTTTCTCACTATTGCCTGCACCGAAATCTATAGTATGTAAGCAATTCACTGTTGCAGTGATCCAGGTAGTTGAGTGTGATAAATTGAGAATCACAACAAATGAAGCCACGGTACTTCATAATGTTAGCACAAGCATATCCAATGGAATGCTAAGTATCAAGTAAATGCCATTGTGATAATAGACTGTTAGGGACTACAGATAGCAGAAGCGATCTTAACCTGCAATAAAGCACCTTAAAGACCTTATACATATCTGGGATAATCTTAGCATTATCATTTAGTGATACCTAGACTTCACAACTGATATGGTAGAGTAATTAAGCCTCAATATACTGAAATAACAATTTAGGCAACTCATTCCATCTCCTAAAAACAACAAATTAGTTGTTCAACTCGCACATAACAATATCAGCATAAACGAACTATCTAACAGATCAAACATATGATGTATGGTTGGTTATTTGAAAGCCCAATTCGGCCATCTAGACACAATTTTCAGTGAGAAATTTCACATAATTTTGATAGAAATTGGACAGTTGAGTGAGCATTTTGAAATTACTTTGCCAGACTTTGGGTGCTGTAATTATTCAGTTCAGTACATTGCATAGCACCACAAGCAACGTCCAGCGTCATACCAGCAGCACAAGCGTCAGCGAGCTCAGCCACGCACAGGCAACACAGTGCGAGAAAAAGAGAGGGGCCAGCTGTACTACTTCTGAAACTAACTAATGCCCGTCCCGGTCGCTAGCTTGCAGCTTGCTGTTCCTAATTTCCTCCCTTGCGCTGCAGATCAAAAGAAATTAATAGAGATGGAGACAGAGGGGGGATGAAAAACAAAGAGGAAACAGAGGAAAGTTAGGAAACCCAAAATCCCGAAATTCTCGTCTGTTTCCTCGCCTAAAGAGAGCCGCCGTCGCTCGTCCTCGCCTACTCGTAACCGAGCGGCCGTCACTCACCGTTGGTCCCAGCGCGCGCCGTCGCCCGCTATCCACGAGCCTCCGTCGCTCGCTGTCCTTCCGCCGCGATTAGAGAGAGAGAGAGACCAGGGACATAGGACATCCACCTCAACCTGGCAATGGTTAACCGTTACCCGCGTCCCATGGGTAATTACTCTATCAGGAGACAGGAATATGCTAGCGTTAGTGCCCACGAGGAAGCTGGTGGGTCAAATACCTTACCCAGTGTGCAAGACGGGGATGTGGATGGGATATCATTACCCATGCCCGTTACCCGCCTTACCCATGAAGCCCTTGTGTCCTCTAAAATTAGTAGATCCCATGTAATTCCCACCCTTACCCACCCAAATTTCTATTCATCCCATCCCTTTGGCCAAAAAACCGTAAAAAATCGAACCTAGCCACAACATATTATTTATTGTGCTGAAATGCCAATTTTTTCTACTGAAATTATATCGAAGGTTGTTGTTGATCGTGTATATGGGTTTCCCCACGGGGATACAAAACCCGAATGGGATGGGGATGTGAATATTTTTATCCCCACGGACGGGTATGGGGATGGGGACGGGCATGGGAAGGCTCTTGCGGGAACGGGGATGGAAGTCCAATACCCGCCTGGGTAATCCCCATTGCCAGCCTGATCCACCATGTTCTGCCCGCTACCGAGTGAATTGCAGAAAACATCGATATTAAAGGCTAGGGTTGCAGAAACCACAAGTCTACGAAATTGTGACAAAAAAACACTAATTCTCTGGCTAACTTTTTGCAAAAACACTAGTTGCTCGAATCGGCTGCTTTAAGTAAGATTATGACAGGTGGGTCCCGCCAAAAAGAATGATGTGACACGACATAACGGATGACAAATAGACATAATACAAGAGACTATGTTGTAAATAAAAGGGCTGAAGAGGATAAGGTCATTTTTTCATTTATTAAAAAAAGAAAGAGGATAAGGTTCATGGGCGTGGAGGAGCTCAGATGCTGCTCCGGCTGCGCGTGCGGCTGTCCGGCGTCGTCGGCCTGCTCGTCAGGGGCGTGGAGGAGCTCAGATGTTGCTCCGCCCGTGGCCGGCGAGGACGCCGGCGTGTGCCCGCAGCGGTGGAGATGCTGCTCGTGGCCCGGCGGATATGGTCCGCGTGCCGACGCGCTCGAGCTCCATCGGCTCGAACGTCAGTCAAGAGTCAACGGCGACGGCAGATGGCGGCGCCACTGCTCGCTCCCGCCTGGCCGTCGGCGTCGCTGCTCGCGCGATTCGCTTCTTGTCGCCGCTCCTGCTCGAGCGTGACCGCCGGCGCCGCCGCTCGCGTCGTCCCGTCGCCGCTGCTGCTTGAGCGTGGCCGCCGGCGCCGCTGCTGCTTGAGCGTGGCCGCCGGCGCCGCTGCTCCCTCATGCCTCCCGCCGAAGCCGCTGCTCGCTCGCGTCCTCGCTGCTGCTTGCGCGTGACCGCCGGTGCCGCTGTTCGCGTCCGCGGGCGGCCGGCGCGGTTTTTGCTCGCTCGCCGGCGACGAGACCCATGAATGCTGCCGTGTCGTGCTGCAACTTTTGCTTGGGCAGGACCCGATTGCATTTTCATTTTGGCCAAAGGGTGTCTATGGAAATGTGGATAAACCTGACTAACGCCGTTTGTGCAGATCCGTTATGCCACGTCAGCTTTTGCGGGCTCCACTTATCATAATCGTCATTAAGTGGGTCAAAACCGACTACTAGTGTTTTTTGCAAAAAATTAGCGTGGGAATTAGTGTTTTTGACATAATTCCGTAGACTTGTGGTTTCTGCAACCCTAGCCTTCAATTTCGATGTTTTCTGCAAATGTATTTTAAAGATTTCAAATGTGATGGTGTGACATCACCATATGGACAAGAGGTGAGACTAATCATGTGAAAATGCAAGCAAAACTAGTGCTTGTGTTTCTGCTCCCATGCGAAGAGAGGCGGTGCGGGCAACCAAAGGGCCGACCCTCGCATATCAGAAACCCGAGTGCGAATGGCGTACAATGGGCCCGACGACAACGTCTTACCTCTCGTCGGCCATTGTTGCACGTTGCAGCAACACGTCTATTTATTGATCCTAGCAACACGCATATTCAAACTGTCCATATGTCTGGATTTTTTTTGGTCCGTATGATGGTATGCGTGTGTCATTGAAAAAAAGTTATGGCATATGCATACCGTTGTTCTCTTTTTTCTATTCCATGTCTTATATATTTACATGGTATGGCCCCTACTCGGGTTGGCCCTACGCTGCTGGACTCCCCGCGGCCGGTCTTGCGAAACTACGTGCAAAACATCGCCTATACCCCATATTAGATCACTCAAGCTTTGCACCCAATTCCTATTTGACGCCTTAAGCGTCACTAATAGTGATTTTTGTTACATGACGCACACCGCTCTCCAGCACTGCATAGCAATGGACCGGCCCATGTAGGTGTTGACGCTCAAAAGTGGCACAGTCATAAAATTAGTATAGGTTATATCAAGACTAATTCAAACTTATGATTGGAGGTCACCTCCGGATGGCTCTCTTTAAGAAGATCGAGATGGATATGAAGATGGTTTAAAACGGAGTTCAGAAGCAATAGTTATGACAAGTTCAGAGATGCTCATGTTGACACCAGATTAAAGAATGACATGAAACTCAATTAAGATGGCCTCTGATGGAAAATGTTTCAACACGAAAGTTGTGCATCTCATCGAAACGGTTGATTTTGATATAAAAATTGTCTCAATCGGAGGTCGTATGCAACCTCTGGAGCCAAAATAAGATCAGCAACAGAAGCTGCAGAGTCATTTCGGATCCACCGAGTTTTTTGACTTGGTGACACTGAGTTGACTCGGTAATTCCAAGAAAAATTATTCGGAAATTCCGAGTGAGATGCAGAAGATTACAGAAAGTTGGCAACGTTAACTCGGTGGGACCGAGAAAAATCACTTGGTGGCTCCGAGTTGATCCGGAAAATTGCCAAAGTTTCCTGTCCGAGTTAGGTTAGGGTTTTTGACGTTTTGGAAGGATTTTTTAGTCCTTTTCTTGTACGGGAAGTCCAGCCGCCTCATATATATGTTAGAGATGACGGCCGATTGAACAACACACAATCGCAAAACACATCTACTACTTTTTCATCTACGTTTTTGTCTCTCCCTCCTTTTTGCTTCCTCGTTCTTCGTCGTTCTTCGTATTGGAGAGCTGCGAATCCCGAGGCTCTAGGGGCGAGCGAATCGACCTAGGGCAGCCCATTGCCGCCGCACTCCCTGACGGGGTCCCTCCCGGGCGTGCGGGGTTTCGTGTCCTCAAAAGCTCTCGCCGGTCGTCTTGCGAATCGCGCTTCCGGTGAGACTCCTTCGACGTGAGTTGTGGTGCATCACCCCCGACGTCGAGGGTACACGTGACGTGTTCGTGTGCGAACACACTTTTTGGCGACTCCGCTGGGGACTAAAGAGCAATCATCATCATCATCCATCATGACCGGTCTTCCCAAGCCATCCGAGGTTGACGCCGATAACATCATCAAGCTCAATCTTGAGGAATTATCGGCGGAACATCGCCAAATCTATGAGGAGTACAAGAAGGCACGTGAAGAGAAGGAGTTGGAGGTGTTCCTTGCAAACTTCAAGAAAGATCGCCAAGGCAACATCACTCCGGTTGGAGAGATCAAGTTCCCTCCTCTTCATGATGAACAGGTTAAACCCGCTGTGAGTACTACCTTTTCTCCTTAGCAATGGGCTGAAATTGAAAGTCGTATTACCGATAGCAATAATCTCATATACCAAGCTTTTTTAGAGAATACTAATGCTCAGAAAAATATACCGCAATCGTCTAGTGGTAATGTTTGCGTGCCTGCTAGCGTAGAAACTCCTAATCCAGCTTTACCCCTTTCATCGGCGCCTCCCGTACAGTTGAGTTATTATCCTACCCAAACAAATCAAATTGTGGCTGCACCCATTAGTCCTCTTACGACTGTGCCAAGTTCGGTGGTGATGCCGAACCAAACCCTACCTATAGGTGCAAATGCGATTAGATCACTGCCGAATTACAATTCGGCATTCATGCCACAATTCACTCCTGCAGCTGTTAACTCTACTCCTCATATGCCTCCGCCACAAGCTTCATCGTCCACTACGGATGATGCTCTAGCTAATTTTAGAGAGGAGATGGCTAAGATACTCCGGGAGAATTTTGGAGTTGAATTACCTAGGAACCGAATTTATCAAAAGCCATATCCAGAGTACTTTGATGCAATTCAATGCCCTCCGGGATATAAAATTCCAGACTTTGTCAAGTTTAATGGTGAGGGCACTAAAACCACATGAGAGCATGTTAGTCAATATTTGGCACAGTTGGGTGAAGCAGGCTCGCTAAATGAATTGAAAGTGCGTTTATTTCCTTTATCTTTAACCGGTACCACATTTTCATGGTTTGCTTCTTTACCACATGGTTCTATCCGTTTATGGTCGCAACTAGAACAAAAATTTCATGATCATTTTTATAGTGGCGACAATGAACTTAAGTTATCACATCTTACATCGGTTAGACAAAAACATGACGAATCGGTCTCCGATTACGTCAAGAGATTTAGAGATACAAAAAACCGGTGCTATAGCTTGGTGATAACCGAGAGAGATTTGGCCGATCTAGTACTTAATGGTTTGAGAACTCACATTAGAGAGAGGCTAGAGGGCTATGAGTTTTTGAGTATCAACCAAGTCCTACAAAGGGCTTTGGCTCAAGAAAGCCGAGGTAAAGATCTTAAAGAGGTGCATAGGTATAAAACTGATCGCCCTAAGTTGAATATGATTGAGTATGATAGCGAGCACACGGACGATGAGGGTGATATTCATGCTGCTGAATTTGTTTGGCCATCTAAAGCCAAACCATTTACTTGCAGTGATCTAAAGCCGATTCATAAGAATCGTGATGAAGAGATGAAATTTACTTTCAACATTGCTAAGTGTGATAGGATATTTGATGCTTTATTGCAAGCCAAGATTATTAGAATATCTCATACTTTACCGCCGTTTGAAGAGCTGAAACGGCGTGCTTATTGTAAGTATCATAATTCTTTTTCTCATGCTACTAATGATTGCAATGTTTTTCGACGACAGATACAATCGGCCATTAATGACGAACGATTGAATTTTTCTGAGATGCAAGTTGATAAGCAGCCCTTCCCAATGAACACGATGGATTTGGAGGGGAAAAAGATGTTAATTCGGCCAAACGTAGCCGAATCCTCTAATAAAGATAATGTTGTTATTGGTGAAGCTAGGAAAAGCAAGGAGAGCGACAAGGTTTTGGGGAGACAAGTTGTGCTTGACAGACAACCCGGTGGCAAGGAGATAATTAAGATCACCGTCAAGAATCCTACACTCGGGGGGCAACCACAAGTGCAAGAGAACACTCATAACAAGTTTGTTAAGCCCAAAAATCCAGAGGTTGGCAAGTGGAAGACGAATGAAGCTAAAGTACAGCGTAGGAGGATCAAGCCAACTTTTGATATGTTGCTATCCAAATATGCCAATCAGGCGGCCGGTTCTAGCTCTAACCGGTCATCAAATTTGAAGCGCTCAAGGTCACCTCCTCGACGAGAATTTCAGCATCACGTAAGGCCATATGGGTCGTGGGCACCAGGACCATGGATGGCGCCACCCCCCTATGCACCATACTACATGGGAGACTTCAATGGAGGATGGGGACAGCCCCCGATGACCCCTTATGCTTTTCATCCGGGTTGGGCAGAACCAAGGAGGCCTGTTCGTGAGAGGCTTTCTTATCCCACACGAGGCCGTTTGAACCATGGTGTCAACCGGCCAATGCAAGATAACCAAAAAGGGGTCAGCAAGCAAATGTGGCGTGTTAAATCACCGAGTGCTGAAATTTTAGAGCCTGCCAAGTTGAAGGAAAAGGGTGCTATTGCTGGAACGATTATGATAGGCACTAAAGAATTAACAATCAAAGAGCTGATTATTGTTGATAATCTGGTTGATTCTAATAAAGATGTGGCTGCTGTCCAACAAGGTCCCATGGTTAATGATCATGAAGCTAGGGCAAATATGGCCAAGCCAAGGGATCCAAAATATACTCAGCCTAAGTGGTGTCCTTCCGGTCTAACCAAAGCACATAAAGGAGATTGCAGTGCATGAGGAGCCACGAGAAGTTGGAACAAGAAGCGGAGAAGCAAAGGGATAAATTATTCAATGAAGCACGTCCCATGATGCCCGCAAAACAAGTGTGGAAGCCTAAGCAAAAATAAAATGTAGGAGCTTCTACATTGATCATAGCAACACCTACACCACCAACGGAGGACGATGTGGCTGCTATTACATCGTCCACTTCACCTTTTACTTCCTCTTCACTTGGAGATATTTCGGAGTCGGTGGACATGCTTGAGGATGGAGATGATATTCTAGATTATGGGTCTACACCAGTTCATGAAGGTATGGATATTAATATGGTGTATTACTTACCCGCTGAATTTCGTGCTATAGATGAAGAAGGGGAAGTGGCTCAACTGGATTTTGGCCCTAAAATGCTATATTTGAGAAGCCAAGAGAACCGGTGACACACTTGAAGCCGTTGTTCCTTAAAGGTCATATTAATGGATCGCCCATTGCTAGAATGCTTGTTGATGGTGGTGCTGTGGTGAATCTTATGCCATATTCGGTCTTCAAAAAATTGGGGCTAAATGATGAAGAGTTAATAAAGACCAATATGGTGCTGAATGGATTTGAAGGCAAAGAGAAAACTGAAGCCAAAGGGGTTATGTATGTGGAGCTTACAGTGGGGAGCAAAACTTTGGCTACCGCGTTCTTTGTCGCCGAGGTGCAAGGTAATTACAATGTGATTTTAGGCCGTGATTGGGTACATGAAAACCAATGCGTGCCATCTACTATGCACCAGTTTTTAATTCAATGGGTCGACGATGAAGTGGAAGTCGTTCATGCGGATAATTCGGCTTGCGTTGCTTTGGCCGATGCATCGGTGGACTGGCAACATCCCAATGCTACTTGCTTGACGGGTCGTGACTTGTCGGAGTTTGATTTTCTCAGTGCCACAAAGAATGGTTTCGTGCCCGTTTCTTTAAAGCCGATTGGTGGTAATCGGCTACAAGGTATGATGTATTTAAATGGATTCTAACTTAGAGTGGTTGCAAAAGCGTCTTGTAAAATATCGGTCCAATGAGAACGATATGTACGAGTCTATAGAAGAGTTAGATGATATGGATAAGTTAGGACAAGGTTTTACATCGGCCGATCCATTAGAAGAGGTAGATATTGGAGATGGTTCAATTCCTAGGCCTACGTTTGTAAACAAAAATTTGAGAGCCGATTATAAAGCTAAGTTAATCGAGCTGTTAAAAGAATATGTTTGTTGCTTTGTATGGGAATATCATGAAATGCCGGGTTTAAGCCGAGAGCTCGTAGAGCATCAGTTGCCTATAAAGGCCGGTTTAAACCTTACAAGCAATCAGCTAGAAAGTTTAATCCAAAAACATATGACCGGATCAAGGAAGAGATCGGTCGTTTGTTTAAAGCTAATTTTATTAGACCTTGCAAGTATGCTGAGTGGATTTCTAACATTGTACCAGTGGAGAAGAAAGGCTCCGGCAAATTGTGGGTGTGCATTGATTTCAGAGATTTGAATAAAGCTACACCCAAAGATGAGTACCCCATGCCCATAGCTGATATGCTTATTAATGATGCTTCTGGACATAAGGTCATTATCTTTCTTGATGGTAATGCGGGGTATAACCAGATTTTTATGGCCGAAGAGGACATGTCCAAAACGGCTTTTCGGTGCCCCGGTTTCCTTGGTTTATTTGAGTGGACAGTGATGACCTTTGGATTAAAGAATGCCGGCGCCACGTATCAAAGGGCTATGAATTTGATTTTTCATGATTTACTCGGCGTTATACTTGAAGTTTATATTGATGATATTGTTGTCAAATCGGATGCTTTTGAATCTCATCTAGCCGATTTGCGTTTAGCCTTTGAAAGAATGAAAAAGTATGGGCTGAAAATGAATCCTTTGAAATGTGCATTCGGTGTGTCGGCTGGCAAGTTTTTAGGTTTCATTATTCATGAAAGTGGCATAGAGATTGATCCCAAAAAGATAGAAGCTATACAAAAAGTGGGGGCTCCTACATGCAAAAGAGATATGCAAAAATTCCTTGGCAAAGTCAATTATTTGAGGAGATTCATAGCCAACTTGTCAGGGAAAGTTGATGCATTCACTCACATCCTTCGGTTAAAGAACGATGCCAATTTTACTTGGGGGGCAAGACAGCAAGAAGCATTTGATACAATCAAGAATTATTTGTGCACTCCTCCGGTGATGAAAGCACCCAAGCATAGGGAGCCATTTAAGCTTTACATTGCAGCAGGGGAAGGTGTTATTGGTGCTGTTTTAACTCAAGAGACCGAAGGAAAAGAGCATGTCATTACATATCTGAGCCGACATTTATTAGACGCCGAGACAAGGTATACATTTATTGAAAAATTATGCCTGTGTTTATATTATGCTTGCACAAAACTGAGACATTACCTAGTGCCGAGTGTTTGCATAGTAGCTTGTCAGACCGATGTCATTAAGTACATGTTGCATAGACCAATTCTTAGTGGTAGGATTGGTAAATGGGCTTATTCTTTAATTGAATATGATTTGGCCTATGAATCTCTAAAATCTATGAAAGGCCAAATAGTTGCTAATTTTATTGTTGAGCATCGGATTAATGACAAGCATAGTGTTGATATAAATATTGTCTCGTTAGTACCATGGAGATTATATTTTGATGGTTCAGTTTGTAGCAATGGCCAAGGTGCTGGTATTGTTTATATATCTCCTCATGGTGCTGTTTTTGAAGCCTCATGCCGCTTAGAATATTTTTGCACAAATAATCAAGCCGAATATGAAGCATTGTTATTCGGCCTGGAAATGTTGCTTGCCATAGGTGCTACACATATTGAGGCTTTTGGTGATTCGTTATTAGTAGTGCAACAAATATCCAAAATCTTTCAATGTTTTGATGAATCACTTAACGTTTATCTTCATAAATGTCTAGATATAATTTCTACTTTAGATTATTTTAGCATTGCTCATATATCTAGACATGACAATTGGAAAGCAAATGAGTTGGCACAAAAAGCATCCGGCTATCATGTTGATCGTGGCATGTTTCATATTTCTGAAAGGCCGATGTCTTGTCTTGCCAACGTTGGGGAGGCCGAACCGGAGCCCACCGCTTCGGCCACTAACGAAAAATTTAATGCAGGAGAAAATCAAGACTGGAGGAAACCCATTATTGATTATTTGCATGATCCTAGTAAAAGGGTGGACATGACCGTTCGGCGTATGGCTTTCAAATATACGATGAGGGATGATGAACTTTACCGCCGAACGGTTGATGATGTTCTTTTAATGTGCCTGGACGAGGACCAAGCGAGAGTTGCTATGGGAGAGGTCCATGAAGGAATTTGTGGTACTCATCAGTCGGCCCCCAAAATGAAATGGTTATTGCGGCATGCTGGGTTTTATTGGCCGACGATGATTAATGATTGTTTCAGGTATTATAAAGGATGTGAAGCTTGTCAAAAGTTTGGTGATATTCAATTGGCTCCCGCTGCTATGTTACATCCGATTATCAAGCCGTGGCCTTTTAGAGGTTGGGGATTAGACTTTATTGGAGAGATTCATCCTTCTTCTTCAAAGCGGCATCGATTTGTGTTGGTTGCCACTGATTATTTCACTAAATGGTCTAAAGCAATACCTCTCAAAAATATGACGCATACGGAGGTAATTCAATTCATAACCAAGCACATTATTCATAGATTCGGTATTCCTCAAACATTAACTACAGATCAAGGTTCATCTTTCATGTCACATCAAGTTAGAGAATTTGCCGAATCTTATAACATAAAGTTGCTCAATTCCTCCCCATATTATGCCCAAGCTAATGGACAAGCTGAGTCTAGCAACAAAATATTAATCAAGCTCATCAAGAAAAAGATTGAGGATAATCCAAGGAAGTGGCATGAGTTGTTATCCGAAGCTTTGTGGGCACATAGAATCTCAAGGCATGGTGCTACGAAGGTAACTCCATACGAGCTAGTATATGGTCAGGAGACCGTTCTACCAGTGGAAGTAAATTTGAATGCTTTGAGAATAGCCAAACAAAATGATTTATCGACAGTAGACTTTTATAACTTGATGATGGACAATATTGATGAAGTTGCCGATAAACGTTTGGCTGCTTTGAAGGCCATAGAGAGAGATAAGTTGAGGGTAGCAAGAGCTTACAATAAGAAGGTCAGGTTGAAGAATTTTCAAGTTGGTGATCTCGTCTGGAAAGTGATTCTGCCGATTGGTTCAAGAGATAAAAAATTCGGGAAGTGGTCTCCAAGTTGGGATGGTCCTTTTAAGATTACAAGAGTAGTTCCCGGAAACTCATATTTGGTGGAATCCATACAAGGGACATTGTTACCTCGAGCTCTCAATGGCAAATATTTAAAGAAGTACCACCCAAGTGTGTGGCAAGAAGCTTAGATAGGCAACGGCCGATAAATAACTATCGCCCTTAGCATGAACATGGCCGATATATACTTGTCGTCCTAAGAACATATAAATGGCCGATGGAGTGTTGACATCGTCCTTAGAATAAACTTGGTACAAGTTATTTTTTGGCACGCCAGCTATGCCGAAAAACAGGGGGGCATGTGTTGACGCTCAAAAGTGGCACAGTCATAAAATTAGTATAGGTTATATCAAGACTAATTCAAACTTATGATTGGAGGTCACCTCCGGATGGCTCTCTTTAAGAAGATCGAGATGGATATGAAGATGGTTTAAAACGGAGCTCGGAAGCAATAGTTATGACAAGTTCAGAGATGCTCATGTTGACACCAGATTAAAGAATGACATGAAACTTTATTAAGATGGCCTCTGATGGAAAATGTTTCAACACGAAAGTTGTGCGTCTCGTCGAAACGGTTGATTTTGATATAAAACGCGTCTCAATCGGAGGTCGTATGCAACCTGTGGAGCCAAAACAAGATCAGCAACAGAAGCTGCAGAGTCATTTCGGATCCACCTAGTTTTTTGACTCGGTAATTCCGAGAAAAATTATTCGGAAATTCCGAGTGAGATGCAGAAGATTACAGAAAGTTGGCAACGTTAACTCGGTGGGACCGAGAAAAATCACTTGGTGGCTCCGAGTTGATCCGGAAAATTGCCAAATTTCCTGTCCGAGTTAGGTTAGGGTTTTTGACGTTTTGGAAGGATTTTTTAGTCCATTTCTTGTACGGGAAGTCCAGCCGCCTCATATATATGTTAGAGGTGACGGCCGATTGAACAACACACAATCGCAAAACACATCTACTACTTTTTCATCTACGTTTTTGTCTCTCCCTCCTTTTTGCTTCCTCGTTCTTCGTCGTTCTTCGTATTGGAGAGCTGCGAATCCCGAGGCTCTAGGGGCGAGCGAATCGACCTAGGGCAGCCCATTGCCGCCGCACTCCCTGACGGGGTCCCTCCCGGGCGTGCGGGGTTTCGGGTCCTGAAAAGCTCTCGCCGGTCGTCTTGCGAATCGCGCTTCCGGTGAGACTCCTTCGACGTGAGTTGCAGTGCATCACCCCCGACGTCGAGGGTACACGTGACGTGTTCGTGTGCGAACAGTAGTTTTTTTTTTGTCTCCAGTTGGGTGTATGTTTCTTTTGGTTTTTTCCAGCATGAGTTTTGTTCGGTTTTCCTTTCCTTTTATTTGTTTTTCTTTAATTTTTATTTTCCTCTTTGTTCTTTTTCCATTATTTCAAACGTGTGATATTTTTCGAATTCTATTTTTTAAGTCCCTGAACTTTTCTCAAAGTCGTGAAATTTTTCAAAATTGGTGAACTTTTTATATTTATGAACTTTTTTCAAAATTTTGAAACTTCTTTGAGATACTTGAGCTTTTTAAGTTTCGCTAACCTTTTCAAATTTCAAACTATTACAAGTAATGAAATTTTTTGTGAACATTTGTTTTCAAATGCATTAATACTTTATTTTCTACAAACTTTTTCAAATTATGAACCTTTTCAAGTTGTGAACGTTTTTTTCAAATTTATGATTTTTTTTTAAAAATCAACTGTTTTCAATTTTATGATTATTTTTTAAAAAAGTTATTAGTCAAATGGCCATGGCCAAAGGCCTATGGTTGGGAAAATGGTCAAAGGTCTGATAGGCCGCAACCCATCTAGAGTGCTAGTGAGCGGTACCTTCCCTAGCGAGCGCTATAAGCGCCTTATAAGAGGTCTCGGCTTTACCGGGTCAGGTCAGGAAACGTCGAAAGACAGACGGGAACCAAACATGGTCTATAATCAAATGGCTAAGTTTGTCTCAAAAAAAATCAAACGGCTAAGGCCCTTTTCGGTATCGCTCCACTCCACAACTCTGCTCCCGGAGCTGGCGGAGCTGCAGTTGAAAATGAAGGAGCTGCAGTTTCCCAGCTCCACGGATTCTAGGAGCTGGAGGATTACCAAACAGGGTCTAAGTTAACCTCTCCGCAATATATGTCCTTGATAACCATCGCAGCCCGACGGCTACGAGTATTGCTGGCAGAAATAGGGTTCAGCTAAAGACGATCGCCCGTCTTGTCGACTGACCTGATCATTGATGTCGCGTGACGCGTGCGTCTGCGCCTGCAGCGCTAGCGGTGAGGCTCCCAGAGAGGAGCTGAAGGCGCCACCGCTGGTGGATATCGAGCCCGGACCCAGCCACATCACGGCGGCACCGGCGGACAATGAAGTCGACGACGAGATGGAGAAGGGCCACATGATAGTCAACTGCATTGCCTGAGTACGTATTTATGGATGACGAGGTCGACGACGGGATGGAAAATTACGCCATTGTTTGCTTTGTCTCTACTCCTAATTGCCCAGTTGGTAGGTCGTCTCGTCGCTTCGTACCCCCCCTCCCAACCGATTTTTTCAACGTGAATCCCACCTCAATCTGGTTTTTATTATCGATTTTTCTTGCCATACCAATCGATCGTAACTAAGAAAACTCATAATATGAATGTATCATAATTTTCCATGTGGTTATTTAGCCGTGTATTTATAGGAAAGAATCAGTCATGGTCAATCTCTAATCAATTTTTATAGACTAAATCTAAATTAATTAGTCTTATCATATGCCGCTCAATCGCATTAATTAATATTTTTATAGTTTACACAATTTATATTAATTAACCTTAACACATGTCGCCAAATCTCTACTTCTAAAAGAGGGTTGGTAGGCCGTTACGTGCGGTTTATTTTTGCTTCACCTTCCAGCATCCTCTTCATGCCGATTTTTTATCCCTTGCACTTCTCCCCGACTTTTTTCTCAACTGAAGCCCACCTTCCCGTTTGTCATACCGATTTTTATAATTTGCAAAAAATCTAAATGTATCAAAACTTTTCATGTGGGCGCAAGTTATTTAGTAATGTCTTTATGGGCAAGAATCAACCATAATCAATCTCTAACCACCAAATGACAATTAATTAATCTTACCATACGTCGCTCAATTGCATTAGTTAATTTTACCATACGTCGCTCAGTTTCATTAATTAATCTTTCTATACATCGCTCAATGGTATTAATTAATCTTTTCATGCGTCACTCAATCACATTAATTAACCTCTACTTTTAAAGGGGAGTTGGTAGGTTGTTTCTCCTTGTTTTGTACCTAATCGAACGATGACGTCCACTCCTCCGCACTCATGCGTTGCCAAGCACATGGCCAAGCCCAGTCCCATGAGGCAGCCCAGAACATAGCCACCCCTAGCCCCGTCCCTCGCCTCCTTGGCCGCGCCTCTGACTCCAGCCTCTGGTCCATGCCATCATCTCGACTACTTCCCAGATCTTACTAGCATGCCGTCGGCCACCGCCCCGCCCACGTTGTGTCAATCTCTCCGACCATGTGGTTGCGCTCGCCCTTGTCCTCGCTGGCGTCGCAGCCGAAGGCGACGTCGACCCCATAACTGCCGCCAGTGGCATCGGGTCCTTTACGTTGTTGTACCGCCTCGCAGCTGAGGAAACTTGGTGCTATCCACACGCGCACCATCGCTCTGGTTTCCACCACCGATTCCTTAGCATCTCATACCCATCTCTTCGTTGTGCGCATCTCATCGACGATGATGATGATATCCTTGCCTCGACCAAGGTCATGTCTGACACGTCAAGAGCAATGGGGTCACCACACACATGATGTAGGAGGAGCTCGCACATGTCGTCATACTCGAGGCTTCAGCAGCCTCCTATACACCAATAAGCAGCGCACCACCGTCCTCGCACAGCAGTGGTTCCTCCGCGAGATCGTCGGCCATCTACCCCTAGGTAAATTTAGGTATTTAAACGTTTTTTCACTCTCCTTGGGTGAACTCCGGCAAAGTTCCAGTGTATGAGTAGAGGGCTTCATGGAGCCGTTAAGTTTGTGTAGAGGCCTGAGATAATGATGTGCAGGTTATCGACAAAGCTCCTAGGTAACTGAGGATTAAGAGAGAGAGAGAGAGAGAGAGAGAGAGAGAGAGAGAGAGACCTGCATCGATTCAGTGGACTGGCGATATGGTGCAGCACTGTGGTAGTTGGTTTGTATACCTGGCCATGGGCGGCCCGGCCTAGATAACCCGACCCAACCGGCCCGAAAATCCCGGGCCGGGCCAGGCCTAATCGTGGCATCAGGCCGGGCTCAGGTCTCGAAATTGAGCCCAACGGTGTGGCCGGGCCGGGCTCGGGCTTGAGGAAAACCTAATGTTAGCTGTATTCGGGTGGGCCGACAGGGCCGTGTCGGGCTTTTTCGGGCTCGGTTGGGCTCGGGCCCAATTTATTTCGTGGTAAATTAGCACATCACATTCAATAATTCAAAACGGTGCATGGGCTCATTTGCACTTCTCTATTCTAGGCAGACATACAATGGTTATTGTGTTCTATTTCTGATCCAACAATTCTAAAGTTCAAGGATAACGGTAAACAAATCTGGAATGATTCTTGCATTCCAGGCTTTGTTAGTTCCTAAAATTGGACGTATTACAAAATGAGTGAAGTTTTTGTTAGTCCCTCAAAATTATATTGAGGCTTTAAATTATTTTCATTCTTCTATTCCAGGATTAGAGATAATTAAAACTTCATTGGAGGAAGCAAAGAAAGTCAAGTGGAGCAATAGAGACCAAGCAGTCTTGTTGTTATGTTCTTGCTTTCTTTGTACACAAAGAGGTCATGATCGGGAGCAAGGCCGATGGAGATATTGTGTCAACAGCGGGCATCTTGATGCAGCTACTGTTGTCGTGGTTGAGGTCAGAAAAGTGATTATGCCTTTTCCATGTGCATTATCCTTGTGATTGATTTGTGACTCCAAGCGATCACAAATCATAGGCGTAGCAGTCCAACAAAAACATAGAAGCAACTAATATAACTAGAATCATAAGTAAACAGTAATCACACTATTTGGTCATTGCGGTATTCCCTAGCACTCGACCCATTTTGGGATTTCTATTTGTGTCACAACTAAATCATTTCTATTCGAACGAGTTGATCTACCTTAAAAAACTAAAGCATTCGGCTGATAAAAATATACTCCCTCTTGTCCAAATTAATTGACGCACCCCATAGTCATTGTTACATTGCTAATGTATATGGATCTCATCAATTAATTTGGACCCGAGGGAGTATCTTACTTGCGACAATGGTGATCTCGGTGTTTCTAAGCTGGTGTAAAAACTAAATGTGATTGAATCAAACTTTCCCATCTATGACAAACTTGAAATGAGGAAGAGAAAAATTCTTGAAGAAAAGAGAAAGTATCATATTTTTATGTAATCTGGAAGAGCCCTTTGTCTTCAAAGAAAGAGCCACTGTAATGTCAGGAGGATTGGTTGGATCTTTCCCATCATCAAGAAAAATTAGATGTACTTTTTTCTCTGATATGAAGGAACGTGGAGGCTGACATGCCATGGTCAATTAGCACATCAAATTCAATAAATCATCCATTCGCACCGAGTCTTTCGGTTTTAAGGATGCCCGTTGTCGGGGGGATAACCCCGGGGTAGCCTCAAGCGACCCACTACTCCAACTTTCTGACGCGACTGAAGGTCGAGCCGCCTCCCCCTACAGTCCAGCTACGCCCTGCCGGTAACGCCCCGCCGGCTACGTCCCGCCGGCTATGCCTCGCCGGCTGTGACGAGCCAGCCGGTTAGGGGCGGAGACGCCGGGCCCCCCTAGCCTGCCGCACTTTGGATGCCTCGGTCGGCTACGCGTGGCTACAGTGGCCCCCATCCCATCGGGGGTCAGCGCCCGTGTGGCCACAGTAGAGGTGACAGTGCCTCTGACCCTGGCCGACTGCGACAGGACTCGCAACAGTGCCGGCACGCCTCCAACCACTCCATTACCTGCCCCGGCATGGCTACAGTGCGGCCGGCCGTACCGCTAACCTCGCCCGGCTGCCACAAGACGACGCCCCGAAGGGCGACCCGTGCCACGACATGACCGGCGCGGGGACCCACCGTGCGGGCCCCGCTGGCTCCCGACGGGACCCTGCAGCTGGCGGGTCCTACCAACGACGGGACCCCTCGGCCGGGGGCCCCACAGCCGGCCAGAGAGGCTGCCAGCTGGGGCCCTCCCGAAGCCTTTATTCGTATTGTAATCCGGGCGGTTGACCTATAAAACCCCCCGCCCCCCCATGCGAGGGGCGATCAGTTCTCCACGCACACACCACACTCACGTAGAGAGGAAACGAAGGCACCCCAGCCCCTTCTTCCTCCTCTAGCCATACAGCTCCAGGAGCCTCATTGTAACCTCACCATTGTCTAAACTAGACCAAGCAGGACTAGGGGTGTTACCTCCCACGGAGGGCCCCGAACCTGGGTACACCGTGTGTCCGTCACCGCTTGTGCCTAACCCTGCTCCCGGAGCCCGTCGGCGTCCTCCGGCCCCAACCACTCTCGATAAGCCTACCCATGGCATCTGTCATGACAAAACGACGACAGTTGGCGCCCACCGTGGGGCCGTACACGGCGCCGGCCGGAGTCATGCTCTGAGTGGGGCCCTTCACCGCCTCCCTCGGCCGCCCCGCGTCCGGGCGGAACTGCTTGCTCGTGGGGCTTGCTCCGTTAGGTTCTGCAGGCGACGCGGCCGGCCTCTCCGATGAGTGCCCCGGCTGCGAACTCGCGCTCGACGTCGCCGCGCTCGCCGGGCGTTTCGGCAAGCTGAGTCTCGCCGACGAGCCGGCGGCCAACGAGTACCCCAGCCAGGTGCTCGACTGCACCGATCCCCCCGCGTCCGTGGGTGCACTCACCACGGGCGAGGCCGGCGGCTCTCGCGTCTGCGTTGGGGTGATGGTCACCGCGTCCTCCACCACTTCGGGCCGTGTGCGGGCCGAGGCCGACGCGACTGCCGCTCGCACCGGTCCCTCTGACCCGCTCGCCTTTACCCTCCGGGGTCTGAGCACCCCCATCGCTCCGACGGCGAACCCGGACACCGCCACCGCCGAGCTGAAGGTGGCCCGCCGTCAACTATTCGAAGACGCTAGCGCCCTCGCAACCGAGCGGCGCCGGATGGAAGCCGCGCAGCGGGAGTACATCTCCGCGTACGGTCTCACCCCGGCTGGCCCCGAGCCCAGCCGGCGTGGGGCTATGCGTGACCGCGGCCGCGTGGTCGCGGAAATCCTCGGCGACCGCCTTCCCGTCTACGACACCCCCGCGGCCAACCTGTGAGCCGCCAAGGTAGCCTACGAGGATCTGGCTATCTTGGTGGGCGAGGAGCGTGCCGCGCGCGAGCGACACATCAAGGACCTCATCGACACCGCCAACGCGCAACAAGTCGGTCTCACCCCTGGTGGGGCCGTCTCCGAGGTTTCCCATCCCGAGGGCGCGGGCACTGGGGCTGCTGACCGTCAGCCGGCTCAGCATTCCAGTTCCCCCCGCCCCTCCGGCCGGCGGGCCGAGGGAAGCAACGCTCGGCGTTCCCAGCTGCGCGGGAACGAGCAGCCGGCTGTGAATAGCCGGCGCAGCAACAACCCGGTTGACGGCAACCGCCGCGACGAGGCGCCGGCTGGCGGTAGCCGGCGCAGCCGCGGACACACTCCGCCTCCACGACAGGACCCGGCACGGTCCGTCCCGCCGGTCGTCCACCCCGAGCTCGCGGCCCGGCTCGGGCCGCGGGTCCCCCACAGCGAGAACGACGCGCGGCTCCGCCTCGACCGGCTGGCGCAGTCGGCTCTCCTCGAGGAGGAGGGCTCGATTGGCCCGGCGTGCTTCGGCCCCCGGATCCGCAACGAGCCGTTCCCGCCCGGCTTCACGCTTCCCTGCGACACCCCGAAGTATAACGGGGCTGCCAAGCCGGAGGACTGGCTGATCCACTACACCACCGCCGTCGGCATCGCCAGGGGGAACAAGCGCGTAGCCGTCCGCTACGCCCCCTTATGCTGATCGGCTCGGCCCGCACCTGGCTGAACAGCCTGGCAGCCGGCAACATCAACACCTAGACGGACTTCGAAGAAGCGTTCGTCCACAACTTCACCGGCACCTACAAGCGGCCCGGCCGGCCCCGCGAGCTCGCCATGTGCGTCCAGGGGCCGGAGGAGCCCCTCCGCGACTACGTCACGCGCTGGATCGAGCTCCGCAACTCCTGCGAAGGGGTGCACGAGGTGCAGGCCATCCAATACTTCATCGAGGGTTGCTGAGATGGCACCCACCTCAAGCACAAGCTCCTGTGCTCCGAGCCGGCTACCCTGGCGGACCTGATGGCCAAGGCGGATAAGTACGCCACGGCCGACTCCGCCATGCGGATGAAGGTCGCCACGCCAGCCAAGCCGGCCCCGCCGCCCGCCGCGCCGCGGGCAGCCGCCGACAACCGGCAGCAGCAGAACAACAAGCGCAAGGCCGATCAGCCGGATCCACGCTACAGGAGCCGGCAGGTTGCAACCATCGAGGAAGAGCAGCCGGCTGCCCAGGGTTCCAGCCAGCGTCAGCGCACTGGCAAGACTGCCTGGCAGCGCAAGCTCACGTTCGAGCAGATGCTCGACCTCCCCTGCAAACACCATTCTGGCGCCAAGCCGGCTACGCACACGCTCCGGCAGTGCAGCTTCTCGCAGCGGCTGGCCTGGGGCGAGGGTCTTCCGACTCCTCCCGCGCCGCCCCCTCGCTCGCCGGCGCCGCCTCCGGCTCCCGCTCCGGCTCAGGCCCAGAACGACGGCCGGCTGCTCGACCAATTCCCCAACCAGGACGGTTCCTATGTCGTCTTCACCAATGAAGAGACGGACAAGCACGCTTAGCGCCGGCTCCACCGCGAGGTGAATGCCACCATGCCCGCGACTCCCCAGTTCATGCACTGGTCCGACAAGCCGGTCACCTGGAGCCGGGCTGACCACCCGGCCGTGATGCCAAGCCCTGGCAGCTATGCCCTCGTCCTCGATCCCACCATCGCCTCCGAGAGGCGCGCGTGCCGCTTCTCGCGGGTACTGATCGATGGAGGCAGCAACATCAACATCCTCTACCTCGATACGATGCTCAAGCTGGGACTCAAGGTGGAGGACCTGCAAGCGGGCCGGACAGTTTTCCACGGCATCATGCCGGGAAAGTCCTGCACCCCCGTCGGCAAGATCAAGCTCGACGTCCTCTTCGGCGGCCACAGCCACTTCCGCCGCGAACCAATGTGGTTCGAGGTAGTGGACCTCGACAGTCCCTACCACACGCTGCTGGGCCGGCCGGCTCTCGCCAAATTCACGGCGATCCCCCACTACGCCTACCTCAAGCTCAAGATGCCGGGTCCCAAGGGCATCATCACCATCGCCGGCGACTACAAGATATCGATCGCGTGCGCGCGAGACGGCAGCCGGCTGGTCGAGGCCCTGGAGATAGCGGAGGAGAAGCGGCAGCTCGACCGGCTCGTGGCCCACACCTCCGGCCAGCCGGCCATGCCGGCTCCTCCATCCTAGTCGGTCGGCGAAGCCTCGTTCCAGCCGTCCAAGGATGCCAGGCAAGTGCCACTCGACCCGGCCAACCCCAACCAATGCGTCACCATCGGCTCCCGCCTCGACAGCAAATAGGAAGGCGAGCTCGTCGACTTCCTCCGTGAGAATCGGGACATCTTTGCATGGTCTCCGAAGGACATGCCGGGTGTTTCGAGGAAGTTCGCCGAGCACAAGCTTCACGTACGACCGGATGCGAAGCCGGTCAAGCAGCCCCTGCGCCGTTTCTCCGAGGAGAAGCGGCGTACTATAGGAGAGGAGATCGCCCGGCTACTCGCAGCTGGCTTCATCATGGAGGTATTCCACCCGGACTGGCTGGCCAACCCAGTCCTGGTGCTGAAGAAGAACAAAACTTGGCGCATGTGTATCGACTACACGAGCCTGAACAAGGCGTGTCCCAAGGACCCATTCGCCCTGCCGCGGATCGATCAAGTCATCGACTCCACGGCCGGCTGCGACCTGCTGTCCTTCCTGGACGCCTACTCCGGCTACCACCAGATCAAGCTGGATCCGGCCGACCGGCTAAAAACCTCCTTCATCACCCCTTTCGGGGCCTACTGCTACATCACTATGTTCTTCGGCCTGAAGAACGCGGGCGCTACCTTCCAGCGCTGCATGCAGCAGTGCCTCCTGCCTCAGATAGGCAGGAACGTCCACGTCTACGTTGACGACGTCGTCGTCAAGACCAAGAAGCATTTCAGCCTCCTCGACGACCTCCGGGAGACATTCGCCAACCTGAGCGAATACAAGATCAAGCTCAACCCGGAGAAGTGTGTCTTCGGCATCCTAGCCGGCCAACTCCTGGGTTTCTTCATGTCCGCTCGCGGCATCGAGGCGAACCCCGAGAAGAACAGGGCGATCGAGCGCATGCCCAGGCCGGTCCGGCTCCGCGACGTCCAGAAGTTCACCGGCTGCCTCGCCTCCCTCAGCCGGTTTGTCAGCCGGCTGGGCGAGAAGGCCTTGCCCCTCTACGGGCTCCTGCGGAAGACAGCTCTGGTCGAGCCGGGCCGCGACTCCTCGAAGAAGCCGGCCGTGTTCGACTGGCCCGACGAGGCGGACGCGGCATTCCGCGACCTCAAGCGGGCTCTCACTAGCGCGCCCATCCTGGCCGCGCCGGCTGAGAAGGAGCCTTTGCTCGCCTACATCGCGGCAACCACGCGCGTCATCATCGTCGTCTTGGTGGTGGAGCGATCGGAGGAAGGAAGGGCGCTGCCGATCCAGCGCCCCGTCTACTACCTCAGCGAGGTCCTCTCCGCCTCCAAGCAGAACTACCCCCATTACCAGAAGATGTGCTATGGCATATAATTCGCCGCCCAGAAGATCAAGTAGTACTTTCAGGAGCATGTCATCACCGTGGTGAGCACAGCGCCGCTGGGCGAAATCATGAGCGGCCGGGACGCCACCGGCCGGATAGCCAAATGGGCCATCGCCCTCGCCGACTACGAGATACGGTACGAGCCGCGCACCGCCATCAAGTCGCAGGCGATGGCCGACTTCCTCGTCGACTGGGCTGAAACCCAGTTCGTGCCGCCTCCACCCGACTCCACACATTGGCGTATGAACTTCGACGGCTCGAAGATGCGAGCCGGCCTGGGAGCCGGCATCGTCTTGTCGTCCCCGAGGGGAGACCATCTCAAGTACGCACTCCAGATCCACTTCGCTGCCTCCAACAACGTGGCCGAGTACGAGGCCCACGTCCACGGCCTCCGGCTCGCCAAGGAGATCGGCATCCAGCGCATCATATGCTTCGGCGACTCCGACCTCGTGGTGCAGCAAGTCTCTGGCGAGTGGGACGCCAGGGACGCCAACATGGCCAGCTATCGCCTCCTCGTCCAGCAGCTCACCGGCTCCTTCGAGGGCTGTGAGTTCCATCATGTCCCCCGTGCGGACAACGAGGCGGCCGATACGCTGGCGAAGATCGGCTCCACCCGGCAGGCCATCCCAGCCGGCGTCTCCCTCGAGCGGCTGCTCAAGCCTTCGATCAAGCCCTCCCCCGAATCGGAGTCCATCTTCGTGCCGGCTAACGCAGCCGGCCCATCGTCAGATCCGGCTGCCCAGCCGGCACCATCGGCGTCGACCGTTCCGCCGGCTCCACCAACTCCGGCTGCCCAGCCGGTAGCACCAGTCCTGGCAAATGAGCCGGCCGCGCCCGCAGTGGCCGGCTCTGAAACCATGGCCGTCATGATGGCAATCTATGCCCCCTCCACTGCTTCAGCCCCGGGCGCTCACAAGCCGGCCCCGGGGACTAGTCTTCCGGACCCGGGGGCTCCTGCCGGCGCCAACACCCCACTCGAGCCCAAGCCGGCTCCCGTCCGGCTCCCTCATGGGCCCAGCCTATCCTGGCGTTCCTCCTATGCGGCGAGCTCCCCTCTGATGAGGCCACAGCAAGACAGATCCAGCGCCGAGCCCCGGCCTACAGCATCATCAACCACGAACTGGTTCATCGTAGCACCACCGGCGTTTTCCAACGCTGCGTCGAGCCGGAGAAAGGGCAAGAGATCCTCCTCGACATCCACCAGGGCGAGTGCGGGCACCACGCCGCCTCCAGGACCCTGGTGGCCAAGGCTTTCCTCCACGGTTTCTACTAGCCGACTGCTTTGGAGGCGGCCAAGCAGCTGGTCGACAAGTGCGAAGGCTGCCAGCGCTTCAGCACGCAGAGCCACCTGCCGGCTATAGCCCTCCAAACCATCCCCCTCTCATGGCCTTTTGCCATCTGGGGGCTGGACATGGTGGGACCTTTCAAGACTGCGCGAGGCGGCATGACGCATCTGCTGGTAGCCGTCGACAAATTCACCAAGTGGATCGAGGCCAGGCCAATCAAGAAGCTGGACGGCCCCACGGCCGTCCGGTTCGTCGAAGACATCATGGTCCGCTACGGCGTCCCCCATAGCATCATCACCGACAACGGCACGAACTTTGCCAAGGGCGCGCTAGCACGTTTCTGCGCCAAGCAGGGCATCCGGCTCGATTTGGCGTCCGTCGCCCACCCACAGTCAAACGGTCAGGTTGAGAGGGCAAACGGCCTGATCCTGGCCGGCATCAAGCCCCGGCTCGTGGCGCCACTAGTCTGGTCGGCCGGTGCTGGGTCGAAGAGCTGCCGGCTGTCCTTTGGAGCCTCAGGACCACGCCCAACTGGTCGACCGGCTACACCCCGTTCTTTCTCGTGTATGGGTCCGAGGCAATCATCCCCACCGACATCGAGTTTGATTCGCCTCGGGTTACCCTGTACACGAAGACAGACGCGAAGGAAGCAAGAGAAGATGGCGTCGACCTCCACGAGGAGGCCCGCGAGCTGGCCCTGAGCCGGACGGCCATCAACCAGCAGAAGCTCCGGCACTACCACACTAAGCGGATCCGGCCACTCTCCTTCCGCGAAGGAGACTTGGTGCACAGGCGGATCCAGCGAACTGCCGGCCAGCACAAGCTATCCTCCCCATGGGAGGGCCCGTTCATCGTCAGTAAGGCGCTGCACAACAACGCGTACTATCTAATAGACGCCCAGAAGCCGCAGAAGCGCAAGAGAGACGCCTCCGGCGAGGAAACGGAGCGCCCGTGGAACACGGTGCTCCTCCGCCCGTTTTACTGCTAAGAACCAGTGTATGTATGTATCCTTCCCTTTTGGGCTTATGAATGCAACAGCTGCCCCAAGCCGGCTCTTGGGACACGCCCTCTTTTCGTTCTTCTCAAAGACTTTCGCTCGCTGGCTCCTGGGTCCGGCTCCCGGTCCCGGGGGCTCGCCGGCTAGTCCTGCCCTCCTCCCCCCAAGCCGATCAAGTAATGTGATCTAAAAAGAGCCCTCCCACCCCTCCCAGCTACAGACCGGCTCCCGGCTGTCCGGCTGATGGGACCTCGAGACGGCAAAGCTTAGCACACACGAAAAATCGATCACAAAGGGGATTGCCGGCTAGGGCTAGCCAGATCACTTTCTTTTAAGCCTCTGTCACTCACCTTACCCGAAAAACTCTCGCGGTTCCCTAACTCACGACCGGCTCCCTCGAGGCGGACGCCCCGTCCCAGCTACAGACCGGCTCCCGGCTGTCCGGCTTGCGGGACCGAAACCAAGGGGGACAAGGCTTTGAGCGAACGAAACCAAAAGAGCAAAAAAGGGGTAAGGCCGAGCCGGCACGCATAAAATAGCATTTCAGCAACCAAAAGCTTTATACAACTTAAAAGGCCCACGGCCACGAGTTCATTACATCTACACCCCCAGTGGGTGGACTAGCAGTCTAACAATGCAGAGAGATAAAGTCCTAGATGGCGGCAGCACCGTCTTCTCCTCCGGCACCGCCCACGGTGGCTGACGAAGAGGCCTCGTCCTTGTCCACGGCGCGCTCTGCGTCGGATCCCGTCTCCAAGTCCGGAGCCGGCTCGGAGTCAGCGTAGACGTCGGTGCTGGAGCCGGAATCTACCTCGCCTGTCTCGGCGGCGCTGCCCTCCGGGTCGTCCAGGGCGAGCGTGTACCAATCCTCCGGGATCACCACGCTGTCTGCTCCGCGCTCTGGAACGTACTCGTCCCATGCGATGAAAGACGCTAGGTCGTTCGCCCTCATGGCCATCGCATTGGCCACCACCTCCAGCTCTGCGTCAGTTCCGGCACGCTGGGCCGTGAGCAGACCCAGGTCCAGCTCAGGGTACCACGACCTCGCAACACGAAGCGCCATGCTCGCTCCGGCGCGCGCTGCAGAGGCCCTCCAGGCGTTCACCCGCGCGGTCCCGAACTCCAGCCACCTCGATAGCCGGCTCATGGATGCCGGCTCCACCGCGTCCGGCCAGAGGGTGCGGACCAGCCCCATGCCGGCGGCCTGGAGCCGTTTCAAGGCCCGGACCACCTCGTTAAGACGCGCCCTGCCGCCGATCCCCACCTCTTCCACGGTCCAGGGCGCAAGCTCGCCCACTCACGGTGGGCCTCCACGGCCGCCTCCGCTGCCGCCTGTGTGCCCGGGAAGGCCGCTGGGGGAGAGAGGAGCGCACGACGTAAGACGAAGAAAACAGCGCCCCAAGCCAACGCGCAAGGATAAAAGAAAAACGTACCGGCCAGCTGCAGGTCCCCTTCCAGCGCCTCCTCCTGCTCCCTGGCGGCCCTGGCCGACCACTCTTGGAGCCGGCGCTCGTACTCGAGGCGGGCCGCCTCCTCCTCCCTGTCCGCCTTCGCCAGCGAGGCGTCCTTCACCTCCAGCTCCTTGCGACGGGCCGCGTCCTGCTCCTCCAACCGCCGTTGGTAGGCCGCCTCCCGCTCCTCCAACTCCCGGCGATGAGCCGCCTCGCGCCCATCCTTCTCCGCCTTCGCCTAATCCGCCTCCTGGCGGAGCCGGTCACGCTCCGTCGTCAGGAGGTACCACTCCTCGCCAAGCCACACCACCTGGCGTCGGAGGCTGACCATCTCGGCGTGGGTGGCTTCACGAGACGAGGTCACCGCTGTCAGAAAGCAGGCATAGGGAGGGATTCAGCCTGCCTCCAGGGCAACCGGCCTGAATCCCGGGGGCTACACCCAGTGGGTGTGCTCGCGCGCCCCCACTAGATTTTCGCGAGAGCACATACCTTGCAGATCCGCAGACATGACGGCTAGCCGATTCTCGGCCCCGCGGTACAAGCCCAACAGCGTGTTGTACGCGGCCACCCGACGGTCGTGCACGGCCTACGAAGAACACGGGCAAAGATGCCATTAGACTCGACCCGCCTACATTTCGAGCTGGCCCGAGTCTCCACTGGAAAAAACCAAAACGAAGTAAGAGGTTTCGGATCTTTACCGCAACGGACTGCTCAAGGTGGACCAGCCGGTCACTGGCGGCCCGGGCGTCCTGCGCCACCTGGGCTCGGCAGGCGGCAAACTCCTCGACGACGGCCACCACCGCAGCCCCAAGGGCGCTCAGAGCGTCATTGATAGCCCCGCCTCCGGCCGTGATCCAGGTTTCCTGCGGCCGACCCCCGTCGGCGGGCCCGGACGCGCCCTTCGCCGTGATCGCCAGGCGGCTTCCCCTTTCCGACGCCACGGTTCTGGGTGCCCCTGCTGACAAGCCCGGGGCGTCCGCCCCTCCGGGAGCCGACGTCTCGCTGACCGGCGCTCCGCCCGTGGCGGCGCCGGACCGGCTCGCCTCCGGAGCCGGGGCCTCCGAGGCCGGAACCTCCGCGTCCAGGATGACGACTTCTGGGGGGCCGTCCGCCCCCGGCGGCGCGTCGCCCGCTCCTGGCGGGGCTGCGTCGCATTCCATCTCCTCCCTTCCTCCGGCGCTGGCCGCGCCCGCGCCTGCCGCCGCACGCGTGTCTTCCGCGGCCTTTGCGTCCGCCTCCGCCCACTGCTCGGGATCATGGTGGTCTTTCGACCTCTTCTCCCGGCCGCGGGGGAACGGCTCCCACGGTTGGCCGGCTGCCTCTCCGTCGGCTCCTTCCAGCGGCCGCAGCTTCTCCACCGCCTCCTCCCAGGGACGGCGTTCCTCAGCGCGCCGCTCTTCCTCGGCCGCCTCGAGATCTCGCCACACCTGGCGCTCCCTCTCCTCGGCGGTATTCCGCGGCACCGTACTCGTGGCCTCGCCGGCCGGGGTCCCCCCAGGGCGCGCGCCTCCCTGCTCGGGCAGAATGAGGAAAAGGGGGGGACATGGAAAAATCAAACAAGGCGTGGTGAGGGGGAGATGGACCTACCCAACAACGACGGGGACCGCCCTCCTCGTGGGTCCCGTCTGGGCGACCCGCTGCTTCTTCCCACCGCCTCCGCGGCCGCCGCCCGGCTGCGCGGCGGCTGCCCGTTTGGGCGCCGGCTTGGTGACAGCCGGCTGCTTCTCCTTGTCGCCCGCGTCCGCACCGCCCTGGCTGGGCTCACGGCCGGCTCGGCGTGGGCGCCTCCTCAACGCCGTGACGTCGCCCTCCGAGGCCTCGGGGTCCTCCTGAACCTCTGCAGCGCGCGACTCCTCCGACTCAGCGTCATCATCGGTCCAATCCCGTAGATGCTTCGGGGGAGGGAACTCACCCGTCGAGTCGGCCTCCTCCGCCTCCGCCTCCGCATCGCCGGCTTCGGACGCGCCGGCTCGTTCCAAGTCCGCCGGCTCTACGTCGTCGACATCCTCGATCTCCTCGGGGTCCGATTCCACCAGGTCGGCGGCCGGTTCCCCGTAGTTCTGCAACTACGGGAAAACCTGCGGGCGGGCGAGCACCTCGTCGTCAGGCCTGAGGGAGGGGGAGCCGCCTCTAAAAGGTAGGAGAGGGGGAGACGGCTAGTCACTTACCCGCGGCGCCGGATGGCTCCGGCTGTACGTGGTTTTCCCCCATTGCCACCCCTCTTCCTTCAGCTTCGCCTGCGAGATGGCGTTCACCTTCCTCGCCACGTGGATCGGCTTCAGCTCCTTGGTGGAGAGCCGGCATGGGTCGTGCCGCCCTCCCATCTGGCAGATCAGGTACGGCCGGCTCTGTAGTGGCTGCACCCGGCGCGCCACCATCGCGGCCAACAGGTCGGTGGCCTTCAGCCCCTCCGTCCCGGTCATCACCAGCAGGCGCTCGCAGAGCTGGTCCGCCGTCTCGGGCGCCTGGGGCGGAGCCGCCCGCCAGTTCAGCATCGCTGCCGACGGCTGGTCGACGAAGTCGGGGAGGTTGATGTAATCCTCCTCCGGCTTCACGTTCTTCACGTAGAAGAACCCCCGCTGCCAATTCTTCACCGACTCCTACAGCGGGAGCTTCGGGAAGCCGGCTCCCTTGAGGATGTGGATCAGGGCGCCCCCGCAGGCGGTCATGACCTTCGCCTGCGTCGCCGGGTCCACCACCGTCTGCCGCTTGAGGAAGAACAGCCGGAACCAGAGGTCAAGCCTCGGCTCCACCCCCAAGAACCCCTCGCAGAGGGTGACGAATGCCGCCAACTGCAAGACGGCGTTGGGGGCGAGGTGATGCGGCTGCAGGCCGAACCGCGTCAAGAACCGCCGGAAGAAGGTACTCGCCGGCAGCCCGAGCCCGCGGAGGAAATGCTCGGCGAAGACGACCACCTCGCCCTCCCGCGGGACCGGGGAGTTCTCCGGCCCGGCGATGCGCGCCTCCAGGTGTGCTTCCGACGGAAGCTTGCGGCAGTAGCAGAGGTGCTCGATGAACTGCTCCTCCACGATGCTGCCGTCCCAAGCGCCCTTGCTCGCCATGGCTTCTAAAAAGGGCTCGCGGTCGCGGCGGCGGGCGCAGGTGCTCGGCCGCGGTGCGGGATTACGGCGGCGGCGAGCGGCGGCGCGACGTGCCCATGGGCTTTACCCTTCTTCTCTCTCTCGGAGCGGGAGGAGGAGGGCGACGAGGATGATGCGACTGGGGCGGGAGGAGCGAATGTGCCATTCTGTTCCTCTTCCCTCTCCATTTAAACCCTGCGCGGTCGATCGTGGGGGGCGGATTCATTGCGCCCGACCCCCGCGATTCCCGCCGCGTGCGGGACGGAAGTTATGGCGCTCGGGAATGCCAACCGACGGCTCGAGCCGCAAAAGATCCGTGCGCGCAGGCCGAGGCCGCGGCTGTGGAGGGCCCCACCCCGCGGTCCGGTCTTGTCCACCGCGCGGCCTGTCAGGCCACAGCCCGTTACGTCTTCCACGTGGCGCGGCTTTTCCGCCCGACGGGGCATCTGAGGCGGCGTGCGAAGCGTCGGCCGGCTGCAGAGCCGGCCCCCGCTTGCCCGCATCGTCTGGCCTCCAAGGCACACTGCGGCATACATGCTACATTCAAGCCGGCGAGGACCGCCACGGTTCGTCGGCGGGCCTCCCCTGCTTCGGGGACTACTATCGGGGGGACAACCACGGGGTAGCCTCAAGCGACCCACTACTCCAACTTTCTGACGCGACTGAAGGTTGAGCCGCCTCCCCCTACAGTCCAGCTACGCCATGCCGGTAACGCCCCGCCGGCTACGTCCCGCCGGCTATGCCTCGCCGGCTACGACGAGCCGGACGGCTAGGGGCGGAGACGCCGGGCCCCCTAGCCTGCCGCACTTTGGATGCCTCGGCCGGCTACGCGTGGCTACAGTGGCCCCCATCCCATCAGGGGTCAGCGCCCGTGTGGCCACAGTAGAGGTGACAGTGCCTCTGACCCTAGCCGACTGCGACAGGACTCCCAACAGTGCCGACACGCCTCCAACCACTCCATTACCTGCCCCGGCATGGCTACAGTGCGGCCGGCCGTACCGCTGACCTCGGCCGGCTGCCACAAGACGACGCCCCGAAGGACGACCCGTGCCGCGACATGACCGGTGCGGGGACCCACCGTGCGGGCCCCGCCGGCTCCCGACGGAACCCTGCAGCCGGCGGGCCCTACCAATGACGGGACCCCTCGGCCGGGGGCCCCACAGCCGGCCAGAGAGGCTGCCAGCTGGGGCCCTCCCGAAGCCTTTATTCGTATTGTAATCCGGGGGGTTGACCTATAAAACCCCCCGCCCCCCATGCGAGGGGCGATCAGTTCTCCACGCACACACCACACTCACGTAGAGAGGAAACGAAGGCACCCCAGCCCCTTCTTCCTCCTCTAGCCATACAGCACCAGGAGCCTCATTGTAACCTCACCATTGTCTAAACTAGACCAAGCAGGAATAGGGGTGTTACCTCCCACGGAGGGCCCCGAACCTGGGTACACCGTGTGTCCGTCACCGCTTGTGCCTAACCCCGCTCCCGGAGCCCAATGGCGTCCTCCGGCCCCAACCACTCTCGATAAGCCTACCCATGGCATCTGTCGTGACAAAACGACGACACCCATGAAACAATCAAATCAACACCTCCATTCACATGTTTCCCACCCAATCTTTTATTCCCGTCCTGACCTGACTGAGGTATCAATGTATCAGGTGACTACGAGTAATTATGAAGGCATCAAAGATTAATCTTCCTTCCACACACCAGGAAAACCAATTTTTGGTGTAAAATTCATGGTAGCTCAACTGCTTGTTGTGGATGTTGAAGGGGTACCAGTGCCCGACTACTCGTGTGTAGCTCCACCTTCTCTATCCTTCACTGTCGCCACCACCTTACAAGGAGCTGCAACACTCACGAGACAATATGTTCACTTCTCTGCTTTGATGACTCCCACACAAGCCCGATGTGTCGAGAAGTGCCGTTGACATAGGACCCTCAAATTGTGCATCTGATAGCGCAAGAATCCCCAGCCGCTCCACTGCCACTATTGCCGCCTGCGCTTAATGTGGAGGGGTATGTAAAAGGAGAATGTGAATAAGGAAGTGTGTGTGTGATAAAGGAGTAGTCCATACCTTTTTATCACACTGAGGGGAGTTAACCCGCACGTGCTCCACGGTCTGCTGATTGGCGGTTTCCTGGTTCGAACTGACCGACATTTGCCATGGAGAGTGAGGCGGGGCGGGGCACCTCGTTGATGACATTGTTTATGCTTCATAACCAAAACACAATCTTCTTTAGGTTATTTGATTTTCTTCAGGATTTGTCCCTATATGCTCTTCGTATTGCCTCAGTCAAAAGTGTGTCCTTGTGGCAACTCACGGGCACATACCTCGGCAATAGTTATTTCAGAAAAAAGAGGCGAAATGGTCGCACGATATACATCATTTCAAATATCATGGTAGAAAAAAAGACAATATGGTGGTTGCCCTTAGCTACTACAGTTTGCATTCCTTTTGCACTGGGAATCAGCCTCGGGCGCCATGGAGAGGAGAGGAGGGGGCAGGGGATGCCGTGAAGGGAAGGAGAGGTGGTGGTGAAAGGAAGGTGTAGGCTGAATGATGTGGCATCAAGGGGAAGTGGCTGTGAGAAGTCATGGTGGGGTGATATGGCGGTGATGATGCCGTGGGTAGGAGAGTAGAACGGGGGAATAGGATTTGAGTGTGAGCATTGTGTCGTGTGGTGAGAGTCAGAAAGTGAATGATACGTCTCCAACGTATCTATAATTTTTTATTGTTCCATGCTATTATATTATCATTCTAGGATAGTTTTTGGGTGTTTATTTACCAGTTCATATTATTTTTGAGCACTAACCTATTCACCTAGTGCCCAGTGCCAGCTACTGTTTTCTGCATGTTTTTTGCTTTTCAGGTTTACCATACCAAACGAAGTCCGAATGCCACTAAACTTTAATATGATTTTTTCTGGACCAAAAGAAGACCTGGAAGCATCGGGAGGAGGCGAGAGGTTGCATGAGGTAGCCACGAGCCAACATGGCGCGCCAGGGGGGCAGGTCACGCCCTGTTGGGTCGTGGCCTCCTCGGACGTCCTCTCGTGCCCCTCTCTGGCCTATAAATTCTTAAATATTCCAAAAAACATAGGAGATCTCCCGAAACACTTTTTCTGCCGCTGCAAGTCTCTGTTCCGCCACATACCCATCCGGCGACCTTTACAGTGATCTCCTGGAGGGGGAATCGATCATGGTGGGGCTCTACATCATCCTTGCTGCCTTCATGATGAGTTGTGAGTAGTTCACCACAGACCTACGGGTCCGTAGTTAGTATCTAGATGGCTATTTCTCTCTCTTGATGTTCAACACAATGATCATCGCATCTTCGCTTTGATCTATTCGATGTAATCCTTTTGTGCGGTGCGTTTGTTGGGATCTGATGAATTGTGGGTTTATGTTCAGATTATTCATGAAAATTATTTGAGTCACCTCTGATTATTATGATTCTTATTTGCATGATCATTATAGCTTCGTAAATCTCTCTAATATATTGAGATAGTTTGGCCAACTAGATTGATATTTCTTCAGTGAGAGGGGTGCGTTGTAGTGGGTTCAATCTGGCGGTGCTCTATATCTCAGAGACAGAAAGGGACAAGACACGTCTTTGTATTGTTGCCACTAAGGATAAAACGATGGGGTTAGTTCATATTAATTGAATTCTCTTTGTCTACATCATGTCATCGTTCTCCAAGCATTACTCTGTTTTACTTAATATTCTAGATGCATGCTGGATAGCGGTCGATGGGTGGAGTAATAGTAATAGGTGTAGGCAGGAGTCGGCCTATTTGCTTATGGACGTGATGCCTATATATACATGATCATTGCCGTGAATAAAGATTGCATAACCATTCGCTTTTCTATCAATTGCACAACTGTAATTTGTTTACCCACCGTATGCCTACTACATGAGAGATGCCACTAGAGAACACTACGGCCCCCAGGTCTATCTTCTGATAAGATTACAATAAAGACGGTGGATGACCTTCTTGCCGCGTTGACAACCCTCTTGCCGCGTTGGGTGCAAGTGTGTGCTCTTTTGTGTGCAGCCGCTAAAGACGGTTGATGACCGATATTCCTATTGTTTCGATAAACCTTGGTTCTTAACTGAGGGAAATACTTACCCGCATTGTGCTGGATCACCCGTTCCTCTTCACGGAAAACCAAACGCGGATCACAAGCATCAGGAAGGATTTCTGGCGCCGTTGCCGGGGAATATCATCATCAACTATCAAGTAACTTCACACAAATTATCACTCACTTGTTCTTCTTTTTATTTTCTATCATATTTAGCTTTCATTATAAAAATCAAAAATACAAAAATATTTATCTTTGCTTGTCACTAGTTTACTTCTCGCTTGTCGCTATGGCTAGTTCTTCTTTTGTTCCTTTCACTCCTGATAATGTGGTACTAAATTTTAAACAAAGGGGAGGAGAAAGTTTGAAAGATGCATGGTATAGGATTTGCAATTCTCAAAATAAATCAATTCATAAGCAATCTCCTAGCATCCTGCTTCGTAATTTCTATGTTGGTATTACCGCTTGGTATAGATTTGTACTTGATACGATCACCGGTGGTAATTTCTTAATGAGTCACACTTCGGATGCTTTTAAAGCCATGGAAAATTTGGTAGGGTCACCTCCTCTTATTATTAATGAAACTATTTTGACCATGGAACATGTTATGCAAAGGCTTGATTCTATTGAAAATAAAATGACTACTAATGAACAAATTGAGGAGTTAAATAAAAAGCTTCATAATCACATCACTCAATTTGGGTCACGAGTAGGAATGACTTTGAAAACTTTAAAGGAGAAGGATAGAATTATTGATGAGAGGGTAGAACAAAGCTTGAGTAGGATTGATAAAATGGAGGAAGTCATTGATAATGTAGGTTCCAATTTCACACCCTCAAAAGGTAATGCTAGTACTTCTCGAAATAAAAGTCCCAAGTTTATATATGTTCCGAAGAGCATTAGTACCCCTCCTACCAAAAGGAACGAAGATCTCAAAATGATCCCAACTTTATAAACCTGATAAAGGACCCTATCTTCAAGCCTCCTATTGTTCCTAAGAATCATGGTTGTGTTATTGAGGAGCCTGATGTCAAACATGACAACACTTGATCATACGCGTTATGCCTAGCTATGGGCATAAAACAATGGCGCTAGTTGGGAGGCAACCCAATAGTTATCTTTATTTTTGCTTTTTTACTTTATGTTTTGGTGTGATACATTATTGTTGCGTCTGTAATGATTGTGTTTTTATGTTTTAATTAGTGTTTGTGCCAAGTAAAACCTTTGGGATGACTCACAAAGTAAGTAGAATTGATACGGTGCAAAAACAGAAACTTTTGACTCCAGTACAGGAATTTTCATTTTTTACTGGAGCGTGATAATGATCTGAATTTTCTTACACAGTATTTCCATACAAATTCTTGAGGTTTTACTATCTTTTCATAATTTTTAGATATACAAAAGTATAGTTTCTCTACGAATCTTTATAGATTGTTCTGTTTTAGACGGATTCTATTTTTGCTTGCATGTTTTGCTTGTTTTGATGATGCCATGGATTATATTGGGCAAAATAAATCATGGAGAAGTTAGAATACAATACCTTATGCAATAATAAAATATTAATCAATTTACAATAGTACCTAAAGTATTTTATATGTTTATTATCCTAATGGATCTCACGAGTTTTCTGTTGAGTTTTGTGTGCTGAAGTTTTCAAGTTTTGGGTGTTATCACGATGGACGAAGGAATAAGGAGCGGCAAGATCCTAAGCTTGGGGATGCCCAAGGCACCCCAAGGTAATATTCTAGGAAGACTCAAGCGTCTAAGCTTGGGGATGCCCCGGAAGGCATCCCCTCTTTCGTCTCAATCCATCGGTATGTCACTTGGAGCTATATGTTTATTTATCACATGATATGAGTTTTGCTTGGAGCGTCATTTGCTTTAATTTAATTTTTGTTTTAGTTTTCCACAATCATTGTTTGCTGCACACACCTACTTGGGAGAGACTCAATATCATCATAATTTATTAGAATACTCTTTGTGCTTCACTTATATCTTTTGAGCTTGGCAGTTGCTCTAGTGCTTCACTTATATCTTTTAGAGCACGGTGGCGTATAGATTTTATAGAAATAATTGCACTCTCGTTCTTCACTTATATTTGTTTGAGAGTTAATAAATAGCGACGGTAATGCGCATGGGTCATAAGACTAGTCCAAAAATAATAGGTATTCAATGAGTGCATAATCAAAACCACATGTAGCACATAAAAGAGAAATCATGGTTAATGATATTAATGTGGTAATGTGAAAAAGCATGAGTTCATGATCATTGGTTAATAAAGGTATCGTGAATTAGATGTTATTAACTTGCTGTTCATCCAAAAAAAATTGTAGCATGGTGATTCGTGTGAGCATACTTATTCCTCGTTGAAATTCTAGTGCTGTTTAAGTCGGGGGCACGCGATGGTTAATTCCTACCAACCTCCTCCCTAGGGGCATGCGAGTAGTGCTTTGCTTTGAGAGAGCTAATAAAATCTTGCAATAAGTATGTGAGTTCTTCATGACTAATGTGAATCCATGGATATACGCACACTCGCCTCCACATATTTGCTAGCCTCTTCGGTACCGTGCATTGCCCATTCTCACCTTGAGGATCGGTGCAGCTTTCGCAGGTGCATCCAAACCCCGTGACATGATACGCTCTGTTGCACATAAGCCTCATTATATCTTTCTCAAAACAGCCACCATACCTACCTATCATGGCATTTCCATAGCCATTCTGAGATATATTGCCATGCAACTTCCACCGTCACCTCATATGACTTGCGCTTCCATTGTCATATTGCTTTGCATGATCACATAAGCTGACATACTATTTGTGGCAAAGCCACCGTTCATCATTAATATCATACATGCTACGCTTGACATTGCACATCCTGGTACACTGCCAGAGGCATTCATATAGAGTCATACAGTTTCTCATGTTGAGTTGTAAGTAAATAAAAGTGTGATGATCATCATTATTAGGGCACTGTCTCAGTGAGGAAAGGATGATGGAGATATTGATTCACCCACAAGTCGGGATGAGACTCCGGACGAAAAAAAGAAGAAAAAAGGGAAAAAGAGAGAAAAAGAAAAAAATGAGAGAAAAGAGAGAAGGGACAGTGCTACTACCTCTTATTCCACACTTGTGCCTCAAAGTGGCACATTGTTCTTCATATGGAGAGTCTCATGTTTATCACTTTCATATGCTAATGGGAAATTTTCATTATAGAACTTGGCTTGTATATTCCAATGATGGGCTTCCTCAAATGCCCGAGTTCTTCATGAGCAACCAAGTTGGATGCACACCCACTTAGCTTCCGTTGAGCTTTCATAGACTTTCTTCTCCACTTTCACCCCTTTGAAACCTACCACTAATGTCTACTACACAACTTGTTTTTGTAGACTCGTGTTGGGCCTCCAAGCACAGAGATTTGTAGGACAGTAGCAAATTCCCCTCAAGGGATGACCTAAGGTTTATCAATCCGTGGGAGGCGTAGGATGAAGATGGTCTCTCTCAAACAACCCTACAACCAAATAATAAAAAGTCTCTTGTGTCCCCAACACACCAAATACAATGGTAAATTGTATAGGTGCACTAGTTCGGCGAAGAGATGGTGATACAAGTGTAGTAATGATAGTAGGTATTTATTTTTGTAATAGTAACAATAAAAAAACAGCAAGGTAGCAAGTAACAAAAGTGAGCACAAACGGTATTGCAATGCTTGAAAACAAGGCCTAGGGTCCGTACTTTCGCTAGTGCAATCTCTCAACAATGCTAATATAATTGGATCACATAACCATCCCTCAACGTGCAATGAAGAATCACTCCAAAGTTCTTATCTAGGGGAGAACATAAGAAGAAATTGTTTGTAGGGTACGAAACCACCTTAAAGTTATCCTTTTCGATCGATCTATCCAAGAGTTCGTACTAAAATAACACCAAGTTATCCTTTCCGATCGATCTATCTAAGAGTTCGTACTAAAATAACACCATATTATACGCATCAACCAACTCTAATGTCACCTAGATACTCCAATGTCACCACAAGTATCCATGAGTTAATTATACGATACACATCAAACAATTTCAGATTCATAATACTCAATCCAGCACAAAGAACCTCAAAGAGTGCCCCAAGATTTCTACCGGAGAAAGTAGGACGAAAACGTGCATCAACCCCTATGCATAGATTACCCCAGTGTCACCTTGGGAATCCGCGAGTTGAGTTCCAAGACATAGATCAAGTGCTCTCAAATCCATATAAGTATTCAATCCGGTAATAACGAAATCTCAAAGGGAAAACTCAATTCATCACAACAAGATAGAGAGGGGAAAACACCATATGATCCAACTATATTAAGAAAGCCGGCGATACATCAAGATCGTGCCAAATCAAGAACACGAGAGAGAGAGAGATTAAACACATAGCTACTGGTACAAACCCTCATCCCCGTGGGTGGACTACTCCCTCCTCATCATGGCCTCCGCCGGGATGATGAAGATGACCACCGGAGATGATCTACCCTCTCCGGCAGGGTACTGAAACGCCTCCAGATTGGTTTTTCGTCGATACAGAGAGTTGCAGCGGCGGAACTTCTGATCTAGGGTTATTTCTGGGGGTTTCTGAATATATAGGATTTTTGGGCATCGGTTTCACGTGAAGATGGGCCACGAGGGGCCCACAAGACACCAGGGCGCGCCAGAGGGGGCTGGCACGCCGTGGTAGGTTGTGGCCACCTCGTGGCTCTTCTGGCCCTCCCACGAAGCTTCTAGTTCCTCTTTTGTTCCTAAAAAATCGCCAAAAAGTTTTGTTGCATTTGGAGAACTTTTATTTATGCACAAAAAACAACACCACGATAGTTCTGCTGAGAACAGCGTCAGTCCGGGTTAGTTCCATGCAAATCATACCAAAACCATAAAAAAATGTTGTAAATATGGCATGAATACTTCATAAATTATAGATGCATTGGAGACGTATCGACATCCCAAGCTTAATTCCTACTCGTCCTCGAATAGGTAAATGATAAAAGAAACAATTTATGAAGTGTGAATGCTAGCATAGTGCATAAGTTTGATCAAGGATAATTTCAACCACTTTTCCTAGCATCATAACAGCAATTCTTTCTCATAAAACTCATCATGATAAAGTAGCAACCAATTCGCATGTTATGGTTCAAGCAATGAATTCTCTTGAAACTTAAAAACCTATGTTCTTAGTCACCAAACAATTGCAATTCAACTTATTCTCAACAAAGTCTAAGTAAGAGCTTCACATACTCAATCATCATATAGTCTTCTATGATTGCTAGTACTCAAAGAATATTTTTAGAAAAATGGCATCCATCGAACACAGAGAAGGATAGGGGCTTAATGTTTTGCCTCCCAACTCATTTATCATAGAGATAATCGTCAACAATAATAAGTCATGATCAAATATATTTGACTGGCCATATGTGCCTAGATCTTTCCCCACCACATGATGCTTGCCAACTCGAGAATAATTGAGGTTGAAATGAGAATGCATACTATTGACTCTTGCATAAAAGTAAATACTGAAAGGTAAAAGATAGGCCCTTCACAGAGGGAAGCAGAGGTTGTCATGCGCTTTTTGGTTTTGTATGCACAATCCCTTAATGCAAAAGAACGTCACGTTATATTTCCCCTTATGATAGCAACCTTTATTATGCAGTTCGTCGCTTTTATTACTTTGCCATCACAAGTTTGTACAACGCTCAATTTTCTCTTACACTAAATGATCAAACACATTTAGAAGCAAATTTTGTTGCCTTTTTGCACCGATGACAACTTACTTGAAGGGTCTTATTCAATCCATAGGTAGGTATGATGGACACTCATGGCAAGAAACTGGGTTTAAGGGTTTTTGGATGCACAAGTAGTATCTCTACTTAGTACAAATTTTTGGCTAGCAAAAGATCCTAAGCAAACACCACATGTTGGAGGATCCATAACAATAAACTTCTATGCAAATATACACAACCATAACTCATTACGTTGTCTTCCTTGCCCAACTTCAACTAATTTTCTCAAGTTTGAAAATAATTAATGGGTATTCATAATCATAGAAGATTTCCGAGATAATATATTTGTATGTGAAAGTTCTCTTCCTTATACTAATCATTCATGAATTGCTTGTATGACCAATATTGTGATTGTCAATCTTCAAAAGATTTCACTTTCTAAACCCAATGTGAAGCTACTACTAGGCATGATATGAACATATAATTTCAACTTCATGGTATTCAACTCATTCAACAATTTACTCATAGGATATAAGTGAAGCACAAGAGTAAATGACAAGCTACTCCAAAAAGATATAAGTGAAGATCAAGCGAGTAGTTAAGTAAATGGGCAGCCATTTGAGAACTCTCTCATCTAAAAACTTTTAGATCTAAGTATTTTTATTAAAACAGCAAGCAAAACAAAATAAAATTACATTCTAAAAATAGCACACATCATGTGAAGAAGCAAAAACTTAGGCTCAACGGCTACTAACCGATAATTGTTGATGAAGAAAGGTGGGATGCCTACCAGGGCATCCCCAAGCTTAGATGCTTGAGACTTCTTGAAATATTATCTTGGGGTGCCTTGAGCATCCCCAAGCTTGAGATTTTGTGTCTCCTTAATTCCTTTTATATCACGGTTTCCCTAAATCTTAAAATCTTCATCCACAAAAACTCGAAAAGAACACGTGAGATAGGTTAGTACACATAAGAATAAGTCCAAACTTCTTGTACTGCCAAGACAAGTTGCACAATAATTTCCAAACATCATCTACTATTTACTATCGTTTCCACAATTTATATCTACCAATACAGGCTATGGAAAATATAGGATAAGTAGATAACAAAACTATGACAGCAATCTGTCCAAACAGAGTAGTCTGTAGCAATTTATGAAAACAGTGTACTTCTGTAACTCAAACAATTATGAAAATTTAGGACGTCATAAAGAATTTATATGAAAACACCGTGTAAAAATATCAGAAACTTTCCATGTTCCAGTAAAATATGAAAATTCAAACACTACAGAGAAAGTTTCTGTTTTTACACAGCACACATCAAACATGCAATGCAAGCATCCTAAGGAAATTCTTGAATTTTTTTATTGAAAAACAAGATTATAAATAACACCTCACATAAAATAACAAAATATAATGATGATCCAAGCAAAGCAAATATTATGTGACGAATAAAAATATAGCTCTAAGTAAGATATACCGATAGTGTTTGAAGACGAAAGAGGGGATGCCTTCCGGGGCATCCCCAAGCTTAGGCGCTTGAGTCTTCCTTGGATATTACCTTGGGGGTGCCTTTGTCATCCCCAAGCTTAGTTTCTTACCACGCCTTATTCTTCTTATATCCGTGTCTCACCCAAAACTTGAAAACTTCAATCACACAAAACTTAACAGAACTTCGTGAGATGGGTTAGTATAATAAATAAAGATCATTCACTTAGGTACTGTCAAGACAAGATTCATAATTGTTCTCACATAATACCTGTTGTATTCTACCATTCACATAATTTATATCACTGAATATAAGTTATGGTAACACTAAAACAAGCAAACTATGCATGCAAAACAGAATCTGACAAAAACAGAAGATTCTGTGAAGATCTATAGTACAACCATACTTCCGTATCTCTAAAAATTCTGAAACATTAGGAAAACCTGAAGAATTTGTATATAAACACTGTGTAAAAATTTCAGATCATTATCATGCTCCAGTAAAAAATGAAAATACCTGTACTGGAGTCAAAAGTTTCTGTTTTGGTTCAGCATCAATTCTACTCATCTTGTGATTCATCCCAAAGGCTTTACTTGGCACTTTATTGAAATAAAAGACACAAAACATGATTACTACAGTATATTAATCATGTGAACAATCAAAAACAGAAAGTAAAAGTGTTGGGTTGTCTCCCAACAAGCGCTTTTCTTTAAAGCCTTTTAACTAGGCATGATGATTTCAATGATGCTCACATAGGAATAGTATTTGAAACATGTAAGAGAGCATCATGAATCTCATGACAAGCACATTTAATTCTAACCCACTTCCTATGCATAGGGATTTTGTGAGCAAACAATTTATGGGAACAAGAATCAACCAGCATAGGAAGTCAAAACAAACATAACTTCAAGATTTTCAACACATAGAGAGGAAACTTGATATTATTGCAATTCCTACAAGCATATGTTCCTCCCTCATAATAAATTTTAGTAGCATCATGAAGGAATTCAACAATATAACTATCACATGAATCATTCTTTTCATGATTCACAAGCATAGAATTTTCATTACTCTCCACATAAGCAATTTTCTTCTCATTCATAGTAGTGGGAGCAAACTCAACAAAAACACTATCAAGAGGCACTTGATTGGCATAACCAAATTGAATATTAAAATCATGATAAAAAATTTCAGGGTTGTCATTACTCTTTATACCATACATGTCATCGCAATAATCATCATAGATAGGAGGCATGCCATAATCATAATAAATTTGCTCATCAAAACTTGGGGGACTAAAAATATCATCTTCATCAAACATAGCATCCCCAAGCTTGTGGCTTTGCATATCATTAGTATCATGGATATTCAAAGAATTCATACTAGCAACATTGCAATCATGCTCATCATTCAAGGAATTCTCATCAACTATTTTTATAATTTCTTCCTCTACCAATTGAGCACAATTTTCTGAATCCTTATTTTCACAAAAGACATTATAAAGACGAAACAAATGATGCAACCTAAACTCCATTTTTTTGCAGTTTTCTTTCATAAAACCAAACTAGTGAAAAACAAGAAACTAAAAGATTTAATTGCAAGATCTAAAGATATGCCTTCAAGCACTCACCTCCCCGGCAACGGCGCCAGAAAAGAGCTTGATGTCTACTACCCAACTTGTTCTTTGTAGACTAGTGTTGGGCCTCCAAGCGCAGAGTTTTGTAGGACATTAGCAAATTTCCCTCAAGTGGATGACCTAAGGTTTATCAATCCATGGGAGGTGTAGGATGAAGATGGTCTCTCTCAAACAACCCTGCAACCAAATAATAAAAAGTCTCTTGTGTCCCCAACACACCAAATACAATGGTAAATTGTATAGGTGCACTAGTTCGGCGAAGAGATGGTGATACAAATGTAGTAATGATAGTAGGTATTGATTTTTGTAATAGCAACAATAAAAAATAGCAAGGTAGCAAGTAACAAAATTGAGCACAAACGGGATGGCAATGCTTGAAAACAAGGCCTAGGGTCCGTACTTTTGCTAGTGCAATCTCTCAACAATGCTAATATAATTGGATCACATAACCATCCCTCAACGTGCAACGAAGAATCACTCCAAAGTTATTATCTAGGGAAAACATAAGAAGAAATTGTTTGTAGGGTACGAAACCACCTTAAAGTTATCCTTTCCGATCGATCTATCCAAGAGTTCGTACTAAAATAACACCAAGTTATCCTTTCCGATCAATCTTTCTAAGAGTTCGTACTAAAATAACACCATATGATACGCATCAAGCAACTCTAATGTCACCTAGATACTCCAATGTCACCACAAGTATCCATGAGTTAATTATACGATACGCATCAAACAATTTCAGATTCATAATACTCAATCTAGCACAAAGATATTCAAAGAGTGCCCCAAGATTTCTACTGGAGAAAGTAGGACGAAAACGTGCATCAACCCCTATGCATAGATTACCCCAATGTCACCTCAGGAATCTGCAAGTTGAGTGCCAAGACATAGATCAAGTGCTCTCAAATCCATAAAAGTATTCAATCCGGTAATAACGAAATCTCAAAGGGAAAACTCAATTCATCACAACAAGATAGAGAGGGGAAAACACCATGTGATCCAACTATATTAACAAAGCCCACGGTACATCAAGATCGTGCCAAATCAAGAACACGGGGGAGAGAGAGATTAAACACATAGCTACTGGTACAAACGCTCAGCCCCAAGGGTGGACTACTCCCTCCTCGTCATGGCCTCCGCCGGGATGATGAAGATGGCCACCGAAGATGGTCTACCCTCTCCGGCAGGGTACTGGAACACCTCCAGATTGGTTTTTCGTCGATATAGAGAGTTGCGGCGGCGGAACTACTAGTCTAGGGTTATTTCTGGGGGTTTCTAAATATATAGGATTTTTGGGCGTCAGTTTCACGTGAAGATGGGCCACGAGGGGCCCACAAGACACCAGGGCGCGCCCGAGGGGGCTGTCACGCCCTGGTGGGTTGTGGCCACCTCGTGGCTCTTCAGGCCCTCCCACGAAGCTTCTAGTGCCTCTTTTGTTCCAAAAAAATCGTCAAAAAGTTTCGTTGCATTTGGAGAACTTCTATTTCTGCACAAAAAACAACACCACGATAGTTCTGCTGAAAACAGCGTCAGTCCGGGTTAGTTCCATGCAAATCATACCAAAACCATAAAAAATTGTTGTAAATATGGCATGAGTACTTCATAAATTATAGATACGTGGACACGTATCAACCACCATATTCTATTCCACCTTCATGCTATATCCATAGTTCACGCTTATATATTGCGCAAATAATAAAAAGTTGAAGCGCGTTAAAAAGTACGATCCAATTGCCTGACTTGACACCATGGTGCTTGACATTTGTATTTATGTGGTGAAGACGGAGCCATGCTATTCCTATATGATAAAATGAATAGGGGGTGAACATTCTTTTTGGATCGTATACTTTGAAACTTGATGATTATGTTTCTTATGTTTATAATATTACTATGTTGATATTTATTAATTCATCATTTCTCAATGAACAAACCTGCAATAGATTACATGTTGGGTAGCATGTCACATCAAAAATTCTTGTTTTTATCATTTAGCTACTCGAGGATGAGCATGAATTAAGCTTGGGGATGCTGATACGTCTCCAACGTTTCTATAATTTTTTATTATTCCATGTTATTATATTATCATTTTAGGATACTTTTTGGGTGTTTATTTACCAATTAATATTATTTTTTACCACTAACCTATTGACCTAGTGCCCAGTGCCAGTTGCTGTTTTCTGAATGTTTTTTGCTTTTCAGGTTTACCATACCAAACGAAGTCCAAATGCCACGGAACTTTAATATGATTTTTTCTAGACCAAAAGAAGACCTGGAAGCTTCGGGAGGAGACGAGAGGCTGCATGAGGCAGCCATGAGACAACAGGGTGCGCCAGGGGGCTAGGCCGCGCCCTGTTGGCTCGTGGCCTCCTCGGCCGCCCTCTCGTGCCCCTCTCTGGCCTATAAATTCGCAAATATTCCAGAAACCCCAGGAGAGCTTCCGAAACACTTTTTCCGCCGCTGCAAGTCTCTGTTCCGCCGCGTACCCATTTGGCGACCTTTTCCGGCGATCTGCCGGAGGGGGAATCGATCACGGAGGGGCTCTACATCATCCTTGCTGCCTCCATGATGAGTTGTGAGTAGTTCACCACAGACCTACGGGTCCGTAGTTAGTATCTAGATGGCTATCTCTCTCTCTCTCTCTCTTGATCTTCAACACAACGATCATCGCATCTTCGCTTTGATCTATTCGATGTAATCCTTTTGTGCGGTGCGTTTGTTGGGATCCGATGAATTGTGGGTTTATGTTCAGATTATTCATGAAAAGTATTTGAGTCACCTTTGATTATTATGATTCTTATTTGCATGATCATTATTGCTTCGTAAATCTCTCCGATCTATTGAGATAGTTTGGCCAACTAGATTGATATTTCTTCAATGAGAGGGGTGCGTTGTAGTGGGTTCAATCTGGCGGTGCTCTATATCCCAGTGACAGAAAGGGACAAGACACGTCTTTGTATTGTTGCCACTAAGGATAAAACGATGGGATTAGTTCATATTAATTGAATTCTCTTTGTCTACATCATGTCATCGTTCTCCAAGCATTACTTTGTTTTACTTAATACTCTAGATGCATGTTGGATAGCGGTCGATGGGTGGAGTAATAGTACTAGGTGCAGGTAGGAGTCGACCTATTTGCTTATGGACGTGATGCATATATATACATGATCATTGACGTGAATAAAGATTGCATAACTACCCGCTTTTCTATCAATTGCCCAACAGTAATTTGTTTACCCACCATATGCCTACTACATGAGAGATGCCACTAGAGAACACTACGGCCCCCGGGTCTATCTTCTTATAAGTTTACAAACGCATTCAATACCTTGCTGCAATTTATTGTGTTTTATTTTATTTTGCAATTTAAAATTATCTACTATCATATACATATCTCACTTACTTGCAAATAATGAGATCAAGGGGATCGACAACCCTCTTGCCGCGTTGGGTGCAAGTGTGTGCTCTTTTGTGTGCAGCCGCTGAATTCGGTTGATGACCGATGTTCCTATTGGTTCGAGAAACCTTGGTTTTTAACTGAGGGAAATACTTACCCGCATTGTGCTACATCACCCGTTCCTCTTCACGGAAAACTCAACGCAGATCAGAAGCATCAATGAACTACTTTTTTTTTATTTTAAGATGAGAAAAAATGGTTGTTTTAATTTTTTTAGGGAAAAGTGACTGTTTGCTCTCATAGAAATGTCAAATAGTGTCTTATATATTGAAAATATCAACTCGTTTTGGACAATAATTACCAACATGTGATTTACCGGTGAACCTACATTTTATTAAAATTGGATGCGCTTCACTCTACTAAAAAGCACGATGTCACTCACTCCGAGTAAAAATGGTTACCAATGTATATATATTGTATATGGGCTTATTTATTTATTTATTCTAATATGTGTTTACATATTCATTTTTGTAGATTAGAGATAAAAACTGATGACTGGTGGCTTCGATGATACTTTGAAAATGTCGATTGAGTGGATGGACTAAAAACTTATCGAGTCTTACACAATTACAAGAGACACTTCTTTATACATTTGTTACACATGATAATACAAAATATGTATTTATATATGTTTATTTTTGCGGAGTATGATGGAGATGGAGATGTATTATGTCGATGTTCAAAAATAATCCATCCACAAGGGTGTCGACATGATGTTGTTGAAAGGGGCCAAAAATTCATCGAGTTATATACAATAAGACATGTGTGTGTGTGTATTTGTGTGTGTGTATGCAATCATAACAAAAATTGAAAATGCTTGTGGCAACGCACGGGCATTCTACTAGTATTTGTATTTCTTCTACTAGATTGGAATGAGCGTGTCATCAGAGTCCTGCGTTTAATACACTTACTCCTTGAGTTGATCATATGTACGCATTGGTATATTGAAATCGTATCTTGCTGAACTTCATGCGTTTTGCAGGGATTGTTGCTCTTGCTGTGGTTGTATCTGGTCGATTTATTGAGAAGACCTTTGATGGACGATGATATAGTGAGTTCCATCAGTTACACGTAACTTTTGCTGTTTTCTCGGCCGCACTCGTGGGTATGGTCTTCTGCCAAATCTGTGTGTCCATATCCGTTCCTATGGATGCCTCTGGAGTTCCTATAGGGTTTGCACTTTGAAGCAAACGGAGCTTTGCGCCTTTACAAGAAAAAAACATATGAATTGCGCTCAAACTTCTTCGGACATATGTATAAATGCTATGCTCACTAGGGCATTCCCAATTTATGCGTTTGTGTATCATGTCAGCATGCTTGATCATTCAAATACTTAACAAATACAGACTATGCTTGCGGTTGTTGTGCTTATTCTATGAATTTGCAATGTAGATTTAGACCTAATTGTAGGCACACCTGGGTCACATAATAAACACTAAAATAGGCGAAGGCTGGTTAAGCAAACGGGATTCTAGGTTGCTCAACGTACGATCCCTCTTTGCAACACTAGTATTGTTTCAGAAACAACGGTGACTATTGCAGCAAATACTTTGTTTCATAACCACATTGATGACTATTGCAACAAGAGCTTTGTTTCAGAAACATTGGTGAAATTGCAAAAGCATCTCTGCGTATGATCGCTCTTTGCAACAAGAGATTTGTTTTAGAAACAACTATTGCAACAAAAGCTTCATTTCGGAAACATGCCGCGCAGGGCTGGGATGGATTAGCAGAGAGAGCTCCCTCGACACCAACATCCCCGACGGAGAGGCCGTGCGCAGAGCCGCATGCCGCTAGAACAACAACCGGGCCGCGTGGATCTCAGGCATTGTCGCCGACATTAGGTGGTGGCTCGACTATCCCGATCTAGATGCGGGGCAGGAGAGATGTGAGTGGCAAGGCGGCCAGCTGCCCGGCCAACGACAAGTGAGGCGGCAAAAGAAAAGAGGAGAGATAGAAGTGGGGCGGTGAAGGCATGCCTCGCTAGCGAACAACGACTGCCGGAGCGGTCCAACGACAAGCACGGGCGTGCGCATGACGCATGCGAGTGTCTCCTTTGCGGTGCGGATTCAGGATGATAGGATTGACGGAGATGGGGATAAGGTACGAGACAGGGGCATGTTGTTGTCAAAGACGTGATGGTGATGGTGGGGTCCAGAGGGGAGGAGTGGCGTACAACCGGGGAGGCGGACGCGCACATGATTATCGATTGACTGATGCGAATTGTTTCCCTTATAATAATCCACGGCAATGCCAAACATAGCTAAAGTTAATTATGTGTTAAATACATCTTTTCGGTATAAGTGAGCACATTCATCTTTGTGGTCCTATTTGGTTGCTCACATAACACCCGTGCAGGCTTTTGGGAGGCAAATCTAGGTTGTTTGGTTACCTCGGTTGCATGAAGAAAATGGTCCGCATGAAATTGAAAGCACCCCTCGGCGTAGTTTGGTGGAATTCTCGAATCTGCCACTTTCAGCACACCAACCCGATGGAACACAAAAAAAGGGCCTTCCAGGATGGTGGCTCACGTGGTCTATTCTTTTCACCTTCCATCTCCTTTTTTTTGAAATGAAACCGTAGAACAATTGTTCTACGGCAAATATATTAATAAAAGCCATATATATACAGAGGAAAAAGAAAAGGGAAAAAACCTAGTCTATCAATCCCTTTGTACATTTATCCAATGCCAGCTCTGGGGAAAATCATGATTAAGAGGATAGTCTATAAGAGTGCTGTTTAATCCAGCTAAGCAGTAGATCTTTGAACTTATTCTTGATTCTGTGCTGAAGTAGCAACAAGTCAGACTTTAGCAGGGCCTTCCAGGAGTTGATTGATGGATTGAGAGCTATAAAAATCTTGCCATTTCTTTGCATCCAAATATGCCTTCAATCTCCTTCACTTAATCGCTTTTAATTTACACAACAGCGCTTCAATTTAACATGAGTTCTACACAAAAAAGATACACATTGACGTTGTGAATCCATTCCCGTGATTGGTTCATTGTTTCGTTGACTGTTAACCTTCAATTTTGTGTTTATGTTTGGAGCTTTTTTAGAAGATTTTTGTCAAATTTGCATACGATCCACCGTTTAAAATTTTCTATGACCAATAGCTTCATCTTGTTGTTACACACAACTTTCATGTTGTAAGTGTTCCGTTTTGAGGACATATGCGAACATAGATAATTTCGTGATTAAGTTTGGACTCATTTTAGATGAATTTCGTCAAATTCATTGCATATGATAGATCGTTTGACACTTCCTTTGACCACTAGCTTTATCTCATTGTTTCACACAACTTTCATGTTGTAATTTTTTTATTTTGAACATAGACAAACTTGTTTTAAGTGCGGTGGTGTGAGACAAGTTCATCATGTGGACAAGTGAGATTAACCATCAGTACGCATGTAACCAAAAAACGATACATCTGGAGAGCACGGAGATGCAACCCAAAGTCATGCTTATGTTTCTACTCCCATGCGAGAAAATGCAATGTAGACAATTAAATAACGTGCGGGCAGACCTCATATCAGCTCAAGCAAGCTCTACCGTGCCAGGTTACAGACTTACAGTAAACGCCAAAAGTCAAACCGAAACCAAACACGCCTTGTATCTCATACCATTAGATTAGTAAATTTAATAGAATTTGGGGGACGGGAATAAGAAAACAGAAAGGGGACAAGAGAACATAGAAGATAGATTCGCAAGAGAGAGAGAGAGAGAGAGAGAGAGAGAGAACATAGAAGATTGGTGAGATTGAAAGTTCCGTCGGCTTCACGTACAAGGGAATAAGGATAACGTTAACTTCTAAATTGGACACTCCATCTGTCCATGGACCGGTGGGGATCAATTTGTAAACATTGATGTAGGAGTCAGACATCCAACCATAGCCGCAAACATTTTAAACCGAATTACATGAAAACCAAATGATTTTTATTTAAATCGGAGCACATTTATTACATTTTCGACAGTTTTCATTAAAAAAGTGACGGAACCTAAACCTAGCCTACAACGGCGCCCGTCCCCCACGCCCTTGTTTATAGCTTCTGGCGATCGCCAGGTTCATCTCGCCGTCTTCATGAGCGGCGTGGATAAGACCTGTTAAAGTGAAAGTGTCGTCGCCGGCGAGGAAGGGTAGAACATGGGACACAGACCAGCCCACTTGGGACTCGAGGCACCGCCGCCTACCATGCTCTAGTCCTCTTCATCGATGTCTGCAACCTGTCCATTGCCAGTCGACGATGGACGTGCACCGGCTGACACTCTCCTCGTGCCCCTGGCACGCCCGAAAGTATGTTGGCGGCGCATAGGACACACAACTGGCAGCGTTCTCGTCCTCGATCCCCTGCATCGCAAGGCTGCATCCGCGTCCGGCTGCGCCATCTCTTTGTTGCGAGCGGCGGCGTGGGCACGTGCGGCCTCATAGAGCGCCCACTGCTGCGACGAAGTTGTGGTTCACTGCAACCATAGCTGTCACTGTTGGAAATATGCCCTAGAGGCAATAATAAATTAGTTATTATTATATTTCCTTGTTCATGATAATCGTTTATTATCCATGCTATAATTGTATTGATTGGAAACTCAAATACATGTGTGGGTACATAGACAACACTGTGTCCCTAGTAAGCCTCTAGTTAACTAGCTCGTTGATCAAAAGATGGTGAAGGTTTCCTAGCCATGGACATAAGATGTCATTTGATAACGGGATCACATCATTAGGAGAATGATGTGATGGACAAGACCCAAACTATAAACGTAGCATATGATCGTGTCAGTTTATTGCTATTATTTTCTGCATGTCAAGTATCTGTTCCTATGACCATGAGATCGTGCAACTCACTTACACCGGAGGAATACCTTGTGTGTATCAAACGTCGCAACGTAACAGGGTGACTATAAAGATGCTCTACAGGTATCTCTGAGGGTGTCTGTTGGATTGGCATGGATCAAGACAGGGATTTGTTACTCCGTGTGACGGAGAGGTATCTCAGGGCCAACTCGGTAATACAACATCACAATAAGCCTTGCAAGCAATGTGACTAAAGTGTTAGCCACGAGATCTTGTATTACGGAACGAGTAAAGAGACTTGCCAATAACGAGATTGAACTAGGTATAGAGATACCAACGATCGAATCTCGGGCAAGTAACATACCGAAGAACAAAGGGAACAGCATACGGGATTAACTGAATCCTTGACATAGAGGTTCGACCGATAAAGATCTTCGTAGAATATGTAGGAGCCAATATGGGCATCCAGGTCCCGCTATTGGTTATTGATCGTAGAGGTGTCTCGGTCATGTCTACATAGTTCTCGAACCCGCAGGGTCTACACACTTAACGTTTGGTGACGATTAGTATAGTTGAGTTATTTTGTTGGTGACCGAAGGTTGTTCGGAGTCCCGGATGAGATCCCGGACATGACGAGGATCTCCGGAATAGTTCGGAGGTAAAGATTGATATATGTGATAATAGTGTTTTGATCTCCGAAAGGGTTCCGGAATTCACCGGAAGGGGTTCCGGATGTTTACCGAAGTGTTCGGGTGCAGCAACACTTTATATGAGCCAAAGGGGTAAAGCCCACGAGGTATTGGAAAGTGCAAAAGGAAGTTTTGCTGCTGCCTTAAGCGGTACTACCGCTGGTAAGGCAGTACTACCGCGTAAGCGGTACTACCGCTTGTGTGAAGCGGTACTACCGCTCGTGAGCGGTACTACCGCTTGTACGCGATACTGCTGGAATCCGAGTTGGACTCTTTCCGTGCGGGCCAAACCGACCTTGTGCGGGCAAAACCGACCTTGTGGAGGCTTTCTCTCCAAGTTTAGACCCCAGGGCTCAACATATAAATAGAGGGGCAGGGCTAACACACGGGATACATCAAGATTTCCCAAGCCGTGTGCCGGCAACCCTAACCCTCTAGTTCCTCCCGTCATAATCTCCGTAGTGCTTGGCGAAGCCCTGCAGAGATTGTTCCTCACCACCATCACCACGCCGTCATGCTGCCGGAACTCATCTACTACTTCATCATCGCTCACTGGATCGAGGAGGTGAAGGCGTCATCAAGCCGTACGTGTGTTGAACGCGGAGGTGCCGTCCGTTCGGCACTAGTTCGTGATCAGATCGAGGGACGACTTGCGATTTGGATCGCGGAGACGTTGGACTACATCAACCGCGTTTCTTAATGCTTCCGCTTAGCGATCTACAAGGGTATGTAGATTCACTCTCCCTCTCGTAGATGCTCATCACCATGGATAGATCTTGTGTGTGCGTAGGAAATTTTTTGTTTCCCATGCAACGTTTCCCAACAGTGGTATCAGAGCTAGGTCTATGCGTAGATGAGATCTCGAGTAGAACACAAAAGGGTTTTGTGGGCGTTGATATTCAGATTGCTTCCTCCCTTGGTCTTTTCTTGTTTCGGCGGTATTGTGGGATGAAGCGGCTCGGACCAACATTACTCGTACGCTTACGAGAGACCGGTTCCTTCAACTGACATGTAACTTCGTTGCATAAAGATGGCTAGCGGGTGTCTGTTTCTCCCACTTTAGTCGGATCGGATTTGACAAAGGCAGTCCTTAAGAAGGTTGAAAAGCAATTTTTATATCACCGTTGTGGTTTTTGCGTAGGTAAGAATCGTTCTTGCTAGATATCCGTAGCAACCACGTAAAACTTGCAACAACAATTAGAGGACGTCTAACTTGTTTTTGCAGGGTATGTTGTGCTGTGATATGGCCAAGTACATGATGAGATATATGTGATGTATGAGATGATCATGTGTTGTATAGAATATCACGACTTGCATGTCGATGAGTACGGCAACTGGCAGGAGCCATAGAGTTGTCTTTAATTATTTTCGCCGTTTTGCTTTACTTTATCGCTATGAGTTAGCAATAGTCGTGGAAGCAACAGTCGGCGCGACAACTTCATGGCGACACGTTGATGGAGATCAAGATGATGGAGATCATGGTGTCATGCCGGTGACGATGGAGATCATGCCGGTGCTTTGAAGATGGAGATCAAAAGCATAAGTTCATGGCCATATCATGTCACTTATGATTTGCATGTGATGTTAATCCTTTTATGCATCTTATTTTGCTTAGGACGACGGTAGCATTATAAGTTGATCCCTCACTTAAATTTCAAGATAAAATTGTGTTCTCCCCGAGTGTGCACCGTTGCGAAAGTTCGTCGTTTCGAGACACCACGTGATGATCGGGTGTGATAGACTCTACGTTTGCATACAACGGGTGCAAGCCAGTGTTGCACGTGCGGAACACTCGGGTTAAACTTGACGAGCCTAGCATGTACAGACATGGCCTCGGAACACAAGAGACCGAAAGGTCGAACATGAGTCATATAGTAGATATGATCAACATGAACATGTTCACCATTGAAACCACCTCAACTCACGTAATGATCGGACGTGAGTTGGTGGATTTGGATCATGTTACACTCGAATGACTGGAGGGATGTCAATTTGAGTGGGAGTTTTTAAGTAATATGATTAACTAAACTCATTATCTTGAACAATAGTCTAAGTTGTCTTTGCTATATTTATGTTGTAGATCATGGCTCGCGCAGTAGGACCCCTGAATTTTAATGCGTTCCTAGAGAAAGCTAAGTTGAAAGATGATGGAAGTAACTTTGTGGACTGGGCCCGTAATCTAAGGATTATCCTTACGGCTTCCCAGAAGACTTATGTCCTTGATGCACCGCTTGGTGATCCACCCGCTCCAGTTGAGTCTCTAGACGTTGTGAACGCCCGGCAGGCTCGTTCTGAAGATTACTCAATAGTTCAATGTGCAATATTGTATGGCTTAGAACCGGGACTTCAAAGACGTTTTGAACATCATGGAGCATATGAGATGTTCCAGGAGTTGAAGTTTATCTTTCAGAAGAATGCCCGGATCGAGAGGTATGAGATCTCCGATAAGTTCTATGCTTGCAAGATGGAGGAGAACGGGTCTATCAGTGATCACATACTCAGAATGTCTGGGTGCTCCACCCGTCTGGCTGAATTGGGGATGCCCCTTCCGCCAGAGGCTATCACTGACAGAGTTCTTCAATCATTGCCACCTAGCTACAAGAGCTTCGTGTTGAACTATAACATGCACGGGATGAACAAGTCAGTCGCCGAGCTGTTTGCGATGCTGAAAGCCGCTGAGTCTGAAATTCAGAAGGAGCATCAAGTGTTGATGGTCAATAAAACCACTAGTTTCAAGAAAAATGGCAAGGGTAAGAAGGGTAACTCCAAGAAGAGTGGCAAAGCAGTTGCTCCTCCCGTGAAGAAACCCAAGGCTGGACCCAAACCAGAAACTGTGTGCTTTCATTGCAAGGGAACTGGACACTGGAAGCAGAACTGATCCAAGTATTTGGCTGACAAGAAGGCGGCCAACAACAAACAAGGTATATATGATATACATGTTATTGATGTGTACCTTACCAACTCTCGTTGTAGTGCCTGGGTATTTGATACCGGTGCGGTTGCTCACATTTGCAACTCTAAACAGGAACTGCAGAATAGATGGAGGCTGGCAAAGGATGAAGTGACGATGCGCGTGGGAAATGGTTCCAAGGTTGATGTGATCGCCGTCGGCATGCTCGCTCTTCGATTACCATCGGGATTAGTGATGAACCTGAATAAATGTTATTTGGTGCCTGCGTTAAGCATGAACATTATATCTGGATCTTGTTTATTGCGAGACGGTTACGCATTTAAATCAGAGAATAATGGTTGTTCTATTTATATGAGTAATATCTTTTATGGTCATGTACCCGAAGTGAGGGGTTTATTCTTATTGAATCTTGATAGTAATGATACACATGTTCATAACATTGATGCCAAAAGATGTAGAATTGATAATGATAATACCACTTTCTTGTGGCACTGCTGTTTAGGTCATATTGGCGTAAAACGCATGAGGAAGCTCCATGCTGATGGACTTTTGGAGTTACTTGATTTTGAATCACTTGACACATGCGAGCCATGCCTCATGGGCAAGATGACTAAAACGCCGTTCTCTGGAACAATGGAACGGGCAAGTGACTTATTGGAAATCGTACATACTGATGTGTGCGGTCCGATGAGCATTGAGGCGCGCGGTGGTTATCGTTACTTTCTCACCTTCACTGATGACTTAAGTAGATATGGGTATATTTACTTAATGAAACACAAGTCTGAAACATTTGAAAAGTTCAAACAATTTCAGAGTGAAGTTGAGAATCATCATAACAAGAAGATTAAATTCCTACGATCTGATTGAGGAGGAGAATATCTGAGTTATGAGTTTGGCAGTCACTTAAGACAATGTGGAATTGTTTCACAACTGACACCGCCTGGAACACCACAGCGTAATGGTGTGTCCGAACATCGTAATCGAACCTTATTGGATATGGTGCGATCTATGATGTCTCTTGCCGATTTGCCACTATCGTTTTGGGGTTATGCATTAGAGACAACTGCATTCACTTTAAATAGGGCACCATCGAAATCCGTTGAGACGACGCCATATGAACTTTGATTTGGCAAGAAGCCAAAGCTGTCGTTTCTTAAAGTTTGGCGATGTGACGCTTATGTCAAAAAGCTTCAGCCTGAAAAGCTGGAACCCAAAGCGGAGAAATGCGTCTTCATAGGATACCCAAAAGAGACAGTTGGGTATACCTTCTACCTCAGATCCGAAGGCAAAGTGTTTGTCGCTAAAAACGGAACATTTCTTGAGAAAGAGTTTCTCTCGAAAGAATTGAGTGGGAGGAAGATAGAACTTGATGAGGTTGTTGAACCTTTACTTCAACCTGAAAGTAGGGCAGCGCAGAAAGATGTTTCTGTAGAGCCTACATCAGCTGGAGAGGAAGTTAATGATGATGATCATGAAGCTTTGGATCAAATTGCTATCGAACCTCGTAGGTCGACAAGGACGCGTACTGCTCCTGAGTGGTACGGCAACCCTGTCTTAGAGGTCATGTTGTTGGACAACGATGAACCTATGAGCTATGGAGAAGCGATGATGGGCCCGGATTCTGAGAAGTGGTTAGAGGCCATGAAATCCGAGATGGGATCCATGTATGAAAACAAAGTGTGGACTTTGGAAGTATTACCTGAAGGGCGTAAGGCCATTCAGAACAAATGGATCTTTAAGAGGAAGACGGACGTGGACGGTAATGTCACCGTCTATAAAGCTCGACTTGTGGCAAAGGGTTTTTCACAAGTTCAAGGAGTTGACTACGATGAGACCTTCTCACCCGTAGCGATGCTTAAGTCCGTCAGAATCATGTTAGCAATAGCTGCCTTTTTCGATTATGAAATTTGGCATATGGATGTCCAAACAGCGTTCCTTAACGGTTTCCTTAAGGAAGAGTTGTATATGATGCAACCAGAAGGTTTTGTCGATCCAGAGAATGCTGACAAAGTTTGCAAACTCCAGCGATCCATTTATGGACTGGTGCAAGCATCTCGGAGTTGGAATCTTTGCTTTGATGAGGTGATCAAAGCGTTCGAGTTTATACAAGTTTACGGAGAAGCTTGTATTTACAAGAAAGTGAGTGGGAGCTCTATAGCGTTTCTAATATTATATGTGGATGTCATATTACTAATTGGAAACAATATAGAAATGTTGGAAAGCGTGAAGGAATATTTGAACAAGAGTTTTTCAATGAAGGACCTAGGAGAAGCTGCTTTCATATTAGGCATCAAGATCTATAGAGATAGATCGAGACGCTTAATAGGACTTTCACAAAGCACATACCTTGACAAAGTTTTGAAGAAGTTCAAAATGGATCAGTCCAAGAAGGGGTTCTTGCCTGTATTGCAAGGTGTGAAGTTGAGTAAGACTCAATGCCCAGTGACTGCAGAAGATAGAGAAAAGATGAGTGTTGTCCCCTATGCCTCAGCCATAGGCTCTATCATGTATGCAATGCTGTGCACAAGACCCGATGTCAGCCTTGCCATAAGTATGGCCGGAAGGTTTCAAAGTGATCCAGGAGTGGAACACTGGACGACGGTCAAGAATATCCTGAAGTACCTGAAAAGGACTAAGGACATGTTTCTCGTTTATGGAGGTGATCAAGAGCTCATCGTAAAGGGTTACGTCGATGCAAGCTTTGACACTGATCCGGATGACTCTAAGTCGCAAACCGGATACGTATTTATTCTTAATGGGGGTGCGGTTAGCTGGTGCAGTTCCAAGCAAAGCGTGGTAGCTGATTCTACATGCGAAGCGGAGTACAACGCTGCCTCGGAGGCGGCGAAGGAAGGTGTCTGGATGAAGGAGTTCATGACAGATCTTGGAGTAGTGCCTAGTGCGCTTAACCCAATGACTCTGTTTTGTGATAATACTGGTGCCATTGCTCTAGCCAAGGAACCAAGATTTCACAAGAGGACCAGACACATAAAGCGACGTTTCAATTCCATCCGCGATTACATCAAGGAGGACGACATAAATATTTGCAAAGTACACACGGATCTGAATGTTGCAGATCCGATGACTAAACCTCTTCCAAGGGCTAAACATGAACAACACCAGAACTGCATGGGTGTTCGATTCATTACAATGTAAATCACATAGTGATGTGAACTAGATTATTGACTCTAGTGCAAGTGGGAAACTATTGGAAATATGCCCTAGAGGCAATAATAAATTAGTTATTATTATATTTCCTTGTTCATGATAATCGTTTATTATCCATGCTATAAATGTATTGATTGGAAACTCAAATACATGTGTGGGTACATAGACAACACTGTGTCCCTAGTAAGCCTCTAGTTAACTAGCTCGTTGATCAAAAGATGGTGAAGGTTTCCTAGCCATGGACATAAGATGTCATTTGATAACGGGATCACATCATTCGGAGAATGATGTGATGGACAAGACCCAAACTATAAACGTAGCATATGATCGTGTCAGTTTATTGCTATTGTTTTCTGCATGTCAAGTATCTGTTCCTATGACCATGAGATCGTGCAACTCAATGACACCGGAGGAATACCTTGTGTGTATCAAACGTTGCAACGTAACTGGGTGACTATAAAGATGCTCTACAGGTATCTCCGAGGGTGTCTGTTGGGTTGGCATGGATCAAGACTGGGATTTGTTACTCCGTGTGACGGAGAGGTATCTCAGGGCCCACTCGGTAATACAACATCACAATGAGCCTTGCAAGCAATGTGACTAAAGTGTTAACCACGAGATCTTGTATTACGGAACGAGTAAAGAGACTTGCCAGTAACGAGATTGAACTAGGTATAGAGATACCGACGATCGAATCTCGGGCAAGTAGCATACCGAAGAACAAAGGAAACATCATACGGGATTAACTGAATCCTTGACATAGAGGTTCGACCGATAAAGATCTTCATAGAATATGTAGGAGCCAATATGGGCATCCAGGTCCCGCTATTGGTTATTGATCGTAGAGGTGTCTCGGTCATGTCTACATAGTTCTCGAACCTGCAGGGTCTACACACTTAACGTTTGGTGACGATTAGTATAGTTGAGTTATTTTGTTGGTGACCGAAGGTTGTTCGGAGTCCCGGATGAGATCCCGGACATGACGAGGATCTCCGGAATAGTCCGGAGGTAAAGATTGATATATGTGATAATAGTGTTTTGATCTCCGGAAGGGTTCCGGAATTCACCGGAAGGGGTTCCGGATGTTTACCGAAGTGTTCGGGTGCAGCAACACTTTATATGAGCCAAAGGGGTAAAGCCCACGAGGTATTGGAAAGTGCAAAAGGAAGTTTTGCTGCTGCCTTAAGCGGTACTACCGCTGGTAAGGCAGTACTACCGCGTAAGCGGTACTACCGCTCGTGAGCGGTACTACCGCTTGTACGCAATACTGCTGGAATCCGAGTTGGACTCTTTCCGTGCGGGCCAAACCGACCTTGTGCGGGCAAAACCGACCTTGTGGAGGCTTTCTCTCCAAGTTTAGACCCCAGGGCTCAACATATAAATAGAGGGGCAGGGCTAACACACGGGATACATCAAGATTTCCCAAGCCGTGTGCCGGCAACCCTAACCCTCTAGTTCCTCCCATCATAATCTCCGTAGTGCTTGGCGAAGCCCTGCAGAGATTGTTCCTCACCACCATCACCACGCCGTCGTGCTGCCGGAACTCATCTACTACTTCATCATCGCTCGCTGGATCGAGGAGGTGAAGGCGTCATCAAGCCGTACGTGTGTTGAACGCGGAGGTGCCATCCGTTCGGCACTAGTTCGTGATCGGATCCAGGGACGACTTGCGATTTGGATCGCGGAGACGTTCGACTACATCAACCGTGTTTCTTAACGCTTCCGCTTAGCGATCTACAAGGGTATGTAGATTCACTCTCCCTCTCGTAGATGCTCATCACCATGGATAGATCTTGTGTGTGCGTAGGAAATTTTTGTTTCCCATGCAACGTTTCCCAACAGTCACTGCCTCCTTGCTCGTGCGCTTGTCGTAGATTTGACCCTCATGAGTCAATGGTGCTCGAGGAGGAAGAGGTTGTCACTCCTATGCTTATTGGAATGCCGACATAGACGCGGGCGTCGGCTGCTCCTCCGTCATGGCGATGTTGAAGTGCACCTGCGCTTGCTTCGTGGTCAAGCCAGCATGCACCGACGCAGGTTGCGGCACGGAATCGTCGTTGGAGCCCGTCTCCATCGTGGGGAGACCACCACGTAGCTGGCCGGGATACCTGCCTCGATCCGTCTGACATAACGTCTCTACCAGGCGGCCACCTCGTGCTTCTGCTCAGTCGAGAGGCTCTCGCACAACGAGTTCCCGCTCAAGATCATGGAGGATGTGGTGCACGGGAGGAGGATGTGGAGCATATGTGTTGTGGTGTGGATTAAGCCAGGTGTGGTCGCCTTTAAATAGCGGATGCCGGTGAGGCCAAGCGTCTTGATATGTCAATGCGCGGGCGCCGAAGTTGGTTGACGAGACAGTTTAATCGCGGTAGACGTACTAGATTATTTTTTGTGTACCACTTAGATTGTGGAACGGGGGTACCATTCAACAAAGTCTCCCTTCTATTTCTCACTGTTGGTCAATTAGACATTTTCATGCCATTTGAATTGCACATAGATATTTCACCAACACGAATAAGAAACCAATATCATGAGAAGTACTTTGTAAATCCATAGAGACATCTCACAACTTTATGAAATCCAAGGTAAAATAGGGATGTTGAACTACTCTATAAGAGTTTAGTCATTGGTAAGGCCTAACTTGCAAGTAACTCCACCAATTATTAAAAAGAGGTCAGTCATTGGTAAGGCCATAAGAATCACAGCAAACAGACTAAACCTTGTATCCCCCTCGGTGTATTTAATCGCATATCTTCTCATCGAATCAAATAAATACACCCACAGAAAGACCAACAGTACCTGCAATCAATCAAAGTGTATATTAGAGAAGAGAAGTACAAGTGTATAGAAAAAAAACATGAATTTATTGAATTATGTACTTAATATATACCAGAATTCTTCGAAACTCCTATTTGGATGGTTCAGTAGATAAAAAGCAGAAAGGTTTAAGCTAATATTAATTTAACCCCGCGCCTAGGCCTTCTTTCTAAGAAAATTGGTGCTTCCCTTGGTAGCTTAGGTGCTTCGCTTATATTAGATGGTGCAGTAGATAAAAGGCACAAGGTGCAACCTATGTGGGAAACTTATAAGGTGAGTCAATGATCCAGGCAACAAAATTCATCCCTAAGCAACCATATAGCCACAACAAAGCACAATGATTAGTTATCTTTGTGTACACACTCTGTTTAAAACTACGACGGGTGGGCATTTTTGCTGCGACCAGCAACCAAGCCGAGGTACACTGCAAGCTCGTCGACAGGTGCGATGCCATCAGAGCTGCAACAGCGGATGCACACTACTGCATGCGTGAAGTTGGTAAGAAATGCATGAGATGGTGGTGGCGAGGGCGATGACCGGCAGGCACACCGGCGGTGCTTCAAGGTAGGTCGCCTTGCCCGTCCATGACAGAGCAGGGTCATGGAGGATGCGTGCACGAAGGAGGATGGGGAACGAAACAATGTGAAAGTGGATGAGGTAGAATAGTTCTCATCTAATGGCCATAGATGTGCCAATCGATGGTGCATGAGCGACCGACACTTCTTGGCGCCGGCAACCAGTGCCTGGCAACGGCCAATAAAAAACTTATAGCCCTTATCAATGTGAATAAGTAATAAATACTTTTTTGTTCCAAATTACTCATCTTAGATTTGTCTAGATATTGATGTATCTAATACTAAAACGTTTATAGATACATCTATATTTAGATAAATATAAGACAATTAATTTGAAACGTGTTAGATACTTTCGACAAATTTAGAACGAGTAATTTAGGACGGAGGTTGTACAAGATAGCTACTAGTGCTCTCTTTGTTGCAAAAGAGTACTAGTTTTATTTTCTTTACCCCACGTGAAATTTCTCTCAGTTTTTTTTCATAAATTTTGGGCACAAATTTACAATTTATTTATTTTGTGTTCTACAACCTTTGTCCAAATTAGTTGACTTACATTTGTCTAGAACGTAGTCAAACTTGAAGAAAACTGATTGAAAAAAAAAACCTAAACAAAAAATGTCACAAAATGTTTTTGAAAAATTCTGATTTTTTTTGTAGATGTTCGTGTCAGTGTCACAAACATGCTTGACAATTTTCATACGAAACCGAACAGTAGTATTTCGTCGGTGAAAAAAACAAATTTGGGTGACATTTTGGGGTAACATTTGGTGTTCAAATTTGTTATTTTTGCATAGGCCACAATGTTTAACCTTTTTGCCTAAAACTTTGCAGGTGACATTTGAATGTGACTACAAATACATACAAATTTTGTTGGGATTTTTTTAACATTTGAAAAATTATTTTTCGCACGCAGGAGCACGTGCTCCCAGGAGCCAAATTGGATTTCCACTAAAACTATCACTTATACTATATAGTTTGCAGCATCACGGTGCACTCACAAGATTAGCACTCGTCATATACCATATGTTGCGGCATCTATAGCCGCGCACCCTATGTTTTCCTCTAGTGGTTGGGGTTGATTAACACGTACCCGAAAGATGAATGTGGCGATCCTCCCCGTCTTGGCGTCCGGAGGCGCCGTGGTGCGGCCGGGTCCAGTCTCGATGTCCGTCAGCAGAGGCGACTCCAGCTCCTCCTTGGATGCCTCGCCGCCGGTGCTGCACGCACAACCGCACGCTTCGCACGGCATCGATGCTCCCATGGTGAGCGAGGACGAGGACGAGCGAGCGATAACCCTAATTTTATGTTCTCCGTGTCCCGGAAAAAGAACGCTCGGTTTGATGTGCTCCTGCTCTGCCCTTTATGCGTAGGATATACATACTGGGATAGGAGGCAAATCGCGCTTCCGTCCGCCGATTTTATAACAGGTGCAGCCCTCTAAAATCCTTATATGGGCTGGCACAGAAGAGGCCGAATAACAACAGCTATTTTATTTCTTTAATGTATTCCAGAAAATGCGCTTTTATTTAACAAATCAATATATGAAAATCAGTGTATATAAACACAAAAAATATCAAATAATAAATATTCTCATATATTACAAAAATGCATGTATTTAGGAATACATATTCTTTTTTTTAAAAAGCTTGGGTTTTCAAAAACTAAATTATTAGGAAAAATGTTCTTACGTGTTAAAAAAATTCAAGTATTTCATAGAAAAATTATGAATTTTGGAAATAACTTTCATTAGAAAAATGATTATGCGATATAAAAGCTCACACATTCAAATAACTTTCACATATTTTTAAACAAAGTTTATGTGGTTTGAAAAATAAAATCATATATTTGGAAAATGTTGTCGTAAAAAAGAACACATAATTGAAAAGGAGGTAACATAGGTAAAACCGGTTTAAATTTTGGTTAAAAGAATGAAGAAACCAAAAATCTAAATTACAGAAAAAACAAGTACTATCACGGAAAAGGAAACCCATAGGAAAAAATGTAAGGAGAGTCACCGAAGCCAATGGGTCAAGGAATTACGCGACCCCGTGTGTAATTTGTCCGCATATTCTTCGCACCAAGTATATAATAGGATTTCCCCGTATTTTTCACACTCCCAACTACGTATAGCCGATGAGGCCCATACCGAAGACGACATCTAGGCTCGAAAAAAGCCCAATCATAGTTTTGACCAGGTCACTTAGGAGTTGTGACAATCTTTGTTGGGTGGCAGCCTGGCAGGCTAAGTAGGATCAAGAAATATATCTCGAAATTGATGCAGAAATTGTGCCGTTTCTTTAGAGGTTGTAGGTAACTACTAAAAACCTTTTTACCAGTGACCCCTCATCACTGACGTAATCAGGGCCACCCATTAGTGATGAGGCTTATCACTAACCAACCATGCGAGAGTAGTCAGTGACACATTGAGCCATCGGTCATAGGCATATCGCTAACCGATGTAAAAGTGACCGGTGAGTGATGATGTATTGGCGCCAACCCCGAAGCCCAAAAATGACTCGTAATCATTATTGAACGGTGCCTATACTTAGTCGATCGTTCATGATTAATGCGTCTCAAACGTATTTATATTTTTTGAAGTATTAATGGTTCATATAATTTATATATGGTTTTAACATCTTTATATTAATTTTATTGAACTAACATATTAATTCGGTATTGCCCGCCAACCACCCGCCATGGACCCCCGAGGTGAGGTGCCCGGGTGCGCACCGTCCGGGCATATCGAACGTTGCGGAGAGCCCTCGAGAGGCCCTCATGGTACGCCACCTGGAAACTGACGATGCGAAGGGCACTCTCACCCCCGGAGGCGCGAAGGAGGCAGGTACTCCAACATTCTTTATAGGTGTAATTAACATACTTTTGGAACCAATTTAGATCATTTTTCTATTATTTTTCCATACTAATCTATTAACTCAGTACCTGATGTCAGTTGTTACTTTTTTGTATTTGGACTTTATAAAAAAAAATAAATTTTATCGGGCTAAAAAAACATGAATTATTTTACACCAAAAGACTCCACTAGCCAGAAGATGGAGGCGAGGGGAGCCACCAAGTGGGCACGCGGCACCATCACGCGCCAACCCGCCTGTTGCATGGGCCTACCACGTGCCTCCTCTGTAAGTCGATTGGAGCTCTTCTTCGGCGTTAAGAAATATCTTAACATAATCAGTAAAATATCAGTCCAGTCGGAGTTACGGATCTCCGAATATTTAAAAAATGATGATTTGCAACAGAAAAGTACCGAAAACGGAAGATAGAAACTAGAGATCTATTCTAGGGGAGAGCTTCTCCAACCAGAGGGCCAAGAAAGGAGAAGAAGGAGGGGCCCCTCCCTCCTCTCCTTCAGTGGTGCCGGAATGACACCGGGGACATTGTTAGTATCTCCATGACCTTCACCAACTACTCGTCCTCTCTTTCATGGCGATGTGTGAGTAGTTCATTCTTGGGGCTGAGGGTATATACTAGTAGCTATATGTTCAATATCTCTATCTCTCTCATATGTTGTTGAAAGATTCCGATCTTGATTGTGTCATGAGCTTTGTTAATATAGTTGGATCTTATGATGTCTCCCCCTCTATTCTTTTTGTGATGAATTGAATCTTGCTCTCATTACATGATTCTTGTCTAGTATAACTTGCAGATATCTATGGTGACATTGGGGTACTCTATGCATAAAAGGTTGAATGACAATATCATATAGTGTTGTTGTAGTACAATTTCGAGGGCTACCTGCGGTGATGATAGTGGAAGTTGAATAGAAAAGGATTGTAAAGACGACTATGAGGTGGTTGGCGACATTTTGTATCAATTCTAATGAACTAATATATTAATCCAGGTGTCTGGCATAATCCGATCCAGTGTAGGCCAGCGGCCGAATAAGCCAGCGCATGCCAACAGCCGAATATGCCATGGCGACGAACAATGTGACCAACGCACGAGGTACCACACGTATGAGTAACAAAAAAACACAACATAAAGGTGGCCCTGAACGCGCCCGCGATTCACATAAAGGGGTAGGTGAGGAACACCCCGGCTCGATCGCATAGGGGCAAAACGCCAGACAGGCACTACGCGAGACACCTTGGATTGGACGGTGTAGAGAATGCACGAGGGTCAGGACGCCCTATGAAGGCGGGTACTCCATCATCCATTATAGGAATTATGAGTGTCACTAAAAGTCACACTTTAAGTTGGAGATAGTTCTAAATATATTTCTTCACATCACACTATTGCTTATAGGTCGATTGAATTTCGTGTTAGTATATTCAGATCTTGCATCTAGCTATGTAAATGTAAGATGTATGAATTAGGTTGTGGTCCAAAAGATAGGTGGCAACTTTCATCACGGTTGCCTTGTTATTCTAAGGCTGACGTGCAGCATGAACCAAGAGTAACATGATGACCCACAAGTATAGGGGGTCAATCGTAGTCCTTTCGATAAGTAAGAGTGTCGAACCCAACGAGGAGCAGGAGGAAATGACAAGCAGTTTTCAGCAAGGTAATTTCTGCAAGCACTGAAATTGTAGGTAACAGGTAGTTTGATAGCAAGATAATTGCTAACGAGCAAGTAACGGTAACGGTAAATAAAGTGCAACAAGATAGCCCAATCCTTTTGTGGCAAAGGACAGGCCAAAACGGTCTCTTATAATAAACTAGCGTTCTTGAGGGTACACGGGAGTTTCATCTAGTCAGTTTCATCATGTTTGTTTGATTTGCGTTCGCTACTTTGATAATTTGATATGTGGGTGGACCGGTGCTTGGGTGCTGTTCTTACTTGAACAAACCTCCCACTTATGATTAACCCCCTCGCAAGCATCCGCAACTACGAGAAAAGTATTAAGATAAAATCTAACCATAGCATTAAACATTTGGATCCAAATCAGCCCCTTACGAAATAGCGCATAAACTAGGGTTTAAGCTTCTGTCACTCTAGCAACCCATCATCTAATAACTACTCCACAATGCATTCCCTTAGGCCCAGAAATGGTGAAGTGCCATGTAGTCGACGTTCATATGACACCACTAAGGGAATCACAACATTCATATCATCAAAATATCGAACACATATCAACTTCACATGATTACTTGCAACATGACATCTCCCGTGACCTCAGGAACAAAGGTAACTACTCACAAATGATATTCATGCTCAAGATCAGAGGGGTATTAAATAGCATAATGGATTTGAACATATAATCTTCCACCAAATAAACCATATAGTAATCAACTACGAGATGTAATCAACAGTACTAGTCACACACAGGTACCAATCTGAGGTTCCGGTACAAAGATTGAACACAAGATGAACTAGGGTTTGAGAGGAGATGGTGCTGTTGAAGATGTTTATGAAGATTGGCCTCCCAAAGATGAGAGGGTTGTTGGTGATGACGATGGCTTCGATTTCCCCCTCCTGGAGGGAAGTTCCCCCGGCGGAATCGCTCCGTCGGAGGGCAAAAGTGCTCCTGCCCAAGTTCCACCTCGAGATGGCGGCGTTCCGTCCCGAAAGTCCCCTCTTGATTTTTTCTAGGTCAAAAGACCTTAAGTACCAGAATATGGGCACTGGAGGTGGGCCGGGCTGGCCAACCAACCAGGGCGCGCCTGGGGGGCCCGGCGCGCCCTGGTGTCTTGTGGTCACCAGGTGCCCCCCCTCCGGTAGTTATTTGCTCCAGTATTTTTTATCTATTCCAAAATAATTCCACGTGAAGTTTCAGCTTATTTGGAGATGTGCAAAATAGGTGTCTCTGACATGCTTTTTCAGGTCCAGAATTCCAGCAGCTGGCATTCTCCCTGTTTGTGTAAACCTTGCATATTATGAAAGAAAAGGCATTAGAATTACTCCATAAAGCATTATTATGCATAAAAACATTATAAATAACAGTAGGAAATCATGATGCAAAATGGACGTATCAACTCCCCCAAGCTTAGACCTTGCTTGTCCTCAAGCGAAAGCCGATATCGAGAAACATGTGCACATGGTTTGAGAGAGAGGTGTCGATAAAAACAAAATATAGACATAGTAGCATCATGCTTATTATCATAGCAGCAACAAACCTTATCATAGAACTTATTCATATAACTTTTATTATATAACTTCATCATATAACTTCTCATGAACAAGTAACAATTCATCACAACATAGAAGTATAAAGCATAAACCTTATTGAAAACCAACAAACTATGTTCTCAGTAAACTTTGCAACTACAATTCATCATATTTTCAGGAAGGGTCTTGACGTGGCTTGAGACTGCATCGGTATTTCCCCAAAGAGGAAGGGATGATGCAGCACAACAACGGTAAGTATTTCCCTCAGTTATGAAACCAAGGTATCGAACGAGTAGGAGGATCACCAACACTATGTAAACAACACCTGCACACAAAGAACAAATACTTGCAACCCGACGCGAAAGAGAGGTTGTCAATCTCTCTACGGTAAAAAGATAGATTAGGATAAGATAGATTGGATAGATAGATCTCTCAAGAACACAAAATAAAAGAGGCAAATAAAAAGTGCAGCAAGGTATTTTTGGGTTTTTGGAATAATAGATCTGAAAACAAAAGCGGCAAAAAGATAGATCGGAAAGCAATATGTTGGAAAAGTAGACCCGGGGGCCGTAGGATTCACTAGTGGCTTCTCTCATGAGTATAGCACACGGTGGGTGAACAAATTACTGTTGGACAATTGATAGAAGATCAAATAATCATGACGATATCCAAGGCGATGATCATTATATAGGCATCACGTCCAAGATAGATAGACCGACTCCTGCCTGCATCTACCTCTATTACTCCACACATCGACCGCTATCCAGCATGCATCTAGTGTATTAAGTTCATGGAAAAACGGAGTAATGCAATAAGAACGATGACATGATATAGACAAGATCTATTCATGTAGGAATAGACCCAATCTTGTTATCCTTAATAGCAACGATACATGCGTGTCTTGCTGCCCCTTCTGTCAATGGGAGAGGACACCGCAAGATCGAACCCATCACAAAGCACCTCTTCCCATGGCAAGAAAAATCGATCTAGTCGTCTTAACTAAACCAAAGATTCGAAGAAGAAATACGATGCTATAAGAAATCATGCATATAAGAGATCAAAGAAGACTCAAATAATATTCATGGATAGAAACTGATCATGAACTCAAAATTCATCGGATCCCAACAAGCACACCGCAAAAAGTCATTACATCAAATAGATATCCAAGAGACCATTGTATTGAGAATCAAGAGAGAGAGAGAAAGCCATCTAGCTACTGCCTACGGACCCGTAGGTCTATGGTGAACTACTCACGCATCATCGGAGAGGCACCAATGAGGATGATGAACCCCTCCGTGATGGTGTTAGATTGAATCTCGTGGTTCTAGAACTTACGGCGGCTGGAAGTATTTTTCGTCGACTCCTCTAGGGTTTCTGGAATATTTTGGTATTTATAGAGCTCAGAGGCGGTGGAGGGGACTCCCGAGGCGGCCACAACCCACCAGGGCGCGCCGGGGGCCTCTAGCGCACCCTGGTGTCTTGTGGGCGGCCTCGGCCCCCTCTCGGGTACGTCTTTGGCCCACTAGCTTCCTTCTGGTCCAAAAAAATTCTCCAAAAAGTTTCATCGTGATAGGACTCCGGTTGGTACTGATATTCTGCGAAGTAAAATACAAGCAAAAAACAACAACTGGCACCTGGCACTATGTCAATAGGTTAGTCCCAAAAAATGATATAAAGTTGCTATAAAATGAATGTAAAACATCCAGGAATGATAATATTACAGCATGAACAATAAAAAATTATAGATACATTGGAGACGTATCAGCATCCCCAAGCTTAATTCATACTCGTCCTCGAGTAGGTAAATGATAAAAACAGAATTTTTGTTGTGGAATGTTGCCTAACATGTTCATCACATATTCTTTTCTTTTGTAGCATGGACATTTGGACTTTTAGATAGTTCAAAGCAATAGTCTAGTTTAGTCATGAAGACTTTAATACTCAAGCATGCCAACAAGCAGCCATGTCTTTCAAAATATCAACACTAAAGAAAGTTATCCCTAGCCCATCATGCTCAATCATTGCTCCATTCATGAAATACACTCAAATATTAACTACACACAATGCACAAGTATGATCATAGTGCCCCCTAGTTGGTGCTTTATAAGAGAACATGGAGACTCACATAAAAAGTAAAAATTGCATAAAGTAAATAGATAGGCCCTTTGCAGAAGGAAGTAGGGATTTGTAGAGGTGCCAGAGCTCAAAGCTTAAATTGAGAGAGAAAAATATTTTGGGTGGCATGCCTTTCCTGTCAACGAAAACGACAAAGTAGTTCTCAATACTTTCCATGCTAGATACATCATAGGCGATTCCCAAAAATAAAGTAAAGTTTATTCCTTTTTCCACCATTCTTTCACAATCCATGTCTAGCCGTATCCACGGTTGCCATCCATACCAACACCTTCCAAGGAATTTATTAATTGACAATATAAAGTAAATTTCCTTTTCATTTCGGGACTGGGCATCCCTATTACCGCCGTACTCTCGTGCAATGACAAGTGAATAAACACTCATCTTGAGAATAACACATCTAGCATGGAAAAATATTGGACACCCCCTACCATTTCATGAGCGGTACGAGCACACAAAAAGGAAATTTATTTTGAAAATTAGAGATGGCACATACAAATTTGCTTAGAACGGCATGGAAATACCGCATATAGGTAGGTATGGTGGACTCACAAGGCAAAAGTAGTTTTAAGGATTTTGGATGCACAATAGTATTTCTACTTAGTACAAGTGGAGGCTAGCAAATAGATTGAGAAGCAACCAACCAAGAAACGAAAATTCACATAAATGGGCATTACGCATAACTAACACCGAATAATGCACCATAAGTAGGATTTAATTTCATTTCATAACTATTGACTTTCGTGCTTGCATAGGGAATCACAAACCTTAACACCAATATTCTTACTAAAGCATAATTACTCACCAACATGACTCACATATCACTATCATTATGTCTCAAAACTATTACAAGGAATCAAGTTTAATTTGTCCAATGATCTTCATGAAAGTTTTTATTATATCCCTCTTGAATATCTATCACTTTGGGACTAGTTTCATATATTGTCATTGCTTTTGACATGCTCAAACAAATTTAAGTGAAGAACATGAGCATAAAAATTTCATCTCTCAAAATAGTATAAGTGAGGCGTGAGAGAATTTCTTCAAAAATTACTAACTCTCAAATTAATCGAAGTGAAGCATGAGAGTGTTTCTTCAAAAATTTAAAAGCACACCGTGCTCAAAAATATATAAGTGAAGCACTAGAGCAATTCCATAGCTCAAAAAATTTAAGTGAAGCATATAGAGCAATTCTAACAAATCATAGCATAATTTTGGCTCTCTCAAATAGGTGTGTCCAGCAAGGATACTTGTGACAAACTAAAAGAAAATCAAGCAAAGACTCAAATAATACAAGATGCTCCAAGCAAAACTCATGATATGTGACGAATAAAAATATAGCTCCAAGTAAAATACCGATGGTCGTTAGAAGAAAGAGGGGATGCCACTTGGGGCATCCCCAAGCTTAGTTACTTGTTTCTCCTTGTATATTATCTTGGGGGTGCTGTAGCATCCCCAAGATTAGGCTCTTTTCACTCCTTATTACTTCATCCATCGTGATCTCACCCAAAACTTGAAAACTTCAATCACACAAAACTGAACAAAACCTTCGTGAGATCCGTTAGTATAATAAAGAAAATCACCACTGTAAGTAATGTTGAAAAACCATTCATATTTTATTATTGCATTATATATATTTTATTCTAACTTTACCATGGCTTATACCATTCAATACAAACCATAGATTCATCAAAACAAGCACACAATGCAACGAAAACAGAATCTGTCAAAAACAGAACAGTCTGTAGTAATCTATACTCTAACCATACTTATGTAACCCCAAAAATTCTGAACAATTAGGAAAACATAAAGAATTTGTATAGAAATACGGTGTTAAAATTTCAGCTCATTATCACGCTCCATTAAAAAATGAAAATTCATGGACTGGAGTCAAAGTTTCTGTTTCAGATTCAGCATTGTTTCTACTCATCTTGTGAATCATCCTAAAGGCTTTACTTGGCACAAACACTAATTAAAACATAAAAAACACAATCATAACAATATCATAATTGTGTCAACACTCAAAAACAGAAAGAAAAAGATGAAAATAAATTTATTCATTGGGTTGCCTCCCAACAAGCGCTATCGTTTTACGCCCCTAGCTAGGCATAAAGCATAGATTCAAGTGTTGTAATCTTTGGTTTTCAAATCCTCAATCACACAACTAGATTTCTTCAAGAATTTAGCATGCACACTCTCAATGACAATACTTCTAGGAATAAGACCAAAAAATTCATTCTTGTAAGTAGGGTCTTTTACTATTTCAACAAAATTGGGATGAATACTAATCATTTTAAGATCTCCCTTGTGGCTATTAGATGTAGCACCTTTGTTCTTAGTGACTTGCGTGGTCTTGCAAATATTTACGGGAGTTTTTTCAATAGTTTTAATAGAAGAAAAGGCCGAACTCAAGTTACTAAAAATTTCTTCCAACTTATCAATCCGGTAGGGACTTTCTTCTATTCTTTCGTTAACTACGGTTTCCTTTACCTTCAATAATTTAAAGGCATCTCCCGCTTTTGACCCAATTTTATTAGCAAGATTATGCATTCTCTTATCCAAATTTTCAAGATGTTCTTTGGTAATCATCTTCTTTTCAATAGCATCTAGCCTTTCCATAACATGTTCGAGAATTAAGGTTGTTCCATTGATCATGAGAGATGGTGAACCCACTAAATTTCCCATAGCATTAAAAGCGTCCAAAGATGGACACATCAAGAAATTCCCACCGGTAATCATATCAAGGATGAACCTATACCATGTGGTAATGCCCACATAAAAACTGCGAAGAAGAACATCGATAGATTGCTTATGAATAGATCTATTATGAGCATTGCAAATCCTATACCAAGCATCTTTTAGGTTCTCCCCTCCCCTTTGCTTAAAATTTAGAACTTCATTCTCGGGAGTACACGCAATAGAGGAAGAACTAGCCATAACAACTAGGTAGGCAAACAAGAGATCTGACGAGAAAAAGGCAAACGAAAAAGAGGGCGAATAAAACTGCAAATTTGTGAAGTGGGGGAGAGGAAAACGAGAGGCAAATGGCAAATAATGTAATTGCAAGGAGATGAGATTTGTGATTAGGAACCTGATAGATGTTGATGATGTCTCCCCGGCAAACGGCGCCAGAAATTCCTTTTGACGTGGCTTGAGACCGCGTCAGTATTTCCCCAAAGAGGAAGGGATGATGCAACACAGCGATGGTAAGTATGTCCCTCAGTTATGAAACCAAGATTATCGAACCAGTAGGAGAACCACGCAACAACATGTAAACGGTACCTGCACACAAAGAACAAATACTTGCAACCCAACGCGTAAGAGAGGTTGTCAATCTCTCCACGGTAAAAAGATAGATTAGATTTTAATAGATTGGATAGATAGATCGCACAAGAACACAAAATAAAAGAGGCAAATAAAAAGTGCAGCAAGGTATTTTTGGGTTTTTGGAATAATAGATCTGAAAACAAAAGGCGACAAAAGATAGACCGGAAAGCAATATGTTGGAAAAGTAGACCCAGTGGCCATAGGTTTCACTAGTGGCTTCTCTCATGAGTATAGCACACGGTGGGTAAACAAATTACTGTTAGGCAATTGATAGAAGATTAAATAATCATGACGATATCCAAGGCGATGATCATTATATAGGCATCACGTCCAAGAATAGTAGACCAAAACGATTCTGCATCTACTACTATTACTCCAGACATCGAACGCTATCCAGCATGCATCTAGTGTGTTAAGTTCATGGGAAAACGGAGTAAAGCAATAAGAACGGTGACATGATGTAGACAAGATCTATTCATGTAGGAATAGACCCCATCTTGTTATCCTTAATAGCAACGATACATGCGTGCCTCGCTGCCCCTTCTGTCACTGGGTGAGGACACAGCAAGATTGAACCCATTACAAAGCACCTCTTCCCATGGCAAGAAAAATCGATCTTGTTGGCCTAACTAAACCAAAGATTCGAACAAGAAATACGAGGCTATAAGCAATCATGCATATAAGATATCAATGAAGACTCAAATAATATTCATGGATAGAAACTGATCATGAACTCAAAATTCATTGGATCCCAACAAACACACCGCAAAAAGTCATTACATCAAATATATCTCCAAGAGAACATTGTATTGAGAATCAAAAGAGAGAGAGAAAGCCATCTAGCTACTGCCTACGGACCCGTAGGTCTATGGTGGACTACTCACACATCATCGGAGAGGCACCAATGAGGATGATGAACCCCTCTGTGATGGTGTTAGATTGGATCTCGCGAACTTGCGGCGGCTGGAAGTAATTTTCGTCGACTCCTCTAGGGTTTCTGGAATATTTTGGTATTTATAGATCTTAGAGGCGGTGGAGGGGACTCTCGAGGCGCCCAGAACCCACCAGGGCGCGCCGGGGGCCTCTGGCGTGCCCTGGTGTCTTGTGGGCGGCCTGGGCCCCTCCCGGTTACGTCTTTGGCCCACTGGCTTCCTTCTGGTCCAAAAAAACTCTCCAAAAAGTTTCATCGCGATTAGACTCCGTTTGGTACTGATATTCTGCGAAGTAAAATACAAGCAAAAAACAACAACTGGCACTTGGCACTATGTCAATAGGTTAGTCCCACAAAATGATATAAAGTTGCTATAAAATGAATGTAAAACATGCAAGAATGATAATATAACTATCGGCGTTCTGGGAACGGGGGTACCCAGACCTGCCAGCCTGCGGCCCAGGGCGTGGCCCACTTCAATAGTCAAGCGCGGCCCAGTGCAGCCTCACTCAAGACAAGGCCCTCGCGAGAGCCCCACCCTCGCGAGGAGGACGACGCCAAGACCCCCGGAAGGAGGAGGCCTCCCCAGGCCCCCTCCTGAGTGGCGGAGATCTCTATGCAATACTCGGCCTCGGGAGGTTGAGGATGACGCAAGCCGGGCCAGGCGGGCACTAGCGCGCACAGCAGAGACAGTTTCCTCTTTGGTGCAAAGGAGGCAAAGGCGTACGCAGGGCCAAAACACCCCCCAGAGGTTTCCATTCCAGTGCAACGAGACCAAGACCACGAGCCCAGCAGGACGGACGTCATCGCCGAGCCCACTTCTGCATCACCACCGGCTACTTTGTAGGCGAAGACCACCTTTCGTCAGGATAAGATGTACTCCTTGTCCCCCTTCGAATTTGGTCGTTGTGGGATCCCTTCCCGCCATAGCGATAAGGGAAGAGGACCCGAGCTGCTATAAATAGAGGCTAGGCTGCTCCGTAGAGGAGGACGGACAAAACACCACCCGAGCACCCTCACGAGGTGACCCACTACTGTACTAGTTCATCCACCAACCTCCTCGTGAGGCAATCCACCAAAAGGCAGGAGTAGGGTTTTACGCTTCGCAGCGGCCCGAACCTGGGTAAATCCTCGTGTGCTGATCTTCTTCCCGGGAGTGTGCGGGTTCGTTGGGCTAGGCTGTCGAGCTATGAGCTAGAGGTTGAAGCTGTTGGGGATCTTCGCACACGCCCCTGAGTTCGAACCTGTTCGGGTTTTGCGGAGCCTGAAATCCGACATTTGGCCCGCCAGGTAGGGGGCGTGTCGGAGTCTTCTACAAGCTTCGCCTCTTCTCCGCTCCGCTGTTTCGATGGCCGACGCCCGACAAGCTTCCTTAGGCCCCGGCGGATCCGCCTTCACCAACCTCGCCGCTACTACCCAAGACATACGCCCTGGCAGCTCGGTGCTGGGCAGTCGTTACCAGGCCACCAGCGTCGTCTCCACCGCCGTCCCTGCTCGTGCCGGCCAGGCGTGCGGCGCCCACGGGACCGACATCACCCCGTACCCACGTGGGAAACCTCAACGCGCATGATGCGCTGCTGATGGCGAGTGAGTTGCTTCACCATCGCCCGACGCACGGGGGCTTCGACGCCTGGGCTGACCACATCGCCGAGTTGGTCACCTGCGCAAGGAGGGTCTGGGTTCCGCACCACTCTTCTCGACCCCCGACGCAGCGTGCCGGGGGCTCGCTCGCCGTACCGCTCACCTCATCGGCAGACGGCATGCCTGCCCCATGCCCGGGCGGGCCCGGGCAAGGCCCGCCGCACGCCGTGCTCCTTCTCCTCTGGATCCCGGTGACCGGCTTCGGGGTGCCGTCCAGCCCCGCAGGTGGTGCCTTCGAAGAAGGTGACGGGACGCTTCGCGCGCGCCTCAACGCGCGCACTCATACCCCGGTGGATCATTAACAGACTGGGTCGTCCCGGCGCGAGCGCGCCAACCGGCACAGGGACCAGGCGGCTCAGACTTCCGGGCAGGCAGGTAACCATAACGGCGGCGCGGTGGATTACTAGGGAGGCAACCCATGTCAAGACATGCGCGACCAACCTCGCGGCGACGGCAGAGGTAAGCAGCTTCGGGCGGAGGCTCGTCGCAGGAGGGTCTGTGGGCCGCGCGTCCAGGGCGTCATCGCCTTGCCGCCCAGGGAGGCTGCCCATGGGGCGCGCGGAGACAGTTCAGGAGGAAGCCAAGGCCTTTACACAGAGGCCTATGTTCCGAGCTGTGTCGTACCTGCGGATGGTGTCGTGGATCACGCGCCCCCCGCGGGTGCCAGCATCCTCCCGGAGTAGGGAGATGTCCCAGACGCCCTCTCCAAGCCGGGCCTAGGGGCTTCCACTGAGGGGGCACCGGGCCAGGTTGGTGCCCACGAGGGGGCGTCCCGAGATGCGTGGGGGCGCGACTCAGCTGCCGCCATCGCGAGCAAGCAGCACGCAGCCGAGCCCTCTGGGCCACAGGGGCTACCGCCTAGGGGGATCGGCAGGATACGAGCAGCGCGGGCCACACGCGGCAACGGGGGCGCCAGCGCAGCCCTCGGGAGGCAGGGCCTCGCGAGGTCCTCGGGTCGTGGCCTGGCCGGTGCCCCGACACCTCACGAGGCGGCTTCACTAACACAGCACCCCTATGGCTACGCTGGGTGCATTGTGCTCATGTTTGGGCCGCGGGAGCGCAATCCCGCGGCTACGCGGGGAACAATGCACTCAGGTTTGGGCTGTAGGGGCGCGCAACCGCGCAGAAATGCGCGGGATGGCTCTTGACTGAGTTGGGAGCACCTAGGCCGTGCGCCCGGGGGCTTGCCCAGCTATCTTCGGCCGTGACACTCTCACGTAATAATGAGTGGGCTGTATACGCCCAGAGCCCCCCGAGGACGCGGAGGGGTTCCATCCCATGCCCAAGTGGAAGCCCCATGCTCCGCGCTGGCGGACAACACTGTCCTCCAATGACTATGCCCACGCCTAGTGGAAGCCCTATGCTCCACGCTGGGGGAAGACGAAGATGAAGACTAGCCTAGGTGCCGGACGCGGCTGTTTCTTGTTTCTTTTTGCGTTTGAATTGCCACTTTTTGAAATGAAACTCGAAAGTTTCATAACTCTATTTGAAAAAAGGGGTGGGAATTTTCTCTCTTTGCGATTTCTTTTTCTGGTCTTGAAGTCTCGTTTTCTGAATCGACACCTGTCGGTCTCCCCCTCACGCACCCCGCGTGCGGGGACGGCACGGGCACGGTGTGCACACCTTGCCAAGGCCCTGGCACCTTGGTCCTCGCGTGGCGCCTCTGGGCAAGCCGGCAAGGGCCTGTTATCTCGGAAGCATCCGTCTTTTAGCGGTCGACCCTCGCTCCGGGGCTTCGGCTACGGCCCGGGGCGCAACATGGAGCCTCGGGAGGCTCAGGCACCTCCCAGGGCAGGAACCGGCAAAAAGGTATGGGAGCCGCTCGAGCGTCAAGGGGGACTCCTGAGCAACACGCCTCAGGAGCCTCACTAGTCACGTAGCCCCATGCCCCTTGGTCTCGTCCTGGTGATCCGGACGCCCCAACGGCGGTCGAGGTATGCGCGAGATTGGGCCCTGCCGATGTAGAGCGCTGCTTGAGCGTCAAGGGGGACTCCTGAGCAACGCGCCTCAGGAGCCTCGCTGATCGTGTAGCTCCTCGCCCCTTGGTCTCATCCTGGTGATCCGGACGCCCCAACGGCGGTCGAGGTATGCGCGGGATTGGGCCCCACCGACGTAGAGTGCCGAAAGGGCTCCTAAACCATTCCGCTCGCAAGGAAGAAGCCCTCCCTGGCGGGATCCTCAAGCTCCCTAGACGCCCCAGCTGCACCTCACAACGCACAAGCTCGCCACGGCCCACCAAGCTAAGTACCCCGACCGTAAAGAGCAGAAACTTTTTGATCCGATGATAGCCTGAGTGCTGGGTATGAGACAGGAACGCTAACATGAGAATGCAGGCGCTACAGTTTATTACGTGCCCCCATCAGGCCTCTTGTGGCTCCAGGTACAGGGAAGGGCAGCGCGAAGGAAGGAATGCAGCCTCTCTAGGCGTCGTCACTAAAACCCCGGTCTTGGGGCGGCACCATCCACCTCAGGAGGGTCTGCCTCGTGAGGCCCCGACGGGCCGTCATCGCTGGGCGTAGTGCGACACCTCAGCGGACCTAACGAAGAGCGTCAGGCGCGGAGCAGCAGCACAGCGGTACGGGCGAAGGTGCGAGGGAGTGCTCGGTGCCGCACAAACGATGACACAAAACTCCACGGAAGAGACGAGGGCGCGTCACACAAAACAAGCAACTGACGGTTTAAAAGAAGAATGAGGAAGATGAAGGTAAAACACAAAAGTTTAACGCCCTCAGAGGCCAAGTGCTTCTTGATGTAACAGGAACCAGAGGAAGAAAACAGGGGAAGCCTAGGCAGAGGAGCCGCTGTCACCATCCAGACCCCCGCCCGCCTCGGCGCCGGAGTCGTCGCCCTCGTCTGAGGAAGGCTCTTGGACAAACCGTTCCACCAGGGACTGCACGTGCAGGCGCACCTCATCCCTGAGGGGCCTTTGGAGCTCCTCAGGCACCGGCTCCATGACGCGGGGGAGATCAAGCTCCGGGACGTGACGGCGTAGGTTGGAGAAGACGCGCGTCAGCGCAATGTCCAGGAGGTCGCGCGCGTTGGACATGTTGTCCTCGTCCACCCGAGATACGCCGGTCTCCAGCGCCTCCACCACCTTGCCGAAGAAGTTAGGGTAGCCTCCGTCGCCGTGTGTGCACAGAACCGGCCCACTGCACCAACCGCGCGGTGGGCAATGTCCAGTTACTGCTTGGCGCGCTGCGCCTCCACCATCTTCGCGTGCGCTGCCTCAACCTGGGCGGCCTGCACAGCATCAGCTGCCCCCTTGATCTGGGCCTGGAGGGACGCCAGCTCCGCCTGGGCCTCCTCCTCGCCCCTGAGCACGGCCTGGAGGGCGGCCTCGGCGTCCGCCAGCTCGGCCCTCAATGCGTCCGCTTCCTCCTGGAGCTCGTGAATCCTGCGCCTCTTGGGCGCATGCGCCCTGGGAGGAGGAAACAATTAGGTCCGGCGTGTCGGGCGTGATTGCAAGAGAAGGGGGTGGGTGATGGAACACTTACTCGTCGATGATGGCCCAACGCCGGTGAGCTTGGGCCGGCCTCGAAGGCCCCCCGCCGCTTCCTCCAGAGGCCAGCGGTGGAGCCGAGGACCCCGTGCGCTTCCCCGCACCTGCTGCATTCCCTCCAGATGCCATGGAGGATAAGGGAAGAGAGGAGGATGAGAAAGATATCTTTGGAAGGATGGGAAGCGAGAAGGCGCGACAGGATGACATGACCCCCCGGACGGGGCGGGTTTATAGGCGCAACCGCGGCCCATGGGGCATCGTGGGGAGTGGAGGCACCGTGCGCTCCTTGGGCGCCATGCGCCAGGCTCGGTTGGCCTGCAGCCCTGCTTCACATCGCTTCATCTGCCCTCATCGGGTCACATCCGCATGGACCGAGGAGGGGGAAGACACAAGGAGACAGCAGCATTCAAGGAAGAACAATGATGGCCGACGCGGCGCGCAGGCTTCGCGTCAGCCTGACTCGGGGCGGTTCCCGACGTCTTCGGGGAGCGGAGGCGCCCTCGTCTCATTGTTCGCCACGCGTCAGGTTGGGCCCGCAGGCGATTGGGGCCCGCGGCGCTCAGGCCGGCTACTTCGGTTTCGCCCCAAGGCCAACCCAAGCGCGCCTTGGGCCCGAGGGCTACTGTCGGCGTTCTGGGAACGGGGGTACCCAGACCTGCCAGCCTGCAGCCCAGGGCGTGGCCCACTTCAATAGCCAAGCGCGGCCCAGTGCGGCCTCACTCAAGACAAGGCCCTCGCGAGAGCCCCACCCTCGCGAGGAGGACGACGCCAAGACCCCCGGAAGGAGGAGGCCTCCCCAGGCCCCCTCCTGAGTGGCAGAGATCTCTATGCAATACTCGGCCTCGGGAGGTCGAGGATAACGCAAGCCGGGCCAGGCGGGCACCAGTGTGCACAGCAGAGACAGTTTCCTCTTTGGTGCAAAGGAGGCAAAGGCGTACGCAGGTTCCCAAAGCACCCCCCAAAGGTTTCCATTACGGCGCAACGAGACCAAGACCACGAGCCCAGCAGGACGGATGTCATCGTCGAGCCCACTTCTGCATCACCACCGGCTACTTTGCAGACGAAGACCACCTTTCGTCAGGATAAGATGTACTCCTTGTCCCCCTTCAAATTTGGCCGTTGTGGGATCCCTTCCCGCCATAGCGATAAGGGAAGAGGACCCAGGCCGCTATAAATAGAGGCTAGGCTGGTTCGTAGAGGAGGACGGACAAAACACCACCCGAGCACCCTCGCGAGGTGACCCACCACTTTACTAGTTCATCCACCAACCTCCTCATGAGGCAATCCACCAAAAGGCAGGAGTAGGGTTTTACGCTTCGCATCGGCCCGAACCTGGGTAAATCCTCGTGTGCTGATCTTCTTCCCGGGAGTGTGCGGGGTCGTTGGGCTAGGCTGTCGAGCTATGAGCTAGAGGTTGAAGCTGTTGGGGATCTTCGCACACGCCCCTGAGTTCGAACCTCTTCGGGTTTTGCGGAGCCCGAAATTCGACAATAACAGCATGGAACAATAAAAAATTATAGATACGTTGGAGACGTATCAGGCAACTAGTAAGAACCGTTCTTACCTACGCAAAGCTGGTGATATTCAATTTGCTATTTAACCTTCTACACGGACCGCCTCTGTCGAATCCGATTCAACTAAAGTGGGAGCGACAGACACCCGCCAGCCACCTTTATGCAACTAGGTTACATGTCACTCGGTGGAACCGGTCTCACGTACGTGGACAAGTAAGGTTGGTCTGGGCCGCTTCATCCCACAATACCGTCGAATCAAGATAAGACAAAGGAAGTAAGCAATCTAAACATCAATGCCCACAAAATCTTTTTGTGTTCTACTCGTGCATGTTATCTACGCATAGACCTAGCTCATGATGCCACTGTTGGGGAACATTGTATGGGAAAAAATTTCCTATGAACACCCAAGATCTATCTATGGAGATCAACAGCGATGAGAGGGGGAGTGCATCTACATACCCTTGTAGATCGCTAAGCGGAAAGCGTTAAGAATCACAGTTGATGTAGTCGAACGTCTTCGCGATCCAATCACGATCCGTCCTGCGTTCCAATCATGATCTAGTGCCGAACGGACGGCACCTCCGGGTTCATCACACGTACAGCTCGATGACGTCCTTCACCTCCTTGATCCAGCAAGCGAGGGCGGAGAGGTAGAAGAGTTCTCTGGCAGCACGACGGTGTGGTGACGGTGGTGGTGGAGCTGTCCCGGCAGGGCTTCGGCAAGCGCTGCCGCGACGAACTAGAGGAGAAAATGATCTAGGGGAGACAGAGAGCTGCGTCGTGGCTTATGGTGCGACTGCCCTCCCTCTCCTATCATATACATAGGGGGAAGGGAGGAGGGGCCGGCGCCCTAGGGTTCCCTCCCTAGGCGGGTGGCGGCAAAGGTGGGGCGGCGCCCCAAGGGTGGCTTGGCCCCCAAGCTAGGGTGGCCGCCCCCTTTAGGGTTTCCCCCACCAGCCCCTTAGCCGCATGGGCCCAAGTGGGAGGGTTGCCTAGCCCACCAGGGGCTGGTGAGGCCCCCTCACAGCCCATGTGGCCTCCCGGGGTGGGTGGACCCCTTTCGGTGGACCCCAGAACCCTTCGGCACTCCCCGTACACTAGCGATGACGCCCGAATTCCTTCCGGTGACCAAAACGGAACTTCCAATATATCATTCTTTACCATCGGACCCTTCCGGAACTCCTCGTGACATCCGGGATCTCATCCGGGACTCCGAACAACTTTCGGTCACCAACATATATAACTCAACAATATCGAATCGTCACCGAACATTAAGTGTGCAGACCCTGCGGGTTCAAGAACTATGCAGACATGACCGAGACACCTCTACGGACAATAACCAATAGCGGGACCTGGATGCCCATATTGGTTCCTACATATTCTACGAAGATCTTTATCGGTCGAACCACGATGTCAAGGATTCAATCAATCCCGTATATAGTTCCCTTTGTCCATCGGTATGTTACTTGCCCGAGATTCGATCGTCGGTATCTCCATACCTAGTTCAATCTCGTTACCGGAAAGTCTCTTTACTCATTCCGTAATACAAGATCCCGTGACTAACTCCTTAGTCACATTGCTTGCAAGCTTCTTGTGATGCTGTATTACCGAGTGGGCCCACAGATACCTCTCCGTCATACGAAGTGACAAATCCCAGTCTCGATTCACGCGAACCCAATAGACACCCTCGGAGATACCTGTAGAGCACCTTTATAGTCACCCAGTTACGTTGTGATGTTTGATACACATAAGGCATTCCTCCGATGTCCGGGAGTTGCATGATCTCATGGTCGTAGGAACTGATTCTTGACATGGACAAAGCAGTAGCAATAAACTAGAACAATAAAATGCTATGCTTACGGTTGGGTCTTTGTCCATCACATCATTCTTCTAATGATGTGATCCCATTATCAAATGACAACTCATGTCCATGGTCAGGAAACCTTAACCATCTTTGATCAACGAGCTAGTCTAGTAGAGGCTCACCAGGGAGACAATGTTTTCTATGCATCCACACATGTATGTGAGTTTTCAATCAATACAATTATAGCATGGATAATAAACGATTATCATGAACAAGGAAATATGATAATAACTATTTTATGATTGCCTCTAGGGCATATTTCCAATAGGGTGGGTGAGCATGTCCAGCGGCCGACACGGCGCCGGCGGTTGAGGGGTTAAGCTCGGGTGGCTAACACAGCATCGACGCCCAAGCGGCCAGGCCCGGGCGGACAACACAACACCGTGCGTGTGACAGTCATACGGTGGCGAAGACGTAGGTGATGCAGGAGTCCTGTTCGGAGCGGGGCAGCAACGGCCGGCGCAGTTCGACGGGTGGGCAGACGCGCGGACGACTGTCATACAGGCCATTGCGGTGCGCAAGGCCACCTGGTCAAAGTTGAGGATGGGTGGTCGCGGCGATGGCAGCGATGGCCGACACAGAGCGACGGGCAGGAAAACGCGCAAACGACGACCGTGACGGGCCGACGCGGTGCGCGAGGCTGCCTAGTCGGAGTAGAGGCCGGGTGGTCGTGCAGATGTCGGAGTAGATGTGCGGGGTCGGCAGCGGCGGCGAGCGACGCAAACCGATCTTAGATCAGAAAACCAAAAAGAAAACGCTGATTCATGCGACCGGCGGGAGAAAGAAAAACCCTGATCAAGAGAGCGGGAAAAGGGCTCTCTAGGGCAGCCGGTGAACACGATCGGTGGACGAACCCTAGGTACGGGCAGCGTGGCCCCATAGGCGATGATGGAGGCCGATGGCGTGGCTTGTGTCTGCGTCGGTATTTCCCCAAAGATCAAGGGATGATGCAGCACAGCGACGGTAAGTATTTCCCTCAGTTATGAAACCAAGGTATCGAACCAGTAGGAGGATCACCACCACCTAATAAACAGCACCTGCACACAAAGAACAAATACTTGCAACCCGACGCGAAAGAGAGGTTGTCGATCTCTCCACGGTAAAAAGATAGATTAGGATATGATAGATTGCAGAGATAGACCTCTCAAGAACTCAAAATAAAATGGGTAAATAAAAAGTGCAGCAAGGTATTTTTGGGTTTTTGGAATAATAGATCTGAGCACAAAAGCGGCAAAAAGATAGATCAGAAAGCAATATGTTGGAAAAGTAGACCCCGGGGCCGTAGGTTTCACTAGTGGCTTCTCTCATGAGTATAGCACACGGTGGGTGAACAAATTACTGTTGGGCAATTGATAGAAGATCAAATAATCATGACGATATCCAAGGCGATGATCATTATATAGGCATCACGTCCAAGATAAGTAGACTGACTCCTGCCTGCATGTACTACTATTACTGCACACATCGACCGCTATCCAGCATGCATCTTGTGTATTAAGTTCATGGAAAAACGGAGTAATGCAATAAGAACGATGACATGATGTAGACAAGATCTATTCATGTAGGAATAGACCCCCATCTTGTTATCCTTAATAGCAACGATACATGCGTACCTCGCTGCCCCTTCTGTCACTAGGAGAGGACACAGCAAGATCGAACCCATCACAAAGCACCTCGTCCCATGGCAAAAAAAAATTAATCTAGTTGGCCTAACTAAACCAAAGATTCAAAGAAGAAATACGAGGCTATAAGCAATCATGCATATAAGAGATCAAAAAAAGACTCAAATAATATTCATGGATAGAAACTGATCATGAACTCAAAATTCATCGGATCCCAACAAACACACCGCAAAAGTTTACATCAAATAGATCTCCAAGAGACCATTGTATTGAGAATCATAAGAGAGAGAGAGAAGAAGCCATCTAGCTACTGCCTACGGACCCTTAGATCTATGGTGGACTACTCATGCATCATCGGAGAGGCACCTATGAGGAAGATGAACCCCTCCGTGATGGTGTTTAGATTGGATCTCGCGGTTCTGGAACTTGCGGCGGCTAGAATTGTGTTTCATCGACTCCCCTAGGGTTTTTGGAATATTTGGGAATTTATAGGCATCAGAGGCGCTGCGGAAGGGGGCCGAGGAGGGCACAACCCATCAGGGCGCGCCGGGGCCCCCCTGGCGCGCCCTGTGTCGGTGTCAAAACCGGCGGATCTCGGGTAGGGGGTCCCGAGCTGTGAGACTAGGATCGATGGTAACAGGAGACGAAGAGGACAAGGTTTTACCCAGGTTTGGGCCCTCCTATGGAGGTAATACCCTACGTCCTGCTTGATTATATTGATGGTATGAGGATTACAGAGTTGATCTTCCTCGAGATCAAGTAGCTAAAACCCTAGATGAGTTCTGTTGGCCTACAACCTAAAACCCTCCGGCTTATATAGACGCCGAGGGTACCTGGGGTTTTACACATAGTCAGTTACACATCAAAGGAAAAAAACATGCCTATCTACTGTTGACATCTTGGAGGACACGCCATGGCTCCTTGAAACTTCCACCTTGGCGACCGGGCCCCTGATCTTCTATCGCTCATCCAGTGGCCCGTATAGTCCGGCCCATGAGAAATGGGTCGGCTATCCGAGGACCCCTTAATCCAGGATTCCCTCAGTAGCCCCCGGACTAGCCTCCAACGCCGAGGTATATTCGGATAATCTTGCATGTCTTCGGCTTGTGAGGCGAGTCCCTCCCTCCCTTCTTGTTCGGCAACCATCCTATCATCGGCGAAATCCCAAACGTCGCGGGATTGCTGGGTCCACAGTAATATTGTTTCTTGGTTTTCGCGCATCGTGGGGAGACGAGCGGTTCCGTAGTCTTTTCCAAAAATACCCCTCCCACAAAGGAGGCACCACTTATTTAAACAAACTGAATCGTGATCCAAACCACATCTTCCTCTCCCCCATCGGAAAAAACCTCCAGCGAAAAGGTTTCCACCAAAAATGGCGAGCGCCCCCAGCTCCTCCTCCAATCCTTATGGATCCCGTCCTGGGGACTGGACTAGCTGCTCCATGTTGCTCCTTCGACTTCGCGACCTCAAGACCCAAGGGTACCTTCCCTACTCGGATCTGACAGCTGTCCGCGCTGGTTTGTCTTCATTCAATGGCGAGGCCCTCGCGGAGAACTTCCCCCATCCACAAAAGGGGGAGCATGTATGCTTTGTGCCATTCCTCCTGCGAGGTCTCGGGTTCCCCATTCATCCATTCCTGAGAGGGTTACTGGTGTTTTATGGGATCCAGCTCCACGACCTCACCCCAGGGTCTATTCTCCATATCTCGGGCTTCGTCGCCCTTTGCGAGATGTTCCTGGGCTGCGAGCCACACTTCGAGTTGTGGAGAAAATACTTTTGCCTCGTCCCTCGCACTCGAGACAAGACAATTTTTGAGGTCGGTGGAGCCGAAGTATGCTGCATAGCAGGGACGGGATACCCCGTGGGGACACCGAAGGAATCCGAACTATGGACTTCAGAATGGTTTTATATCGAGGACGTCCCCTTATTCGACCCAGCTCGGAGGGGTCTACCCGAATACTCCGATGCCCCTTTGAAGAAAAGGTACAACTGGCGCCCGAAGAGCCTGTCCCAAGAGGACAGCATTGAGGTGCAGCGCTTAGCAGCCCGTGTGAGGATACTAGCCCACCATAAGCTGACCATGATAGACGTCATGGCCGCTGCCCTCACCCGGTGCGTCCAATCCCTTCAACAGAGGATACACCCTTTGTGGTGTTACAACGGGACAAGCGACACCACTCGCTCCCGAAGACTGGGTCCTGCCGATCAAACAGCATTGGCCGCCGCACTTGCCGACCTATACAAAGGGGAGCAAGAAGATTTTATTCGGCGATCGACCAAGGAGGGATACTCAAGTCACAATCCCATCGAATGGGTGAGCCTTTCGATCCTGTGACCACAATTCGGGTTCTTTAATTTTGTCCCCTCTTGAACGAAGTCTTTTATCTTTATGTGAACAGGAATGGAGGAGCTTTATCAAGACAGTCAACTGTCCGGCCCCTCAGCCCGAAGACTATTCCCGCGACGATGATCCGGGCTATCATGAAGACCCAGACCTATCAATCGAACTCGAAGACGGGGTTTTCTACCAGGAGGGCCTTGACGGCTCCAAGGTGGCCATCATCGCCGATTACCCTGGATCCTTCCCTTCCCCTGCGACCAGCAAGATGAAGAAGACGTCCCGCAAGAGGCAAGTGTCCTCCACTGACCCCAACGCGCCGGCTCCTACACCCAAGAGCCGTAGATCCGCGCGACATACACCGGCAGCGGCGGCAGTGCTTGGAATGGAAAGCAACAAGGATTCGGCAAATGAGCCAGTTGCGGGGGCGAGTCCGCCTATGAGTTCATCCCAAAGGTATTTCGTCCGATCGTTTGGCTTAGCCTCACGATTGATAAAGTCTCACAACAGAATTCTTTGTCAAAATATTCAGGCAAAGAGTTCGGCCATCACCCGCCGAGGACGTCACCAGGACGTCCGGCGGTGCTCAAGATTCCAGGCCTTCCGCCCATGTTGATCCTGCTGCGGGGGCCCCCACCGTCAATCCAACCCCAGCCGATTCTGGTGACGCCATATCTGTCACCAAATCAGAGGTTGGGAGTGCTATGCATCATCGGCAGCGACGAGAAGCCCTGCGTCATCCGGCCTTTTCCGAACAAGAGTTTGGTGCTCTGCACACGACGGATGCACACCTCGGAGCCGCCCGAGCTGGGTTCGGGGAGGCCGTGAAGTTGATATCGTCCCGCCTGCAGGTGAGTAGTCGATTATTAAGGTCCAAACACTCATGTAAACCTAGTAGCCCCCGAGCCTTAAATTGGTCGGTACGACCGAATTAAGGATCCCCGCATTAACTTACTGGCAATGCAGGCCTCTAAGCAACAGTGTGAGCAACTGGCCAAGGAACTGGAAGCCAGCCGAACACAGGTCGAATCTGTGAAGGCCGAGCTAGAGCAAGTGAAGAGCTTTACTCGGGAGGCACATGGTGAGTATATCTGTTTTGCTGATCTTAGTATATCCCCATGCTTACGCGTGGGTACTATGTAGCAGCTGAATCAATAGGGCAATTACAAAAAGATTTGGATGTAGCCCGAGAATCTCAACAATATGCCGAGTCCCAACAGGAGGCTGGCTATCGTGTTTTACAACGGCACCTTGAAGAGAAGAACCGTCTGAAGGAGGAGAACAAACAGCAAGGCGAAGAGATTGAGAGCTTACAGGCTCAATTGGCCCAGGCCCAAGGAGAAAACCAGAAATTTCAGAGAGGCATGTTCGGTAAGTATGATTCTAACATCGAAAGGTATCTCGTATGAGTGAAGTGTGATACGCATGCCGTGACTCATGTGCAGGTCTACTGTCTAGGCGACCCGAAGAGGAAATCGGATCCTACCAGGGAAATCTTCTGAAGGAGCGGTCCGCCCTTCATGAGCGGGCTCGGAAGGCCATGAAGAGCATGGTGAAAGCACTATGGCCTGCCGAGCAACCTCCGAAGGGGATGACCGAACTGATCGATCGCTTCAAGGGAGCCCAAACTAGGTTCGAACTGTGGAAGACATCGGCTTGTCGAGAGGGAGCACGAGAGGCGTGGGCGATGATCAAGACCCGCTATACCGGACTTAACCCCGAGCGTATGGCTCAGGTTGGGCCAGTAGGGTCAGATGGACAAGAAGTGCCGCTCCACCTGGTATACGACCAAGTGATGCCTGCCGCCCGTCTCTCACAAGAAGATTGCTCCCTGGACACCATAATCGATAATCTCGATCAGCAGCCAGATGTATGATTATATGTAGCTATGTACTTAATAATCGAAGAATTGCTCCGTCTGTGTTGTGAACTTTGTCTTAACCGGCCATCGGCTTCAGCCTCCCACGCTAAAAGCCTGGGAGTGTTCCTTGTAAAGTATCACCCTAAAGGGGGGAATTATGTTCGGGGAACCAGGCAATCCGGCCATGTGGTACGAACATACAGAAAGCACATAGGGATATATGTTATATTACTGCTTAGCGTAAGAAACATCTTCCAAAGAAAATAGTAACCCTATCGATACCTTTCTTCAGGGTTCTATGTAAATCATAGAAAAAGGGCCGTATATTGTTAGTATGCGGCTAAGGGCTTGTGTAAGGGAAGAAACCCGAGTAATGGTCATGACGACCATGGTCTTATTAGTTAGTCCCGTCGTAGCCGATCAATTGTCTGCCGAAGATAGCTAGCTTTTGGCTTCACCCGTCTGAGGTACGTATCCGGATGACCCGGTCGTAACAATCGCAGAGGTGCTCCCTTTACCCTCTAGCCGAACAATCGGGAACGTTGAGGGTAACCATAGGAGCGAGGCAACCCAGCTTGGCAAAGTGTTAGTTCAAATTGATGCATATGATGGCTTAGAAACGACAAGGGAAACATGCACACACAATAGATGTGAATAAGTGCTTATAATATAAAAACATTGGCTTCGGAAAAGAAGCCCCCAGGTATTGTGTTCGGATTTAACACTTAATAGTGTAGGCCGAAAATCTTTAGTACAAGATCGGTTGAACCGAACATAGAGTTGGGAAGAAAAAAAAATTCAAACCTGCCAAAAATCAAGGTGGGAGGGAGAAGAAATAACAAAGTAAAGAAAAAAGAGAAGGGTAAAGAGTATGATGACACCGGTCTAGCCGTAGAACCGCCGAAGACGAGCTGCGTTCCATGGGTTTGGTTCAAGGCGGTTGTCCTGCGGGTTCTGAAGACGGTAAGCCCCTCCTGTGAGTACTTCATCGATGATGAAGGGGCCTTCCCATTTGGGATTGAGTTTATGCTTCTGCTTCTCCGGAAGCCGTAGGACGAGTTCGCCCATGTTGTATGCTTGTGCCATGACCTCCTTGCTCTGGTAACGCCGGGCCTGTTGTTGATAAAAGGTAGAACGGGCCCGAGCTATGTCACGCTCCTCTTCCAAGGCGTCCAAGTCATTTTGCCGATCTAACTCGGCCTCCCTTTCCTCGTACATGTGCACCCTTGGTGCATCGTGAATAGTATCACAAGGAAGGACCGCTGCTGCCCCATAGACCAGGAAAAACGGTGTATATCCCGTTGATCTATTCGGAGTGGTGCGCAAGCCCCATAGAACGGAGTCGAGCTCCTCTACCCAATGACAATCGGACTCTTAAAGAGACCGGACCAAACGTGGCTTAATGCCGCTCATTATGAGGCCGTTTGCTCGTTCGACTTGTCCATTAGTCTGCGGGTGATAAACCGATGCGTAATCGAGCTTGATGCCCATCTTGGCGCACCAGTCTTTGACCTCTTGGGCCGTGAAATTGGATCCGTTGTCAGTTATTATGCTGTGCGGGACACCGTAACGGTATACCACGCCGGATAGAAAGTCGATTACTGGTCCGGATTTGGCTGATTTGACAGGTTTTGCCTCTATCCATTTGGTGAACTTGTCGACCATGACCAGTAGGTATTTATTCTTCTTGGTCCCCCCTTTAAGTGGTCCGACCATGTCCAGCCCCCAGACCACGAAGGGCCAGGTGATCGGAATAATCCGAAGAGCTGTTGGGGGCATGTGACTCTGATTTGCAAAAAGTTGACACCCCACGCAATATTTGACAAGTGACTTGGCGTCCGCCCGAGCTGTGGGCCAAAAGAACCCAGCCCGGAAGGCCTTGCTTACTAAGGCTCTTGTTGCGGCGTGATGACCGCCCATCCCTGCGTGGACTTCGGCTAAGAGCTGTCGCCCTTCTTCCTCAGATATGCACCACTGTAGTATTCTGGTGGTGCTCTTCTTGTATAACTCACCTTCGTGTACCTTGAAGGCTTTGGAGCGCCGAACTATGCGTCGCGCCTCCGTCTGATCGTCAGGGAGTTCTTTGCGAAGGACGTAGGCGAGGAAGGGCTCGGTCCATGGCGCGATTACTGCCATGACCTTGTGAGCTGAGGGCGTTTCGTCCATTACGGAGCCGCCGATGATTTGATCGTCTGGTTTGTTTACAGGGGGAACAACCTCGTCTGCACTGGTTAGATCGGCGCCCTTTTTATCGTCCGGCCAAACCACGGATGGCTTAAAGAGCCGTTCCAGGAAAGTGTTTGGTGGGACAGGGTCGCGTTTGGCTCCTATGCAAGCCAGTATATCGGCAGCTTGGTTGTCGTCTCTAGCGACATGGTGAAATTCCAGCCCCTCAAACCGTGCGGATATCTTGAGGACAACGTTTCTATATGCCGCCATCTTTGGATTCTTGGCATCGAACTCACCGTTGACTTGAGAGATGGCCAGGTTGGAGTCTCCCTGTACCTCCAGCCGCTGTATGCCCATTGAGGCTGCCATCCGACGACCGTGCAAGAGGGCTTCGTATTCGGCTGCATTGTTGGAGTCGGCATACATGATCTGCAACACGTATCAAACGTTGTCGCCTGTGGGGGATGTGAGAACAACTCCAGCCCCCAGTCCGGCCAAAGTTTTGGATCCATCGAAGTACATCGTCCAATGGGAGTATGTACTATATTCCCTGGGGAGCTCGGCTTCTGTCCATTCGGCGAGGAAATCTGCCAACACCTGAGATTTAATAGCTCGTCGTGGTTTGTAGGTAATCTCAAAAGGAAGGAGCTCAATGGCCCATTTGGCTATGTGGCCGGGCGTCCCTGTTATTGATTATATCATTCAGGGGTACTTTGGATGCCACCGTGACCGAACACTCTTGGAAGTAGTGTCTTAGTTTCCATGATGCCATAAATACTGTATAGGCTATCTTCTGGTAGTGCGGGTATCTGGACTTGCATTGCGTTAGTACTTCTGACACGTAATAGACCGGCTTCTGTATCTGGAATTTGTGTCCCTCCTCCTCTCGTTCGACGACGAGCACCGCGCTAACGACTTGGTTGGTGGCCGATATGTATAATAACATGGGCTCACCCGCGCCTGGTGCTGTGAGTATGGGGTTACTTGCCAGGAGTGTCTTAATTTCTTCTAACGCAGCCTTTGCTTCGTCGGTCCATTCAAAATTCTTGGTCTGTTTCAGCAATTTGTAGAGCGGTAAAGCTTTTTCACCGAGGCGGGAGATAAAGCGACTTAACGCCGCCACGCAACCCGCCAACCTTTGGACGTGCTTTAGCTCTGTGGGAACTGCAAGTTCTGATAAGGCACGGATCTTGGCCGGATTCGCTTCTATTCCTCTATGGGAAACGATGAATCCGAGCAATTTACCAGCGGGAACTCCGAATACACACTTCTCCGGATTGAGCCGAATATCGTATTCACGTAGGATGGCAAAGGTTTGCCTTAAATCGTCGATCAAATGGCTGACGTGTTTGGTTTTAATGCCCACATCGTCAACGTACGCCTCGACTGTTTTCCCAACCTGTTTTTCGAGATAGGTCTGGATCATGCGCTGGTATGTAGCCCCAGCGTTCTTTAGCCCGAAAGGCATTGTGTTGAAGGAAAATGGCCCGTAAGGGGTGATGAATGCGGTTGCTGCTTGATCGGATTCCTTCATTTTAATCTGATGGTATCCGGAATAAGCATCGAGGAAACACAACGAATCGTGTCCGGCTGTGGCGTCAATAATCTGGTATATGCGTGGTAGTGGGAAAGGGTCCTTAGGGCAGACCTTGTTGAGGTCTTTAAAGTCGACGCACAGCCGCCAGGATTTATCTTTCTTTGGTACCATCACCAGGTTTGCCAGCCATTCGGGGTGCTTAATGTCCCGAATGAATCCGGCCTCTAGAAATTTAGCTAATTCCTCACCCATAGCTTGTCGTTTGGGCTCGGAAAAGCGGCGCAGAGTCTGTTTGACGGGCTTAAAGCCTGCGAGGATGTTCAAACTATGTTCTGCCAGCCGCCGTGGGATGCCGGGCATATCGGAAGGATGCCAGGCGAAGATGTCCCAGTTTTCTCGTAAGAATGCTCGTAGCGCTTCGTCCACTACGGGATCGAGCTGAGCTCCGATGGACGCTGTCCTGTTGGGGTCCGTCGGGTGTACCTGAAATTTAACGATTTCCTTTGCCGGCTTAAAGGACGTGGATTTGGGCCTCTTGCTGAGGATCACATCGTCTTTGTCTACTGTTGACCGAAGTGCGGTCAGCTCTTCTGCAAAAAAGGTCTCAGCTAGAGCCTCGAGGGCAAGCACCGCTGTTTTGTTTTCGGCCCGTAGGGCTATGTTCGGATCACTATTGGTTGTGATTACTTCGTTTGGTCCAGGCATCTTAAGTTTCATATACCCGTAATGTGGTATAGCCTGGCATTTTGTGATGGCGTCACGTCCCAACAAGGCGTGGTAGCAGCTGGGGAAGGGCACGATATGGAAGAGAAGTTCTTCAGAGCAGTAGTTGTCGGGCGTGCCGAACACTACGTCCAGGGTGATGCGTCCTGAACAGCGTGCCTCCTTCCCTGGGATTATTCCCCGGAAAGTTGTGTTGCTATGCTCGATGCGAGATCGGTCGAACTGCATTTTTTCTAGCGTATCTTCGTAGATTAGGTTTAAACCACTGCCGCCGTCCATTAGCACCTTGTGTAATCTGAAGCCATCGATGATGGGGTTCAGGACTAGTGCGGCCGGTGAATGACCGGGTAGAATGGTTGGTCGGTCAGCATCTTCGAAGGTAATAGGTATGTCTGCCCATGCACTGGTTCCTGCCACATGATATACCTGTTTGAGTTCTTTAAGAGCTCTTTTCCTTCTGTTCCTTGAAGGGAACATTTCGTAGATCGTCAGGACTTCGGCGTTATATTCTGATGGCGCTGTAGAGCGCCTGTTCGACGGTGGTGCCTCAAGAATGGATTCACCGCTTTTCGCGATCTGCCTGACGACCCAGCAAGCTCTAAGGCTGTGAGTCGGGGCTGTGTTCAGCAATACAGAATGTATAGGGCAAGGTCTATCCAGTAGTCCATCTAGGACGGTACTGTCCCCTGGAAGGGACCTGTTCCTCTTTTTGGCGGGCTCGAGTTTGGCTGGCCGCTTCGGAGGTATCCTTTTTTGCCGATCTCCTCTAGGGTATTCGGTAAAGGTTGGTTCCGAAAACAGCCGCTCGGCTTGCCAAGCGCTTTCCATGGCACAATACTTCTGTACCAAAACTGTCAGCTCGGCGAAGTCACGAATGTGCCGCCGCGCCAGGGCATTGAGAATTCCTTTGTCATGGTAGTTACGAATGAAGGTTGCCATTATCTCTTGATCGCTGAGGCCCCGTACTTTGTTTTTCGCGAGGAGGAGTCTGGCCCAGTAATGATGAACCGACTCTCCTGGTAACTGTTTAATGTCCCGTTGGTCCGAAGACTTGGGGTATGCAGCGATGCTTAAATGATCAGCTTGGGAGGTGGGTGGGGAAAAATTCGACTCCACGCCACAGTGGGAGTTCGGAGTCATGGACTCCGAACTGCGTGAGAGATCAGGGACCAATTCGGGTCTATCTTCGGAACGAACTCCTGAGTCTGGGTTGTAGGCGGGGTCTCGAGGACCGGAGACTGGGGTATAAACCGTTTTTAATTCCGACCACTGGGGGGACGAGACCCCAGCCGGACACTCGACGGTGGCGACAAGGTGGGTGACCGTGGGGACGCGAATTTCCCTGCTGTTGGGCTTAAGCCCGAGCCGGTTATAGACTGGGATCTGGTCATCGGCCACACGCATGGTCTCCATCCGGTCAAATAACTCGTTGAGAAATGAGGCGATGGTAGGATCCACGTCGCTAAAGCGAGTGGGGTCGGTATGTGGCGTTGCAGTTCCAGAGTTGCGCGAGAGAGGTCCCGGATTCTGTTCCGTCATGGGAGATCCGGTCACAACGACCGGACTGGGTGGTCCAGAGGAGGTGGGGCCCGATGTCTTCGGCGTCGAGGCGTCGGGATCTGCAGGCTCCTCCATAGGGGTCAAGGGTTCCACGAAGACGAGTTCTCCCCATGAATCAGCGACGAACTCTAAGGTTCCGAACCTGATTCCTTGATCGGGGGGAAAGTTTCCGATATGACCTAGGTGGCTGATCGGGCAGGTATGCGACGAGACGTCGCCGCTTGCAAGGATCTGACCTGGGGCGAGAGTCCCCTGGGTGCATATCTCATTGCTTGTGACTAGGCAAGCCATCGATTCTTTCTGGCGATCACAGCGGATCTCTCAATGAAAGCACCAATGTCGGTGTCAAAACCGGTGGATCTCGGGTAGGGGGTCCCGAGCTATGAGACTAGGATCGATGGTAATAGGAGACTAAGGGGACAAGGTTTTACCCAGTTTCGGGCCCTCCTATGGAGGTAATACCCTACGTCATGCTTGATTATATTGATAGTATGAGGATTACATAGTTGATCTACCTCGAGATCAAGTAGCTAAAACCCTAGATGAGTTCTGTTCGCCTACAACCTAAAACCCTCCGGCTTATATAGACGCCGAGGGTACCTGGGGTTTTACACATAGTCGGTTACACATCAAAGGGAAAAAACATGCCTATCTACTGTCGACATCTTGGAGGACACGCCATGGCTCCTTGAAACTTCCACCTTGGCGACCGGGCCCCTGATCTTCTAACGCTCATCCAGTGGCCCGTATAGTCTGGCCCATGAGAAACAGGTCGGCTATCCGAGGACCCCTTAATCCAAGACTCCCTCACCCTGGTGGGTTGTGCTCTCCACAGCCCACCTCTCCGGCAGTTGTTTGGCCCACTGGGTGTTTTCTGGTCTAGAAAAAATCTCCAAAAAGTTGCGTCGCGATTAGACTCCGTTTGGTATTGATTTTCTGCGAAGTAAAAAACAAGCAAAAACAGCAACTGGCACTTTGGCACTATGTCAATAGATTAGTCCCAAAAATGATATAAAGTTCTTATAAAATGATTGTAAGACATCCAAGAATGATAATATAACAGCATGGAACAAGCAAAAATTATAGATACGTTGGAGACGTATCAGTGGGTTGTGGTCGCCATGGCCCACCTCTCTAGCACTTCTTTGGCCCACTGGATGTTTTGTGGTCCAAAAAAATCTCCAAAAATTGTTGTCGCGATTGGACTCCGTTTGGTACTGATATTCTGCGAAGTAAAAAACAAGCAAAAACAGCAACTGGCACTTTGGCACTATGTCAATAGGTTAGTCCCAAAAAATGATATAAAGTTGCTATAAAATGATTGTAAAACATCCAAGAATGATAATATAACAACATGGAACAAGCGAAAATTATAGATACGTTGGAGACGTATCAGCATCCCCAAGCTTAATTCCTACTCGTCCTCGAGTAGGTAAATGATAAAGATAGAATTTTTGATGTGGAATGCTGCCTAACATGTTGATCACATAATCTTTTCTTTTGTAGCATGGACATTTGGACTTATAGATGGTTCAAAGCAATAGTCTAGTTTTAACATGATGACTTCAATACTCAAGCATGCCAACAAGCAACCATGTCTTTCAAAATATCAACACTAAAGAAAGTTATCCCTAGCCCATCATGCTCAATCATTGATCCATTCATGAAACACACTCAAATATTGGCTACACCCAATGCTTAAGTACGATCATAGTGCCCCCTAGTTGGCGCTTTCTAAGAGAAGATGGAGACTCAAAGTATAAATAAAAGTTGCATAAAGTAAATAGATCGGCCCTTCGAAGATGGAAGTCGGGATTTGTAGAGGTGTCAGAGCTCAAAGTTTAAATTGAGAGATAAAAATATTTTGAGTGGCATGCCTTTCCTGTCAACGAAAACGACAAAGTAGTTCATAATACTTTCCATGAGAGATATATCATAGGCGGTTCCCAAACAGAAAATAAAGTTTATTCCTTTTTCCACCATTCTTTCACAATCTATGGCTGGCCGTATCCATGGTTGCCTTCCATACCAACACTTTCCAAGGAATTTATTATTTGACAACATAAAGAATTTTTTTTCTCTTTTCATTTCGGGACTGGGCATCCCTATTACCGCCCTACTCTCGTGCAATGGCAAGTGAATAAACACTCATCTTGAGAATAACACATCTAGCATGGAAAAATATTTGACACCCCCTACCGTTTCATGGGCGGTACGAGCACAAAAAAGGAAAATTTATTTTGAAAAGTAGAGATGGCACATACAAATTTTCTTAGAACGGCATGGAAATACTGCATATAGGTAGGTATGGTGGACTCATAAGGCAAAACTGGGTTTAAGGATTTTGGATGCACAAGTAACTTAGTACAAGTGGAGGCTAGCAAATAGATTGAGAATCAACCAACCAAGAAACGAAAATTCACATAAGCGAGCATTGAGCATAGCTAACACCGAATAATGCAACATAAGTAGGATGTAATTTCATTGCATAACTATTGACTTTCGTGCATGCATAGGGAATCACAAACCTTAAGACCAATATTCTTACTAAAGCATAATTACTCACTAACATGACTCACATATTACTATCATCATGTCTCAAAACTATTACAAGGAATCAAGTTTAATTTGTCCAATGATCTTCATGAAAGTTTTTATTATATCCTCCTTGGATATCTATCACTTTGGGACTAGTTTCATATATTGTCATTGCTTTTGACAAGCTCAAACAAATTGAAGTGAAGCACATGAGCATAGAGATTTCATCTCTCAAAATAGTATAAGTGAAGCATGAGAGGATTTCTTCAAAATTTACTAACTCACAAAATAATCTAAGTGAAGCATGAGAGGATTTCTTCAAAATTTTCCAAGCACACCGTGCTCAAAAAGATATAAGTGAACCACTAGAGCAATTCTATAGCTCAAAAGGTTTAAGTGAAGCATATAGTAGAGCAATTCTAACAAATCATAGCATAATTTTGGCTCTATCAAATAGGTGTGTCCGGCAAGGATACAAGTGTCGGGGCACGATGCACATGATCACCTATGGGACCATGGGTCCCTTTGTGGTTTGGCGGGGGAGGTCACGTTGCACAAAGAGCAGAGGTAATGAGGCAGCATGACGATGGGACGTTGGTGTTTTACCCAGGTTCGGGCCGCTGAGAAGCGTAAAACCCTACTCCTGCTTTGGTGGATTGATCAGAGGAACATGAAGCACACGCAATGCTTGAACCCGGCAAGGTTGCCTTCGGGGAGCTGCTACGTGAGTACAAGTGTCCAAAGGTCCGAATCTTGAGCTAGGTTGCCTTGGGCCTCCTTTTATAGGTCAAGGGGCATCAACAGTGGCAAAACAGACTTTATCTAGTGATTAGATAGCTAACAGTGGTATCATACCTAACTCTGGCACTTAGGACAAAATGCCATAAATGCTGGTCTAGGTGGCGTGCGGGGGTGCATCCCCGGCAAGCTTCTACCACCGCTTAGCTCGCTGTTGCCTAGTGTCTTGACACGCCTCCGGACGGGTGTCAAATGGGCGTAATCTGTCTTTCGGTGTGTCGCCACGTGCTTATCGAGAGCCTCTTAGCCATCTGAGGGCTTGACACCGCATCGACAACCGACTGGCGTTGTGATGCGGTGGAGCGCTGGCTGTTTGGCTCGCGCCTGCCGGGGGGATGGCTTGCCGGGTCCTCTGGAAGGTGCACGCGCCTCGGTCCCCAGCAGGCACCGAGGACGTGGCTGGCACGGCTCAGGCCCGTCTTGGGCCATTGCATTGATCTGGCCGGCTTAGCTAGCTAGCGTAGGCTGCTCCTGCCGGGGCCTTGGTATCGGATGTTGGCTTCGACTTCCTTGATGCGGTCCTTGATCGCTCGTAGAGCGGCTTCTCTAGCTTGGGTTGGTGCTTTGACGGGGTTCTGCTACTACTGCCTGTGCATAAGTTAGGGCCACTGGGTACCCCATTCCTAGTGCACCGACAGGAGCCCCCGGGTCTGGCCCCAACGCGCTCGCCCAGCGTCGTTGGGTCAGGCCCAAAATTTATGCACAGGCGCGCAATGTGAGGGAGTAACTACCGACTTTTAAGCCAGCACTTACTTGCTACCTCAGGCCATTTCCGCCACGCGCGCCGCATGCATTGCGGGGAGTTTGCGGTGGATGCGCATGGCCCACAGGCGTGGGAGTGGCAGAAACTGCAGCGCCAGGGATTGGAGCAATGGGGCGGTTACCTGTTCGCCCGTGACCGTGGGGAACGGGATTGGTGGAGATGGGTGGCCGCCTTGGAGCGGAGGAGAACCAGCCCCCGTATCCCTCCCTATAAATTAGGGGGGTCACAGCGGGCGATGCTCATCCATCTCCTTCTCCTCCTCAATCTCGAGTCCACATTGCTTGCCCTTCTTTTCTTGTTTTCGGACCATCCCTCCCCTCCTGATGGCCAGGGGGAAGGGTCGGGCGAACGCTCTAGCCACTGTAGGATCTTTTTCTCGTGTCCGTGCTCAGCTCCCAGCTTTGGTCGATGGTCTTGGATCGAGAGCTGGCGGGAGGAGCTTTGGGTGGGAGAGCGAGCGGCGTGGCGGCCTCGCCAGGGGCAGCTGCGGTGGTGCACCTGCCGCTGCGTCGCCCATTGCTTGAGCCTTGGCAGAATGCCGTGTGGATAACACCGTGCTAGATTCCATAGTGGAAACGTGGCGTTGTGGTCGATTGCGGTCTCTGCGCTCCTTCTTCAAGGTTACGGCGAAAGATCGCCCGTACGGCCATTGGCTGCACGTGAGTGATCGTAGCAGCGATTCTCCATGGGTCGCGGCAGAGTTCCTCACCCATGGCTCTGTGTATCTAGCACATGGGTGGGATCCTTTCGCCTGCATGCACTTCTTAAGAGCAGGGAGTCTCCTCTGCATCGGGCCGTCTGTCGGTGTCAAAACCGGCGGATCTCGGGTAGGGGGTCCCGAGCTGTGGATCTAGAATCGATGGGTAACACGGGATGAAGGAGACGATGTTTACCCAGGTTCGGGCCCTCCTATGGAGGTAAAACCCTATGTCCTACTTGGTTGTATTGATGTGTATGAAGATTACAGAGTCGATCTACCTCGAGATCAAGTAGCCAAAACCCTAGATGAGCTTGTCTGCCCTCTACGATCTAAACCTCCCGGTTTATATAGACACCGGGGGTACCTAGGGTTTACACATGATAAGTCTCCAGCCGGAAGTAAAGACGCTGATCCCCTCATCTTGACTTGGAGTGCACGCCGCGTCTTCGGAGGTTTCCCTCTAAAATACGGGGTCGTCACGTATACCGGCCCTTCCTGCGATAACCAGAGAGCGGCCCACCAAGCCGGCCTATGAGAGATAGGCCGGCGCCCGAGGACCCCTTAGTTCAGGACTCCCTCAGTAGCCCCCGAACTAGCCCCCAACGCCAGGGGTCATAACACTAGCAGCTTCGCGTGATCAGAGTCTCCGGCTTGCGGGGTGAGTTCTTTTCCCCCTTTACGATCGGCTGGCTCTAGTCCGGCCGCCAATGACATGTAGTCATCCGAACAGGTAGTTATCCGGATGCCATAAGTCGCTTAACCTCGAAGGCCGTAGCGTCAAAGTATGAACAGTATTTCCTGACAACCTTTTTGACGAAGGGTCGTGGCCTATCACGACCGCTGAGCCAGCTAGAAAAACTCGATTCGTGGTTTGAGACCGTTTCTCCATTGGCACGTCTTATCAACGTGTAGATCATGCCCCATTTTTGACGGGATATGATTAACCCCCTGGGTTATCCCACGCGCGCATAATGGCACGATTGTTTTGGGCAGTGGCAAGGCCTGTGGCGTAGTAAAAGGGAGGCTCTTGGTATTACGGCACCCCAAAAAAGGGAGAAAACCCCCAAGGCCTATTCACGCTCCAAATTCGCACCCTTTGCCTCCTCAACCTTCCCAAGCTCTGAGAGCCCAGATCCAGTTCTTCCTCAATCTTCCCTCCGAGTTCGGCTATGGCTGGTGCAGGTTCCATGGGCAAGTGGGAGGCCTCCTCCGCCACCGACAACGACATTCGGGAGCTAAAGCGTGCCGGCTACCTCTCCGCCAACATCGCCCACCGCGCTCCAGAGGCGAATCAGGTGGTTCCCACACCGAAGCCAGGCGAGAGGGTGGTGTTTGTCCCCCATTTCATCCGGGGACTGGGCTTTCCGCTCCACCCCTTCATCAGGGGCCTCATGTTCTTTTACGGGTTAGATTTCCATGATCTCCCCCCCCCCCGAACTCCTTCATGCACATCTCGGCATTCATCATCGTCTGCGAAGCCTTCCTGCGGGTACAGCTGCACTTCGGCATGTGGCTCAAAGTGTTCAACGTCAAGCCGAAGACAGTTGCGGGCGCGCATGCGGATTGCGGAGGGGTGGTAATCAGCAAGCTCCCCCGTGCCGAGTGGCCGGAAGGCACCTTTATCGACACGGTCAAGATCTGGCAAAAGGAATGGTTCTACATCACCGAACCAAGGAGCGCGGACTGGGTGGCACCTGCCGAGTTCAGATCCGGATCCCCCGCTAGGCTAACCTTGTTGCTCAAAAAAGGCCTTGACAGGGCGTCGGCCGTAGAGGTAAAATCGTTGCAGAAGCGCATTTTCTCAATGATTGACGCCAAAATCGAGCTGGTCAACGTGATCCAGGTCTTGCTCCGCCGCCGTCTCCTCCCATGCCAGCACCGGGCCTCCCCAATGTGGGCTTACCAGCTCGAGGACCCGGCCACCGTGAGTCAATTCTTCTGCACTGCTCACGGGAAATTGTGGAAAGTGCTATTCAAGCCCCAGAACAGCTGGCCAACCGAGGAGGAGGACACCGGTCTTGACGCCGAAACCCCTCCTACCAAGGTATGATAAAACTTTAATTATGCGGCTCTTTTTTTTGACAAAGAGCTGAACCCCTTCTCCTTCATCTTGGCAGAAATGGCTGAGCAAGGCCGTGCAAATTGACTGTCCGGCCCCGCAGCCCGAAGACCCTCGGTCAGAACTGCTGACGGAGATGCTCGTCGTAGTGCCGTATTCGGCGCCGGAGAGGAAGGAGAAGAAGAAGAAAGGGGAGGAAAAGGAGGCCCGAGAGGGTCTTCGTCTAAGGGGTCTTCCGGACACTAAGTCTGAGGAGACTCATGCCTCTTCCACTCACAAGGAAGAGCACGAGGATGAAGAGGAGTGCGGCTCCCCCCTCATAAGGAAAAGGGCGGCGTCAGCGGACGCCGCGGAGTACCTACCTCCTCCTGCCCCGAAGAGGACATGCCGGACAAAGGCAGTCCTGGCCGATGATAACTCGGACTCCGATAAGGAGTCTAAGGGTTAAGCCCCCAGCCCAGAGGTATGAATCCGAAACCCTCTGTGTCACTTATATAGAGTTTTTAATGCTAAATGGGCGAACGTCTTTCCATTCGCAGCCCGCCCCGTGATCTCCCCACCGACCAAATCTCAGACGGGGAGTCTCTGCCCACCGACCTGGCGGAAAGTGGGACTGCGTCACATCCTACGCCTCCTGAGGTCTCGAAGGAGGCCGCGGAGGTGTTATCGCGCCCGGCTCCTTCTGAGCCGAACACCGGCGGCGGGGGTGACGACGTCATGGCTGATGTTAAGACCTCAGCCACCGAAGACCAGGAGGAGGAACTGTTGGAAATATCCCCTAGAGGCAATAATAAATTGGTTATTATTATATTTCCTTGTTCATGATAATCGTTTATTATCCATGCTATAATTGTATTGATTGGAAACTCAAATACATGTGTGGGTACATAGACAACACTGTGTCCCTAGTAAGCCTCTAGTTGACTAGCTCGTTGATCAAAGATGGTTAAGGTTTCCTAGCCATAGACATGAGATGTCATTTGATAACAGGATCACATCATTAGGAGAATGATGTGATGGACAAGACCCAAACTGTAAACGTAGCATTTGATCGTGTCAGTTTATTGCTATTGTTTTCTGCATGTCAAGTATCTGTTCCTTTGACCATGAGATCATGCAACTCACTGACACCGGAGGAATACCTTGTGTGTATCAAACGTCGCAACGTAACTGGGTGACTATAAAGGTGCTCTACAGGTATCTCCGAGGGTGTCTGTTGGGTTGGCATGGATCAAGACTGGGATTTGTTACTCCGTATGACGGAGAGGTATCTCAGGGCCCACTCGGTAATACAACATCACAATGAGCCTTGCAAGCAATGTGACTAAAGTGTTAGCCACGAGATCTTGTATTACGGAACGAGTAAAGAGACTTGCCGGTAACGAGATTGAACTAGGTATAGTGATACCGACGATCGAATCTCGGGCAAGTAACATACCGAAGAACAAAGGGAACAGCATACGGGATTAACTGAATCCTTGACATAGAGGTTCGACCGATAAAGATCTTCGTAGAATATGTAGGAGCCAATATGGGTATCCAGGTCCCGCTATTGGTTATTGGCCGTAGAGGTGTCTCGGTCATGTCTACATAGTTCTCGAACCCGCAGGGTCTACACACTTAACGTTTGGTGACGATTAGTATAATTGAGTTGTTATGTTGGTGACCGAAAGTTGTTCGGAGTCCCGGATAAGATCCCGGACATGACGAGGATCTCCGGAATAGTCCGGAGGTAAAGATTGATATATGTGATAATAGTGTTTTGATCTCCGGAAGGGTTCCGGAATTCACCGGAAGGGGTTCCGGATGTTTACCGAAGTGTTCGGGTGCAGCAACACTTTATATGAGCCAAAGGGATAAAGCCCACAAGGTATTGGAAAGTGCAAAAGTAGTTTTGCTGCCGCGTAAGCGGTACTACCGCTTGTGTGAAGCGGTACTACCGCCCGAGCGGTACTACCGCTTGTGTGAAGCGGTACTACCGCCCAAGCGGTACTACCGCTTGTGTGAAGCGGTACTACCGCTTGTGCGCGGCTGTGCACGGTTCGGCCGGGATCCGAGTTGGACTCTTTCCCTGCGGGCCAAACCGACCTTGTGCGGGCAAAACCGACCCGGAGGAGGCTTTTACTCCAAGTTTAGACCCCAAGGCTCAACATATAAATAAAGGGCAGGGCTAGCACACGGGACACATCAGGATTTCCCAAGCCGTGTGCCGGCAACCCTAGCCCTCTAGTTCCTCCGTCATAATCTCCGTAGTGCTTGGCGAAGCCCTGCAGAGATTGTTCCTCACCACCATCACCACGCCGTCGTGCTGCTGGAACTCAACCACTACTTCACCATCGCTCGCTGGATCGAGGAGGTGAAGGCGTCATCAAGCCGTACGTGTGTTGAACGCGGAGGTGCCGTCCGTTCGGCACTAGATCGGAAGGATCGTGATTGGATCGCGGGACGCTCGGCGATTTGGATCGCGAAGACGTTCGACTACATCAACCGCGTTTATTAACGCTTCCGCTTAGCGATCTACAAGGGTATGTAGATTCACTCTCCCTCTCGTAGATGCTCATCACCATGGATAGATCTTATGTGTGCGTAGGAAAATTTTTGTTTCCCAAGCAACGTTCCCCAACAGTGGTATCAGAGCCAGGTTTATGCGTAGATGAGATCTCGAGTAGAACACAAACGAGTTGTGGGTGTGGGTGTATACATATTGCTTGCCGTTACTAGTTGATACTTGATTCCGCGGTATTGTGAGATGAAGCGGCCCGGACCGACATTACGCGTACGCTTACGCGAGACTGGTTTCACCGCTGCGTGCACTTGTTGCATAAAGGTGACTGGCGGGTGTCTGTCTCTCTCACTTTAGTTGAATCGGTTCAATGAAGAGGGTTCTTTTAGAAGATCAAAAAGCAATCACTACACCACGTTGTGGTTTTGCGTAGGTAAGAACGGTTCTTGCAAACCCGTAGCAGCCACGTAAAATTTGCAACAACAATTAGAGGACGTCTAACTTGTTTTTGCAGGGTATGTTGTGATGTGATATGGCCAATTACATGATGTGATATATGTGATGTATGAGATGATCATGTTTTGTATAGAATATCACGACTTGCATGTCGATGAATACGGCAACTGGCAGGAGCCATAGAGTTGTCTTTAATTATTGTATGACCTGCGTGTCAATCATTAAGCGCTATGTAATGCTTTACTTTATCGCTAAACGTTAGCAATAGTCGTGGAAGCAACAGTCGGCGCGACAACCTTATGGCGACACGTTGATGGAGATCAAGATGATGGAGATCATGGTGTCATGCCGGTGACGATGGAGATCATGCCGGTGCTTTGGAGATGGAGATCAAAAGCACAAGTTCATGGCCATATCATGTCACTTATGATTTGCATGTGATGTTAATCCTTTTATGCATCTTATTTTGCTTAGGACGACGGTAGCATTATAAGGTGATCCCTCACTTAAATTTCAAGATAAATTGTGTTCTCCCCAAGTGTGCACCGTTGCGAAAGTTCGTCGTTTCGAGACACGCCGTGATGATCGGGTGTGATAGACTCTACGTTCGCATACAACGGGTGTAAGCCATGTTACACGTGCGGAACACTCGGGTTAAACTTGACGAGCCTAGCATGTACAGACATGGCCTCGGAACACAAGAGACCGAAAGGTCGAACATGAGTCATATAGTAGATATGATCAACATGAAGATGTTCACCATTGAAACCACCTCAACTCACGTGATGATCGGACTTGAGTTGGTGGATTTGGATCATGTTACACTCGAATGATCGGAGGGATGTCAATTTGAGTGGGAGTTTTTTTAAAAATATGATTAACTAAACTCATTATCTAAGAACAATAGTCTAAGTTGTCTTTGCTATATTTATGTTGTAGATCATGGCTCGCGCAGTAGCACCCCTGAATTTTAATGCGTTCCTAGAGAAAGCTAAGTTGAAAGATGATGGAAGTAACTTTGTGGACTGGGCCCGTAATCTAAGGATTATCCTTACGGCTTCCCAGAAGGCTTATGTCCTTGATGCACCGCTTGGTGATCCACCCGCTCCAGTTGAGTCTCTAGACGTTGTGAACGCCTGGCAGGCTCGTTCTGATGATTACTCAATAGTTCAATGTGCAATGTTGTATGGCTTAGAACCGGGACTTCAAAGACGTTTTGAACGTCATGGAGCATATGAGATGTTCCAGGAGTTGAAGTTTATCTTTCAGAAGAATGCCCGGATCGAGAGATATGAGATCTCCGATAAGTTCTATGCTTGCAAGATGGAGGAGAACGGGTCTATCAGTGATCACGTGCTCAGAATGTCTGGGTACTCCACCCGTCTGGCTGAGTTAGGGATGCCCCTTCCGCCAGAGGCTATCACTGACAGAGTTCTTCAATCATTGCCACCTAGCTACAAGAGCTTCGTGTTGAACTATAACATGCACGGGATGAACAAGTCAGTCGCCGAGCTGATTGCGATGCTGAAAGCCGCTGAGTCTGAAATTCAGAAGGAGCATCAAGTGTTGATGGTCAATAAAACCACTAGTTTCAAGAAAAATGGCAAGGGTAAGAAGGGTAACTCCAAGCAGAGTGGCAAAGCAGTTGCTCCTCTCGTGAAGAAACCCAAGGCTGGACCCAAACCAGAAACTGTGTGTTTTCATTGCAAGGGAACTGGACACTGGAAGCGGAACTGCCCCAAGTATTTGGCTGACAAGAAGGCGGCCAACAAACAAGGTATATATGATATACATGTTATTGATGTGTACCTTACCAACTCTCGTTGTAGTGCCTGGGTATTTGATACCGGTGCGGTTGCTCATATTTGCAACTCAAAACAGGAACTGCGGAATAGACGGAGGCTGGCAAAGGACGAAGTGACGATGCGCGTGGGAAATGGTTCCAAGGTTGATGTGATCGCCGTCGGCACGCTCGCTCTTCGATTACCGTCGGGATTAGTGATGAACCTAAATAAGTGTTATTTGGTGCCTGCGTTAAGCATGAACATTATATCTGGATCTTGTTTATTGCGAGACGGTTACTCATTTAAATCAGAGAATAATGGTTGTTCTATTTATATGAGTAATATCTTTTATGGTCATGCACCCGATGTGAGGGGTTTATTCTTATTGAATCTCGATAGTAATGATACACATGTTCATAACATTGATGCCAAAAGATGTAGAATTGATAATGATAATACCACTTTCTTGTGGCACTGCCGTTTAGGTCATATTGGCGTAAAACGCATGAAGAAGCTCCATGCTGATGGACTTTTGGAGTCACTTGATTTTGAATCACTTGACACATGTGAGCCATGCCTCATGGGCAAGATGACTAAAACGCCGTTCTCTGGAATAATGGAACGGGCAAGTGACTTATTGGAAATCATACATACTGATGTGTGCGGTCCGATGAGTATTGAGGCGCGCGGTGGTTATCGTTACTTTCTCACCTTCACTGATGACTTAAGTAGATATGGGTATATTTACTTAATGAAACACAAGTCTGAAACATTTGAAAAGTTCAAACAATTTCAGAGTGAAGTTGAGAATCATCGTAACAAGAAGATTAAATTCCTACGATCTGATCGAGGAGGAGAATATCTGAGTTATGAGTTTGGCAGTCACTTAAGACAGTGTGGAATGGTTTCACAATTAACACCGCCTGGAACACCACAGCGTAATGGTGTGTCCGAACGTCGTAATCGAACCTTATTGGATATGGTGCGATCTATGATGTCTCTTGCCGATTTGCCACTATCGTTTTGGGGTTATGCATTAGAGACAGCTGCATTCACTTTAAATAGGGCACCATCGAAATCCGTTGAGACAACGCCATATGAACTTTGGTTTGACAAGAAGCCAAAGCTGTCGTTTCTTAAAGTTTGGGGATGTGATGCTTATGTCAAAAAGCTTCAGCCTGAAAAGCTGGAACCCAAAGCGGAGAAATGCGTCTTCATAGGATACCCAAAAGAGACAGTTGGGTATACCTTCTACCTCAGATCCGAAGGCAAAGTGTTTGTCGCTAAAAACGGAACATTTCTTGAGAAAGAGTTTCTCTCGAAAGAATTGAGTGGGAGGAAGATAGAACTTGATGAGGTTGTTGAACCTTTACTTCAACCTGAGAGTAGCGCAGCGTAGAAAGTTGTTTCTGTGGAGCCTACATTAGCTGAAGAGGAAGTTAATGATGATGATCATGAAGCTTTGGATCAAGTTGCTATCAAACCTCGTAGGTCGACAAGGACGCGTACTGCTCCCGAGTGGTACGGCAACCCTGTCTTAGACATCATGTTGTTAGACAACGATGAACCTACGAGCTATGGAGAAGCGATGATGAGCCCGGATTCCGAGAAGTGGTTAGAGGCCATGAAATCCGAGATGGGATCCATGTATGAAAACAAAGTATGGACTTTGGAAGTATTACCTGAAGGGCGTAAGGCCATTCAGAACAAATGGATCTTTAAGAGGAAGACGGACGCGGACGGTAATGTCACCGTCTATAAAGCTCGACTTGTGGCAAAGGGTTTTTCACAAGTTCAAGGAGTTGACTACGATGAGACCTTCTCACCCGTAGCGATGCTTAAGTCCGTCAGAATCATGTTAGCAATAGCTGCCTTTTTCGATTATGAAATTTGGCAGATGGATGTCAAAACAGCGTTCCTTAACGGTTACCTTAAGGAAGAGTTGTATATGATGCAACCAGAAGGTTTTGTCGATCCAAAGAATGCTGACAAAGTTTGCAAACTCCAGCGATCCATTTATGGACTGGTGCAAGCATCTCGGAGTTGGAATCTTCGTTTTGATGAGGTGATCAAAGCGTTCGAGTTTATACAAGTTTACGGAGAAGCTTGTATTTACAAGAAAGTGAGTGGGAGCTCTATAGCGTTTCTAATATTATATGTGGATGACATATTACTGATTGGAAACAATATAGAAATGCTGGAAAGCGTAAAGGAATATTTGAACAAGAGTTTTTCAATGAAGGACCTAGGAGAAGCTGCTTTCATATTAGGCATCAAGATCTATAGAGATAGATCGAGACGCTTGATAGGACTTTCACAAAGCACATACCTTGACAAAGTTTTGAAGAAGTTCAAAATGGATCAGTCCAAGAAGGGGTTCTTGCCTGTATTGCAAGGTGTGAAGTTGAGTAAGACTCAATGCCCAGTGACTGCAGAAGATAGAGAAAAGATGAGTGTCATCCCCTATGCTTCGGCCATAGGCTCTATCATGTATGCAATGCTGTGCACAAGACCCGATGTCAGCCTTGCCATAAGTATGGTCGGAAGGTTTCAAGGTGATCCAGGAATGGAACACTGGACAGCGGTCAAGAATATCCTGAAGTACCTGAAAAGGACTAAGGACATGTTTCTCGTTTATGGAGGTGATCAAGAGCTCATCGTAAAGGGTTACATCGATGCAAGCTTTGACACTGATCCGGATGACTCTAAGTCGCAAACCGGATACGTATTTATTCTTAATGGGGGTGCGGTTAGCTGGTGCAGTTCCAAGCAAAGCGTGGTAGCTGATTCTACATGCGAAGCGGAGTACATCGCAGCCTCGGAGGCGGCGAAGGAAGGTGTCTGGATGAAGGAGTTCATGACAGATCTTGGAGTAGTGCCTAGTGCGCTTAACCCAATGACTCTGTTTTGTGATAATACTGGTGCCATTGCTCTAGCCAAGGAACCAAGATTTCACAAGAGGACCAGACACATAAAGCGACGTTTCAATTCCATCCGCGATTACATCAAGGAGGACGACATAAATATTTGCAAAGTACACACGGATCTAAATGTTGCAGATCCGATGACTAAACCTCTTCCAAGGGCTAAACATGAACAACACCAGAACTGCATGGGTGTTCGATTCATTACAATGTAAATCACATAGTGATGTGAACTAGATTATTGACTCTAGTGCAAGTGGGAGACTGTTGGAAATATGCCCTAGAGGCAATAATAAATTGGTTATTATTATATTTCCTTGTTCATGATAATCGTTTATTATCCATGCTATAATTGTATTGATTGGAAACTCAAATACATGTGTGGGTACATAGACAACACTGTGTCCCTAGTAAGCCTCTAGTTGACTAGCTCGTTGATCAAAGATGGTTAAGGTTTCCTAGCCATAGACATGAGATGTCATTTGATAACAGGATCACATCATTAGGAGAATGATGTGATGGACAAGACCCAAACTGTAAACGTAGCATTTGATCGTGTCAGTTTATTGCTATTGTTTTCTGCATGTCAAGTATCTGTTCCTTTGACCATGAGATCATGCAACTCACTGACACCGGAGGAATACCTTGTGTGTATCAAACGTCGCAACGTAACTGGGTGACTATAAAGGTGCTCTACAGGTATCTCCGAGGGTGTCTGTTGGGTTGGCATGGATCAAGACTGGGATTTGTTACTCCGTATGACGGAGAGGTATCTCAGGGCCCACTCGGTAATACAACATCACAATGAGCCTTGCAAGCAATGTGACTAAAGTGTTAGCCACGAGATCTTGTATTACGGAACGAGTAAAGAGACTTGCCGGTAACGAGATTGAACTAGGTATAGTGATACCGACGATCGAATCTCGGGCAAGTAACATACCGAAGAACAAAGGGAACAGCATACGGGATTAACTGAATCCTTGACATAGAGGTTCGACCGATAAAGATCTTCGTAGAATATGTAGGAGCCAATATGGGCATCCAGGTCCCGCTATTGGTTATTGGCCGTAGAGGTGTCTCGGTCATGTCTACATAGTTCTCGAACCCGCAGGGTCTACACACTTAACGTTTGGTGACGATTAGTATAATTGAGTTGTTATGTTGGTGACCGAAAGTTGTTCGGAGTCCCGGATAAGATCCCGGACATGACGAGGATCTCCGGAATAGTCCGGAGGTAAAGATTGATATATGTGATAATAGTGTTTTGATCTCCGGAAGGGTTCCGGAATTCACCGGAAGGGGTTCCGGATGTTTACCGAAGTGTTCGGGTGCAGCAACACTTTATATGAGCCAAAGGGATAAAGCCCACAAGGTATTGGAAAGTGCAAAAGTAGTTTTGCTGCCGCGTAAGCGGTACTACCGCTTGTGTGAAGCGGTACTACCGCCCGAGCGGTACTACCGCTTGTGTGAAGCGGTACTACCGCCCAAGCGGTACTACCGCTTGTGTGAAGCGGTACTACCGCTTGTGCGCGGCTGTGCACGGTTCGGCCGGGATCCGAGTTGGACTCTTTCCCTGCGGGCCAAACCGACCTTGTGCGGGCAAAACCGACCCGGAGGAGGCTTTTACTCCAAGTTTAGACCCCAAGGCTCAACATATAAATAGAGGGGCAGGGCTAGCACACGGGACACATCAGGATTTCCCAAGCCGTGTGCCGGCAACCCTAGCCCTCTAGTTCCTCCGTCATAATCTCCGTAGTGCTTGGCGAAGCCCTACAGAGATTGTTCCTCACCACCATCACCACGCCGTCGTGCTGCTGGAACTCAACCACTACTTCACCATCGCTCGCTGGATCGAGGAGGTGAAGGCGTCATCAAGCCGTACGTGTGTTGAACGCGGAGGTGCCGTCCGTTCGGCACTAGATCGGAAGGATCGTGATTGGATCGCGGGACGCTCGGCGATTTGGATCGCGAAGACGTTCGACTACATCAACCGCGTTTATTAACGCTTCCGCTTAGCGATCTACAAGGGTATGTAGATTCACTCTCCCTCTCGTAGATGCTCATCACCATGGATAGATCTTATGTGTGCGTAGGAAAATTTTTGTTTCCCATGCAACGTTCCCCAACAGGAACATCTCCTGGCAACTAAAGAGGGGGGACAAAATCCGGTCCAGTCCCCTCCGAGGACATCTCCGGAGTGCTCTATGCCTCCGGAGCTGCCAGTCCAATCCCCCACCAGAGGGAGGGTTGGCAGGTCACCACCGGTGCCGCCCATGACTGGGTTGGCAGTGATGGAGGAAGCTTTATCCGGCTCCTCCATCGCCGAAGATCACCGCGCCCTTATGGGTGCGGTTTTGCAAGGCATTCAGTCCGTTGATAGCGGACTGAAAGAGGCCTTCAACGGTCTCTTAACGGGCTTCAAGGTGAGCCACGTAATACTCTATTTTCCAGAAAAAGTTAATTTTCCAAGTTTATGCAATCCTTATAAGTATAGTAGCCCCCGAGCCATGGGTGAGTTTGAAAAACCCACCCGGGGGTCAAATGTCCGAAAATTAGTAATGAAGCGAAAGGCACCCTTTGTCCCTCACTATTCTAAGAGCTCCGAGGAGTACGTAGCAGAGGGTCTGAATCTGACAGCTCGGGAGTTTTAATGCACAAAAGTTGTTTTGTAGGCCTCGTCATCGACGGCGGCCTCCAACGCAATGGAGCTTGCCGAGCTAAACCGGAAGCTCAAGAGCTCCGATGAGGAGCTCGATCGCGTGAACAAGAGATTTGACGAGACACAAGGTGAGTCCGAATTGTATCATTCGGGCTATTGTCTATCCTCATTGATTGAGGTATCCAGATTGTTATCCCTAATTGTTATTTACCCATTGCTAACACAGCTGTGGCCGCGGAAGTCGAGAACCTCAAGGCCGAGTTGGAAAAGGTGAGGCAGGAGGCCGTGGATGAGAAGGCGGCGGCCGAACAAGCAGCAGCCGATCTGTCGGCGTTAAAAGCTGTGAGTGACAAGCATGAGGCCCGGGTGGTAGAGGTGCAGCTGGAGCTCAAGGATGCCAGCACGAAGTGCGAGGCCCTTGAGCAAAAGATCGAAGACCAGGCCACCGAACTGTCCACCCTAAAATCTGAGCTCAAAGCAGAGCGAGTTGATAGGCGGTTCTTTGAAGAAGAACTCCGCCAAGTCAAGGCGATCGCGGATGGTAAGCCGTACTTACTGCAATGTGCCTTTGGTGGTAACAGGTTTGCATTGCTCACCCGGGTGTGGCGTTCCCCAGGTGCCTTTACGGACCTCCCGAGGAGTGCAGCGGACGCGAACAAATACTTCGCCTCTCGGGATGGGGATGTTGAACCTCGGCTGTTCTGGGTGCAATTTCAAGCCCCCGAGCATCCTCCCCTCCTGAGCAAGCAGATGAAACAATTGATGGAGCTGCAAAAGATGGCAAAGCCGGCCATGAGGGACCTCTGCATCCGGCTGTGTCCTGCAGAACCGTTGCCGAGCAGTTACTTCAGCTTGGTGCAGAAACTGTGCGACGCTGCGCCTCGGATTGACGCTCTAAAGCGTTCTACGTGCATCGAGGGAGCTCGGATGGCCTTTGCAAGGACCATGGTGCACTGGCGAAGATCAAGCCGACCGAGATGGCCACCGTGCCTCCACCCCTGGGAAGGAGCATATGCGCCCCGAGAAATACTTTGCCACCGTGATGGATGGTGCTCGGGCGATAGAAGCTCAATGCCCTAAGGTTGTAATTTATGAATGAATGTTTTGTCATGTATCCGATGACTGTTCCGCTTTATAATGAGCTTGCATGGTTTATCATGTCTTTAAGCTTTGTATTATTTTGACTCCTATGTGGCCGTTTTATCTGAAAGTTGCGAGTCGTCGGCTTTAGCCCCCATGTAGATGCTACACGAGGTGTTTCTACCTCCACACTGTGACCCTTAGCCGATGTATCGGTGCCCGAAGGCGGTAGTGCGAGGGGAACAAGGCAATCGGACTATGATGCTTTAGTGCTTTCACTTAGCCGTAGGAGCTTGACTGCGGGGGATGATGACTAGCCCCCAGTGTTTTGTGATATTCGGATACACCGAGGTTGAAACCAGCATCACATGGTTTGTAATAGTACAAACCCCTCGTATAACACGGAATAACCTCTATCGATTTTTAGTTTGACACTTATGCTCGGATTGTAGACCGGTTCTCGCTTATTATGACAGTCAGTTTTCGGCTTTCTCCACTGAGGTACTTGACCAGGCGACCTGGAAGCACAATCGCAGTGGTTCTCCCTTTACCCTTTTAGCCGAACGAGCGGAACGTAAGAGGGCAAACATAGGAGCCGTACAACCCAACCATTGACCCAAGACATAATTCGGAACCGATTCATATAATGCAACATCTGAGATGCCGAACACATGAACAATAGTGCCGGGGTGTTTCTTGGGGCGATTTTTATAGTCAAGCCACCGGTCTGTTAGCCGGTCGCATTGTAATATGTACCGAACAGCTTTGCTATCACCGTCGATGAGTAGAGAACAGAGTATGTGACATAAAATATAGCGAGGAGGTCATAAAGGATGGTCTGTATTTATGATGAATTCTTATAACTCAAACTGCCGAAACAACTGTTACAGGTATTTTGAAATGAAAAATAAAGTTTACAAAGGAGAGGTTTTACCCTGGGTCTTCGATGGATGGCTTGACATCCTCAATGTGCCCTGTCGCATGTCTGCTCCTTTGCTCCTGAGGGGGTTGCGTTCCTTTAAAGGTGATTGCTATCAGCGAACGGACCTTGGGAAGAAGATCTTGAGAAGTCGCCGCAGTGTGGATGAGCTTTACGCTTGGAAGGTCCTAGATGGTACCTGTGGTTTGTCCGAAGACATGTGTTGGCAGTAGTTCGGCCTAGCCGAACACTTTCCCTTTGATAGTGGGTCCCCACAGCTGCCCATGGTATTTTAAGCGCGAAGTTGTGCCTTCTTGGCACATATTTTACGGGAACTAGGGCTATGCTGTGGGGGGCGTATCCCTATTTTTGTTGGGCGGAAGATGATTCCAGGAGTTCGGGTTGAGACCGAGCTTGTTTACTAACCTGACGTGCCTTTATGGCTGATTTGGGCGTCGGCCTATCGTCGCCGTACTGGAATTCGGCTGCCAGGGCCCCTGTGTGTTCCTCAGTTCGGAGAGAGCGCTCTGTGTTGTCGTTGACGGTAGATCCCCTTGGGCCCGGGCATCTTGAGCTTCAGGTACGCGTAGTGGGGGACGGCGTTAAAGCGAGCGAATGTTGTGCGGCCGAGTAGGGCGTGATAACCGCTGCCAAAAGGGACAATGTCGAAGATCAAGTCTTCACTGCGGAAGTTGTAGGGCGAGCCAAACACTACTTCCAGATTCACAACGCCCGAGCAGCGGGCTTCGACGCCTGGGATCACTCCTTTAAAGGTAGTGTTGCTGGGTTTGATCCTTGATGGATCTATACCCATCTTTTTCACTGTGTCTGAGTAAATCAGATTAAGGCTACTTCCTCCGTCCATTAGGACTCTAGTGAGATGTTACCCATCGATAATGGGGTCTAGGACGAGGGCTGCTGAACCTCCATGACGGATACTGGTCGGATGGTCCCGTCGGTCGAAGGTGATCGGGCAAGCCGACCATGGGATATACTTCGGGGCTACGGGCTCTACGGCGTAGACCTCTCGAAGGGCGCGCTTCCTCTCCTTTTTTTGGTATGTGAGTGGCATATATCATGTTCACAGTTTTTACCTCTGGAGGGAACTGCTTTTGTCCTCCATTGCTTGGACCGCAGGGCTCGTCATCGTCCTCGTTGCGTGGGCCCTTGCCTTGCTCCTCGGCTGCGAGTTTGCCAGCTTGTTTGAATACCCAACAATTACGGTTGGTGTCGGTAGTGGGCTTGTCTTGGGTGCCGTGGATCTGGCAGGGCCTATCCATGATTTTGTCCAGTGTGGTAGGTCCGTCGCCATTTCCTTTAGAAGGTTTCTTCCGCTGTCCAGATTTTGTGTTGCGGAAACCGGCATTAACGGCCGTGTCCTCAGCATCGCCGTTGTTGTGCCGGCGTTTTTTTTTGTTGCGTCGTGGTTTCCCATTTCCATCCCGGACTTCGGAGGTGCCGGGGTCTTCGGGGTTGTGGCCTCGTCGAGCTAGCCAGTTATCCTCACCCGCGCAAAAGCGGGTCATAAGTGAGGTAAGGGCGGACATTGCCTCGGCTTGTCCTGGCCGAGCTGACGAGCTAGCCACTCGTCCCGGATATTATGTCTGAAGGAGGCTATTGCCTCGCCATCCAGGCAGTCAACGATCTGGTTTTTCTTCGTCAGGAACCGATTCCAGAATTTCCGAGCCGATTCACCTGCTTTCTGGACAACATTGCTCAGGTCCGAGGAGTCCGGTGGCCGGACATAAGTGCCCTGGAAGTTAGATCAGAAGGCATCCTCGAGCTCTTCCCAGCTCCCGATGGAATTCTCGGGGAGACTGTTTAACCAGTGTCGAGCTGGCCCCTTAAGTTTTAGGGGCAGATACTTGATGGCGTGCAGATCATCTCCTCGTGCCATATGAATGTGGAGGAGGAAGTCCTCAATCCACACAGCTGGGTCTGTTGTCCCGTCGTATTGCTCTATGTTAACGGGTTTAAACCCTTTAGGAAACTGATGCTGCATCACCTCGTCTGTGAAGCACAGTGGGTGGGCAGCGCCTCTGACCCGAGCTATGTCATGCCTATGATCGGCGGTCGATCGGGCCCGGTTTTGTTCCCGACCTCTATTGTCGCGGTCGAGCCAAGACTGGTACCCGTCCCGTATAGCGGGGGAGTACCGTCTAGATCCGTAGATGGATCTTGTGTGGCCTGCTCTATAATCCAGGTCCTGTCGTAAGTCATACCTGTCCTCAGCCCCTGCTGGCTCTTTTCCTCTCCTGTGGGGTACCGCAGGTCTGTACTCGGCCTCGCCGGCCGTCCTGTCCCGTCGTTGGGGAGGGCGGTCCGGCTGGTCGTACGGAGTATGCCTGGGAGGCGATGTTTCAAGGACCTCATCATCGAACTGCGGCAGGAGCCGCCGGCGTGGGTAGCTCTTGGGTTGGTGCGGTAGATTTTTATCGTACCCTTCTTCGGCTGCCAAGACCCTCGTCCATCTATCGTTGAGGGTGTCCTATTCGGCTTTGAGCTGCTGTTGTTTTGCCTTCAGGCTTCGGGCGGTGGCTAAAAGCTGCCGCCTAAACCGTTCTTGATCCGCAGGGTTTTCGGGGACGGTGAGGTCTTTGGCTTCCAGGCTGTCCTCCTCCTCGACAGGGGGAAGGTAGTTGTCGTCGTCGGAATCATTAGGATCCTCGGTGTCGCGCCGATCTTGGGGCCTTTCCTGGTCCTCCAGTTGCTGTTCGGGAACTTCAGGGTCGCCGAGGTCTTCTGGGGTGTTGTTTGCCCTGGTGCATGCAATGGCTTCCCTTCCCTTGTTTGCCTTAGATCGTTTGCGCTGTTTCCGGCACCTTGACGGCGCCTCACCAGATTTATCGCCATTCTTCTTAGGGGTGCGATCGCCCTTATCGTCGGGGGTGTCTACCATGTAGATGTCATAGGTGGAGGTGGCAGTCCATCGCCCAGTGTTGACAGGGGCGGGGCCGCCGTCCTCTTCATCCATGTCTTCTGCCTCCTCGGAGGCGTAGTCCAGCATATCGGTTAAGTCTTCAATAGTGGCTACCAAGTGGGTGGTGGGTGGGTCAAAAAATTCCCCATGACCCACCTTCAGACCGATCTGAGCATGGGTCGTCTGTGATTTTTATTGATAGGATCCGATCCAGTGCCTCGTTGAGCGTCGAGAGCTCGACCGGATCGATCTGCCTAGAACTTTCGGAGTTAACCTCCAAAGTGTCCGTACAAAGAGTGTGTTCGGCAAGGGCCGACCCCTGGCCCTCAGGTACTGTAACCGGATCCGGACTAAGAGCCAGATCATCGTCAGGGATAGACCCGAGGGCGGAGTCGAGAAGGAGATCCGAAGTTAAGGCTTCGGAGATTTCGGGCTTGTTAGATGAGATCGTGAGCCCAACGAATTAAAGATTGCCTCGGGAGTCTACGGAGAACTCTAGGTTCCCGAATCTGATCTCTTGATCGGGGGCGAGACTCCCGATCCGACTGGGGTGGCCGGTCGGGTCGGCGTGCAGCACGATGCTGCCGAAAGCGAAAATCCGTCCGGGGACGAAGGAGTCCCCATTACGGACTTCGTCGCTAATGATTAAGCGAGCCATCAATTCCTCTTGCGATCCCACAGCGGAACTCTCAATGAAAGCACCAATGTCGGTGTCAAAACCGGCGGATCTCGGGTAGGGGGTCCCGAGCTGTGGATCTAGAATCGATGGGTAACAGGGGACGAAGGAGACGATGTTTACCCAGGTTCAGGCCCTCCTATGGAGGTAAAACCCTACGTCCTGCTTGGTTGTATTGATGTGTATGAAGATTACAGAGTCGATCTACCTCGAGATCAAGTAGCCAAAACCCTAGATGAGCTTGTCTGCCCTCTACGATCTAAACCTCCTGGTTTATATAGACACCGGGGGTACCTAGGGTTAACACATGATAAGTCTCCAGCCGGAAGTAAAGATGTTGATCCCCACATCTTGACTTGGAGTGCACGCCGCGTCTTTGGGGGTTTCCTTCTAAAATACGGGGTCGTCACATATATCGGCCCTTCCTGCGATAACCAGAGAGCGGCCCACCAAGCCGGCCTATGAGAGATAGGCCGGCGGCCCGAGGACCCCTTAGTCCAGGACTCCCTCACCGTCGGGGACGACCATGCTCTCTGTGAGGCTCCTCAGCTGCCGTGTCGGGAGTTCGGACGATGGCAGAGACGTCTCCTCGGGTGGTGGCGATGAGGAAGACGATGGTGGTCAGCAACCCGCATGCTTCAGGAGCGTGGATGATGGCTCCGACTGAAAGCACATTTGCTCCCTTGGTGGTTTTGGTAATTAATAACAACATATAAGTCATTGGACTAATGTCTCCACTAAGTATATTTCAGGAAAAGTTCAATGATAGGAATGGCAAAAGGATTGTGGAAATACCCCAAGATGCAAGGAAATGGATTGGCAAAGCTTCAAGCAAGAGGACTCTACATTTTACTTTGTGACAAATCACCTTGAGTCCATAGGAAAGCCAATACTATTAAAAGGGGGTAAGGTTTTGTTGGTGAACAAAATGCTCATACGTGCACAAGTGATAGTCACCAAAAACACCCACAAGCTCTTCCACAAAAGTCTGTCCATAGTTAAATATTCAAAATCGGTGCAACAAACACCTTCCACTCGGTGCCACCGATTCCCAAACTCAGACAGACCTAAGCCAAACCCTAGCCACTTCGGTGCAACCGATTCTGCTTCAGTGCCACCGAGTTTAGGTTGCCAACTTTCTGTTACACAAGTTCACAATATCGGTACCACCGAGATTGTTGGATCAGCGTCACCGAGATTGGGCAATCTGACCATTGGTCACCTTATCGGTGCAACCGAGTTTCCTATATCGGTCTCACCGAGATTCAAAAGTTGCCACCTTTTGGTCACTTCGGTACCACCGAGATTAACACATCGGTGTCACCGAGTTGGTCATTTTGTGTGTAACGGTTGGATTTTTGGGGATGCCTATATATACCCCTTCACCACCACCTACTCGAAAGAGAAGCACTCAGAACTATTCCATACTTGCCCCATCCAGTTTTCTGAGAGAGAACCACCTACCCTTGTGTTGAGGTCAAGATCATCCACTCCAACCATATGGATCTTGATTTCTAGCCTCCCTAAGTTGTTTTCCACCAATCCCATCTCTTCCACCAAGCCAAATCTGTGAGAGAGTGATTGTGTGTTGAGGAGTCTATCATCTTGAAGCACAAGAGCAAGGAGTTCATCATCATTGCCGAGCCTATTACCTTTTGGAGGGTGGTGCCTCCTAGATTGGTTAGGTGTCGCTTGGGAGCCTCCTACTTCGTGTTGTGGAGTTGAACCAAGAAGTTTGTAAGGGCAAGGAGATCGCCTACTTCATGAAGATCTACCCATAGTGAGGCTAGTCCTTCGTGGACGGAAGCCGTTATGGAATAGTCAAGGTTTCTACTTCGTGGACCCTTATGGGTGGAGCCCTCCGTGGACTCTCGCGACCGTTACCCTCCGTGGGTTGAAGACTCCATAAACGTGGATGTACGATAGCACCACCTATCGGAACCACGGGAAAAATCATCGTGTCTACAATTGCGTTTGATCTTCCTACCCTATCCTTTCTACTCATGCTTGTTGTTACTTTCCGCTGCTATACTCTTAGATATGCATATGTAGGGTGTACTTGACTTGCCATGAAATGCTTAAAATCTGCCAACTCTAAAATTTGGGAAAAGGTAGAATTTTTATTTGGTCAAGTAGTCTAATCACCCCCCCTCTAGACATACTTTCGGTCCTACACCGACGCGTCATGGCCGCCGGCAGCAACATCATCACCAGCTGGGCTCCGGCAGCGCCACCATCTGCACCTGCCCTCCGCCTTCTTCCTCCATGTCGGCTTTGTCTGCCCCGCCGGCTTCGGCCGCCCTGCCTGGGGGCAGGGGCCTTCTGCTCCTCGGACGCGTCCCTCTGGTCCTGGCGGGGAGGTGCCGAATCCCAGCCAGGCACTCCTTTTGCCCTCTTTTTCTTCTCCACCTAATTCCTAGGAGGAGAGGGACAAGAAAGGCATTACGGGGCACTTATCTTTTTATAAATCAAAAGACGTAGGCGCTTGCCATGTTTTAGCTAATTACAATATAATCACTATCCATTTTCTACTGAAAATGAATGAAATAAAACTATTTATCTTCCTTAAGTACTGCCCTTTTCTTCCTTCTTGTCTACACTGTGCCAGTACGTTTGTTCTTGCCGCACGGAACTACTTGCCGGGTCAGTACTAACCGCGAGCGCCAAAAGGGTAGCGAGCCCCCGGCAGCAAGCTGGTATCGTCCCTTGGCAAAGCTCCTTGTCGGTGTTGTCACGGCCCCCCAGAGCTGATGATCAACAAGAGCTGGGAGACGGCTCGTCCCGACAAGGGTTTCCGTTGTGTGATGAACTTCGTGGCATACAGTCAAAAAGGAACAAGGAGGTGCTTCCTTAAGGAAGAAAATAGCACCGAACTTGGGATACGCGATTAGACTTATCTTTGCAGGCAGTATCCCTTTCTGGACTACGATGAGCCGATGTCCTTGTTCCTTTGCCCTTCTTCTTTGTTTTCCTGGAAGTAAAACATGTAAGGCAATAGGTCTCTGTCCTCTGGGGAGAGAGAATAAAGTGACAAGGATCACAGGCTTATCAAGTACTCTTCAAGATTTCTAAAACTTAAAAGCAATAACATTGCAACATAAGAGAATGCATAGTAAACATGCAGTTTGATGATATGATGCAATGCCTAGCTTTATTATTGCATGCACAGGGTCTGCGCCTGGCTTTGTACAAAGGGTTACATGCAACTGTGGCAAGGCTTGTACAAAAGGTGGCTGCCGGGGACTGAGCCCGGCAACCACGCCTCATGGGTAGAACTTACGAAGATGCTCAATATTCCATGAGTTAAGCACTTTGGTGCCATCTTCGGTCTCCAGACGGACTGCGCCAGGTCTGGTGACTCATGCTACCCGGTAAGGGCCTTCCCACTTCGGCCTCAACTTGTTGGTACCCTTGGTGGACAGAACGTGCCTAAGGACAAGGTCGCCATTCTCAAGGCTCCGGGCATGGACCCTGCGGCTATGGTAGCGGCGCAGGGCTTGCTGGTAGCGTGCAGCACGCACAGCGGCCCGGAGACGATCTTCCTCGAGGAGCAAGGCATCGGCATGCCGTAGTTGCTTTTGCTCTACTTCATCGTAGGCAAGTACTCGAGGTGACCCGTACATGAGTTCCGTGGGGAGAACTGCTTCCACCCCGTATACCAGGGAGAAGGGTGTCTAGCCGGTAGCTCGATTCAGTGTCGTTCTGAGGGACCAAAGAAACACCGGCAGCTCATCTATCCAACGCTTGCCGCATCTCTGTAGTCTATTGAAATTTCTTGTCTTGAGTCCACGCAACAGTTCAAGGTTCATCCTCTCGACTTGCCCGTTGCTCCTTGGGTGGGCAACAGAGGCCGAGGATACCTTGCTTCCAAGGCTTTGGATGTACTGCATAAAGGTGCGGCTCGTGAACTGGGTGCCATTATCGGTGATCACCCTGTTGGGCACTCCAAAACGGCACACCAGTCCTTTCATGAACTTGATAGCTGACTGCGCGGTCACCTTCCTCACTAGTTCCACCTCTGGCCACTTTGTAAACTTGTCGATTGCTACGAACAAGAATTCAAAGCCCTCGGCGGCATGGGGAAAGGGGCCCAAAATATCGAGCCCCTAGATCGAGAATGGCCAGGATAAAGGGATCGTCTGGAGAGCTTGCGCTGGTTGATGGATGTTCTTGGAATGGAACTGGCAGGCTTCACTCTTGGTGACCAGCTCAGTTGCATCTTGGAGGGCAGTGGGCCAATAGAAACCCTGCCGGAAGGCTTTCCCGGCAAGGGCTCTTGATCCAATGTGAGACCCACACACGCCTCCATGAATCTCCGCCAACAGCTTCAGTCCATCTTCCCAGCAGATGCACCTTAATTTCACACTGTTTGGTCTTTTTCTGTACAGAGTGTTGTCGACAAACTGGTACATACTTGACTGACGGGCTACTTTTTTGGCTTTTTCTTGTTCTTCGGGAAGTTCTCCTGTTTGAAGGAAATGGACTATGTGTTGTGCCCAAGCTGGAGCCTATGGCTCGACAACAAGGACTAAAGGCATCTCCTCGTTCATGGGAGCGCTTGCCTCGACCGCAGGAACCTGGGGTTCCGCAGGAGGGAGCTACTCACCAGGCGAGACGAGACTGTCCCAGGTAGCCTCTCTACCAGCGGCTTCAGGAAGCTCTGTCGGGAAATGCTTACCGGAGTTCAGGTTTCTTCTTTTTCTAGTCATCGTTGACGGGGAAACTGATGGTTGAGTGAGGTGGAGGACAAATGTTCCTAGTTCCACAGGGAGCTTTTGCGCAGCGCACTTTGATAGATGGTCAGCGATGCTGTTTTCGGCACGCAGCACGTGCTCTGTTTGCAATCCATCAAAGTGCTCCTCCGGCTTTGTCACGGCACGGATGCACACGATCACCTATGGGGCCAAAGGCCCCTTTGTGGTTCGGCAAGGGGGGTCACGTTGCGTAAAGAGCAGAGACCATGAGGCAGCGCGACGATAGAGACACTCGCATTTTTACCCAGGTTTGGGCCGCTATGGAGCGTAAAACCCTACTCCTGCTTTTGGTGGATTGATCAGAGGAACACGAAGAACACGCAGCGCTCGACCCCGGCAAGGGTTGCCGTCGGGGAGAGCTACTACGCGAGTACAAGTGTCCAAAAGTCCGAATCTTGAGCTAGGTTGCCTTGGGCCTCCTTTTATAGTGCAAGGGGCAACCACAGTGGCAAAACAGTCTTTATCTGGTGATTAGATAGCTAACAGAGCTATCATACCAAACTCTGGCATTAAGGATAAAATACCATGATTGCTAGACTAGGTGGCCCTCGGGGATGCATTCCCGGCAAGCTCTTGCCACCGCCTAGCTGGCTGTTGCTTAGTGTCTTGACACGCCACTGGATGGGTGTCAACTGAGTATAATCTGCCTTCCGGTGCATCGCCACGTGCTTAGCGAGAGCCACTTAGCCTTCTGAGGGCTCGACACCGCATGAATAAGCGACTGGCATTACGATGCGGTGGAGCAGTGGCCAGTTAGCTCGTGCTTGCCGGGGGATAGCTTGCCGGGTCTTCCTGAGATGTGCGCGCCTCGGTCCCCGGCAGGCTCCGGGGACGTGGCTGGCACGCTTTGTGTTGGAAATATGCCATAGAGGCAATATTAAATTAGTTATTATCATATTTCCTTGTTTATGATGATCGTTTATTATCCATGCTATAATTGTATTAATTGGAAACTCAGCTACATGTGTGGATACATAGATAACAAAGTGTCCCTAGTAAGCCTCTACTAAACTAACTCGTTGATCAAAGATGGTCAAGGTTTCCTAGCCATAGACATGAGATGTCATTTGATAACGGGATCACATCATTAGGAGAATGATGTGATGGACAAGACCCAAACTATAAATGTAGCATATGATCGTGTCAGTTTATTGCTATAGTTTTCAGCATGTCAAGTATCTGTTCCTATGACCATGAGATCATGCAACTCACTGACACCGGAGGAATACCTTGTGTGTATCAAACGTCGCAACGTAACTGGGTGACGATAAAGATGCTCTACAGGTATCTCCGAGGGTGTCTGTTGAGTGGGCATGGATCAAGACTGGGATTTGTTACTCCGTGTGACGGAGAGGTATCTCAGGGCCCACTCGGTAATACAACATCACAATAAGCCTTGCAAGCCAAGTGACTAAAGTGTTAGCCACAAGATCTTGTATTACGGAACGAGTAAAGAGACTTGCCGGTAACGAGATTGAACTCGGTATGGAGATACCGACGATCGAATCTCGGGCAAGTAACATACCGAAGAACAAAGGGAACAACATACGGGATTAACTGAATCCTTGACATAGAGGTTCAACCGATAAAGATCTTTGTAGAATATGTAGGAACCAATATGGGCATCCAGGTCCCGCTATTGGTTATTGACCGTAGAGGTGTCTCGGTCATGTCTACATAGTTCTCGAACCCGCAGGGTCTGCACACTTAACGTTCGGTGACGTTTCGGTACTATTGAGATATATGTGTTGGTGACCAAAGGTTGTTCAGAGTCCCGGATGAGATCTCGGACGTCACGAGGAGCTCCGGAATGGTCTGCAGGTAAAGATTTATATATAGGAAAGTAGTATTTGGTTTCCGGAAAAGTTTCGGGTATTTCCGGTAGTGTACCGGTAGTGACGAATGGGTTCCGGGGGTCCATCGGGTGGGGCCCACCCACCCCGGGGGCCACATGGGCCCAAGAGGTGGCGCACCAGCCCCTAATGGGCTGGGGAACCGACCCCATAAGGGCCCATATGCTCAAGAGGAAAAAAGGTGTAGATAGGAAGGAATAGGACTCCTTCCTAATATGAATCCACTTCCTAGTAGGAAGTGGATTGGACCCCTCCTTGCCTGGTTCGGCCGACCCCTAGGGGAAACCCTAGGGAGGCTGCCTCCTCCCCCCTCCCTCCTATATATACTAGAGGAATAGAGCCCCCAAAGATACACGGCCACGTGCTAGTTCTCTATTCTCTAGTTCCTCCACCAAATAGATTCCGGTAGTGCTTAGGCGAAGCCCTGCCGGGATAACTCCACCACCACCACGCCGTCGTGCTGCTGGAGATCTCATCCACCTCTCCGCCCCCTGTTGCTGGATCAAGAAGGCAGAGATCGTCATCGAGCTATACATGTGCTGAACGTGAAGGTGCCGTCCGTTCGGCGCTAGATCGGAAGGACCGTGATTGGATCGCGGGACGGATCGTGATTGGATCGCGAGACGGATCGTGATTGGATCGCGGGACCACTTGCAATTTGGATCGCGAAGACGTTCGACTACATCAACCGCGTTTCTTAACGCTTCCCGCTTAGTGATCTACAAGGGTTCATAGAACCACTCTCCCTCTCGTAGATGCTCATCACCATGGATAGATCTTGCTTGTGCGTAGGAAATTTTTTGTTTCCCATGCAACGTTCCCCAACAGTGGTATTAGAGCCAGGTTTATGCGTAGATGAGATCACGAGTAGAACACAAAGGAGTTTGTGGGCGTTGATGCTCAGATTGCTTCCTCCCTTGGTCTTTTCTTGATTCAGCGGTATTGTGGGATGAAGCGGCCCGGACCAACCGTACTCATACGCTTATGAGAGACCGGTTCCATCAACTGACATGTGACTTTGTTGCATAAAGATGGCTGGCGGGTGTCTGTCTCTCCCACTTTAGTTGGATCGGATTCGACAAAGGCGGTCCTTGAGAAGGTTGAATAGCAATTTGTGTATCACCGTTGTGGTTTTTGCGTAGGTAAGAATTGTTCTTGCTAGATACCCGTAGCAGCCACGTAAAACATGCAACAACAATTAGAGGACGTCTAACTTGTTTTTGCAGGGTATGTTGTGATGTGATATGGCCAATTACATGATCAGATATATGTGATGTATCAGATGATCATGTTTTGTATAGAATATCACGACTTGCATGTCGGATGAGTACGGCAACCGGCAGGAGCCATAGGGTTGTCTTTAATTTATTTTCGCCGTTTTGCTTTACTTTATCGCTATGAGTTAGCAATAGTTGTAGAAGCAATGGTTGGCGCGATAACCTCATGGCGACACATTGATGGAGATCGAGATGATGGAGATCATAGTGTCATGCCGGTGACGATGGAGATCATGCCGGTGCTTTGGAGATGGAGATCAAAAGCACAAGTTCATGGCCATATCATGTCACTTATGATTTGCATGTGATGTTAATCCTTTTATGCATCTTATTTTGCTTAGGACGACAGTAGCATTATAAGGTGATCCCTCACTAAAATTTCAAGATAAAATTGTGTTCTCCCCGAGTGTGCACCGTTGCGAAAGTTCGTCATTTCGAGACACCACGTGATGATCGGGTGTGATAGACTCTACGTTCACATACAACGGGTGCAAGCCAGTGTTGCGCATGCGGAACACTCGGGTTACACTTGACGAGCCTAGCATGTACAGACATGGCCTCGGTGACGGTGTCCTGCACTAGGGGTACTCACCACGTCGTCTCCCGACCAGTGGGTCGGGCCGAGGACCCCCGTGATGATTCACTAATGGGCCACTTCGGGCAGCCCATGCCGAATACAAGGAGGATTCCACAAGACTTGGCGCACAAGACAAGGACTCCTCTAAACCCTAGGCCTACGGTGCATATATAAACCGAGGCCAGGCTAGTCAATAGATCAATATATTACATCTCATAATCTCGTGGTAGATACATGTACTATGTACAACACCCCTTATGAATACAATCAAAAGCAGGACGTAGGGTATTATCTCTTCGAGAGAGCCCGAACCTGGGTAAAATCCTGTGTCCGTGTTACCATCGCTCCAAGACGCCTAGCTTAGGACCCCTACTACGAGATATGCCGGATTTGACACCGACATTGGTGCTTTCATTGAGAGCCTACTGGCAGTCGCCGCGGTGCGATGGGAATTTAGATCGTCTCCGGCGCGATATACGCGTTGAAACCGAGCTTTGTTGTCGATGTCGGCATCTTCGTCGCCGACTCGATTGGTCACCTCAGCTGGACCGAGGACTACGCTCCATGCCGGATCGTCAAGATCGGACGGATACTTTCATCGTCATCATTCCCGATCTCTATCAAGATCACGAGAAATCATCCATGGAGCTCGGGGGCTCGATGTTGACATCGTCCTCGAGCAACCGTGCAGTTTTTCTAGACAACGACTCGTGTTCGTCGTCCCCGCTTCTGGACAGCGACTCGTGTTCGACGATTGCTTTGGAGGAACTGTGCGGAATTGAGTCTCTAATGACCTCGTAAAATTTCGTCGTATTCCGATGGAGGAATCTACGGCGATCTATGAAATACCGGAGCCCTGTCGAATCTGGACGGGAATCGGGATGAGTTTAGGGCGAGGTGTCCAGCTTCCAGCTCGGACATCATTTGGAAGATCCCACCGTTCATCGGCTGCGGAATTCCCATGCCGATCACCCCTCAATATTTCAGTTCAATCCGACCGTACAAACTCCGGAAAACATCCGATTAGTACAACGAATTTTGGATCTATTTTCTTAGCGAAAACGAATCCGACCCGAGTTCATCTTTTTCATGAACGGGTTGTCGGACGTCCTCTTTGAAGGAAATTTTCTCATCATCTCGGTCATCCAACCAAGAGTTCGGCATCGCGAGGGCCGAATAATCATCAAGCGAACCTCGTCATCCGCGGGTTGTACGGGTCGGGCGCTCCGTTGCTTCATCAAGCCAGCATTGACCTCGTCACAAATTCCGACCTGCGTCGGCATCGCCGCGCCGTTACTTTTTTAAGCTGACGTCCACCACGCCGACCTGCTTTGACACGTCGGCTGGTATGGGGCTCTAGCGTCACCTTACCAATCGGCCCCGTCACCTCGGCTAGACTGGGGGCTTCGTCATCTCCTCATCAACCCGCTCTGGAGACTTCGGCGTCACCAGCCGACCTGCTTCGACACCTCGGCTGGCCTGAGACTTCGGCGTCACCAGCCGACCTGCTTCAACACCTCAGCTGGCCTAATACTTCGGAGTCACCAGCCGACCTGCTCCGTCACCTCGGCTAGACCGGGGCTTTGGCATCCCTTCATCAACCTGCTCCGGGGACTTCGGCATCACCAGCCGACCTGCTTCAACACCTCGGCTGGCATGAGACTTCGGCATCACCAGCCGACTTGCATGAGACTTCGGCGTCCGCCGATCACAGCTTCGCCATGTTAACTGGACCGGGGACTTCATCTCGCCACATCGACTGTGCAGCGTCGCCACTTCGTCAAGCCGAACTCTTCGTTCAGGCACCTCGGTGCCCATGCCATATTCCTTTGCTTATTTGCTTCACTTAAATTAACTAAGTAGAAGAATTTTTTAAAAATATATTATTATCTTTCTTTGTTATTACTTTTGGCTTGCACTATTTTATGAGTGCAGGAAATCGACTTCGACTGCCGTCATGCGGTCACCCCGGCGTCACCTTGCCGACCTACTCCACCACCTTAGCTGGACCAGGGGCTTCGCCTCGCCACATCGGCCGAGCCGTGACACTACTTCGTTGTGCCGAACTCCTCGTTCGGTCACCTCGGGACCGGCTTGGGGGCTGGGACCTTGACCCGCTATAAGCTCGGCCTGCGTCGTCAACACCGAGCACATTAACCAGCTAAGTCGCTTTAATGCTCAAATTTCTAAATTTTTGTTTGGTTCTACCGAGCATTATATTTATGCTAAATAAAAAAGTTTGTTTATTAACAACACTTCCTTTTCCCATGATAACTGGGGGGCTTCGTCGTCACGCTGCCGAACTACTCTGTCTCCTCGGCTGGACCGGGGGCTTTGCCTCACCGCAGCAACCGTGCTGCGTTGCCACTTCTCGACCCGAGCTCTTCGCTCGGTTACCTCGGGCTTGGGGCCTGGGACCTTGGCCAGGCCGAGGACTACGTCTTTGTCCCGCCACAACCCCAGGCCGCACCGAGCACATTAACCAGCTAAGTCGTTTTCGTGCTCAGCTCTCTTTAGAATTTTACTTTTTGTTCGGTTCGACCAAGCACTATACTTTTTTGACAAAAAGTTGTTTGCGAAAAACATTCTTTGTCAAAACTTTGTTTGTTACAAACAAGTTCAAATACCCCGTTTACTTGGGGGCTTCCTTTATGAAACCTTTTCTCTCTGCATGTAATTATTATTGTACAGCTTCTTTCCTTGCTCGTGTATTATGCCAAAATATGGATCATGTTGACTTAAGTGTTCCGCAAAGCTGGGTTGCCTGGCTCCTGTGCTTACCCCTACGTTCCCGATTGTTCGGCTAGGGAGTAAAGGGAGCACCTCTGCGATTGTTACGATCGGGTCATCCGAACTCGTACCTCAGACGGGTGAAGCCGAAAGCTAGCGCTCTTATTGTTTTCAACTATGGTCGGCACACGACGGAACTCACGCGTACACAAACACTACTAGGAGAAACCCTACTAGTAGCGCTTGAAAAACCTATAGTAGTAGCGCTGGGTCCAACGCTACTGCTAAGGCGCTACAACTAAGTTATAGCAGTAGCGCTGGTTGGTACAGCGCTACTGCTAAGTCTGGTTAGCAGTAGCGCTGCACTGACCAGCGCTACTGCTAACTATCTGTAGCGCTGCAGAAAGGCAAGCGCTGCTGCTAATCCAACGCTGCTGCTAGATGGCTTCCAGCGCTGCTGCTAGTATTCCTGCTTTCACAGATTCATGCCCCCTCTACGTATTTGTGATGTATTTATACAGGCTCTATACAGTAGTTTCATCAGATCATCATAATACGTCATTGTCATATAAGAACTCCTCATCATCATCATTTTCGTCCATGAGACATCATATAACAACTTGGTCACTAGTTATAATAACAACAACTCATCATCATCATCATATAACAACTCCTCCTCATCATCATCAACTTGGTCACTAGGTCACGAGTCATATATAATCAGGACTAACTAATTGTTCTTAATACCTAGGACCTACTCCTGCTGCTCTCTCTCAGGTAAAATAGCATAAAACATGTGTAGCACTCCTGCTTCATCATATTGGAGAATGCAGATGAACCTGTCTCCTAATTGTGGGTTGCGCTTCTGATTGCTGCCCCCTAGTACTTCTCTGCTGCGATCCTTCACAATTTTGCTCCAGTCTTTGACTATTAAGACTTGCTCGCTTCGAGAAATGATGAATGCACTCATGTGCAATACAGGATATCTTGGCCGTAAGCTAACCATTGTCATGCGACCTTTAGACTCGATCCAACGAGGCAGAACACTCATCTGGAGTCCCTGTTGAAGAACATCGTAGTAACATACTTAGCAATGAAGTTTAGCTTAAAAAATAATGTATGCAAAAGATGCACTGAGGACAAATAGTAAAAATCTTACCATCTTTCCTAAATAGATGTGACCGTAGTTTAATACGCACACTAGTGGTCGTACGTTTTGAGTACTAATATCTCGAAGTCTAGGAAAATAACCTGTCTTGACAGCATCAAGATCCTCAAGCCATGAAACATAATGACCTATCTCCTCGCAGTTTAGTTCAGCCCCGGGACAGTAGTTGGTGTTGTCTACCAAGCGCTGGACATGTTTGCTTGAATGGAAATAAGCTGTCAATAGAAATTAGTTGTCAACTATTTTTAAATAAACAATATAAATTACTTAATAAATATGGTTGAGAAACTCACATAATGGTAGAACTGGAGGCGTCTGCACATCGACCCAGATGTCGATATTACCTTCAATTTCATCTTCCGGACGAATATCAAAGGTGATAAGCATATTAGGCTCAAATGGATAAGCCTTGCATAGTGCTCTCCAATTTTTGCATTCAAAATAGGAGTAGGTGTCTGCATTGTACAATTTTACGGCAAAAGTATAACCATGCTCGGTCCTCAAGTGAACTCTCTTTACCTCCATACTTTTTTTAGTACTGAAACCAATCTTATCCAAGACATAAATTCTTGCATGGCAGGGGATACGCTAGTAGAATAGTAAAAAACTAAAATTATAATTTGAAGCAAAAGAAGCAGAAGTCATGCTTAATTACGAAAAAGACTTGTCGTTGTGACTTACTGTATCCACTTCGAAGGTCTCATCCAGCACGATGCTGAAGCGCCTACCATCAACTAGGTGAGGCTTGTCGCACAGGCCGCGCTCGTCTTCGCAACATTCACACATAACGAATTTCCTTTCGCCGTCAGACATTTCCTATGTTCATAGTTGAAACATTTAAAATCGATCGAAGGCAACTACCAGGAAACTCAACACACAGATCACTATTACTCAATATGCAACGGGTTGACTTTAGGTCTGTCGAGTCTTCCTTCCTAAACTCTTATCTCACGTATATGGTGGACACTCCCTCACCGATTTTTCGACCGTCGATGATGGTCGCTACTCCTCCTTCCCCTAGTGCATAACAAATATCTAGCACAAGGAGAAGAAGGAGAAGCGACCCCCACGACAACGGTCGGCATTCTTCTTCTCTCATATATGGTGGACACTCCCTCACCAATTTTTCGACTGTCAATGATGATCTAGCACAAGGAGAAGAAGGAGAAGCGACCATTATACAAGTTCTATATTAAGCACTTACTATAAATAAACTATTTCTATTAAACACTTATTACTAAAAAACAGTAAAAAACTACATTATACAAGAACAGTAAAAAACAGTTTAGGGTTTAGGAGAGATGGAGGGAGGAGGGGGTGGGAGGAGGGAGGAGGAGGAGGGAGGAGAGAGGAGGAGGGGGAGGAGCGCGGTGGGAGGAGGGAGGAGGAGGAATGAGGAGGGGGTGGGAGGAGGGAGGAGAGAGGAGGAGGGCTGCCGGCGGAGGGCTTGGCCGGAGGAGGAGGGAGGAGGGAGGTTGAGGGGCGGCCGGTTGGAGAAGTTGAAGAAGATAGGCTTTAGGAGTAGCACTCTTTGGGATAAAGCGCTACTGCTAAACGACATATCACTAATCCAGTTAATAATGCATCATCAAATATTAACCAATACATCTCGATATGCCTACTTTCTAGCACAAGTCATGCCAAAATTTCGACATGACCTTTGCTAAAAAGTGGACATATCGAGCGCCTGAAATTCACCGGAACGGAAATGAATCAACATTCCGGCGAAACATAGGCCACTCGGATCATTTGCATCAATTCACAACCTAACCCTAGAATCAATTCACAATTTCATTTTCCTTTCCACATTTTCATTGTCACGCTTTCATTTTCATTTTCAATTCACATTTTCATTTTCATTTTCATTTGCACATTTTCATTTTCATTTCCAATTCACATTTTCATTTTCAATTCACATTTTCATTTCAAAAAAAATCCTATTTCACATTTTCATTTCAAAAAAACACTAAAACTATCCTAACACTAACATCTATCCATCCATCCTAGTTCTAACCCTAGTTAGTTACTAAAACTAAATTCAATGCAATAGGGGAGGGAGGGAGGGATGGAGGGAGAGGGTCAGAGGAAGAGGGTGGGAGGGAGGGAGGGAGGGATGGATGGAGGGAGGAGGGAGGGAGGGAAGTGGCCGAAGGAGGAGAAGGGGCGGTGGCCAGAGGAGGAGAAGCGGTGGTGGCCGGAGGAGGAGAAGCGGCGGTGGCCGAAGGAAGGAGGGTGAGGGCCGGGGGTGGAGGGTGAGGGCCGGGGGAGGAGGGTGAGGGCCAGGGGAGGAGGGCGAGACGAGGGTGGGGGCGAGGAGGAGGCTTACCACAATGGAGGAGACGGCGGCGCGGCAACGGGGGCGACGGCGTGGCGAGCGAGAGAGAGAGTGTGTGTGTGCAGGGGAGAGTGAGCAATGCGGGCGAGGGGAAGAGGATAGGGTACATTAGCTGTACCGCTTTTAGTAAAAGCGCGCTACCGATAAGATTTTAGCTGTAGCGCTTTTTTGCGGGGAGCGCTGCTAGTACAAATAGTGGCGGTGGGCTCGTCGGGTCCCTCTTATCAGTAGCGCTCTTTATGTTTCCAGCGCTACTGCTAAGTATTTACTTGTAGCGCTTCCATAAGGCAGTGCTACTGCTTATTAGCAGCAGCGATTGTTTTTTCCAGCGCTACTAATAGTGTCCTGCCTATAAGGTTTTTCCTAGTAGTGAAATCTATTGCACAAGTCTCATAGTCATGAGCGACCAAAGAAAGGTACCGTTGGGGGCACTATTTTCTTTGAAGATGCTTCTTACGTTACATAAGTAAATAGCATAAGTTCCCTGGGCGCGCTTTGTCTGTTACAGCCTCATGGCCTGATTGCCTGGTTATCCGAAACACCGCCGATATTTTCGGTAGGCGGAGTAGATAACACTTTTCGGCCCTTGGCCGAAGAGGGAGAAGCCGACGGTCGGTTAAGACGTGTTCAAAGTTCGAGCGAACACATATATTATATAAGTACTTCGGTACATACAATCATTATACATAAAATTCTTTTACCCAAGTCACTTGGGGGCTCTTAAATTAATATGAGCCGTTTTATAATAGATGTTTTCTTCTTAGTCGTTGCAAAGTCTTTTTCTACCACTCCTTTCTCGACTCAAGTGTATGATCAATAGCCGGGTAGCCTGGTTTCTCTCTAAAAGCCGCTCGCGTTTAGTTCGCTAAACTGGCCTGAGAAACACTCCGCCTTCGGAATAGGGAGGTTGAAGCCGAAGGCTGACCCACTTGAAGTCTAGAGATTGGATGTGTCATGTCAAAGCACGACGGAAGCACAATTTTAAGACCAATTTCGTATTGGCACCAAAAAACATGATTCAATCTAGACGTAAAGTTTTTTACGCAAGTTTTTTGGTCTTTTGAGCTTATAACATCTTTCACCTATTTTATGTTTTCCTTTCAGGAAGCGGGACACTCTCTTGGTTGAGGTGTTCGGCGTGATGGTCTTGCTAGGAAACTCTTTTCTAAACTATAGTTCGGCATCTTTCCTGCTGAACTCCACCTCGGTGTTGTCAAAACATACATGACGGTTGAACTAGTTCCCGAGGAGGTACGATCCTAGGGTTGGCCATGTTGCCCAACCCAAGTCTCGGGGGCTACAACATTGACAATTCAATGCAGAAAATTTAAGTGCAATACAGTTTCCGAGGAGATTATGATCCTCAGGTTGGTCGGCCGAACCCAACCTGAGTCTCGAGGTCAGTGCACACCGCTTTTGTGTTCCTAAGTATGCTGCCGAGCTAGAAGTTGATCCTCAGGCCGATTTCGCGAATAGACCTGAGTCTCAGGGGCTACTGGGATCAGCGGTCTTATGTCATCCTTCAGGCGCATCTCGGGTTATAGACCGACACACACCTTGAGGGCTACTGGCTATATATCTCGGCAGAGAATAAATTGCATCAACCGAAAATATCCACAAAAAATCAGCCCCTGGTCGGGGTGGTGCACCACCTCGAAAGCAGTCCGGCATAAAGCTCGGGCGCAAGTGACTGGCTCCATAGAGAGCGTTTCCGACATTAAGCTCGGACGAATTCCTTTAATTTTTTAAGGTCCAAGGTAGTTTATGATACCTCGGACGCTGATCATCATTGGAGCTTGGATGCAGTCCGGCGTTGGAGCTCGGAAGCAGTCCGGCATAAAGCTCAAGATCGGAGACGCCCTAGAAGCAGTCCGGCATAAAGCTCGGATGTGAATGGCTGGCTCCATAAAAGACTATTCCGGCATTTAAGCTCGGATGAAGTCCTTCAACTTTTTCAAGACCGAGGTAATCTATGACACCTCGGATACAGTTCGGCATTGGAGCTCGAACACAGTTCGGCGTTGGAGCTCGAACACAGTCCGGCGTTGGAGCTCGGACACAGTCCGACGTTGGGGCTCGACTGGAAAAAGATACCTCAGATACAGTCCGGCGTTGGAGCTCGGACATAGTCCGGCATTGGGGCTCGGCTGCAAAAAGATACCTCGGATACAGTCCAGCGTTGGAGCTCGGACATAGTCCGGCGTTGGAGCTCGGCTATAAAAAGACACCTCAGATGCAGTTCGGCGTTGGAGCTCGGACGCAAGAGGACGCTGCCGCACGGGAAACACTTCAAACCCCAGGTGTGGCGTAAAAAACTACAAGGCATTGATAAAGGCCGATAACTTAAAGGGGCTCCTCGGATGCCCGACATGCAAAGTCTTCGGATTCGGCTCGGCGATCCTCAAGATCGGACATGGGAAGATTTGTTACACCAGTTTTCAAGACCGACGATCGAAGACGAAGAATTATTCGGAAGAACCGAGGAGCGTACTCAACTTGAAGACCGGTTCAGGGGGCTACTGACGGTGTCCTGGACTAGGGGGTACTCACCACGTCGTCTCCCGACCAGTGGGTCGGGCCGAGGACCCCCGTGATGATTCACTAATGGGCCACTTCGGGCAGCCCATGCCGAATACAAGGAGGATTCCACAAGACTTGGCGCACAAGACAAGGACTCCTCTAAACCCTAGGCCTACGGTGCATATATAAACCGAGGCCAGGCTAGTCAATAGATCAATATATTACATCTCATAATCTCATGGTAGATACATGTACTATGTACAACACCCCATATGAATAGAATCAAAAGCAGTGTCCGTAGGGTATTATCTCTTCGAGAGAGCCCGAACCTGGGTAAAATCCTGTGTCCGTGTTACCATCGCTCCAAGACGCCTAGCTTAGGACCCCTACTACGAGATATGCCGGATTTGACACCGACACTCGGAACACAAGAGACCGAAAGGTCGAACATGATTCATATAGTAGATATGATCAACATGGAGATGTTCACCATTGAAACCACCTCATCTCCCGTGATGATCGGACTTGGGTTGGTGGATTTGGATCATGTCATACTTAGACAACGTGAGGGATGTTGATTTGAGTGGGAGTTCTTAAGTAATATGATTAATTAAACTCATTATCATGAACATGGTCAAAGTGACTTTGCAAATTATGTTGTAGATCAATAGCTCGCGCTGTAGCTCCCCTATTTTTATACGTTCCTAGAGAAAATAGAATTGAAAGATGATGGTAGAAATAATACGGACTGGGTCCGTGATCTGAGGATTGTCCTCATTGCTGCACAGAAGGCTTATGTCCTTAATGCACCGCTCGGTGCGCCACCCCCTCAAGAGTCGTCTGTAGATGTTGTGAACATCTGACAGGCACGTTCTGATGACTACTTGATAGTTCAGTGCGTCATGCATTACGGCTTAGAATTGATGCTCCAAAACGTTTTGAACGTCGCGGAAGATATGAGATGTTCTAAGAGCTGAAATTGGGATCTCAGGCTTGTGCCCGTGTTGAGAGGCATGAGACCTCCAACAAGATTCTTTGCCTGCAAGATGAAGGAGAATAGCTCCATCGGTGAGCATGTGCTCAGATTGTCTGGGTGCTACAATCGCTTGAATCGAGTGGGAGTTGATCTTCCAGATAAGATAGTGATTGATATAGTTCTCCAAGTCACTGCCACTAAGCTACTAGAGCTTTGTGATGAACTATAAAATGCCTGGGATGGAGATGATCCCTGAGTTATTCGCGATGTTTGACACTGCGAAGGTAGAAATCAAGAAGGAGCATCAAGTGTTGATGGTTAGTAAAACCGCTAGTTTCGAGAAGGGCAAGGGCTAGGAGGGAAACTTCATGGATGGCAAGCCAGTTGCTGCTCCAGTAAAGAAACCCAAGGTGGAACCCAAACCCGAGACTGAGTGCTTCTATTATGAGGAGAACGGTCGCTGAAGCAAAACAACCCTAGATACTTGGTAGATAAGAAGGCTGGCAACGTCAACGGAAGTATATTTGATATACGTTTTATTCATGTGTACCTTACTAGTACTCCAAGTAGCACCTGGGTATTAGACACCGGTTCAGTTGCTAAATGTTGGTAACTCGAAATAAAAGCTACGGAATAAACGGAGACTAGCTAAGGGCGAGGTGACGATGTGTGTTGGAAGTGTCTCCAAGGTTGATGTGATCACCATCGCACGCTCTCTCTACCTTCTGGATTAGTGATGAACCTAAATAAATGTTATTTGGTATTTGCGTGGAGCATAAACGTGATTAGATCGTGTTTATTGCAATACGGTTATTCATTTAAGTTAGGGAATAATGGTTATTCTATTTACATGAATAATACCTTCAATAGTCATGCACCCAATGTGAATGGTTCATTGAATCTCGATCGTAGTAATACACATGTTCATTGGTGCCAAAAGATGCAAAGTTAATAATGATAGTACCACATAGTTGTGGCACTGCCGCCAAGGTCATATTGGTATAAAGTGCATGAAGAAACTCCATGCTGATGGATCTTTTGACTCACTCGATTTCGAATCGGTTGAGACATGCGGACCATGCCTCATGGGCAAGATGACTAAGACCCCATTTTCCGGTATGATGGAGCGGGCAAGTGACTTATTGGAAATGATACATGTTGATGTATGCGGTCCAATGAGTGTTCAAGCGTGCGGTGGATATCGTTATTTTCTTACCTTCACTGATGATTTGTGTAGATATAGGTATATTTACTTAATGAAACACAAGTCTGAAACGTTTGAAAAGTTCAAGCAATTTCAGAGTGAAGTTGAAGATCATCGTGACAAGAAGATAAAATGTCTACGATATGATCGTGGAGGTGAATATCTAAGTTACGATTTTGGTATGCAACTTAAGACAATGTGGCAATTGTTTCACAACTCACGCCACCTGGAACATCATAGTGTGATGGTGTGTCCGAACGTCGTAGTCGTGCTCTATTGGATATGGTACGTACTATGATGTCTCTTAACGATGTGCCACTCTCGTTTTGGGGTTATGCATTAGAGACAACTACATTCACTTTAAATAGGGCACCATCTAAGTCCGTTGAGATGACACCGTATGAATTTTGGTTTGGCAGAAACCTAAGCTGTCATTTCTCAAAGTTTGGGATGCGACGCTTATGTCTGATAAGCTCAATCCCAAAGCGGAAAGGTGCATCTTCATAGGATACCCTAAGGAAATAGTTGGGTATACCTTCTATCTCAGATCCAAGGGCAAAGTGTTTGTTGCTAAAAACGGGTCGTTTTTCGAGAAAGAGTTTCTCTCAAACGAATTGAGTGGGAGGAAGGTAGAACTTGATGAGGTTATTGAACCGTCACTTCAGTTGGATGGTAGCACGACGCAGAAAGATGTTTCTGTGGTGCCTACACCGAATGAAGAGGAAGTTAATGATGATGATCATGACACTTTGGATCAAGTTACTACCAAACCTCGTAGGCCGACAAGAAATCATACCGCCTCTGAGTGGTATGTCAATCCTGTCTTGGAGGTCATGTTGTTAGACAAAAATGAACCTACGAGCTATGAAGAAGCGATGGTGGGCCCGGATTCCAACAAATGGCTATGAGCCATAAAATCCGAGAAAGGATCCATGTATGAAAACCAAGTATGGAATTTGGTAGACTTGCCCGTTGAACGGCAGGCCGTTGATTACAAATGGACCTTTAAGAAGAAGACAGATGCTGATGGTAAATGTCACCATTTATAAAGCTCGACTTGTCGCAAAGAAGTTTTCGACAAGTTCAAGGAGTTGACTACGATGAGACTTTCTCACCCGTAGCGATGCTAAAGTCTGTTGGAATTATGTTAGCAGTTGCTGCATTTTTCGATTATGAAATCTGGCAGATTGATGTCAAAACATCGTTTCCTTAATGGTATCCGTGAGGAAAGGTTGTATGTGATACAACCGGAAGGTTTTATCAGTCCTAAGGATGCTAAAATGTATGCAAGCTCCAGCGATCCTTCTATGGACAGGAGCAAGCATCTCGCAGTTGGACTATACGCTTTGATGAGGTGATCAAAGTTTTTGGGTTTATACAAAGTTTATGAGAAACTTGTATTTACAAGAAAGTGAGTGGGAGCACTATAGAATTTCTGATGAGTATATGTGGATAACATATTGTTGATTGGAAATGATGTAGAATTTCTGGAAAGCATAAAGGGTCGTTTGAAAGGAGTTTTTCAAAGGAAGACCTGGAATGAAGCTACTTAAATATTGGGCATCAGGATCTATAGAGATAGATCTAGACATCTGATGAGACTTTCAATGAGTACATACCTTGACAAGATTTTGAAAGAGTTCAAAATGGATCAGTCAAAGAAAGAGTTCTTGCCTGATTTGTAAGGTGTGGGGTTGAGTGAGACTCAAAGCTCGACCACGGCAGAAGAAAGAGAGAGGACGAAGGTCGTCCCCTATGCCTTATCCATAGGCTCTATATAGTATGCCATGCTGTGTACCACACCTGGTGTGTGCATTGCCATGAGTCTGTCAAGGGGTACAAGAGTGGTCCAGGAGTGGATCACTGGACAGCGGTCAAAATTATCCTTAGTAACTAGAGGACTAAGGAAATGTTTCTCGGTTATGGAGGTGATAAAGAGTTCGTCGTAAAGGGTTACGTCGATGCAAGCTTTGACACCTATCCGGATGACTCTGAGTAGCAATCCGGATACGTATAGTGGAGCAGCCATTTGGAATAGCTCCAACTGGAGCGTGGTAGCATCTGCAGTATGACAAATAGATTTGCGAAGAACACACGGATCTGAATGTTGCAGACCATTGACTAAAACCTCTCTCACATGAAAAACATGATCGAACCCCAGAATTCATTGGGTGTTAGATTCATAACAATGTAAATCACATAGCGATGTGAGCTAGATTATTGACTCTAGTGCAAGTGGGAGACTGTTGGAAATATGCCCTAGAGACAATAATAAATTAGTTATTATCATATTTCCTTGTTTATGATGATCGTTTATTATCCATGCTACAATTGTATTGATTGGAAACTCAGATACATGTGTGGATACGTAGACAACAAAGTGTCCCTAGTAAGCCTCTACTAAACTAGCTCCTTGATCAAAGATGGTCAAGGTTTCGTAGCCATAGACATGAGATGTCTTTTGATAACGGGATCACATCATTAGGAGAATGATATGATGGACAAGACCCAAATTATAAATGTAGCATATGATCGTGTCAGTTTACTGCTATAGTTTTCTGCATGTCAAGTATCTGTTCCTATGACCATGAGATCATGCAACTCACTGACACCGGAGGAATACCTTGTGTGTATCAAACGTCGCAACGTAACTGGGTGACTATAAAGATGCTCTACAGGTATCTCCGAGGGTGTCTGTTGAGTGGGCATGGATCAAGATTGGGATTTGTTACTCCGTGTGACAGAGAGGTATCTCAGGGCCCACTCGGTAATACCACATCACAATAAGCTTAGCAACCAAAGTGACTAAAGTGTTAGCCACAAGATCTTGTATTACGGAACGAGTAAAGAGACTTGCCGGTAACGAGATTGAACTAGGTATGGAGATACCGACGATCGAATCTTGGGCAAGTAACATACTGAAGAACAAAGGGAACAACATACGGTATTAACTGAATCCTTGACATAGAGGTTCAACCGATAAAGATCTTCATAGAATATGTAGGAACCAATATGGGCATCCAGGTCACGCTATTGGTTATTGACCGTAGAGGTGTCTCGGTCATGTCTACATAGTTCTCGAACCCGCAGGGTCCGCACACTTAACGTTCGGTGACGTTTCGGTAGTATTGAGATATATGTGTTGGTGACCGAAGGTTGTTCGGAGTCCCGGATGAGATCCCGACGTCACGAGGAGCTCCGGAATGGTCCGGAGGTAAAGATTTATATATAGGAAAGTGGTATTTGGGTTCCGAAAAAGTTTCGGGTATTTCCGGTAGTGTACCGGGAGTGACGAATGGGTTCCGGGGGTCCACCGGGTGGGGTCCACCCACCCCGGGGGCCACATGGGCCCAAGAGGTGGCGCACCAGCCCCTAATGGGCTGGGGAACCGACCCCATAAGGGCCCATATGCCCAAGAGGAAAAAAGGTGGAGATAGGAAGGAATAGGACTCCTTCCTAATATGAATCCACTTCCTAGTAGGAAGAGGATTGGACTCCTCCTTGCCTGGTTCGGCCGACCCCTAGGGGAAACCCTAGGGAGGCTGCCTCCTCCCCACTCCCTCCTATATATACTAGAAGAATAGAGCCCCCAAAGATACACGGCCACGTGCTAGTTCTCTATTCTCTTGTTCCTCCACCAAATAGATTCCGGTAGTGCTTAGGCGAAGCCCTGCCGGGATAACTCCACCACCACCACCACGCTGTCATGCTGCTGGAGATCTCATCCACCTCTCCGCCCCTCTTGCTCGATCAAGAAGGCGGAGATCATCATCGAGCTGTACGTGTGCTGAACGCGGAGGTGCCGTTCGTTCGGCGCTAGATCGGAAGGACCATGGTTGGATCGCGGGATGGATCGTGATTGGATCGCGGGACGGATCGTGATTGGATCGCGGGACCACTTGTGATTTGGATCGCGAAGACGTTCGACTACATCAACCGCGTTTCTTAACGCTTCCCGCTTAGCGAGCTACAAGGGTACGTAGATTCACTCTCCCTCTCGTAGATGCTCATCACCATGGATAGATCTTGCGTGTGCGTAGGAAATTTTTTGTTTCCCATGCAACGTTCCCAAACACTTTGGGCCCCTCCTGGGCCGTTGTGTTGGTCTTGCCGGTGTTTGCTTGGCCTTCTGCAGGTCGTTGCTGCCAGGGGCTGGTTCTTGAATGCTTGCTTAGTGGCGTGATAGCTTTTCCTGGCGAGCTCAGGTCATGAATGAACACCCCTGTTTGTATACCCCGACAGAAGCCCCCGGACCTGAGCCATACGTGTCGCGTGGCATGTTGGGTTAGGCCCCAAACAGTGCATGAACACGCATCGCAGGGATGATGTCCTCCCGTCCCACGTCCACTCCGCGTAATTATCGCAGGTCGTGGGGTCGTGGAACTGTAGCCGTTAGGGAGTAAAAAAGAACTGCCAGTAATAAAACGGTAGTTCTTCGAAAAGGTAGCGAAGGGCCAGCCCCCGTGCGGGTCCCCCTAAAATAAAAAAGGGCAACGCGCAGGGGTGCTGCTCATTGGCATCCTTTCCTCCATCCTTCATCTTCCTCCTCAAGCCAAAGAACCGCTCCCTCCGCCACTTTCGGCTCGCTGAGTGCTGCTAGACCGTCCGCCGTCCTTGGAAGCTCTAGAGATGGGGCGGAAGACGGCTGCCAACAAGGGGAAGCATACGGCTGCATCCATGGACCTAGTGGCCGAGGAGAGGAAGAATAAAGCGGAAGAGCTGGAGAGGCGGCGACATGGAGATGTGGTTATTTCTCCGTCGAGCCTGGATGGCAATACCTTGATCAAAAGGTATGCCTATATGTGGGGGAGGGCGACAAAGGGGCATGGAGCACCTGAGCCCCTGCCGGACAGCCCCAAGGAGAAGAAGCCATCAGATTCGTACCGCTTCTTCTGCGCGTACTTTTACTGCGGCCTCTCTTCCCCTTTTCTGATTTCTTCTGTGCCATGATGGCGGCGTATGGATTCCACCTTCTGGACTTTACGCCCAATGCAATGGCGTGCATGGCGATTTTTGCCCATCTGTGCGGGAACTTCGTTGGAGTCACCCCCAATGTGGACTTGTTCAGGCACTTCTTCCTTCCTCGGATTGAGGACAAATCCCACCGCTCGGGGAATATAAGCCGGATCCCCCGGGGCAGGAAGGATGACTACGATTACCTTTCTGGACAGCAGCGTTGGAAGTGGGAAGAATGGAGGGGCGACTAGTGCTAGATCAAGGATGACAAGGCCCCCACATTCTGCTTGGCGCGGACAGGATGTGCCACGCACGGCAGCGACTGGGGCAAGCTGGGTCCTACCGACGGCAAGCTCCGCCTGGCGCTAAACAGGATCATCCGCCTCAAAGCTGCCTTGCTGACCATCGAGCATGTGGGAGCAGACTTCCTCTGTCGCCGCATTGCGCCGTTGCAGAAGAGGGACAGGTTTGCATGGGAGTTCAATGGTCCCGCCGACTGGATGCGACTGTACCCAGGTTCTGCAAACAACCTGACAGTTTATGGCCATGGATGGCTGTCGGATCAGTTGTTCGGCCGCCTTGGGCCGTTCCATTTGCCGGCAGGAGTCGTCCCTTTGCACCGCGATTCTGCCCGGGGCCAGATCCTGCAATGGATGCCTGATTGTGAAGCCTCTAGTGTTAAGCCTGATTGGGAGCTGCCCGCCCTGGAGAGCGAGATGGAGTGGGTCTCCAGCCTAGAGGAGAGAGCTTCCAAACCAGAGGATAACTTGACTGCGCCAACCAGGGCGGCGGAGAGAGCCTTCATCGCCGCTCGGGTTGCGGAAGACAAGACTGTGAGAACCACCAAGGGAGCAGCCTCCGGAGAAGAGGAGGAGGAGGAGGAGTGCGAGGACGATGACTCTTCTGGGGAGGAGAGCGGAAATCTTGCTCCGGGGGAGGCTACCGGATTAGAGTCTGCCGGGGCCGGTGGTTCCCAAGCCGTGGCGACAGGAACCCAAGAAGGGATCGAGGCGGAGGAGGCGAAAGAACTGGAGGTGGAGGAAGAGGGGCTTGAAGAGGGCCCCGAAGCTCCTGAGCCGGGGCGCCGCCTCCGCCAACGCACCAACCCATAACCAACTTCCCCCGCGTCTTCGCAAGGTCCTTCGAAGGTGAAGAAGACGACCTCCAAGGGTGGCGGGCGCGAGGTAGCACGCCACCAATCCTCCCACCTTTCTCAAGCCAAGGCGTCTCCTGTCAAGCGACGGAGGGTTTTAGGGGTGGACCCCAGCCCCCCCCGTCAAGCCTAACTTCTCCGCCACTCTCTCCCTTGCCGGAAGTTCCGATCCCCCCGCCAAGCTCCGCCTCCGCAACTCTTAAAAGGGGCAGATCGACTCTGCCGCCTGTGTTGTACGAGCTGGACTCCATGCTCATCGCCTCGGAGTAAGTCGTTCGACCACAATCCTTGCTGAAGTCTTTATCTTTGATTTTCTTTTTGATTGATCTTGTATGATTGATTCTGGCAGGGATGAGGACGAGAAGACTCATGCACATAGGACCAAGCGTGCCAAATCCATGGCAGGGACGGATCCTGCGGCAAGCAAGAGCCCGACAGGAGACGCGGAGGAGAACCCTGCGCCTAGCCCCCGGTCTAGCCCTCCTTGTGAAATCCAAGTGCGGGCCTTGTCCATTGACAGGGATGAGGAAGAACATCTCCCTTCACCCGATAGGGAGGTAGTAGAAAAATATCAGGGAGAGGCTTGTCAGGAGGAACCTCTCCTTCCAGATTTCTCGTCAACCGTCGCCCGCGAGGAAGATTCGCTGGCAAGGGCCTCCACCAAAGAGCTTGCTCGTGTTGAGGTCACCGCCGAAGGGACGGTGACAGAACGCACGCCGGCAACTGATGTTGCCGGAAAAGGGAATGCCCCTCCGCAGCAACCTCCATCGGGTATCCCACTTGCCGGCATTTTTGCTTTCCCTGTGTTCTCCCTTTCACGTGCCTTGTTGATTTCTAATTTCCACATCTCTGTTTCTTGCTATAATCCGCAACTCCGCTACCTGAAGAGCCTGAGCTGCTGGAAGAGGTAGCTGACATTGGGAAGGATGCTGCCGCGAAGGCGATGAAGATCGTTGCCGCGGAGGAACATGGGCCGGCTGTCGGGGACATTCAGAAGTCCTCAGAAGAGACAAAGCTAAGCCCCAGCAGCGCGCCTGGCCTAGACCCGGTGGTTGAAGAGACTCCCCTTCAATCCATGAGGCCCTCCTTGCCCAGCTATCCAGTGGCATCGGCTCTACAGTCCCCCGGAGTCACTTGGCGTTGGTTACTGCTCCTCTAAGGCACACAGCTCCCGGCTCGCCCTTCTCAGTGGGTGCAGACCTTGACGGGGAAATCAACAGGATCCTAGCGCCGCTGTCACAGAGGACCGAAGGAGCTGATAACACTACCGACGGCGCCAAGGATTTGGCTTTTCTGGAATCCATAGCAGCTGGGCTCAAGGACGTGCAGAGCAGGTACAGCCTTAAGTGGCAGGCGGTCAAGGAGCAGTGTGACTCAGCCGAGCTTGTGGACCAGCAGCTGAGGAACAAAGGGAACGAGCCGCGGGAGTGGTACAACCGGAGGGTCCATTCTCTCAAGAGGCAGCACGAGACGCTATCCATGGCTAAAGAGGATGTCGCCACCTGGAAGGCTCAACTGGCGGAGCGCGAAGCGCTTCTGGACGCCAAAGAAGAGAGCATTTCCTCCCGGGAAGGGGCCCTTGAGGCTACCCTCCACGGTAAGGAGGAGGAGCTAGAAGCCCGCGTCCAGCAGTGTACCAAGGAGCTGTAGGATAGCCACAAAACCACTCTCGACGCACTTTCCCTGGAGTCTGCTGCTCAACTGAAGAAGGTGACTGATGAGTTAGCTGCTATATCCGCCGCCAAGGCCAAACTTGAAGTTCCACTGACCAAGCTGACAGAGGATCTTGCCGGGAGCACCAAGGAGATCGAGGCCCTCAAGGAGGAAGCGCGAAAGGCAAAAGCTATCCTGGGAGAGGTGCAATCACAGCTTTCCTCCAAGAGCCAAGGTCTTGATGCCGCCAACAGCACCATTTCTGACATTGAATCTGCTGGGGCTCACGAGAAACTGCTGCTGACAGATGTGAACTACGCGAAGACCCTCCTGAAGGATGCTGAAGAAAAGCTAGAGAACTTAATTGAGCAGCACGACCTCTGGATCAAGAGCATGGTTGATATTGCCGAGCGTCTCACTGTCCAGATTGCCAAGATGGACATGAAGAGCTGGGCTTTAATTGTCGGTAGACACGAGGCTCCAAGCGTCAAGCTGACACTCTTCTTCGATGGCTTGATCGAGGGGTTGAAGACATATGAGGAAGACAGGGCCGCCTGCTTTGCCAAAGAATCCCAGAAGCTGGCACACGACGCCCTCTTCCTGGTTTTGAGCAACCTTGCCTTCTTCCACCCGGAGCTCAACCTCTCCGATGGTTTCAAGAAGCTGCCGTCGGGTGCCGACACCTCTGCCGCCGTGGAGAAGGCCGGTCCCCTTGCTGACAGGATCCTCCTAGTTTCGAGGACCCAGGGGAGCCACCGGAGTTAACTTTGAGCCTTCCTTGTTGCTATGTTGCCCTGTACTTAAGACACAGTAGGTATCTCGTATTAGGGCATGCACTTTCTTTATTTTAATGTTTGCTGAACTAATGTTTTTATGCAAACGTATGCCATCCCCTTCGCGTCCCTGTCGGCGTTCGTATGATTGTTATATTTGCGCATTCTAGTTACCCGCCAACGACGTGTTGCCACGATTGCCATAGGAACGGGTCCTTAGCTTTCTGCTGGCAAGGGCATGCCGCCGGCGAGATTACCTTCAACAGTGTTGACGCTGCCGCGCGTTTTGTTGAGCAGGCTCGAAACAAAACACGGGCGCGAACAAACACGGTAAGGTCCCATCACACGCAAGATTTATCATACTAAACCTTTGGTTCGACGAAGGGGCATACAAATGTATATTCTAATGGAAGTTGATATCTATGTCAACTTAGCTTTTGTCATGGCTTTTCATTACGTCCTGGCGCATGCTTATTTATGTTCATAACTCCTCCCTTTATCCACTGGCACCTCTCCTCTTCGTACTCCCTCTGGTGTGCACATAAGCGTGTGCTCACCGCTGCCCTGAGAGGAAGGGAACGCGGAGAGAAACGAAGTGGAGATACTTGGAGATCCGTTAGTCATGAGTACAATCCATGGCATGGATCTGCCGGGTTAATGTAAACATTCATAATCAACGGGAATGGAGGAGAAAAATGAACGGCCGAGCCTTCCCTCCTTTCCTTCGCACCCAACGGCCCCGCGGTGACCTAGGCCTAGGCAGACGGGGCCTTGCCGTGGTTTGCCTGCCGGGAGCGTCGATCAGTGGATTCGCTCTAGCACTCGGTTTGGGATTTATCCCTGGCGGGACAAATGCAAGACCGAACTTCATGCGAGCTTATCGACACTTATGGTACCGCCGCCGCGCAGAGCTGACCACAGGCGGGGAAAGAGAGGGGAGAAGGGCATAGCCAGGTACCTCTTTCTTTCCTTGGCCTACCGGATAACGCCAGACCTCCCTAGGGTCGGGCAGGACCATTTCCTTCCGACGTTCCCTGCTCGAGTTTTGACCGTGGGGAACGCGACGACGGGGCCGTCCGTACCCATCGCTCCGCCCTCTGTGCTCTCCTCATTCGCCGTCACAGTGGCACGCACGGCATTCATGGCTACGTGTGAGAGGGCCTTCGAGGCGGGTAGATGCGTGATCGCGCCGGTCTTCTTCTTGGGAGCCATGGGTGAAGAAGATGATGATGAAGATTGACTCGCTGTTCACGAACTCGGGTTCGCGCAAATGATGTACACCCCCCTACCTGGCGCGCCAAAGATGTCGGGGCATGGATGCACACGATCACCGATGGGTCCATAGGCCCCTTTGTGGTTCGGCAAGGGGGGTCACATTGTGCAAAGAGCAGAGACCATGAGGCAGCGTGACGATCGAGACGCTGGCATTTTTACCCAGGTTCAGGCCGCTGTGGAGCATAAACCCCTACTCCTGCTTTTGGTGGATTGATCAAAGGAACACGAAGAACACGCATCGCTCGATCCTGGCAAGGGTTGCCGTCGGGGAGACCTACTACGCGAGTATAAGTGTCCAAAGGTCTGAATCTTGAGCTAGGTTGCCTTGGGCCGCCTTTTAAAGTGCAAGGGGCAACCACAGTGGCAAAATAGTTTTTATCTGGTGATTAGATAGCTAACAGAGCTATCATACCTAGCTCTGGCATTTAGGACAAAATACCATGATTGCTAGACTAGGTGGCGCTCGGGGATGCATTCCCGGCAAGCTCTTGCCACCGCCTAGCTGGCTGTTGCTTAGTGTCTTGACACGCCATTGGACGGGTGTCAACTGAGTATAATCTGTCTTCCGGTGCGTCGCCACGTGCTTAGCGAGAGCCACTTAGCCGTCTAAGGGCTCGACACCGCATTGATAAGTGACTGGCGTTGCGATGCGGTGGAGCGGTGGGCATTTAGCTCGTGCCTGTTGGGGGATGGTTTGTCGGGTCTTCCTAAGATGTGCGTGCCTCGGTCCCCGGCAGGCTCCGGGGACGTGGCTGGCACACTTTGGGCCCCTCCTGGGCCGTTGTGTTGGTATTGCCGGTGTTTGCTTGGCCTTGTGCAGGTCGTTGCTACCGGGGGCTGGTCTAGAATGCTTGCTTAGTGGCGTGATAGCTTTTCCCGATGGGCTCAGGTCATGAAGGCTAGAGGCTTTTTGTCCATGCACAAGTCAGGGGGAACGAACACCCCTGTTTGTATACCCCAACAAGCTTCCTCACTTCTTCCACGTATGCTTCCATCAACGAACTCTGATGATCTTTGTTGACTTGTCTCACCACGAGTTGAGAATCTCCTTGGATGATCAGTTTATTGATTCCCAACTCCACCGTGATCCTGAGTCCGGCAAGGAGCCCCTCATACTCAACAGTGTTGTTGGTGGCCTCCTCCCGGGGAAAGTGCATCTAAACCACATATTTGAGGTGCTCTCCGGTAGGGGCGATAAGGAGCACGCCTGCTCCAGCGCCCTGAAGTGAGAAAGCACCGTCAAAATACATGATCCTTTCTTTAGGCACTTCTTTGCCGAGGAGGATTGTCTTTGGAACCTCTTCATCTAGCGTGGGTGTCCATTCTGCAATGAATTCTGCCAACACCATGATCTGGATAGTGGAAGTGCTCTCATAATTTAGACCAAAACTTGACAGCTCTAGCGCCCACTCAACTATCCTGCCAGTGGCTTCGGGGTTCCTCAATATGCGCTGCAGTGGAAAGTGGGTGACAACGGTGATCTCGTGGGCTTGGAAGTAGTGGCGCAGCTTCCTTGAGGCCATGAGAAGGCCGAAGATCAGCTTTTGCACTCCAGAGTACCTTGACCTAGCCCCTTGTAACAAGGAGCTTACAAAGTACACTGGCCGCTGCACCACCTTCTTCTTCGCCACTTCCTTGAAACTGCCGTCTTAAGTTCCCCTAGGTTTGTATCTGGTCTTGCCGCGGATGTTTCGGTGCCACCCCCGGTAACGTGAGTCGTAGCAGCTGCATCTTCATCCACTTCTCGATGTGCCACCAGCGCTGCACTAACCACTTGATTCGTTGCCTCCAAGTATAGCAGCAATGGTTCTTGCAGTTTAGGCGCGACCAAGGTGGGAGCGGAGGCAAGGTAAGTTTTCAGATCTAGCAGTGCTGATTCTGCTTCAGGGGTCCACTCCATCGGGCCGGCCTTTTTCAGAATCTTGAAAAACAGCAGGGCGCATTTAGTGGATTTGGAGATGAACCTACTCAACGCGACAATGCATCCGGCCAAGCGCCTTACGTCCTTGACGGACTTGGGTGCTTGTATCTGTTCAATAGCTTTGATCTTGTCGGGATTGGCTTCTATTCCTCGCTGAGACACAAAGAAACCAAGCAGCTTGCCGGATGGGACACCAAACACACACTTCTCAGGGTTGAGCTTCAAATTTATCTTGCGCATGTTCATAAAAGTTTCTTCCAAGTCTTGTATGAGAGTTGCTTCATCCTTGGTCTTGACTACTATGTCATCCATGTAAGCTTCCACGTTCCTGTGCAACTGAGGTTCAAATCCAATCTGTACGGCCCTTGCAAAGGTGGAACCAGCGCTCTTTAACCTGAAGGGCATACGTACAAAGTAGTACGTGCCTCATGGAGTTATGAACGCGGTCTTTTCCTCATCTTCCTTGGCCATGAATATCTGGTGGTATCCGGAGTATGCGTCCAAGAAGGAAAGCAAGTCACATCCGGAAGTGGAATGAATGATCTGGTCGATGCGCGGCAAGGGAAAAGGGTCCTTCGGGCATGCCTTATTCAAGCCAGTGAAATCAATGCAAAGCCTCCATTTCCCATTCGCCTTGCGCACCACTACCGGGTTAGCTAACCACGTCGGATGCAATACTCCTGTGACCAAACCAGCTGCTTCGAGTTTCTTGATTTCTTCGGCGATGAACTGCTGCCGCTCCAAGGCTTGCTTTCTAACCTTCTGCTTGACGGGCCTGGCATGAGGGCACACAACAAGGTGGTGCTTAATTACCTCCCTGGGAACACCGGGGATGTCAGATGGTTGCCAAGCAAACACATCGACATTCGCCCGCAGGAAGGCAACGAGCGCGCTTTCCTATTTGTCATTGAGGGTGGCACTGATGGTAAATGTACCATCAGCACCATCCTGCCCTGCTGGGACCTTCTTTGTCGCATGATAGGTGACCTTGGACCTCTTACTAGTGGAACTCTCCGGCAGGTCATCGACGGGTGCAGCGCACTCTGAAGAGGGGCACTTCACGGAGTCCTTGCCGGCGTCGCTGCTAGACTTCTCTCCCTTCTTTGATCTCTTGGCGGGAGCTGGTGCTTCTGCAACCTCAGCTGCTACCACATCTTGATACATTTTGTCCACACATATGACTGCGTCCTTCTTATCAGACGGGATGGAGATGATTCTGATGGGCCCAGGCATCTTCAAGGTGTTGTAGGCATAGTGGGACGCTGCCATGAACTTTGCCAGGGCTGGGCGACCAAGAATTCCATTGTAAGGCAGGGGGATCTCGACCACGTCAAACACCACTTTCTTAGTTCGGTAGTTCAACTCCCCGCCAAATGTCACAGGCAAAGTGATCTTTCCCTTGGGTTTGCTCCTACCGGGTTGACTCCTTGGAATGTACCCATAGCCTTGAGCTCTCCATCAGGGATTTGCAGCCTTTCAACCACCTTAGGAGAGATTAGGTTCAATCCCGCCCCGCAGTCAACTAACATCTTGGTTACTTTGAGGTTGCGGATTATTGGGGAGACCAACAATATCAAACATCCGACCGCAGTGGTGCGGTCAGGATGATCCACTTCATCAAAGATGATAGGCGTGCGGGACCATTTGAGTGGTCTCCTAGACTCTGCAGCTGGCTCCACGGCGTTGATCTCACGTGCCCACTGTTTGAGCTGGCGATGATTGGAATGCAAGGATGCACCCCCGTCAACACACATGGCTTCAGTTTCCTTCTGGAACTCTCTATCATTGGACTCTTCACCATCCTCATCATCACTCATGTCATCTTCTTCTTTCTTCTCACGACCTCTAGCCGGTTTTTCCTTTTGCTGCGGGGCCTTGCCGCGGCGGCCTCCTCTTCCACCACGACCCTTTCAGGCAGCACCATCTTGGCCTCTCTCCTTGTCACGCTTCTCGTACTCAGCCTTCTGCTTCTCAGCGAGCTGCTCAACTTGGCGGCATTCTTGGAGATCATGGCATTTGGTGCGGAGGATCTTGCAGTACGGCCCGTCGGACTTTCCGGTTTTCTCTGCTGCAGCGGCCTCCCGGCAATCAGCGCACGCGGCAGCTCCCTTGCCGGGGGTCTCAGCCTTGGCCTTCTTGCAGGCAGTGAGATTACCAGAGCTCTCAACGGCCAACATTGCTTTTCCCTTGCGCCTCTTGTTGCGCCTTCAGATTCTCCCTTTCGAGCCAGGGGCATCGTCGTCGCCATCGGAGTCGACTTCAACACCAGCCTCTTGTCCGGGGAGTCGCCTTCCTTCCTCAGCATGAGCACACTTGTCCGCCAATGTGTATAGCTCATTGACGGTCTTGGGGAGCTTCACATTCATCTTGGCCCGCATCCTCATGTTGCGCACGTTCGAATGGAACGCGACAATCACGGCTGCGGGGTGTATATCCGGAATATTGTGGTGCACTCGACTGAATCTCTGGATGTACTTCCGCAGGGTCTCTCCTTCCTTCTGCGGAAGGACTTGCAGGTCGTTGGGCTGTCCTGGCTCCTGGTGGCCACTTGTGAAGGCACCGACGAACTCGTTGGACAAATCAGCCCATGATGAGATGGAGTTCTCTGGCAGGTGCATCAGCCATGACCTCACATTTGGCGTGAGGGCGAAAGGGAAATAGTTGGCGAGCACCTTCTCATCTCTTCCCTCGGCGGCTTGAATTGCTATCGTATAGATGCCCAGGAACCCCCGCCAGGTTCAGCTTCTCATCGTATTTCTCCGTCAGCTTAGGTTTGAAGGCTCGGGCCGATGGCCAGCGGACCTGCCGCAGCTCGCGAGTGAAGCCAGGGCACCCAACCTCATAAGGTAGGTACCCGCCAACACTGGGCATGGGTTCGCCGGCATCTGGGTCGTTGCTCCTATCGGATTGGCGGTGTGCTTCCCGGCGTCGCTCTATGGTGATGCGCGCGTCTTCCCTCCGCCGGTCGTCCAAGACACGCCTCTGGTCTCGGTGATCGTGCGAGCCGGACGAGACCATGGATGCCTCATCGGGCTCGTCCACATGCGGAGCTTGTCGTGGCTGCCTCTGGGCCTGTTGTTGTGGAGGGGATAGCATCATTGGCGCGCCCCCCTCGATGAAACCGACAACCCGGGCCGCCGTCGCCGTCCGCGGGTATCCTGATGGCTCCGCATGCTGCGATTTGCTGGCTTCGACGAAACCGATAAAACTCTGGATGGTGGCTCTCCACCTGTTCATCTTGTCAGCCGCCGGCAGAGAGTTTAGCAGCAGCTGGGCCCGCGCCATTGCTTCCGCTGCCGTGGCCGGCATGGCTAAGGAGGCAGACCGGGACATTGCTCGACTCCTGGTGGAACCATGAGGAGCGTCTCCGCGTCCTTGACGCCGCGCACCGGTCACCGAGGCGGTCTGACATGGACGAGGTCGAGCTTGTGGGTCTACGGCCCCGCTTGGTGCTCCGCTTTGCTTCGGACGAGGCGCATGCCCAGCAGCTGCACCTGTGACGGGCGCAGCTGGAGGATCATGGCTTGCCCCAGATTGGGCGCCGCTATTGTGGCCGCGGCCACCAATGCGGCAGGGAGGCGAAGGATGAGCGTTTCCTCCTCCCGCGGCGCCAGGGCCGAGCTCGCCAGGATGTTGTTGCTGCTGCTCCCCTTCGGCGTTCCTCGCTCCAGCTTCAGCCGCGGGGGACATGATGGTGGCGCGGCCCGCGCCAGTAGCGTCACCCATGACGCCCACCTCACTCGTCGCCGCCGTGGTGCCAATGGCGTCCGCGGCCGCGTGCGAGGGGGCCTTCGAAGTGGAGGGATGCGCGGTCGCGCCGGTCTTCTTCTTGGGAGCCATGGATGCAGACGATGGCGATGAAGATCGATGCGCTGCTCACGAACTCAGGTTTGCGCAAATGACGCGCCCCCTACCTGGCGCGCCAAAGATGTCGGGGCACGATGCACACGATCACTATGCGACCATGGGTTCCTTTGTGGTTCGGCGGGGGAGGTCATGTTGCACAAAGAGCAGAGGTAATGAGGCAGCACGACGATGGGACGCTATTGTTTTACCCAGGTTCGGGCCGCTGAGAAGCGTAAAACCCTACTCCTGCTCTAGTGGATTGATCAGAGGAACACGAAGCACACGCAACGCTCGAACCCGGCAAGGTTGCCTTCGGGGGAGCTGCTACGTGAGTACAAGTGTCCAAAGGTCCGAATCTTGAGCTAGGTTGCCTTGGGCCTCCTTTTATAGGTTAAGGGGCAACCACAGTGGCAAAACAGACTTTATCTAGTGATTAGATAGCTAACAGTGCTATCATACCTAACTCTGGCACTTGGGACAAAATGCCATAAATGCTAGTCTAAGTGGCGTGCGGGGGTGCATCCCCGGCAAGCTTCTACCACCGCTTAGTTGGCTGTTGCCTAGTGTCTTGACACGCCTCGGGACGGGTGTCAAATGGGCGTAATCTGTCTTCCGGTGTGTCGCCACGTGCTTAGCGAGAGCCACTTAGCCATATGAGGGCTCGACACCGCATCGACAACCGACTGGCGTTGTGATGCGGTGGAGCGGTGGCTGTTTGGCTCGCGCCTGCCAGGAGGGGGGTGGCTTGTCGGGTCCACTGGAAGGTGCGTGCGCCTCGGTCCCCGACAGGCACCGGGGACATGGCTGGCGCGGCTCGGGCCCGTCTTGGGCCGTTGCATTGATCTTGTCGGCATAGCTAGCCAGCGTAGGCTGCTCCTGTCGGGGCCTTTGTAACACCCCTGGACCAGTGCGACGGTGATCCCTGTAATTAACCTTCAGTGATCGTCAAGATTAGGCTAATCCATTTTGGCTAATCCATTTTGCTAATCAAATTGTGATCACTGTTGGAATTAACCTCCGGTTCAAATTCCGTTGCAATTTAAATTCGTCTGAAAAGTGGATTTAAAAGTTGTGCAAAACTAAAAATAAAAATATTGGATGGGTTGCAAATATTTCCCAAGATTTTATAAAATTGGAACCGGCATTTTTGGAATTATTTTGGTGCACCAATTTGTTTTAAAACGGTCGCTGTTTGAATTTAAAAAAATAAAAGGGCCTACTAGGCCTAAACGGTCCGGCCCGACTGGCTCCTATAAGGGAGCCAGGGACCGAACCCTAGCGCCAGCCCCAGCGCCCCCGATCCCATCCCCCCCCCCCCCCGCGCCGCCAGCGCCAGAGGCGCCCGAGCCCCTGCTCGTCCTCCCCCCCCCCCGCTGAAGCCTGACCGGCCACGACCGGCCCGGCTCGCCCCCCCCCCCCGCGCCCGCGCGCGCAATGCGGCTGGCCCGCGCCCGCGCCCACCCGTTCCCCCCCGGCAACGCGCCGGTTTGGCCCGGCGCCGTTCGCCGTCCGCCTGGGCTCCTGCCCCGCCGCCCGTTGCCCCCCCCCCCCGCCGACCGGATCTGGAGCCGGCCGGCCGCCTCGTCATCTTCACCGCCGCCACCTCCCCACCTCGCCGCGCCGCCGCCACCACTACTCGGCCCTCCCGGTGAGTGCCGTTCCCCCCCCCCCCCCCGCCAGCGGCCGCCGCGCCGTGCGCGGTCCGGTGCGTGCGTGTGTGTGAGTGCCGTATGTATGTATGCATGTATGTATGTATGTATGTATGTATGTGCAGGTTTGTCCCTATGACAAACGGGGCCCGCGCCTGTTAAAACGAAATTTAATAATAAAAATGATTTTATAAATAAATAATAAAATATATTATTATTAATTAATTAATCAGGTTAATTAATTAGTTAAATAGTAATTACTATTGTTTTGGATAATTCAGATTTATCAATTAAATGACTTTCAGGATATTGTTTAATCTTTGAAAATTAATATAAAATAAACCGTAAGTCAGATGAAAAAGTTTTGAACATGAAAGTTGCTCAGAATAATCCTACGGTTCTAAATACGTAGTCCGTTAGTCTGTCACGTGCTCCTAACATAGCGAACATGGAACTTTTCCATCGTTTTCATCTGTCCAGTAAAAGCCAGAGACCCGGGAAATATCGTCAGATATTCTTCAGATCCGTCTGCGACGTGTAATACTGCGTTAGTGCATGCCTAGCTCTGCATATTGCCATGTCAGGCATCGTGTTGCATCTGTGCTTTATATTTATTGTTTCATCCCCCCTCTTCTCTCCGGTAGACCCCGAGACTGACGGTGCTGCCGGGTACGAATACGCCGTTGACGATCAGGCCTTTGCCGCAGAGCAGCAAGGCAAGCAACCCCCCTTGAGCATTCCGATATCGCCCATTTCTTCCCTCTCATACTTGCATTAGATTTTGCTACTGTATTAGCTAGCTCCTATTTCAGATGCATAGCCTGCTTTTGATAAACTGCTACCATACCTGCAATCATATCAACTGCTTAGTATAAGTTGATCAATGAATCCCCTGTGACCCCCCCAGTTGCCCCTGCTTCTTCATCGACGACTCGAAGACTCGGTCAACCGACCGACAAGCCAGGCCCCTCACATCACCGCACCCCCCTTAGTTGTACGACTCTGCAGCGCTACTATCGAGTACCGAGGGTGACACCTCGTGAAGTACTCATGATGCTAGCTCTGTAGTGCAGCTAGTCGGTCGTGGTTATCGAGGGTGATTCTTCCTTCGCCACTCCCGACGATGACTCTGTCGTGCAACCCCTCAAGTGTGGGACCCTCGAGGGTGATTCCTCTAAGTCCACCTTGGCGGTTTCATCGAGCGGGACCCTTGGAGGGTGATTCCTCTGGTTCCATCTTGATGTTTTATACACAGAGTTACTATGACCTGGTTACAGAAACATGTTGGTGATGGGTCGGCCTTGAGGTGTACCCACGGTTTGATGATGTTGAGGCGTGGACGGGCAGGAGAGGCCCTTGCCACACATCCTCGAGACGCGGCGACGGGACCACACTTCATGGGTCGTGCTTGCCCCGCATTAATAAAATGCTAATGGGTTGGGTATTTGATCTGAGTTGGTCTTTTAACCTTTTACGCACCAAACCTTCACGTGGGAGAAGTTATGGGTACTCAGCGTCGTTGTATCAGTCGAAGCTCTTCGGACGTCAGCAATGGAGTGGCGCGCGCCTGATTGGCCTGGACTGTACAGCTCTTGGACTAGAGTGTGCTAGGGCTGACCTCGGCCGCGTACGCATCGTGCAGGAGCGCAGAGGGCAAGTGGGCTCACGACCCCTGTGTGCTTAGGATTTAGACCGGCGGGCTGGCCTCTCTGTTGAGCCTAGGTGGGGCGACGACGTGTTGATATCCCGAGGCCGGGCATGACCCAGGAAAGTGTGTCCGGCCGGAGGTGATCAAGCGTGTTGGAAATGCGGTGCACCCCTGCAGGGATGAATTCATCTATTCGAATAGCCGTGTCCACGGTAGCAGGACGACTTGGAGTTGTACTTTGACCTTCTACAACTATAATTGTGACTTTAAATTGAAATGAATGTTGGCTCCGGTAATGCTTCCTCGCAGGGAGTCGAGGAAGAATATCGGGGCGTGGTTACATAATAAAATTGCTACAAATATATTGCTATATATGAGATACCAGTCTACTCTCTTCTAATGCTGCAAGATGTTGAAGATGCTAGTCTTCGATAGGACTAGGCCTTTCCCCCTATTCTTGCTTTTTGCAGTCAGCCCAGATATGACCCCTTTACTTGATACTGATGCATACTTAGCACAGTTCTGATGTCAGTCTTGCGAGTACTTTGGATGAGTACTCACCGCTGCTTTGCTTTCTCTTTCCCCCTCGATACGATTCTGCGTTCAGATGATGGAGCCCAGTAGATGGAGTACGCCGGAGATGACTACTACACCACCGATGGAGCCTACTACTACGTGGACAGTGCCGATGCTCAGGAGTAGTTAGGTTGGCTCCCAGGCAGGAGGCCTCGCCTCTTTCGATCCGCTGCTTATGTTTGTGCTAGCCTTCTTAAGGCAAAACTTGTTTAACTTATGTCTGTACTCAGATATTATTTGCTTCCGCTGACTCGTGCTTGTCGATCTTTGTATTCGAGCCCTCGAGGCCCCTGGCTTGTAATATGAAGCTGTATGACTTTAATTTGTGTCTAGTGTTGTGTTGTGCTATCGATCAGTGAGTCCCTAATCTTGGTCGTATGCATTGTGTGTTTGATTTGTGTACGGTCGAAATTGGGGGCGTCACAGCCTTGGTCTCGGATTTTGGCTTCGACTTCCTTGATGCGCTCCTTGATCGCTCGTAGAGCGGCTTCTTTGGCTTGGGTTGGTGTTTTGACGGGGTTCTGCTACTACTGCCTGTGCATAAGTCAGGGGCACTGGGTACCCCATTCCTAGTGCACCGACAACAAGTGACAAGCTAGAAAGGAAAGCAAGCAAAGTCTCAATTGATACAAGACGCTCCAAGCAAAACTCATGATATGTGACCAATAAAAATATAGCTCCAAGTAAAATACCGAAGGGAGTTAGAAGAAAGAGGGGATGCCACTCGGGGCATCCCCAAGCTTAGTTGCTTGTTTCTCTTTGGATATATCTTGGGGGTGCTGTAGCATCCCCAAGCTTAGGCTCTTTTCACTCCTTATTCCTTCATCCATCGTGATCTCAACCAAAACTTGAAAACTTCAATCACACAAAACTTAACAAAATCTTCGTGAGATCCGTTAGTAAAATAAAGCAAATCACTACTTTAGGTGCTATTGCAAACCCATTAAAATTTTATTAATGCATTATACCTACTGTATTTTAACTTTACTATGGCTCATACCCTTCAATACAACCCATAGATTCATCAAAACAAGCACACAATGCAACGAAAACAGAATCTGTCTTAAACAGAACAGTCTGTAGTAATCTGTACTCTAACCATACTTCTCTAACTCTAAAAATTCTGAAACATTAGGACAACGTAAATAATTTGTATATCAACACTGTGTTACAATTTCAGCTCAATATCACGTTCCAGTAAAAAACTAAAATTCGAACACTGGAGGCAAAGTTTCTGTTTCAGATTCAGCATTGTTTCTACTCATCTTATGAATCATCCTAAAGGCTCTACTTGGCACAAACACTAAATAAAACATAAAAACACAATCATAATAGAGGCATAATTGTGTCAACACTCGAAAACAGAAATTAAAAGACGAAAATAAATTTATTCATTGGGTTGGCTCCCAACAAGTGCTATCGTTTTACGCCCCTAGCTAGGCATAACGCATAGATTCAAGTATTGCCATCTTTGGTTTTTGCTCCATAGGATGCTCTAATGATTGATTAATATGGTGGCTTAATTCTTCTTCTAGGGAAGTGTTCCATACCCTTTCTTAATGGAAACTGAAATCTAATATTGCCTTCTTTCATATCAATCACAACACCTATAGTTCGTAAGAAGGGTCTACCAAGTATAATGGGACAAGACGTATTGCAATAAATATCAAGAACAATAAAATCTATGGGCACATAGTTCCTATTTGCAAGAATAAGAACATCATTAATTCTTACCAAAGGCTTTTTAATAGTAGAATCCGCCAAGTGCAAATTAAGAGAACATTCTTCAATATTGGTGAGACCAAGCACGTCACATAAAGATTTCGGAATCGTGGAAACACTAGCACCCAAATCACATAAAGAAAAGCTCTCATAATTTTTAATCTTGACCTTAATAGTAGGTTCCCACTCCTCATGTAATCTTCTAGGAATAGAAATCTCCAACTCCATCTTTTCTTCCATAGATTTCATCATGGCATCAACGATATGTTTAGTAAAAGCTTTATTTTGTTCATAAGCATGGGGTGAATTCAACATGGATTGCAGCAAAGAAATACATTCAATCAAAGAGCAACTATCATAATTAAAGTTTTGACCTCTTCATAAGATGAGTAGAAACAAATTTTGACCTCTTCAAACCCACTTTCATCACTAGTTAAAGTTTTGACCTCTTCAAACCCACTAGTTAAAGTTTTGACCTCTTCAAACCCAAATAGTGGGCACATCACTAGTTAAAGTTTTGACCTCTTCAAACCCACTTTCATCACATTTTTCATCAAGATTTTCACCCTCCAAATTATTGGGACGCCTTCTAGCTAAAGTTGACTCTACTTCAGTCCCTTTATCATCAATCTTAATATTACTAAACAAGGAATCAATAGAAGAAACACCGATCACTTTAAGATCTTCATTATCTTTGTGAAGGCAATCACTAGAAACGGTTTTTCTTAGAATTCTCTTCTACCTCTAAGCATAGCGGTTCTTTTCTTACTTTCATCCATAGAGACATGTAAAGCTTTAATTGATTCATCACTATTAGGCACAAAAGCTTTCAACTTGAGATTTTCCACATCATGAGAAATTCTATCAATGCTTCTAGACATATCATCAATCTTATTCAACTTTTCTTCTATCGTAGTATTGAAAACTTTTTGCACATTGATAAATTATTTAATATTATTCTCCAGATCAAAGGTGTTCCTATTGTTATTGTAAGAAGAATTACCATAGGAATTACCATAACTATTAGAGGAATTTCCAGGAAAATGCCTAGGATTAAAATTACTTCTATAAGCATTGTTATTAAAATTGTTTCACGAGACGAAGTTCACATCTACAAAATCACTATTTTTCTCAATCAAGGTAGACAAAGGCACATCATTAAGATCAATAGGGGCATTTTTACTAGCAACCAACTTCATCAAAGCATCAACCTTATCACTCAAAGTGCTAATTTCTTCAACCGAATTAACCTGTTTACTAGTAGGTGCTCTTTCAGTATGCCATTGTGAATAATTTGCCATAATATTATCTAGCAATTTAGTAGCTTCACCCAAGGTAGTTTCCATAAAAGTACCTCCCGCGGTGGAATCTAAAAGATTTCTAGAGACAAAATTCAATCCCACATAAAAAATTTGAATGATCATCCAAAGATTTAAACCATGAGTAGGACAATTTCTTAGCATCAATTTCATTCTTTCCCAAGATTGTGCAACATGTTCATGCACAAGTTGCTTAAAATTCATGATTTCTGTCCTAAGGGAAATATTTTTTGCGGGCGGAAAATACTTAGTAATAAAAACATCCTTGCACTTGTTCCAAGAATCGATACTATTACGAGGCAAAGACGAAAAACAAATTTTTGCACGATCCTGCAAGGAGAAAGGAAATAATTTCAACTTCACTATTTCATTGTCCACATCTTTTTACTTTTGCATATCACACAATTCAACGAATGTGTTTAGATGGGACGCGGCATCCTCATTAGGATTACCGGCAAATTGATCTTTCATGACAAGATTCAACAAAGTGGCATTAATATCACAAGACTCCGCACTAGTGGCGGGAGGAGCAATGGGAGTACTAATAAAATCATTATTATTAGTATTGGAAAAATCACACAACTTGGTGTTTTCTTGAGTGATCATGACTACGCAAACAAGATTGCAAGCAAGCAAGAGATCTGGCAAGAAAAGGAAAACGAAAAAGAGGGCGAATAAAACGGCAAATTGGGTGAAGTGGGGGAGAGGAAAACGAGACCCAAATGGCAAATAATATAATTGCAAGGAGATGAGATTTGTGATTAGGAACCTGGTAGATGATGATGGTGTCTCCTCGGCGCCAGAGATTGGCACGTAGAAGAGACCGCTTCCTCCACGGCAATGGCACCAGAAATTCCTTTGACGTGGCTTGAGACTGCATCGGTATTTCCCCAAAGAGGAAGGGATGATGCAGCACAGCGACGGTAAGTATTTCACTCAGTTCCGAAACCAAGGTATCGAACCAGTAGGAGGATCACCACCACCTAATAAACTGCACCTGCACACAAAGAACAAATACTTGCAACCCGACGCGAAAGAGAGGTTGTCAATCTCTCTACGGTAAAAAGATAGATTAGGATATGATAGATTGGAGAGATAGATCTCTCAAGAACACAAAATAAAAAGGGAAAATAAAAAGTGCAGCAAGGTATTTTTTTGTTTTTGGAATAATAGATCTGAAAACAAAAGCGGCAAAAAGATAGATCGGAAAGCAGTATGTTGGAAAAGTAGACCCGGGGGCCGTAGGTTTCACTAGTGGCTTCTCTCATGAGTATAGCACACGGTGGGTGAACAAATTATTGTTGGGCAATTGATAGAAGATCAAATAATCATGACGATATCCAAGGCGATGATCATTATATAGGCATCACGTCCAAGATAAGTAGACCGACTCCTGCCTGCATCTACTACTATTACTCCGCACATCGACCGCTATCCAGCATGCATCTAGTGTATTAAGTTCATGGAAAAACAGAGTAATGCAATAATAACGATGACATGATGTAGACAAGATCTATTCATGTAGGAATAGACCCCATCTTGTTATCCTTAATAGCAACGATACATGCGTACCTCGCTGCCCCTTCTGTCACTAGGAGAGGACACAACAAGATCGAACCCATCACAAAGCACCTCTTCCCATGGCAAGAAAAATCGATCTAGTTGGCCTAACTAAACAAAAGATTGGTAGAAGAAATACGAGGCTATAAGTAATCATGCATATAAGAGATCAAAGAAGACTCAAATAATATTCATGGATAGAAACTGATCATGAACTCAAAATTCATCGGATCCCAACAAACACACCGCAAAAGTTTACATCAAATAGATCTCCAAGAGACCATTGTATTGAGAATCAAAAGATAGAGAGGAAGCCATCTAGCTACTGCTTACGGACCCGTAGGTCTATGGTGGACTACTCACGCATCATCGGAGAGGCACCAATGAGGATGATGAACCCCTCCGTGTTGGTGTTAGATTGGATCTCGAGGCTTTGGAACTTGCGGCGGCTGGATGTGTTTTTTGTCGACTCCTCTAGGGTTTCTGGAATATTTGGAAATTTATAGGCGTCAGAGGTGGTGGAGAGGGGTCCCAAAGAGGGCACAACCCATCAGGGCGCGGCCGGGGCCTCTAGCGCTCCCTGGTGGGTTGTGGTCTCCACGGCCCACCTCTCTGGCACTTTGGCACTATGTCAATAGGTTAGTCCCAAAAAATTGGCCTAACTAAACAAGCAAAAACAACAACTGGCACTTTGGCACTATGTCAATAGGTTAGTCCCAAAAAATGAAATAAAGTTGCTATAAAATGATTGTAAAACATCCAAGAATGATACTATAACAGCATGGAACAAGCAAAAATTATAGATGCGTTGGAGACATATCAGCCGACCGCCCCGTGGGCGGCGTGGAGCGGAAGCGGCGGGCGGCGGCTAGGGTTGGATCGGTTAGGCTGATACCATGTTAGAAGGGTGATAGAGAGGGATTGGTGGAATCAATGAATATTGTATTGAGCCTCACGGACGAGTATATCTAGGAGTATAGACTTGGAGGGTAAGAAGCCTCTCCTAGAGATAAGGTAGGAGACGAATTACAAATCCTAGACTACCAAATACATGTACATTAAATATATCCCTAACAATCCCTAATAACCTGTTAGAGGAGTCAAATCACGGGTTTACTCCTCTAACCGAGACTTAGTTGATCCCCAATAGGTGTTAGAGGCGTAAAAATTATACGCAGTCATAGCTCATCTCTCTATATTTACTCCACCGCTTGGTGGTTGAGTAAAAATTCTCCACTTCGCCTCCTTTTCCACTCCGCCTCCTTTGCCTCTTCTCCTCTTGTTGCCGACTACCCCATCATTCCCTGCCGCTCCCACATCCCAATGGCTGGATCTCATCGCTGCCATTCCCCATCCCCTCGTGCCACCATGCCCGTGGTTCATCTTCAAGCAGCACATCCTTGAGCCGCCGTCGTACGGCCGATGCGCCGGGCCCCGCCCGCTTCACCGACTTCTCGGACCTTCCTGCACCGCGGGAGCCACAGAAGAAATACCTCGGCGTTCGACAATGCGCGTGGGGGACATTGGTGGTGGAGATTATCGACCGGGAGACCCTTACGAGAAAGAGGCTTTATCAGTCGAACCACGATGTCAAGGATTCAATCAATCCCGTATACAGTTCCCTTTGTCCATCGGTATGTTCCTTGCCCGAGATTCGATCATCGGTATCTCCATACCTAGTTCAATCTCGTTATCGAAAAGTCTCTTTACTCGTTCCGTAATACAAGATCCCGTGAGTAACTCCTTAGTCACACTGCTTGCAAGCTTCTTGTGGTGCTGTATTACCGAGTGGGCCCAGAGATACCTCTCCGTCATACGGAGTGACAAATCCCAGTCTCGATTCACGCCAACCCAACAGACACCCTTGAAGATACCTATAGAGCACCTTTATAGTCCCCCAGTTACGTTGTGATGTTTGATACACACAAGGCATTCCTCCGATGTCCGGGAGTTGCATGATCTCATGGTCGTAGGAACTGATTCTTAACATGGACAAAGCAGTAGCAATAAACTAGAACAATCAAATGCTACGCTTATGGTTGGTTCTTTGTCCATCACATCATTCTTCTAATGATGTGATCCCGTTATAAAATGACAACTCATGTCCATGGTCAGGAAACCTTAACCATCTTTGATCACCGAGCTAGTCTAGTAGAGGCTCATCAGAGACACAGTGTTTTCTATGCATCCACACATGTATCTGAGTTTCCAATCAATACAATTATAGCATGGATAATAAACGATTATCATGAACAAGGAAATATGATAATAACAATTTTATCATTGCTTCTAGGGCATATTTCCAATAGGGTGGGCGAGCACGTCCAGCGGCCGACATGGTGCCGGCGGCCGAGCGGTTAAGCTCGGGCGGCTAACACAGCATCGACGCCCAAGCGGCCAGGCCCGGGCGGACAACACAACGCCGTGCATGTGACAGTCATACGGCGACGGAGACATAGGTGATGGAGGAGTCCTGTTTGGAGCGGGGCAGCGACGGCCGACGCAGTTCGACTGGTGGGCAGACGCGTGGACGACTGCCGTAAAGGCCACTACGGTGCGCAAGGCTGCCTGGTCGAAGAAGAGGCCGGGTGGTCACGCAGATGGTGGCGATGGCCGGCGCCGAGCGACGGGCAGGAAAATGCGCAAATGATGACCATGACGGGCCGACGCGGTGCGCGAGGCTGCCTAGTCGGAGTAGAAGCCGGGTGGTCATGCAGATGTCGGAGTAGATGTGCGGGATCGACGGCGGCGGCGAGCGACGCAAACCGATCTTAGATCAGAAAACCAAAAAGAAAATGCCGATTAATGCGACCGGCGGGAGAGAGAAAAACACTGATCAAGAGACCGGGAAAAGGGCTCTCTAGGGCAGCCAGTCAACACGATCAGCGGACGAACCCTAGGTACGGGCGGCATGGCCCCAACGGCGGTGATGGAGGCGGACCGCCCCAGGGGCGGTGCGGAGCGGAAGCAGCGGGCGGCGGCTAGGGTTGGATCGGTTAGGCTGATACCATGTTAGAAGGGAGATAGAGAGGGACTGGTGGAATCAATGAATATTGTATTGAGCCTCACGGGCAAGTATATCTAGGAGTACAGACTTGGAGGGCAAGAAGCCTCTCCTAGAGATAAGGTAGGAGACGAATTACAAATCCTAGACTACCAAATACATGTACATCAAATATATCCCTAACAATCCCTAATAACCGGTTAGAGGAGTCAAATCACGGGTTTACTTCTCTAACCGAGACCTAGTTGATCCCCAATAGGTGTTAGAGGCGTTAAAATTATACGCAGTCATAGCTCATCTCTCTATATTTACTCCACCGCTCGGTGGTTGAGTAAAAATTCTCCACTTCGCCTCCTCTTCCACTCCGCCTCCTCTTCCTCTTCTCCTCTTGTCGGTGACTACCCCATCATTCCCTGTCGCCCCCACATCCCAATGGCTGGATCCCATCGCTGCCGTTCCCCATCCCCTCGCGCCCCCACGCCCATGGTTCGTCTTCAAGCGGCACATCCTTGAGCCGCCGCCATACGGCCGATGCGCCGGCCCGCTTCCGCTTCACCGACTTCTCGGACCTCCCTGCACCACGGGAGCCGCAAAGGAAATACCTCGGCGTCCGGCAGCGCGCGTGGGGGACATTGTTGGTGGAGATCACCGACCGGGAGACCCATACGAGGAAGTGTTTAGGGTCGTTCCACACGGTGGAGCTTCCCGCCCTCGAATACGACCGGTGGCAGGTTCGGTTCCACGGCTCGGCAGCGAGGCTCAACTTCCCATGGGGGACGGCGCTGGTCCACCTGGCCCCGGTGGCGCCCGGTGTGGTGGATGCAGCGACCGCTAGGGAGGACCGGGAGGCGAGGGAGTGCATAACGGCGGAGGCCGCCGACGAGGCACCGGCGTACATGGTGGAGCTCTGCATGTAGCACCCTGAGCTTGTGGAGGCGGAGCAGGCCATCTTCGCGGCGCATGGCTGGGAGGTTATCATTATCTCCTATGACGAGGTGCAAGGTGGCGAGGAGGAGCAGTAGTTCGACATCGAGAAGTGGAGGCGCCTCTTCCCCGGCTATGACGACGAGGGCACTGGCCCGGACCCATGTCTTGCCGGCGGTATCCTGTCGAGGCAAGATTGGCTCGATCTCTACTATGGCAACGATGATGATGATGACGATGATGATCAGGAGTCTAGTGTATTGTACGCTAAGTGTAGTTTAAGTTTAGTGTAGTTTAAGTTTGAATTTATGTTTAATGCTCGGTTGTTAAGAGTAGGTTGAACTTATGTCTAAATGTATGCAAATTTTGGTTGAAACTAGATTGATTTTATGCAAATTTATGTTTACTTCACCGAATCATCCACTATTTTTAGGGGATCGGTTAGAAATGCCGTAACTTTGCAGTGCTGCGTAAGGAACCTGCAAACTTACATTCATAGTGTTCTTGTTAAACAATGAATCAGCTCATTGGTTGGCTTATCTTATGATTTACCACCTTGTTGAGACCATGTCAAAGAATGGGCTGGTATTGTCAATCTTTCATAACGTGGGAAATGAACAATTGATTACCTTCAGATTCCAAGTTTTTATTTCTAAATATTGTGATAGCAGTAACCAGTTGCAGCAAATCGCGTCAATTAGGTAGTATTCAGCATTGTTAAATCTTTTTGGCCAAGCTGAATCTTAGTTTGGTTGCCAAGAGCCCTGGAATATGGCATTTGGAAATTCAGGGGATTGATGTGTAAAACACCATCTTCTTTCATGTTGATAAAACCAAGAGAAAAAATTGGGGTCGGAGGGAGACGTGGAGTTTCTACACCGAGGAGCAAATGTTCCTTGTGTGGACAGTAAAATCAAAAATAATAATTAAAAAACATTCAAAAAAATAAAAAAAAATGACATACTTTCACAAATGTTTTTTGTGCATGCAAAATTTCATCGCAAAATCACATTGGTGGAAGGCGTAGTAAAAAACAAAATCGTTGCTCTGAAAATGTTACTTAGAAAGCATTTTGAAGTTCTGATTTTATATTTTTGGCACGACTTTCACCAATGTGATTTAGCGATGAAATTTTGCATGCACAACAAATATTTCTGAACGTATGTCACAAAAGAAATTCATATTTTTTCAATCTATTTTTTATTTTTTATTTTACTGTTCACACCAGGAGCATTTGCTCCTGGATGTAGAAAGGTACTTTCGGTCGGAGGTGTGTTTTAGCTGTGTGTGTAGAACCCTGTGTGACGAAGATGGCAAATGGGATGTTGGAAGACTACCGCTGTCTACATGTGTGGCCATACAAAAGTGACAAGAGAATTCCCTAAGCAGGTGTAGGCTCGGTCTGTACTGCATTGTACTCCCTCCATTTCTAAATATCCTTTTCAGCGATTCCATTAAGGACTATTTAAACAATCTTTTGCCCCGCTTTATATATAAAGCAACACACCAAACAGTACACGACCGAACGATACAAGGTGATGAGATGACTCTCTTACAAAGCGGATCGCAAGATACAACGAGAAACTAGAACTAGCCTAACACCTCGCCTAGGACCAACCGAGGACACCAAAGCTCCACGACAACGCCCTCAGGAGGGTGACGGCGCAATGTGTCGCCGCTGCCGAGTCTGAGACAGACAATTGTTTTCACCCGGAGCCCTGACACATGAACAAGACCCATGGCCACGCATTCAAGAAGGAAATGACACCCACGAGCGCCGCCGTCGCCGGCGCCAAGCACAAAGATTTTTCTTGGGAACTCGCCACTACCACCAGGAGGTGCCCTTGCTGCTCCCGCCGCGAGATACAGGTCAACCCTGCTAAATCTGGGCACGACGAGAGCCTACCAAAGCCATCCACCCCTACCAACCTGCCGCCCACACGGACCAGAGGAGTAGGCATCACCGTCACCACGAGGACTGCCGGAAAGCCCACCATGGATCCCGCCATCCAGAGCCACCGCCCCGGCATCCTCCGACAACTCAACACCGATGCCACAACACGAGGCTACCTCATGATGTATACTACGCAACCTTCTTCTTGTAGACTCGTGTTGGGCCTCCAAGCGCAGAGTTTTGTAGGACAGTAGCAAATTTCCCTCAAGTGGATGACCTAAGGTTTATCAATCCGTGGGAGGCGTAGGATGAAGATGGTCTCTCTCAAACAACCCTGCAACCAAATAACAAACAGTCTCTTGTGTCCCCAACACACCCAATACAATGGTAAATTATATAGGTGCACTAGTTCGGTGAAGAGATGGTGATACAAGTGTAATTTGGATGGTAGATATAGGTTTTTGTAATCTGAAAATGTAAAAACAGCAAGGTAACTAATGATAAAAGTGAGCACAAACGGTATTGCAATGCTTAGAAACAAGGCCTAGGGTTCATACTTTCACTAGTGCAAGTTCTCTCAACAATACTAACATAGTTGAATCATATGTAAATCCCTCACGTGCGACAAAGAGTTCACTCCAAAGTCACAAATAGCGGAGAACAAATGAAGAAATTATTGTAGGGTACGAAACCACCTCAAAGTTATCTTTTCCGATCAATTGTATGAGCTATCCCTATAAGTGTCACGAATAGCCCTAGAGTTCGTACTAAAATAAAACCTTAAGATACACATCAACCAAAACCCTAATGTCACCTAGATACTCCAATGTCATCACAAGTACCCATGGGCTTGATTATACGATATGCATCACACAATTTCAGATTCATCATGTTCAATCCAACACAAAGAACTTCAAAGAGTGCCCCAAAGTTTCTACCGGAGAGTCAAGACGAAAACATGTGCCAACCCCTATGCATAGATTCCCAAGGTCATGGAACCCGCAAGTTGATCACCAAAACATACATCAAGTGGATCAATAGAACATCCCATTGTCACCACGGATATCCCATCGCAAGACATACATCAAGTGTTCTCAAATCCTTAAAGACTCAATCCGATAAGAAAACTTCAAAGGGAAAACTCAATTCATCGCAAGAAGATAGAGAGGGGAAAACTCCATATGATTCATCTATATTAATAAAGCTCGCGGTACATCAAGATCGTGTCATCTCAAGAACACGAGAGAGAGAGAGATCAAACACATAGCTACTGGTACATACCCTCAGCCCTGAGGGGGAACTACTCCCTCCTCGTCATGGAGACCGCCGTGATGATGAAGATGGCCTCCGGTGATGGTTTCCCCCTCCGGCAGGGTGCCGGAACGGGCTCCCGATTGGTTTTTCGTGGCTCTGGAGGCTTGCGGCGGCGGAACTCCCGATCTAGGTTTCTTTCTGGGGATTTTGGTATTTATAGGAATTTTTGGCGTCGGTCTCACGTCAAGGGGGTGCTCGAGGAGTCCACAAGCCAGGAGCGCCCTCCCGGGGGGGCTAGGGCGCGCCCTCCTTGTCGGATTTTGGGCTCCGCAAAACCCTTGAGATTCGAACACAGGGGCGTGTGCGAAGATCCTCTGCAGCTTCGTCCTACCTAGCTCGCTACACAATGGATAAGACGATGAACTCGCACGATGACGAGGAAGAAGATGAACACACTGGTTTACCCAGGTTCGGGCCGCTGCGAAGCGTAATACCCTACTCCTGCTTTGGTGGATTACCTCTCGTGGAGGAGTGGTGGATGAACTAGTACAGTGTTTTGGAGCCTCGTGAGGGCGCTCCTGAGGTGATCTTGGCCCTCTATCGGCTTGGTGATGGATGAGTGAATCCACCGGTTTCGCCCCCCTTCTACGGTGGAGCCTGGCCTCTATATATAGCGGTGGCCCGGGTCCTCTTCCCTTATCGCAATGGCGGGAAGGGATCCCACAACGGCCAATTTTGAAGGGGGACAGGAGTACATGCCCGCCCTGCTCAAAGGCGGTCTTCGCCTGCAAAGTAGCTGTCGATGATGCAGAGGTGGGCTCGGCGATGACATCCGTCCTGCGGGGCTCGTGGTCGTGGTCTTGTTACACCGGAATGGAAACCTTTGGGGGATGCTTTGGGAACCCGCGTACATCCTTGCTCCCTTTGCACCAAAGGGGAAACTGCGCCGCCTGGCGCGCTGGCGCCCGCCTGTCCTTCCTTGCGTCATCTTTGACTCCAGAGGCTGGGCTTTGCTCCGCCGCTGCGGAGGGGGCCTGGGGAGGCCCATCCCTTGCCGGTCTTGACGCCGCTCCTCCTCGCGAGCCTAGGGCCCTTGCGAGGGCCTTGTCTTGAGTGGGGCCATGCCTGGCTGTGTTTGGCTGACGAAGTGGGCCATGCCCTGGGCCGCAGGCAGGCAGGTCTGGGTACCCCCGTCCCCAGAACGCCGACAGTAGCCCCCGGGCCCTAGGCGCGCTCGAATCGGCTTCCAGGCAAAGCCTTGAGGGCGGCTAGAAGCGCCGCGGGCCCCCAACGCCTGGGGGCCAGGACTGGCGCGCGTCGCGCAGTTGATGTCGGGCGTCCTTCGTCCCTTCGGCCACCGCCCGAATCGACAAGAGCCTGACTTCTAACGCTGGGCCATTATTGCTTTCCCCTCTTGCGCACCTGCTCTTGCTTTCCAGGTCTCCGGCTCTAGCAGAGGCCTCTCCAGATCCGGCGCCGCTCCGTCCTCCTCCTTGCCGCTTTGGCCCCGCGAGCTTCCCGATGGCTCCCGCCGGCAAGCAGAAGCCAGAGGCCCAGAGGCCAGCCTCCGCTCCTATCTTGCCGGCGCTCTAAGGATCCACCATCGCCAAGGACAAGGACCTCGTCCCGGTGCTCCCGTCGACGGCGGATGAGACCAACGAGTGGGGGCGGACCTTGATATGGGGCGGCTCCTCGGAGAAGCGGCCCTCGTCCATGGCGGTCTACCCCTTCTTTCTCCATAGCATCTTCGCCGGGCTCGTCCCGCCCTTCTCCGCGTTCTTCACCGCCATCCTCAACCACTACGGGATCTAAGCCCTTCACCTCCAACCCAACTCCATCCTGCTCTTGTCTGTCTTGGCCTTCTACTGCGAGGATTTCGTGGGCGTGAGGCCTTCGGTGGACCTCTTCCGCCATTTCTTCAGCTTGCGCTTGCACGACGGTGCTCAATGGTCGGTGTGCGTCTCCTTCGTCGCGGTCCAGAGCGGCAACATGCTCTTAAAAGCCGGGAAGAAGGTGGAGAACTTCAGGCACCGCTGGGTCCTCATGGATCTCAAAGACCCCAACATCCGGTTGGATCTGCCGAGGGGGCTGCCGGAGAAGACCTCCGCGTGGAGCTCCGCAAAGCTTTCCGACTCCCGAGCCTGGCCCGTCCTGGAGCGTTTCTCCCACGATATCAGTGCCAGGAAGCTGACTGGGGGGATGATAGTGAAGGAGTTCTTGGCGCAGCGTCTGGCGCCCCTCCAGTCCCATTCTAGGCCCTTGTGGGATTATCAGGGCAGCGGCGACAACCTCAGGCTTCGGTCCGCACGCATAACCCTCGAGGAGCTGAGCAGGGCTATGGGGACCCTGGTGATCTCCCTGACGCCCACGCCCCGCTGTACTACCGTGACGATGGGGCCGATCTGGTTGCCGCGATGCCTGTCTTGAACAAACTGGGGCTTTTCCCAGCTGAGGGCCATGGTTCCCCGGTGATGGTGTCCTCCGGTGACACCACGGGCGGGGAGGATTCGGAGAAGACCGCCGACGACGGCCCGGCAGGGGCGTCTCCCCCGTCACAGGGCACCCTTTTGCGCGAGCTCAAGGACGACGACAATGTTGGTGAAGTTTCTGCTGCGGGCTCCTCACGCGCCGCCAAGGCCCCTAGGGGGCTAGGGCCGGCCCCTCGTTCCACGCGGTCCGCCTGCGTGTCGACTCCCGGGAAGCGCGGAGCGGAGTCTCCCCCGGTGCGCCCTGCCTCTGTCAGCAAGGCGGTTGAAACGCCGGCCTCGCCTCCGCCCGAATCGCAGCTCGCAGGCAAGGTGGGCGAGGCCGGGGCCATGGCGATCCCTTCAGCGGCCGCCCTTGTGGGCGACGCCTCTGCTCCCCCGCATGGTGGTGCCCTCACCGAGGAAGGCTTGGGCGCCCCCGTCGTTGCCGGAGCAGAGAGGAAGAGAAAGTGGGTCGACGTTGAGGAGTAGGTGACCCGGCTCGGCTTTGCTCGCCCGCCGGTGGCTTGTGTATTGATGACCTTCCTTTGCTTGGTGACTAGGGACGCCGCCGTGCTGAAGATGAGGAAGAAGAAGGCAGGCATCAAGCTGAAGGCGCCTTCTGACGCGCCGCCCGCTCCTGCCGTCCTGCCGTCGCCTGCTGCCGAGGGGGAGGGGGCTCGCGAGGCAACCTCCCTGGTCATCACCGCGGAGCCCCCTGAGCCCCCAATGCCCGTTGGCATGGTCGCTCCTGCCCTCGAGGGCGCGGCGGTGCCGCTGTCTGGAGGGCCAGCCCCTGAGGGCCTGCCGCCCGTCGATCCGTCTGTGTCCGTGGTCGCCGCGCGGCTTCTGGAGCCTCCTGCTCCTCGTGCTGCTGCCTCCCCGGGGACATCTCTTGCGATTGCACAGGGGACTCCTCCGGAGGGGGCCTTGACGCCCTCGTCGCGCGGCCTCGACGTCCTGGACGGGGCATTCGCTTTTCTGAGTCAAGTTCGTGGCGCCCTCGGGAGTACCGACGATCGCCTCGCTAGCGGGCGCCTTGGGCTCCTCTCCGGGTGGCTCCAGGCCGACGCCTCTGCCGTGGCGATTTGGGGTCAGGCCGAGGCTGCCGCGGCGAAGAGCGAGGAGGAAGCTGCGTCCGCCAGGGCAGCCCGCGAGGAGGCACTAGATAAAGAGGCGTCTGCCGCCCGGCGCTGTGAAGAGGTGGAGTCCCACCTGAAGGCCCTCCATGAGGAGAAGTCCGAGCTTGCGGAGCGGCTGCGTCAGTAGGAGGAAGATCTCAAGGCCCGCGAGGCCAAACTTGCCGCTCGGGACTCTGAGCTGTCCCAGGCGGCGACCCACCAGGCCGCGGAGCGGGTGCGCCTGGACGCGCAGGAGAAGGAAGTCGCTTCGAAGAAGGCCCTGCTCGACACCAGGGAGGAAACTCTTGCCGCGGTTGACGAGAAAAAGTCTGCGGAACTGAGCGCCTTTCCCACCGTCGAGCTTAAACTTCGCCGAGCGCTCCACTCCCTCTGCGGGGATGGGTTTATGGAGCCCCTGGCGACTCCAGAGAGCGGCTTCGCGGTGCTTGCTTCGAAGCTCGTCGAAGCGCTGGAGGGCGCCGTTGTCAAGGTGGAGGGGGTCTTGGAGAGCAAGTGTCGCGACCTCTTTTCCGAGCCCGCGACGCGCGTCTTCAGCCATCTTCATCTTCGCGAGCCGGGGTTCGACTTTGACTCCGTGATCCGCCCGGTCGCCCCCGAGGTCCGCGCCAGCGCTGCGGCGGCGGTGAAGGGCGCCGTGGAGACGCTGGTTTAGTATCACCCGCGTCATGGTTCCTCCGCCTCCTGATGCTACTGGGGTTGGCGGCAAAGAAGACGATGCCAGCGATGTCGACGACGAGTTCCCTGAGGGCAGGACGAGTGGTGGCGGCGGTTCCTCCTGATTCCTCTCCCCTGCTCCTTTCCTGCAATGTCCATCGTACCTCATGGAGGCGTTAAACTTGTTTGTGTTCGCAAAATTTTTTAATGCTTGTAATAACTATTAAACTGTGTGATTGCTCTCTTCGCCTTGTTTCCTTCTTGCTTGCTGTGATGCTCTGCGTCGGCAGGGCCCGTCCCCGCGCTTACCTCAGCCGCCGTTGGGCCGACAGGATCACTAAGGACGGTCCAAGGGGTGAGGGGCTACGAGGCCAGTGAGGCTCCTGAGTCGCGATGCTCAGGAGTCCCCCTTGACGTACGGGCAGCCCTCATGAAGGGAACATGGTGAAGATTGGGTTAACTTGAAAATTTCGAACACCTTTGGCGCTCTGCGTCGGCAGGTTCCGGCCCCGCGCATACCTCAGCCGCCGTTGGGCCGACCGGATCACCGAGGACGGTCCAAGGGGTGAGGGGCTACGGGGCCAGTGAGGCTCCTGAGTCGCGATGCTCAGGAGTCCCCCTTGACGTACGAGCTCCAGCATCCTCCTTAAGGGTTTTTGAGCGGTTTTTTGAGCGCTTCGAGCTCTGCGTCGGCAGGGCCCGGCCCCGCGCATACCTCAACCGCCGTTGGGCCGACCGGATCACCAAGGACGGTCCAAGGGGTGAGGGGCTACGGGGACAGTGAGGCTCCTGAGTCGCGATGCTCAGGAGTCCCCCTTGACGTACGAGCGGCTCCCATACCTTTCCTCGCTAGCTTTTCCAGAGACGGGCGCGTGAAGACCAGGTTTGGCAGACCTGGGAAGGTGGCGTGTACCAGGCTTGGCCGGGTAGTAGCCCCCGTGCAGCCCCCTCACGCGTACATCCCTGGGGAACGCAGCGAGAAGGGGGCCACTAGGATCCTTCCTGAGGTTGGATGCAGCCGCTGGGGCGCCCTCAGTTGTTTATCCCCCCGCACGGGGCGTTGGGCTTCCACATTGCGTGGGCATAGTCATTGGTGGACCGTGTTGACCGCCAGCACGGAGCTGTGGCTTCCACATTGCGTGGGCATAGTCATTGGTGGACCGTGTTGTCTTCTCCGCCAGCGCGGAGCTGTGGCTTCCACATTGCATGGGAAGGAACCCCTCCGCGTCCTCGGGGGGCTCCGGGCGTGTACAGCCCATAGACTTTGTACGCGTGGCTGGCACGGCAGAACTGGGAGGTGTATCTGGGAGCTCGCGAGGGCGCTTTGCCCTTGCGAGGTCCCTACCTCAAAGGCGGTTTGTGCCTGAGTCTTCTCATAGGTGGGGCCGTCTGTGGCCCTGCAGACTTCTTCTTCTTCACGAGTGAGGCAGGTTGGGAGTCCTTTTGGCACTCTACGTCTGCAGGCCCCAATCCCGCACATTTCCCGACCACCATAGTGTACAACCGGATCACCAAGGATGCTACTACGAGGTCAGGCCCCGACACCCTTGACGCCGACCGGATCACCAAGGACGACATCAAGGGCTGAGTGGCTTTATGACCGGTAAGGCCCCTGAGGCGCATTGCTCAGGAGCCCCCTTTGACGCTCAAGCGGCTCTATGTCGGCAGGTCCCAGTCCCGCACATTTCCCTACCACCGTAGTGTATGACCGGATCACCAAGGATGCAACTACGGGGCGAGGCCCCGACACCCTTGATGCCGACCGGATCACCAAGGACGACATCAAGGGGCGAGTGGCTATATGACCGGTAAGGCTCCTGAGGCGCGATCCTCAGGAGCCCCTTTGACGCTCGAGCGACCCCCATTCCATCCTGTCGGCTGCTGCCTCAGGAGGCCGTAGGGCCTCCCGAGACTCCATGCTGAGGCGCCGCGCTGTGGCCAGAGCCCCCAAGCGGGGATCGACTGCCCAAAGATGCAAGTCCCTGAGGCGACAGGGCCTTGCATCCCAGCTCCGAGGTGCCCCGGGAAGGGCTGTAGCGCACGGCCCCTTGCGAAACACCAACTCAGGGAGGGTGGTTCGGCGGCATTCACGCCGGCAAGGAGCCATGCAGGCAAGGTAAAACGTTAGGAAACAGATCAGATGCATGAGAAACTATTGAAATATGCATAAACGAGGCGACTGCAGGGGTGTGCCCTGATCGCCTGAGGATAATGTGGCCCGGTGGGCGCCCTCAAACGGAGTGAACCAAAAAATTACCTGGCAACAGCCAACAAAAAGTCACCTGGCGGCCATGCCGCTGAAGAGCCGAAGCTGCCGTCATAGCCTGATCTTACACCTCCACGAGCACGACCCTCATGGGTCCGTCGTCTCCCGGGGCTCGGTACCTTCGCTCGGTCCGAGCATCTCCTCCAACTCCTCGCCGCGCCCCGCCAGGCAAGGTATGAGCATGGCTCGGTAAAGGCGCTGGAACGTGACGCCCGCGTTCGCCAGTCCGAAGGGCATGCGGACGTAGGCATTCGGGTAGACCCATCCATGATCGGCACGCGCTGGCCAGAAGGGGCCCTGTGACGCGGCCCTGTTGATCGCGAGCGCATTGATGCAGATGCGCGGCTGGTCGACCCTGCCGACGACGGCGGCTGCGACTGGTGGTGCTGGGCAGTCCCCGCCTTGCATGGCCTGCGCTTCTCGAAGCTCCTCAATCGCTCTGATGACGGACTCTTGCGACCTTGGCGTCACGCGCCGTGCTCCCAGCTCGAGCTGACGCGCGTCAGGACGCGCCTTCAGGTTGTGCCCGAGCGCATCTCTTGTCTCACTGGCCAAGCCGGAAGCTCCCCGGATGGGAGCCCCCGGGCCCGACCCAAGAGGGGCGCCGAGCGCGCTTTCCTATCCGATAGGAGGTGGGGCCCCGTCCCTGGGCACAGAGCTCGAGGTTCCAGGACACTGTCGGTGTCAAAACCGGCAGATCTCGGGTAGGGGGTCCCGAGCTGTGAGACTAGGATCGATGGTAACAGGAGAAGTGGGAGACGATGTTTACCCAGGTTCGGGCCCTCCTATGGAGGTAATACCCTACGTCCTGCTTGATTATATTGATGGTATAAGGGTTACAGAGTTGATCTACCTCGAGATCGTATGACTAAAACTCTAGATGAGTTCTCTTAGACTACAACCTAAAAACCTCCGGCTTATATAGACGCCGAGGGTACCTAGGGTTTACAAATGGTCGGTTACACGTCGAAGGGATAAACATGCCTATTCACTACTCCAAACGTGGAGAACAAGCCACGATTCCCAAAGCTTCCTTCCTGGAGACAGGGCCTTCGATCAATCCAGCGCTCTGTATGCGGCCCATACAGTCCGGCCCATAAGAAATAGGTCGGCCTCCCGAGGACCCCTTAAACCAGGACTCCCTCAGACGCCCCGCGGGAAGGAGCTGCTTCTTCTTCTTGCGTGAGTCCTCACGAGGCAGGGCGTCCTCCTCATCGTCCGAGCGCTCGGCCGCCGCGGCGCGGTAAGCATGCTCGAGGGAGCAGACAGCATCCTTCTCATCGCAAGCGACGGTGATGACACCGCCGCTCCCTGGCATCTTGAGGACGTTGTAGCCATGGTGAGTCACCGCCATGAACTTGGCGAGGGTCGGGTACCCCAGGATCGCATTGTATGGGAGGTGGATGTGCACGACGTCGAAGATGATGATCTCGGTGTGGTAGTTCTCGCGTCCGCCGAAGGTGACAGGCAGGCGCACTTGCCCGATGGGGACGGTGGACCCGTCTGTGACTCCCGAGAAGGGCTTGGTCGGCATGAGCTGTTCGTACGGTACCTGGAGCGTCTTGAAGGTCTCAATGGAGAGGACATTGAGCCCCGCTCCACTGTCGATGAGGGTCTTGGTGACGAGGACGTTGCTGATGGTTGGAGTGCACAGCATGGGGAGCTTGCCGGCCATGGCCGAGCACCTGAGATGATGCCTCGAGTCGAAGGTGATGGCAGTCTGGGACCACTTGAGGGGACGCATTGCTTCGGGCTTTGGGAGAGCCACGTTCACCTCCCGCGCGAACTGCTTGAAGGCACGGTTCGATGCTGGGGCCTTGGCGCCGCCCAGGATAGAGGCTACCGCCCTGACCTCCTGGAAGCCCCCAGCCCCATCGTCCTGCATGTCCTCTTCCTTCCTTCTGGGTGGCGGAGGTAGAGGAGGTAGGCCGGCCTCACGAGGGCGTGCCTCGCGAGGCTGCCCGCGGTGTGACCCCTCCGGAGGGTCGTCGCGCCAGCGATCCTCACAAGGCTGATCACGCCAGCGGTCGTCCCGAGCCTGATCGCGCCAGCGGTCCTCCTGAGGCTGATCGCGCCACCCTTGACGCGGTTCCCGGTTGTCCTAGCGGCCTCCACCGCGGCCTCCGCCGCGTCCGAAGCCTCGGTCAGTGCGTCCAGGGCGCCTGCCGAAGTGCTCGGCATGGCCCAGCCTGAGTTCCTGGCAGTCGGCGGTGTCGTGGTTGTTGGTGCCATGAAAGATGCAGGTCGGTCTTCCCCCTGGGGGGTGCTCCTCACCCCGGCTGCGCTTCGCCTCAGGCTCGGCCGCAAGCACCGCTGGGGCCTTGCACTTCGCCTCCTTGGCTTTGGTCTTCTTTTCTTCTGGCTCTGCTGCCGGAGGCCCGCGGAGCGACATGCGGCCCTCCTCAGCCTTGGCGCACCTGTTCGCCGGATTGAACATCTCCAAGGCAGAGCATAGTTTGTCATTCATGGAGAGCTCCTCCTTCATCTTGAGGTCTGTGACGCCATCGGTGAACGCTGAGATGATAGCCTCGTCTGACGCCATTGGGATCTTGAAGCGCGTAGTCGTGAAGCGCTGTATGAACTTGTGCAGGGTCTCTCCATCCTGCTGCTTGATACGCCGCAGGTCGTTCACGGTGAGTGCGCGGTCGCGGGTACCTTGGAAGTTGGCGATGAAGCGTTTGCGCAGGCCATCCCAGGAGGTGATGGACGCCGCCGGGAGGTTGAGGAGCCAGGAGAGCGCGCCGCCTTTGAGCGTCATGGGGAACCAGCATGCCATGACCATGTCGTCTCCTCCAGCCGCCCGGATGCTCAGGGAGTAGAGCTGTAGGAACTCGGCTGGATCCGGAGTGCCGCCGTAGCGCAGGGGCAGATCAGGCTTGAACTTGCAGGGCCACGCGGTTGGGTGCAGCTCCGGGGCGATGGTGAGGCACCCCACCGGTTCGACACGTGCTGTGTGCGCGGGAGGGACCCGGTCTTGATGCTCCTGCGGGGCCACCTCGGGTGGTGCCCGGTCGCGACGTTGGGTCGGCAGCACGGGGAGCGCACGCGCGTTGACGCGCGGCCGGGGAACCACCTGGCAGCTACTTCATCTCTTGCCCTTGCCCGTGGTTCGCGGGACTGGTCGCGCGGGCGCGCCTCTTGCCTGGGCTCGGGGTCGGCGTCGCATTGCGGAGGGGGTGGCGGTGCATCGTGGGCCACGTCGTCTGCCTGGGACGGTCGGGGTCGAAGCGAGTAGGAGAGCGCTAAAGCGTCATCGGCGGCACTGACGTGCTCCGCGATGCGCCAAAGCCAGTCGTCGTAACGGTCAGGGGCAGGGCGGTAGTGGAGCAGCTCGTTAGCCATGGCGAGCGCGCCCGAGCCACGCGCCGGCCCGGGCCAAAAGTGGGAGGACGACCTGGAAGCTGGGACGATCGATGGAGTGGTGGTGTGGCCATCGCGCCGCGCGGTGACCGGCTGGGAGGAGTCTTGTTGCTCATAGGCGTCTGGGCCTGTGGCGGCGTCGGCCACAGGCGAGGGTGACCGGCGTGCTTCGGCGTGGCCCACAGGCGCCGTCTGGGCGACGCGGGCAGCTCGGCGCTCGACGCGGGCTCGGCGAGCGTCAGACATCGGAACGGCGAGGTGGGAGAAGATCTTGGCTTGAGGAAGACTCTGACACGCCCCCTACCTGGCGTGCCAAATGTCGGATTTTGGGCTCCGCAAAACCCTTGAGATTCGAACACAGGGGCGTGCGCGAAGATCCTCTGCAGCTTCGCCCTAGCTAGCTCGCTACACAATGGATAAGACGATGAACTCGCACGATGACGAGGAAGAAGATGAACACGGTGGTTTACCCAGGTTTGGGCCGCTGCGAAGCGTAATACCCTACTCCTGCTTTGGTGGATTGCCTCTTGTGGAGGAGTGGTGGATGAACTAGTACAGTGTTTTGGAGCCTCGTGAGGGCGCTCCTGAGGTGATCTTGGCCCTCTGTCGGCTTGGTGATGGATGAGTGAATCCACCAGTTTCGGCCCCCTTCTACGGTGGAGCCTGGCCTCTATATATAGCGGTGGCCCGGGTCCTCTTCCCTTATCGCAATGGCGGGAAGGGATCCCACAAAGGCCAATTTTGAAGGGGGACAGGAGTACATGCCCGCGCTGCTCAAAGGCGGTCTTCGCCTGCAAAGTAGCTGTCGATGATGCAGAGGTGGGCTCGGCGATGACATCCGTCCTGCGGGGCTCATGGTCGTGGTCTTGTTACACCGGAATGGAAACCTTTGGGGGATGCTTTGGGAACCCGCGTACGTCCTTGCTCCCTTTGCACCAAAGGGGAAACTGCGCCGCTTGGCGCGCTGGCGCCCGCCTATCCTTCCTTGTGTCATCTTTGACTCCTGAGGCCGGGCTTTGCATAGAGATCTCCGCCGCTCCGGAGGGGGCCTGGGGAGGCCCATCCCTTGCCGGTCTTGACGCCGCTCCTCCTCGCGAGCCTAGGGCCCTCGCGAGGGCCTTGTCTTGAGTGGGGCCGTGCCTCGCTGTGTTTGGCTAACGAAGTGGGCCATGCCCTGGGCCGCAGGCAGGCAGGTCTGGGTACCCCCGTCCCCAGAATGCCGACACTCCTGGCTTGTGGCCTCCTCGGTCACTTCCTGGCCCAGCTTCGGTGCTTCGGGGGTCTCTTTTGGTCCATAAAAAATCACCATAAATTTTCAGTCCATTCCGAGAACTTTTATTTCTGCACAAAAAACGACACCATGGTAGTTCTGCTGAAAACAGCGTCAGTCCGGGTTAGTTCTAATAAAATCATACCAAAATCATATAGAATTATTGTAAACATGGCATGAATACTTCATAAATTATAGATACGTTGGAGACGTATCAGTATCCCCAAGCTTAATTCCTGCTCGTCCTCGAGTAGGTAAATGATAAAAGAAATAATTTATGATGTGTGAATGCTAGCAAGTGCACAAGTTTGATCAATGATAATTCCAATCACTTTTTCTAGTATCAATATAAACCATAAACAGTAGCTCGTCTCATAAAACTTCTCATGATCAAGTAATAAGCTATTCACATGTTAAAGTATAGACCAGAAAGTTTCTTGAAAACTAACAAACCATATTCCTAGTCATCGAACCATTGCAATTCATCTTATTTTCAGGAAGGGTCTATGTAAGAGCTTTGATTTAGCAAATTCCACATACTCAACTATCATATAGTCTTCCATGATTATTGACACTCAAAGCATATTTTTAGAACAAATAGCATCTATCGAACACAGAGAAAGATAGGGGCTTAATGTTTCGCCTCCCAACTTATTTATCATATAGATAATTGTCAACAATAATAATTCATGATCAAATATATTTGTGTGGATATATATGTCTAGATCATTCCCCAACACATCACGCTTGCCAAGAGAAAAAGGCGAAATATAGGAAGTGGTGAAGATCACCATGACTCTTGCATAAAGGTAAGTACTAGAAAGTAAAAGATAGGCCCTTCGCAGAGGGAAGCATTGATTTGCAAAGGTGCCAGAGCTCAAGCTTTTAAAACAGAGATGAATAATAATTTTGAGCTGTATGCTTTCATTGTCAACATAACAACCGAGAGATCTCGGTATCTTCCATGCTAGATACATTATAGGCAGTTCCCAAACAGAATGGTAAAGTTTTTACTCCCCCTCCACCAATCAATCACACTCCACGGAGAGCCGAATCCACGGGTACCGTCCATACAAACAACAATCTTGGGGGAGTTTTGTTTCATTATATTTTGATTTGATTTTTGAGCATGGAACTGGGCATCCCGAATACCAGCCACTTTCTCGTGAATGATAGTGAATCAACACATATCGTGAGAATAACCCACCTAGCATGGAAGATACTGACAGCCCCTAGTCAATATATGAGCGATTCGGGCATACAAAACAGAATATTATTTGAAGGTTTAGAGTTTGGCACATGCAAATTTACTTGGAATGGCAGGTAAATACCGCATATAGGTAGGTATAGTGGACTCTCATGGCAAAACTGGTTTAAGGGTGTTTGGATGCACAAGTAGTATTTCTACTTGGTGCGGAAGTTTTGGCTAGTATTAGGTGGAAGCAAGCACCACATGTTGGATGATCCATAACAATATAACTTCTATACAAATATACCCAAACATAACTCATTAAGTTGTCTTCCTTGTCCAATTTTAACTAATTTTCTTGAGTTTGAAAATAATTAATGACCTCACAATCATAGAAGATGTCCAAGATAGTATATTTATATGTGGAATCTCTCTTCCTTCAATATTCTTTCATGAATTGTTCAAGTGACCAATGCCGTGTTTGCTAACTTTCAATAAATTTTACCACCTATACTTATTATGTGTGAAGTCATTACTCCCCATGGGATAAGTATATGAAGCATATTTAATTTCAGATTTATGATATTCAATTCATTCAACCATTTACTCATAGGATATAAGTGAAGCACGAGAGTGAATGACAAACTACTCCAAAAAGATATAAGTGAAGATCAATGCGTAGTCAACAATTAAATAACTATGTGAAGACTCTCTCATCTAAGAATTTCAGATCTTAAGTATTTTATTAAACAGCAAGCAAAAGAAAAATAGCACTCCAAGAATAGCACGCATCATGTGAACGAATAAAAATTTAGGCTCAACATAGGCTAACCGATAATTGTTGATGAAGAGAGGTGGGATGCGTAGCATCCCCAAACTTAGATGCTTGAGACTTCTTGAAATATTTACTTGGGGTGCCTTGGTCATCCCCAAGCTTGAGCTTTTGTATCTCGTTCAATCCTCTCATATCATGGTTTCACCTATTCTCAAAAACTTCATCCACACAAAACTCGAAAAGAACTCGTGAGATAGGTTAGTACACATAATAATAAATCAACTCTTTATGTACAGCCAAGACAAGTTGCACAATAATTTTCAAACATCATCTACTGTTTACTATCGTTTCCACAATTTATATCTACCAATATAGGCTATGGAAACTAGAGGATAAGTAGATAACAAAACTATGACAGCAATCTGTCCAAACAGAACAGTCTGTAGCAATTTATGAAAACAGTGTACTTCTGTAACTCAAAAAATTATGAAAATTTAGGACGTGCTAAATAATTTATATTAAAACACTGTGTAAAAATTTCAGAAACGTTCCACGTTCCAGTAAAATATGAAAATTCAAACACTACAGCAAAAGTTTCTGTTTATACACAGCACACATCTAACATGCAATTCAAGCATCCTAAAAGGCAATTCTTGGAACTTTTTATTGAAAAACAAGATTACAAATAACACCTAACATAAAACAAGAAAATAAAATGATGCTCCAAGCAAAATTCATATTATGTGACGAATAAAAATATAGCTCCAAGTAAGATATACCGATAGTGTTGAAGACGAAAGAGGGGATGCCTTCCGGGGCATCCCCAAGCTTAGGCGCTTGAGTATTCCTTGGATATTACCTTGGGGGTGCCTTGGGAATCCCCAAGCTTAGGTTCTTTTCACTCCTTATTCTCCTCATATCAGTGTCTCACCCAAAACTTGAAAACTTCAATCACACAAAACTTAACGGAACTTCGTGAGAAGGGTTAGTATAATAAAGGTAGATCATTCACTTAGGTACTGTCAAGACAAGATTCATAATTGTTCCCACATGATACCTACTGTATTCTATCATTACCATAATTTATATCACTGAATATAAGCTATGGGAACACTAAAACAAGCAAACTATGCATGCAAAACAGAATCTGTCAAAAACAGAACAGTCTGTGAAGATCTGTAGTGTAACCATACTTACCTGTCTCTAAAAATTCTGAAAAATTAGGAAAACCTGAAGAATTTGTATATAAAAACTTTGTAAAAATTTCAGATCATTATCATGCTCCAGTAAAAAACGAAAATTCCTGAACTGGAGTCAAAAGTTTCTGTTTTGGTTCAGCATCAATTCTACTCATCGTGTGAGTCATCCCAAAGGCTTTACTTGGCACTTTATTGAAATAAAAGATACAAAACATGATTAATACAGTATATTAATCATGTGAACACACAAAAACATAAAGTAAAAGTGTTGGGTTGTCTCCCAACAAGCAGTTTTCTTTAATGCCTTTTAGCTAGGCATGATGATTTCAATGATGCTCACATAAGAATAGTAGTTGAAACATGCAAAAGAGCATCATGAATCTCATGACAAGCACATTTAAGTCTAACCCACTTCCTATGCATAGGGATTTTGTGAGAAAACAATTTATGGGAGCAAGAATCAACTAGCATAGGAAGGCAAAACAAGCATGACTTCAAAACTTTCAACACATAGAGAGGAAACTTGATATTATTGCAATATGTAGAAGCATAAGATCCTCTCTAATAATAATTTTCAGTAGCATCATGAAGGAATTTCACAATATAACCAGCACATAAAGCATTCTTTTCATGATCTACAAGCATAGAAATTTTACTACTCTCCACATAAGCAAATTTATTCTCATCAATAGTAGTGGGAGCAAACTCAACAAAATAACTATCATGAGATACTTGATTGACATAACCACTTTGAATATTAAAATCATGATGACAAGTTTCATGGTTACTATCAGTCTTTATAGCATACGTGTCATCACAATAATCATCATAAATAGGAGGCATGCTTTCATCATAATAAATTTGCTCATCAAAACTTCGGAGACTAAAAATATCATCTTCATCAAACATAGCATCCCCAAGCTTGTGGCTTTGCATATCATTAGCATCATGGATATTCAAGGAATTCATACTAACAACATTGCAATCATGCTCATCATACAAAGATTTAGTGCCAAACATTTTATTGACTTCTTCTTCTAACACTTTGGCACAATTTTCCTTTCCATCATTTTCACGAAAGACATTAAAAAGATGAAGCATCTGAGGCAACCTCAATTCCATATTTTTTTGTAGTTTTCTTTTATAGACTAAACTAGTGATAAAACAAGAAACTAAAAGATTCAATTTCAAGATCTAAAGATATACCTTCAAGCACTCACCTCCCTGGCAACGGCGCCAGAAAAGAGCTTGATGTCTACTACGCAACCTTTTTCTTGTAGACTCGTGCTGGGCCTCCAAGCGCAGAGTTTTGTAGGACAGTAGCAAATTTCCCTCAAGTGGATAACCTAAGGTTTATCAATCCGTGGGAGGCATAGGATGAAGATGGTCTCTCTCAAACAACCCTCCAACCAAATAACAAAGAGTCTCTTGTGTCCCCAACACACCCAATACAATGGTAAATTGTATAGGTGCACTAGTTCGGCGAAGAGATGGTGATACAAGTGTAATATGGATGGTAGATATAGGTTTTTGTAATCTGAAAATATAAAAACCGCAAGGTAACTAATGATAAAAGTGAGCACAAACGGTATTGCAATGCTTAGAAACAAGGCCTAGGGTTCATACTTTCACTAGTGCAAGTTCTCTCAACAATACTAACATAGTTGAATCATATGTAAATCCCTCACGTGCGACAAAGAGTTCACTCCAACGTTACAAATAGCGGAGAACAAACAAAGAAATTATTGTAGGGTACGAAACCACCTCAAAGTTATCTTTTCCGATCAATTGTATGAGCTATCCCTATAAGTGTCACGAATAGCCCTAGAGTTCGTACTAAAATAACACCTTAAGATACACATCAACCAAAACCCTAATGTCACCTAGATACTCCAATGTCATCACAAGTACCCATGGGCTTGATTATACGATATGCATCACACAATTTCAGATTCATCATGTTCAATCCAACACAAAGAACTTCAAAGAGTGCCCCAAAGTTGCTACCGGAGAGTCAAGACGAAAACATGTGCCAACCCCAATGCATAGATTCCCAAGGTCACGGAACCCGCAAGTTGATCACCAAAACATACATCAAGTGGATCAATAGAACATCCCATTGTCACCACGGATATCCCATCGCAAGACATACATCAAGTGTTCTCAAATCCTTAAAGACTCAATCCGATAAGAAAACTTCAAAGGGAAAACTCAATTCATCGCAAGAAGATAGACAGGGGAAAACTCCATATGATTCATCTATATTAATAAAGCTCGCGGTACACCAAGATCGTGTCATCTCAAGAACACGAGAGAGAGAGATCAAACACATAGCTACCGGTACATACCCTCAGCCCTGAGGGGGAACTACTCCCTCCTCGTCATGGAGACCGCCGGGATGATGAAGATGGCCTCCGGTGATGGTTTCCCCCTCCGGCAGGGTGCCGGAACGGGCTCCCGATTGGTTTTTCGTGGCTCTGGAGGCTTGCGGCAGCGGAACTCCCGATCTAGGTTTCTTTCTGGGGGTTTTGGTATTTATAGGAATTTTTGGCGTCGGTCTCACGTCAAGGGGGTGCTCGAGGAGTCCACAAGCCAGGAGCGCCCTCCCGGGGGCGGGGGGTAGGGCGCGCCCGCCTGGCTTGTGGCCTCCTCGGTCACTTCCTAGCCCAGCTCCGGTGCTTCGGGGGTCTCTTTTGGTCCATAAAAAATCACCGTAAATTTTCAGCTCATTCCGAGAACTTTTATTTCTGCACAAAAAACGACACCATGGTAGTTCTGCTGAAAACAACGTCAGTCCGGGTTAGTTCTAATAAAATCATACCAAAATCATATAGAATTATTGTAAACATGACATGAATACTTCATAAATTATAGATACGTTGGAGACGTATCACCTCCCACCAAGCCACGAGCCTCCACCTCGACCTGGGCAGAGAAACGGCCGAGACAGCCACAAGAGAGCAACCAGCCCACGAAAGGGGGACCTAGTCAAACCCCATCACCGGCGGCCAGCCCACACCGTTGGCCAGCTACCAACTAGCACTACCTGGAGAGGGGGGGTCGCCCCATCAGATCTGGCAACTCCAGATCCAGACAGGGGGACCCCATGGTATTCGGCACCTCCGGCCACCCTGTGGTAGCCGGTACCTCCAGCCGCCAATCACCCAGCTCCGTCGGCTCCCTACGACATGCTCCGCCCCCTCTGCACCAACGACGAGGGCCACCGCTCCAACCAACAGCACCCAACCGCCGCGTGTCCATGGTTGAAGATTGTCACCACCACCTGACATCGCCAGGCAAGCGCCGCCACCACCGCGCCGCAACCACCCCCGCCCAGCGGCATGGAGAAGGCTGCCGACCGTGGCTCAAGCCTTCCCGCAGCCCGCGCCACTCGACGGCCGCCCCGAGCGCCCAAGCACGCCTCCCGAGGCAGCCTCCGGTCCGCACCTACACCGCCCCCACCACGCCGCTGTTACCTCCGTCGGGTCGCACAGAAGCCCCAGCCGACCGCAGCCCAAGCCAACTGGAGCCCGTGGCACCAATGCGCAGCAACCACCGCCTGATGTGGCCGGTCGCCGCCCCAAGTCCGCACCACCACCGCCGCCACCATGCCACCTCAACCCACGCAAGCAGCAGGGAGGAGGCGGCCATGGGCCTTGCTACCCGCAGCCCCGGCCAGCCGACGGCCAGCCGACGGCCCGCCGGCACCAGATCCGGCCGCATCTGGCCGCGGACGACCCCCGCGCCACCACCAGATGTCGCCCCGCAGCCACCGCGCATTGCCGAGACTCCAGAGCACCGCCACACCGCCGCCGAGCAGAGGACCGGCCGCCCCGCATGCCTGTCCTTGCGCTGTCGGGCCCCGCGGCAGCCCGATGCCCGTGCACGCCGTTCGGACCATCGTCCTGCGCCGCACGCGCCGAGGGGGATGAGCGCCCCGCCGCCACCTACGCCGACCGGGCTTTGTCCGGCGGTGCCTCGCGGCGGTGGAGGGGGAGGGAGGCCGAAGGGGAGAGCCGAGCCGCGGCGGCTAGGGTTTGCCCCCGAGGTCGCTCGCGGGAGTGACTCGGGGGGGGGGGGAGGGGGTCCTCGTGTCATTCCATTACGGACTACATATGAAAAAAAATAAGTGAATCTACACACTAAAATATGTCTACATACTTTCGTATGTTGTCCGTAGAGGAATTCCTAAAAGTACTTATATTTAAAAACGGAGGGAGTAGTATAAATTTGTGAACAGATGAGATGGTGTGGCAAAAAGATTTTATTTGACAGTGTAGGTTGTGCCAATTGTACATGTTGAGTATCATGGTTATTTAGTAAATGTATGATAGCAGAGGATTTGTTAAACCTTGCTTTGTACTCTTGCATATATCCTCACGAGGCTTAGTAATATAACCAGTAATTTCACCAATCTTTCTTTATTCCTTCTACATGGTATCAGTCTATCCCCAATCCAAACCCTAGCCGTCGCCTCCGCTTCCGCACTACGCCGCCCCCGAGGCGGTCGATCTCCATGATCGCCACTGGGGGCCGCATTGCCCGTACCTAAGGTTTGTCCGCCGGTCGTTTTGACCGGTTTCCCTAGAGAAACTTTTCCCGATCCTTTAATCTTGATTTTTTTTTCTCTCGCGGATCGCATTGATCAGCGTTTCTTTTTGCTCGATATAAGATCGGTTTCTGTCGCCCGCCGCCGACCCCGCGCACATCTACTCCAACACCGACGCGATCACCCAAGCTCTTCTCCAACCAGGCATCCTCGCGCAACGTGGAGGCCCATCACGGTCTCCATCCACGCGCCTGCCCGCCCGTCGCCGCGCTGTTCCACCGATCGAGCAATGGGCTATCGTTGCATCGCCATGTCCGACCGTAGCGCCGCCACCCCATGGTTCTTCCCACGGTTGCATTGACCCATGCCACATCTGCATCGCCCTTTCGAGCCACAGCACCGCGGCATGCGGTCCACCTCTCCATCCTGAGGTCGTTTGCGCGGTTACACCGACCCCCGAGTTGCCGCTGCGTCGCTGCTACGTCTCCAACGTATCTATAATTTTTTATTGTTCCATGCTATTATATTATCATCCTAGGATACTTTTTGGGTGTTTATTTACCAATTAATATTATTTTTTAGCACTAACCTATTGACCTAGTGCCCAGTTCCAGTTGATGTTTTCTGCATGTTTTTTTCTTTTCAGGTTTACCATACCAAACGAAGTCCAAATGCCACGAAACTTTAATATGATTTTTTCTGGACCAAAAGAAGACTTGGAAGCTTCGGGAGGATACGAGAGGTTGCACGAGGCAGCTACGAGCTGACAGGGCGTGGCCCAGGGGCAGGTCGCGCCCCGTTCGGTCGTGGCCACCTCGGCTGCCCTCTCGTGCCCCTCTCTGGCCTATAAATCCTCAAATATTCCAAAAACCCGAGGGGAGCTCCCTAAACACTTTTTCCACCACCAATGTCTCTGTTCCGCCGCGTACCCGTCTGGCGACCTTTTCCGGCGATCTGCCGACGGGGGAATCGATCACGGAGGGGCTCTACATCACCCTTGCTACCTCCATGATGAGTTGTGAGTAGTTCACCACAGAGCTACGGGTCCATAGTTAGTATCTAGATGGCTATCTCTCTCTCTTGATGTTCAATACAATGATCATCGCATCTTCGCTTTGATCTATCCGATGTAATCCTTTTGTGTGGTGTGTTTGTTGGGATCAGATGAATTGTGGGTTTATGTTTAGATTATTCATGAAAAGTATTTGAGTCACCTCTGATTATTATGATTCTTATTTGCATGATCGTTATTATGTAAATATGCCCTAGAGGCAATAATAAACTGGTTATTATTATATTTCCTTATTCATGATAATCGGTTATTATCCATGCTATAATTGTATTTATTGGAAACTCAAATACTTGTGTGGGTACACAGACAACAACATGTCCCCCTAGTGATCCTCTACCGGACTAGCTCGTTGATCAAAGATGACCACGATTTCCTGGTCATAGACATGAGTTGTCATTTGATAACGGGATCACATCATTAGGAGAATGATGTGATGGATAAGACCCAAACTATGAATGTAGCATATGATTGTGTCAAGTTTATTGCTATCGTTTTTTGCATGTCAAGTATCTGTTCCTATGACCATGAGATCATGCAACTCACTGACACCGGAAGAGTACCTTGTGTGTATCAAACGTCACAACGTATCTGGGTGACTATAAAGATGCTCTACAGGTATCTCCGAAGATGTCTGTTGAGTTGGCATGGATCAAGACTGGGATTTGTTACTCCGTATGACGGAGAGGTATCTCAGGGCTCACTCGATAATACAACATTATAATGAGCTTGCAAGCAATGTGACTAAGAAGTTAGCCACGGGATCTTGTATTGCGGAATGAGTTAATAGACTTGCCGGTAACAAGATTGAGCTAGGTATGGAGATGCCGACAATCGAATCTTGGGCAAGTAACATACCGATGAATAAAGGGAACTGCGTATGGGATTGACTGAATCCTTGACATCGAGGTTCGACCGATAAAGATCTTCGTAGAATATGTAGGAACCAATATGGACATCCAAGTCTCGCTATTGGTTATTGACCGTGGAGGTGTCTTGGTCACGTCTACATAGTTCTCGAACCCTAGGGTCTACACACCTAACGCTAGGTGACGATCTAAGTATAGTCGAGTTATTATGTTGGTGACCGAAGGTTGTTCGGAGTCCCGGATGACATCCCGGACGAGACGAGGAACTCCGGAATGGTCCGGAGGTGAAGATTGATATATACGACGAAGGGTATTGGAGTCCAGAAGTGTTCCGGGGTGTACCGAGGATTCGACAGAGTACCGAAAGGGGTTTCGGGGGGCCCCGCCAAGAGTTGGGAGGCCTCATGAGCCAGTAAGAGGGGGCGCACCAGCCCACTAGGGGGCTGGCCGCCGCCCAAACCCTAGCCCAATTCGGCCAGGAGGGCAGACGCACCCCTGATAACCCACAACTGTAGGGGATCGTTTGTAGCCTTTTTCGATAAATAAGAGTGTCGAACCCAACGAGGAGCTAAAGGTAGAACAAATATTCCCTCAAGTTCTATTGACCACCGATACAACTCTATGCACACTTTAACGTTTGCTTTACCTAGAACAAGTGTGAAACTATTTTGTAGGTGATAAGATAGTTTGCACGAATAAAACTAGAATTACTTTGCGGGAATAAAACTACGAGTAAATTGCAAGATAATAAAAGTTAGATGTTTAGTAGAAAGCTTTTGTCAAACAAGAAGGTTATTTGTCCCTACGCAATTGATAACTAGACCGGTAGTCATTCTTGCAATTTTATATGAGGGAGAGGCATGACCTAACATACTTTCTCTACTTGGACCATATGCACTCATGATTGGAACTCTAGCAAGCATCCGCAACTACCAAAGATCATTAAGGTAAAACCCAACCATAGCATTAAGTATCAAGTCCTCTTTACTCCCATACGCAACAACCCACCTACTAGGGTATGTGTATTATGTCACTCACGCCACCCACCATAGGCAAATCATGAACACATTGCAACACCCTACAGCGGGGATCCATCATGTTTGCGCGAGACGGAGGGCACCATAGGACAGCACCATAAAAAATATACACTCATACCAACCACAATCATCAATTAGCCCATAGGACAAAACGGATCTACTCAAACATCATAGGATAGCCAATTATCATTGGGAAATAATATATGGAGTTGAGCACCATGTTTAATTAGAGATTACAACGGGGAAGAGAGGTGTTACACTGCTGCATAGAGGGGAAGAGAGTTGGTGTTGATGGCGGCGAAGTTGTTGGTGTACATCGCTGTCACGTTATTGCCCCAGCAACGTTTCAGCGCCACCGGGGGAGAGGGGGAGAGAGCCCCCTCCTTATTCTTCTTCCTTGGCCTCCCCCCTAGATGGGAGGAGAGTTCCCCCTCTGTTTCATGGCCTCCATGGTGGCGGAGGGGCAGGAGCCCCTCCGAGATTGGATCTCCCTCTCTGTTCTCTTCTGTTTCGTGTTCCTGTTTTCTGGCCGAAAACAGTTTCTTATATTCCCGGAGACCCATAACTCCGATTGCACTACGATTTTAACACGATTTTTCCCTTGCGCCCGAAGTAGATCTCCAACCGACTTACGAGGAGGGCACAACCCACCACCACGCGGCCCTCGGGCGCGCCCTGGTGTCTTGTGGTGGATGTGGGCCCCCTTTTGCGTTGATTCCAACTCTCAAAAATCACATATATTCCAAAATAAGTCTCCGTAAATTTTTATCGTGTTTGGACTTCATTTGATATGGATATTCTGCGAAACAAAAAAACATGCGACAAACAGGAACTGGCACTGGGCACTGGATCAATATGTTAGTCCAATAAATCATATAAAATGTTGCCAAAAATATGTGAAAGTTGTATAATATTGGCATGAAACAATCAAAAATTATAGATACGACGGAGACGTATCAGCATCCCCAAGCTTAATTCCTGCTCGTCCTCGAGTAGGTAAATGATAAAAAAGATAATTTTTGATGTGGAATGCTACCTAGCATAATCTTGGTCATATATCTAATCATGGCATGAATATTAAGACATGAGTGATTCAAAGCAATAGTCTATAATTTGACATAAAGACATTAATACTCAGGCATCCCAACAAACAATCATGCCTTTCAAAATATCAAGGCTAAAGAACGTTATCCCTACAAAATCATCTAGCCTTGTCAAGCTATGTCTTCTTAACACAAAGTATAAATCATGTACTACCCCGGTGTCAGCCAAGCAATTGGTTCATACTTTTTAACGCGCTTTAGCATTTTCAACTCTCACGCAATACATGAGCGCAAGCCATGGATATAGCACTATGGGTGGAATAGAATGCGGTGGTAGAAATTAATATAGAGAAGACAAAAAGAAAGATAGTCTCACATCAAAGCGGCTAATCATCGGGCTATGGACATGCCCATCAATTGATATCAATGCGAGGAGTAGGGATTGCCATGCAACGGATGCACTAAGAGCTGTAAGTGTATGAAAGCTCAAACTGAAACTAAGTGGGTGTGCATCTAACTCTATAATGAGAAATTCCCACTAGTATATGAAAGTGACAACATAGGAGACTCTATATGAAAAACATGGTGCTACTTTGAAGCACAAGTGTGGAATTAACATGCCCCTTCTCTCATTGTCTCTCATTTTTTTCTTTTTTTTCTTTTTTTCTCTTCTTCTTTTTTCCCTTTTTTTCTTTTTATATTTGTCCGGATCCTCATCCCGACTTGTGGGGGAATCATAGTTTTTCCTCACTGGGACATGCTCTAATAATGAATAATGATGATCATCACACTTCTATTTACTTACAACTCAATATTACTCGATAGTAGAACAAAGTATGACTCTATATGAATGCCTCTGGCAGTGTACCAGGATGTGCAATGATCTAGCATAGCAAATATATCAAAAAACGGACAAGCCATGGAAACATCATGCCAGCTATCTTACGATCATGTAAAGCAGTATGACAATGAATGCTCAAGTCATCAAAACGGAAGCGGTGGAAGTTGCATGGCAATATATCTCAGAATGGCTATGGAAATGCAATAATAGGTAGGTATGGTGGTTGTTTTGAGGAAGATATAATAAGGCTTATGTGTGATAGGGCATATCATATCACGGGGTTTGGATGCACTGGCGAAGTTTGCACCGACTCTCGAGGTGAGAAAGGGCAATGCACGGTACCGTAGAGGCTAGCAAATTGCGGAAATGTAACAGTGCGTATAATCCATGGACTCACATTAGTCATAAAGAACTCACATACTTATTGCAAAAGTTTATTAGCCATCGAAGCAAAGTATTACTACGCATGCTCCTAGGGGGGAGGTTGGAAGGAGTTAACCATCGATTGCCCCCGACCTTCACACAAAGATAGACAATCAAGGATAAATTGTGCTCCAACTTTCGGCATAACGGGTGACTATACGTGCATGCTTCGGGAATCACAAACCTTAACACCAATATCTTACTAAACATGATCGTCCACTAGTACCTCTAGCCTATTATCATCTCTATATCGCAAAACTATTGCAAGGTATCAAACATATCATATTTAGTGATCCATAAGTTTTATGTAGGATTTTATGACTAACCATGCAAATGACCAATTCCTGTTGACTCTCTAAATAGATATAATTGAAGAAACAGAGTTTAATTCTTTCTACAAAAGACCATGCTCTAATAAATATAAGTAAAGCAAAAGAGCATTCTACAAATAACGGTTTTCTATGTGAAGAGAAAGAGGCAATCCAAACTTCAAATGATATAAGTGAAGCACATGAAGCATTCTATAAAGCCATACTCAAAAGATATAAGTGAAGTGCAGTGAGCATTCTATAAATCAATCATGGACTATCTCATACCAGCATGGTGCATAAAAGAAAAATGAAGACTAAACACAAAACACGCTCCAAGATTTACACATATCAAATGAACGAAACGAAAACGAAAACATACCGATACTTGTTGAAGAAAGATGGGATGCCTTCCGGGGCATCCCCAAGCTTAGACGCTTGAGTCTCCTTGGATATTTACTTGGGGTGCCTTGGGCATCCCCAAGCTTGAACTCTTGCCTCTCCTGCTTCTCCTCATATCGAGACCACCTCGATCTTTGAACACTTCATCCACACAAAACTTAACAGAAAACTGGTGAGATACGTTAGTATAATAAAGCAAATTACTACTTTAAGTACTATTGCAAAACCATTCATATTTTATATTTGCATTATCCCTACTGTGTTATAACTTCTCCATGGCTTATACCACCGATAAAATCGATAGTTTCATCAAAACAAGCAAAACAATGCATCAAAAACAGAATCTGTCTTAAACAAGACAGTCTGTAGTAATCTGAACTTTGACCATACTTCTGTAACTCCAAAAATTCTGAAACATTAGGAAGAAATAAAAAATTTGTATATAGAAATACTGTGTAAAAAATTTAGAAACTTTTGACGTTCCAGTAAAAAAATGTAAATTCACGCACTACAGACAAAGTTTCTGTTTTTACACCGCACATACCAACAAGCAATCTAATCATCCTAAAGGAAAATCTTGGCACATTATTTTTATAATACAATGGATATGTACAAGGGGATAATTATTTTTGTTGAAAATTTTCTGTGATTCAAGATTCACAAAGTTTCCATGGGCATGAACAAAGTTCAAGGCTAGCCCCCACTTCAACCATGCTCATCATCTCTCTCATTTTCATCTTTCTTTTTGTGAAGTTTTAGGTTCCCCTCTATATTATTTTTGTTTTTAAACTTTATAAAAGCACTCAGAATAATAAAATGACTCTCTAAAACTTCCGGGTTGTCTCCCTGGCAACGCTTTCTTTAAAACCATTAAGCTAGGCATAAAGTGCTCAAGTAATGGATCCACCCGGATCCCAAGGTATATCAAAGCCAATTTTAACTAACAATGATTTGTAATTTAGTAGTGATCACAAAGCAACATATATAATGCAATGACGAAGTCTAACTCTCTTCCTACGCATCGGCATGTCATAAAAGAACAATTCATGCACATCAAATAAAGGCCAATGCATAGTATAAACAGTTTCTTGCAATTTTATTGTATTGGAAACATGAATAGGTGGAGATGTAATTCCTCTCTCATAATAATTGCAAGTAGGAGCAGCAAGCACATGCACATTATATTCATCAAAATCATCATGTGTAGTGGTAAAACGCAACCCATCAATATAATCCTTAATAAGTGCAAACTTCTCCGATATAGTGTAGTTGGGAGAATTCAAAAAGATAATAGGACTATCTTGTGTGGGTGCAATAGCAACAATTTCATTCTTAACATAAGGAACTATAGCAATTTCATCTCCATAAGCATAATTCATATTGGCATCTTGGCCACAGGCATAGCAAGCATCAAGTTCATCAAAAAGGGATATTTCAAAAGAATCCACGGGATCATAGCAATTATCATAGCATTCATCCTTCGGTAAGCACGAAGGGAAATTAAATAATGTATGAGTTGAAGATTTACTCCCATTAAAAGGTGGGCATGGGTAGCTAATCTGCTCTTCCTCCTTTTGTTCTTCGCTCTCCTCCTCATCTTCTTCATCTAAGGAGCTCACAGTTTCGACAATTTCTTCTTCGATAGATTCCTGCAAAAATTTAGTCTTTTCCAAGGCAGCGGACATTCTCTCAATAAATTCAATAATATCATAATTGTATTCATAATTATCATAACAATGTTGAAGTATGGATAAATTTTCATATTTGTAAGGAACATCATCATACTTTTCAAGCAAAGAAGCAATTTCATAAGCACCTTTAAAAGCAACAAATTCTTCTATTCGTTCCACATCACAGTAATCATAAATACCTTTAGCATAAGAATCCAAGGTTTTATTATCGTTAAATTTACATTGAAAGGGAAGGTGAATACCCTCAATCTTAGAGCAACAAGTGTAATCACATTTCAAACATGCATCCCAAGCAAACCATTGCAACATTCTAATTTGATACCATAAGTGTTTCCCTTTTTCAGATAAGCCATAATTCCTAAAGTACTCACATTGATCCAACGTGTCTCCCATTATAAAGTTCAATGAGGATTTCTCGGGATTATCAAAGGAGTAATTAACGCGTTCCACATAACGAGCATCGAGGGTTCTAGGAGGTTCCCCATCTCCATGAGTAGCAAGTACAAGTAATTTTTGTGTGTTTCGTGTTCCATATCCATAACTAAAGATATAAAACAACTAATAACAGAAAATAAAAATTACTTAGTGATAAAGCAAACAAGCACACACGAGAATATCCACCCCACGCAATTGCTCCCCGACAACGGCGCCAGAGAAGGGTCTTGATAACCCACAAGTGTAGGGGATCGTTTGTAGCCTTTTTCGATAAATACGAGTGTCGAACCCAACGAGGAGCTAAAGGTAGAACAAATATTCCCTCAAGTTCTATCAACCACCGATACAACTCTACGCACACTTTAACGTTTGCTTTACCTAGAACAAGTATGATACTATTTTGTAGGTGATAGAATAGTTTGCACGAATAAAACTAGAAGTACTTTGCGGGAATAAAACTATGAGTGAATTGCAAGATAATAAAAGTTAGTTGTTTAGTAGAAAGCTTTTGTCAAACAAGAAGGTTATTTGTCCCTAGGCAATTGATAACTAGATCGGTAATCATTCTTGCAATTTTATATGAGGGAGAGGCATGAGTTAACATACTTTCTCTACTTGGATCATATGCACTTATGATTGGAACTCTAGCAAGCATCCGCAAATACCAAAGATCATTAAGGTAAAACCATATGCAACAACCCACCTACTCTGGTCTGTGTATTCTGTCACTCACGCCACCCACCATAGGCAAATCATGAAAACATTGCAACACCCTACAGCGGGGATCCCTCATGTTTGGGCGAGACGGAGGGCACCGTAGGACAACACCATAACAAAATATACACTCATAGCAACCACGATCATCAATTAGCCCATAGGACAAAACGGATCTACTCAAACATCATAGGATAGCCAAATATCATTGGGAAATAATATATGGAGTTGAGCACCATGTTTAAGTAGAGATTAAAGCGGGGAAGAGGGGTGTTACACCACTGCATAGAGGGGGAGAGAGTTGGTGTTGATGGTGGCGAAGTTGTTGGTGTAGATCGCCATCACGTTATTTCCCTGGCGGTGTTCCGGCGCCACCGGGAGTGAGGGGGAGAGAGCCCCCCTCCATCTTCTTATTCCTTGGCCTCCCCCTAGATGGGAGGAGAGTTCCCCCTCTGGTCCATGGCCTCCATGGGGGCAGAGGGGCAGGAGCCCCTCCGAGATTGGATCTTCCAGTTTTCTGGCCGAAAACCGTTTCTTATATTCCCGGGGATCCGTAACTCCGATTTAGCTGAGATTTTAACATGATTTTTTTTCCGGATATAAGCTTCCTTGCGCCCGAAGTAGAGCTCCAACATACTTACGAGGAGGGCACAACCCACCACCACGTGCATGGGCCGTGGGGCGCGCCCTGGTGTCTTGTGGTGGATGTGGGCCCCCTTTTTTGTTGATTCCAACTCTCAAAAATCACATATATTCCAAAATAATTCTCCGTAAATTTTTATCGCATTTGGACTTCATTTGATATGGATATTCTGTGAAACAAAAAACATGCAACAAACAAGAACTGGCACTGGGCACTGGATCAATATGTTAGTCCAATAAATCATATAAAATGTTGCCAAAAATATGTGAAAGTTGTATAATATTGGCATGAAACAACCAAAAATTATAGATACGACGGAGACGTATCAACCCCCTAGGGCCGCCGCCCCCTTTACTTGGGAGGCAAGGCGCCTTGGGGGGCACCCTAACCCTGGCCGCACCCCTTGTGGCCGCCTGCCCCTAGGGGGAAACCTAGGGCGCCCCCTCCTCCCTTACCCCTATATATAGAGAGGGAGAGAGAGGGCAACCGCACCCCAACGTGCTACGGCGCTGCCCCTCCTCTCCCTCGTAGCTCTTCTCCTCTCCATAGACGCACGGCGAAGGCCTGCTGTGATTCCTCCACCACCACCTCACCACGCCGTCGTGTTGCCGGAGGTCTCGAGCTATGACTTCACCATTGCTCGCTGGATCGAGGAGCTGAAGGCATCATCAAGCCGTACGTGTGTTGAACATGGAGGTGCGATCCGTTCGGCACTTGATCGGGAGTTCGTGGGACGGATCGTGATTGGATCGCGAAGACGTTCGACTACATCAAACGCGTTTCTTAATGCTTTCGCTTAGCGATCTACAAGGGTATGTAGATGCAATCTCTCCTCTCATAGATGTTCATCTCCTAGATCGATCTTGGTGAGCGTAGGAAAATTTTTGTTTCCCATGCAACGTTCCCCAACAGTGGCATCATGAGCTAGGTCTTTGCGTAGATGACATCACGAGTAGAACACAAAGGAGTTTGTGGGCGTTGATATTCACATTCCTTCCTTCCTTTGTCTTTTCTTGATTCAGTGGTATTGTGGGATGAAGTGGCCCGGATCAACTTTACATGTCCACGTACATGAGACCGGTTCCATCGACTGACATGTGACTTTGTCGCATAAGATGGCTGGCGGGTGTCTGTCTCTCCCACCTTAGTTGAATCAGATTCGACGAAGGAGGTCTTGTAGAAGGTTAAATAGCACCTTGTATATCACCGTTGTGGTTTTGCGTAGGTAAGAATCGTTATTGCTAGATACCCATAGCAGCCATGTAAAACGTGCAACAACAAATTGAAGGACGTCTAACTTGTTTTTGCAGGGTATGTTGTGATATGATATGGCCAAAGACATGATGAAATATATTTGATGTATGAGATGATCATGTTTTGCAATAGTTTATATCGACTTGCATGTCGATGCATACGGCAACCGGTAGGAGCCATAGGGTTGTCTTTAATTAATGTATGACCTGCGTGTCAATCATTAAGCGCTATGCAATGCTTTACTTTATCGCTATACAGTAGCAATAGTAGTAGAAGCATGGCTAGCATGACAACCCCGATAGCAACACGATGATGGAGATCATGGTGTCATGCCGGTGACGATGGAGATCATGCCAGTGCTTTGAAGATGGAGATCAAAAGCACAAGTTCATGGCCATATCATGTCACTTATGATTTGCATGTGATGTTAATCCTTTTATGCATCTTATTTTGCTTAGGATGACGGTAGCATTATAAGGTGATCCCTCACTAAAATTTCAAGATAAAATTGTGTTCTCCCCGAGTGTGCACCGTTGCGAAAGTTCGTCTTTTTGAAGTACCATGTGATGATCGGGTGTGATAGACTCTACGTTCACATACAACGGGTGCAAGCCACTTTTGCACATGCGGAACACTCGGGTTAAACTTGACGAGCCTAGCATGTACAGACATGGCCTCGGAACACAAGAGACCAAAAGGTCGAACATGAGTCATATAGTAGATATGATCAACATGGAGATGTTCACCATTGAAACCACCTCATCTCACGTGATGATCGGACTTGGGTTGGTGAATTTGGATCATGTAGCACTCGGATGACCGGAGGGATGTCAATTTGAGTGGGAGTTTTAAGTAATATGATTAACTAAACTCATCATCCTGAACAATAGTCTAAGTTATCTTTGCAAATTTATGTTGTAGATCAATGGCTCGCGCGGTAGCTCCCCTGAATTTTAATGCATTCCTAGAGAAAGCCAATCTGAAAGATGATGGAAGTAACTTTGTAGACCGGGCCCGTAATCTGAGGATTATCCTCATGGCTGCCCAAAAGGCTTATGTCCTTGATGCACCGATCGGTGACCAACCCGCTCCATCATCTGTGGACATTATGAACGCCTGGCAGACGGGTGTTTATGACTACTCAATAGTTCAGTGTGCTATGTTGTATGGCTTAGAACCGGGACTTCAAAGACGTTTTGAACGTCATGGAGCATATGAGATGTTCCAGGAGTTGAAGTTTACTTTTGAGAAGAATGCCCGGATCGAGAGGTATGAGACCTCCGATAAGTTCTATGCTTGCATGATGGAGGAGAACGGGCCTATCAGTGAGCACATACTCAGAATGTCTGGGTATTACAACCGTCTGGTTGAGTTGGGAGTTGTGCTCCCGCCAGAGGCGATCACTGACAGAGTTCTTCAATCACTACCACCTAGCTACAAAAGCTTTGTGCTGAACTATAACATGCAAGGGATGAACAAATCAGTCACCGAGCTGTTTGCGATGCTGAAAGTCGCTGAGTCTGACATCCAGAAGGAGCATCAAGTGTTGATGCTCAATAAAACCACTAGTTTCAAGAAAAATGGCAAGGGCAAGAAGGGTAACTCCAAGAAAAGTGGCAAAGCAGTTGCCCCTCCCGTGAAAAAACCCAAGGCTGGACCCAAGCCGGAAACTGAGTGCTTCTATTGCAAGGGAACTGGCCACTGGAAGTGGAATCACCCCAAGTATCTGGCCGACAAGAAGGCGGCCAATGCCAAACAAGGTATATATGATATACATGTTATTGATGTGTACCTTACCAACTTTTGTTGTAGTGCCCGGGTATTTGATACCGGTTTGGTTGCTCACATTTGCAACTCAAAGAAGGAACTATGGAATAGACGGAGGTTGGCAAAGGACGAAGTGACGATGCGCGTGGGAAATGGTTCCAAGGTTGATGTGATTGTTGTCGGCACGCTCGCTCTTCGACTACCATCGGGATTAGGATTGAACCTAAATAATTGTTATTTAGTGCCTGCGTTGAGCATAAACATTATATCTGGATCTTGTTTAATGCGAGACGGTTACACATTTAAATCATAGAATAATGGTTGTTCTAGTTATATGGGTAATATCTTTTATGGTCATGCACCCATTGTGAGGGGTTTATTCTTATTGAATCTCGATAGTGATGAAACACATGTTCATAACATTGATGCCAAAAGATGTAGAGTTGATAATGATAGTACCACTTTATTGTGGCACTGCCGCTTAGGTCATATTGGTGTAAAACGCATGAAGAAACTCCATGTTGATGGACTTTTGGAGTCACTTGATTTTGAATCACTTGACACATGCGAACCATGCCTCATGGGCAACATGACCAAGACCCCATTCTTCGGAACAATGTAACGGGCAAGTGACTTGTTGGAAATCATACATACTGATGTGTGCGGTCCGATGAGCAGTGAGGTGCGTGGTGGGTATCGTTACTTTCTCACCTTCACCGATGACTTGAGTAGATATGGGTATATTTACTTAATGAAACACAAGTCTGAAACATTTGAAAAGTTCAAGCAATTTCAGTGTGAAGTTGAGAATCAACGCAACAAGAAGATTAAATTCCTACGATCTGATCGAGGGGGAGAATATCTGAGTTATGAGTTTGGCAATCACTTAAGACAATGTGGAATTGTTTCACAATTGACGCCACCTGGAACACCACAGCGTAATGGTGTGTCCGAACGTCGTAATCGAACCTTATTGGATATGGTGCGTTCTATGATGTCTCTTGCCGATCTGCCACTATCATTTTGGGGTTATGCATTAGAGACAGCTGCATTCACTTTAAATAGGGCACCATCTAAATCCGTTGAGACGACACTGTATGAACTGTGGTTTGGCAAGAAACCAAAGTTGTCATTTCTTAAACTTTGGGGATGCGATGCTTACGTCAAAAGGCTTCAGCCAGAAAAGCTCGAACCCAAAGCGGACAAATGCGTCTTCATAGGATACCCAAAAGAGACGGTTGGGTATACCTTCTATCTCATGGTGAGACCCGCCCAGGAGGGGTCGGGTTACGAAGTTGGCGGCTTAAACAGTAAGGCCTTAAGCATGCCGGAAGACTAAGACGAGCCTGGTGGTAAGTTACCACACGGGCCGGACGGAGGCCCAGAGCCGGAAGGCAATGTGTGACCCGGAGGCGTAAGCCGCCGGGAGATGGCTTGCCAGACAAGGCAAGGTGATTTAGAGATAAGGTCGGTTACTAGATGTAACCCGGCCCGGACTCTTGTAAGCCCAGGGCCTCGACCTATGTATATAAAGACGGGTTCCCTGGGCGGCTTAGGGTACGAAACCTTTGATCGAGAGCTAGGCCAAGCGAATCCGCTCCCTTCTAATCAATACTCAGTCAATACAACTCAAAGCAGGACGTAGGCTTTTACCTCCTTCGAGAGGGGGCCGAACCTGGGTAAACCTGTGTCTTTCGTCCCGACCAACCCGTTCGATTTAACCGCCGTAGGGATGGCTTCACCCCTAAGTCCTTTCACTAGGACATCTGCCGTGACAAAACCACGATAGTTGGCGCCCACCTTGGGGTTGATGCGCAGTGGTTTGGAGTATGATTAGATTTGGCAGGATGACTAAGAGTCGCCGCGGCAAGCTCTACATCAACGACGCTGGCTGGGGCCCCGAGGCCGACTCAATCGAGTACGGGTACCGGGTCCCCTTTGGCGGAATTCACGTTTTCATCGGGAAGATCGGCGGATCTCAGCCCGGGCCGGACGTCTGCACCAACCTCGTCGAGTCGGCCCGGGGCAAGCAACCCGCCCAGATCCAACCCAGCCAGAAGCGCATTTTCGTCGGCTTCACACAAGGTGCGGAACTCGCGGAAGATTCCGCGTCGGGAGGAGAAACCCTCGTTTGCTCGGAGGATGGATCCTCGAGCGGAGAGACGGGGTCAATTTACTAGCTTCACCATGATGGGCTTGGGGGCTACTTCGATGGCGACAGTATTCCGGAGCCCTATGAGTCGCCGAGCCAAGCCGTCATCTTCATGGCAGGCATGGTGCCGGGCTCCAGCAGCACGGCGGCTGGGGCAGCGGCTGCAGGCGCAGCAGGGTCCAGGTCAGCCAGGCCGCCGGCTCAAGTTTTGTTGGATCCGATGAACGAGATGACAACTCTGATGGGAACCGAGGTCACAACGGAAAATCAAGCAAGCCGTAATGCGGAGATCGCAAGGCTGAAGGACCAGATGGCCAGGGCCCAGGAGGTTATCAATGCATTGCAGGCTCAGATGGATGCTGAGTCGGAGCGTCTCAGGGCTGAAGCTTTTCACCTTAATCTGGATCAACAAGCCTCAAAGGTAGTTTTTCGGATGAGGCATCAGACCCGCCTGCCTAATCAGTATGAGCCCAGAAATCTTTTTAACTTGCCGGGGGCAGGACCGAACGCACCTCTGACCATGACCCGAATGGCGGAAGTGCCTGGGAATAGGGCAGCGACTCAGCATCGGCAGCCAGACCCGCCCCACAGGAATCAGACCCCGCCGCAGCATTTTCTGACACCACCTGGTCATTACTCTAACCCGGTGGAGAACATGATAGCAGCGGCTGCCAGGCTCAATGCGCTCCCCCTTGCTGATGGGACACCCTTCGCCGAAGAAGCACGGAATGCCATTGGGTACTTGCAGACAGCAGTGGCTCAACAGGAGAAGTATACTTATAGCCGGAGTCGTGTGCACTCAACCCCCATCCCAAGCCGCAGTTATAGTCGGCGCTTGGAGTCACATGCAGTCTCTAGTAGTGAGCAACGTCGGAACCCTCCCCATGATGACCCGTCCGTTGTCAATGCTCAGGCAATCGTGGATAATGCCAGAGCTCAGCGTGAGGCGGCGGTGGCCGCGGCGGCTTACCAAGAGCTGCCCCATGTGACCCCTTCAATTTCAGTGGGAGCCGGAGTCACCTCCAGGGCTGTTGGAGTGCCGTGCTTAGCGTCGGCTCTACGGAACAAGCGCCTGCCGAAGGATTTTAAGGGTCCACGCAAAGTGCCTAACTACACAGCTGATTGAGAGTTATGAGCTAGCCATGGAGATGTTGTACGTCAGTGATGCAGTCTGTGCTAAGTACTTCATCATGATGCTGGAAGGACCGGCTCGTACATGGTTAAAGGGTATGCCCCCTAACACCATTAATTCCTGGGCCGAGTTGAAGTCACGATTTATCAAGAATTTTCAAGGGACGTGCAAGCAGCCTATGACGATCGTGGATTTGGATCATTGCATGCAGCATGAGGATGAGTCGGCCCATCATTAGGTCCGGCGGGTCTCAACTATTATCCACTCATCTTATAATATCACGGCGGCTCAGGCGGTTCTGATTCTGGAGAAGAATTGTCACTTTTTGCCCCTTAAGCAGAAGCTTGGACGGCTGAAGCGTTCTTCCCAGGACATGGGTGAGCTCATGGCGGCTCTCACTAAATATGCAGATTCTGACAGCACGAAGGATCCTGGTTCTGATGATAAGAAATCTGCTAAGGGTAAGAAGAATGGCAACGGCAAGGGTCAGCAGCAGAATGGGACAGGAAATAACAACCTAGGTAATGGTGGTAAGCGGAAGCATCCAGACGGCGGGTCAGATCTGGTGGCCAACACCAACACTGGAAATAACCGCACCAAGGGTAACGGTAAACCTCCTTTTGGCAAAGGCAAGCCTTTCAACATGGAAGCAATGCTCAATGACCCCTGCCCGAAGCACAGTATTCCCAACAAGCCGTCCACCCACGCTTGGAAGGATTGTTATATCATGCGGGAGTTCCGGAATTACAGCCTTAACCAGCATCATGGCAACGGCAATGGACCGCCTGGCGGGTCAGGATCCGGCTCTCATGGGTCAGGCTTCAGGGCAGGCGGCTCGGGATCGGGTTATCAGGGTCAAGGCAATCATGGTGGCCACATTCAACAGTGTGGCAGTGGCGGTCAGCAGCAAAATAATCAATCAGGGAATCAGAGTAACCCGAAGCAGCTTAATGGAGGCCAATATCACGTGTTCACTACGAGTCTTGATAAGCGTGACCAGAAGGTGCGCAAGAGGGCGGTTCATGTAGCAATGCCAACTCTTCCACAATATTTAAAGTGGTCCAAGCACACTATATAATGGAGCAGGGAGGATCCCCCACCACGAGTTGATAACCCGGGGCAGTTGGCCCTTGTGGTAGCTCCTCAGGTAGGAGGCTACAAATTCACCAAGGTGCTGATGGACGGTGGCAGCAGCATCAACATCCTGTATTACGATACTTTCCGCCGGATGAACCTGACTGGCAAAGATCTCAAGTTGTCATCTACAGTCTTTCACGGTGTAGTGCCTGGCAAGTTGGCTTATCTAGTTGGAAAAATTGCCCTTGAGGTGTCCTTTGGTGACGAGTTTAACTACAGGGTGGAGACCTTGTGGTTTGAAGTGGTTAAAATCAAGAGTCCATATCATGCTCTGTTTGGGCGGACGGCCTATGCCAAATTCATGGCTCGGCCCTGTTATGTTTACTTGCAGCTCAAGATGCCAGGACTGAAGGGGACGATTATGGTGCACGGTGATCGGAAGATTGCTCTTGAGTGCGAGGAAGGCGATGCTGCGTATGCAGAGTCAAGTTGTGCTGAGGCGGAGCTCAAATTTTATAAAGACAATGTTGACCCAGCGGATCTGACCCTGTTGAAGAAGCCCAACACAGAGTCTGACCCGCCCCTGAAGTTTGTGGCAGAGGATACCAAGTTGGTGGATTTCGTTCCGGGCGACTCATCGCAGCAGTTCACTATAGGGGCTAATATGGACCCCAAATAGGAAAGCGCGCTCATCGAATTCATCCGTGAGAATCGGGACATCTTTGCATGGAAGCCTTCTGACATGCCAGGTGTACCGATAGAATTCGCTGAGCACCACCTTAATGTGGATCCTAAGTTTAAGCCAGTCAAGCAATTCCTCCGTCCTTTCAATGAAGAGCGGCGTAAAGCTATTGGGGAAGAGGTAGCCTGGCTCTTGGCAGCAGGGTTTATCGTGGAGGTTTTTCACCCGGAGTGGTTGGCTAATCTCGTGCTCGTACTTAAGAAGAACGGCACGTGGCGCATGTGTGTAGATTACACATATCTCAACAAGGCGTGTCCGGTTGATCCATTTGCTCTCCCCCGTATCGACCAGATCATTGATGCAACGGCGGGTTGCGAGAGTTTATGTTTCCTGGATTCTTATTCGGGTTATCATCAGATCAAGATGGCAGTTAAGGACCAAGAGAAGACATCTTTCATCACACCTTTTGCGGCTTTCTGCTATGTGTCCACGCCTTTTGGACTCAAAAGTGCATAGGCGACTTATCAACGATGTGTACAGAACTGTCTTCATAGTCAGATGGGAAGCAATGTTCATGCTTATGTGGATGATATTGTAGTCAAGTCAAGGAAGAAGGATACTCTGCTTGACGATTTGAAGGAAACTTTTGATAACCTGCGCGTTTACAAGATGATGCTTAATCCGGCTAAGTGCGTTTTTGGTGTACCTGCAGGCAAGCTCCTGGGATTTTTGGTTTCAGAGCGGGGCATTGAAGCTAACCCGGATAAAATAAAGGCCATCACCTCATTATCTAAGCCAGCGTGCATTAATGACGTCCAGCGCTTGGCAGGTCGTATTGCTGCTTTAAGCCGGTTCATAAGCCGCCTGGGCGAGAAGGCTATCCCTTTGTATCAGATGATGAAGAAGACATATGATTTTGTCTGGAGTGATGGTGCCAATGATGCGTTTGAAGCGCTCAAAAAACAGTTGGTTGAGCCGCCTGTCTTGGCCTCTCCCATGCAAAAAGAGCCATTGCTCCTGTACATGGTGGCTAATAACAAGGCCGTCAGCGCTACAGTCCTTGTGGAGCGCAAGGAGGCAGGCAAAGAGTACCCAGTCCAGCGGCCGGTTTATTATGTCAGCGAGGTTTTGACAGAGTCCAAGCAAAGGTACCCGCATTGGCAAAAGCTGGTGTTTGGAGTGTTCATGGCAAATCGCAAGTTGAAGCATTATTTCCTTGGACATCCAATCATGGTGGTTAGCTCTGCTCCTTTGGGAGATATTATTCAGAATAGAGAAGCCACCGGCAGGATTGCTAAGTGGGCAATTGAGCTTGGGCCTCTTAATTTGAGGTATGTGCCTCGAACAGTTGTTAAGTCTCAAGCCCTGGTGGATTTCATCAATGACTGGACGGAGTGTCAAGCACCTGAGGAGAAGCCGGACAATATATATTGGACAATTCACTTTGATGGATCCAGACAGTTGGAAGGCTTGGGGGCTGGAGTTGTGTTGACTTCCCCTAGAGGTGACAAATTTTGCTATGTATTAAGGCTAATGTTTCCTTGTACTAACAATGCAGCTGAGTATGAAGCCTTGCTTCATGGGCTCCGTCTGGCCAAGGAGATGAATTTTAGCCGGGTCAGATGTCTAGGCGACTCAGACCTTGTGGCCCAACAAGTCTCGGGCACGTGGGATTCTAAAGACCCTCGTATGGCGGCTTATCGCCAGGTGGTGGACGTCATTGCTGGTCACTTTAAGGGTTATCAGGTGGATCATATTGATCGCCGGAAGAATCAAGCGGCTGATGCATTATCACGATTGGGGTCTCAGCGTAAGCCGGTGCCGCCTAATGTGTTTCTGGATGTACTGCATCACCCGTCGGTCAAATTACCTTCTGAGGAGGATCTTGCTATACCTGACCTGGAAGGGCAATTGGTGGCGGCTCTCCGCGTTATTCCTGATTGGACGCTGCCTTACTTAGCATATCTGACTCGTGGCGAGTTAACGGAGGACGAGACTTTGGCACGGCAAATCATGAGGCGGTCTATGTCCATGCCTATTGTCAATGGCGAGTTGCACAGGTGCAGCGTGACTGGCGTTTTTCAATGATGTGTTTCTCGTGAGGAGGGCCGTGAAATCTTGCAAGAGATCCATGCCGGCGATTGTGGTCATCATGCCGGGTCAAAATCCTTGGTAGCCAAAGCTTTTCGGCACGGTTTTTTACTGGCTAACAACTCATGCAGATGCAGAGGACTTGGTTAGTAAATGTGATGGGTGTCAGAAATTTGGGCGACGTGCCCATGTGTCGGCTCAAGAATTGTGGATGATCCCAATCACCTGGCCGTTTGCGGTCTGGGGCCCTGATATGGTTGGTCCGTTTAAGAGATCTACAGATAAGAAGACCCACCTTTGGGTGGTGGTTGACAAGTTTACCAAGTGGATTGAGGCGGAGCCGGTTAGCAAGTGCGATGCAGCAATAGCAGTTCAGTTTATCAAGAAGCTGATTGTAACAGCCCGAGACCGGCGCTCCAGATGCCTTCCATGTTTGTCGTGACCACCGTGTTAATGATTTATTTTTTGCATTGCATCACTTCATCATTCCATCATGCAATTAATTTTTGCAACTGAAATAAAAAAATGGTATGGATCTTTGATCCATTTAAATCAAGGGAAATTCACATGGTGATTTCTCTTTATAACTTATAAAATATCCTCCCAATATTTTTGGGAGCTATAATGAATATTCCATTAATTGGAATTAACCATACCACACTTGCAAAATAAACTCCATGCCTTCTCTAACTCAATTATTGCCTTCAAACTTTGCCCATAAATTGTTTCATCACTTTCTCAAGCTCTACCGAAATTCTCAGCATTTTTAGGCCTTCCTAGCACCCACCTCCTATTCAAACCCATTTGCATCATATTTCATATGAGTTTGAATTCAAACTTCATGCGCATGCTATTCTCTAATTTTCTTGGATCGAGCTCATTTTTGTGAGCCCGGGAAAAATACCCCCTTGTCGAACTCTCTTCCTATAGCCCTCTCTTCTTTCTCTAAATATCTGTTTTTTTTAGATTATAGAAAAGAGGGAGGCCAACTGGGCCTTTGGCCGATTCTAGCCCATCCCCGCGGCCCATCTAAACCCCTCCGTAACCCTAGCCCGACTGCCAACCCTCTCCTCTCGATCCCTCATCCCCCCCGTTCAATCCCCTCTCCCTCTCGTTCTCCTACCCCACCGCCACCCACCAGAGACGCACGACCCCGCGCGCGTTCCCCTGCTCCGCCTCCGGCCATGGAGTTCCATCTGCCTGCGCCCAAGACCCCGCCTCCACCGGAGGGCCGCCTGAGGCCACCGAGACCCGCACTGGCCACGCCGTCCCCCGCTCCTGGCTTCTTTGCTGCTGCTCGCCTCCCTGCTCAAGCCGCTGCACCCTTGGTCACCGACGAGCATCGCCCTCCTGGCCTCCGTCTTGCTTCCTCCCTCATGCACCCCGCCATGGCCTTCCTACCCCGCCCGCCAGCCATGGTGTCGCCTCCACCAACCCTGGTGCAACCCCGCCGGCAGCAGCAGGTCTTCACCTGCGCTCATAGGCAGCATGGCCCCTGGGCTCGAGCCTCTCCTCGCTCAGCGCCCACAATCCTCCTCCTCGCGCGCTCCCTCCTTCTGCTGCTACTACCCTCGCTCCTGCCGCTAGCCACGCACCACGATGCCCATGCCCGTGGCTGAGCCCGCCTTCAGTCGCTCCTTTTCTGCTGCTCGCCTGTGCCCTGCCAAAGTTGTTGTCGTTGCCCTCTGCTATCTTCGGATGTAGTTGTTTCGATTCTGCCATTGTGCGCGTCGCCCGGGAATCCACTGTTGACCCGTGGCTATGTGTCTCGCTAAGTGCCACTTCGTTTCTTCAAGGCCACCAAGTACGACCACCGCAAGACCGAGGCCCAACATCCCCAAGTCCCAAGATCGCCAAGACCATCTCGGACCCCCCCAAGATTGACTACATGGACGTCAAGTGTTCCCGCGGATGCGTGTACAACTACCGTCGCCGAAGATGCCGAGTACCACTACTTCCACGACGAACGTGTACAACTACATGACGACCCGACAAAACGGACTACAACCCGTGTACCTCGACGTCTGCAACGACTCTTGAACATCTAGATAGCTTCGACTTGACCCGCTCCAAAAATGTATGCTTCGAAGGTATAACCATCGAGGCGACCGCCCGTTATCAAATGCATGTGTTCGTTGAGAGGCACCCTGTGTTTGCACCGTGTCCGTTTCGGTACTCGCACGCTCTTCGTTGTTTGTCACCGACGCGTGGGAACACGGTAACCGGGATCACCCCACCATCTTTGCATGACATGCACACGACCACACTTTCTTTTGCACCGGCATCTCGACGAGTTGCCGGATCACCGAATTGTTGCGGTGGCATCATTTCCGTTTTCGCCGCCATGGCACCCATTTCTTTCCGTCGTGGCAACGAATCCCCATATCATATTATATGTTCTTACTTTCTTACAAATTGTATTTGATCATGTCATCCTCATGCATGCTAAAAAAACATTAAAAATGATGTTTCATTAAAATTTGCCTAATGACTTGCTACGCGGTTTGTATCATAACTAAATAACCGTAGCTTGGAATTAAATGATCCATATATGAAACTTGACTAGAAAAATGTGTAGAATAACATGGTACACCTTATTTTGCTGTTTAACCAATATAAAATATGCTTAGTACAGATCTGGACCAAATGCATAATTAACATGTGGGGTCATTTCGGAAATGCTATATGTTGCTTTCGGCCTCATTTAAAATGCCTAGATGATGTAGTTGTTCATGCTTCACCTATTGCCATGATAAAAAACATTTAAAATGATTGTTCAGCGAAACAACATTAACCACATTCCTCTTAATATGGAGAGTTATTATTTGTTATATGTATGATCTCCTTCTCCATTTAAAATTGCTTAATTCCATCTTCACCTTATGCCATGACCGCCCATGTTAAACAACATTTAATATTGATGAGTACCTAAACGAGAGGGGACTAAATAATTTGAATGTGGATTTTCATCAATATGCAACTCTTTGCATATTGAACTTCACTTAATTTGTAGGTTTGATTGTTGCATCTTGCCATGCCATGCCTATTTAAAACCGGACATGCATCATATTGTTTGCGCATCATACCATGCTTATGTTGTGGTGTTTATCATGTGTTGATTGTTGTTTCCGGATTGCTTCTTCTCGATAGAGTTCCGAAAGCGTTCGGAGTGTGAGGATACGTTCGACTACGTTGGCTCGTCTTCTTCACGGATTCGTTCTGCTTCCAAGCGGGATCTCACACAAGATGATCATTATCTTGGATACCATTACTATCATTGCCATGCTAGTTGTCTCATTTCTACCGCTTGTCTCGCTACCTACCACTTGTTTGTCAAGCCTCCCAAAATGCCATGAAAAGCCTCCTACTCCCCTTCACATCCCAGTAAACCATTGTTTGGCTATATTACCGCTTGCTTAGCCCTTCTTATAGCGTTGCTAGTTGCAGGTGCAAATCGTTTCCATGTGCCAACATGGATATTTTTTGACATATCACAATATTATTGCTATTCAATTTAATGCACATATATACTTGGTAAAGGGTGAAAGGCTTGGCCTTTTGCTCGGTATTTTGTTCCACTCTTGCCGCCCTAGTTACTTGTGAACCGGTGTTATGTTCCATATTGAGCGCTCCTAACATGCTCGGGGTTGTTATGGGGACCCCCTTGATTTTTGTTTTAGGATAAAACTTGTCTGGCAAGGCCCAACCTTGGTACTACATTTGCCCAACATAATAATTCTGATAATTAATTTGACGCATAGGGAGTTAGCGCTACCCGAGGTTCGTTATTCAACCTAATACAGGGGGGCCAGTGCTGCTGGTGCTGGTCCAAACTAGAGCACCGTGCGGGGCCAACCCGGGGCAACTCGGGAGATATCTATCAGGCCACCGTACGTTTCGCTTATCCGTCATGTCCTGAGAACGAGATACGCGGCTCCTATCGGGTTCGTCGAGACGTTGGGCGGCCTTGCTGGATTTGTTTTACCTTTCTCGAACGTCTTGTGCGCGGGATTTCGACGACACTTCGGGCTATCTCGAAGTTGAGATTTTCCATCGGGATTCCGCTAATACTACGGGTGATTCCGCGGTTGAGGAATTCCAACGCGACGTGTGGTTAGTTTGTGATGGATGAGTTGGAGCACCCCTGCAGGGTTAAATCTTTCGGAAAGCCGTGCCCGCAGTTACGTGGCAACTTGGAAACTTTGTTTAACACCCGGTCATAGCAAACTTGAAGTAAACTCTAATAAAATACACCAACTTTGTGCGTAATCGTGACCGTCTCTTCTTGTGAGGCCTGCTCCGAGAGAGAACACGGTGGGGTTATGTTTGATCGTAAGTAGGTGTTCAGGATCTCTTAGAGATCATTACTAGTTCACGTTCGTTTATGCGACGATCATCCCCTTTATTCTTGTACTCATAAGTTAGCCACTCAAATAAATGCTTAGTGCTTGCTGCAGCCTCACCACTTAACCATATCACACCCATTAAGCTTTAATAGTCTTGATACCCTTGGAAATGAGATTGCTGAGTCCCCGTGGCCCACAGATTACTACAAAAACAGTTGCAGGTACAGGTAATGCGATGATTTGACGTGAGCGCGATGCTTGTTTGATTTAGAGTTTTTCTTGTTCTTCTTCGATCATAGGATGGCTTCCAGGACGGCAGCCTGGGATAGCAAGGATGGATGTCATTTTATCGTTTGATTTCGTCCGTAGTCGGACCCTGCTCTTCTGTATGATGTTTGAATATGTTGTTGTATTGATGTGATATTGATGTAGCTTGTGGCGAGTGTAAGCCAATTCCATATACTCATCTCTTCTTTACATGTACTTGTAATGATATCCATTCTAGCGAAACGACGAGATGCGCTTCTATCCCTGTCGAGGCCCTCATGCCAAAATAAGGATAGGATCGCATCTTGGGCTTTACAAGTTGGTATCAGAGCCTGTATCGACCTTGGAGCCCCCTTGATTGATCGAATTTGGCCGAGTCAAGTCTAGTGAAAAACTATTTTGAGTCTAGTTATACATCGGAGAGTAGGATTCTTTTTATTCCTCTTCTATGCTCCGGTGAGGAATTCTGACGTAGGAATTTTAATTCTTCCTCTCTTCTCACTCAATTTTTTTTAGGATCACACGGGTATTTTGGAACCTCTATGATGTCGATGTGACCGGAATTCTGTCCTTGGTGCCTCCCGTACGTATGGATTCGACCCGGGGAGTTGAGCTCCAAGGGATTCTTGACACATCGTTATCGTTCAGTTTCCTTAGTATCTCAGGACGCCTATGTTCGAAATTGCTTCAATACTATTCGTGGTGCGAAGAGTGTGGCGGCACCCAGTACTTGGGAGCGGGATCACATGTACTACCATCTTTAGCATCGTTGTGATTACGAGGGTCTGAGGTAGATGAGTTTCCGAGACCTCTGGTTGTGTGTTGAGGGATGTGATACACTGGAGAGTAGTATTACTGCTAGAAGTTGAGTGATGGATAAAAACTCCGTGTATCCGTGTACTCGATTGCATAACCAAGATTTTGGAAGTTCTTAGGTGGGAATTCAAGTAGTTACCTAGGTTATCTTTCAACAGATTCATGATGTGAGGTTGGGGTTCAACATCTAGTGGTTCGTTTGTTCACGGTCTTTCTTACAGAGGACAGCCTAGGTATGCTTCGTCAAGCCTTGTAGTTCGCTACGCCTAGGGAGCATATTCGAGCGTCATTTCAATATGACAATCCAATGTACGATCGAGCCCGTGCAGCCTTACCACGAAAATATCGAACGAAATCTCTGTCAGGAGTTTGTTTCCGGCTTGTTTCAGAAGCCTCATCCTTTGTTTTGTTGGAATATAGTAATTCGAGTTGCTTCGATGCAAACGTTGATTTCATATCTTTTCTAAGTGGTGTTCTCATAATTCTATGGGAATGCTAATCCTTTTGCTCAATCAAATTGTCATGTCAATTCCTTTCCATCCAGAGTGCTTCTCTCCAAGTGAATTCAATCCCTCTCCAATAATTGCAAGATTTTTCTTTATATTTCTTTCCGGAGTTCATTTCATCCATCCCAAGTTGTCTTTGTTTTTCCCGCCCTCCTGCCCTTTTTCTTCAACGATTAAATTATCATCCAAGTGACTTTATTTTCATTGATGATTCCGCTATCTTTTCTTATGTTTTATATCCGGCGATTCATTTTGAAGATGCTCAAGTGCGAAGTTCGTCATTCTTGTTCTGGTTTTCATCTCCGGTGGACTCAATTCAAGCTTTCGGTGCTCATCATATCCTTTTCATTCTCTAAATGCTTTCCCATGTTGGAAGTTCTTATCCAAGACTCTATTATTTATTCATCCCTCTCTCTGTTCTATTCGGAGTGCTGAAGATATCTCAGAAGATTCGTGTTTTCATTCAATTCCTTTCAAATTATTTTGAGGGTCTGACCTCATCAAGTTTTCAATTGTACTGGTGCAATCTCTCTTCACAAGAAATCATTTCAACGGTGGTCTCTTTGAGTGGGCTCATAACCCACAGGTTTTCCCCAGGATCTTACCTGGCTCTACTAATATTTCTCCGGAGATCTCAATTTGTTTTCAAACATGACGTAAGAATGATTGTCATCAGTCATATGCCTTCTCTAAGATCGCTTCATATTATTTTTATCGTTGGCTCAACCTTTCCTTATTCATTGTTCCGGAGTGTCTTAATAATTCATGATGTTGTTTCTCGTCATCATTCTCAGCTTTGAAAACTGAAGAAGTGTTTCTCTCAAATCTTGTCCATTCTCATGAAGATTCATGGTTAAAGCTTCATGCTTTCCAACCGAATTGTTTCCATTCGTGAAGAATCCCTTCCATATCTATCCGGAGCATTTCAGAGTTGTTTTCCTTCTCGATCCTCCGAAGGCCATCATTTCAGAAGATTTCTTCGTTCTCAGCTTTCAGCTTTCATTCTCAAATTCTTCTCAATTGCTGTCTCTTCGTTCGTCTCTCAATTATTCCGGAGCGTTGTTCAAGTTTTCTCCTAGGCGGACCATGATCTCTTCATTCTCATGTATTTCCATTCATTCGTAGTGTCCCCATTCGTTTGCAATTCTTACCGGTGTTTCGTTCAGGAATTCTTCAAGTTTGTGCTCTTATCAATGTTCAATCTTTTCAAGAAGAATAAGTCGTATGCCAAATCCGTTGCTTGTCATCAATTTAACTTGATGAGGGATAAGCATAACATAATTCTTGTTCTTGTTCATCAAGGTGATTTCAATCCTTCGTTTGGAGTTGTTCAGGATATCAAATTCTCGATTCTAAGCGGTTCATCTTTTCTTTCCCGGAGTTCCAAGTTTTTCTCTAGTATCTCGTCGCGAAGCTCCATCTAAATCTTTGCCAGGTCATAATCTCATTCGTTCCTGCCTTCATTTGTTTTGATCATTCTTTCGCATACGGAGGTTCTTCATGCTGGCTTTTCAAGGATTTAATTCCTTCTCAAGTGTTCTCCAATTTTCTTCTGGTAGTTTTCAAGTATTCTTTATCGGCATTTCTAGTGCAATTCATTCTCCCTTATCTTTTGAGATGGTGTTATAGCATTCTTGATTCATGAGGAGTCTCAAAGAGAATTGGTCTAGGATGAGATATTTAAACCCATCATGTTCTTCCTTGGAGTTATCTTGGATTATATTTCACCTAAAGCCTTTCCTAAGGATTGTTGCTATTTGTGGTGCTTATAATTGATCCAAGTTCTCAATGTATCCTCTCAGCGAAAGGAGTTTTCATCTCTTGTTGCTCCCAAGCAATCCTTGTTTTCGTTAGTGGCCAGTTGTCACCTCATAATTTTGAGATGTTTTACCATAAGCCCACAACAAGTTTTCTCTTTTCGTTGCTGATTTTTCAACAACTCCGTTCAATCTCTTCTTGTAATGATGGTTTCCAAATTCAATTGTGGTAGAAATTGTCATTTTCTTCCCCGTTCTTTCGTTCCATCGATATAGCTTCTATTCTTTTGTTCCGGAGGTTTTGTGATGTTGCTCTCTTCAATCTATCATCTCATTTTATCAAGATCATTTTCTTTCTTTGCTTATCCATTTAACCAGTGTGTTGTGAAATCTTTTCAAGATCTTTTCTGCTTATCAAGTTTTGCTTCTCTTTTCTACTGAAGTGCTGCCCAAATTTCTTTTGAACTCTTGCTTGTTCCTCTTCTCATTCGTCATCTCTTTGCAACCTCAAGTTCCATTGGTTTCACTTGTTTGTCAAAGAAGCAACTAAATTTTACCTCTTCCTTTCCTCTTCCTCTTCTCCTTCTCATTCTAAGATCTCGGGACGAGATCTCTTGTTAGTGGAGGAGAGTTGTAATAGCCCGAGACCGGCGCTCCAGATGCCTTCCGTGTTTGTCGTGACCGCCGCGTTAATGATTTATTTTTTACATTGCATCACTTCATCATTCCATCATGCAATTAATTTTTGCAACTCAAATAAAAAAATGGTACGGATCTTTGATCCATTTAAATCGAAGGAAATTCACATGGTGATTTCTCTCTATAACTTCTAAAATATCCTCCCAATATTTTAGGGAGCTATAATGAATATTCCATTAATTGGAATTAACCATACCACACATGCAAAATAAACTCCATGCCTTCTCTAACTCAATTATTGCCTTCAAACTTTGCCCATAAATTGTTTCATCACTTTCTCAAGCTCTACCAAAATTCTCAGAATTTTTAGGCCTTCCTAGCACCCACCTCCTATTCAAACCCATTTGCATTATATTTCATATGAGTTTGAACTCAAAATTCATGCGCATGCTCTTTTCTAATTTTCTTGGATCGAGCTCATTTTTGTGAGCCCGGGAAAAATACCCCCTTGTCGAACTCTCTTCCTATAGCCCTCTCTTCTTTCTCTAAATATCTGTTTTTTTTAGATTATAGAAAAGAGGGAGGCCAACTGGGCCTTTGGCCGATTCTAGCCCATCCCCGCGGCCCATCTAAACCCCTCCGTAACCCTAGCCCGACTGCCAACCCTCTCCTCTCGATCCCTCACCCCCCCCCCCCCGTTCGAACCCCTCTCCCTCTCGTTCTCCTACCCCGTCGCCACCCACCAGAGATGCACGACCCCGCGCGCGTTCCCCTGCTCAGCCTCTGGCCATGGAGTTCCATCTTCCTGCGCCCGAGACCCCGCCTCCACCGGAGGGCCGCCTGAGGCCGCCAAGACCCGCACCGGCCACGCCGTCCCCCGCTCCTGGCTTCTTTGCTGCTGCTCGCCTTCTCCACCTCGCCTCCCTGCTCAAGCCGCCGCACCCTTGGTCACCACTGAGCGTCGCCCTCCCGGCCTCCGTATCGCTTCCTCCCTCGTGCACCCCCGCCATGGCCTTCCTACCCCGCCCACCAGCCATGGTGTCGCCTCCACCAACCCTGGTGCAACCCCGCCGGCAGCAGCAGGTCTTCACCTGCGCTCATAGGCAGCATGGCCCCTGGGCTTGAGCCTCCCCTCGCTCAGCGCCCGCAATCCTCCTCCTCGCGCGCTCCCTCCTTCCGCTGCTGCTACCCTCGCTCCTGCCGCTAGCCACGCACCACGACGCCCATGCCCGTGACTGAGCCCCCCTTCAGTCGCTCCTTTTCTGCTGCTCGCCTGTGCCCTGCCAAAGTTGTTGCCGTTGCCCTCTGCTATCTTCGGATGTAGTTGTTTTGATTCTGCCATTTGGACGCGTCGCCCGGGAATCCACTGTTGACCCGTGGCTATGTGTCTCGCTAAGTGCCACTTCGTTTCGTCAAGGCCACCAATTACGACCACCGCAAGACCGAGACCCAACATCCCCAAGTCCCCAGATCGCCAAGACCGTCTCAGACCCCCCCCCCCCCCAAGATTTACTACATGGACTCAAGTGTTCTCGCGGATGCGTGTACAACTACCGTCGCCGAAGATGCCGAGTACCACTACTTCCACGACGAACGTGTACAACTACATGACGACCCGCCAAGACGGACTACAACCCGTGTACCACGATGTCCACGACGACCCTTGAACATCTACACAGCTTCGACTAGACCTGCTCCAAAAATGTATGCTTCGAAGGTATAACCGTCGAGGCGACCGCCCGTTATCAAATGCATGTGTTCGTTGAGATGCACCCTATGTTTGCACCGTGTCCGTTTCGGTACTCGCACGCTCTTCGTTGTTTGTCACCGACGCGTGGGAACCCGATAACCGGGATCACCCCACCATCTTTGCATGACATGCACACGACCACACTTTCTTTGGCACCGGCATCTCGACGAGTTGTCGGATCACCGAATTGTTGTCGTGGCATCATTTCCGTTTTCGCCGCCATGGCACCCATTTCTTTCCGTCGTGGCGACGAATCCCCATATCATATTATATGTTCTTAATTTCTTACAAATTGCATCGATTTCATCATGTCATCCTCATGCATGCTAAAAAACATTAAAAATGATGTTTCATTAAAATTTGCCTAATGACTTGCTACGCGGTTTGTATCATAACTAAATAACCGTAGCTTGGAATTAAATGATTCATATATGAAACTTGACTAGAAAAATGTGTAGAATAACATGGTGCACCTTATTTTGCTGTTTAACCAATATAAAATATGCTTAGTACAGATCTGGACCAAATGCATAATTAACATGTGGGGTCATTTCGGAAATGCTATATGTTGCTTCCGGCCTCATTTAAAATGCCTAGATGATGTAGTTGTTCATGCTTCACCTCTTGCCATGATAAACAACATTTTAAATGATTGTTTAGCAAAACAACATTAACCGCATTCCTCTTAATATGGAGAGTTATTATTTGTTATATGTATGTTCTCCTTCTCCATTTAAAATTGCTTAATTCCATCTTCACCTTATGCCATGACCACCCATGTTAAACAACATTTAATATTGATGAGTACCTAAACAAGAGTGGACTAAATAATTTGAATGTGGAGTTTCGTCAATATGCAACTCTTTGCATATTGAACTTCACTTAATTTGTAGGTTTGATTGTTGCATCTTGCCATGCCATGCCTATTTAAAACCAGACATGCATCATATTGTTTGCGCATCATACCATGCATATTTTGTGGTGTTTATCATGTGTTGATTGTTGTTTCCGGATTGCTTCTTCTCGATAGAATTCCGAAAGCGTTCGGAGTGTGAGGATTCGTTCGACTACGTTAGCTCGTCTTCTTCACGGATTCGTTCTTCTTCCAAGCGGGATCTCAGGCAAGATGATCATTTCCTTGGATACCATTACTATCATTGTCATGCTAGTTGTCTCATTTCTACCGCTTATCTCGCTACCTACCACTTGTTTGTCAAGCCTCCCAAAATGCCATGAAAAGCCTCTAAGCCCCCTTCACATCCCAGCAAACCATTGTTTGGCTATGTTACCGCTTGCTCAGCCCTTCTTATAGTGTTGCTAGTTGCAGGTGCAAATCGTTTCCATGTGCCAACATGGATATTTTTTGACATATCACAATATTATTGCTATTTAATTTAATGCACATATATACTTTGTAAAGGGTGGAAGGCTTGGCCTTTTGCTCGGTGTTTTGTTCCACTCTTGCCGCCCTAGTTACTTGTGAACCGGTGTTATGTTCCATATTGAGCGCTCCTAACATGCTTGGGGTTGTTATGGGGACCTGCTTGATTTTCGTTTTAGGATAAAACTTGTCTGGCAAGGCCCAGCTTTGGTACTACATTTGCCCAACATAAAAATTCTGATAATTAATTTGACGCATAGGGAGTTAGCGCTACCCGAGGTTCGTTATTCAACCTAATACAGGGGGGCCAGTGCTGCTGGTGCTGGTCCAAACTAGAGCACCGTGCGGGGCCAACCCGGGGCAACTCGGGAGATGTCTATCAGGCCACCGTACGCTTCGCTTATCCGTCGTGTCCTGAGAACGAGAGCGGCTCCTATCGGGTTCGTCGACACGTCGGGCGGCCTTGCTGGATTTGTTTTACCTTTCTCGAATGTCTTGTGCGCGGGATTTCGACGACACTTCGGGCTATCTCAAAGTTGAGATTTTCCATCGGGATTCCGCTAATACTACGGGTGATTCTGCGGTTGAGGAATTCCAACGCGGCGTGTGGTTAGTTTGTGATGGATGAGTTGGAGCACCCGTGCAGGGTTAAATCTTTTGGAAAGCCATGCCCGCGGTTATGTGGCAACTTGGAAACTTTGTTTAACACCCGATCATAGCAAACTTGAAGTAAACTCTAATAAAATACACCAACTTTGTGCATAACCATGACCGTCTCTTCTCGTGAGGCCTGCTCCGAGAGAGAACACGGTGGGGTTATGTTTGATCGTAAGTAGGTGTTCAGGATCTCTTAGAGATCATTACTAGTTCACGTCCGTTTATGCGATGATCATCCCCCTTTATTCTTGTACTCGTAAGTTAGCCACTCAAATAAATGCTTAGTGCTTGCTGCAGCCTCACCACTTAACCATATCACACCCATTAAGCTTTAATAGTCTTGATACCCTTGGAAATGAGATTGCTGAGTCCCCGTGGCCCACAGATTACTACAACAACAGTTGCAGGTACAGGTAATGCGATGATTTGACGTGAGCGCGATGCTTGTTTGATTTGGAGTTCTTCTTGTTCTTCTTCGATCATAGGATGGGTTCCCGGACGGCAGCCTGGGATATCAAGGATGGATGTCATTTTATCGTTTGATTTCGTCCGTAGTCGGACCCTGCTCTTCTGTATGATGTTTGAATATGTTGATGTATTGATGTGATATTGATGTAGCTTGTGGCGAGTGTAAGCCAATTCCATATACTCATCTCTTCTTTACATGTACTTGTAATGATATCCATTCTTGCGAAACGACGAGATGCGCTTCTATCCCTGTCGAGGCCCTCATGCTAGAATAAGGATAGGATCGCATCTTGGGCGTTACACTGATCTTTCATTTTGGTTACCCTCATAGTATCATTACTGGCAATGGTACAAATCTGTCCAAGGGGGCTATGAAAGAGTTTTGTGAAAGTGAGCACATCCGCCTTGATGTCTCCTCCGTGGCTCATCCACAGTCTAATGGTCAAGCAGAACGTGCTAACCAGGAAATTTTGAGAGGGATAAAACCCCGGCTTATTGTTCCTTTGGAACGAACGCCGGGTTGTTGGGTGGAAGAATTACCTTCAGTTCTTTGGAGCATTAGAACCACCCCCAATAGATCAACAGGCTGCATGCCTTTCTTCATGGTGTATGGTGCAGAAGTTGTTCTCCCTAGTGATATCCGTCATGACTCGCCCAGGGTGGCGGCTTACGCTGAAACTGATAATGAGACGGCGCGTCAGGATGCACTGGATGCCTTGGATGAAGAGCGGGATCTTGCAGCCGCACGATCGGCAAATTATCAACAAGATCTGCGTCGCTATCATAGCCGCAAAGTGAAGACCCGGAAGTTCCAAAAAGGCGACTTAGTGCTACGACTGATTCAAGATCAGACAGATATGCATAAGGTATCTCCCCCTTGGGAAGGACCTTTTGTGGTCAGTAGGAATCTCAACAATGGGTCATATTACCTCATTGATATACGGGAGAGCGACAAGTCACGCACTTCCGGAGAAGAGACCAGCGAGCCATGGAATATTGCTCATCTTTGGCCTTACTATACTTGAGTCATTGACTCTCATCAATGTACATATCTTTGTCATTGTATATACCTTTTTCAATATAATAAAGCTGGCATCCCCATAATTCGGGGCCTCTGCCGTTTTCATGCAACAAGTTTTGTGCAAAAGAGTTGATCGTTCATAAGGTCACTTGGGGGCTTCCAACCCACTTGGTTTAGCTTTCATACCCTCTTGACCAGCTTAAAAGCCATATTTGAGTAACACCTGCCTGTTTGCAACTTGCTACTCCGCCAGGTGACCCGCCGAACGTTTGATAGTCAATCTTTTCAAGACTCTGAACTCGTCAAAGTTAAAACGACGGCTTATGTCACGTGAGAGCCGGCTTACAGAGAGCTAGGACAAACTCACTTGTTCGATGTAGTCTCTCCGCTATGTGGCCCGTTCATACTCTTAACAGTTAATCTTTTTTAAGACCCTGAACTTGTTAAGGTTAAAATGAAGGATTTATGTCACGTGAGAGCCGGCCTACGGGATTATAGGCGTTGATGCCTAGCTTCTTTGAGGCAAAAATCTTGACTTTTCTCAAAAATATATGTACAGGGTTGATCTCTTTTGGGATGTGCCTTTAAAGCCGCTTTATAGCAACTGAAAATATACACGTATATATTTTCTGTTTATTGTTTTTGCAGGACCTTTTCATGAGGAGATTATTCATATTTGGATGGCTACTCATTAGTCAAAGCTTATGGCTGTCATGACCCGCCAGCGGGTCTTATTCCCATATTTTCAAGATCATGGGGCACGGAGTTGTTAACTCGCCCAGGAGTATGGCCATAAGCCGCCAGCACAAGATATAAATTGACAAAGTTTAAAACATGCACAAAGGCACGACACAGGCAAGCACTTTTTAGCTAAGTCTATTACAAGGCTGCGCAGAGCCCAAAATTTTGGACTAAAGTTTTTCAAATGATCACAACTCGGCCGTTAGTTCATCCGGGTTAAGCTTCATCCTGGGCCAACTCCTTCGCCTAAGTTGCTGACGGGTCATCCTGCGCCGGGTCTTCTATCTCCTGAATCTGAAGATTGTCCACATCCCAATTGCAGTTGATCAAGGCCTGGAATTCAGCTTCATCATGCAAGATTAGAGACGGGTCAACATCAGGGGCAAAGATGTGCTTACGACGCTGAGGAGTCAGATCCACCGGCTCAAAAGTAGGCGCTCGAACCCATGCATTGTTGTCATCATAAGCCGCCTGATAAACCTTCAGATCAGCCTTTACGGCTAGTTGGCTGGCCAGTACTCGAGACGCTTTGAAGCGACAAGCATAGTCATCTTGCGTGAATTCTGAGTCGTCGTCCTTCAGCTGTGGGAACCCTCCAACCATCTCTTCTGGGTTAAGCTCGGGTGCATAAGCTAAAGCCCGGCTCAAAGCTGCTATTGCGCCTTTACGGGCGGCTGATTTCTTCAATTCTTCAAACTGCTTGGGGATGGTGGAGAGGCATTTCAGCACGTCTTTGATAAGCTTTGGAGTGCCCTTTTCACCCATAACAACCCTGATGGTGAAAAGACTTCCAGCGTACAGCTGCTCAGTGAATGAATATAAAGCCTTCAGCTTCAACAATCTGTCGTCTGGAAGATTGCGGGTCTGACGGCCTGCAAACAGATCGAAATGCATAAGTCGCCGGGCGAGTCTCTTATAAGACTGTTCGAGCAAAATATTCACAAAGATAGTCAACAATACTTACCAAAGACAACTTCGGTCATCCAAGCTACATGCCGTTTTTGACTAGTCAGTTCTTTAGTCACAGGCTTCAGTTGGCCCTCGGCGTCTTCTGCATGTTTGTTCAAGGCGGCTTGTTTAGCTTCAGAAGATTGTTTGTTGGTTTCAAAATCCGCCTTGATTTTTTCCAGCTCTGTTGAGGAGAGCTGCCATTTGGCGTCGGCTTCAGCTCGGGCATCTTGTTGAAGCGCCAGGTTTTTCCTCAGGTCAGTCAAGCTTGACTCGGCCTCATTTAAAGTTGCCTGCGCAATTAACAGTTGTTAAGTGAAAGCTTGCCAATCCTAAGCCGGTAGCACAATGCAATTCAGGACAGTGAAGAAATTTGTTACAAGTTTCAAGCACATTGCGAGCAATATCCTTGACACTTGGGGGCTAATGTCTCTCAGTTCTATCAAGCATATAACATAAGCAGACCCGGATCATCTTCAAGAAGATAAACCGGCCCTTGGGGGCTACAGGCTCTACAATTTGCAGAACAGATCACTAGTTTTTTTTACAAACATAAAATACTTGGCTATCTCAAGAGATAAGTCGGCCCTTGGGGGCTACGACTGGAATTCTTTCATGTCAGCAAAATAAGTGCCGACTCATTATTTGCATAATGACCCGGCCCTTGGGGGATACACGCTGATGAAGTAAAGTCTATATGTTATTGAAGACCCGACTTATCTTCAAGAAAATAAGCCGACTCTTCGGGGCTACGTAAGGATATAAGGGATGCGGATAAGTTGAGTATACCTCATATTTCTTCTTCATCATACCAACCAAGTTGGCTTCCATGTCCCAGCTTGCGGAGAGGCGGCTCAAGTATCCGGAGTGTAGCTCATCAACAGTAAGCTTCTCAAGATTGGGGAGATCAAGTTTAACCTTCTCTTTCTCAGGTGAAGGCGCCTCATCCTTGCTAATATGCTTGGTCAGCACATTGGAACGAGCCAGAGTTGAATAAGCCGTCCCAGTAATGATAACCCCTTCTTCATGGGAAGCCACATCTTCAGCTATTGGCAGAGGGCTGGGCGGCTTAGGATCAGCTTCCGGATTAGCCTCAGGAAGCACAATATCAACATCCGTCGGCTCAGTAGGCTGGCGAGTTTCATCATGGGCGCCTTGTTGAGCTTCAGAGGGCTCAAAATGAATGTCAGGAGTGTCAAGCTTCGGGTTCTCCGGCTTGGGGGCGTCAGGATTGGCGGATGATCCGCTTATTTTCCTCTTCTTGGCTTGGGCCCTATGAATAAAAGATTACAGGATAAGTTGTATGCAAGGATAAAAAGTTAGTAAACAATATTGGATGCAAGGAAGGAAGTTACCCTGGGTTGATGACAAGAGGTGGCAGCTTTGAAGCGGTTGAGTTGCCAGAAGAAGGAGGTGTTTCCTGAAAAGTTAAAGTTGGGTAGTATGAGCAGTTTATTGCATGAGGCTAGCATGCAGAATAAATGAAAACAAAGTTATGAATTACCTCGTTACGGCGTTTCCGAGGAGCCGGAGCGTCGGGTAAGCAGGCCACTAGATCTTCAGAGCCGCTGCTCCGGGTCTGACGCCTGGAGTCATGTTGCTGCTTCTTCAAAAGAAAGTTGGGATCCAAGTGAGCAAGGGGGTGTGAAAACTTTACTTTCCAGATGACCCGCCGTATTTTCTCTCTTGGCAAAGGTTCTGAGTCGGAGGAGATGGTAGTTACCTCTGCTGCGCCGGCTTGACTCGTCTCCGCTTCACCCTGAGAGGAGTCAGCGTCAATAAGTTGCATGAAAAGAAGGCCAAGAGAGTCAAGTTCTACCTCCGAGTCATCCAGTTCAAGCAGCTCTTGAGCTGACGGCTTCTTCTTACGAGCCGGAGCCCGGGTCTTAGTTGCCTTTGTCTTCTTCTTTGAAGTAGAGGCTGTGGTTATTCTCCTCTTCCAGAAGGAAGAGTTGGCCTACATATATTAATGCATTTGCAGAAAGGTTAAATGAGGTGTGTGAAGTGCAAAATCTAAAGGAAAAGAGTGAAATGTTAAGGTAAAAAGTCTTACTGCGGGAGCCGGGTTATGAGCATAGAAGGGATTTAACCCCGTCTTGTTGCAGACCTCCTGAGGTTCTCCCAGCAGTGATTTGACAATCAAGTTGAGGTCCTTGCACTACAACAACAACCTACATATAGCAACATATGCGTGGCAACGAAATAATGATGCGTTGGAGGGTCCATGGTCAAGCCCACCTTACCATGCCTAACTGTTACCCATGAACTCCCTGGAGAAAAATTGGTACCCACGAACCGATAAATTCTAGATAACCCCCACCTTGCACCCCCTAAAAAACATATCCTTCATCCGGAATCTCTTCCATCTCTGGTCTCTTCTCGATCCCCTTCTCTTGGTGGAGCCGCCGACTCCTCTTCGGTCACCCCTCCCTCCCTCCCCGTCCTTAGTCTATCACCTTCCCTCTCCTTCTCCCTTAATTTACCACCATGATAGCATGAGTGATGATTGCTCGTGACATGTTAGGCATGTGTGGTTGCTTGCCAATGTAGATTATGCCAGGATTGGCGGTGGCGGGTCGCCGATGGATTGTGAAAGACGTATGTATGTAAGTCAGCAACCTCCCTCTCCCCCCTCTCCTCCCCCCCTCCCGCCCTCACCTCTCTCTCTTTCTCCCTCTCTCTCCATGTGATGTGATTATGTTAATTTGGATTCCCTCTCTTTTTGTTTGCATGTGTATACATTGTTGACATCCGTTTATTAATTCATCGGTGAGATGCTAAGTTATGTCTTACTGCAGATGGGATCGTATCTTTGACTAGATCAGAAGTGAATATGTGTGTCTCTGTAGGTAATTTCGGATTCTTTTTTATGTGCAAGAGGTGTTTGCTCAAATGCCAACGTTGTTTTGTTGTGCAAACTGATTCCAAAATAGAGAAGTTCACTCGAAATTTATAGACTGTAGAACGCAACTAGAGAAACCCTAGAAGTTGGGATTCGTGGTTCTGGAATGAACTTGCTTGTGCAGCTCGTCATCATATTTTAAATTGGCATAATCTTCCTAAAGGACAGAGCTATCCTTATTTCCATATTTAATTTAATTTATTTTCCACACTAGATTCTATGAAACTATGTTTCTCTCTCAAAATCTCAATCATTGATGAAGATGCGTCAAGTATGATTGGTTGTACGAGTTGGTCTGTCTGTACATAGGAATTGCCTTTCGGAAGTTGTACAGATTGAAAAGATAAGCTCCAAGGTAACTGGTAGGCATTTTTCTATGTATATATTTGGGCCCTATATTGATAAGGATACTAACGGACTTAGCATAATGTTTGGTTGACTAATTTAGTTTGCAACAGATACATGAGAAGATCGGTTGAATATGTTTCAGTCGCATTCATTGTATGATATTTACAGGTAATATATACTAATTAATAATTTAACATTGATTACCTACATTTGTTCGCATGTTTATATCATCTAAAGCTAAATAGTCAGAAACTTTCAATATATATTGAAGTGGTGTGGCATGGCAGCAGCATCGTCTTGTGGCAGGGCATGTTGACGGCCATTCGTGTGTGCGCGTACATGTATGCTGGTAGTGGCGTTTCATGGCACTACAACAAGCTGGTAACATGATAGAGGTAAGATGACAGCTTTGCGCTATGCCCTGGCTACATGGCCCCTCCCCTAGCTAATGTTAGATATCTTCTCTTTATGTCTTATTGACAACATGTTAATTAGGGATTAGTTTTTTTGCATACCTTTTCTTAGCATTTTCCTTTTTGTAAGAATTATAAAGCAGGGGTAGAGAGTTGCACCATGATATCAAGGTCCAGTGCATTGCATACTTTTGTAACGTACTTGCTCACCACACGTTAATCGTAATGTCTAAACGAGATTGATATTACTTTATCTTTTCGACAATATTTTTTATCTACCCTGTTACGTTGTTTATAAATATTAAGAATCTAAAGTCCATGATTTAAAAGAACCAAGCTGACGAACAATTAATTTTCCACCTTCTTAGCAGAAAGTGACTTTGAATCCTTAGACTGCAGTGGCAGCGGCATCATTCAGGGCAGGTATAATTACTCCATTATGTTGTCTACGTATATCTCTTTTGGCCATATAAATGTATGAAAATTCTGAACTTCAACTAGGCAAAGGATATTTTCCTATACCATTACTATGTGATGGATAATGGTGGCAAATCAGTTTTGATAGAGTAAATTTAACCCCTGCTTTTGCGAGTAGAGGGGCACTAACTTCTTTCATCCGAGGACGACACATTGATAACTGGATGCACTCTTATAAAAGTAAGATGCTAAGCTTTCTGCTTGTGAACATGTAACATATTTGGGTCTTGGTCTTGAATTTTTTTCATGTTTTTTTGTCTTTATTGTACCATCATACAAAAACAATAGACGTACTAGTAGTAGAACCTTATGATATTTGGTGACAAACTAATGTACTGGAGGCGCATGCATGAACATGGCAGATCAGTAGATGCAACAAGGGCCTTCAACCTTTGTTATGCTCCTCCTTTGAATCTATCGTTGTATTATTCAACCTTTGTATGCTGCTCCTCTTTTAAATTTATTGCTCTGTTAACCAGATTTTCTCCTTATTTTGTTGTTGTTGTTGTTGTTGTTGTAGATTGCCAAAGATAAATCGGCGATGCATGGCTCAAATGTTGATTGCAAGGTTCACAAGGGGGCTACTACTAGATAGTTTCACATTCTGTTTTGGAATGCAACTTTTAGGGTCAATTTTTCAAGCATTATGTTTTAGAATGCATGGGATGTTGATTTTGAGGTTGAGAATTGTGATACTAGATAGTTTCACATCTTGTAATCTTCGGATCATGTTCTTTGTATTGCAACAGTGTCAATTCAATATATGAGACCTTTTTGTTTATTATAAATTGCGGCTCATATGCACTATCGACATTGACCTAATAAATCTAATATTTCTAGATGGAAAGCTATAAAAACTATTGATTGATCATGTTATGTAAAAATTATATTATGACAATCTGAAAATTCATTTGTGAGGGTGTCCACCAACGCATACCAAGTGTTGTTATATACTAACTATATACGTTGCTAGCTTACAACGCTTATTCATGTTGTTTACCAACGCATGCCTATATGTTGTTGTAGACCCTTGCAACGCCACCTACGATAACACATTTAAATCCGTTGGTATAGACCGTAGCAACACATATATGGACATACGACAACACATCGATGCGTTGCTAAAGGGGGGTTCCTCTTGTAGTGTTGTCCGTTAGAGGCGTCTGATTGAAGCGCTGAGGGTCATTCACTTCGCCAGTATATTCACATATTAAGCTGTCGCGCCGGCTCAATGGTAAGATTCTCCAAGAAACCCAGCAACGGGTTAGATCAACGCCAGTTAATCCATTGGCCAATAAAGCCCTGATCTTTGAAAATGTTGGAGCATATTGGGCGCGCTCTATGGCGTACAACCGGTCTGGGAGCTCGGTGGTGGTGCCGAGCCGATAGGGACGATAGCCTGGCAGTGGATTTTCTCCGGCCGGAGAAGTGTCTCTGCAATAGAACCAGGTGTGATTCCAGTCCTTGGGATGGCTAGGCAGAGTCGCCGGGGGAAAAGACACATCTCTCCGCCTCTGAATTGAAACGCCACCAAGCTCAAGGTTTGGTCCATCTGCAATTTCCGTCTGGCGGTTGATGTAGAAGAAATCTCTGAAGAGGTCAACGGAGGGCTCTTCTTGTAGATATGCTTCACAGAATATTTGGAATTGGCACAGGTTGGTGACCGAGTTGGGGCCAATGTCTTGAGGATGAAGCTTGTAAAAATGCAGGGCATCCCAGAAAAACTTTGACCACGAAGAAGATGGTCTGTAAAGATGATAACTTCCCCTTCCTTGGGTTCGGGAGTGATCTCGTCACCAGGAACCCGCCAATGGATGACGTCTTGAGCCGGCAAAACTCCCATGACTACGAAATCATTGAGTATCTCCTCGGTAACCCCGGAGCCTACCCAATCGCAAGAGGCGGGGGCTTTAGCCATGACGGCGGGTTAAACGTTGTGGAAAGACATGGATATGCGGTGGGTTAAGAACGTTAAGTGACCAAAACAGCTATGACTAAGACGGCAACGCTACTTGGCGGGTCATTGTTAAGTTATGAGCCGCCGTCAACTACAGGTATGAAGCGAATTATATTTTGCCAAGGAGAGCCGGCAGCATGATGGCGGGTTAAATGGACAAGTGAATATTGAAAATGTTGCTAATTATGGACAAACAAATTCCACCAACTACGGCTGCAGTTATAAGATCTACGGACGAAGATAAAAGGGAAACATTTTCTAAAGCTAAAAACGTCAGTGGAAGAGCAGGCAGTTCATATATGGATTCCAGTGAAGGAACGATCTACACTGAGTAGGTAATACATATTAAGTGGAGCACCGCGCAATTTGGCTAGCGTTTCGGAGCCTACGGGCGTTTTCCTTTCCAATCTACGGTAAATACTCCGACGAGCGGCGGCGGACTCGGAAGAACTCCGATGAATTAGTGCGGATCTAAGAGATAAGGAGAATGGAACCTGGAAGATGCAGGGAGTGCGGGCGTGCGCCGGCGAGCTCTGGTCACGGTCAGGTTGATCCAACGGCCTTGTTGAGGATGACGGCGTGGTCCAGACGGCGCGGCAGAGCTTCGGTTGCGCGGGTGTCTGGAGGAAGAAGAAGAGAGAAGCGGCAGCGGGCGAAAGTGAAAATGATGGGACCCCCGCGCCTATTTATAAGGGGGAGATGGAACAACAACAGTCCAACGCGGGAATCGAGGAGACAAGATGATGATTGACCAAGAAAACGCCTCGATTTTCGGGTTGACCAGTTAATGCAAAGATCCATTGTGATGTCATTAAGATCTTTTGGATTTACCAGAGATGACGTCATCCATTTTTACATGGCGGGTCATGAAGGTTTGTTTCAGGCTAGGTGATTATGAAGAACACAAGACTCGTCAACCAGAAGACTTGAAGATTGACATGAACAGGTTCAAATCAATCTGGGGCCTAATGTTGGGGATATAACCCCATGGTGAGACCCGCCCAGGAGGGGCCGGGTTAGGAAGTTGGCGGCTTAAACAGTAAGGCCTTAAGCAGGCCGGAAGACTAAGACGAGCCTGGTGGTAAGTTACCAGACGGGCCGGGCGGAGGCCCAGAGCCGGAAGGCAATGTGTGATCCGGAGGCGTAAGCCCTCGGGAGATGGTTTGCCAGGCAAGGCAAGGCGATTTAGAGATAAGGTCGGTTACTAGATGTAACCCGGCCCGGACTCTTGTAAGACCAGGGCCTCGACCTGTGTATATAAAGGCGGGTTCCCTGGGAGGCTTAGGGTACGAAACCTTTGATCGAGAGCTAGGCCAAGCGAATCCACTCCCTTGTAATCGATACTCAGTCAATACAACTCAAAGCAGGACGTAGGCTTTTACCTCCTTCGAGAGGGGCCGAACCTGGGTAAACCTGTGTCTTTCGTCCCGACCAACCCCTTCGAGTTAACCACCATAGCGATGGCTTCACCCGTAAGTCCTTTCACTAGGACATCTGCCGTGACAAATCCACGACCGAAGGCAAAGTGTTTGTCGCTAAGAATGGGTCATTTCTCGAAAAAGAGTTTCTCTCGAAAGAATTGAGTGGGAGGAAGATAGAACTTGATGAGGTTCTTGAACCTTTACTTCAACCAGAGAGTATCACAACACAGAAAGATGTTTCTGTGGAGCCTACATCAGTTGAAGAGGAAGCTGATGATGGTGATCATGAAGCTTCAGATCAAGTTACTATCGAACCTCGTAGGTCGACAAGGACACGTACTACCCCTGAATGGTATGGTAACCGTTTCTTAGAAGTCATTTTGTTGGACAACGATGAATCTACGAGCTATGGAGAAGCGATGGTGGGCCCGGATTCCGAAAAATGGTTAGAGGCCATGAAATCCGAGATGGGATCCATGTATGAAAACAAAGTATGGACTTTGGAAGTATTACCTGAAGGGCGAAAGGCCATTCAGAAGAAATGGATTTTTAAGAAGAAGACGGACGCGGACGGTAATATCATCGTCTATAAAGCTCGACTTGTGGCAAAGGGTTTTTCACAAGTTCAAGGAGTTGACTACGATGAGACTTTCTCACCCGTAGCGATGCTTAACTCCATCAGAATCATGTTGGCAATAGCTGCATTTTTTTATTATGAAATTTGGCAGATGGATGTCAAAACAGCGTTCCTTAACGGTTTCCTTAAGGAAGAGTTGTATATGATGCAACCAGAAGGTTTTGTCGATCCAAAGAATGCTGACAAAGTTTGCGAACTCCAGCGATCCATTTATGGGCTGGTGCAAGCGTCTCGGAGTTGGAATCTTCTCTTTGATGAGGTGATCAAAGCGTTTGGGTTTATACAAGTTTACGGAGAAGCTTGTATTTACAAGAAAGTGAGTGGGAGCTCTATAGCGTTTCTAATATTATATGTGGATGACATATTGCTGATTGGAAACAATATAGAATTTTTGGAAAGCGTGAAGGAATATTTGAACAAGAGTTTTTCAATGAAGGACCTAGGAGAAGTTGCTTTCATATTAGACATCAAGATGTATAGAGATAGATCGAGACGCTTAATAGGACTTTCACAGAGCACATACCTTGATAAAGTTTCGAAGAAGTTCAAAATCGATCAATCCAAGAAGGGGTTCTTGCCTGTATTGCAAGGTGTGAAGTTGAGTAAGACTCAATGTCCGGTGACTACAGAGGATAGAGAAAAGATGAGTGTCATTCCCTATGCTTCTGTCATAGGCTCTATCATGTATGCAATGTTGTGCACAAGACCAGATGTCAGCCTTGCCATAAGTATGGATGGAAGGTTTCAAAGTGATCCAGAAGTGGAACACTGGATGGCGGCCAAGAATATCCTTAAGTACCTAAAAAGGACTAAGGAAATGTTTCTCGTTTATGGTGGTTATCAAGAGCTCGTCATAAAGGGTTACGTCGATGCAAGCTTGGACACTGATTCGGATGACTCTAAGTCTCAAACCGGATACGTATATATTCTCAATGGGGGGAGCGGTAAGCTGGTGCAGTTCCAAGCAAAGCGTGGTAGCTGATTCTACATGCGAAGCGGAGTACATAGCTGCCTCGGAGGCGGCGAAGGAAGGTGTCTGGATGAAGCAGTTCATGATAGATCTTGGAGTCGTGCCTAGTGCACTGGACCCAATGACTCTGTTTTGTGACAACACTGGTGCCATTGCTCTGGCCAAGGAACCAAGGTTTCACAAGAGGACCACACACATAAAGCGACGCTTCAATTCCATCCGTGATGTGATCAAGGAGGAGGACATAAACATTTGCAAAGTGCACACTGATACGTCCATTTTGCATCATGATTTACTACTGTTATTTACATTGTTTTGTTGAATAATAATGCTTTGGGGATTGATTCTAATCTCTTTTGTCTCATAATATGCAAGGTTTACACATGGAGGGAGAATACTGGCAGCTGGAATTCTGGACCCAAGAAAAGCACGTCAGAGATACCTATTCTGCACAACTCCAATGAAGATGAAATTTTACGGAGATTATTTTTGCATTTAATAAAAGATACTGGAGCTGAAAACTACCGGAGGGGGCCTCCCAGGTGGGCACAACCCACCAGGGCGCGCCAGGCCCCTCTGGGCGCGCCCTGATGGGTTGTGCTCAACCTGGCCCACCTCCGGTGCCCATCTTCTGGTATAAGGTCAATTTTGACCTAGAAAAAATCAGAGGAGGACTTTCGGGACGAAGCGCCGCCGCCTCGAGGCGGAATTTGGGCAGGAGCACTTTTGCCCTCCGGCGGAGCGATTCCGCCGGGGGAACTTCCCTCCCAGAGGGAGAAATCGAAGCTATCGTCATCACCAACACCCCTCTCATCTTTGGGAGGCTAATCTTCATCAACATCTTCAACAGCACCATCTCCTCTCAAACCCTAGTTCATCTTTTGTGTTCAATCTTTGTACCGGAACCTCAGATTGGTACCTGTGGATGACTAGTAGTGTTGATTACCTTTCGTAGTTGACTACTATATGGTTTATTTGGTGGAAGATTATATGTTCAGATCCATTATGCTATTCAATACTCCTCTGATCTTGAGCATGATTATTATTTGTGAGTAGTTACCTTTGTTCTTGAGGTCACGGGAGAAGTCATGTTGCGAGTAATCATGTGAATTTGATATGTGTTCGATATTTTGATGATATGTATGTTGTGATTCCCTTAGTGGTGTCATGTGAACGTCGACTACATGACACCTTCACCATTCATGGGCCTAAGGGAAGGCATTGTGCAGTAGTTATTAGATGATGGGTTGCTAGAGTGACAGAAGCTTAAACCCTAGTTTATGCGCTACTTCGTAAGGGGCTGATTTGGATCCACATGTTTAATGCTATGGTTAGACTTTGTCTTAATACTTTTCTCGTAGTTGCGGATGCTTGCGAGGGGGTTAATCATAAATAGGTTGTTAGTTCAAGTAAGAACAGCACCTTAGCACCGGTCCACCCACATATCAAATTATCAAACTAGCGAACACGAATCAAACCAACATGATAAAAGTGACTAGACGAAATTCCTGTGTACCCTCAAGAACACTTTGCCTATTACTAGTGATTGTTCTGGCCTGCCCTTTGCCTCAAAAGGATTGGGCTACCATGCTTCACCTTGTTTACCGTTACCGTTACTTGCTCGTTACCTATTACCTTGCTATCAAACTATCTGTTACCTACAATTTCAGTGCTTGTAGAAATTACCTTGCTGAAAACCGCTTGTCATTTCCTTCTGCTCCTCGTTGGGTTCGACACTCTTACTTATCGAAAGGACTACGATTGATCCCCTATACTTGTGGGTCATCAAGACTCTTTTCTGGCGCCGTTTCCAGGGAGTGAAGCGCTCTTGTTAAGTGGAAATCGGTAAGGAAAAACTTATACTACGTGCTGAAATTTATTGCTACTTGCTACTATGGAGAACAATCTTTTGAGGGGTTTGTTCGGGGTATCTTCACCTCGACCGAAACCACAATTAGTTGCCCCTCAACCTATAACACCTATTGAAAATGTTACTTATGAAATTCCTTCGGGTATGCTAGAACAACTGCTTGCTAAACCTTATGCAGGAGACGGAACTGAACATCCTGATATGCACCTTTTATATGTGAACGAGATTTGTGGATTATTTAAGCTTGCAGGTTTACCCGGAGATGAAGTTAAGAAGAAGGTTTTCCCTTTATCTTTGGAAGGAAAAGCATTGACATGGTATAGGCTATGTGATGATCTTGGATCGTGGAACTGGAATCGTCTGCAAGTGGAATTCCATCAAAAGTTTTATCCCATGCATCTAGTTCATTGTGATCGGAATTATATATATAGTTTTTGGCCTCGTTAAGGAGAAAGTATCGCTCTAGCTTGGGGGAGGCTTAAGTCAATGTTATATTCATGCCCCAATCATGACATTCCGAGGGAAGTTATCATTCAGAATTTTTATGCTCGGCTTTCTCATAATGATCAATCCATGCTCGATACTTCTTGTGTTGGTTCTTATATGATGAAGACTATTGAATTCAAGTGGGATCTCTTAGAAAGAATTAAACGCAACTCTGAAGATTGGGAACTCGGTGAAGGTAATGAGTCAGGTATAAATCTTGAATTTGATTGTGTTAAATCTTTTATGAATACCGATACTTTTCACAAGTTTAGCACTAAATATGGACTTGACTCTGAGATAGTAGCCTCTTTCTGTGAAGCATTTGCTACTCACGTTGATCTCCCTAAGGAGAAGTGGTTTAAATATCATCCCCCTATTAAGGAAGAATTTAAAGAACTGGTCATAGCTAAGGAAGAAACCATCTTTTACAATGTTGATCCAGTTGTGCCTACCGCTTATATTGAAAAACCACCTTTCCCTGTTAGGATAAAGGAACATGCTAAGGTATCAACTGTGGTTCGTAACAGTAATGTAAGAGCACCTAAACCCCCTGAGCAAATTAAAGTAGAGCCTAGTGTTGCTATGGTTAAAGATCTCTTCGTAGAAAATATTGATGGGCATGTTATCTACTTTTGTGATGAAGTTGCTAGAATTGCTAAACCTGATGAAAAAGATAAACATAGACCCATAGAAGGCTTGCCTGTCGTCTCAGTCAAAATAGGAAATCATTGCTATCATGGTTTATGTGATTTGGGTGCTAGTGTGAGTGTTATCCCTTTTACCTTATACCAAGAAATTATGGATGAAATAGCACCTGCTGAAATGGAGGATATTGATGTTACTATTAACTTGCTAATAGAGACACCATCACACCACTTGGAATTGTTAGAGATGTTGAAGACTTGTGTGGGAAAGTAAAATACCCTGCTAATTTTCTAGTCCTTGGTTCCCCACAAGATGATGTTTGTCCCATTATCTTTGGTAGACCTTTCTTGAGCACCGTCAATGCTAAGATAGATTGTGAAAAACAAACTATCGGTGTCAGTTTTGGTAATGTGTCTCATGAGTTTAATTTTTCCAAGTTTAGTAGACAACCCCATGATAAAGAGTTATCTAATAAGGATGAAATAATTGGTCTTTCTTCTATTGTTGTGCCTCATAATGATCCATTGGAACAATATTTGCTCGACCATGAAAATGATATGCATTTGCGTGAAAGAAACGAAATAGATCAAATTTTCTTCGAACAACAACCTCTCTTGAAACACAATTTGCCCATTGAAACTCTTGGAGGTCCTCCTCCACCTAATGGTGATCTTGTGTTTGAATTGAAACAATTGCCTGACACTTTGAAGTATGCTTACCTTGATGAGAAAACGATATATCCTGTTATTATTAGTGCTAACCTTTCAGTACATGAAGAAGAAAGATTATTGAAAGTTCTAAGGAAGCACCGGGCTGCTATTGGATATACTCTTGATGATCTTAAGGGCATTAGTCCCACTCTATGTCAGCACAAGATCAATATGGAACCTGATGCTAAACACGTTGTTGATCACCAACGGCGATTGAATCCTAAGATGAAAGCAGTGGTAAGAACTGAAATATTAAAACTTCTGGAAGCAGGTATAATCTATCCCATAGCTGATAGTAGATGGGTAAGTCCCGTTCATTGTGTCCCTAAGAAAGGAGGTATTACCGTTGTTCCTAATGATAAGAATGAACTCATTCCACAAAGAATTGTCACTGGCTATAGAATGGTAATTGATTTTAGAAAATTAAATAAAGCTACTAGGAAAGATCATTACCCTCTACCGTTCATTGATCAAATGCTAGAGAGACTATCTAAGCACACACACTTTTGTTTCCTAGATGGATATTCTGGTTTCTCTCAAATAGCTGTGTCACAATCCGATCAAGAGAAAACTACCTTTACTTGCCCTTTCGGAACCTATGCTTATAGACGTATGCCTTTTGGTTTATGCAATGCACCTGCTACCTTTCAAAGATGTATGACTGCTATATTCTCTGACTTTTGTGAAAATATTGTGGAGGTTTTCATCGATGATTTTTCCGTTTACGGAACTTCTTTTGATGATTGCTTAAGCAAACTTGATCGAGTTTTGCAGAGATGTGAACAAACTAATCTCGTCTTGAATTGGGAGAAGTGCCACTTTATGGTTAATGAAGGCATTGTCTTGGCGCATAAAATATCTGAACGAGGAATTGAGGTGGATAAAGCTAAAGTTGATGCAATTGAGAAAATGCCATGTCCTAAAGATATTAAAGGTATTCGAAGTTTCCTTGGTCATGCTGGTTTTTATAGGAGGTTCATTAAAGACTTCTGTAAAATTTCTAGGCCTCTTACTAATCTTTTGCAAAAGGATATTCCTTTTGTTTTTGATGATGATTGTGTGGAAGCCTTTGAAACACTCAAGAAAGCCTTAACCTCTGCACCTATAGTTCAACCACGTGATTGGAACTTGCCTTTTGAAATTATGTGTGATGCTAGTGACTATGGTGTTGGTGCTGTACTAAGACAAAGAGTTGATAAGAAATTAAATGTTATCCATTATGCTAGTAAAACTCTGGACAGTGCCCAATGAAATTATGCTACCACTGAAAAAGAATTTTTAGCAGTTGTGTTTGCTTGTGATCAATTTAGATCTTATATTGTTGATTCCAAAGTCATTGTTCACACTGATCATGCTGCTATAAAATACCTTATGGAAAAGAAAGATGTTAAACCTAGACTCATTAGGTGGGTTCTTTTGCTCCAAGAATTTGACCTACACATCGTTGATAGGAAAGGAGTCGAGAACCCCGTAGTTGATAACTTGTCCAGGTTAGAAAATATTCTTGATGACCCACTACCTATTGATGATAGTTTCCCTGACGAACAGCTAGCCGCAATAAGTGTCTCACAACACACACCTTGGTATGCTGATTATGCTAATTACATTGTCGCTAAATATATACCACCTAGCTTTACGTATCAACAAAAGAGAAAAAAATTCTATGACTTGACACATTACTTTTGGGATGACCCACATCTTTATAAAGAAGGAGTAGATGGTATTATTAGATGTTGTGTACCTGAGCATGAACAAGAACAAATCCTATGGAAATGTCATTCCAAAGCTTATGGAGGACATCATGCGGGAGATAGAACTGCTCATAAGGTATTGCAATCTGGTTTTTATTGGCCTACTCTCCTCAAGGATGCTCGTAAGTTTGTCTTGTCTTGTGATGAATGTCAAAGAATTGGTAATATCGGTAAGCGTCAGGAAATGCCTATGAATTATTCACTTGTTGTTGAACCATTTGACGTTTGGGGTTTTGATTATATGGGACCTTTTCCTTCCTCCAATGGTACACTCATATTTTGGTTGCGGTTGATTATGTCACTAAGTGGGTAGAAGCTATTCCAACTAGTAGTGCCGATCACCACACCTCCATTAAAATGCTTAAAGAGGTTATCTTCCCGAGGTTTGGAGTCCCTAGATATTTAATGACCGATGGTGGTTCACACTTTATCCATGGTGCCTTCCGTAAGATGCTTGCTAAATATGATGTTAACCATAGAATTGCATCACCCTACAATCCTCAATCTAGTGGTCAAGTTGAACTTAGCAATAGAGAAATAAAATTAATATTACAAAAAACTGTCAATAGGTCTCAAAAGAATTGGTCTAAGAAATTAGATGATGCACTTTGGGCCTATAGAACAGCTTATAAAAATCCTATGGGTATGTCTCCATATAAAATGGTATATGGGAAAGCTTGTCATTTGCCTTTAGAACTATAACACAAAGCATTTTGGGCAATTAAAGAACTCAACTATGATTTCAAACTTGCCGGTGAAAAGAGGCTATTTGACATTAGCTCACTAGATGAATGGAGAAACCAAGCCTATGAAAATGCCAAGCTATTCAAAGAGAAAGTAAAAAGATGGCATGACAAAAGAATCCAAAAGCGGGAATTCAAAATAGGAGATTATGTTATTTTGTTCAACTCTCGTTTAAGATTTTTTGCAGGAAAGCTTCTCTCGAAATGGGAAGGACCATATATTATCGAAGAGGTTTATCGATCTGGAGCTATCAAGATTAATAACGCCGAAGGTACTAACCCGAAGGTAGTCAATGGACAAAGAATTAAGCATTATATCTCAGGTACGCCTATTAACGTTGAAATCAATGTTATCCAAACCATGACACCAGAGGAACACATAAAAGAAACCTCTTGGAACACTCCAGATTATTTAAATAGGAGGTACGTGATACGGTAAGTAAACGGACTCCGAAAAATCCGCAGAAATATTTTTTATCAGTTTTGAAATATTTTAGAATTTTGGAAATAAAAAATAAACCAGAAGGTGATCGAGGTGAGCACGATACACCAGGGAGCGCCAGGCACCCCTGGGCGCGCCCTGGTGGGTTGTGCCCACCTCGGATGCTTTCCCGACTCCATTTTCCTTCCAAATACTTGTTTCCCAAGAATAAAAATTCTCTATATATACCCCCGACTGTTTTGACGACCGCATCGCAGAAAAATCCTCTCTTCTTGTTTCTTGTTGTTTTCCCATCAGATATGTCAAGTTAGGCATCATGTCTGCTTCCTCTTCTAACAACGTGGGAGAAGATGCCTGGCTAATGAAGATAGAGTTGAAGAGGGAGGAGACGGAGGAAGCTAACAAGGAGGAGAAGGACAAGGAGGCTATGGTGGATCATCTCCCTAAAGTAGATCAATTCATGCCAGCAAAGGAGGGAGAGGAAGAAGATATCCTTCAACCTTATTACAGTCATCTCACCCCTATTGAAATCGAAGCCTTTAGAGCTTTCGAAGCGGTTCGTGTTCAGAATAAATTTCTCATATGTGAAAATATCTTACTGCAAGAACACATCAATAACCTTAGGTGGGTCATCCGCAAATTGGAGAATCTTTTGAAGCTAAAGTGTGACATCATATCACCTCCACCTTCTTCATCACCACCACCAAAGGAGACTTGAGCACACGGGTGGAAGTTATATAATAAAGTTTAGTTTCAGTTTTTGCCTCTTTACTTTCTTGTTGCAATCGAATAAAGGAAAAGAAATAAATGAAAAGAATCATATGCTAATCTTATGGTGATTAATGACATCACATAAGGAAAGGTATAAGTAGTAAAATTTATTGGAGATTGATAAACATAGCATTGGTCAATGATGCAATTCATGAAAGAATTAATAAAGGAAGAGAAGATTCACATGCAAATACACTATCTTGGACATCTTTTATGATTGTGAGCCCCCATCAAATATTATATGTCAAAATTGTTGACGTTGGACGAGGAAGACAACGTAATGATTTATGTTTGTTCATATCCACATAGAAGTTATATTGTCATAGATCCTTTAACATGTGGTGCTTGCCCAATATCTTTGCTAGCCAAAAATTCCGCACTAAGTAGAGATACTACTTGTGCATCCAAAAACCCAAACCAAACTCTTTCTTTGAGTGTCCACCATACCTACCTATGGATCGAGAAAGATCCTTCAAGTAAGTTGTCATCGGTGCAACAACGCAATAAAAATTGCTTCTAAAAGTGCTTTGATCAATTAGTGTAAGAGAAAATTGATCGTTATACGAACTTATGATGGCAAAGTAATAAAAGCGATGGACTGCATAATAAAGGTTGCTATCATAGGGGGCAATATAGCGTGACGTTCTTTTACATTAAGGGATTGGGCATACAAACCAATAAGCGCATGACAACCTCTGCTTCCCTCTGCGAAGGGCCTATCTTTTACTTTTATGCATTTACTTTTATGCAAGAGTCAAATTATTCTTCCCTATTCCTTTTACTTTTTCTTTTGCAAGCATCATGTGGTGAGGAAAGATCTAGGCACATATATCCAGTTGGATATGGGTAAGCATGAGTTATTATTGTTGACATCACCCTTGGGGTGAGTGAGTTGGGAGACGAAAATATAAGCCCCTATCTTCCTACGTGTCCGGTTGAAACTTTTTGTTCATGGGTATGCCGTGAGCGTTAGCAAATATAGAAGACTAAATGATGCTTGAGTATGTGGACTTGCCAAAAGGCTCATACATGAGACCCTTCCTGAAAACATGATGAATTGTAGTTGCAAAGTTGACTGAGAACATAGTTTGTTGGTTCCCAATAAGGTTTATGCTTCATACTTCTTTGTTGTGATGAATTGTTACTTGTTCATGAGAAGCTTTATAATAAAAATGTATTGAAATAAGTTCTTATGTTAGAGTTTGTTGCTGCTATGTTAATAAGCATGATGCTTCTATGTCCGTATTTTGTTTTTATCGACACCTCTCTCTCAAACCATGTGGACATGCTTTTCGATATTGGCTTTCGCTTGAGAACAAGCGAGGTCTGAGCTTGGGGGAGTTGATATTTCCATTTTGCATCATGATTTCCTCCTATTATTTAATTTGTTTGTTGAATAATAAGGCTTTGGGGAGTGATTCTAATGTCTTTTCTCTCATAATATGCAAGGTTTACACATGGAGGGAGAATACCAGCAGCTGGAATTCTGGACCCAAGAAAAGCACGTCAGAGATACCTATTCTGCACAACTACAAGGAAGCTAAAACTTTGCGGAGATTATTTTTGCATTTAATAAAAAATACTGGAGCTGAAAACTACCGGAGGGGGCATCCCAGGTGGGCACAACCCACCAGGGCGCGCCAGGCCCCCCTGGGCGCGCCCTGATGGGTTGTGCTCAGCCTGGCCCACCTCCGGTGCCCATCTTCTGGTATAACGTCACTTTTTACCTAGAAAAAATCAGAGGAGGACTTTCGGGACGATGTGCCACCGCCTCGAGGTGGAACTTGGGCAGGAGCACTTTTGCCATCCGGCGGAGCGATTCCACCGGGGGAACTTCCCTCCCGGAGGGGGAAATCGAAGCTATCGTCATCACCAACACTCCTCTCATCTTTGGGAGGCCAATCTTCATCAACATCTTCAACAGCACCATCTCCTCTCAAACCCTAGTTCATCTCTTGTGTTCAATCTTTGTACCGGAACCTCAGATTGGTACCTGTGGATGACTAGTAGTGTTGATTACCTTGCGTAGTTGACTACTATATGGTTTATTTGGTGGAAGATTATATGTTCAGATCCATTATGCTATTCAATACTCCTCTGATCTTGAGAATGATTATTATTTGTGAGTAGTTACCTTTGTTCTTGAGGTCACGGGAGAAGTCATGTTGCGAGTAATCATGTGAATTTGATATGTGTTCGATATTTTGATGATATGTATGTTGTGATTCCCTTAGTGGTGTCATGTGAACGTCGACTACATGACATTTCACCATTCATGGGCCTAAGGAAAGGCATTGTGGAGTAGTTATTAGATGATGGGTTGCTAGAGTGACAGAAGCTTAAACCCTAGTTTATGCGCTACTTCGTAAGGGGCTGATTTGGATCCACATGTTTAATGCTATGGTTAGACTTTGTCTTAATACTTTTATCGTAGTTGTGGATGCTTGCGAGGGGGTTAATCATAAGTAGGTTGTTAGTTCAAGTAAGAACAGCACCTTAGCACCGGTCCACCCACATATCAAATTATCAACGTAGCGAACACGAATCAAACCAACATGATAAAAGTGACAAGACGAAATTCCCGTGCACCCTCAAGAACACTTTGCCTATTACTAGTGATTGTTCTGGCCTATCCTTTGCCTCAAAAGGATTGGGCTACCTTGCTGCATCTTGTTTACCGTTACCGTTACTTGCTCATTACCAATTACCTTACTATCAAACTATCCGTTACCTACAATTTCAGTGCTTGCAGAAATTACCTTGCTGAAAACCGCTTGTCATTTCCTTCTGCTCCTCGTTGGGTTCGACACTCTTACTTATTGAAAGGACTACGATTGATCCCCTATACTTGTGGGTCATCACACATGGATCTGAATGTTGCTGATCCATTGACTAAACGTCTTCCATTGGAAAAACATGATCAACACCAAAACTCTATGGGTGTTAGATTCATTACCATGTGAGGGAGTCCTGGTTTAAGGGGTCCTCGGGAGGTTGACCTATTGCTTATGGGCCGGACTATATGGGCCACTTGCCGAATACTAGATGGATTGAAGACCCTGTCTCCAGGAAGGAAGCTTCGAGAATCGTGGCTTGACCTCCACGTTTGGAGTAGTGAATAGGCATGTTTATCCCTTCGACGTGTAACCGACCATGTGTAAACCCTAGGTACCCTCGGCGTCTATATAAGCCAGAGGGTTTTAGGTTGTAGGCCAAGAGAACTCATCTAGGGTTTTAGTCATACGATCTCGTGGTAGATCAACTCTGTAATACCTATATCATCAATATAATCAAGCAGGACGTAGGGTATTACCTCCATAGGAGGGCCCGGACCTGGGTAAAACCTTCTCCCCTTCGTCTCCTGTTACCATCGATCCTAGTCTCACGGCTCGGGACCCCCTACCCGAGATCCACAGGTTTTGACACCGACATTGGTGCTTTCATTGAGAGTTCCGCTGTGATCGCCAGAAGGAATCGATGGCTCGCCTTGTCATCAACGAAGAGGTCCGCAATACGGGCACTTTCGTCCCCGGACAGATCTTCGCTTTCGGCAGCATTGTGCTGCATGCCGACCCGACGGCCATCTAGGCCGTGTCGGAAGTTTCGCCCCCAATCAAGAGGTCAGATTCGGGAACTTAGAATTCTCCGTAGATTCTCGGGGCGATCTATCGCTAACCGGGCTCGCAGTCTCACCTGTCGCGCCCAAAGACTCTGAAGCTTTAATCTCATATCCGTCTTTCGGCTCCGCTCACGGGATCTACCCCGGCGAGGGCCCCACTCTGAGTCCGGACCCGGTCATAGTGCCAGATGTCCGGACATCTGTTCCTGCCGAACACTCTCCCTGCACGGACGCATCGGAGGTTCGCTCCGGAAGCTCCGGGAAGACCGACCCGATAGAGCTCTCGATACTCAACGAGGCTCTAGATCAGATCTCGTCGATGAAGATTACCGATGACCCAACCCCGATCTATGCTCGGACCGGGCTGGGGACGGGTCAGGACGAATTTTTTGTCCCACCCACCCCCCACTTCGTAGCCACTGTCGAGGATTTAACCGACATGTTGGACTACGCCTCTGATAAGGCAGATTACATGGATGATGAGGATCACGCCCTCACCCCCATTAACATCGGGCGATGGACTGCCACCTCCACGTACGACGTCTACATGGTGGACACTCCGAGAAACGATGGCGACAAATCGGATGATGCGCCATCAAGACGCCGAAAGCCGCATAAACGGTCAAAAGGAAAAAAGGGAAGAAAAGCTACCGATGGCACCGGGGACGGAGACACCCCGGAAGACCTCGGCGATCCCGAAATCCCCGAACACCCATTAGAGGGTCAGGAGAAGCCCGAAGAACGTCACAACCCCGATGATCCAGATGATCCCGAGGACGACGACTACCTCCGCTCTATCGAGGGGGAGGACAATGCGGAAGCCGATGACTTCGCCATCCCCGACAATACTGCAGATCAGGAACTGTTTAGGCAACAACTCATATCCACGGCTCGCAGCCTGAAAGCAAAAGAGCAGCAGCTCAAAGCCAAACAAGACGACCTCAACGACCGATGGACGAGAGTCCTCTCAGCTGAGGAAGGATACGGCACCGGTCTATCGGACCAACCCAAGAGCTATCCACGCAAAAGGTTGCTGCCACAATTCGATGACGAGCTCACTGATACGCCGTCTCCCAAGCATAGCCCATACGACAAGCCAGACCGCCCTCCTCGAGGATGAGACAGGACGGCTGACGATACCGGCTATAGGCCGACGATACCCCGTAGACGGGGAAAGGAGCCACTAGAGCCCGATGACAGGTTCGACCTGCGACACGACCTGGACCACAGAGCAGGTCGTACGCGATCCATCTACGGATCCAGAGGATACTCACCCGATAGACGGGAAGGGTACCGGCCTTGGTTCGACCGCGACAATGAAGATTGGGAACGAACCTGAGCGAGGACAGACACCAATCACCGGCGCATCATAGCTCGGGTTAGAGGCGCTCCCCACCCACTGTGCTTCACGGACGAGGTGATGCGGCATCAGTTCCCGGAAGGGTTTAAACCCATAAACATAGAGCAATACGATGGGACAACTGACCCAACCGTATGGATCGAGGATTTCCTCCTCCACATCCACATGGCACGAGGAGATGACCTCCATGCCATCAAGTACTTACCCCTGAAGCTCAAGGGGCCAGCTCGGCACTGGTTAAATAGCCTCCCCGAAAGCTCCATTGGGTGTTGGGAGGACCTGGAAGAGGCATTCCGATCTAACTTCCAGGGCACTTATGTCCGGCCGCCGGACTCCTCCGATCTGAGCAACGTCGTCCAGAAGCCAGGAGAGTCTGCACGGCTATTCTGGAATCGTTTCTTGACTAAGAAAAACCAGATCGTGCACTGCCCGGATGCCGAAGCAATAGCCTCTTTCAGGCACAATATTCAGGATGAATGGCTGGCTCGTTAGCTCGGCCAGGATAAACGAAGGACAATGTCCGCCCTCACATCACTCATGACCCGCTTTTGCGCGGGCGAGGATAACTGGCTAGCTAGACGTAGCCACAACCCCGAAGACCCCGGAACCTCCAAAGTTCGGGATGGAAATGGGAAACCAAAGCGCAACAAGAACAAGCGCCGGCACAATAATAGTGATGCCGATGACACGGCTGTTAACGCCGGCTTCCGCAATTCCTGGCCTGGGCAGCGGAAGAAGCCTCCTAAAGGCAAACACGACGGACCCACCCCGCTGGACAAGATCCTGGAGAGGCCCTGCCAGATCCACGGCACTCAAGAGAAGACCGCCAATGACACCAACCGTAACTGTTGGGTCTTCAAACAGGCCGGCAAACTCGCATCCGAGGACCAAGGCAAGAGCCCACGCAACGAGGACGACGACGAACCCCGTGGTCCGATCGGTGGCGGACAAAAGAAATTTCCTCCAGAGGTAAAAACAGTAAACATGATATACGCCACCCATATACCCAAAAAGGAGAGGAAGCGCGCCCTTCGGGACGTCTACGCCATAGAGCATGTAGCCCCGAAGTATAACCCATGGTCGGCATACCCGATCACCTTCGATCAACGTGACCATCCGACCAGTATCCGTCATGGGGGTTCGTCCGCACTCGTCTTAGACCCGATCATAGAGGGGTACCACCTCACTAAAGTACTAATGGACGGGGGAACTAGCCTCAATCTGATTTACTCAGATACGGTGAAAAAGATGGCCATAGATCCGTCAAGGATCAAGCCCAGTAACACTACCTTCAAAGGAATGATACCAGGCGTCGAAGCCCCGTGCACAGGCTCTGTAAGCCTGGAAGTAGTGTTCGGCTCGCCCGATAACTTTCGAAGCGAGGACTTGATCTTCGACATCGTACGTTTCCGCGGCGGCTATCACGCCCTGCTCGGCCGTATATCGTTCGCTCGTTTTAACGCCGTCCCGCACTACACATACCTCAAGCTCAAGATGCCCGGCCCTAGGGGGGTCATTACTGTCAATGGCAATACAGAGCGCTCCCTCCGAACTGAGGAACATGCGTTGGCCCTGGCGGCCGAATTCCATTACTCCGATGATTGGCAAGTGCCGACCACTGCCATAAAGGCACCCAAGGCTGGGAAGCGAGCTAGGTCTCAATCCGAAGTACCAGAACCTTCCTCTCCCCATAAATAGGGACTCGCCCCCCCATCGCACGGCCCTAGAACCAGCAAAGTACGTGCCAAGGAGGCACAACTTCGCGCTCAAAATTCCATGGGCAGCGGTGGGGAAAAAATTAATAAAGGGTAGGCGTTCGGCTGGACCGAACTATTACCATCAACACGTCTTCGGACATACTACAGGTACCATAAAGTGCCTGCTAAGGCGTCAAGCTCATCCATACTCCGGCGACTTCTCAAGACTCTTTCGTCAAGGTCCGTTCGCCGAACAGCAAAACCCATGTACACCTCCTTAGGTGACGTAGGAGCGAATAAGCGACAGGGCACATCGAGGACGTCAGGTCACCCATAGAAGGCCCTTGGTACAACCCCTCCTGTAAGGTTTATATTTCATTTTTAATACCTGTAAACAGTTGTATCGGCAGTTCGAATAATAAGAGTTGATGAGTAAAATACAGATGTATCTCGCATGATTGTTTCGCTGTTTTTGGCACACTCTCTATTTTCCCTCTCTTCTTGCGAACCTGTTTGGTATACTATATGATGCAACCGGCTAATAGGCCGGGGGCTCGAACTAAAAGAAAATCGCCTTAAGCACAACTGATTTTTGCGTTGGGAGTCTTGGAATTCCGCTTTATATGCATTGGTTCCGAACTATGTCTTGGGTCAATAGTTGGGTTGCCCGGCTCCTGTGCTTGCCCCTTTATGTTCCGCTCGTTCGGCTAAAAGGGCAAAGGGAGAACCGCTGCGATTGTGCTTCTAGCTAGCCTGGTCAAGCACCTCAGCGGAGAAAGCCAAAAACTGACTGTCATGGTATGCGAGAACTGGTCTGCGAATCCGAGCTTGACTAAATCTCGTCAGAGGTTAATTCGTGTCATACGATGGGTTTGATATTAGTACAAACCACGTGATTTAGGCTTCGGCCATGGCTCATCCGAACATCACAAACACCTGGGGGCTAGTCATCAGCCCCCCGCACTCCTTTCTCGCGCCCCTACGGCTAAGTGAAAGCAATAAAGCATTATGGTCCGATTGCCTTGTCCTCCCCACACTACCGCCTTCGGGTACCGATAGTTCGGCTAAGGGTCACAGTGCGTTGGCAGAGACACCCCGCGTAGTATCTACATGGGGGCTGAAGCCGACGACTCGCCGCTTTCAGTATTAACGGCCACAAAGGAGTTATAAAGGATGCAAAACATATAAGACATGATAAGCCATACATCTTAAATATAAACGCGTTAAAGAGTCTTCGGACATATTACAACGCCTTTACTCATACACATCTTCTCTTGAACATTGCGCCTCTATTGCCCGAGCACCCTCCATTACGCCGGAGAAGTACAGCTCTGGGCGCCTATGCTCTTTCCCGGTAGGCGGAGGAGCGGTGGCTATCTTCATTGGATCCAGCCCCGGCCAGTGCACCTTGGCCTTCGCAAAGGTCATCCGAGCTCCCTCGATACAGGAAGATCGCCTTAGCGCGTCGATCCGGGGCGAGGCGTCGCTCAGCTTCTGCACCAGGCCGAAGTAGCTGCCCGGCAGTGGCTCGTTGGGCCATAGCCGGATGAAGAGATCCTTCATGGCCAGCTCCGCCATCCGGTGTAGCTCCGTCAGCTATTTCAGCTGCTCGATAAGGAGAGGAGAGCGCTCGGGGGCTTCAAACTGCGCCCAAAATAGTCGAGCTTCATCTCCTTCTCCCCGCGAAGCATAGAACTGCTTCGCGTCCGCTGTGCTCTTCTGGAGGTCCGAGCAGGCGCCTGAGGAATGCCATACTTGGGTAAGCAACTCGAACTTGCTATCCCCAAAGATACACTGCAATGAATACGGCTTACCATCCATGATAGCTTTGGCCTGGTTGACCTCCTCTTCAAAAGACCGCCTATCCACCCGCTCCTTTTGGAGATTGGTTTTCAGGGTGGATAGTTTGGCGGCCTGCTCCTTGCCCTTCCGCTCCAGGTCCTCGCACTTTTGCCCGGCGTCCTTGAGCTCCTGTTGGATTTCCTCCACCCGAGCCTCGTGCTTGTCGCTGGTGGCTCTTAGGGCGGAGAGCGCGGTAGCCGCTTCTTTGGCCGCCGCCTTCTCCACCGCAGCCTCCTGCTTCGCCTTCTCAAGCTCGGCCTTGAGCTTCTCAATCTCCTTCGCCGAGGCTGCGTAAGCATCGACTTATATCAAGAAACCGTGTTGATAGTATAGTAATGAAGAGTTTTGAATACTCTAATTCGGCTTACCTTGCGCCTCGTCGAATCTCTTGTTTAGAGCGTCAAGCTCGTCTTCGGAGCTCTTGAGCTTCCGATTTAGCTCCTCTAGCTCGGCAGCGTTAGTAGCCGCTGCCGTTGACGAAGCCTGTAATAACCAAAATCATATACCGTTACAGGGGTTTACAACCTCCGAACTGTCATTAAAATGATCCTGTGTCCGGTCCTCTTAAGGGCTGATAGAACGATCCGAACACATATTGTCCTATGCACAGTTCGGATAAGGATCTATGTTTGACCCCCAGGTAAGTTTTTTCAAACTCACCTAGGGCTCGGGGGCTGCCATGTATATAATCATAACTCACAGAAAATAATATTTCACAAAATAGAGCATTACATGGCTTACCTGGAAACCCGTCAGGAGACCATTGAAGCCCTCCTTCAGTTCGTGGTCTACGGACTGAATGCTTTGCAATACCGCACCCATAAGGGTGCGGTGCTCCCCGGAGATGGAGGCGCTTGACAGAGCCTCCCCCATAGCCGGCCACCCATCGGTCGGTGGCGCCGGTGGGGATCGGTTGACCCGATCTTCAACCGGAGATTGAACCGGTACCTCTGGAGGCATGGTGCGCTCTGGAGACCGCCTTGGAGGTGACTGGACATCTTCTCGTCCGGTCTCCTCAGCATCCGGGAGGGGCCTCTCCCCCGGGTCTTCGGCGGCCGAGGTGTTAGGCTCGGCCATGACATCGTCGCCCCCGCCTCCGGTGCCTAGCTCCAGAGGAGCCTGTTGGGATGGCACCTCCGCGGCGTCCTTCGTGGCGCCCGGAGGAGAGTGGTGCGACGCGGTCCTGCTCTCCGCTAGATCGGCAGGTGGGGTCTCCCCATCCGAAACTTGATCGGTGGGGAGAACACGTGGGGGGCTGCAAGACAATAGGCATTCGCATGTCAGTAACATTCTAAACTAAGCATTAATAGCTCAGGAGGTCTTCGGATCTTTACCTTCGAGGTGGGGGCTTGACCCTGAGGTTTCTTCGTGGAACCCTCTCGAAGTCCTCGGACTCAGTATCCGAGTCCGAGCTGTCACCGGACAGGGTACCTGTGTCCGGCGCGCTTTCTTCTGGGCGGGAGGAAGCACATCCTCTGAGGCGTCCGATGACGCCGCCCTCTTTCCTGAGAGGGGGGAATCGCCTCCCCCTCAGCCTCATGCTCCTCCTCTTGATTTGAGGAGGCGTGGGTTTCTTCGGACATAGCCCCTGGCTGGTCCCTGTTGCGCAGGCCTGTTCGGCCTAACTTCTTCTTTTCCTTCTTCTCTGGCGCCTTGTAAGGCGCCATGACGAGCATCTCTGACAGTAGCTGGGACTTAGGGTCTTCGGGCTGTGGAGCCGGGCACTTGATGCCCGTGGCCTTGCTTAGCCATTCCTGCGGAAGTGATCGGAAAGGACTTAGTTTTTCTTCGGGAAGATAAAAGCCGATCTAATAGAACTATGTCATGCCTCGGAAGGGAGCCTATCGGTGCGTAAGCCCTGGTCCTCCCTCTTGGTCGGCCAGTTCTCTTGCGCCTTGAACAGCGCCTTCCACAGCTTCTCCCGTGTGGTGCAGAAGAGTTGACGGATCGTCGGATCGTCGTCAGTCCGATAATTCCACATGAGCTCCGGCACTGGCTTGGGAGGATGCGCCGCCGAAGCATAACCTGGACCACGTTGGTCAGCCCGACTCTCTCCTTGATCATGGAGGTGATGCCCCTCTGCAGGTCATCCACCTCTGTGTCCGACCCCCAGTCGAGGCCCTTTCGGACCCATGAGGTCAATCTGGCCAGGGGGCCGGACCTGAATTCGGCAGGAACAGTTCCGCCCTCCTCCCTTGGCTCGGTGATGTAAAACCACTCTTTTTGCCAAGTCTTGATGGTGTCAATGAAGGTGCCGGATGGCCATACTGCACAAGGGAGCTTGCCGATGACCGCCCCGCCACAGTCCGCATGTGCGCCGGCGACACACTTCGTCTTAATGTTGAAGATCTTGAGCCACAGTCCGAAGTGTGGTTCGACTCGCAAGAAAGCCTCGCAGACGATGATGAAGGCCGATATATGCATGAAAGAGTTCGGCGGGAGGTCGTGGAAGTCGAGGCCGTAGAAGAACATGAGGCCCCTCACGAAGGGGTGGAGCGGGAAGCTCGGTCCTCGGATGAAATGAGGGATGAAGACCACCCTCTTGCCTGGTTTGGGGGTGGGGATCACCTGGCCCTCCTCCGCGGCGCGGTGGAATATGTTGGCGGGGAGGTACCCGGCCTCCTTGAGGTCCCGGATGTCCTGGTCTGTGACTGAGGAAGCCTCCCACTTGCCGCTAGAGCCTGAGCCGGCCATGGCTGAGCTTGGAGGAGGAATGGGTGGAAAACCTAGATCTGGGCTCTGGAGGCTCAGTAGATTGGGGAAGCAGGGGTGCGAATGGGAAGTGCAGATAAGCCTTGGGGTTTTCTTCCCCTTTTATTGGGCTTGTTGTTGTTTAGCCTCCCTTCACTGCGCCGTGAATCCCTCCGCTTCCCGAGACGTGTGTGCCATTATACGCGCATGATTAAACATATCCCGTGTAAAACGGGGCACGATCTGGGCATTGATGGATCGTGCTGGTGAAAACAGCCTCGAACCGCGAATCGAGTCTTTACGACTGGTCTGGTGGTCGTGGTGGGTCGTGACCTTTCATCTGTAAGGTTGTCAGAGAGCACTATTGACTCCCTGACATTTGGCCTTCAAGGCCGAATTATTCCTGATGTTCGAACGATCTATGATCGGAAAAAATTACACGTCGTCGGAGGCCGAGCTAAACTCGGCCGATCATTGTTCGGAGAAAGGAACTCGCCTCGCAAGCCGAAGACTCTGATCATTTGAAGCAGCTGGAGCTTGGACCCTAGGCGTTGGAGGCTAGTTCGGGGGCTACTGAGGGAGTCCTGGTTTAAGGGGTCCTCGGGAGGTCGACCTATTGCTTATGGGCCGGACTATATGGGCCACTTGCCGAATACTAGATGGATTGAAGACCCTGTCTCCAGGAAGGAAGCTTCGAGAATCGTGGCTTGACCTCCACGTTTGGAGTAGTGAATAGGCATGTTTATCCCTTCGATGTGTAATCGACCATGTGTAAACCCTAGGTACCCTCGGCGTCTATATAAGCCAGAGGGTTTTAGGTTGTAGGCCAAGAGAACTCATCTAGGGTTTTAGTCATACGATCTCGTGGTAGATCAACTCTGTAATACCTATATCATCAATATAATCAAGCAGGACATAGGGTATTACCCCCATAGGAGGGCCCGAACCTGGTTAAAACCTTGTCCCCTTCGTCTCCTGTTACCATCGATCCTAGTCTCATGGCTCGGAACCCCCTACCCGAGATCCGCCGGTTTTGACACCGACACCATGTAATACTAGATTATTGACTCTAGTGCAGGTGGGAGACTGTTGGAAATATTTCCTAGAGGCAATAATAAAGTGGTTATTATTATATTTCCTTGTTCATGATAATCATTTATTATCCATGCTATAATTGTATTTATTGGAAACTCAAATACATGTGTGGGTACATAGACAACAACATGTCCCTAGTGATCCTCTACCGGACTAGCTCGTTGATCAAAGATGACCATGGTTTCCTGGTCATAGACATGAGTTGTCATTTGATAACGGGATCACATAATTAGGAGAATGATGTGATGGACAAGACCCAAACTATGAACATAGCATATGATCGTGTCAAGTTTATTGCTATCGTTTTCTACATGTCAAGTATCTGCTCCTATGACCATGAGATCATGCAACTCACTGACACCGGAAGAGTACCTTGTGTGTATCAAACATTGCAAAGTAACTGGGTGACTATAAAGATGCTCTACAGGTATCTCCGAAGATGTCTTTTGAGTTGGCATGGATCAAGACTGGGATTTGTTACTCCGTATGACAGAGAGGTATCTCACGGCCCACTCAGTAATACAACATCATAATGAGCTTGCAAGCAATGTGACTAAGAAATTAGCCACGGGATCTTGTATTGTGGAATGACTAAAGACACTTGCTGGTAACGTGATTGAGCTAGGTATGGAGATGCCGACGATCGAATCTCGGGCAAGTAACATACCGATGAACAAAGGGAACTGCGTACGGGATTGACTGAATCCTTGACATCGAGGTTCGACCGCTAAAGATCTTCGTAGAATATGTAGGAACCAATATGGACATCCAGGTCCCGCTATTGGTTATTGACCATGGAGGTGTCTCGGTCATGTCTACATAGTTCTCGAACCTGTAGGGTCTACACACTTAACATTTGGTGACGATCTAAGTATAGTCGAGTTATTATGTTGGTGACCGAAGGTTGTTCAGAGTCTCGGATGAGATCCCGGACGTGACGAGCAACTCTGGAATGGTCCGAAGGTGAAGATTGATATATAGGACGAAGGATATTGGAGTCCGGAGGTGTTCCGGGGATTCGACAGAGAATCGAAAGGGGTTTCGGGGGGCCCCGACAAGAGTTGGGGGGCCTCATGGGCCAAGGAGAGGGGGCGCACCAGCCCACTAGGGGGCTCGGCGCCACCAAAACCCTAGCCCAATTTGGCCAGGAGGGCAGCCGCACCCCCTAGGGTCGCCGCCCCCTTTACTTGGGAGGCAAGGCACCTTGGGGGGCACCCTAACCCTGGCCGCACCCCTTGTGGCCGCCGACCCCTTGGGGGAAACCCTAGGGCGACCCCTCCTCTCTTCCCGCTATATATAGAGAGGGAGAAAGAGGGCAACCGCACCCCAACTTGCTACGGCGCAGCCCCTCCTCTCCCTCATAGCTATTCTCCTCTCCATAGACGCACGGCGAAGCGCTGCTGAGATTCCTCCACCACCACCTCACCACGCCGTCGTGCTGCCGGAGGACTCGAGCTACTACTTCACCATCGCTCGCTAGATCAACAAGGCGAAGGCGTCATCAAGCCGTATGTGTGTTGAACGCGGAGGTGTCGTCCGTTCGGCACTTGATCGGGAGTACGTGGGACGGATCGTGATTGGATCGTGAAGACGTTCGACTACATCAACTGCGTTTCTTAACGCTTCCACTTAGCGATCTACAAGGGTATGTAGATGCAATCTCTCCTCTCATAGATGTTCATATCCTTGATCGATCTTCGTGAGCGTAGGAAAATTTTTGTTTCCCATGTAATGTTCCCCAACACATTATAGCTTCGTAATCTCTCCGATCTATTGAAATAGTTTGGCCAACTAGAATGATATTTCTTCAATGAGAGGGGTGCGTTGTAGTGGGTTCAATCTGGCGGTGCTCTATATCCAAGTGACAGAACGGGACAAGACACACCTTTGTATTGCTTCCACTAAGGATAAAATGATGGGGTTAGTTCATATTAATTGAATTCTCTTTGTCTACATCATGTCATCGTTCTCCAAGCATTACTCTGTTTTACTTACTACTCTAGATGCATGATGGATAGCGGTTGATGGGTGGAGTAATAGTAATAGGTGCAGGCAGGAGTCGGCCTATTTACTTATGGACTTGATGCCTATATATACATGATCATTGCCATGAATAAAGATTGCATAACTATCTGCTTTTCTATCAATTGCCCAATAGTAATTTGTTTACCCACCGTATGCCTACTACATGAGAGATGCCACTAGAGAACACTACGGCCCCCGGGTCTATCCTCTTATAAGTTCCCAAACGCATTCAATACCTTACTGCCATTTACTTTGTTTTATTTTATTTTCCAATTTACAATTATCTACTATCATCTACACATCTCACTTGCTTGCAAATAACGAGATCAAGGGGATTGACAACCCTCTTGCCGCGTTCGGTCCAAGTGTGTGCTCTTTTGTGTGCAGCCGCTGAAGACGGTTGATGACCGATATTCCTATTGGTTCGATAAACCTTGGTTCTTAACTAAGGGAAATACTTACCCGCATTGTGTTGCATCACCCGTTCCTCTTCACGGAAAACCCAACGCACATCACAAGCACCATGAAGGATTTCTGGCGCCATTGCCGGTGAATATCATCATCAACTATCAAGTAAATTCACACAAATTATCATTCACTTGTTCTTCTTTTTATTTGCTGTTATATTTTTTTGCATTATAAAAATCAAAAATACAAAAGTATTTATCTTTGCTTGTCGCTAGTTTACTTTGTCGCTTGCTAGTTTACTTGTCCTGCTTGATACTTTGCTTGCTTGGTCACCATGTCTCAAGATACTACTAAGTTGTGTGACTTCTCAAATACTAATAAAAATGATTTTATTAGTGCTTCTATACCACCCACCACTAGTGCGGAGGCTTTTGATATTAATACTGCATTGCTGAATCTTGTGATGAAAGATCAATTTTCGGGAAGTCCTAATGAGGATCCCGCTGCTCATCTTAATACTTTTGTGGAACTTTGTGATATGCAAAACAAAAAGGATATGGATAATGATATTGTGAAATTAAAATTGTTTTCTTTTTCACTAATAGATAAAGCTAAGGCTTGGTTTTCATCTTTACCATGTAATAGTATTGGAATATGGGATAAGTGTAAAGATACTTTTATTGCCAAGTATTTTCCTCCTGCTAAGATCATCTCCCTTAGAAATCAAGTAATAAATTTTAAAAAACATGAGAAATAACATGTTGCACAAGCTTGGGAGAGGATGAAATTGATGATTAGAAATTGCCCTACTTATGGTTTAAACTTATGGATGATTATCCAAAATTTCTATGCTGGACTGAACTTTGTGTCTAGAAATCTTCTAGATTCTGCTGCAGGTGGTACCTTTATGGATGTGACCTTAGGAGAGGCCACCACACTTCTGGACAACATCATGACAAATTACTCTTAATGGCATACCGAAAGAGTTCCAACTGGTAAGAAGGTAAATTCTGTTGAGGAAATCGCTACTTTGAGTGAAAAAGTGGATGCTCTTATGAATATGGTTGCTAGAAAAATACTCATGTTGATCCAAATGATATGCCCTTGTCTACCTTGATTGATCAAAATGATGATGCTATTGATGTGAACTTTATCTCGCGAAACAATTTCAACAACAATGCTTATAGAGGAAATTTCAATGCTAGGCCATATCCCGGTAATTCCTCTAATAATTATGGAAACTCCTATGGAAATTCTACTAAAAATACTAATATGATACCCTTTTATATTGAGAACACAATTAAAGAATTCATTAGTTCTCAAAAGATTTGTAATACTATGGTAGAAGAAAAGTTGCATACAATTGATGCTTTGGCTAAAAACATGGATATAATTGCTCTTGATGTAGAAACTCTTAAAAGTAAAGCTTTGCCACCCAAGCATGATTTTAATGAAACTATTAAATCTATCCAAATATCTATTAATTAAAGTAAGGAGAGGACCGCTAAGTTAAAAGCTAAGCGGGAATTCTTAGAAAAAGCTCTTCCACCCGGTTTTTACCGGAATCATGATGAAGATCCTAAAATGCTTGGCACTTATCCCATTGAATATTTGTTTACTTCTCTGAAATTAAATAATAAAGGGACTAGAGTTGAGTCAACTCTAGCTATAGAGAGTCCCGTTTGCTTGGAGGGTGATGATTCTAATGCTAAAACTGAAAAAAAAGTGGGTTTGGAGAGGTTAAAACTTTAACTAGTGATGTGCCCACTATCTTGGACTACAAGGATTTTAATTATGAGAGATTCTATTTATTAGATTGTATTTCCTTGTTACAATCCATTATTATCTCACCCAATGCTTATGAACAAAATAAAGCTTTTACTAAACATATAGTAGAAGCTATGATAAAAGCTTACAATGAGAAACTTGAGCTAGAAGTTTCCATTCCTGGAAAATTGCATGATGAATGGGAACCTACTATTAAAATGAAGCTTAAAGAATATGAATGCAATTCTTTGTGTGACCATGGTGCTAGTGTTTCAACTATACATAAATCTCTATGTGATGTGCTTGGTCTCACGAATATTCAAGATTGTTCCCTAAACTTGCATCTTGCGGATTCTACCATCAAGAAACCTTTAGGTAGACTAAATGATGTTCTAATCCTTGATAATAGGAATTATGTGCCTGTAGATTTCATTGTGCTTGATATTGAATGCAATCCTACTTGTCTAATAATACTTGGAAGACCCTTTCTACGAACTATAGGTGCAATAATTGACATGAAAGAGGGAAACATTCGATTTGAATTCCCATTGAAGAAAGGGATGGAACACTTCCCTAGAAAGAGAATTAAACCACCTTATGAATCTATCATGAGGGCCACTTATGGCTGGAGTGTCAAAGATGACAACACTTGATCATATGCGTTATGCCTAGCTATGGGCGTAAAACAATAACGCTAGTTGGGAGGCAACCCAATAGTTATCTTATTTTTCTTGTTCTACTTTCTGTTTTTGTGTCATAAAATTATTTTTGCCTCTGTAATGATTGTTTTTTATGTTTTAATTAGTGTTTGTGCAAAGTAAAGCCTTTGGGATGACTCACAAGATGAGTAGAATTGATACGGTGAAAAAATAGAAACTTTGATGTTCAGTGCAGAATTTCTCTGATTTTACTGGAACATCTTTTTGATCTGAAATGTTTACAAAGTATTGGTATAAAAATTATTTAGGTTGTCCTTACTTTTCAGAATTTTTAGATCTTTAAAGACTGTTCGGTTTTAGACAGATTCTGTTTTTGCTTGCATGTTTTCCCTGTTTTGATGATGCCATGGATTATATTGGGCCATATAAATCATGGAGAAGTTATAATACAGTACCTTATGCAATAATATAATATGAAACAATTTACAACATTTCCTAAAGTATTTGATATGTTTATTATACTAACGGATCTCATGAGTTTTTTGTTGAGTTTTGTGTGCTGAAGTTTTCAAGTTTTGGGTGTTATCACAATGGACGAAGAAGCAGCAAGAGCCTAAGCTTGGGGATGCCCAAGGCACCCCAAGGTAATATTCTAGGAAGACTCAAGCGTCTAAGCTTGGGGATGCCCCGGAAGGCATCCCCTCTTTCGTCTCAATCCATCGGTATGTCACTTGGAGCTATATTTTTATTCATCACATGATATGAGTTATGCTTGGAGCGTCATTTGCTTTAGTTTGCTTTTTGTTTCAGTTTCCCACAATCATTGTTTGCTGCACACACCCCATTGAGAGAGACACAATATCATCATAATTTATTAGAATACTCTATGTGCTTCACTTATATCTTTTGAGCTTGGCAGTTGCTCAAGTGCTTCACTTATATCTTTTAGAGCACGGTGGCGTATAGATTTTATAGAAATAATTGCACTCTCATCCTTCACTTATATTTGTTTGAGAGTTAATAAATAGCGACGATAATTTTCATGGGCCATAAGACTAGTCCAAAAATAATAGGTATTCAATGAGTGCATAATCAAAACCACATGTAGCACATAAAAGAGAAATCATGGTTAAATGATAACAATGTGGTAATGTGAAAAAGCATGAGTGCATGATCATTGGTTAATAAAGGTATCGTGAATTAGAGGTTTTTAACTTGATGTTCATCCAATATTTTTATAGCATGGTGATGATGTGTGAACATACTTATTCCTCGTTGAAATCCTAGTGTTTTTTAGGTCGGGGGCGCGCGATGGTTAATTCCTACCAACCTCCTCCCTAGGGGCATGCGAGTAGTGCTTTGCTTCGAGAGAGCTAATAAAATCTTGCAATAAGTATGTGAGTTCTTCATGACTAATATGAATCCATGGATGTACGTACACTCACCTCCACATATTTGCTAGCCTCTTCAGTACCGTGCATTGCCCATTCTCGCCTTGAGGATCGGTGCAGCTTTCGCAGGTGCATCCAAACGCCGTGACATGATACGCTCTGTTGCACATAAGCCTCATTATATCTTACTCAAAACAGACACCATACCTACCTATCATGGCATTCCATAGCCATTCCGACATTTATTGCCATGCAACTTCCACTGTCACATCATATGACTTGCCCTTCCATTGTCATATTGCTTTGCATGATCACATAAGCTGACATAGCATTTGTGGCAAAGCCACCGTTCATCCTTAATATAATACATGTTACGCTTGATCATTGCACATCCTGGTACACTGTAAGAGGCATTCATATAGATTCATACAATTTCTCATGTTGAGTTGTAAGTAAATAAAAGTGTGATGATCATCATTATTAGGGCACTGTCTCAGTGAGGAAAGGATGATGGAGACAATGATTCCCCCACAAGTCGGGATGAGACTCCAGACGAAAAAAAAGAAAAAAAAAGGGGGAGAAAAAGAAAAAGAAAAATAAATAAATAAATGAGAGAAAAGAGAGAAGGTACAGTGCTACTACCTCTTATTCCACACTTGTGCCTCAAAGTGGCACCTTGTTCTTCATATAGAGAGTCTCATGTTTATCACTTCCATATGCTAGTGGGAAATTTTTGTTATAGAACTTGGCTTGTATATTCCAATGATGGGCTTCCTCAAATGCCCGAGGTCTTCATGAGCAATCAAGCTGGATCCACACTCACTTAGCATCCATTGAGATTTCATACACTTATAGCTCTAGTGCATTCGTTGCATAGCAATCCCTACTCCTCGCATTGATATCTATTGATGGGCATCTCCATAGCCCGTTGATACGCCTAGTTGATGCGAGACGTTCTTCTCCAGTTTCACCCCTTTGAAACCTACCACCATATTATATTCCACCTTTATGCTATATCCATGGTTCACGATTATATATTGCGCAAGTAATTAAAAGCTGAAGCACGTTAAAAGGTATGATCCAATTGCCTGACTTGTAAGCATGGTGATTGACATTTGTATTTATGTGGTGAAGACGAAGCCATGCTATTCTTATATGATAAAATGAATAGGGGTGAACATTCTTTTTGGATCGTATACTTTGAAACTTGATGATTATGTTTCTTATGTTTATAATATTACTATGTTGATGTTTATTAATTTATCATTTCTCAATGAACAAACCTGCAATAGATTACATGTTGGGTAGCATGTCACATCAAAAAATCTTGTTTTTACCATTTACCTACTCGAGGACGAGCAGGAATTAAGCTTGGGGATACTGATACATCTCCAACGTATCTATAATTTTTTATTGTTCCATGCTATTATATTATCATTCTAGGATACTTTTTGCGTGTTCATTTACCAATTAATATTATTTTTTAGCACTAACCTATTGACCTAGTGCCCAGTGCCAGTTGATGTTTTTTGCTTTTCAGGTTTACCATACCAGAAGAAGTCCAAATGCCACAAAACTTTAATATGATTTTTTCTGGACCAAAAGAAGACCTGGAAGCTTCGGGAGGAGACGAGAGGCTACACGAGGCAGCCACGAGCTAACAGGGTGCGGCCCAGGGGCATGCCACGCCCTGTTGAGTCATGGCCGCCTCGGCTGCCCTCTTATGCCCCTCTCTGGCCTATAAATCCTCAAATATTCCAAAAACCCTAGGAGAGCTCCTGAAACACTTTTTCCGCCGCCGCAAGTCTCTGTTCCAACGCGTACCCATCTAGCAACCTTTTCCGACGATCTGCCGGAGGGGGAATCGACCACGGAGGGGCTCTACATCACCCTTGCTGCCTCCATGATGAGTTGTGAGTAGTTGACCATAGACCTATGGGTCCGTAGTTAGTATCCAGATGGCTATCTCTCACTCTCTTGATCTTCAATACAATCATCATCGCATCTTCGCTTTGATCTATCCAATGTAATCCTTTTGTGCGGTGTGTTTTTTGGGATCCGATGAATTGTGGGTTTATGTTCAAATTATTCATGAAAAGTATTTGAGTGACCTCTAATTATTATGATTCTTATTTGCATGATCATTATAGCTTTGTAAATCTCTCTGATCTATTGAAATAGTTTGGCCAACTAGATTGATATTTCTTCAGTTAGAGGGGTGCATTGTAGTGGGTTCAATCTGGCGGTGCTCTATATCCAAGTGACATAAAGGGACAAGACACACCTTTATATTGCTGCCACTAAGGATAAAACGATGGGGTTAGTTCATATTAATTGAATTCTCTTTGTCTACATCATGTCATCGTTCTCCAAGCATTACTCTGTTTTACTTAATATTGTAGATGCATGTTGGATAGCGGTCGATGGGTGGAGTAATAGTAATAGGTGAAGGCAGGAGTCGGCCTATTTGCTTATAGACGTGATGCCTATATATACATGATCATTGTCGTGAATAAAGATTGCATAACTATACGCTTTTCTATCAATTGCTCAACAGTAATTTGTTTACCCACCGTATGCCTACTACATGAGAGATGCCACTAGAGAACACTACGGCCCCCGGGTCTATCCTCTTATAAGTTTCCAAACACATTCACTAACTTGCTGCCATTTACTTTTTTTTATTTTATTTTCCAATTTACAATTATCTACTATCTACACATCTCACTTGCTTGCAAATAATGAGATCAAGGGGATTGACAACCCTCTTGCCGCGTTGGTTGCAAGTGTGTGCTCTTTTGTGTGCAGCCGCTGAATACGGTTGATGACCGATGTTCCTATTGGTTCGATAAACCTTGGTTCTTAACTGAGGGAAATACTTACCCGCATTGTGCTGCATCACCCGTTCCTCTTCACGGAAAACCCAACGCAGATCACAAGCACCAGTCGCCGCTTCGAGCCGTAGTGCCGCGGCCCGCAGTTCACCGCCGCCCCGAGGTCGTCCGCTCCAGGCCCTCCCCGTGGCTACACAGACCCTCGCGTTGCCACTGTGTCGCCCCATCGGGCCGTAGCAAACATGGAATGCGGTCCCTGCCGCCGTCCTGAGGTCTTCCCCAACATCGCCCCGAACCTTGCGTTGTCGCTGCCTTGCCCCTTTGGGGCGTAGAGCTATGGCAAGCGGTCCACTTCGCTGTTGCTACTTTGTAGATGCGTTCGGTTTTTCCCTAAGAGGAAGGGATGAAGTAGTAAAGTAGTAATAAGTATTTCCCTTTGTTGAGAACCAAGATTTATCGAACCAATAGGACAATCATGCAAAAAACCGTTCACGGTACCTACACACACAAGAGCAAAACTTGCACCCAATGCTGGCAAGAGGTTTGTCATTCCCTTGTACTCGTTAATTGCAAGGATTAAATCTGATAGTAGTAGATAGATAAACTACAAAGTAAAATAAAAGTAAATAAATTGCAGCAATGTATTTAGGGTTTTAGTAAATATGATCGATAGACCCCGGGGCCATAGTTTTCACTAGAGACATCTCTCTCAAGAACATAGCATACGATGGGTAGACAAATTACTGTTGGACAATTGATGGAAAAGCACATAGTTATGATGTTATTCATGGAATGATGATGTATATAAGCATTACGTCTGTGACAAGTAGACCGACTCCTGCATGCATCTACTATTATTACTCCACCAATCGACTCCTATCTAGCATGCATCTATGGTATTAAGTTCATGACAAACAGGGTATCACTTTAAGCAAGATGACATAATAAAATCAAGCAATATGATTAAACCTCGTCGTTTTATCCCTAGTATCAACAATACAAATACGTGTCTCGCTACCCCTTCTGTCACTGGGCGAGGACACCGCAAGATTGAACCTACTACTATGCATCACTTCCACTAAAGATCTACTCATCTACTTGGCCAACGCAAACTCATAGATCGACAAGTATACATAGCTATAACAATCATACATAATAAAGTTCAGAAAAGACTCAATTACTTTCAATGAATAATCTGGTCATAAACTCACAATTCATCGGATCCCGACAAACACACCGCAAAAGAGGATTACATCGTATGGATCTCAAAAGAGAACATTGTATTGAGGATCAACCAGAGAGAGAGAGAGAGAGAGAGAGAGAGAGAGAGAGATCTAGCTAATCACTATGGACCCGTAAGTGTGTGGTGGACTACTCACACATCACCATGGAGATAGTAAGGTTGATGAAGACCGCCTCCATGATTGATTACCCTTCCGGCAGAGTACCGACGAAGGCCTCCAGATGGGATTGTGGAAGAACAGAGGCTTGCGGTGGCGGAAAATTTGTTTTGGGTCTCCTCCTGGTGTTTTTGGGATGTATGGAAATTTATAGAAGCGGAATTAGGTCAAATGGACCCATGAGGGGCCCACAAGCTCAGGTGGCGTGCCCCTTGGGCCGTGGGGTGAGCTCGTGGCTCTCCTATATGTCTCCTGACCTCCTCCCAAAGCTTCTAGGGTCCCTTCTGTTCCAGAAAAAATCATTGTAAAGTTTCGTTCCGTTTGGACTTCGTTTGGTATTGGTTTCCTGCGAAACAAGAAAATAGGCAAAAAGACTCTTGGCATTAGATTAATAGGTTTGTTCCCAAAAATGATATAAAATAGCATATAAGCATACAAGATTGATAATATAATAGCATGAAACAATCAAAAAATATAGATACGTTGGAGATGTATTAGCATCCCCAAGCTTAATTCATGCTCGTCCTCGAGTAGGTAAATGATAAAAACAAAAAAATGATGTTCAATGCTACCTAACATGTTTATCATGTAATCCTTTACGATATAAATATTGAGAAACGATGACTTGGTAAATATTGAAACGATAATAAAGATCAATACTAGCAAATGATAATTACCTTTCAAAATAACAACACTAAAAAACGTTATCCCCAAATTCATTTGACTCTATCTTCCTAACGTCAAGTATAAATCATGATCACCCCGGTGCCTAACCAAGCACTTGACTCGTACTTTTTCCCTCACTTCAGCTTGTTCAACTTCACTCAATACATGAGCATGAGCCATGGACTTTCGACACTTTTGGTGGAATAGAATGATGATAGGGATAAATAAGAGAAGACAAAAGTTTGGATCGTCTCACACCAACTAGGTGGATTGTTAGGCTATGGAGATGTCTTTCAATCGATATCGATGCGAAGACTAGGGATTGCCATGCAACTTTTGATGCACTAGATCTATAACTATCTGAAAGCTCTCTACTGAAACTAATGGGTGTGCATCTAACCTAACTACATCATGAATAACTCGAGCAATTGAGGGACCCGTAAATGATATATGCAAGCTAGTCCTATATTAATTCCCACTAGTATATGAAAAGTGACAAATCATGGAGACTCTCTATATGAAGAATATGGTGCTACATTGAAGCACAAATATTGTTAAAGGATAGTAGCATGCCCCTTCTCTCTTTTTTTTCTTTTTTCTCTCTTTTTTCTTTACTTTCTTTTTTTCTTTTCTTTTATTTTTTCTTTTCTTTTTAGAACAACATTATGGACTTCATCCCCACAATTTGGAGGACTCATGAGTCTCCATTATCCTTTACCTCACTGGTGCAATGCTCTAATAATGATGATCATCAAACTTCTATTTACTTATAACTCGATAAACACTAAAAAACTCTATGACTACATATCAATACGTCTGGCAGTGTACCAAGACGTGCAATGATACTAGCGTAACATGTATGCAATGATGAACGATGTCTTTGCCACAAACATCATGTCAACTCTATGATCATGCAAAGTAAAATGACAATGAATGCTCAAGTTATATGAACAGTAATGGTTGAAGTTGCATGGCAATATATTTTGGAATGGCTTTGAAAATGTCATGATAGGTAGGTATGGTGGATGTTTTGAGGAAGATATAATGAGGCTTATGTGTTATAGGGCGTATCATATCACGGGGTTTGGATGCACTGGCGAAGTATGCACCAAATCTCGAGGTGAGAACAGGCAATGCACGGTACCGAAGAGGCTATCAAAATTATGGGAAGTGCTTACGGTCCACAAACTCACATTAGTCACAAGAAACTTAGATACTTATTGTGTCCTCTGTTATCTCTCTTGAAGTAAAGCTCTTACCGCATGACCCTAGGGAGGAGGTTGGGAGAAGTTAACCACCGCGTGCCTCCGGCCAGACAACACACAAGGTTTTCACTCTAGGATACAAAACACTCCAACTTCCTTGTCATGCGACGACGGACAGTTTAATGAATAGTGGATCACAAACCTTAATATCATTATTCTTACTAATCAATTTTCACAAACTAGTAAACCCCCATATTATAACCACAATGTCGTTGTTCATACATTTGGAATTTAGTGATCTACATGAAAGTTTTTATTATATCCCTCTTATATACTCCCTCGGTAAACTAATATAAGAGAGTTTAGATCACTACTTTAGTGATCTAAACGCTCTTATATTAGTTTACGGAGGGAGTACTTATCATCTTCCGACTAAACATATAACTCAAGCAAATTACCACTTCCTATTTCACAGACTCTCAAAAAGATTTCAGTGAAGCATGCGAGTGCAAATGATTTCTATAATATATAATATCCGCCGTGCTCTAAAGATATAAGTGAAGCACATGAGCATAATTGCCTTAACTCAAAAGATATAAGCAAAGCATAATGAGCATTCTAATAAATTATGATGAATGTGTTTCTCTCTCAAAAGGTGTGTCCAGCACACAATGATTGTGGCAAACTATCAAGCAAACAAAATAAAACAACAATACATGATGCTCCAAGCAAAACTCATATCATGTGATGAATAAAAATATAGCTTCAGGTAACTTACCGATGAATTGTACACGAAACAGGGGATGCCATCCGGGGCATCCCCAATCTTAGATGCTTGAGTCATCCTTGAATGTTATCTTGGGGTGCCTTGGGAATCCCCAAGCTTAGGGTCTTGCCGCTCCTTATTTGTTCATACATCGGGATCTCACCCAAAACTTGAAAAGTTCAGCACAAAAAACTCAAAAGAAACCTCATGAGATTCGTTAGTATAATAATAAGATCAAACACATTAAGTATTGTTATAAATAGATTCATACTTGTTCTTGCATAATACCTATTGTATTCTAGCCCCTCCATGACTTATAACCCCCGATATAGTCCATAGAATCATTAAAACAAGCACACCATGCAAGTAAAAACATAATTTTTCTAAAAACAGAACATTCTGTAATGATCTGTACTAAAGCCATATTGCTTTAACTCAGATCGAAAAGACGTTCCTGGTTAAAATCAGAGAAATTAAATACTGGATGCAAAAGATTATGCATTTGCACCATATCAATTCTTCTATCATCCAAATCATCCCAAAGGCTTTACTTGGCACAAACACCAATTAATACATAAAAACACAATTATTATAGTCGCAACAATCATGTCATCACACAAAAACAGAAATTAAAAGCAAAATACTATTGGGTTGTCTCCCAACAAGCTCTTTCTTTATAGTCATTAAGATAGGCTTGAGATTTCAATGATGCTCACATAAAACACAAGAATTGAAACACAAAAAGAGCATCATAAAACATGTGACAAACACATTTAAGTCTAACATACTTCCTATGCATAGGCATTTTATAAGGAAACTAATTATCAAGACAAGAAGCATCTAGCATATGCAAATAGGAAGAATGAAGCATTAACAATTTGAACATCAAGAGAGGTAATTGAACATAAAAATTCCTATAACCATATTTGCCTCTCTCATAATAATTACATGTAGGATCATAATCAAATTCAACAATATAGCTATCATCTAAAATATTCTCTTCATGATCCACATGCATAAAAGTTTTATAATCTTCTAAGATAGTGGGATTAACATCAACTACAGTCATGACCTCTCCAGACTCACTTTTATCAAAAGTTTCATAAGATTGAACAGTCTCTGAATATGTGGGATTCTTACCAAAAGTTGAAACTCTTCCAAACCCACTATTTAATATTATTGCAAACATTACTATCAACAACATATTCATCATGAAGCTTAAATAAATTTTCAAGATCATAAGAAGCATTATCACCCCAATCATGATCATTGCAATAAGTGGTGGACCTAACAAAATCATCATCCCCAAGCTTGCAGTTTTGCATATCATTAACACAATTGATATTAATAAAATTTAGGGTTTTTTACATCTGTGCCCCTCATTCCTTAGCTCTTCTCATTCATCCCCACGCTCTTAACATTTGCTCACTTTTCCCCACTCCTTAGTCTGAAACCCTCAGAAATGGTCACACGGGGGGATGCCGTCGGGTCAATGCTTTGACCGTTAACTACTGACGAGTGGGGCCGTGCTGGACGAGTCGCTTGTTGGACACGCCCCATTTCCGGCCACAAGGACGCCGAACGGATGTGCACACGCTTTCTCCTCCTCCGCTTCGAGGACGCATGGCGGCCTTCCAACTACCCACATGTCCCAAAGTAATTGCACACGCGCGGCGGGCCCCGGTCATCAGCCACCCATGTTAGGGTCGTCGTCCTTCTTTAAGCGGAAACCCGTGGACCGGCCAGTCCATAGCAGTTTCCACCCTTCCAAAGCGAAGCCTGCCTCCTCCACCCCCGGCAGCATCTACAAACCCTAGCCCGCCGTCGACAAACCCTAGCCTGCCGGCGACATCCCTCTCACCATGGGCATCCTCTCAGGGACCGGCTCGAGCTCTGGCAAAAAGAAAGGGCGAGGCCCCCGCCGTCCCTTGGAACGCGCTACCCCTGCCGTCCTCTTCCCATCCACCTTAGCAGCTGATTAGCGTCCCAGTGCACCAGGCAAGGTGGCACTGGGAGTACCGCATCCCTCTCCCCTACCCCAATGTGGTCCTGCCACATGACTGGCACTTGGATCCGGAGAGGATCCCAGTACCGGCGGTGCCACGGTCAGCGCGGGTGCATGCGGAGGAGGTGAGCCGCCGGCGACAGCATCTCACGCCTGAGCAGTGGCTCAACCCGGCTTACGCTGAAGACTCTCCCGATTGGGAGGCCTGGTTTGCATTTGAGCACGAGGAGCAGCGCCGGCGTGGCGTCCGCGGCGTGTGGGCTGGCATCTCGCCGCCCCTCATCATGCGCGATGAGGACCAGGAGGCGGAGGCCGAGTACCAGGAAGTGCTGGCAATCGTCCTCCGTGAAAGCGAGGAGGAAGAGGGCGCAAGGAGGAGGAGGAGGCGGCGGCTTACCAGGCGCGGATAGCGGAGGCCATTGCGCTCTCCGCTGCTGGCGACTGCGTTGTGCCGCCGTGGGCCCCGCCATCCCCCACCAGGCTCGAGCAGGCGCCGACCGCCCTCATCCCCCACGAGTACATCTGGGAGGGGGTGGTGCGTGAGTGGGTGAGCGTGCCACCCGTCTGGATGCTGGCGACACCGGAGCAGGAGCGGGTCTACCTGGAGTTCTGGCGACAACAGCACCTGCTGGCGGAGCGTCGCGAGGGTAAGCGACTCGAGGAGTTGGTGAAGGTCGCCGAGGCAGAGGAGGAGGAGCGCCGTGCCGAAGCGCGGGCAGCGGCGGTGCAGCCACCCGCGGACAACGTCGCCACCGCCTGGGAGACGGCGTTCCCCTGGGCTGGCCCGACGCCGACCCTCGTCGACCTCACTGGCCCCGACGACGACAACGATGAGGACGCCTAGGGGGCAGCGCCTCCTTGTTTTTATTTTTAATTTTAATGTTTTTAGTTAATGCCTGGCAGACTTGTGAACTCTCGCCGGTCTTTGTGGCCGGCATTAATGTATAATTAAAGTTAACGCAGGTTTATGTGATTTGATATGATGTTTTGACTGTGATGTGAAGTTTGAATTTGAATTTGGACTGACCTTTGAATTATAAGCAACATTTGAAATCCATTGCTCTGTGATGTTGCGATGATCATGTTAGCCTAGGTTGGAATGATTTGATATAATGTTTTTATTGTGATGTGATGTTTGAATTTGAATTTGGACTGACCTTTGAATTATAAGAAACATTTGAAATCCATTGCTCTGTGATGTTGCAATGATCATGTTAGCATAGGTTGCAATGATCTAACAACAAATAAAACAAAAATACAAACAAATGATCATGTTAGCCTATGTTGGTGAGCTCCGAAAGTTAGGGTAAACAGACCATTTCCAATATAAATTGTTATAAAAATAGTTTAAATTTTGAATAAAAAAAATAAGTTTAGATCCTTCTTATTCACACTAAAATGATTCTATGGTGATTTTTTTGATTTTTTATTTTAATTTTTCATAAACCCAAACCCACTATCACTCTCTTCTTGGACTCTATACAATCTCGTATGTGATAGCTCATTTGTGTGAAGGAGTTTTCATGGAAATGTCCATAAACCAAGATTATTATTATTTTGTCATAACCATGTCACATACAATGGCATTGTGCGTAGGTCTTCCATTTTTTTGATTTTTTTAATTTGTTCTTCTCATTTGAACTTGGAGATGGTAGCTTACCTCAAAAAAAGATTTTCCATAAAAATGTCCCTAAACCAAGTTTATATTTTTTTATGGTAACTATGTCTTATGAAACAACGAACCGCGAAGGTTTGCTATTTTGTTTATTTTTTTTGGATTAGTTAACATCATTTGAAAGTTGGTCAAACCTAAGATAACCCCGCTCACCGGCTCAAAACCCCGCAGCATCTCTCCAAACCCTAGCGTCGAACTGCAGCCGTCCGATCATACCCTAGCGCCAAGCGACAGCCCCTAGATCTGGTCTTCTAGAAGGAATTCATAGGGCCGGCCGCATGCAGGCTGCGCGCCGTTGGATCACATGGATGGCTCCCCACCGTTGGATCGTTGGGCGATCCACGAGAGGTTGGTTTTGCTCGCCCACTCGTCTGTCCCAAAATGCAAACAAGTCCTTGTTGGGCCTTCGCAATGCGTTGACCTGTCGAAGGCCCACAAGGATAAAAGAGGCCTATAAAATGGTGCATGCGCTGGTTCTGTTTTTTTATTGATTTGATTGCACCGTCACCCTTTTCTTTATTGATTTGATTGCACCGTTTGTTTCTTTTTTTATTTGATTTCCCCAAATTAGTTTCATCCTACAAAAAATTGTTTCTTTTCCTTCTTCTTTTTCAACATCAACATGGTTCATATTAGATTGAAAACATCATTACACAACCGGACATCTCATATTTAGAAAGGATAAAATTCATACAAAAGCATGCAAGATGTAAAACCTACGTACGACATAGTAAAACCTATCTACTCTTCGTCGGAGATGTCGATGATCTCCGTGCCCTCTGGTGAATAAATGGCCACCTGTTGCTGCTCCGCCCCCTCCGGCGCTTGCGGCTCCTCCGCTGCCGCCTCCACTGCCTCTATCTCCGCCTCCAGCTCGTCGAACAGGGCATCGGCCTCCGTCTGCCTCTGCTGGATGAGCCGGCGGTTGGCCTCCACCTCAGCCTCATCCCGGATGGAATCCAGGATGGCCTGCTGCTCCGCCATCTCCTCCGGCTGGTCGACGGCGACCTCCGCCTCCGGGTCGTCCTCTTCCATGGGCGCTGGCTGATGCTCCTCCTCCTCCTCCGTCTCCGGCGGATCCAGAGGGAGACCCGCAGCGATACGGGTGGCGCGGCGAGCCTGCATTTCCGTCTCGATTTGCAGGCGCCGCTCCGGAGTGAGCTGCGCGTACATGGTGATGAGGCGCCGGACCATCCTGACGGCAACGGAAGTGCGAGAGGAGGTGGATGGGCTCGAGCGGCGGCGGGGTGGAGGGAGGAGGAGGATGTGCAAGGGTTGGGGGACGACGGACAGCTTAAATAGCCGACTAATGGCCTCGAGCGGCGATTCGAAGCAGCGCCACATGGCATTCACACCGCGCCGACGGTCGAGGCGCCCGTCGGACCGTCGGGCTTCCAGACGAGTCCGTGTGGGGCCATGCCGTCAGCCCGACGTGGCGGGCGCCTGTGAAAAGATGCCTACAAAACAGGATGGAGGGAGTGGTGCGCTTCGGCCCAACAGTCCACCGAAACCAGGGCCCCACTCGTCAGTAGTTAACGGTCAAACCATTGACCCGACCGTATCCCCCCGTGTAACCATTTCTGAGGGTTTCGGACTAAGGAGTGGGGAAAAGGGAGCAAATGTTAAGAGCGTGGGGATGAATGAGTAGAGCTAAGGAACGAGGGGCATGGGAATAGAAATCCCTAAAATTTATAATAACATCATTACAATCATGCTTTTCATTCAAGGAACTATCATGAATCACTTTATAAATTTCTTTTAGCACTTCATCACAATTTTCAGATTCACGATTTTCAAGCAAAACATTGACGTGGCTTGAGACTGCGTCTGTATTTCCCCAAAGAGGAAGGGATGATACAGCACAGCGACGGTAAGTATTTCCCTCAATTATGAAACCGAGGTTATCGAACCAGTAGGAGGATCACCACCACCCAATAAGCAGCACCTGCACACAAATAACAAATACTTGCAACCCGACGCGAAAGAGAGGTTGTCAATCTCTCTATGGTAAAAAGATAGATTAGGTAGTGATAGATAGGAGAGATAGATCTCTCAAGAACACAAAATAAAAAGGGCAAATAAAATATGCAGTAATATGTATTTGGGTTTTTGGTTTTGTAGATCTGAAAACAAAGATGCAGAAAGATAGATCGGAAAGCAATATGTTGGAAAAGTAGACCCGGGGTCCGTAGGGTTCACTAGTGGCTTCTCTAATGAGTATAGCGCACGGTGGGTGAACAAATTACTGTTGGGAAATTGATAGAAAATCGAATAGTCATGACGATATCCAAGGCGATGATCATTATATAGGCATCACGTCCAAGATAAGTAGACCGACTCCTGCCTGCATCTACCACTATTACTCCACACATCGACCGCTATCCAGCATGCATTTAGTGTATTAAGTTCATGGAACAACGGAGTAATGCAATAAGAACGATGACATGATGTAGACAAGATCTATTCATGTAGGAATAGACCCCATCTTGTTATACTTAATGGCAACGAGACATGCGTGTCTTGCTGTCCCTTCTGTCACTGGGAAAGAACACCGCAAGATCGAACCCATCGCAAAGCACCTCTTCCCATGGCAAGAAAAATCGATCTAGTCGGCCTAACAAAACCAAAGATTCAAAGAAGAAATACGAGGCTATAAGTAATCATGCATATAAGAGATCAAAGAAGACTCAAATAATATTCATGGATACAAACTGATCATGAACTCAAAATTCATCGGATCCCAACAAACACACCGCAAAAGTTTACATCAAATATATCTCCAAGAGACCATTGTATTGAGAATCATAAGAGAGAGAGAGAGAGAGGAAGCCATCTAGCTACTGCCTACGGACCCGTAGGTCTATGGTGGACTACTCACGCATCATCGAAGAGGCACCTATGAAGAAGATGAACCCCTCCGTGATGGTGTTTAGATTGGATCTCGAGGTTCTGGAACTTGCGGCGGCTGGAATTGCGTTTCGTCGACTCCCCTAGGGTTTTTGGAATATTTGGGAATTTATAGGCATCAGAGGCGGTGGAGAGGGGCCCCGAGGAGGGCACAACCCATCAGGGCGCGCCGAGGCCCCCCTGGCGCGCTTTGGTGGGTTGTGGTCTCCATGGCCCACCTCTCCGGCACTTCTTTGGCCCACCGAGTGTCTTCTAGTCCAGAAAAAAATCTCCTAAAAGTTTCAATGCGATTGGACTCCGTTTGGTACTGATATTCTGCGAAGTAAAAAACAAGCAAAACAACAACTGGCACTTTGGCACTATGTCAATAGGTTAGTCCCAAAAAATGATATAAAGTTGTTATAAAGTGATTGTAAAACATCCAAGAATGATAATATAACAGCATGGAACAAGCAAAAATTATAGATACGTTGGAGACGTATCAAACATCCTATATATAATTAAGTGCACTCAACTCACTAGCAATTGGTTCAACATAATTAGCAAGTGGATGAGGATCCATATCTATTGTTTTTTTAGCATGCGAAGATGCAAGCAAATAGAAGGCACATGGAAACACAAACAAAGATAGTAACACAAATATTTTTGGTATTTTTGATTTTTTTGGTATAACAAAAAATAAAAAGTATTAAAAGTAAATTATAATGTTTGTGAAGTAACCTGAAGTTGATTGGTGATTCTTCCCGCCAATGGCGCCTTCTGCTACTTTGTAGATGTGTTGGGTTTTTCCCTGAAGAGGAAGGGATTAATGTAGTAGAGTAGCAACAAGTATTTCCCTCGATGAGAACCAAGGTTTATCGAACCAATAGGAGAAGCACGCAATCAATCGTTGATAGTTACTGCACAAACAAGAGCAAATAGTTGCACCCAACGCGGGCAAGAGGGTTATCAATCCCCTTGTACTCGTTAATTGCAAGGATCAAATCTATTAGTGATAGATAGATAAAATACGAAAAAGATAAAAAGTAAATAAGTTGCAGCAACTAAATGGAGCTTAGGTAAATATGTGAAATAGACATGGGGGCCATAGTTTTCACTAGAGACATCTCTCTTAAGAACATAGTATATAGTGGGTAAACAAATTACTGTTGGGCAATTGATAGAAAAACACATAGTTATGATGTTATTCATGGCAATGATCATGCATATATGCACCACGTCCATGACAAGTAGACCAACATGATTCTGCATCTACTACTATTACTCCACTTCGAGAGCGCTTCTAATTTTGCCTCTCTAGGTATTAAGTTCATAACAAACAGAGTAACACATTAAGTAAGATGACATGATGTAGACAAAGTACGCCAATCAATATGTTCACTCCTTGTTGTTTTATCCTTAATGGCAACAAGACAAATACGTTTCTCGATGCCCCTACTATCACTGGGTGAGGACACCGCAAGATTGAATCCACTACTATGCACCCAGGGGTGGAGCCAGGATTTAGGTATAGGGGGGCCAAGGTAACTTGATAAATGAAAATTCTGCGGTGCAGAAAATAAGTACTACATAGTCCAATAATAAATAATGCGTCCCTACAACACAATCAAACATAGTTGCATTTATAATACTTTAAAATTTCCTCTAAATTTCTATTAAGATGATTTTCGTTTGTAATTTCATCTAAAGATAACCTATTTGCTAAGTTCCATATCAATGTAAGTTATCATGTAACTTTGAAGCAGGTCATCTTCCATTGGATTGGGGACTGGTAACTTGCACCTTTGCTTCTCAATAGGTTCAGAATTCGAAACAACATACCCCCAAAAAAGGAACTTCAAACAACATGTTTAAAAATTGAATTAATGTTTATGGTATTTGGCGACGATTTTTTCTTCACAAATGCATCATAAATCGAACAACTGAATGAAATTACAAATAATTAGCATCGTAGATCACTCCCTCAAAATAACTAAAATTGATTGTACAATTCGACACATATAAGATGAGAGATGAGAGGGATTAATAGAGAGTACTTAATAATGCTAACCTTGAGAATTAACCAATAGAGAATTGAGATGGTGTATTTTGCAGGATTCGCCGGGCGCCGGTGTCGCCTGAGTCGATTGAACATCGCGAGCAGAGAGGCCATAAGCTAGTGGCCGTCGGCTACGCTAATCACCTCAGATCGCACGTTAATCTTGCCAAGAGCTTTTTCAGGTAACCGTAACTCTGGAAGGACTTTTTTAGACTCCGGAAGGACTAGTACTAGGAGCGGGGAAGGACTTGTAAACTAGGCATTCTTATGGGCCTTTTCCTTTGAGATTTTATACTTATACTTTCCGTTTCTCTTAGGGGGGGCTAGTACATGTATTCACCAAATCCAATCACTAATTACTCTTAGTTGTTAAAGTGTTCGTCGATCGGGGAAGTCTGGCCCCTGCTCGCCCCCCTTGGCTACGCCACTGTATGCACCACTCCCTTTGAAGATCTACTCTACCTGTTGGCCAAAGAGGACGGACAACATACATAGCTATAATAATCATGAATAATAAAATTCAGACAAGACTCAATTATTTTTAATAAATAATCTGATCATAAACCCACAATTCATCGGATCCCAACAAACACACCGCAAAAGAAAATTACATCGGATAGAACTCCAAGAAGAACGAGGAGAACATGGTATTGAAGATCAAAGAGAGAGAGAGAGAGAGCCATATAGCTACTAGCTATGGACCCGTAGGTCTGTGGTGAAATACTCACACATCATCATGGAGGGAGCAAGGTTGATGAAGATGGCCTCCGTGATCGATTCCCACTCCGACAGAGTACCGGCGGAGGCCTGCGGATGGGATCATGGCAGAATAGAGACTTGCGGCGGAGAAAAAAGTGTTGCTAGGATCCCTTTGATGTTTTGGGAATATTTGAGAATATATAGAGGTGGAATTAGGTCAAAACACGTTACGAGGGAGTTAGGAGGTCAGGGGCGCGCCCTGTGAGCTCGTGGCTCTCTCGTAGTTATGTTGGTCTCCTCCCGAACCTTCTAGGGTCCCTTCTGGTCCAGAAAATATCACCGTAAATTTTCTTCACGTCTGGACATTGTTTGCTATTGATTTTCTAGAAAATGAAAAAACAAGCAAAAAGGAACTGGTATTGGGCACTAGGTTAATAGGTTAGTTCCCAAAAAATGATATAAAATGACCTATAAAATATATAAGACTGATATAAAAGTAGAATGAAACAATAAAAATTTATAGATACGTTGGAGACGTATCAAGTTACATCGCTATCTAAAGTTTTGACCTCTTCAAACCCACTTTTGATGTTTTTATCATTAAGATCATCACTCTTTGAACAATTGGGACGCCTCTAGATAAAGTTGACTCATCTCGAGTCCCTTTTTCATCAAGTTTGATATTATGAAACAAGGTTTCAATAGGTGACACACCATCATTTTAACATCGTCATCGTGGTTATGATAAAAACAGGGTGCGGGTGCTTTATCTAAAAACTCTTGTTTAACTCTCATCCTTTCAGATATATTTTTACTCTCATCCATTGTGACTTGTATAGACTTTAGACATTCAGATATTATATTATTTCTATGTGGAAAATTTTTAATTTTGAGTGTTTCCCCATCATGAGCAATTCTATCCATGTTTCTAGACATGTCATCCATCCTGTGTAGTTTTTCTTCTACCATGGCATTAAAAATCTTATGAGAACTAATAAACTCTTTAATGTTGTTCTCAAGTTCAGTAGGTATCCTTTTATTATTATTATTATTATTATTATTATTACTATTATTACTATATGATTATCGTAGGATTTACCATAGTTATTAGAGGGATTACCGGGATACGGTCTAGGATTAAAGTTCCCTCTATAAGCATTGTTGTTGAAATTATTCCTAGCGATAAAATTCACATCGATAGCATAATTATTTTTCTCAATCAAAGTATATAATTGGATATCATTAGGATCAAGATGAGCACCTTTACTAGAAAGCATTTTCATAAGAGCATCCATTTTATCACTCAAAGTAGAGACTTCTTCAACAGATTTTACCTTCTTACCGGTTGGAGCTTGCTCGGTGTGCCATCCGGAGTAGTTTGCGGTTATGTTGTCGAGAAGCTTTGTGGCTTCTCCTAATGTCACCACCATAAATGTCCCACCCACCAACTGAGTCTAGAAGGTTTCTCGAAGCAAAGTTTAATCCATCATAGAAGTTTCATATGATCATCCATAAATTCAATCCATGTGTAGGACAGTTTCATTATTTCCCAAGATTGTCCAACATGTTCTTCCTCATGTTGTTTAAAGTTCATGATTTGATTTCTAAGAGATATTATCTTGGCAGGAGGAAAATATTTGGTAATGAAATGCATTTGTTCCAAGAATCAATACTATTGCAAGGCAAGAATGGAAATCAAGTTTTAGCTTTATCTCTTAGTAAGAAAGGAAATAATTTCAACTTGGCAATATATCCACATCTTTTTTCTTTTGCATATCACATAATTCAACGAAGGTATTAAGATGGGATGCATCATCTTCATTAGGATTTCCAGTAATTTTTTATAAAATAATAAGATTTAATAATGCAACATTAATATCATATGACTTCGTACTAGTGGTAGGAGGAGCAATTGGAATAATAATAAAATCAATGTTATTAGAATTCGAGAAGTAACACAACTTAGTGTTTTCTTGAGACATAGTGGTAATTCAAGAAAGCAAGAAAGGTAAAATGTTTTGTGTTTTTGGTTTTTTATATAACTGAAAATAAAAGCAAGTAAAAAGTATAACAAGTAAAAGATAATGTGTGTGAAGGAACCTTGAGTTGTTTGACGATACTCCTCGACAACGGCGCCAGAAATCCTTCTGCTACTTTGTAGATGTGTTGGGTTTTTCCCCGAAGAGGAAGGGATGAAGTAGTAAAATAGCAATAAGTATCTCCCTCAATTGAGAACAAAGGTTTATCGAACCAATAAGAGAATCATGCAAACAACCGTCGACAGTACCTACACACACAAGAGCAAAACTTGCACCCAACGCGGGCAGGAGGGTTGTCAATCCCCTTGTACTCATTAATTGCAATGGTTAAATCTAATAGTAGTATATAGATAAACTGCAAAGTAAAATAAAATTACATAAATTGCAGCAAGGTATGAAGGATTTTAGTAATATGTCTGATAGACCCCGGGGCCATAGTTTTCACTAGAGGCATCTCTCTCAAGAACATAGCATACGGTGGATAGATAAATTACTATTGGGCAGTTCATAGAAGAGTGCATAGTTATAATGTTATTCATGGCATGATCATGTATATAGGCATTATGTCCATGACAAGTAGACCGACTCCTGCGTGCATCTACTACTATTACTCCACCAATCGACCGCTATCCAGCATGCATTTATGGTATTAAGTTCATGACAAATAGAGTAATGCTTTACACAAGATGAAATAATGTACACAAAATAGAATCAAGCAATATGACTAAATCCCATAATTTTATCCTTAGTAGCAACAATACAAATACGTGCCTCGCTACCCCTTCTGTCAATGGGTGAGGACACCACAAGATTGAACGTGCTACTATGCACCACTCCCTCTGATGATCACTCATCTACTTGGTCAAAGCAAACTCATAGATTAGAAAGCATACCTAGCTATAACAATCATACATTATAAAGTTCAGAAAAGACTCAATTACTTTCAATGAATAATCTAGTCATAAACCCACAATTCATCGGATCCCAACAAACACACCCTAGCCGCGCCGGGCGACTCAGGCGGACCGCTACCCTAGCAGTCGTCGAGCCCTGATCTACTCCCTCCTCTCCTCCCGTTGCCGTCGCGTGACACCGGCGGGCTAAGCCCAGAGGCAGATGGTGGTGTCGGGGGTCTCTTGTCACACCCAATATGCGGTCTTATCCTCGCAGAAACTTGAAAGTCTCAAGTGGGATAGAAGCGCATATCGGAGATGCTTTGCAAGGTGGATATCGTTACAAGTACATGTACTGAAGAGAAGAGTATACAAGAGTTGGCTTACACTCACCACAAGCTATAGCATGAATACATCAATACAACAATACATTCAATCACTGTACAGAAGAGCAGGATCCGACTACAGATGAAACACAAACGAAAAAGAGACGACGTCCACCCTACTATCCCAGGTTGCCAGCCTAGAACCCATCCTATGATCGATGAAGAGGTAGAAGAAACTCCAAAATGAACAATCATTGCTCTCACGTCAAATTATTGCTTTACCTGTACCTGCACCTATTGTTGTTGTAATCTGTGAGCCACGGGGACTCAGAAATCTCATTTCCAAGGGTATCAAGACTAGCAAAGCTTAATGGGTGTGATATGGTTAAGTGGTGAGGCTGCAGCAAGCACTAAGAATATGATGTTTGGCTAACTTATGAGCACAAGAATAAGAAGAGTGATCTACGCATAACGGACGTGAACTAGTAATGATCAAGAAATGATCCTGAACACCTACTTACAAGTCAAACATAACCCCACCATGTTTCCTTCTTGGTTCAAACCACACAAGAAGAGACGGTCACGGTTATGCACACCGTTGGTGTATTTTAATTGAGTTTACTTCAAGTTTGCTATAACCGGGTGTTAAACAATTTCCAAGTTGTTACATAACCGCGGGCACGCCTCTCAAAAAGATTTAACCCTGCAGGGGTGCTCCAACTCATCCATCACAAACTAGCCACAAGCTACGGTGGAAAACTTCAACCTCGAGATAGCCCAAAGTATCCTCGGAATCCCGGTGCACAAGATTAAGGGTAAAACAAATCCAGCAAGGCCGCCCGGCATGCCGACAATCGCGATAGGAGCCACGTATCTCGTTATCAGGGCACGGCTGGATGGGAAAGACGTCGGGTTGGTGGAGACCCCGGTTGACCAGGGGGCGCCGGACAATGCCCAGGTTGGACCAACGCTCATGAGGAGCACTAGCCCGGTTTGTTGATTAATTATCTGCATGTGCCGGCAGGTCCCTATGCAATTTTATTAGTTATTAGGCAGATGTAGTACCAATGTTGGGCCTTGCCAGAAGAGGTTTATCCCAAAACTAATAATCAAGGGGGTCCCCATAACAACCCCAAGCATGTTAGGAGCGCTCAATATGGAACATAACACCGGTAATCAGAAACTAGGGCGGCAAAAGGTGGAACAAATCACCGAACAAAAGCCCAAGCCTTCCACCTCTTACCAAGTATATATGTGCATTAAATTAAATAGCAATAATATTGTGATATCCCAAGATATCCATGTTGTCACATGGAAACAAAATGCACCTGCAACTAGCAACGCTATAAGAAGGGCTGAGCAAGCGGTAACTTAGTCAAACAATGGTTCGCTAGGATGTGGAGGGGTTAGAGGCTTATCATGGCATTTGGGAGGCTTGATAAACAAGTGGTAGGTAACGAGACATAACGATAGAAGCGAGAGAACTAGCATAGCAATGATAGCAGTGGTATCCAGGGAAATGATCATTTTGCCTTAAATCCCGCTTGGAAGAAGAACAAATCCGTGAAGAAGACGAACCAATGTAGTCGAACGAATCCTCACACTCCGACGCTTTCAAAACTCTATCGAGATGAAGCAATCCGGAAACAAGCAAATGACAAGGTAAACATAACATATTCATGACATGATGCACAAACAAGGATGATGCATGTTCATTCAAAATACATGACATGACAAATCACAACAATCAACTTGTACACATTAAGTGACACTCAATAGGCAACGAGTTGCATATTGATGAAACTCCACAGTTGTATTATTTAGTTCACTCTTGATTAGGTACTCAACAAGTTTAAATGTTGTTAAACATGGCAAGAGGTGAAGCATAATTAAACTATCTATCTAGGCATTTTAAATGAGGTCGGAAACAACTTATAGTATTTCCGAAACGACCCCATATGCACATTATGAATTTGGTCCAGATCTGAACTAAAAATATTTTATATTTATTAAACAGGAAAACAAATTGCACCATGTGATTCTACATGTCATTCAGGCGATTTACATATATAGATCGTTTAAAATGGAGCTATGGCCTAAAAGATATGACAAACACAAGATGAATATGTCATGAATGCAAAGTGCATGCAAACAACACCCACAAACATTTTAAATCATGTATGCAACAAGATATTATGAAACTACATGAGATTTTAAGCAAGTTTCATGTACAACATGTTCAAAACGGAGCAATGGTTCAACATTTACAATCAACTCAACTTCTAGCTATAATCTGCCCAAAACAGAAACATAGCATTTTGCACACATCAAACCACAAGCTACAAGAATCTAAAATGCACAAACTAAGCATGGGGAAGTAGCATGTAACATACAATTCATTTCATCAAAAGGAATCATACTCAAAAGAGTCATGGATCACATGATAGGAAGCTCACAACATGACTATAAAACATAGCATTTAGGGACTTAGTGAACAAAAACAGTTTTTGACAAACAGTTTTAACCTGAAGGCATATTGGCAGCAAGAAAAATATATGCTACAGGACTTATCATGTCATGAAAATTTACAGAGTGGTAGTGGACATGATTTACTTCATTTCATTCAACATGAGCATGGTCTAAATATACACACAAACATGGCTAACATCAACACAACAAGGCAATCTGAAGAAAACAGATTCTCAGACTTGGTGAAAATAACAGGGTTCAAGAACAGCAGTTTTTAACAGATTGGCATGTTTGACAGAATAAATATCTATGATGCAAATCCTATACATGGAAACTAATGGCACAACATGATAGTCCATAACATGCTTTACAAAACACTCCATGTAGGCAACAATAAAGGAGTTGTATATCAATGGCAATTCACATGGCAAAACAGCAACAAAATATAACAGTTTCAAACTTGGAATTATTTTGGAATCTCAAAACAGCAACATTTTGTAAGCATGTTCACATGATGAAAAATATAGCTAAACATGAATTTCATGTCATGGAAAACATATTACCAGCAAGAAGACATGACATAATTCAAATTACTCTATTGGCACAACTTCATAGGATGCATGGTTTGCTTAATATGAACTTTGCAAAACGGAACTTATCGTTAACAACAAAACAGTTTTAACACGAAGGCCACTTGAGAGCAGGAAATGGACATGCTAGTGATATTTTACATAGCAACCAGAGGCATGGCATCAAAGTAGACAACACATAGGCCAAATCTCATGAAGGAACCACCTACATAAGAGCTACGGATTAGATGCAATCATCCACGCAAATTTGAATAAAATAACAGTTTTGCAAACTAAGACGAGATGCACCATTTCAACGCAGATTATAGAAAGCAGATGATTCCTAATATGCGTGCAAATGATGCCATCATGTAGAACATGAAGAGTAGATTATTTTTCATATATGGATCACTGCAATCCGATGAACGACTACAAAGATAGGGCCCGTGACAGAGTTTTTTTATAAACCAAAACGCCTGCGATTTATCCGTCTATAGTGTTGCTATATGTTTAACTGTTCGGGTATCAAATGACCTCCGAATGCGACGAAATTTGGTAGGCAATCAACCTACAATACATTAAGACAGCACGCCAACTTTCGACCCATTCCAAGAAAGTTTTATACGCACATTTTAAAAACAATATCTTAACAATGTCGCGGGCGCGGGCGTTTGTGGTTGGTCACGAAACGATCAATGACGAGAACGGAGAGAACCAGCAACTATGAACGGATGCAAGTTTTGAAAAAATGATGGCAACGGAGTGCCGATGCAATGCGGATGATGCGAATGATGCGACGGTGAATGCGACAACCAAATGGAACACACGACGAAACCCGAAATAAATGGAAGGCATCTGGAGCATCGGTCCCGGGCTGTTACATATCTCCTGCTCTCATGCAGCTTGGGGTGGGGCGGGGCCCCCGGCATGTGGAGGAAGCGGTTGGTCGGGTCCCGCGGCACGGCAGGAGGTCCTGCTTCGCGGCGGCGGCGGGCAGCTCTACGGCCAGTCGGATCTTGGATTGGCAGCGGCGACATGGAGGGCCTGGTTGATTGATCGGCTGTATGTGTGGTCTGGCTTCTGGTCAGATCTTATCTGGCCGGTACAGCCTGCTCAATGTGCAACGGTGGTGGTCGGTGGCGGCCATGTGCATGCGAGGCTGGATGGAGGTTCCTCGAGCGGATTCAGGTGAAAAGCATGCTCTTGGCTCGTTGCCAAGGTCGGTGATGGCGACGTTTCATGCATCGTCCCCTTCTTGACGGCATCGTCATGGAGAAGTTCTAGACCCCTATACGCCACCTTCGGGGAAACCCTAGATCAATTGATTGGATGATGATGACACTCTTCTGTTGTATCCTTCTTGGGGGCGTCATTCTTGGAGGTATGCATAGGCTGGAGGGACCAGTGGATAACATCTGTGGTGGCGAGGTGTTCCATCTGACGCATCAATGACGCGGAGTCTCGGCGGCGTGGCCCGGCAGGGCCTCAGCGACGGATGTGTGATGATGGACGCTCGTACTGAGGGGGTGTTGTTTGGCACCATGGTGGCGTCGAGAGCACGCTTGGCAAGGTCGATTCGTCAGTATTTTCTCTAAAGATGGATCGGTGGAAGACGATGATGACGACCTAAGTGCGTCGGGCCGGTTTGTGCCCCAGACCTGGTATGTGACTTGGTTGGGGTCTCCGGTTTTAGATGTTAGGCTTAGGTGAGAGGTCTGGATATTCGTCTCACACTTTCTACACCCCATTCATCAATGGATAGAAGTAGCGAGATACTGCCAAGATGACGGCTTCAGACATATTGATGTATTGTTTCGTAAAGTCTTTATGAATAATTAATCATCCTCCTTTTTTAAAAAAGTATTAAAGCTCAAAAACAGACAGATTAGCACAACATTGTTCGGTAATGAAAGTGCGTTATATCGACTAGAGGGGGTGAATAGGCGATTTTTACAAATTCATCACTGAGGGATTACTAGATGAGGAATTTGCTAAGTGACGAAATACTAGGAGCAGAATAAGTACTCAAGTGCATGGATAACATGGCAGTAGCATAGTCATCATGAGGAAATGAAACATACACGGACCACAGGTAGCGTGAAAACAGGATAAGCTAGCGATAGCCAAAGTGACTGAAGAATTTGAGATGAGGAAATTGAGAAAGTCTTCAATCAAAGTCTTCAAACAGTAACGATCAATTTCATCAACAAGATAACGACGAAATGAAAGGGTTGAGGAAATAGAACCAGGAGCTCGGTGAAGACAATGATTTGATGACCTAGTTCCAACTACTGTGACAGTCGTACGTCTGGTTTGGAGCGGCTTGGTATTTAAACCAAAGGACACACAGTCCCAGGACACACGGTCCTTACCGTATTCTCCTTGAGCTAAGGTCACACAGGCCTCGCCCAACACTCGTGGTAAGTCCTCAGGGTAGACTTCCAAACCCTCACAAACTCGGTCACCCGGCGATCCACAATTTCCTCTTGGATGCTCTAGACCATGACGCCTAACCGTCTGGAAGATGCACAGTCTTCAAAGGTAAAAAGCGTCGGTTCCTGATGTCTACTACACAACTTTATTCTTGTAGACACGTGTTGGGCCTCCAAGCGCAGAGTTTTGTAGGACAGTAGCAATTTTCCCTCAAGTGGATGACCTAAGGTTTATCAATCCGTGGGAGGTGTAGTATGAAGATGGTCTCTCTCAAACAACCCTGCAATCAAATACAAGAAATCTCTTGTGTCCCCAACACACCCAATACAATGGCAAATTGTATAGGTGCACTAGTTCGGCGAAGAGATGGTGATACGAGTGCAATATGGATGGTAGATATAGGTTTTTGTAATCTGAAGATATAAAAACAACAAGGTAACAAGTAGTAAACAGCGAGCAAAACGGTATATCAATGCTTGGAAACAAGGCCTAGGGTTCATACTTCCACTAGTGCAATCTTCCAACAATGCTAACATAGTTGAATCATCTAATCATCCCTCACATGCAACAAAGAATCACTCCAAAGTTCCTATCTAGCGAAGAATAATAAGATGAAATTAGTGTAGGTAGTAGAACCACCTCAAAGTTATTCTTTCCGATCAATCTTTTGAGCTATTTGTAAGTGCATCTAGTGGCCCTTAGTGATTTTGGTGTATTGAAGACTTATAGGTTAAGGGACTAATATGTTTGTGAGTGTACACAGGCTCTATAAGTCGATGAGGAGTTTAGTATATTTGATGAATATCGACCCCTAAAAATGAATGTCTTCAGCTGAAGACTTTGGTGAAGACTTTGTGAAGACTTTGCTGAAGACTTTGGTATTCCCTGAAGACTTTGAAATTGAAGAAGATGGTGTGACCTTGAAGATATGAACGAGGACAATGAAGCGTGAAGACTTTTGTTTTTATGGTTTCATTTCCTTCTTTGAGTCATAGGAAACACCGTACTGTTAAAGGTGGCCGAAGTAAAACTAAGGAAAAATTTCCATCTGATGCTCAACTCAAAAGCCTCAACACAACCCAATCCTTCGAGTGAAGCCTTTGGAAATCTCTTACAGTTCAGTCAAGTTCTTCAGTGATAGAGACGATGTTCTTCTGGTCTCTGAGGAAATTGGTCTGACTGAGGAGTTAGGATTTCGCCAGTGCGAATTGCCTACAAGTGAGGAATATGATAAGCCCTGAGGAATTTGATAGTTCAAATTCTAACCGTTGCTGTGCTTTGCGCCAGCTGTCCAGATATTCTATCCTCCTAACGGTCATATCATTGGGGGGCATTTATGTCTTATCATGTCGGGTTGCACCCTGGCTATAAATAGCCGCCCCCCACAACCACTAGCTGGTTGGCTGCTCCGAGAGAGAACTTGACACTTGTCATTTGAGAGCAACCCATTCCTCGAGGACTTTGAGCGAAAATCATCAGTGAGGAAAAACCCAAAACCCAAACCATCAAAACCCAAAGTGATTGAGCATCACTGAAGAAATTGTTCCTGTGTGGAACCAACACTTTTTACCTTTGAACACTGTGTATCTTCCAGACGGTTAGGCGTCATGGTCTAGTGCATCCTGCAGTCAATTGGGGATCGTCGGGTGATCGTGGTCTAGAGCATCCAGCAGTCAATTGTGGATCGCCGGGTGACCAGTTTGTGAGGGTTTTGGAAGTCTACCCTGAAGACTTACCACGAGTGTTGGGCGAGGACTGTGTGACCTTAGCTCAAGGAGAATACGGTAATGACTGTGTGTCCTATGGTTTAAATACCAGGCCGCTCCAAACCAGACGTACGACTGTCACGGCAGTTGGAAATGGGTCATCAAACCACTGTCTTCATCGAGCACCTGGTTCTATTTCCTCAACCCCTTCATTTCCTCGAAGTATTTGTTGATGAATCTGATCATTACTGTTTGAAGAATTTGACTAAAGACTTTCTCAATTTCCTCATCTCAAATTCTTCAGTCACTTTATCTTCAGCCTGCTTATCCTGTTCACGCTACTCATGCTTTGTGTATGTTTCATTTCATCATGATGACTATGCTACTGCTATGTTTCGCATGCACTTGAGTACATATTCCGCTGCAAGTAGTTCGTCAACAAATAATGAATCATGATCACCTATATTCAACTGGATATATATGTCTGGATCTTTCCCCACCACATGATGCTTGCCAACTAAATAATTAATAGATTGGAATAAGAAGTTGACTCAACATGAAAAGTAAAAAATAGGCCCTTCGCAGATGGAAGCAGGGATTTGCAGAGGTGCCAGAGCTCATTGTTTTAAAGCAGAGATGAATATGTAATTTTGAGTGGTTTACTTTTCCTGTCAACGTCACAACAGAGTTTTCAATATATTCCATGCTAATCACATTATTAGCGGTTCCCAAACAGAATTTAAATTTTTACTCTCCCTCCACCATTCAAACACATTCCATTGCTAGTCGAATCCATGGGTACCATCCAAACAATCAACTTTCTAGGGGGGAGTTCTTATTTATTTATTTTTGTATTATGCAGGACTGGGCATCTTTTTTACCGGCCTCTCTCGTGCAATGACAAGTGAATAAACACTTATCTTGAGAATAACCCGCTTAGTATGGAAGATAATGATCACCCAGTCGCTCCATGAGCGGTACGAGCACACAAAACGGATGTTTATTTGAATGTTTAGAGGTGGCACATGCAAATTTACTTGGAACGGCAGTGAAATACCAAATATAGGTAGTTATGGTGGACTCTAATCGAAGAAACTTGGCTCAAGGATTTGGATGCACAAGTAGTATTTCTACTTAGTACGAAGTTTTGGCTAGCAAAAGGTTCTAAACAAGCATCACACGTTAGAGGATCCATGACAATATAACTGCTACGTGAATATAAACAAACATAACCATTACGTTGTCTTCCTTGTCCAACGTCAACTACTTCATCAAGTTTGAAAATAATTAATGGGGGTTCACAATCATAGAAGATGTCCAAGATGGTGTATTTATATGTGAAACCTCTCTTCCTTCAATATTCTTGCATGAATTGTTTAAATGACCAATGCTATGTTTGCTAACTTACAATAAATTTTACCGCTTATACTCCCAGTATGTGAAGTCACTACTCACCATGGGACAAGAATATGAAGCATATATAATTTCACATTTTATGACATTCAATTCATTCAATGTTTACTCTCAGGATATAAGTGAAGCACAAGACTAAATTTCAAACTACTCTCAAAAGATATAAGTGAAGATCAATGAGTAGTCAAACAATAAAGTAGCTATGTCAGGACTCTCTCTCTCTAAATAAAGATTTTCAGATCTGAGTATTTTATTCAAACAACAAACAAAATAAAAATAGTACTCCAAGAATAGCACATATCATGTGAACGAATAAAAATTTAGGCTCAACATAGGCTAACCGATAGTTGACGAGGAGAGGTGGGATGCATAGCATCCCCAAGCTTAGATGCTTGAGACTTCTTGAAATATTTACTTGGGATGCCTTGGGCATCCCCAAGCTTGAGCTTTTGTATCTCGTTCAATCCTCTCATATCCCGATTTCACCTAAGTCTCAAAAACATCATCCACAAAAACTGGAAAAGAACTCGTGAGATAGGTTAGTACACATAAGAATAAATCAACACTTTATGTACTGCCAAGACAAGTTGCATAATAATTTTCCACCATTATATATTGTATACTATCATTTCCACAATTTATATCTACCAATATAAGTCATGAAAACTATAGGAAAATAGGACAATCTGTAGAAATTAATTTACAAAGTGCACTTTTTTATCTCTAAAAATTATGAAAATTTAGGACATAATAAAGAATTTATATGAAAATACTGTGTAAAATTTTCAGAAATTTACAGTTCCAGTAAAATATGAAAATTCAAACACTACAGCAAAAGTTTCTGTTTTTACACAACACACATCAAACATGCAATTCGAGCATCCTAAAGGAAATTCTTGGAAATTTTTATTGAAAAACAAGATTATAAATAAAATCTTACAGAGAAAAACAAAATAAAATGATGCTCCAAGCAAAACTCATGATATGTGATGAATAAAAATATAGCTCCAAGTAAGATATACCGATAGTGTTGAAGACGAAAGAGGGGATGCCTTCCGGGGCATCCCCAAGCATAGGCGCTTGAGTCTTCCTTGGATATTACCTTGGGGTGCCTTGGGCATCCCCAAGCTTAGTTTCTTGTCACTCCTTATTCTCCTCATATCAGTGTCTCACCCAAAACTTGAAAACTTCAATCACACAAAACTTAACGGAACTTCGTGAGATGGGTTAGTATAATAAATAAAGATCATTCACTTAGCTACTGTCAAGACAAGATTCATAATTGTTCACACATAATACCTACTGTATTCTACCATTCACATAATTTATATCACTGAATATAAGCTATGGGAACACTAAAACAAGCAAACTATGCATGCAAAACAGAATCTGCCAAAAACATAACAGTCTGTGAAGATCTGTAGTATAACCATACTTACCTGTTGTGACGCCCCTGATCTTCGACCGTACGCTAATCATACACACAATGCGTACGACCAAGATTAGGGACTCACTAATTGATATCACAACACAACACTAGACAGAAATTAAAGTCATACAGCTTCATATTACAAGCCAGGGGCCTCGAGGGCTCGAATACAAAGTAGGCTCCAGCGGTGGTGTAGTAGTCGTCTCCGGCGTTCTCCATCTCCTGGGCTCCATCGTCTGAACGCAGAATCGTATCGAGGGGGAAAGAGAAAGCAAAGCAGCGGTGAGTACTCATCCAAAGTACTCGCAAGACTGACATCAGAACTATGCTAAGTATGCATCGGTATCAAGGAAAGGGGTTATATCTGGGCTGACTGCAGAAAGCAAGAATAGGGAGGAAGCCTAGTCCTATCGAACACTAGCATCTTCAGCATCTTGCAGCATTAGAAGAGAGTAGACCTGTATCTCATATATAGTCATATTATTGTAGCAATTTTATTAAGTAACCACGCCCAGAGATTCTTCCTCAACTCCCTGCGAGGAAGCAATCTCGGAGCCACAATTCATTTCAAATTTAAATCACAGTTATAGTTGTATAAGGTCAAGGTACAACTCCAAGTCGTCATGTTACCGTGGACACGGCTATTCGAATAGATTAATCATCCCTGCAGGGGTGAACCACATATTCCCCAACACGCCTGAATCACCTCCGGCCGGAAACACTTTCCTGGGTCATGCCCGGCCTCGGGATATCATCACGTCGTCGCCCCACCTAGGCTCAACGAAGAGGCCAGCCCGCCGGTCTAAATCCTAAGCGCGCAGGTTCGTGGGCCCACTTGCCCTTGCACTCCTGCACGATGCGAACGCGGCCGGAAGCAGACCTAGCACACTCCAGTCCAAGAGCTGTACCGTCCAGTCCAATCCGGCGCGCGCCGCTCCATTGCTGACGTCCGAAGAGCTTTGGCTGATACAACGACGCTGAGTACCCATAACTTCTCCCACGTGAAGGTTAGTGCGTATTATGGCCAACGACCTAACTCAGATCAAGTACCCAACCCATTAGCATTTTATTAATGCGGGGCAAGCGCGACCCATAAGGTGCGGTCCCGTCACCCCGTCTTGAGGATGTGTGGCAAGGGCCTCTCCTGCCCGTCCACGCCTCAACATAACCTTTTGGATGCCTTACCGGCGCATCCTACCACATCTCAAACACGGGTACCCTTGGGGCCGACCCGTCTCAAGACTGTCGGGAACTCAGGTCCACCTCAACCAGGGTGGTACCGCCTGTCCCTCCAGTCCCATCTTTCACATGCAAACAAAGTCAAGTTGAAGTAACTATGTGTTTATACACCAAGTGGATATCCGAGGAATCACCCTCGATGGATCTCACTCGAGGTATGTGTATGACAAGAGTCGCTATCGATAAATGGGAAGGAGGAATCACCCTCGATACCCACGACCGATTAGCTATGCTACAGAATTAACACCGGGAGTGCTAAGTGAGGTATCACCCTCGGCACTCGGTAGTAGCTCTGTAGTGCCATACTTAAGGGGTGTGCGGTGATGTGAGGGGCCTGGCTCGTCGGTCGGTTGACCGAGTCTTCGGGTCTTCGAGTCGTCGAGTCGTCGATGGAGAAGCAGGGGCAACTGGGACTAAGGGGTCACTGGGGATTCATTGATCAACCTATACTAAGCAGTTGAGATGATTGCAGGTATAGTAACAGTTTATCAAAATCAGGCTATGCATCAGAATAGGAGCTAACTAATACAGAGCAAAATCTAATGCAAGAATGAGAGGGAAAGAATGGGCGATATCGGAATGCTCAAGGGGGGGTTGCTTGCCTTGCTGCGATGCGGCAAAGGGCTGATCGTCAACGGTGTAGTCGTACCCGGCAGCACCGTCAGTCTCGGGGTCTACCGGTAAGAAGAGGGGGAGAAACAATAAATATAAAGCAAACAGATGCATCACATGCATGACATGACAATAAGCATAGCTAGGCATGCACTAACGCAGTACTGCACGTCGTAGACGGGTCGGAAGAATATCTGACGATATTTTCAGGGTCTCGGGCTACTACCGGACAGATGAAACTGATGGCAAAGTTCCATGTTTGCTATGCTAGGAGCACGTGACAGACGAACGGACAGCGTATTCGGATTCGTGGGATTTTTCTGATCAACTTTCATGTACAAATTATTTTCATCCGAGTTACGGATTATTTTATATTAATATTCTGAAATAAACAGATTTAACTTAATTTGAAAACAGAATTATGACATCAGCATGATGTCATGCTGACATCAGCAGTCAACAGTGGGGTTGACTGTTCAAACTGACCAGTGGGCCCCACTGTCATAGACACAGTGTTAACTAAAGTTTAATTATTATTAAACAGAATTAATTAGGGGGTGGGACCCACCTGTAAGTGACACATTAAATATATTAATTAACAGTTTTAAATTAACAGGTTTAATTAGTGTTAAGGGGGCTGGGCCCACATGTCATACACTGTTGATAATTAACAGGTTAATTAACGAATTAATCTTAATTTCCTAATTAATTAATATATTTTTATTTACATTTTTATATATTTTTTATTTTAAATTATTTAATTATTATTTGTTTATTTATTTTAAAACCGTTTAGGGGGCGGTGGGCCCCCTCTGTCATTCGAAGGGGAGGAGAGATTAGTGGGGGGGCTAATCCCCCACTAATCAAGAGGGGCCGGTCAGAGGCCCTGGCCACGCCGGGCGCATAGGGCAACGGCGGCCACAGCGGGCACACCCGACGTGAGGAGGCGGGGAAGCAGCAGGGGAGCCGGCGGCGTGAAGGAGGGGGCAGCGACGGGCGCGGCCGGAGCCTACGCGCGCACGGGGAGCTTGCGCAAGCAGGGGCGCGGTCGGCGCGGGGTAGCGGGCTGCAGGCACGGGCCGTGGTGAGCAGCGACGGCGAGCGGATGAGGCAGGCGCGGCAAGCGGTCGCGGCGAGGCGCGGTGCGGGCGCGGGCGGGACGCGGGGGAGGGGCGCGAACTTGGCGGCTCACCCGCGGTTGCAGGGGAGTGGCAATGGGCGCGGGGAGGGGCGGCGAGGCGACGCGGTGGCGGGGCGGCGTCGGCACCCACAGGAGAGGGCGCCAGCGGGCGTCGGGAGGGGTCGCCGACGAGGGGCCGCGTCGGGGGGGAACGAGGAGGTCCGGGGCGAGTCGGGGCGGCGCGGTGGCATGCAGCGCCGGTGGGGGGAGGAGCGCCGGCAAGGTGGCGCCAGGGGATGGGGCGTCGGCGGCGCGGCGCGGGTTCGGCCCGACCCCGATCTAGATCGGGAGGGGGGAGGGGATCGGGGGGAAAGTGGGGGCGATGGGTGGGGGCTAGGGTTCCGTCGGGGGGCGGGGGAGTTATCCCCGTGGGGGCTGGGGTGGGCCGGCCGGTGGGGCTGGTTGGGCCGGCTAGCTGGGCCACGACCCAGTTGGACTGGCCCGGGGGGGGGGTTCTCTTCCTCTTATTTTTATTTTTTTGTTTTTGTAACTTTCTGTTTTAAAATAGATTCAGAAATAAATTACCCGTACAAAAATAAGCGAACATGCCCAATATTTGCAATGCAATATTTGGCATAGTCACATTAATTTCGGAGGCCCATTGAAAACATTTGAAAATATTATAATCCCAAAAGGAATTTAATAATTGTTTTGGCATCTGTTATAAATGTCTTAGAGGCACTAAACCAATTGATAAAATGTTGGTTCCAATTTTTGAATAGCTTAGGGAATATTTGCAACCTAAGCATAATTTTTAATTTGGAGTTTGCAAAACTTTCAATTTCACATTTCAAATAATTTTGAATTGCTTAGGGATTCGAACGAGAGTTTGATTCCAACAGTGATCACACATGGATTAGCAAAAATGGATTAGCATAATCCTCAGATTACTGTAGCTTGATTACAGAGTTTACTGTAGCGCTTAATCCAGGGCGTCACAATTCTCCCCTACTAAAAAGAATTCTCGTCCCGAGAATTAAGAAGTAGAAGTAAGGGGGGAAATCTGGTTACGAAATTCTAATGAGTCTTCTTGTCTTTGTTGTTCTTCTCGAAGAAGTTGATCCCTTTCGTTGATATATTCATCTTTCTGCTTCAGGTCATCATAATGAAGTCGTCATCCTTTCTTCGGGATATTCATCGTCCTACGAATGAGATTAGAGGGAAAACTCTGGAAGAACGAATCTAAACAAAGTTGGGCATCTGACGGCGAACTCAGGGAGGAACACAAGATTTATTTCTCAAGTTAAGACTCGAGGAATCACTAAGAGCAAAATGCGACGGTGTAAAAGTTTCAAACGGGTAGGCAATCATTCGATGCATGATCAGATGAAGAAAAGGGGGGGGAGTTCAGAGCAACGAGAATAGATATCACGTCTGATATTAGAATAGATCATCCCTTGGACGGTGGCTCGGGAATTACAACCGAAGCCAAGTGCAAAGGATACTTTGGAATCAAAGATGTACAGGAGAGTCAGGTTTCGATCATGTGGAACTGGGGGTTATGGGACCATCATGCGGATTAAGAGTAAGAAGAGCAGTGACAACTTGCACGGTCATGAAAGAAGACGTGTCAGAGGATAGCTTGCCAGCTATGTTGGCAACAACGTCGGTACCAAGGGCGGGGGGACGAATAGAACCATTTTCCTGCTCGTTGAAACGAGGCGGGCCAATAGGAAAAGTTCTCATCCACCGGCGGTTACCGGAATGTTATCAACAATAGTAACAGGGTTTTACTGCCAGGGTTGTACATCGAGGTGTTTACCTAAGCAGAGAATTATTACTGCTTAGATCATATAATCTCAAGAAAGGTCAAACAGACCAATGGAAAGGAAAATGTGTTTATCACATTAAACAGACCAATGGAAAGGAAAATGTGGTTATACTCAAGTTTTAGGAGTATTTCCTTCCCAAGGAAAAACAGAGCATGATATACATGACAGAATTAGCAAGTAGATAACCATTTAGGTAAAAGGGCGAGGAAAATCGATGACATGCCCATAAAATGGGGGTTTGAATAATTGATCAAGAAACAATTAGCATTGAGCTTACATTATTCCTTTTGATGATCGATATACCACATCCATGCTTCGGGATAGCAATGATATGGTGTTTTGAGTAAAGGATGGAGTTTGGATACACAAAGGATCCAGTAGGAACAACTTATAAAATAAGTCTTACAATTCCCCCATGGAAGAATGGCAACCCTAGCTGAACAAAGCATTATAACAATAGGTCATCCGGCCAGGTGTGCTAGCTACAACACCACCTTACCGAGTAATAAAGACCAAAGTTATAACCCTTGATAATGTTCCAACCATCATATCTGTCCGAGATTCAGATCTGGTTGGTTTCAGGATACTTCAGATAAAGAAGGCCTGAGGAGAAAAGGATGCAACACAGACCTACGAAATGATGTTGCAAGAATCTCGGGATGAACGACAGAAGCAAGACTTGAATCATTAGCCAGACTACAAGACATCTGAACACAAGGTCAAGACATTCGTGCCCGCATGGAAGTTTCTAGAATGGAGGGCAATCAAGTTCTGATTGGGGACCATCATAGAGGATATCAAAGTTCTACGTGTAAGTCTGGACTAGGACAAATCAAATCAATCAGTGGCCTGGCGTGCTAGGAAATACATATGGAGTGAAGGTATCAAATCTATCAAACCATAGAATACTTCGCACATGCCTGAATGAATTGGAACGATTCCAGAGGAAGCGAGACAAAATTTTCCCATAAGCACGGTGGCAAAAGTGCACGTGAACTTATAGAAAAACACTTCTTTTATCAAACATATTCTTCATGAACTAGGCACAAAGATAATGCCTTCAAGGTTTCCAACACTAGCTTAAGTGTTCATCATGAACCACGAGGGAGAAGAGGATGTGGTCGATGGGCTCAGCAACAATTCATCGAGATTCCCACAAAAAAGGATCTCCACGATTGAGTGAACAAAACCAGATGATATATTGAGGTATGCCCCAAGGAAACATCCACAAGTAAACATTAATCGAAAAGTGCACCCGAAATACAGACTAAGTAGCACGCCCAATGTTAGAGTGCTGACTCAACAGCCAATACACTAAGAATGGACTTATTGTTCATTAACTCCAAGGTGATAGAGTTGGTATGCCATAATTATTGAACTTACACATCACACTCCATTTGTCAGTATTCCGGTTAGAAACAACACGGGAACAAAGAAATGAAAGGTGATGGCAAGGATGTCGCCAACGACAACACCAATTACCATGGACAAGGATGCCACTCACATCATGAATTTAATTGATACCCTGGAAGAGCCCAGAATGCCGATGAGGATCACGACACATTTGCCGAGAAGTCTCTTGAAGGTGTAATCGATCAGCGACGACATCAAGCAAAGAAATGATGAAGCGAAGGGTGGTCGGAGCCACAGTTTAGAGTGCTAGCTCAGAGTCAAAATTGTCTTCAAGACAACCAACATGACGTTGCAACTCCATGTAAGCTTAGAGCACTGTTGGAATTGTGTTTCGGGGATGAAGGACATAAACAGCATGGTCAAGCCTTAGCATGACGATGATGAGGTAGCCAAACAGCTTGGAAAGACATGATCGAGCACAAACTCATAAGCAAAGAAGCTTACTAAGAGTTGTTGAATCGCAATGCGGACTCGATTCAATTATCGGTGTCCTTGAGTGTCCAACAACTCAGAACATGAGGAAACTGGAATCAGTGAATGGAAAACATAGCTGATGAGGAGCTTATAAGAAGCTATGCAGCTCCATGATTTTCTCGAGATACCAGGGGTAATACTCGGATGTAGATCAGAATTAAAGCTTGGACCGATGTATTGATCCGCAGAAGACAAGTGCTTAAACTGGTCTGAAAATGGGATCAAAGAAGAACAGTCATGGTCGGAACCACGGTTGTAAAGTATCAAATCAGGTTGTAGCTTTGAAAGATTATCCGGCAAAACACCAGAAGAGTAGGACTCGTGAAAACTCTTGAGTTCACACGAATTAAGGAAGGCATAGGTTCAACCCATAGGGCATCTTAGGAACATATACCACAAGCTTCAAGAGTAATTAACACATGCTTGATAAAAGAGCATGGCTGACAAAAGCATAGGATACAACTTACCAGAGGGAGAAGACACAATTTACCAATGGCATCATGTATCAGGGAAAGAACTCACAAGGATTTTGAATGTGAAGGATGCTATCGGATAATAAGCCAACAATGGTTTTGGCGTCCCACAAGGGAATCTGATGTGAGTATCGGAACTCAATCAGTGGAAGAAAGAATGCAATGCATCAGATTATAGAACATCCAATTAAATCGATGCTTAAATAACCAAGGGATTAAGACTTCCCAATTGTGTATCAGAATCAGATGCTCCGATCAAATACAAGTAAGATGAGCGGACTTAGATGGACAATCAAACAAGGTTGATTTTTCGGGAACCAACTCATGTTTGGAAAGACGTCTGAGCCGGACAAATAATTTATGAGAAACAACTGATGACTGCGTGCATTCACACACAGGTTGAATCAATAAAATCAAATGAAAACCACAAAGGATTTACTTAATATCACTAGACATATGGAATTAACCATAATGCAAGCAGGTGAGAAAAGCCAAGAGCAATAGGCTACTGAGGATTACAGAAGATCGAATAGCGTTTCAAAGAATTCTGTGAAACACATGATCACCGAGGAAGAACGAATTCCCGGTAAGATAATTCGATGTACCTTGTAATAACAAGAGCAACTGGATATGAAAGTATGAGCGACAATTGCAAAAGCGATGAGCACAAGTTCTCGGGAGAACATCAGAGAATATCTTCGGAGTCTTCTGATGAATCAAGCCATCATCTGGAAGTAGGGGCTCTCCGGGAGGAAGAAGTTACGAGAACCTAGAGTTAGAGTTAGCAAAATCTTTAACCCGAAAGAGGAGAGAGATCAGAACCCAGAGTATAGATGAGGAATAAAAGATCCTAATACCACCCGATTGAGATGTGGGCCCGTAAGCCACACAACAATGTTAGTAAAAGTTTTTCAATGATTAGACTCAACTTCGGCCAAGGAGTTGGAAAGGGGGCTACCTACAGGCAGTCGGCTCTGATACCAACTTGTGACGCCCCCGATCTTCGACCGTACGATAATCATACACACAATGCGTACGACCAAGATTAGGGACTCACTGATTGATATCACAACACAACACTAGACACAAATTAAAGTCATACAGCTTCATATTACAAGCCAGGGGCCTCGAGGGCTTGAATACAAAGCTCAACAAGCACGAGTCAGCGGAAGCAAATAATATCTGAGTACAGACATAAGTTAAACAAGTTTTGCCTTAAGAAGGCTAGCACAAACATAAGCAGCGGATCGAAAGAGGCGAGGCGTCCTGCCTGGGAACCTCCTAACTACTCCTGAGCGTCAGCACTCTCCACGTAGAAGTAGGCTCCAGCGGTGGTGTAGTAGTCGTCTCCGGCGTACTCCATCTCCTGGGCTCCATCGTCTGAACGCAGAATCGTATCGAGGGGGAAAGAGAAAGCAAAGCAGCGGTGAGTACTCATCCAAAGTACTCGCAAGACTGACATCAGAACTATGCTAAGTATGCATCGGTATCAAGGAAAGGGGTTATATCTGGGCTGACTGCAGAAAGCAAGAATAGGGAGGAAGCCTAGTCCTATCGAAGACTAGCATCTTCAGCATCTTGCAGCATTAGAAGAGAGTAGACATGTATCTCATATATAGTCATATTATTGTAGCAATTTTATTAAGTAACCACGCCCAGAGATTCTTCCTCGACTCCCTGCGAGGAAGCAATCTCGGAGCCACAATTCATTTCAAATTTAAATCACAGTTATAGTTGTATAAGGTCAAGGTACAACTCCAAGTCGTCCTGTTACCGTGGACACGGCTATTCGAATAGATTAATCATCCCTGCAGGGGTGCACCACATATTCCCCAACACGCCTGAATCACCTCCGGCCGGAAACACTTTCCTTGGTCATGCCCGGCCTCGGGATATCAGCACACCGTCAACCCACCTAGGCTCAACGAAGAGGCCAGCCCGCCGGTCTAAATCCTAAGCGCGCAGGTTCGTGGGCCCACTTGCCCTTGCACTCCTGCACGATGCGAACGCGGCCGGAAGCAGACCTAGCACACTCCAGTCCAAGAGCTGTACCGTCCAGTCCAATCCGGCGCGCGCCGCTCCATTGCTGACGTCCGAAGAGCTTCGACTGATACAACGACGCTGAGTACCCATAACTTCTCCCACGTGAAGGTTAGTGTGTATTAAGGCCAACGACCTAACTCAGATCAAGTACCCAACCCATTAGCATTTTATTAATGCGGGGCAAGCGCGACCCATAAGGTGCGGTCCCGTCACCCCGTCTCGAGGATGTGTGGCAAGGGCCTCTCCTGCCCGTCCACGCCTTAACATAACCTTTTGGATGCCTTACCGGCGCATCCTACCACACTCAAACACGGGTACCCTTGGGGCCGACCCGTCTCAAGACTGTCGGGAACTCAGGTCCACCTCAACCAGGGTGGTACCGCCTGTCCCTCCAGTCCCATCTTTCACATGTAAACAAAGTCAAGTTGAAGTAACTGTGTGTTTATACACCAAGTGGATATCCGAGGAATCACCCTCGATGGATCTCACTCGAGGTATGTGTATGACAAGAGTCGCTATCGATAAATGGGAAGGAGGAATCACCCTCGATACCCACGACCGATTAGCTACGCTACAGAATTAACATCGGGAGTGCTAAGTGAGGTATCACCCTCGGCACTCGGTAGTAGCTCTGTAGTGCCATACTTAAGGGGTGTGCGGTGATGTGAGGGGCCTGGCTCGTCGGTCGGTTGACCGAGTCTTCGGGTCTTCGAGTCGTCGAGTCGTCGATGGAGAAGCAGGGGCAACTGGGACTAAGGGGTCACTGGGGATTCATTGATCAACCTATACTAAGCAGTTGAGATGATTGCAGGTATAGTAACAGTTTATCAAAATCAGGCTATGCATCAGAATAGGAGCTAACTAATACAGTAGCAAAATCTAATGCAAGAATGAGAGGGAAAGAATGGGCGATATCGGAATGCTCAAGGGGGGGTTGCTTGCCTTGCTGCTATGCGGCAAAGGGCTGATCGTCTCGGGGTCTACCGGTAAGAAGAGGGGGGAGAAACAATAAATATAAAGCAAACAGATGCATCACATGCATGACATGACAATAAGCATAGCTAGGCATGCACTAACGCAGTACTGCACGTCGCAGACGGGTCGGAAGAATATCTGACGATATTTTCCGGGTCTCGGGCTACTACCGGACAGATGAAACCGATGGAAAAGTTCCATGTTTGCTATGCTAGGAGCACGTGACAGACGAACGGACAGCGTATTCGGATTCGTGGGATTTTTCTGATCAACTTTCATGTACAAATTATTTTCATCCGAGTTACGGATTATTTTATATTAATTTTCAAAGTTTTATTAATATTCTGAAATAAACAGATTTAACTTAATTTGAAAACAAAATTATGACATCAGCATGATGTCATGCTGACATCAGCAGTCAACAGTGGGGTTGACTGGTCAAACTGACCAGTGGGCCCCACTGTCATAGACACAGTGTTAACTAAAGTTTAATTATTATTAAACAGAATTAATTAGGGGGTGGCACCCACCTGTAAGTGACACATTAAATATATTAATTAACAGTTTTAAATTAACAGGTTTAATTAGTGTTAAGGGGGATGGGCCCACATGTCATACACTGTTGATAATTAACAGGTTAATTAACGAATTAATCTTAATTCCCTAATTAATTAATATATTTTTATTTACATTTTTATATATTTTTTATTTTTAATTATTTAATTATTATTTATTTATTTATTTTAAAACCGTTTAGGGGGCGGTGGGCCCCCTCTGTCATTCACAGGGGAGGAGAGATTAGTGGGGGGGCTAATCCCCCACTAATCAAGAGGGGCCGGTCAGAGGCCCTGGCCACGCCAGGCGCACAGGGCAACGGCGGCCACGGCGGGCACGCCCGACGTGAGGAGGCGGGGAAGCAGCAGGGGAGCCGACGGCGTGAAGGGGGGGCCAGCGACGGGCGCGGCCGGAGCCTACGCGCGCGCGGGGAGCTTGCGCAAGCAGGGGCGCTGTCGACGCGGGGTAGCGGGCTGCAGGCGCGGGCCATGGCGAGCAGCGACGGCGAGCGGATGAGGCAGGCGCGGCAAGCGGGCGCGGCGAGGCGCGGTTAGGGCAGCGGCATGGGCGCGCGTGTGCGGGCGCGGGCGGGACGCGGGGGAGGGGCGCGAACGTGGCGGCTCACCCGCGGTTGCAGGGCAGTGGCAATGGGCGCGGGGAGGGGCGGCGAGGCGACGCGGTGGCGATGCGGTGGCGGGGCGGCGTCGGCACCCGCGGGAGAGGGCGCCAGCGGGCGTCGGGAGGGGTCGCCGGCGAGGGGCCGCGTCGGGGGGGAACGAGGAGGACCGGGGCGAGTCGGGGCGGCGTGGTGGCGTGCAGCGCCGGTGGGGGGAGGAGCGCCGGCAAGGTGGCGCCAGGGGAAGGGGCGCCGGCGGCGCGGCGCGGGTTCGGCCCGACCCCGATCTAGATCGGGAGGGGGAGGGGATCGGGGGGAAAGTGGGGGCGATGGGTGGGGGCTAGGGTTCCGTCGGGGGGCGGGGGAGTTATCCCCGTGGGGGCTGGTTGGGCCGGCCAGCTGGGCCACAACCCAGTTGGACTGGCCCGGGGGGGGCGGTTCTCTTCCTCTTATTTTTATTTTTTTGGTTTTGTAACTTTCTGTTTTAAAATAGATTCAGAAATAAATTACCCGTACAAAAATAAGCGAACATGCCCAATATTTGCAATGCAATATTTGGCATAGTCACATTAATTTCGGAGGCCCATTGAAAACATTTGAAAATATTATAATCCCAAAAGGCATTTAATAATTGTTTTGGCATCTATTATAAATGTCTTAGAGGCACTAAACCAATTGATAAAATGTTGGTTCCAATTTTTGAATAGCTTAGGGAATATTTGCAACCTAAGCATGATTTTTAATTTGGAGTTTGCAAAACTTTCAATTTCACATTTCAAATAATTTTGAATTGCTTAGGGATTCGAACGAGAGTTTGATTCCAAAAGTGATCACACATGGATTAACAAAAATGGATTAGCAAAATCCTCAGATTACTGTAGCTTGATTACAGTGTTTACTGTAGCGCTTAATTCAGGGCGTCACACCTGTCTCTAAAAATTCTGAAAAAATAGGAAAACTTAGATAATTTGCATATAAATACTGTGTAGAAATTTCAGAATTTTTTGACTCTCCAGTAAAATCATAGAAATTCTTTACTTGCGGCAAAAGTTTCTGTTTTTGCACAGAATCTAATCAACAAGTATCCATACTATCCCAAATTATTTACTTGGCACATTATTGAAATAAAAGACACAAAACATGATTACTACAGTATCTTAATCTTGTGAACACACAAAAACAGAAAGTAAAAGTGATGGGTTGTCTCCCAGCAAGCGCTTTTCTTTAAAGCCTTTTAGCTAGGCATGATTATTTCAATGATGCTCACATAAAAGTAAAGAATTGAAACACATTGGGAGCATCATGAAGCATATGACAAGCACACTTAAGTCTAACCCACTTCCTATGCATAGGGATTTTGTGAGCAAACAATTTATGGGATCAAGAATCAACTAGCATAGGAAGGCAAACCAAGCATAACTTCAAAACTTTGAACACGGAGAGAGGAAACTTGATATTATTGCAATTCCTACAAGCATATGTTCCTCCCTCATAATAATTTTCAGTAGCATCATGAAGGAATTTCACAATATAACTATCACATAAAGCATTCTTTCATGATCTACAAGCATAGAAAATTTATTACTCTCCACATAAGCATATTTATTCTCATTCATAATAGTGGGAGCAAACTCAACAAAATAACTATCATGAGATACTTGATTGACATATCCAAATTGAATATTACAATCATGATGACAAGTTTCATGGTTATCATTACTCTTTATAGCATACATGTCATCATCATAATCATCATAGATAGGAGGCATGCCATCATCATAATAAATTTGCTCATCAAAACTTGGGGGACTAAAAATATCATCTTCATCAAACATAGCATCCCCAAGCTTGTAGCTTTGCATATCTTCAGCCCAATGTCACCTCGCGAATCCAAAAGTTGAGTACCAAAACATACATCAAGTGAATCAATAAAACACCCCATTGTCATCACGGGTATCCACATGCAAGACATATATCAAGTGTTCTAAAATCCAATATTCAATCCAACATAACGAGATCTCAAAGGGAAAGATTCAATTCATCACAACAAGATAGCAAGGGACAAACATCATATGATCCAACTATATTAACAAAGCCCGTGATACATCAAGATCGTGCCATCTCAAGAACATGAGAGATAGAGAGATTGAACACATAGCTACTAGTACATACCCTCAGCCCCGAGGGTGAACTACTCCCTCCTCGTCATGGCCTCCGCCGGGATGATGAAGATGGCCACCGGATGATCATTTCCCTCTCCGACAGGGTACTGGAAAGGCTCCAGATTGGTTTTTCATCGATATAGAGAATTGCAGCAACGAAACGGAGAGTCTCTCTTTATTTCTGGAGTTTTTGGGATTTACAAGACTTTTCAGCGTTGGAATCACGTGCAACGGAGCCATGTGGGCCCCAGCACACATCAAGGTGCGACCTAGGGGCGCGCCCTGATGGCTTGTGGACCACAGGTGGCTCCCCTCCGGTGGTTCTTCGCTTCAATATTGCTTATTTCCTCTAGAAAAAATCATCAAAAAGTTTCGAGCGATTCCGAGAACTTCCATTTTTTGCACAAAAACAACACCACGGTAATTCTACTAAAAACAGCGTCAGTCCGGGTTAATTCTAAATAAATCATATAAAGTGCATCAAAACCATATAAAAGTATTGTAAACATAGGCAAATTTGGCATGAATACTTCATAAATTATCGATACGTTGGAGACGTATCAGTTCCACACAGGAACAATCTCTTCAGTGATGCTCAATCACTTTGGGTTTTGGTTGTTTGGGTTTTGGGTTTTTCCTCACTCATGATTTTCTCTCAAAGTCCTCAGAGGATGGGTTTCTCTCAAATGACACTTGTCAATCTCTCTCAGAGTAGCCAACCAGCTAGTGGTTGAGGGGGCGGCTATTTATAGCCAGTGTGCAACCCGACATGATATGACATAAATGCCCCTAATGATATGACCGTTATGTGGATAAGATATCTAGAGAGCTGGCATAAGGCACAACAATGGTCGGAGATTTGAACTCTCAAATTCCTCAGGGCCATCATATTCCTCACGGTAGGCAATTCGCACTGGCGAAATCCTAACTCCTCAGTCAGAACAAATTCCTCAGAGATCAGAAGAACTCCGTCTCTGTCACTGAAGAAATTGACTGAACTGCGAGAGATTTCCAAAGGCTTCACTCGAAGGTTTTGGGTAAGTGAAGGCTTTGAGATAAGCACCACTTTGAAATTTTTCCTTAGTATTACCTCGACCCTCTTTAACAGTACGGTGTTTCCTATGACTCAAAGAAAGGAAATGAAACTATGAAAACAAAAGTCTTCACGCTTCATAGTCCTCGTATCAATATCTTCAAGGTCACACCAAGTTCTTCATTTTCAAAGTCTTCACGGAAGCATCAAAGTTTTTAGTTCAAGACATTTCATTTTAGGGGTCGATATTCTTCGAATATATCAAACTCCTCAGCGACTTATAGAATATGTGTATACTCACAAACATATTAGTCCCTTAACATGTAAGTCTTCAATACACCAAAATCACTAATGGGCACTAGATGCACTTACAATCTCCCCCTTTTTGGTGACTGATGACAAATAGGTTAAGTTTTCAACGGGGATAAACATATGAAGTGTAAGTACTGAGTTTGAGGAATTTGATTGCAAGATATAGAAGAACTCCCCCTGAAGATGTGCATATTTGAGGAATTTGCTTTGTAATGCAAATGCACATGGCAGGATAAAATCTTGGAGATCTCCCCCTATATCTTGTAATCCATACAGACATTTTACATATGGTGTCTGACGAAATTCAGCATGCGTGCATTAAGGAAATTGAGGAATTAAGCATGCAGAAAGCAGTTCAAAAGAGTCAGACCACCATCGGACTTAAGTTTACAACTCATCAAACAAACACTTCAGAAGAGCAAGAGTTGAAACTTAAACAAAAAACAGCCCATATATAGAGACCCGCTTGAAGACTAACTCAAATTTCTCCCCCTTTGTCATCAAGTGACCAAAAGGGACAAAAATTGAGGACTAACGCCCCTGAAGAATATCATCTTGAGGTTGGTGGAGGAGCGCCAGCGTTGTTGTCGGGGTCGTTTGTCGATGCAGGGCCCGCAGTAGTGTCGTCAAGATCCTCAGCTTCATCAGTTGCGCGCGATGAAGAATATGAACTTGTGACGAGCAGAGGAACTTTGACCTTCTTGAATTTCTTCTCAGAAAGATGAGACCAGTCAAAGTTTTGCTAAAAATCCATCTCCTTGAGTTCTTTAGGAGTCTTGAAGTGTGAGAGGATGGCCCAGGTGCGGTTGAGGATTTCATGCACGTAGTAGTGGTTCTTCCTCATCGAGTTTTGCGTCACGACCATGTTTTGAACAATGGAACCAAACTGACGCTTGACCCACTTGTGGTTGCGATCGATCTTCTGCTGAAGACTTAGTAGAAGCTCGTGATCAGTCATCACACGAGGGGCTGAACCTTGAGGATTTTGGGTCGTGGCCTTGGCTGCAGAATCTTGCGTGGCAGAGTCATCATTGGTGGAGTAAGATGCATCCTTGCGAAACTGGCCATCCAATGGACGAGAGCCCTCTTCAACAACAGTATTGCCTTTTCCTTCCACTGAGGAAAATGTCCTTTTGAGGACTTCAATCGGAGGCGGAAAGCTAAAGTGATTTTGAAAGTCAGCCTTGTAAGGAATTGAAGGCCTTGATCTGATGAATTTCATGATCCAGGGAGCATAAGGCTTCAATTCAAATGGTGATAGTGCACTATTGGCCAAATTCCTCATGAAGAAATCGTGAAAGTTTATGGGTATCCCATGGATGATATTGAACAATAGATTCTTCATGATGCCAACAACTTCTTCAGAATTGTGGCCCGTGATTGGACTGAGGGTTTTAGTCATAATGCGGTAAACTGTCCGGGGCACATACAGGAAATCCTTCACAAGGAAGGTGGTTCTTGGAGCTTGGCCTTGAGGCAAAGGCTTCATCAGCACTTACATCAGATGATTTGGAATTTCATGTTCTTCATATATGCGTCTTGCACCGTCTGAGGGAATTCCAAATGGGACAGCTCGAAGCAATTCAGTTGTTGGAGTAGTGTAGTGAGTGTCCTTAGTCATCCAGTCGAGGACCCAGGAATTAACATCAGAGGCATCACCAGAGATGTGCAAGGTTGCATAGAACTAAAGAATTAGCTCTTCATTCCAATCAAAGATGTCAACACAGAAGGGTAGGAGCCCTGCTTCATGAAGAACATTGAGGACTGGGCTGAAGCATGGAACGGACTCCATATCCACATGAGGAATTTGTTGGTGCTAGAAAACTTTGCTCTTATCAAACAGGACAGCGGAATAGAAATTCACTTAAGTGTGAGTCCAAAACCTCTTGCGCCTAATTCTTGGCGAGTCATAGAGATTTTCTCCAGTGAAGAAATTGGCCTTGTTGAACTTGGGCATCTTTGAGCCTTTGAGGGGCAGAAAGGGCTTGGGTTGAAGATTTGGCTTGTAACGTCGAACAACCTCCCTTAGCACAATTGCAGCTTCTTTGGTCTGAGGAATTTGAGTGACAAGTTCCTCAGGTGCTATTTGGGCAGCATTTTCTTCAACTGATGTAGTTGGAATTTCTTCAGGAATGGACTGAAGCGAAGTGGGACGGCCTTCAGACCCTGTCAGAATTTCTTCAGTTTGAGCAGGCGACTGAGGAATTCGGGAGGAGTGGTCATTGGCGAATTGGGGTGTGCAGCTTCCCAATATCCATCATTGATAAGTGGAGTAGTATTCCCAATATCCACATCCTCATCCATTTCTTCAACTCCAGCCTCTTCAGCAGTTAACTAAGGCTGGGGCGATGATACCAGAGGGGTTGAAGCATTTGCTTCCACCTCAATTTCTTCATCAATCTGCTCTGAGGAAGCAGCAAAGTGATCTTCTTCATCTTCTGCATTTGGGATTTCATAGTCTTCACCAAATGGGACAATTTCATAGGCGGGTATAGCAGAGATAGGAGTTGCATCGATAGGTTCTGTTGAAGAACTTGGCAAAGTCTTCAATTTCTTTGCAGCTGAGGAATCTGCAGATGATGATGCTTTCCTTTTCAGTGCGGCTTCCTTTTCCGCAGCCTTTGTTTTCTTCACTTCTGATGCAGAAGGAAGTGTCAATTCTTCACCCTTGAAGAATTTGTTGGGGGAGCTTGGGGTGAAGGTGGAGCATTTTCTTCAGGCTCAACTGATGCAGTCGCCCTGGCAGATTCTTCATGCGTAACAGTTTCTTCAGCTGGCCTGGCAATTTCTTCAGCCGCAACAGTGGATGTTGCCCTGGCAGTTTCTTCAGCAGCATGAATTTCTTTAGTTGTGCTTGCAGTTTCTTTAGCAGGCTAAGAAGACGTTCCAGCCTGAGGAATTTGAGGTTGCGATCGTGCTGCAAACCTTGTGTTGTGATCCTTGATGACTTTGTCAGCCACATTGATGAACCTGACCTTGGCGCCTTGCCAATCAGCATAGTATCGGTCATATTCATCGCTGAAGCTTTGGATTTCTGCTTGAGTACTCACGAGTTGGTCAGGAGTTAATTTCAGAACATTGTTCTTCAAGAATCGCTCCTTCTTGTGCTGATATTTCTTGGCCTTTCTAGCCTTTTCATATTTCCATTTTTATTCACCTATGAAGGCAGTCAGTACATGACTTGGACCAGGGGGCAGCTTCAAATCATCAATTGGAGTGTGAGGGTCGTTGTGCCATATGTCAATGAAATCGAGCATAGTCCTTGGATCCAGCATAAGAGGAATTTGAGTGCCTTTTGCCTGAGCCACTCTCTCTTGGTTGTTTCTGATGATAGCAGCAAGTTCATCATAATTTACTTCATCTTCCTCTGATTCTGAGGGAACATGGAAGACCACTTTCTTCGGATGAGGACGGTCTCCTGCCTCGTCCTGGAGTTGCTTTTACTTTCAGCAAAGTTGGACTGCTTGATGAAAGTGCTTGGGCTTAGGAAGTTGCAGATGCCCCTAATGCAATTTAGAATCCTGCGGTGTGCTGACACGTGCCAAGATGCACAGGTGTTGAGGATTATGTAGCAGCAGCTGAGGATTGTGCAGCCACACAAGGCATTGCTGCAGCCTTTGATGAAGTTGCTTGAGGAATTTGCAGTGAGGATTTTGATGATGTGGAACTTGGCCGTGAGGGCATTGAGCTTTAAGACTTTGGCTTAATTGCTGATTTCTTCTTCATAGCCCTCTTCAGAGCAGATTCACTTGCAGAGCCCCAGCAGCTACAGCAGAATCTTCATTGAATTTCCTCATTGCCTCATTAGTAGTTTTAGCCAGTTTGGCTTGATGCTTTGCCCACTCCTTGGTAAAGTCCTCACCACTCATGATGCTAGTGGGATCTGCTTGTTGGCCTTCAGCCAGTGGAGGTCTTTGGCAGGGAGGATTAACAGTGAATTCCTTCATGTACTTTGGAGTTACATAACGATATTCCTTCCATTCCCTTGCCCATCTCCTCTCAATTCTCTGTATGTGAATTTTGCGCTTTTCCTTGGTTTCCTTCCCATAGATTTCCTCATCTGGAGTGCAATACTCGAGATATATATCCTTAGGGATTTCAAATCTGTATTTGCTTCAGCCTTCTTTCCTCCTTTCTGAGCTCTTTTCCCATCAGCCATTTTCTTCACCTGAGGAATTTGAACTTTTGAAGATTCTAAATATGTATGCATTTTTTCTTCGAGGAACGCTGCAAATGGGTTAAGTTGATGAGAACCTAGAGATTCATCAGCAGACATTTTGTACTTGTGAACAGAGTATAGGTGCGAAGAATTTGAAGAGGTCATATGCGTTCTCAGACATTTTCAAAATATATCAAGTTGAGGAATTTGACCATAGATGTCTTGAGGAATTTCACTAAGTGTTCTTGACTTAGGTTCTAGAGTTGTGCAGGTTTGAGGATCCACACAATTGAGGAATCTTGAAGAAAATCATAACTTAGAGAAACAAATCAAGAGAAGGAAGTTGTTCGGTGTGTTTAAGAAGTGGATTGCTAAAGAATAAACACCTTTTGAGGATTTTATGAAAATCATAAGGATCAAAATAGGGTGGTAAAATCAGATTTTAGTTACCCTTGATGAAGAACATGATGAACTGGGAGTTAGGACAGTGAAGTTCGTCAGTCCAGATCTCCCATGCCCTAACTTGGCGGTGGAAGATAGCTACAGCAGTGGCGGAGTGAAGATTTTCGAGGCCGGTGCGAGTATGACGGCGAGGAGTTCAAGATAGTGGTGATGAGGCTCGACGACGGCGCTAGGGTTGAGCTCAAGAGCGACGGGGGTGAGAGCGAGAGGAGTAACTTTGAGCTATGAAAGGGGACGGGTATTTATAGTGGAGGTGAAAAACTGAATGCCCGAAGATTTTGGACATTCATACCCCTGACCCTTGCTATCCTAGCGACATGTGTCACCCACATACTGAGAAGTGGAGATAGTGGGGGATCGTGGGTTATCCAGTCGTGGGAATCGGAATCGGTTTGAGCGGCAACCGCCAAAAATTGAAATCGAAATTTTTAAAGTTTCGTTCGCAAATTCTTCAGCTGACAAGGACATGGTGAAGATTTTGAACGGGTTTCAAATAGAACGCATATGAAGAATTTGTGAATAGACTGGGTTGAGTTTAGCATAGAGGGGGAACGGGTCCGATCACATTCACTTAGAAGAAAATCAACTTGAAGAATTAGCAATAAGTGAATGATGCTGAGGACATTGAAAACTCAAATATATAAATAGTCAATGAAGAACTCTAATTGTAAAGTTTGAAGAATTTGAAATTTTGAGGAATTTGGAAACTTGAGGAATTTGAAAATAAGAATTTGCAAAATGACGATAAACTCAATTTTGGAGAATTTCAACAATGGTTGGTGGCGTGACCCACCGTATAAGAATGATGATTTCAGACACCGCGTACAATTGTCGTAGGGTTCTGAGAATCAAATTCTTCATTAATTTCTTCACACTTAGAAAGAGTTAGTCTTCATTGATTGAAGAAAAACATTACTTCGTGTGTTGCACATCAAAGTCATCAATTTTGCATAAGTGTTAGGATGTGTGTCCTTTCAGAGAACATTCGAAGATTCTAAGATATTTAGCTCACACCGCAACTTGCAAAATATCTTTTCATCCAAGGGCTTTGTGAAGATATCAGCTAGTTGTTCTTCAGTCTTCACGTGGTCGACGAAGAAGTCGCCCTTCAACACATGGTCACGAAGAAAATGATGACGAATCTGAATGTGCTTAGTCTTCGAGTGTTGAACTGGGTTGTGAGCAATCTTGATGGCACTCTCGTTGTCGCAGTAGAGATGGACATTCTTCACGTTGATGCCGTAGTCCTTGAGGGTTTGCTCAATCCACAGCAATTGAGCACAGCAGGAACCAGCAGCAATGTACTCAACTTCAGCAGTAGATAGTGACACGCAGTTCTGCTTCTTCGAGGACCAACAGACTAAGGATCGTCCGAGGAAATGGCATGTGCCTGATGTTGACTTGCGGTCCACATGATCACCAGCATAATCAGAATCAGAATATCCAATAAGGTCAAGATCTGAGCCCTTGGGGTACCATAATCCTAGTGTTGGTGTGTGAGCTAGATATCGAAGAATATGCTTCACAGCCTTGTGGTGTGATTCCTTCGGTGTTGCGTGAAAACGGGCACACATGCAAACACTAAGCATAATATCTGGCCTAGATGCACATAGATACAATAAAGAGCCAATCATGGAACGATATACCTTCTAATTGAAATCTTTACCATTTTCGTCAGTGCAGAGTTGACCATTTGTGGGCATAGGAATCTTGACGCCTTTGCAATCCTGCATGCCGAATTTCTTCAGGACATCCTTGAGGTATTTCTCTTAGGAAATGAAGATGCCATTGCGTTGTTGGCGAATTTGAAGGCCTAAGAAGAATTTCAGATCTCCAATCATAGACATTTGATATTCTTCACTCATCATGTAAGCAAATTGTTCAGTGTAACGTTTGTCAGTACAGCCAAAGATAATATCGTCCACATATATTTGGCACACAAATAATTCATCATCATAAGATTTTGTGAAAAGAGTTGGGTCAAGTGAACCGGGTTTGAAGCCCTTCTTCATGAGTAATTCCTTCAGAGTGTCATACCACGCCCGAGGGGCTTGCTTGAGGCCATAGAGGGCCTTGTTGAGTCTGAAGACTTTGTCACGATGCTTAGGATCTTCAAAACCTAGGGGTTGAGCAACATATACTTCTTCCACAAGCTTACCATTGAGGAATGCACTTTTCACATCGATTTGATATAAGATGATGTTGTGATGGTTAGCATAAGCAAGCAATATACAAATAGCTTCAAGTCTAGCAACAGGTGCAAAAGTTTCATCAAAGTCAATTCCATCAACCTATGTGTAGCCTTGTGCTACAAGACGGGTCTTATTCATCACCACTTGACCAAGTTCATCTTGTTTGTTGTGCTAGATCCACTTGGTACCTATGACGTTGTGCTTGCGAGGATCTAGACGCTTGACAAGTTCCCACTTGTTGTTGAGCTCGAATTGATGCAATTCCTCTTGCATAGCTTGAATCCACTCAGGCTCCATAAATGCCTCATCAACTTTGGTGGGCTCTGTGATAGAGACAAAAGCAAAGTTCCCACAAAAGTTAGACAAATGAGACGCTCTTGAGCGTGTGGGGGGACCTGGTGCATTGATGTCGTCGAGGATTTTCTCGATCTGCACTTCATTCGCTATTCTTGGATGAGCAGGTTGATGACTTTGTTGGGGCTAATCATTTTCTTCAGCGCCATTTTCTTCAGGTGCGCCAGCATGAATGTCTTCATTGTTCTGGACAACTTCTTCAGTAGCTAGAGGTTCTTCAGTGGGTATGATATCTTCAGGGACTTGAACCTAATGGATTCCTCAGGAGGCATTTCATCTAGCACAGGAGGTAGGAGCTCTCTTTGCGAGCCGTTAGTTTCATCGAACCGCACATCTACAGTTTCAACAACCTTGTTGTGATAGGTGTTGAAGACTCTGTAGGTGTGCGAGTCCTTTCCGTGACCAAGCATAAAACCTTCATGTGCTTTCGGTGCAAATTTAGAATTGTGATGAGGATCTCTAATCCAGCATTTAGCACCGAAGACTTTGAAATAACTCACACTGGGTTTCTTGTTAGTGAGGAGTTCATATGAAGTCTTCTTGAGGAATTTGTGAAGATATACCCATTGATGATGTGGCAAGCAATATTGATTGCCTCAGGCCAGAAATGACGAGGGGTCTTGTATTCTTCAAGCATGGTGCGAGCCATCTCAACAAAAGTCATATTCTTGCGCTCCACGACGCCATTCTGGATAGGAGTATACGAGGCAGATAACTCATGAGTAATACCAAGTTCATCAAGATAGTCATCAAGACCAGTGTTCTTGAACTCGGTCCCATTATCACTCCTGATATGCTTGATCTTGACGACGAAATTCGTCGAGGCCCTTGAAGAAAATCGTCTAAAGACTTCATGCACTTCAGTTTTGTACCAGATAATATGCACTCAAGTATAACAAGAGAAGTCATCAACAATGACAAAGCCATATAAGCATTCAACATTGGTTAGAGTGGCATAATGAGTGGGACCAAAGAGATCCATATGAAGCAATTCAAAAGGACGAGTGGTAGTCATGATAGTCTTGGAGGGATGCTTGGATCTGGTCATCTTTCCAGACTCACAAGCCCCCACACAAGTGATCCTTGAGGAATTTGACACCCTCAATTCCAATGACATGCTTTTTCTTTGCGAGCGTGTGCAAGTTCCTCATGCCATCATGTCCAAGTTGTCGATGCCATAGCCAGCCTTCTGAAGCTTTTGCAAGTAGACATGTGGCTGCCGCCTGTGGACCTGTAGAGAAATCAACAATATACAAGTCTCCTCTCCTAAAGCCTTTGAAGACTTTGGATTTGTCAGATTCCATGACGACAACACAACGATATTTGCCAAAGATGACAACCATATCAAGATCACAAAGCATTGAGACAGACATGAGGTTAAATCCGAGGGATTCGACAAGCATCACCTTATCCATGTGTCGATCCTTTGTGATAGCAACCTTACCAAGACCCAATACCTTGCTTTTTCGTTTGTCAGCGTACGTGATATGCTTCAGATGAGATGGAGCAAGTGGAATGTCCATCAATAGATTCTTGTCACCAGTCATGTGGTTGGTGCATCCACTGTCGAGGACCCACTCAGTTGCTTTGGGTGACTCATCCTGCAGATGAATTAGTACCACTTATGAACACATATACTTCAGAGTGAAGAATATGACATCAAATTTATCAGATAGAATTTCATCACATAGTATAGTAAGCAAAGTAATGTGATGACGTGAGAAATGAATGATTGAATTCTTCGTGATTAGCTTGCATCCTTTCAAGCATTTCCTCAGTTCTCCAGTAAATTCTTCAAACATTCAAGTTCGCCTGGAGACCTGACCGTGCATAAGAGATTAGTTCAATTTCTTCACCACCCACATCTGGAGGGGTGATAAAGAGTTCATCGTTCTACGAGATCCATATGAGAATGGTGGCAATGAAGCAAGTGCACTTCGTTTCACAGGAGGGGGCTTAGAGTACTCATATGAATAAGCAGAGAAACTATTTGAGGACTTATGAACATAACGATTTGAAGAATAATACACATATTCATGACCCTTAGATTTTCCCTGCGAAACAGAAGCATTAGCACGAGAATGATATGATTTTTGACCATATGAGGAATTTGGTCCATGTGAGGACTTTGGTCCATGTGAAGACTTGGTCTAAATGAAGAATTTGATCTGGGGTTCCTGTTCTTCATGGGTGGTGTCATGACGACATTCACCTGAAGATTTTCAAGGTACCTTTTGGAAACCCAGATTTTCTTCATCGGAGGACCGTTCCTGCATTTAGTACCAACATATCTGGCAAATACTTCACCATTCTGATTTTTGAACAGTTTATAGTTGGAGTCAAATGACTCGTCAGAGGAATATGAAGATTCACAAGTAATACTAGATAAGTTGGATGGATCTACAGGAGGTTGATAACCCACAAGTGTAGGGGATCATTTGTAGCCTTTTTCGATAAATAAGAGTGTCGAACCCAATGAGGAGCTAAAGGTAGAACAAATATTCCCTCAAGTTCTATCGACCACCGATACAACTTTACGCACACTTTAACGTTTGCTTTACCTAGAAACAAGTATGAAACTATTTTGTAGGTGATAGGATAGTTTGCACGAATAAAACTAGAAGTACTTTACGGGAATAAGACTACGAGTAAATTGCAAGATAATAAAAGTTAGTTGTTTAGTAGAAAGCTTTTGTCAAACAAGAAGGTTATTTGTCCCTATGCAATTGATAACTAGACCGGTAATCATTCTTGCAATTTTATATGAGGGAGAGGCATGAGCTAACATACTTTCTCTACTTGGATCATACGCACTTATGATTGGAACTCTAGCAAACATCCGTAACTACCAAAGATCATTAAGGTAAAACCCAACCATAGCATTAAGTATCAAGTCCTCTTTACTCTCATACGCCATAACCCACCTACTCGGGTCTGTGCTTCTGTCACTCACGCCACCCACCATAGGAAAATCATGAACACATTGCAACACCCTACATTGGGGATCCCCCATGTTTGCGTGAGATGGAGGGTACCGTAGGACAGCACCATAATAAAATATACACTCATACCAACCACGATCATCAATTAGCCCATACGACAAAACGGATCTACTCAAACATCATAGGGTAGCCACATATCATTGGGAAATAGTATATGGAGTTGAGCACCATGTTTAAGTAGAGATTATAGTGGGGAAGAGAGGTGTTACACCGCTGCATAGAGGGGGAGAGAGTTGGTGTTGACGGCTACGAAGTTGTTGGTGTAGATCGCCGTCACGATGATTGCCCCGGCGGCGTTCCGGCGCCACCGAGAGAGAGGGGGAGAGAGCCCCCCTCCTTCTTCCTCTTCCTTGGCCTCCCCCTAGATGGGAGGAGAGTTCCCCCTTTGGTCCATGGCCGCCATGGCGGCGGAGGGGCAGGAGCCCCTCCGAGATTGGATCTCCCTCTCTGTTCTCTTCTGTTTTGCGTTCCTGTTTTCTGGCCGAAAACCATTTCTTATATTCCTGGAGATCCGTAACTCCGATTGTGCTGAGATTTTAACATGATTTTTTCCGGATATAAGCTTCCTTGCGCCCGAAGTAGAGCTCCAACCGACTTACGAGGTGACCAGAACCCACCACGGCGCGCCTGGGCCCTGGGGCGCTCCCTGGTGTCTTGTGGGGGGCTGTGGGCCTCCTTTTGTGTTGATTCCAACTCCCAAAAATCACATATATTCCAAAATAATTCTCCGTAAATTTTCATCTCGTTTGGACTTCGTTTGATATGGATATTCTGCGAAACAAAAAACATGCAACAAACAGGAACTGTCACTGTGCACTAGATCAATATGTTAGTCCAATAAATCATATAAAATGTTGCCAAAAATATGTGAAAGTTGTATAATATTGGCATGAAACAATCAAAAATTATAGATACGACGGAGACGTATCAGCATCCCCAAGCTTAATTCCTGTTCGTCCTCGAGTACGTAGGTAAATGATAACAAAGATAAATTTTGATGTGGAATGCTACCTAGCATAATCGTGATCATATATCTAATCATGACATGAATATTAAGACAAGAGTGATTCAAAGCAATAGTCTATAATTTGACATAAAGACATTAATACTCGGGCATCCCAACAAACAATCATGTCTTTCAAAATATCAAGGCTAAAGAATGCTATCCCTACAAAATCATAGAGCCTTGTCATGCTCTGTCTTCTTAACACAAAGTATAAATCATGTACTACCCCGGTGTCAGCCAAGCAATTGGTTCATACTTTTTAACGCACTTCAGCATTTTCAACTCTCACGCAATGCATGAGCGCAAGCCATGGATATAGCACTATGGGTGGAATAGAATGCGGTGGTAGACATTAATATAGAGAAGACAAAAAGAAAGATAGTCTCACATCGAAGCGGCTAATCAACGGGCTATGGAGATGCCTATCAATTGATATCAATGCGAGGAGTAGGGATTGCCATGCAGCGGATGCACTAAGAGCTATAAGTGTATGAAAGTTCAAACTGAAACTAAGTGGGTGTGCATCTAACTCTGTAATGAAACATTCCCACTAGTATATGAAAGTGACAACATAGGAGACTCTCTATATGAAAAACATGGTGCTACTTTGAAGCACAAGTGTGGAATTAGCATGCCCCTTCTCTCTTTGTCTCTCACTTTTTTTCTTTTTTTTCTTTTTTTTCTTTTTCTTTTTTTCTTCTTCTTCTTTTTTTCCCTTTTTTCCTTTTTATATTTGTCCGGAGCCTCGTCCCGACTTGTGGGAGAATCATAGTTTCCATCATCCTTTCCTCACTGGGACATGCTCTAATAATGAATAATGATGATCATCACACTTCTATTTACTTACAACTCAATATTACTCGATAGTAGAACAAAGTATGACTCTATATGAATGCCTCTGGCAGTGTACCAAGATGTGCAATGATCTAGCGTAGCAAAGATATCAAAAAATGGACAAGCCATGGAAACATCATGCTAGCTATCTTACGATCATATAAAGCAATATGACAATGAATGCTCAAGTCATCAAAGCGGAAGTGGTGGAATTTGCATGGCAATATATCTCGGAATGGCTATGGAAATGCCATAATAGGTAGGTATGGTGGCTGTTTTGAGGAAGATATAATAAGGCTTATGTGTGATAGAGTGTATCATATCACGGGGTTTGGATGCACCGGTGAAGTTGGCACCGACTCTCGAGGTGAGAAAGGGCAATGCACGGTACCGTAGAGGCTAGCAAATTGCGGAAAGGTAAGAGTGTGTATAATCCATGGACTCACATTAGTCATAAAGAACTCACATACTTATTGCAAAAGTTTATTAGCCCTCGAAGCAAAGTATTACTACGCATGCTCCTAGGGGGAGGTTGGTAGGAGTTAACCATCGCGCGCCCCCGACGTTCACACAAAGATAGACAATCAAGGATAAATTGTGCTCCAACTTCCTGGCATAACGGGAGACTATACGTGCATGCTTCGGGAATCACAAACCTTAACACCAATATCTTACTAAACACGATCATCCACTAGTACCTCCCACATATTATCATCTCTATATCGCAAAACTATTGCAAGGAATCAAACATATCATATTCAGTGATCCATAAGTTTTATGTAGGATTTTATGACTAACCATGCAAATGACCAATTCCTGTTGACTCTCCAAATAGATATAAGTGAAGCAAGAGAGTTTAATTCTTTCTACAAAAGACCATGCTCTGATAAATATAAGTGAAGTAAAAAGAGCATTCTACAAATAACGGTTTTCTATGTGAAGAGAAACAGGCAATCCAAACTTCAAATGTTATAAGTGAAGCACATGAAGCATTCTATAAAGCCATACTCAAAAGATATAAGTGAAGTGCAACGAGCATTCTATAAATCAACCATGTACTATCTCATACCAGCATGGTGCATAAAAGAAAAGTGAAAACTAAACACAAAAGACGCTCCAAGATTTACACATATCACATGAACGAAACGAAAACGAAAACATACCGATACTTGTTGAAGAAAGATGGGATGCCTTCCGGGGCATCCCCAAGCTTAGATGCTTGACTATCCTTGGATATTTACTTGGGGTGCCTTGGGCATCCCCAAGCTTGAACTCTTGCCTCTCCTCCTTCTCCTCATATCGAGACCTCCTCGATCTTTGGACACTTCATCCACACAAAACTTAACAGAAAACTGGTGCGATCCGTTAGTATAATAAAGCAAATTACTACTTTAAATACTGTTGAAAACCCATTCATATTTTATATTTGCATTATCCCTACTGTATTATAACTTCTCCATGTCTTATACCACCAATAAAATTGATAGTTTCATCAAAACAAGCAAAACAATGCATGAAAAACAGAATCTGTCTTAAACAGGACAGTCTATAGTAATCTGAACTTTGACCATACTTCTGTAACTCCAAAAATTCTGAAAAATTAGGACGAAATAAAAAATTTATATAGCAATACTTTGTAAAAAAATTAAGAAACTTTTGACGTTCCAGAAAAAATGTAAATTCACGCACTACAGCCAAAGTTTCTGTTTTTACACCGCACATACCAACAAGCAATCTAATCATCCTAAAGGCAAATCTTGACACATTATTTTTATAATACAATGGATTTGTACAAGGGGATAATTATTTTTGTTGAAAAGTTTCTGTGATTCAAGATTCACAAAGTTTCCATGGGCGTGAACAAAGTTCAAGGCTAGCCCCCACTTCAACGATGCTCATCATCTCTCTCACTTTCACCTTTCTTTTTGTGAAGTTTTAGGTTCCCCTCTATATTTTTTGTTTTTTAACTATATAAAAGCACTCAACAGAATAAATGACTCTCTAAAACTTCCGGGTTGTCTCCCTGCCAGCGCTTTCTTTAAAGCCATTAAGCTAGGCATAAAGTGCTCAAGTAATGGATCCACCCAGATCCCAAGGTATATCAAAGACAATTTTAATTAAAAATGATTTGTAATTTAGTAGTGAGCACAAAGAAACATATATAATGCAATGAAGAAGTCTAACTCTCTTCCTATGCATCGACATGTCATAAAAGAACAATTCATGCACATCAAGTAAAGGCCAATGCATAGTATAAACGGTTTCTTGCAATTTTGTCGTATTGGGAACATAAAGAGGTGGAGATGTAGTTCCTCTCTCATAATAATTGCAAGTAGGAGCAGCAAGCACATGCATATAATATTCATCAAAAACATCATGTGTAGTAGCAAAAAAGCAACCCATCAATATAATCCTTAATAAGAGCAAACTTCTCCGATATAGTGTAGTTGGGAGAATTCAAAAAGATAATAGGACTATCATGTGTGGGTGCAATAGCAAAAATTTCATTCTTAACATAAGGAACCATAGCAAGTTCATCTCCATAAGCATAATTCATATTGGCATCTTGGCCACAGGCATAGCAAGCATCAAGTTCATCAAAAAGGGATATTTCAAAAGAATCCACAGGATCATAGCAATTATCATAGCATTCATCCTTCGGTAAGCATGACGGGAAATTAAATAATGTATGAGTTGAAGAGTTACTATCATTAGAAGGTGGGCATGGGTAGCTAATCCGCTCTTCCTCCTTTTGTTCTTCGCTCTCCTCCTCATCTTTTTCATCTAATGAGCTCACAATTTCAGCAACTTCCTCTTCCATAGATTCCTGCAAAATATTAGTCTCTTCTAAGGCAGCGGTCATTCTTTCAATAAATTCTTTAACATAAGCATTAGAAGCATAGTTTTCATAGCAATATTTGACTACGGCAAAATTTTCAGACTTGTAAAGAGTAGCATCACACTTTTCAATCAAAGAAGCAATTTCATAAGCACCCTTAAAAGCAAAAAATTCTTCAATTTGTTCAATATCATAATAACAATAGGCTTCCTTGGCATAAGAAGATAGTATTTCATTATCATTAAACACACATTGGTAGGGAAGGTGTTTTTTAGTTTCTTCAGAACAACAAGTAAAATCATAAATTTCACATAGATTCCAAGCATAGCACATCAAACTATTAATATGATGCCATAAAGGTTTCCCTTTTTTGAGATAAGCGGTGTCGCACAAAATAAGCATGCTCATCTAAAGATTTTCCATCAACTAAGCTAGTTGGGGTTTCAGCACGAGCACAAAGGGATCGAAGATGATCCAAGTAATGTTCTTCGATAGTACGAAACACTAGTGGTTCCTCAACTTTTGGAGCAGCAAGTACATCTATTTTTTTGGTATTTTACGTTTCCTACCCATAACTAAAGATAGAAAACAAGAGCACAAAATAAAAACTACTTAGTGATAAAGCAAACAAGCACACACGAGAATATTCAGCCCACGCTATTGCTCCCCGGCAACAGCGCCAGAAAAAGGTCTTGATAACCCACAAGTGTAGGGGCGTTTGTACACTTTTTCGATAAATAAGAGTGTCGAACCCAACGAGGAGCTAAAGCTAGAACAAATATTTCCTCAAGTTCTATCGACCATCGATACAACTCTACGCACACTTTACGTTTACTTTACCTAGAACAAGAATGAAACTATTTTGTAGGTGATAGGATAGTTTGCACGAATAAAACTAGAAGTACTTTACGGGAATAAAACTACGAGTAAATTGCAAGATAATAAAAGTTAGTTGTTTAGTAGAAAGCTTTTTTCAAACAAGAAGGTTATTTGTCCCTAGGCAATTGATAACTAGACCGGTAATCATTCTTGCAATTTTATATGAGGGAGAGGCATGAGCTAACATACTTTCTCTACTTGGATTATATGCACTTATGATTGCAACTCTAGCAAGCATCCACAACTACCAAAGATCATTAAGGTAAAACCCAACCATATCATTAAGTATCAAGTCCTCTTTACTCCCATACGCCATAACCCACCTACTTGGGTCTGTGCTTCTGTCACTCACGCCACCCACCATAGGCAAATCATGAACACATTGCAACGCCCTACAGTGGGGATCCCCCACGTTTGCGCGAGACGGAGGGTACCGTAGGACAGCACCATAATAAAATATACACTCATACCAGCCACGATCATCAATTAGCCCATAGGACAAAACGGATCTACTCAAACATCATAGGATAGCCACATATCATTGGGAAATAGTATATGGAGTTGAGCACCATGTTTAAGTAGCTATTATAGCGGGGAAGAGAGGTGATACACCGCTGCATAGAGGGGGAGAGAGTTGGTGTTGACGGCGGCGAAGTTGTTGGTGTAGATCACCGTCATGATGATTGCCCCGGCGGCGTTCCGGCGCCACCGGGAGAGAGGGGGGAAGAGCCCCCCACCTTCTTCCTCTTCCTTGGCCTCCCCCTAAATGGGAGGAGAGTTCCCCCTTTGGTCCATGGCCGCCATGGCGGTGGAGGGGCAGGAGCCCCTCCAAGATTGGATCTCCCTCTCTATTCTCTTCTGTTTCGCGTTCCTGTTTTCTCGCCGAAACCCCTTTCTTATATTCCTGGAGATCCGTAACTCCGTTTGCGCTGATATTTTAACACAATTTTTTTCCTGGATATAAGCTTCCTTGCGCCTGAAGTAGAGCTCCAACCGACTTACGAGGTGACCACAACCCACCACGGCGTGCCTGGGCCCTGGGGCGGGCCCTGGTGTCTTGTGGGGGCCGTGGGCCTCCTTTTGTGTTGATTCCAACTCCCAAAAATCACATATATTCCAAAATAATTCTCCGTAAATTTTTATCGCATTTGGACTTCGTTTCATATGGATATTCTGCGAAACAAAAAACATGCAACAAACAGGAACTGGCACTGGGCACTGGATCAATATGTTAGTCCAATAAATCATATAAAATGTTGCCAACAATATGTGAAAGTTGTATAATATTGGCATGAAACAATCAAAACTTATAGATACGATGGAGACGTATCAGAGGTCCTTTTGCAGCAACCCATGAGGTCTTGGGGTACTGCTCAGGTTTCCAGTAGCCATCAACATTGAGTTTCCTATCAAATGCAATACCCTCTTTCCTGGGGTTCCTGTTCAGAATCTGCTTTTTAAGCACATCGCAAAGGGTTTGATGCCCTTGGAGGATTTTGTATATGCCTGTCACATACAATTCCTTCAACCCTGCATTTTCATCAGTGACACTTGTGGTATCCTCAGATGAGGAATTTGTGACCACAGAAATAGTTGAAGAAGTTGCAGCAATAGAAGCATTTGAACTTTCAGGTGAAGAATTAGTAGTTTCACGTTCGATGCATTTCAAACAAGGTGGAACGAAATCTTCCTGAGCGGAACTGATCTGTTGAGCAAGCAAAGAATCGTTATCCCTTTGAAGATATTCATTAGACACCCTTAGTTTCTCAAGATCTTGCTTTCTTTGAAGAAATTCATAAGAAAGCTTCTCATGATCAACTAAGAGAATTTCATGACGACTTTGAAGGTCATCATACTTAGACTAAAGACTTTTAATATCATCAATCAGAGTCTGAGTACAATCCATTTCCTCATTCAACAAGTCATCACTTTTGTCTAGCAGCTTTTGAATCTTTTCCAAAGCATTTTGTTGTTTAGTGGCAATATTAGCAAGTTTGGAATAGCTAGGTTTCATGACTTCATCATATTCGCCTTCACTAGATTCAGAGGAGGAACGATGTTTGAGTACCTTGGCACCTTTTGCCATGAAGCAATAGGTGGGAGCATAGTCGTCGTTGCTGACGTCAGAGTCATTATCACTTTCCTCAGTGTTGAAGATGGACTTGCTGACAAACGCAGTAGCGAGGGCTAAGCTCACCACACCAGAGTCTGATTCTTCCTCAGATTCCTCCTCTTCCTCATATTCTTCAGATTCAGCATTAGACTCCATTTCCTTGCCAATAAATGCCCGAGCCTTTCTGAAATTGTTCTTCTTGTGAGATGATGACTTTGACGATGAGGACTTTGAAGATTTCTTCTTTTTCTTTGAGTCATCAGAACTGTCATCCTTGTACTTCTTCTTTTTTGATTCCTTTTCCCACAGCAGACAATCAGCAATGTAGTGGCCAGATTTGTTGCATTTGTGGCAAGTCCTTTTCTTGTGATCACGGGATGAGGAATATGCTCTCTTGTCATCACTCCTTGAAGATTTTTCAAATCGTCCTCTTCTTGAGAACTTTTGGAATTTCCTCACGAGCATTGCTAGCTCCTGACTCAGTTCTTCAAGATCACCAAGGCTACTGTCATATTCTTCGTCATTAGATGAGGAAATTGCTTTTGCCTTCAGTGCGCGAGTTCTCCCATAGCTTGGTCCATAGAGGTCTCTCTTTTCAGCTTGTTGGAATTCATGAGTATTGAGTCTCTCAAGAATGTCTGCAGGATCTAGTGACTTGTAGTCTCCACGTTCTTGAATCATCAACGTAAGTGTATCGAATGAGGAATCAAGTGGTCTCAGCAATTTCTTCACCACCTCATGATCGGTGATGTCAGTGGCACCAAGAGCCTGGAGCTCATTGGAGATATCAGTGAGACGATCGAAAGTTTACTGAACATTTTCGTTGTCGAGTCTTTTGAAGCGGTTGAAGAGATTGCAAAGAACATCAACTCGGGAGTCATGTTGAGTTGAAACCCCTTCGTTGACTTTGGACAGCCTATCCCAGATAAGCTTAGTAGTTTCCAAAGCACTCACCCTGCCATACTGTCCTTTGCTCAGATGGCCACATATGATATTCTTCGCTTGAGAGTCGAGTTGCTTGAATCTCTTCACATCAGCAGCGGTGATAGCTTCAGTAATAGAGGGAACACCATTTTCCACAACATACTAGAGATCGTTGTCAATTGCCTCAAGATGCGTACGCATCTTGTTCTTCCAGTAGGGGTAGTCCGTCCCATAGAAGGTAGGACACCCAGCTGAGACCTTGATCATGCCTATCGACATAACTAAAAGTCCAGGTGGTTAAACCAAAATCACACAGAACAAGGGAGTACCTTGCTCTGATACCAATTGAAAGTGCATTATATCGACTAGAGGGGGTGAATAGGCGATTTTTACAAATAAGTCACTGAGGAATTTGCTAAGTGACGAAATACTAGCAGCGAAATAAGTACTCAAGTGCATGCATAACATGGCAGTAGCATAGTCATCATGAGGAAATTAAACATACACACAACACAGGTAGCGTGAACACAGGATAAGCTGGCGATGGACAAAGTGACTGAAGAATTTGAGATGAGGAAATTGAGAAAGTCTTCAGTCAAAGTCTTCAAACAGTAACGATCAATTTTCATCAACAAGATAACGAGGAAATGAAAGAGTTGAGGAAATAGAACCAGGAGCTCGGTGAAGACAATGATTTGATGACCCTGTTCCAACTGTTGTGACAGTCATCCATCTGGTTTGGAGCGGCTTGGTATTTAAACCAAAGGACACACAGTCCTTACCGTATTCTCCTTGAGCTAAGGTCACACAGACCTCGCCCAACACTCGTGGTAAGTCTTCAGGGTAGACTTCCAAACCCTTACAAACTCAGTCACCCGGGAATCCACAATTTCCTCTTGGATGCTCTAGACCATGACGCCTAACCGTCTGGAAGATGCACAGTCTTCAAAGGTAAAAAGCATCGGTTCCACACAGGAACAATCTCTTCAGTGATGCTCAATCATTTTGGGTTTTGGTTGTTTGGGTTTTGGTTTTTTCCTCACTCATGATTTTCTCTCAAAGTCCTCAGAGGATGGGTTGCTCTCAAATGACACGTGTCAATCTCTCTCGGAGCAGCCAACCAGCTAGTGGTTGAGGGGGGCGGCTATTTATAGCCAGGGTGCAACCCTACATGATATGACATAAATGCCCCTAATGATATGACCGTTATGTGGATAAGATATCTGGACAGCTGGCGCAAGGCACAACAACGGTCGGAGATTTGAACTCTCAAATTCCTTAGGGCTATCATATTCCTCACGGTAGGCAATTCGCACTGGCGAAATCCTAACTCCTCAGTCAGAACAAATTCCTCAGAGATCAGAAGAACTTCTTCTCTGTCACTGAAGAAATTGACTGAACTGCAAGAGATTTCCAAAGGCTTCACTCGAAGGTTTTGGGTAAGTGTAGGCTTTGAGATGAGCACCACTTGGAAAATTTTCCTTAGTATTACCTCGAACCCCTTTAACAGTATGATGTTTCCTATGACTCAAAGAAAGGAAAGGAAACTACGAAAACAAAAGTCTTCACGCTTCATAGTCCTCGTATCAATATCTTCAAGGTCACACTAAGTTCTTCATTTTCAAAGTCTTCAAGAAAGCATCAAAGTCTTTAGTTGAAGACATTCATTTTTAGGGGTCGACATTCTTCGAATATATCGAATTCCTCAGCGACTTATAGAACCTGTGTATACTCACAAACATATTAGTCCCTTAACCTATAAGTCTTCAATACACCAAAATCACTAAGGGGCACTAGATGCACTTACAGGTAATCAGGAATAACAAAAAAGTAATGGCAACCACAATGCCCCCGGATCATTACCTCAACTTGTTGTATGCCCTCGATATCTAATACAGTATAAAGTTGGGAACTAAATGTGAAGAATAGAGAAGGCAAACAGAGGAAATCAGGAAAACTAAGCGTAAGAGCAACTCCAACACACGCTCAACGCGCGGCGCGCTAAAATTCTTTCACAGTGCCGAAATTGCTTTTTTAGCGCGCGGCATGGTGCCTGCTCCAGCAGGCGCTGAAAAAAATGGTGCGGCGAAAGTTTTTTGCAGTGCCTGCTGGAGCTATTTCGTCGCGAAACAGCTCCAGCAGGCGCTGCAAAAAGCAGCGCGCGCGAACAGCCAGACGCACGCGTGACGGCGCGCGCGAACCGCAAGACACTATGATTTTTCAAACATAAAAAAAGTGCATTTGAGCAACATAGCTTAGTTCAATTGCATGGCATAGTTCAAAATCACCCAACCAAGTTCATGACAAATAAATGTTCGCACAAACAAATGGCACATGAAAAATCATGTCTCATCTTCTTCCTCCTCTTCTTCATCCTAGGACAAAGATGATTCTTCGTCCGAGTCCTCATTGCGAGCCATGCGTCCGTCCATGTGACCATCTCCAACGACATCATGTAAAGCTATGTGAGGCACATCGGAAGCCATGTGTCCACCCATGTCACCCGGAGGTGCTCCCATGCCTCCCATGAGAGAACCAAAACTCATGCCTCCCATAGATGCTCCCATGCCTCTCAAGCCTCCCATGTTAGCTTCGAAGCCACCCATGCCTCCCGTAGATTCTCCCATGCCTCCCATGCCGCCCATGGTAGCTCCAATGCCACCCATGCCTCCCATGCTTGTTCCCAATCCTCCCATGGTAGCTCCCATGCCTCCGAAGCCTCCCATGGCCATGGATCTTTTTTGGGCCAAGACTTCATCACGGGAAAGATTGATGAACTCCTTTTGCCTATCATCGAAGGTAGATGTGTCCATGAAGAACAAGTTCTTCTCCCATTCCAATAATCTAGCTCGCTCCTCGATGGCCAATTTATTCTCCTCCAATGCCACCTTCCTCTCCTCGGCCGCCACCCTCCTCTCCTCGGCCGCCAAACTCCTCTCCTTGGCCACCGCATCTTGGCTCCTTGCCATCCTCCTCACCTCGGTTGCTTCCTTTCTTGCCTCCAAAAGAGCATCCACAACATTCTTTAACTCATCATCTCCTCTCCTCTTCTTTTTCTTTTGCATCTTTCTTACTTCCATTTGGTCTTTTTGGCTTGGAGTAGGCAACCGAGTTTGGTGTAGGTCTCCTCTTGCCATCATCTTTTGATGCCTCCTCACCATCATCATCATCATCATCCAAATCAATACTTGCCTTCTTTTTTTGCTCTCCTCTTGGTCATCACGGGCTTTCCACTTCTCTACATCCTTCAACACTTCGTAGCAATGGGGCAACACAAATGCTCTCCCTTTCTTAACCTTGCCTTTCTTGGTCTTCTTCTCTTCTCCTCGAAATAAGTTTTGTGCAATATTGAGCTACAAACAAAAGAACAAGTTAGCACTTGAAACACCAAACAAGAAGCATAAACATGGAACATAAAAAAGAAATGTCACTTACCCTATCTCTATCATTAGTGCCACTTGGGTTTATCGTGTCAACTGACTTCATTGTCGCCGCCGACCTTTGACAATCTTTGTTGATTGTCGACCACTGAGAGCGAAGAGATCTATTGGTGCGCTCAATCCCACTCTTGTTGTGTGCATCAAAGTGTTCCTTCATCCAGTCCCAGTATGTATCTCTACTTTGGTCCTCTCCAACGGTGGCATCCATAGACACAACCAACCATGTATTGCATAGCAAAATGTCTTCGTCAATGGTGTAGTTGCCTTCTCTTCCTTTCGGTGCATTGACGATACCCTCACCATCCACATCCACCTCATATTTATGATCATCTCCATGCACTTCATTGGTTTGAGACCAATGAGAATTGTTGGAGCCAACACCCATAGTTGACATATATGTGTCATTATCGAAACTACAAAATATGTAGAAGAAAACTTAGCTATCCATATGTATCCATTTATGTTAAAAAACAAAACAAAAAAAGAAGGATGGCAAAATTATACCTTGTGAGCATTTCATCAAACACCTTGTCCACGACGGGCGCCGGCGCAACAAATGACGAGCTCTCCGGCGCTTTGGTCGGCAGACACGCGGCCGGACGGCCTGCAAGTTTCTTCTTCGGCCGCCTAGTAGCGGCGTCTGTTGCCTTCTTCTTTCGGGGCGCCGTCTCCGCCGTCGCCGCCGCCGCATTCAGTCGCTTGAAGACGGGGGCCCGTGGCTTCACGGCGGGCGGTGGCGTGACGCCACCCAGCACGGTCGTCCGTGGCGCCATGAACAAGCTGCGCGCGAGGCCGCTGCTTGGACGAGGGGCGCCGGCGGCGAAGTCGCAGCTCAACCCCGCGCTAGAGTTTGCGGCGGCGGCAGCGGCGGAGGGGTCGCGGGTGTAGGAAGGGGTTGGGGGATGTCGCCGGCGCGTTCCATCGGTCGATTTCACCGGCGACGGCCCGGGGCGGGGCGCAGGCGGGGCGGCCGGAGAGGCGGTTGGTCTCGCGCGCGCGAATGGTTGATGTTCAGCGTGCGGGAGCGGGCGCCCAAAATAACCAACGCGGGATGCTGTTTTGCTCCGCGTGCGCAACCAACTATACAGCACGCGCAATTTTAACGCGTCTGCTGGAGTGCCCGACTCAAATCGACGCACGCAAAAAATAGCATTTTTAACGCGTCGTAAGATAGCGCGTCTGTTGGAGTTGCTCCGAGGCAAAGCAACTCGGGCCGTCGATATCTGTACATTCAAAAGAAAATTATAGATAAAAGGCCTAGCGCCCGGCCAGCACACGCAACAGAACGGCTCCCTTCCCCTCTCCTTCTTACCTCCGTTTACGCCCGCGTCCGGGAGGCGTCGTGGCGGTGTCTCGAACCTCGCCCATCCGCGTCCGGCGGGCGTCGTCGCGGCTTCTCCGACCTCGCGGCGTCGTTGACTCCAACCGCGACGGTGAGTCGAACTCCATCCTACGCCTTGTGGGGAGAGAGAGAGAGAGAGAGAGAGAGAGAGAGAGAGAGGCACCATCGGCAGCGAATTGGGAGCGGAGAAGGCTGGTCGGCGCGGGAAGAGCCGGGGGGGGGGGGGGGGGGGGGAGAGACCGCACCGCGCGCCATGATAGAGTATTCGCGTCGGCGGAGGAACTGCAACAGTGACGCCTCCCGAGTGGGAGTGGGAGGAGAAGCGGGCACGGTGTCGCGCCGAGTTTGGCGCCGCGCATGTGGCTTGAGAGTTGTTGGCAGCGGTAGCATCGGAGGTGTCGGCTGCCGTTGCAGTAGCGCTACAGGCTGTGTGCGCGGGGCACCACGAGCACCTCGACCTTGAGCCGACGACCACGTCTGTGGTGGGCGAGAACGCCTCTGTTCCTGATGGATCCATGGTGATCCCTGCTCAGAGATCGGCATCAGCCTCTGCGCAGCAGCAGGAAGATGCGGCACCGCGCCAGTCAATTAAGAACACAGTCTGCCAACGTCCCCGCTGCATGGATGCCCACCACATGTTCGACGCAATGCCCGAGCAGCACCATGTCGGTGTCAGCGACCGCTCCCGCTGCAACATCAGCTTCGTCCAAGGTCACTGTTGATTTCGTCCCCGAGCTCTGCTGCCTCGACCTCGAGCCATCGGATGTCCTCATGCAACTGACGATGCAGTACTGCTACAGCCCCTGTGAACTTGTTCCTCAAATTTCACAGTATATACCATGTTTTGTGGGGCCTGGGTAGTGGGATTGTGGGGATCAGGACCAGTTTACATGGTATATTTGCCATTCTGGCTAGAATTCCAGTTTCAGATGTTAGTGTAATAGATATGTCATATCCTTGTTACTAGTGTCTTGTAGCGTCAATTTTCAGAACTGTCGTCCTCCGTCCCCGGCTCGCCGCACGGCCGCACCCCACAACCTGAAAACCTGCAGTTATCCTTGTGTTCTGTACTGGACTAGCGAAATGTGTAAAGCTGCTACATATGCTTGTAATTATTAAACGCTAAGTTTCACTAGACTGTTCTGTTTTATGCGTGATGGCCCTCATGGGTAATGGTGGTGCTCTTTACTGTCAGTCAAGTTGAACAGGTGGTACAGCTACAACCCCTCTGAACCTGGCCCTTATTTTTTTATGACTATATACCATGTTTTGTGGGACTGGGAAGTGGGATTGTGGGAATTAGGATCAGTTTGCATGGTGTGTTTGTCATTCTTCCTAGAATTCCAGTTTCTGATGTTGGTGCATATATGATTTGCATATACCTTCATTGTTGTGTACACATGGCTCCTGCTGGAAGTTGAGAACTAGCTTATGCTGGAACTGTTCAAACTTCAACGTTAAAACGGAAATAGAAGATGTTTGCCTCACTTTTAAATTAATGTCACCTTTGGTTAATTTGATATCTATTGAAACCATACCAAATAGTTTGGTATATGCTGAAAGCGAATGTATTCTTATTTCATATCGTGTTGACCGAAGTATCAATATTATATTTATATCACTAGTTTTTGGTTCCGGTTTCCCAAGAAACTCTGCCAATGAGACACGTTCCTATTTGATCACTGGTTCTGAGACTGTTTGTTTGCAAAGTTCCAGCAAAGTTTTTTTTCCTTTAGCGAAGAAAGTTTCAGCTAAGTTTACACCTCCGCAGCTCGAACTAGGAAACAGTTAGCTGAGAGCACACCGTGTTTTACTCCTATTTAATTCTTGTCTGATACAATTAACGATTTATGTTCAGAGTTCAAGCTTCACAGTTCAATGCAAGGAAACTAAATCTGGTGCACTGTTTCCTACTTAACAGATGGGCCTTCGTGATCTGCTATTCAAGCGAGGATACGAGGAAGCGCTGGAAGGGAAGCCTGACGCTGACAAAGAGCTGGCGAAAAGGCTGGAGAAATATGGTACTATCTGTCAACTTGGGATCGCAAATCTGTTTTGGAAGGGCACTACCTTAGTCTTCAAGGAGATGAACGACAAAAAGGATCCTCATCTGCTCTGCTACATCACCATCTTCACCGTCTGTTTGCTCCTCATGGCGATGGGGACGGTCGCGTCTCAGTTCCCAGATACTTCTCCATTCCCCTGCTGCACCTCCGGCCTGGGTGCCCTAGTGGCGATTCTCAGCATGTTTGGGTCCTACCATCTTGACCTTCTGGAGTATTTCCCTTCGCCATTCGACTGCTCTGCCTCGCTGCTCCTGATGGGCCTTGCATTTACTATCTACTGGGCTTATGCTGTACAGGACCCATGGGTAAGCTTAAAATCCTTGTGCTGCATTGATTTCTGTGCACGTTTACTATAATTGGATGGTGATGGTCTGCTATATTGTATTCCTTTTGCAGTTTGTCCACGTGCTCGCCAAGCTGCTCAACTGGTTCGGTCCTCTTGTTTTGTTCTCCGTTTGTTCTATCTGGGACTGTGTCTGGACAAAAGGAGTCTCCCGCTGGCTGGGCGGCATCAAGGTGTGGTTCGAGAAGAAGAAGAATGCTTGCGGGTCAGGCAACATCAAGCAGAGCAAGGAAAGTAGTGTGCCACTGCTTCCAAAGGATGTCAATTCCAGCGTCATTTGATCCCCATCGACCTGAAGACCAGTAGTCAGCTCTAACAATGAAATCGCACAAGCATCCTGCTGTACAGCAGCTCTCGGGATAAGGAATGTGGACCATCCCAGTTCAAGTATCATCTGATCTCCGACATGAAGACGAGTACGTAGTTAGTCACGCAATTAGCATTTATCAGTTAGCCTAGAGACATCAGGCGTGGAATGCTTCTCCTTTTCCACGGGGTTGGAGCCCACCGATAAGTGATAACTGGCTTGGCTGTAGTCATGCAACACAGTGCTTTGCTGCCAGCTTCCTGAAACATTAGTTAGCTTCACAAATTACAGTCAAGCTCCAGTATACAACTTGATGCAACTTTAGTTAGTTCCAAACAAATTGCAGTCAGGCTCCAGACAACATGACATGTGCGTTGTGCGTTCTCAATACTTTGCTCGTGTTTTGAGAAATTACTGTCAAGCTTCGGTATACAACATGTGAGTTGTGTGTTTGCCATATTTTCCTCTTATTCTCAGAAATTACAGTCAAGCTCCGGTATACAACATGTGCGTTGTGTGTTTGCAAAAAAAATCTCGTGTTTCGAGAAACAAATGTGTTGCGTGCTTGCAATATATTTTTCATCATGTTTTGCTTGAAAAAAAATGTTTGAAAAACATTGCAGCATTTTCTTGGAATCTCATGGATCGGAAATACGACATCGTCATTCTAAGGGCATCTCTAGCTAGGGTATAAATGGAGCAGAAACCGACGAAACAGAGTGCTGCTGCATTTGTTTTCATTCTGTTTTCCGGAAATGAAAATGACCCTGGAAACATATTGTCGTAAACAAATACCAAGTGAATACGGAGAGGACGGGAATATAAAAAGGGTGTTTACCGAAACTAAAAGAACACATGTACACTTGAGAAAAACACAAACAAACCAACGAATATTTCAATTTATATGAATACAATGTCTTTCGATGATCTCCCAAACGAGTCACACCACGTGAAAGCGTCTGGACACTCACTAGTGCTAAAATGTTTACACATAATTTTAATTAGTGGCTCGCCACTTTGAATCTACGTCACGTTTTTTTAAAATACTAGTGATGTGGGCCAAGTTCACACGCCATCAATATGGTCTTACTGATGACGTGTCTTCAAAATGCTACGCCATCAGTATGTGGGACCCAGCAGTCTGGCCAGCCACAAGTTAATGGTGACGTGTGATTTTATCTCGCCACTAATATTGGGCCTACTGGTGGCGTGTTACTTTTTCCCATGCTACCAGTATCTCTTTTGTGATGTCTGCTTTTTGGGCTTCACATGGTAGTGGCATGCCTATAAGTGGATTACCACCAGTAAATCATGCCACCGATAGCATCGCTCGAACAATTCAGCTCACAGTTATATAAAGATGCTTTTCTCTCACATATAGCTTCAACTTCCTCCCTCCAAATCCTCTAGCTAGATCACACTCTCATCCCCACACGTCCACGACCTACATACGCACGGTTGGCCTCTCACCCAATCTATCGACGACTACCTTGTTGGTTATATATAATTATTTTTCTTATACCCTTGTAGCCCGATCGATCGAACGATTCCATGGATCGAACTATAAATGGGGTTTTCAAGGTGACGGTGAAAGATATGCTTCGAAAGGGTAAAACAAAGATAGTATGTCCTTGTAAGAAGTACAAACATGAACTTTTGATCGACCCTTTTACTCTGCGTGTGAAGATGCATGTGCTCAAACATGATTTCATGCCTGGTTATACACCATGGATTAGGCACGATAAGGACTAGGAGGATGTTTCCGATGTAGAAGGGGTGTCAGATGAAGAAGCGGGCAACTCTTTCGATGCAGAACCGAAAGGAGGAAACGACCAAGAGGCAGCTGATACTTGTGATTTGCGTTGGGTTTTCCATGAAGAGGAACGGGTAATTGCAACACAATACGGATAAGTATTTCCCTCGGGTAAGAACCAAGGTTTATCGAACCAATAGGAATACCAATCAACAACCGTCTTCAGCGACTGTACACAAAAGAGCAAACACTTGCACCCAACGCGGCAAGAGGGTTGTCAATCCTCTTGATCTCGTTATTTGCAAGCAAATGAAGTGTGTAGATGATAATAGGTAATTGTAAATTGCAAAATAAAATAAAAGGTAAATAATGGCAGCAAGGTATTGATAGCTTTTGTAAATATATGTGAATAGACCCGGGGGCCATGGTTTTCCCTAGCGGCATCTCTCATGTAGGCAACATACGGTGGGTAAACAAATTACTGTAGGGCAATTGATAGAAAAGCGCATAGTTATGTGATATTCACGGCAATGATCATGTATATATAGGCATCATGTCCATAAGCAAATGGGCCGAGTCATGCCTGCACCTATTACTATTACTCCACCCATCGACCGTTATCCAGCATGCATCTAGAGTATTAAGTAAAACAGAGTAATGCTTGGAGAACAATGACATGATGTAGACAAAGAGAATTCAATTAATATGAACTAACCCCATCGTTCTATCCTTAGTGGCAACAATACAAAGACGTGTCTTGTCCCTTTCTGTCACTGGGATATAGAGCACCGCCAGATTGAACCCACTACAACGCACCCCTCTCACCAAAAAAGAATCAATCTAGTTGGCCAAACTATTTCAATAGATCGGAGAGATTACGAAGCTATAATGATCATGCAATTAAGAATCATAATATATATCAGAGGTGACTCAAATACTTTTCATGAACATAAACCCACAATTCATCGGATCCCAAACAACGCACCGTACAAAAGAATTACATCGGATAGATCAAAGCGAAGATGCGATTATCATTGTATTGAAGATCAAAAGAGAGATAGATAGCCATCTAGGTACTAACTACGGACTCGTAGGTCTGTGGTGAACTACTCACACATCATCATGAGGGCAGCAAGGTTGATGAAGAAGCCCTCCGTGATCGATCCCCCCTCCGACAGGGCATCGGAACGGAGCTCCAGATGGGATCGCGGCGGAACAGAGACTTGCGGCGGCGAAAAAAGTGTTTCGGGATGCCCTCTAGGGTTTTTGGAATATATATGAATTTATAGGCCAGAGAACGGGGGTAGGAGGGCCACCAGGGAGGGACAAGCCATCAGGACGCGCCGACCCCCCTAGGCGTGCCATGTTGGCTTGTGCCTCCCTCGTACAGCCTCCGGTCTCCCCCCGAAGCTTCCAGGTCTTCTTTTGGTCCAGAAAAAATCATAAAAAGGTTTCGGGGCAATTGGACTTCGTTTGGTACTGTAAACCTGAAAAACCAAAAACATGTAGAAAACAGCAACTGGCACTGGGCACTGGGTCAATAGCTTAGTGCTCAAAAATAATAAAATTGGTAAATAGATACTCAAAAGTATCCTAGAATGATAATATAATAGCATGGAACAATCAAAAATTATAGATACGTTGGAGACGTATCAGCATCCCCAAGCTTAATTCCTGCTCGTCCTCAAGTAGGTAAATGATAAAAACAGAATTTTTAATGTGACATGCTACCCAATATGTAATCTTTTGCATGTATGCTCATTGAGAAATGATGAATTAATTAATATCAACATAGTAATATTTATAGGCACAAGCAACATAATCATCAATCTTTCAAAATATACGATCGTCAAAGAATGTTTACCCCATTCATTTTATCATATTAGTAAGGCATGGCTCCGTCTTCACCACATTAATACAAATGTCAAGCACCACGTGTCCAAGTCAGGCAATTGGATCGTACTTTTTCAATGTGCATCAACTTTTTATTCTTCACGCAATACATGAGCGTGAACCATGGACATAGCATAAAGGTAGAATAGAATATGGTGGTAGATATCAAAGGGGTAAAACGTGGAGAAAAAAGTCTCGCATCAACTAGGCGTATCAAGGGTCTATGGAGATGACCATCAATGGATATCAATGCGAGGAGTAGGGATTGCCATGCAAATGATGCAGTAGAGCTATAAGTGTATGAAAGCTCAACTGAAGCTAAGTGGGGTGTGCATCCAACTTGCTTGCTCATGAAGACCTCGAGCATTTGAGGAAGCCCGTCATCGAAATATACAAGCCAAGTTTTCAATAATGAAAAAGAATTCCCACTAGCATATGAAAATGACATAACATGAGACTCTCTATATGAATAACAAGGTGCCACTTTGAGGCACAAGTGTGGTAAAAGATGGTAGCAAAGTCCCTTCTCTCTTTTTCTCTCATCATCATTTTTTTATATGGTGGGCTCATTTGCCTCCCCCATTTTTATTTCCTCACTGGGACAATGCTCTAATAATGATGATCATCACACTTTTATTTACTTACAACTCAATATGAAAACTCGATATGAAGAACTATGAAACAATATGACTCAATATGAATGCCTCCGGCAGTGTACCAGGATGTGCAATGATCTAGCGTGACATGTATCAAAAAATGATGAATGGTGGCTTTGCCACAAATACTATGTCAGCTTTATATGATCATGCAAAGCTATATGATAATGAATGAACTAATCATATAGTGTAACGGTGGAATTTGCATGGCAATATATCTTGGAATGGCTATGGAAATGCCATAATAGGTAGGTATGGTGGCTGTTTTGAGGAAGATATAAGAAGGCTTATGTGTGAAAGAGCGTATCATGTCACGGGGTTTGGATGCACCAACGAAGTTCACACCGATCCTCGAGGTGAAAATGGGAAATGCACGGTACCGAAGAGGCTAGCAAAATATGAGGTGGTGAGATTGCGTATGTCCACGGGTTCACATTAGTCATAAAGAACTCATATACTTATTGCAATTTTTTATTAGTTTTATCACAAATCAAAGTACTACTCGCATGCCCCGAGGGAGGAGGTTGGCAGGAGTTAACCATCGCGCGCCTCCGACCCGAAACAACACTAGGATTTCAACGAGGAATAGAAATGCTCACACATCCCCACCATGCCTTTTTCTAATATTTAGACAAATGGGAAATTAACACCTCTTAATACCGATACTTCTACAAACCGACAACCATGTACTCACATCCTTTCACATTACCACATCAATATCATTGACCCAAGATTCCTCTTTAATGTGCTAGATGATCGTTTTGATTATCACTCATTGAATACCTATTATTTTTGTACTAGTCTTATGACCCATGCAAATTACCGTCACTATTTATTAACTCTCAAACAAATATAAGTGAAGAACGAGAGTGCAATTATTTCTATAAAATCTATACGCCACCGTTCTCAAAAAGATATAAGTGAAGTACTAGAGCAACTGCTAAGCTCAAAAGATATAAGTGAAGCACATAGAGTATTCTAATAAATTATGATGAAGGTGTGTCTCTTTCAAATAGGTGTGTCCAGAAAACAATGATTGTGGCAAACTAAAAACAAAGCAAACGACGCTCCAAGCAAAACTCATATCATGTGACGAATAAAAATATAGCTCCAAGTGACATACCGATGGGTTGAGACGAAAGAGGGGGTGCCTTCCGGGGCATCCCCAAGCTTAGATGCTTGAGTCTTCCTAGAATATTACCTTGGGGTGTCTTGGGAATCCCCAAGCTTAGGCTCTTGCCGCTCCTTATTCCTTCGTCCATCGTGATAGCACCCAAAACTTGAAAACTTCAATCACACAAAACTCAACAAAACTTCATGAGATCCGTTAGTATAAGCAACATATCAAATACTTTAGGCACTGTTATAAATTGATTCTTATTTCATTATTGCATAATAGGTATTGTATTCTAACTTCGCCATGGCTTATACCCCCGATACAATCCATAGCATCATCAAAACAAGCAAACTATGCAAGCAAAAACATAATCTGTCTAAATCAGAATAGTCTGTAAATATCTGTAGAGAACCTATACTTATGTAACTCTAAAAATTCTGAAAAATTAGGAAAACATGAAGAATTTTTATATAAATAGTATGTAAAAAATTCAGATCAAAAAGACGTTCCAGTAAAATCAAATAAATTCTGCACTGGACGCTAAAGTTTTTGTTTTTGCACCGTATCAATTCTACTCATCTTGTGAGTCATCCCAAAGGCTTTACTTGGCACAAACACTAATTAAAACATTAAAACACAATCATTACTGATTCAATAATCATGTTATCACACACAAACAGAAAGTATTGGGTTGTCTCCCAACAAGCTCTTTCTTTATAGCCATCAAGATAGGCTTGAAATTTCAATGATGCTCACATAATAGACAAGAATTGAAGCACAAAGAGAGCATCATAAAGCATGTTAAAACAAATCTAAGTCTAACATACTTCCTATGCATAGGCATTTTGTAGAAAAATAAATTCTCAAGACAGGTGAAATCTAGCAAAGCAAATGGGAAGAGTGAAGCATTAACAATTTGAATATAAAGAGAGGTAAGAGAGTAACATGAAAGTTTCTATAACCATATTTGCCTCGCTCATAATAATTACATGTAGGATCATACTCATATTCAACAATATAGCTATCATATAAAATATTTTCTCCATGATCCACATACACAAAAGTCTTACAATCTTCCAAGATAGTGGGATTAACATTAACTAAAGTCATGACCTCTCCAAACCCACTTTTAGTAGTATTGCAAAGATCATAATCAATAATGGATTCATCATGAAGCTTAGAATTATCAAGATCACAAGAAACATCATGATCATCACCCCAATCATGAACATTAGCACAATTGATATTCATAGAATTTATAATAACAAAATTGCAATCATGATTTTCATTCAAGGAACTATCGTGAATCACATTATAAATTTCACAATTTTCAAATTTACGATTGTCAAGCAAGACCTCATAAAGATACTCTAGTGCACTCAACTCACTAGAAATTGGTTCAACATAATCGGGTCTTTTGAAAAGATTAGCAAGTGGATGAGGATCCATTTATCTTATTTTTCTTGCTTTTTAGTTTCTGTTTGTGTGAGACAAAAAATAAAGAAAACATAACTGGACAAGCAAGCAAATAGAAATATTTTTTTATTTTTTATTTTTATGAAGCAAACTAAATATAACAGCAAATAAAAAGAAGAACAAGTGAATGATAATTTGTGCGAAGTTACTTGATAGTTGGTTGATAATATACTCTCCGGCAATGGCGCCAGAAATCCTTCCTGATACTTGTGATCTACGTTGGGTTTTCCGTGAAGAGGAACCGGTAATTGCAGCACAATATGTATTTCCCTCAGTTAAGAATCAAGGTATATCGAACCAATAGGAATACCAATTAACAACTGTCTTCGGCGACTACACACAAAAGAGCAAACACTTGCACCCAACACGGCAAGAGGGTTGTCAATCCCCCTGATCTCGTTATTTGCAAGCAAATGAAGTGTGTAGATGATAATAGATAATTGCAAATTGCAAAATAAAATAAAAGGTAAATAATGGCAGCAAGGTATTGATAGCTTTTGTAAATATATAAGTGAATAGACCCTGGGGGCATAGTTTTCCCTAGCGGCATCTCTCATGTAGGCAACATACGGTGGGTAAACAAATTACTGTTGGGCAATTGATAGAAAAGTGCATAGTTATGTGATATTCACAGCAATGATCATGTATATATAAGCATCACGTCCATAAGAAAATAGGCCGACTCCTGCCTACACCTATTACTATTACTCCACCCATCGACCGCTATCCAGCATGCATCTAGAGTATTAAGTAAAACAGAGTAATGCTTGGAGAACAATGACATGATGTAGACAAAGAGAATTCAATTGATATGAACTAACCCCCATCATTTTATCCTTAGTGGCAACAATACAAAGACGTGTCTTGTCCCTTTCTGTCACTGGGATATAGAGCACCGCCAGATTGAACCCACTACAACGCACCCCTCTCACCAAAGAAATATCAATCTAGTTGGCCAAACTACTTCAATAGATCGGAGAGATTTACGAAGCTATAATGATCATGCAATTAAGAATTATAATATATATCAGAGGTGACTCAAATACTTTTCATTAATAATCTGAACACAAACCCACAATTCATTGGATCCCAACAAACGCACCGTACAAAAGAATTACATCGGATAGATCAAAGTGAAGATGCGATGATCATTGTATTGAAGTTCAAAAGAGTGAGAGATAGCCATCTAGGTACTAACTACGGACCCGTAGGTATGTGGTGAACTACTCACACATCATCATGAGGGCAACAAGGTTGATGAAGAAGCCCTCCGTGATCGATCCCCCTCCGACAGGGCACCGGAACGGAGCTCCAGATGGGATTGCGGTGGAACAGAGACTTGCGGTGGCAGAAAAAGTGTTTCGGGATGCCCTCTAGGGTTTTTGGAATATATGTGAATTTATAGGCTAGAGAACATGGGTAGGAGGGCCACAAGGGAGGGACAAGCCATCAGGGCGCACCGACCCCCCTGGGCGCGCCCTGTTGGCTTGTGCCTCCCTCGTGCAGCCTCTGGTCTCCTCCCAAAGCTTACAGGTCTTCTTTTGGTCCAGAAAAAATCATAAAAAAGTTTTGGGGTAATTGGACTTCGTTTGGTACTGTAAACCTGAAAAACCAAAAACGTGCAGAAACAGCAACTGGCACTAGGCACTTGGTCAATAGGTTAGTGCTCAAAAATAATAAAATTGGTAAATAAATACTTAAAAAGTATCCTACAATGATAATATAATATCATGGAACAATAAAAAATTGTAGATACGTTGGAGACGTATCAGCAGCCGAACATGAAGAAGGTCAACACGATGGACATTAAGGAGAGTCTGCTCAATGCTTCTACATAACCGACCCGACAAAGTTGGGGTCAACCCAGCAGAAGACATTGGCCAATTTGGGGTCAACCCAAAGGAAGAATATGAAGAATACAAGGACGTATAGTACACCACAAGAAGGAGCAGAACTATGTTACCCAAGACCAAAATTGTTGCTAAGAGGATTGTGAAACGACGTCGCCGTAACTGATTTATGTATCTCGTTTATTTACTAGATGACCTATTGCGCCAATCGCGCAAAGTCCAACTGGAGCCAGGAAGCAAATCAACTTGCGAACAACATATTTTCCGAATGATCCACCACGAGGTGAAAAACAAGTGCAACCGAGAGCTTAGGCGAACTATCTGAAGGATGTTTCTTGTGAATTGTCTACAAGTGATTGTGTGTGCATTGCGTTTGTATTTGCCTTGTATTTACTAACGACAGATAACGATGATCGTTACCCATGTCTTTCCTTGGCAATACATAAGATGTTTGCTTGAACAGATGAATTGAGTGCATGATTTATTTCATATTCCAACCAGGTCGATGGAAAACCCGACCCCCCTTCCCCCGGAAAATCACCTAAACTTGCCAGATGTGCAGGCCACAACTGTCAAAGGTTGAGAGGGATGGCAAAATAGGCCAGCCGCAACGGTTATAGTCCAAGAAGATATCCCAAAGAACCCCGTCCAGCCAGATCGCAACGCTTGAAGACTGGGGTCATATCCCAAAACATGCCGTCCAACAAAGGAGTGTGATCGATGTAAGCCATGCTACAACCTACCCACCCAGGCGAAACACAAGAAATATGAAGCCTAGAGTCTGTATTATGTTTATATTAGTATATGACATGTTGCGCCATTGGCGCAGAGACCAACTCAGCCAGGAAGTTAAGTGGACTATTTGAAATTGCAGCCAGGAAATTAAGCAACGCTATTGGCAATGCGTCTAACAAATGTTTGTTTTATAAATCATCCCCAAAGGCCATTAGCATGAATAAAAATACATATGGTTACGATATAAATTACAATAGCTGGATGAACTAATCTAAGGTCAAATATAAGCAAAAAAAAGTGTTGTCGGGAGCTCGAACCAGGAACTAGCAGTGTGACTAGGATAATGGACATGGATTCGAGTCTTCAATGCATATATTGTAACATTTTTTTGGTGATGTTGACTGAAAAAATACGCCGGGGAGTATCCCTATCACCTGCAGCAACACTGGCTCGAGCACCTCCACACGCGACCAGCGGACTGTGGCGTCCAAGTAGACATTCCAAACATGTCAACCGACTACTAGACGCAATATCAACAGGACATGCCGCCCACGGCCCACCCTTCATGAACCCTCCAGGACACGGGAAAAGGGGAACATAGCTAAACGGTCAGCTAAGAACACGGCTGGAGGCCACGGGCGTCCCACACGCTCAGGAGTACAAAGCCGACCAAACCAGGGCATACAAAACATAGGCAGATGTTCCAAAACACGCCATCTGCCTAGGGAACACAACGGTAGGGGATGGGTAGACAGAGCACGACCACATCCGCTGGACTAGAACACATGTCGCAATTATAAAATGACGGTTTGGCAAGGGTAGACTCAAAAAACTAGCTAGCCCCGGTAGCGTACAACTTGCCTTGTGGGTTTCGCACGCCTATGACATGAAAACATACAATGTGGCATTGATTCAGTTGGTTGCGCTTTCTTGCGAAAGAAGCATAGCCAAATGCAGTGGATAGGAACAATATGACGTATGGAACGTGTTTCATTCATCGATGGAAAGATTGGTGCAAATCCCAGCTGGAGCCAAGAAGCAAAGCAACTTATGAGCAACATATTTGACAAATGATGTGCAAAGGGGCAAAAATCAAATTCAAGTGAAGGGTTAGGCGATTTATTTGAAATGTTTTTTCATGAATTGTCTACAAGTGAGTATGTCCATAGTTTGTTTGTATCTCAAAAGGGCAGATAACTATTCGATGGAGTTTTCTTTTTGAAATAGTTCACGTTTGCCCGAGGCAGATATGGTTGGGTCCTCACTAAACGATTTTTTTGGCACACCGTTTAGTACTTGTCTGCATGCGGGTATGTGTTCATGTGTTCCCATGTGTATTTTTATTCTAAGCTTGGAAATGCTATGCTTAATGAAGATGATCTCTTTAGTCCTCCCCACCCCACTTTTAATGTTCAAATTTATGATAACATGCCTCATATTTATGATGATTGCAATAATTATAAAAGTGGGATTGGAAGAGTGTCAACTTTAGGTAGCAATTATCCCACTATTTTGGAGGGTAATGAATCTTATCATAATGATAAAAGTGGATTTTGAGAGGTCATGACTTTATTTAATGTTGAATCCACTATTCTGGAAGAGGTCCCAATTGATTATGATGAGAACAAAGTTGCTACTTATGATGATTATTGTGGTAAAACTTATGTCATAAAAAGTAGTGATAATTATTATTACAAAACTTGTCATAATTATGAATAACTTTTACTGAACATTACTCTTTTAATGTGAATCAATTTATAGTGTTCAAGTCCTATACGATACTCCCACTATCATGAATGAATGAGAAGGAAATTGCTTATGAGAAGAGTAATAAAAATTCTATGCTTATGGATCATGAAAAGAATGCTTTATGTGATGGATACATTGTTGAATTTATTCATGGTGCTATTAAAAATTATTATGAGAGAGTAACATATGCTTATAGATATCTCAATAATATCAAATTTCCTTCGTACATGTTGAAACTTTTGAAGTTACACTTGTTTTGCCTTCCTATGCTAGTTGATTCTTATCCCGCGAGGCATCCACATGGAATGATGGCACGACCAGGGAGGGTAGCCGCACCACCTGTCCATGTGCCCCCCCCCCCCCCCCCCGAGCCTCCGTTTGACCTAATCCCATGTCTATAAATACCCCAATATTTCATAACCCTCGGAAGGGAACCCAAAAGATTTTTATCGCCACCACAAGCCTTTGTTACGAAGCAATCCCATCTGGAGCCTTGTTTGGTACTCTGCTAGAGGGGGGAATCATTGGGGAGGCCATCTTCATCAACCTGGCTGCCCCCATGATGATGTGCGAGTAGTTTCACTGGGACCTACTGGTCTATATTAGTAACTAGATGGCTTTGTCTCTCTTTATCTCTCTCTCTCTCTCTCTCTATCTATCTATCTATCTATCTATCTATCTATCTATCTTTTTTATCTTCAATTCAATGATCTCATCGGAGATCTATTCGATGTAATTCTTGTAGTGTGTTTGTTGGGATATGATGAATTTTGTCTTTCTCATCAGATTATTCATTGAGTTATATTTGATTCTCTTGATGTCTCTTTTATATGTAATTTTATAGCTATGTATAATTTCTGATCTATGAGTCTTCTTTGGCCAATTAGATGAGTAGAACTTTAGAGGGAGTGGTGATAGTAGTGGGTTCAGCCTTGTGGTGATCTTTCCTAGTGAGAAAAGAGGCAAAGGCATGTATTGTGTTGTTTCCACTAAGGTTAAAATGACGGGGTTTGGTCATATTGATTGATATCTTCATGTCTACATTATGCCATCTTTCTTATTGTGTTACTTTATTTGTTATGAGCTTAATACTTTGATATGCATGTTGGATAGCGGTCTTGGGGTGGAGTAGTAGTAGTAGTACACTAGTAGAAAACAGGGCACTAGTCCCGGTTCCAGAGGGCCTTTAGTCCCGGTTCTGGAACCGGGACAAAACGATCGGGACTAATGCCCAAAACCTTTAGTCTCGGTTTGCTTACGAACCGGGACCAAAGGGGCTCCACGTGGCCGCTGCGGGGCGCCCAGGCAGGAGGACCTTTAGTCCTGGTTGGTAACACCAACCGGGACCAAAAGGCAGCCACGCGTCAGCAGCTCGCAGGCGCTGGGGGTTTTGTTATTTTTTTGGAAGGGGGGGTTTAGGGGTTTTGGAGGGTTAAGTTAGGGGTTTCATATTGTGTTAGCTAGCTAATAGAGAGAAGTGACCTCTCTTTCTCCGTGCTTGGTCGACGCTAGCTACTATACATATAGAGAGAACTCGACGCTAGCTAGTAAGCAAATAAAGGAAACCATTAATTACACAAGATCGTCATGAACATATATAGAGAGAAGTGACATCTCTTTCTCCGTGCTTGGTCGAACAACAAGTTTTCGTATATCTATCCGACACTACTACATATGTACAATATAACATCCCTTACAACCATTGCAATTTCACATGGTATTTTCCGTGTTCAGGTATGACGTGGTCAAGAAAGAATCCCGCCAATTCCTCTTGAATTGCTCGTATGCGATCATGTGGTAGGAGTTCATCCCGCATCTGCCGGATCTAATTTAAAGAAGGGGGTCAATACATATATATGAATGAAACTCAACACAATTGATGGTAATATATAAAATAAAATTGTGAATATTGTTTACGTACTTCAAATTGTTTCTCAGAGAAACCCCGCTCAGAGGTATAGTGGCGAATGAACTCGCATACGTAGTATCCACATAAATGAGTCCCGGGTGCCTGGTACAAGCACTTTACGAGAATAGAGTTCAATCAAACTGATAAGCAAGCATGATAATGGTATTGATGAAACTAGTATCAATGAGAGATGCGCGGAACTAGCTAGTACTACTTACTTTGGGATGTGTAAATCGCAGCTCCTTCTTCAGACCCGGAACCATAGTGGTGAACTTTTTCCAAACCCTGGCAGGCAAAGAAAATGATTACTTGATATCAGGAAATGAACGAAAGTTGCGGATATGGCCCCGGTATTGATTGAACTTACTTATGGAGCATTGTAGTCATGTCCGCATAATACTTGGGATCTTTACGGAGCGAGTCTAAGACAGTTACTAATGCCCCGTCAAGGTTAATGGATAGCAGAATATAGCGGAAGCTTGTGCACGCCTAACTCATCAATTACATGACTTAACCTCGAGTAAGCGAAACCGAATATGCACAAGACAGTAACACTCACTTGAAGTTGTAAGGAAAGAGTATTTCCCTTTTGTTTTGATGTCTAAGGAATGCTTCTAGCAAGTTGTCCTCGGTATCTTTGGCCTCGTTTTGTATCGACCATTCATTTACGGTATTTGGGCTAATGAACCCAATGTCATAGATTTGTTCTTTTTTGCATTCGACCATCTTCAATCTGCATAATATAGTGAGGATAATTATATATACATGCAATGAACGAGCTGAGCTAGAGACTTAATTATAGAACTAATACTTACAGACAGTAGCAAGTCATGAGTTGTTTGTCGAGGGCCTCTTGATTGTATAACTGAAATAACTCCACAAATTCAACAGGCAGCAGGTCGACTCCAGGGAAGTCGTGCTCTTATTTAATTCCGATCATCAAAATGTCGGTCCCAGACTTCCTGCAGGTTTCCATGTACCACTCATGCAATTTTTGCATCATCGTTGTTAGATGAGGATGATCAGGTTTGACGAGAGGCTTCCCATGCTCGTATCTAAAGACGTCTACTACCTCAGCCGTTTCAAATTGTACATCATCGGGCAGGTAATCATCAAGAGTGGTACCGGGCAGTAGCACCGGATGATTAGCGATATCGCTAGACACCTTGAGCGGGGGGCACGATTGCTTCTCCTGTTCACCGAGCTGGGGAATTGTTTTCCCACTTCTTCGTTTTTTGTCTCTTGCAGCACTGGAAGTACTTCCCGACCGCTGCGCTTCAGCATGTGTCTTAGTAATTATGCGGTCATAGTTGGATAGCCGAGTCCGTGGTGGTCGCTTCATGGCATGCAGAGTGCGCTTCGCTTTCACCGGATCTACCGTTTCCTTCGGAGGTGGATCTTTCCGTGCAAAATGGGCCTTCACTTCGGCTGCACTGATTTCAGCGTTTTCCTCTTCGGTCTTGTCATATGGTAACTTAGGAAGAGGCTTGAGGCTTGGACCAAATTTGTATTTCTTCCTGCCTATTGTACCGCTAGCCGCCGGAGCGGTGGCGGCGACTCTCTTCCGCCGTTGCTGATGCACCGGAGGAGGCTGAGTGCCCTGACGCACCGGAGGAGGAGGAGGAGCAGGCGGAGTGCCCTGACGCGCCGGAGGAGGCGAAGGAGGAGGCGGAGTGCCCTGACACGCCGGAGGAGGCGGAGTGCCCTGACGCGCCGGAGGAGGAGAAGGAGGAGGCGGAGTGCCCTAACGCGCCGGAGGAGGAGGAGGAGGTGGAGTGCCCTGACGCGCCGGAGGAGGCTGAGTCTGCTGAGGCGTCCAGTTTGGAAGCTTGATGTACTCTTTTCTCCATAGACATGTACTCCTCAAAGCATTTTCCAGAAGAATAATATCCTCTTCACCTGTAGGGTTGTCAAGCTCCAGCCCCTCAAATCCATCCATTATTTCATCCACCGTCACAACAGCATAGCCATGTGGAATCGGACGGCAATGGAAAGTTCCCTCGGCTCGAGGAGGTACAACAGAGCCGACCGCCTCCTTGAAGGTCAGGTTCTGGCATTTCTTCATTAGCTCGCAATGTTCAGCCACCGTGATACTATCCACGGGGTAGCGAGGAGCCGTGAAATCAGGCTGAACGAGCTCCGTGGAAGCCACGCTGCTTCTCCGCTGAGATGATGGGGTAGCGTCAAAGGAAGGATCTTCGTGCCGCTCAGATGGTTGGCTGGTAGCTCGCTGGCTCTCAAGTTCCTCTAGTTTTGCTAATCTTGCACTGAGCTTCTGCATTTCGCTTGCTTCATGTTTCCTTTTTCTCTCTCGGCTTCTATAACCACCGCTGTCGGGAAACCCATGCTTCCACGGAACGGAGCCTGGTGTGCCTCGTGTTCGTCCAGGGTGTTCAGGATTCCCGAGGGCCTCTGTCAGCTCGTCCTTCTCTCTGTCGGGAATGAACGTCCCTTCCTACACTGCCTTGATTGCTGCCTGAAGCTTCCGGAAGGGTATTGCAAGTTGCTCGTCAGTCCAAACACACTCCCCTGTTTCTGGGTCCAAAGTTCCCCCAACCCCGAAGAACCAAGTCCTTGAACGATCTGGCCAGTGCAATGTCGCTGGTTGGACATTCTTAGCAAGCAAGTCTTGCTCAGCTTTGTCCCACAACTGCCGGGCTTTGTAGTAGCCACCTGACCCCGTGTGATGGTGATACTTCTTCTTTGCAGCATTTTTCTTGTTTTTCAGTGACCATTTCTTACCCTTCTCCGATTTCTTGTAGGCCACAAATTCGGGCCATTGATCTCTTATCTTCTCATATCGACCGATGAATTTCGGAGTCTCCTCTTTCTCGACAAACTTTGTGTTCAACTCTTTCTTCCAGTTCCTGAATAGTTCTGCCATCTTCTTAAGAGAAAATGCCTTGACCTTTCGCTCTATAACTGGGTTATTCGGTTCCTCCTCTCGTGGTAAGCTGAAATTTGTCATCAGCTCGGTCCAAAGATCATCTTTCAGTCTATCATGGACATAAGAAACTTGAGGGTCCTTATTATTCTTATTCCATTGCTGGGTGTTTATCGAGACATAGTCCCTAACAACAACTCCACACTGATGTACAAATGAGTCCTTGGTCCGCTTGGGAGCAATCGGTTGGCCATCTTTCACGACTTCTGTGATCGTGAACCTTTCATCCGGGTGCAACCTTTTCTTCGGGCCTCGTCTCCTTACCTCGTCGGACTTTGAAACAGTTGAGGCTCCCTCCTCCGTTCGGTCACCGGAGCCGTGATCATGATCTCCTTCCTCCGCCATTCGGTCACCGAAGCTGTCATGATCTCCTTCCTCCTCCATTGTTGGATCACCGGAGCCGTCATCCTCTCCTTCCTGATAATCGGTGTCGTTCACATACGACAAGGGATCACCTCCGGCGAGGATTATATCCCCCAACAACTGTTCTTTTTCTAAGTCTCTGTGATCCATAGTTTCTGCAAATATTATACAACATGGCAATATACAAACATGAGATATGCAAATCAATACAAGGCAATGCAACAATACGATCATATAATATCACTAATACATCATCGAATAGTATCGCTAATACATCATCGAATATTATCATTAATACATCTCGAATATTATTATATAATATCACTAATACAGATATAGTTGACGTCTCGCGGCGCAGGCGGTGGACACCCAAAGAGAAGGAACTATGACAGGATCATAGCTCGGGTGAGATCCCTGAAGAACCTGCCAAGTATTGGAGAACCTGGCGTCCAACGCAGCCATGTAGCGTCGGACGTGCTCGTCCTCCTCCCTGACACGGCGACGTACCACCTCCGCGGGGGGCGGCTCCCTCTGCACCGACAGTGGTCCACGCGACCGCCACCAAAGAACCTCCGGGTCGACGACGGGACCCTCATTCCTCACCAAGCTGGGCGCCCCGGAAGGCAGCACCTCCCAGTGCCAGCCCGGCGGAGCCCAGTCCCGGACATGGCGCCTCTCAAGCAGGTGGTCGCCGGCACCGAGTCAACGACGAGGATGCGGGCCGGGCATCGTCGACGTCGAGAACAAATTCTACAACTATTTAAATTCCTACTATTTAATAAACTTTAATAAAGATGATTGCATTTGACAACTATGACAATAATAACATATTTAACAACAATGACACATTTTCTACTTAAGCGATCGTCGGGGACTCCTCCCCGGCGATCCTCGGGGACTCCTCGGGTTCGCCGACTAAAACAACTAAAACTTTTTTACAACTAAAACAACAAATTAATAAAACAAACTAAAACAACTAATAAAACAAACTAAAACAACTAATAAAAATAGTAAAACAAACAAAAAAACTAAAACGCGGGCGAGGGCCAGGGCAGGCCAGCGGCGCCGGCGCACGCGGCCGCGGTGGCCGCGGAGGAGGGGCAGGAGCAGGGGGCAGGAGCTCACCGGCGACGACGGGCTCGGGGAGGAGGCGCGGGTGGCGACGACAGGGCTCGGGGAGGTGGCGCGGGCGGCGTCCGGCATCGGGGGCGGCGACGATGTCGACGAGGACGAGGAGGCGCGCAGGGACGGGCTCGGGGCGGCGGCGAGGAGGCGCGCGGGGACGGGCTCGGGGCGGCGGCGAGGTCAGGCTCGGGGGCGGCGGCGACGACGGGCTCGGGGGGCGGCGGTTAGGACGGGCTCAGGGGCGGCGGCGACGATGAGGACGGGCTCGGGGACGGCGGCGACGATGAGGACGGGCTCGGGGGCGGCGGCGAGCTCCGGCAGCCTGACGGCGTCGGGGCAGGGCGTCGGCGTCGGGGCGAATGGGAGAGATTGGGGGAAATTTCGACAAGTCCCGCCTTATATGCGAACACCTTTGGTCCCGGTTGGTGGCTCCAACCGGGACTAATGCCCCCCTTTCGTCCCGGTTGGTGCCACCAACCGGGACTAAAGGTCAATTTCAGCAGCCCAAAGGGCGGGAAGCAGAGACCTTTGGTCCCGGTTGGTGGATCCAACCGGGACTAAAGGTGGGCATTAGTCCCGGTTGGTGCCACCAACCGGGACGAAAGGGCTGCATTGGTCCCGATTGGATCCACCAACCGGGACTAAAGGGCTGGTCCTGGCTGTGGTGGGAGTTTAGTCCCACCTCGCCAAGCGAGGCGCGCTCGCACCGGTTTATAAGCTCGCCCCTCTCTGCCTTGTTGAGTTCCTCTCAAAGTGAAAATAGATGCCCTTATACGGGAAATTTGACCTGAAATCAAATTGAATTTCACTCTGATTTCAGGTTGAATTTTCCCTATAAGCGCATCTATGTTCATTTTTGCTATTTTTTATGTTATTTTTTTGCATATTAAAAGTTCTTAACAAAAAATACTTTATGAATATTCTTTTTGCTATTAAAGTTTTTAACAAAAATAACTTTGATAATTTTAGTTGCATAAATTTTATATAATATTAAGTTAAATAACTTTGATCGGACGAAAACACGTCTATTACAAATGGATTTCAATTTTTTAAACATTTTTTAACTCAAGACTTTTTCTGCATTCAATATGCACCATTCAAAGCCACATCATCACTTTTCAACCCTTTTCTGACTTCATTTACTATTTTTCATGCATTTCATGATTTATTTTGAGCTAAAATGACCCTGAATTGAAAAGCACTGCAAATGAACTCTGTAATGGTTGCAAGTTGGCATGGTATCATCATTTCACCCACATAGCATGTGCTAAGAAGTTGAGAGGGTTACGGCAAAAATTGAATGCACTTCGTGTACAAAATGAACAATCTCTTTCGAAGTGTCAGGGTTTTGGACGAAAACTTATCAGTTACAAAAGGATTTCAAATTTTTAAACATATTTGAACTCAAGACTTTTTATGCATTCAATATGCACCATTCAAAGCCACATCATCACTTTTCAAACCTTTTCTGACTTCATTTGCTATTTTTCATGCATTTCATGATTTATTTTGAGCTAAGATGACCCTGAATTGAAAAGCACTGCAAATGAACTCTGAAATGGTTGAAAGTTGGCATGGTATCATCATTTCACCCACATAGCATGTGCTAAAAAGTTGAGAGGGTTACGGCAAAAACTGGATGCACTTCGTGTACAAAATGAACAATCTCTTTCGAAGTATCAGGGTTTCAGACGAAAACTCATCAGTTACAAAAGGCATTTCAAATCTTGACATGTAACTGCAGTGATATTCTAGATCAAAGCCATCATCAGAATAATTGTGGAGAGAAAGTCTTCACTTTTTCTTCGCGTGTGTCCCTTGCTTATTGCGCCGTAACCATGGATAATCTTCATCGTTTAACAGGGTGCTTGGGTCAGCCTTCACTTTGAAGGGAGGAATTTCATGAAACTTTTCATAATCTTCAGACATGTCTGTCTTGCCCTCCACTCCCACGATGTCTCTTTTCCCTGAAAGAACTATGTGGCGCTTTGGCTCATCGTATGATGTATTCACTTCCTTATCTTTTCTTTTTCTCGGTTTGGTAGACATGTCCTTCACATAGAAAACCTGCGCCACATCATTGGCTAGGACGAATGGTTCGTCTGTGTACCCAAGATTGTTCAGATCCACTGTTGTCATTCCGTACTACGGGTCTACCTGTACCCCGCCTCCTGACAGATTGACCCATTTGCACCGAAACAAAGGGACCTTAAAATCATGTCCATAGTCAAGTTCCCATATGTCCACTATGTAACCATAATATGTGTCATTTCCCCTGTTGGTTGCTGCATCAAAGCGGACACCACTGTTTTGGTTGGTGCTCTTTTGATCTTGGGCGATCGTGTAAAATGTATTCCCATTTATCTCGTACCCTTTGTAAGTCAATATAGTCGAAGATGGTCCCCTGGCCAACGAGTACAGCTCATCTGCAACAGTGGTGTTACCCATGAGATGTGTTTGCAACCAACTGCCGAAAGTCCTGATGTGTTCACATGTAATCCAGTCATCACACTGCTCCGGGTGTTTGGAGCGTAGAATATTCTTGTGTTCATTGACATATGGGGTCACCAAGGTAGAATTCTGTAGAACAGTGTAGTGTGCTTGAGACCAAGAATGCCCGTCCCTACATATTATTGAATTCGCTCCTAGCGTGCCTTTTCCAGTCAGTCTCCCCTCATACCGCGATTGAGGGAGACCAATCGGCTTAAGGTCAGGAATAAAGTTAACACAAAACCCAATGTTTTCCTCTATTTGATGGCCCATGGAGATGCTTCCTTCTGGCCTAGCACAGTTACGAACATATTTCTTTAAGACTCCCATGAACCTCTCAAAGGGGAACATGTTGTATAGAAATACAGGGCCCAGAATGCTAATCTCGTCGACTAGATGAACTAGGACGTGCGTCATGATATTGAAGAAGGATGGTGGGAACACCAGCTCGAAACTGACAAGACATTGTACCAAATCACTCTTTAACCTTGGTAGGATTTCTGGATCGATTACCTTCTGAGAGATTGCATTGAGGAATGCACATAGCTTCACAATGGCTAATTGAACGTTTTCCGGTAGAAGCCCCCTCAATGCAACCGGAAGCAGTTGCGTCATAATCACGTGGCAGTCATGAGACTTTAGGTTCTGGAACTTTTTCTCTGCCATATTTATTATTCCCTTTATATTCGACGAGAAGCCAGACGGGACCTTCATATTGAGCAGGCATTCAAAGAAGATTTCCTTCTCTTCTTTGGTAAGAGCGTAGCTGGCAGGACCTTCATACTGCTTTGGATGCATGCCGTCTTTTTCGTGCGCACATTGCTGGTCCTCCCGTGCCTACGGTGTATCTTTTGTCTTCCCATACACTCCCAAGAAGCCTAGCAGGTTCACGCAAAGATTCTTCGTCACGTGCATCACGTCGATTGCAGAGCAGACCTTTAGGTCTTTCCAATAGGGTAGGTCCCAAAATATAGATTTGTTCTTCCACATGGGTGCGCGTCCCTCAGCGTCATTCGGAATAGATAGTCCGCCAGGACCATTTCCAAAGATTACTTGTAAATCATTGACCATATCAAGTATGTGATCACCAGTACGAAGGGCGGGCTTCTTCCGGTGATCTGCCTCACCTTTGAAATGCTTTCCTTTCTTTCGACATTGATGGTTGGTCGGAAGAAATCGATGATGCCCCAGGTACACATTTTTCCTGCATTTGTCCAAATATATACTATCGGTGTCATCTAAACAGTGCGTGCATGCGTGGTATCCCTTGTTTGTCTGTCCTGAAAGGTTACTGAGAGCAGGCCAATCATTGATGGTTACAAACAGCAACGCATATAGGTCAAATTCCTCCTATTCGTTCTCATCCCACACACGTACACCTTTTCCATTCCATAGTTGTAAAAGTTCATCAACTAATGGCCTTAGGTACACATCAATGTCATTGCCGGGTTGCTTAGGGCCTTGGATGAGCACTGGCATCATAATGAACTTCCGCTTCATGCACAACCAAGGAGGAACGTTATACATACATAGAGTCACAGGCCATGTGCTATGCTTGCTGCTCTGATCCCCAAAAGGATTAACGCCATCTGCACTTAAACCAAACCATACGTTCCTTGGGTCACCTGTAAAGTCCCCCCACTTTCTCTCGATCTTTCTCCACTGCGACCCATCACCGGGTGCTCTCAACTTCCCGTCTTTCTTACGGTCTTCCTTGTGCCATCGCATCAACTTGGCATGCTCTTTGTTTCTGAACAAACGTTTCAACCGTGGTATTATAGGAGCATACCACATCACCTTGGCAGGAACCCTCTTCCCGGTGCGCTGGCCCTCAACATCACCAGGGTCATCTCGTCTGATCTTATACCGCAATGCACAGCATATCGGGCATGCGTTCAAATCCTCGTACGCACCGTGGTAGAGGATGCAGTCATTAGGGCATGCATGTATCTTCTTCACCTCCAATCCTAGAGGGCAGACAACCTTCTTTGCTTCGTATGTACTGTCGGGCAATTCGTTGTCCTTTGGAAGCTTATTCTTCATTATTTTCAGCACCTTTTCAAATGTATTGTCAGATACACCATTCTCTGCCTTCCATTGCAGCAATTCCAGTGTGGTACCGAGCTTTGTGTTGTCATCTTCGCAATTTGGGTACAACCCTTTTTTGTGATCCTCTAACATGCGATCGAACTTCAACTTCTCCCTTTCACTTTGGCATTGTCTCTTTGCATCAACAATGACCCGGCGAAGATCATCATTGGGCACATCGTCTGGTTCTTCCTCTTGATCTTCAGCTTCCCCCATTGCAGCATCACCGTATTCAGGGGGCGGATAGTTGTCATCATCCTCTTCTTCTTCGTTGTCTTCCATCATAACCCCTCTTTCTCCGTGCTTGGTCCAAACATTATAGTGTGGCATGAAACCCTTCTCAAGCAGGTGGACGTGAAGGGTTTTCGAGTTAGAGTAATCCTTCGTATTCCCACAGATAGTATATGGACAATACATAAAACCATTCTGCTTGGTTGCCTCGGCCACTTCGAGAAAATTATGCAGGCCCTTAATGTACTCGGAGGTGCGTCGGTCACCGTACATCCATTGCCGGTTCATCTGCGTGCATTATATAATTAAGTGTATCAAAAACCATTACAAAACATCATGAATAGAGAAGTGACCAAATTAATAGAAGTTCATCATCACATTAAAACCAAAGTACAGTAGTGACCAAAATAAATACATAAAGTTCATACATAGTTCTCATTGAACAACATATAGCTCTCTAGAGCATCTAATTAAAACATACATTGAAACTATGCAAAACATTTAAATGCAACAACAAATGCGATCATAACCGCAACTAAGGTACCAATTGATCCAACGGCATAATGATACCAAGCCTCGGTATGAATGGCATATTTTCTAATCTTTCTAACCTTCAAGCGCATTGCATCCATCTTGATCTTGTGATCTTCGACGACATCGGCAACATGCAACTCCAATTCCATCTTATCCTCCTCAATTCTTTTCAATTTTTTCTTTAAGTAATTGTTTTCTTTTTCAACTAAATTTAACCTCTCGACAAGAGGGTCGGTTCGAATTTCCGGTTCACATACCTCCTAGATAAAAACATCTATGTCACGTTGGTCGGCATAATTGTCATAAACACTAAATGAAACAAATAGTTATAAAAGATAATATACCACATCCGAATCATAGACAGGACGAGGGCCGACGGGGGCGGATACCAAAACCATGGCACTATATAATAACAAACAATAATAAAAGTAAGAAAATTATACAAGTATCTATCTAAATCATACAAGTAAGAATTTTTTTATTTTAGAAAGAAGATAAGAACAAGAGGCTCACCACGGTGGTGCCGGCGACGAGATCGGCGCGGGCGATCGACGGCGGTGAGGATGGGGACGGGGACGGGGACGGCGCCCTACACATGTGCAGACTCTAAGAAGTTAATTTCAGCTCTAATTGTGCATCTAAATCAAAAGAACTCCCACATACACTCCTCCACTAAAACCCACAAACCACACTCTACTTCTAGAGCATTTGAAATGAGCTAAACTAGCAGTGAGAGATAAAACGATGAAGTCGTTAACCTTTTAGAACACTTGTGTAGTTGGTGCACCGCCAAACCTAAACAAATCTTAGGGAAAATGTAGCTTAGAGGTCGATCTTGGAGAGGAGAAAACTTAAGTGTGGCTGCGGCATTTCATCGAACACCTCATGTGCATAGGAGGTGAGAACAGAGAGCAACACACCTCCCAAACGCCGCCCGGCCAAAAAACAGAGGAGTGAGCGGGCAGGGGCGAGCATATATATAGGCGTTGTATAAGTCCCGGTTGGTGGCTAGCACCGGGACTAAAGGTGCCTCTTTAGTCCCGGTTCCAGCCACCAACCGGGACTAAAGGGGCTCGGCCAGGAGCGAGGCCCTTTAGTCCCGGTTCGTGTCTGGAACCGGGACTAAAGGGGCCAGATGAACCGGGACTGGTTCCCGCCGAGGCCCAGCCGGCGCCCTGGCCTCACGAACCGGGACTGATGCACCCATTAGTCCCGGTTCGTAACACGACCGGGACTAATGCGATATTCTGGCCCGTTTCAAAGCCCTGTTTTCTACTAGTGGTAGATACAGTTGGATTAAGGTCCACTTATCACGGACGTAATTCCTATGTGAGTTTCTGCCATGAATGATCATAGTTATAATTTGTGCTATTCTTTCAATTGTTCAACGGTAATTTGTCTGCCATGCCACTATATTCTTTCGAGAGAGAAGTCACTAGTGAACCTATTGCCCAGGGGTCTATTCTCCATTAATACAAAACTCCTACAAAAATTGTTCTTTATTGATCTTTACTACTTTTGCCACTTTGCCTATCACTACCTACTTTTAATCTTGTACCTAGCAAGAACAAGGGGAGTGATGACTCCCTTGAATTTGTAGGGTGCAAGAATTTGTTGTGTTCGTGTACAGGTACTGCTAACGTTGTTAGCGTGGTGCCTCTTACTGGTTCGATAAACCTTGGTTCTTAACTAAGGGAAATACTTTCTGCTACTGTGCTACATCGCCCTTCCTCTTTAGGGAAATCTAAGAACTCCTACGGGAGTAGCAGACATCATCACCATTCGTCTCCATCATCACCATTCTATCTCCATCTCTTTGTAATACGTTAGCTGGTGTGGATCCACTTTCGTATTACTTTGACGCTATCACCATGTTCATCATGGATCATCCTGCGATGTTTGTGCTCACAATGTGCAAGTAGTTCTTCTAGTTCTCGGGGATATGGAGGAACCCTGGTATCAGTATGATCATCTGATAAAAGGATTTTATATCCTTATATCTCCATTTTAGTAGTGTTCTTGATGTTGGGTGAAGTCAACCATCCAACATATGCCTCTTTTGGACAGAAGGTTCTTGTTGTTGGTGTGAAGGTGGGAAGCGGAGGTCGGTGGTGAAAGTTCTTACCTCCCTCCTTCCCTGATCATTGTAGTAGGGGGTATAAACGAAGACCACCTTAGTTGCGGCCATGCGAAGACCCTTAATTACCATTTGGTAACCAGAGTGGGGATGAATGGTAGTGGTGTATGCGACGGGTTGCTGCATGTATGCACATATCTGTAATTGGCTCCGCCCACAAAGAGGAACATATAAAGTGGCTTAGGATCCTACTTAGAATGTGCTTAGGCATCGGTTGTGCTGGATCTGTTGATGTATGTGGACTGGACGACCTGGGCTATAAGGATTTGGATTAAACGTTTGAAAGATGAGTTGTCGGGGGTGACTTTTGTAGGGTACGGCTGGGACAGCTCTAGCAAGCCCAAGCTGGTCGGCACGCTTCCCTTTTGTTAGCTTGGAACACCTAACGCAACGAAGTCTGACCATAGTCCTATTTTGTTACCCAACAAGCTTGAAGCTAGCAACTCTCGGCACTCCCTGAAGAAACCATTCAGATGTGAATGTATGTGGGAGACAGATAGCAATTTCCATGGAATAGTGGAGGACGCATGGCATGCTGGTCAACATGCTTCTTCGGTGGGCGAGCTAGCAAGGAAACTGAATTATGTGGCAAGATCGCTAGCAAGATGGGGGCGGACTGCTTTTGGGTTTGTGCGTCACGAGATGCGCAACCTTCGGCAATTAGCTGGTCTCCGGGATGCTCATGGGCGTGTCGGGCCTGTGGCAGAGGAGCTGAGGGTGCAAGACCGACTAGTGGAACTATGCTATACGGAAGAAATAATGACGAGATAGAGGTCATGCATCCAATGGCTATCCGAAGGGGATAGCAACACAAGTTTTTTTCAGAAAAAGCCAGCGGCCGAAGGGTGAAAAATAAGATATCCCAACTTGATCGGCCAGATGGATCATCATGCAATGACCCTGGAGAGTTAGCTAATATGGCTACTGAATTTTACTCTAATTTATATATTTCTGAAGGAACTACATGGATGGAGGAGGTGATGTCACATATACCATGTAAGGTTGATGGTGAGATGAATTCCCGTCTAAATAAGGCATATAGCAAGGAGGAAGTGAAAGATGTGTTGTTCCAAATGTTTCTTACAAAGGCACCGGGACTGGACGGTTTTCCGGCGCATTTTTTCCAAAGACATTGGGATTTATGTGGTGATGAAATCACTATGCTTAATGGAGAGGATTCTTTGGAGGAGATTAATCGCACGTTCTTCGTTATGATTCTCAAAATTGCAAGTGCAAAAAATTTAGGACAGTTTCGTCTTTGCAATGTGATTTACAAAATCGCTTTAAAGGTCTTAGCTAACAGGTTGACATCAATTCTCCCAGAGATAATCTTAGAAGAGCAATCGACATTTGTTCCTGGACGTCTCATTACCGACTATTTTATAACAACGCATGAATGACTGCATTACATGAAAACAAGAAGAGTTATCAGTAACTGGTTTTTTACTCTCAAATTGGATATGGTGAAGGCATATGATCGGCTAGAGTGGTCGAACTTGAGGGCGTTCATGCTTAAACTTGGCATTAGCCCAAGGTTCACAGAGACCGTTATGAGGTGCGTGTCTTCAGTTTCTTTCTCTGTGCTATGGTGGAAGCTTGGATTCTTTCAGGCCATCTAGGGGTGTGCGGCAAGGAGACCCCATTATCGATATTTTTTTCTTCTTGCGGCAGAGGGGCTTTCATGTCTCTGAAATGCCATGATGATGGAGTCTGAGGAATCAGGGTGGCATCTAGTGCACCGGAAGTGAATCACCTTTTGTTTGCTGACGTTAGTCTTTTGTTCTTTGATGCCAATTATGAAAGTGGGGTTTCGTGTCAAGGGGTTGTTGGAAAAATATTGTGATGCTTCAGGGCAAATAATAAATGTGGAAAAATCATCTATATATTTCAGCAAAGGAGTACCGGAGAACCAAAGAGGTGATATCAAGAATATTTTGGAGGTGCAAAATGAATCCTTATTTGGAAAATATTTGGGTCATCCAACGGATATAGGGAAAACTAAAGAAGGTTTTTTACATATCTAAAAGGTAGAGTTTTGAAGCATGTGCAGGGGTGGATGGAGAAGTGCTTATCTTCAGGAGGTAAAGAAGTGTTGATCAAGTCCGTTCGCATGCAATACCGATGTATTCTATGTCGTGTTTTAAACTATCATGTGGTTTATGTGATGACTTCTAAACCAAAATTCATGGGAGGCATGGATTCTGAGACATTGAACTCTTTAATCTCGCACTCTTGGCACGACAAGCTTGGAGGCTTATGAATGATCCCAACTCTTTCAGTGCACGAGTGTTCAAGTCATGCTATTACCCGGATTGTGAATTATTAGAGGCACCTCTGGGATCAAAACCATCACAGGTATGGAGGCTAATCATGGAGGGTAGTGAGGTTCTATCTTTGGGACTAATAAAGAGAACTGGAACCAGTACAGACACAAGTATATGGCATGATAACTGGCTCCCAAGAGATTTCAAACCGCACCCGATTTGTGCCCTCTCGCAGAATGCTCCCAGGATGGTTTCCGAGTTGATAGATGATACGACCAGATCCTAGAATCAGCAACTCCTCTCTGAACATTTTATTGCTCTTGACATCGAGGTTATCATGAATATTCCTCTCAGCTCACGTGTACATGGAGACTTTTGGGCATGACACTATGATAAGAGGGGTGTTTTTTCAGTCAGATCCGCATATAGGATGATTACGGCTATCATATCACAGCGAGAGGACTGGCTCGAGAATAGGCCAAGCCACTCGAATCAAGCAGAAAAGAGGAAATGCTAGACCAAATTATGGGAAACAAAGGTGCCATCAAAGTTCGTGTTTTTGTTTGGAGATTAGCTCACATTTCCCTTCCGACTAGCACGACAAGGTTCGACGGGAACATGTCGACCACCCTAGAGTGCTCTGTCTGTAATATGACAGTGGATACATGGAGTCACTCTTTGTTCGAATGTCGGATGACCAAATGTGTGTGGGCGATGGGAGACGAGGAGATACTAGAGCATGCGATTTCAAATCAAACGAAGGATGCTCGGGTGGCTTTTTTGGCTGTTGGAGACTATGAACCAGCATGATCTAGCCCGGGTCCTAGTAACACTATGGTCGATTTGGTGGGCTAGGAGAAGAGCAATCCATGACAATGAGTTCCAGAGCCCTCTTACAAGTTACAACAATGAGTTTCATAACAAGATATCTACATGACCTTGACATTGTTGTTGTGGATCCTGTTGTTGTACGGGCGCCCCGTCAAAACCAGTCGATCGCTACGCCTATTCAGCGGGCGCGCAAGTGGCTTCCTCCAGCTGGGGACAATTTTTTTTTATAACCTTTTGTGCTAACAAAATCTGAAATTGACCTCGTTTTCAAAAAAATGTTAAAACTGACCTGTTTTGGTCACGCCAACATCCCTGGCATCTGGGTTGCCCGTTGCCCAGCTGACGTGGCAAAGGACCAGACGCCAGGCACCCTGGCGTCTGGTCCTGGTAAGTGACCAAACGTCAGGGACCTTGGCGTCTGGTCCCAGCAAATCACACAACAACTTTTTTGGTAATATGGCCACGTCATCCAGACGCCAAGGTCCCTGGCGTTTAGTCATTTACCAGGACCAGACGCCAGGGTGCTTGGCGTCTGGTCCTTTGCCACGTCAGCAGGTCAATGGGTTAGCCGGTTGTGTGGGACACGGAACAAATGCCAGGGACCATGGCGGCTCCCGTGCAATCCAGACGTCAGGGATGTTAGCGTGACCAAAAAATGTTATAATCAAAATTTCTTTAAAAACGAGGTCAATTTTGAATTTTGTTAGCACAAAAGGTTAAAACATAAAATTTGTCCCCAGCTGGAGATGCAGCGAAAAATAACGCTGATGATGGGATATGCCGCCAAGGGAACAGAGGTGCAGCAGTAGCAATTTGCAGAGACAAGGCTGGGCAGTTCCTCGGCGCTTCCGCTGCTATTTACGACGAACTTGTTGATCCTGCAAGCCTGGAGACTTGTGCTTGTAACGAGGCACTTGCCTTGGCACAAGACCTGCACCTTCGACGTGTGGTGGCTGGCTCAAATTGTCTGGAAGTAGTGACTAGCATAAACAAAGGTCCGGCTTCTATATATGCACCTGTGCTAGTACATGAAATCACACATCGCCAGAAGGAGTTCGAGGAAGTTTGCTTCCGTTTTGAGCCTCGGGAATCCAACTTCGCAGCTCATATGTTGGCAAAGGCTGCGACATCACTAGCAGTAGTAGGGCGCCACCTGTGGCTAGGGACATTACCTGATATCCTTTGTATTTCTTTTGTTTTGAACTTTGAATAAAGTCCCTAGTTAACCTAAAAAAAATGGATCTATGCCACTGTTAGGGTTTATGCTTGATCAGATATTGAAATCGAATCTCACCTCCTACTTTCTCCCCTCACCTGCTGCTCTCTCTCTCTCACCCACTATCCCCCCTCCGATCCCCCTCGCCGCAGGGATGTTACATCTGTACATACTATGCTGATGAATAAATAGCAATCAATCCAGTGCTGTTGTACAACTCACGAGTATGCAGCGTTTCCCATATTTTTGCAATGCTCTTTCACAACGGATACTGACAAAGCAAATAAGTACCACATCATAAACCTAGTGATGATATAATGTACCAATTAGATCATGGGTTCTTTATTGGAAGCTTACATGGGAAAAACATGCAAAGTCAGATTTCAAGTGCGCCAGGTTCGTTTGAAAAACAGCAAAGTTCAATGGTTCAAAATGTTACCCTACTTTAGTCAACAATATTGGGAAGACAACACAGAGTTTGCGAGAGATCTTGAGACACCAATCTACTCTTCCTCGACATCGTACTCATCATCATCGTCATCGTCATCGTCATCGGCGTCATATTCATCAACATCGTACTCGCTACTACTTTTACGGCGGAAACTGTCCATCTCGTACCTCCCGTCATCCTCGTTGATGAACTCCAGACCATACACCGCATCTCTGTGCTTCACCACCAACCAGCGAAGCAGACGGTCCTCCTTGTTTAGATAGTGCAGTTCTTGAGTAAAGGAAGGTGGAACCATCATGGTCATTTGCAAAAGTTGACCCTGAAAACGCAACGACACATCAGGAAATCAGGAGACCACCCACAATACTAGTGGCAAGGTAAGATGGCCATGACCAACAGTCGGAATATAACATTACTTAACCAGGAGCGCATAAGAACAATTCTCAAATACACTGAGATGCATTTTGTGTGCCTCCCAGCTGCTTTGGTCAACTCTTTTCTAGGGGTGATGTACTTTACTTTTCTCAGTGTTTGATCGAAGCTTTAATCAAAGAGTAGCGAGGAGAAAAAGTTCTGACTATTTGATTGAAGGCTTTATCGAAGTGTTGTGTAGAAAAACATTTTTACACCCACACTGCTACTGGGTCCATCAGAATTCGGTACTGGTGGAAAGCTACAACCTTAGTCAGACTGATATAACACTCACTGTGTGGTCAAAGTTGACGAGTTATCTCAAAACAAAGACTGAACTACAAACTTCAAAAGATGACGACATGATAATACGAATATACTGGAGACGTGCGTTCACAATTTGTCAAACTTACATTTACTAAACACACACCAATCAACCAACCACTGTCAATTATTCAGTAACTCACAAACTAATCTCCCATAAGAAGTGGCGAGGAAATCGTAGAAGGTAATGACTCGCTGTCGGATTCAATTTTAAAAAGTGAGGTTGCATCAAAAGATACACTTAACACAAATACATGGTGTATAAGAGAGAAAGGATAGCCTGTAGACGAAAGAAAAATCATAACCTCAATAACAGTCACTCGGAACACTGTAGCGAAAGTTACTCGGGAAAGGCATAATAGCTCTAAAGTTTTGTTCAAGAAAATAACAATATATTGTTTTGTTACACTTAGCAATAATATTGATTAGCCCTTCTTGCTTAGATGCTTGTGGATCGACAAAGCAGCCTCCTCGCGATCTAGAATTTTAGGGGTTGAGGCCTCACAACATGTTCCAGGTGAGCATCCTGTCTGAGACAGGCTGACCACACTGCGAAGATTGTAACGATGGCAGGTGTGCTCAAGCAACAGGAAGAGTGAAACTTGTTCTCGATGTAGAATAAAGCCCTTGAGCGTGGTATTCGGCTGCACGACAAAATCAAGAATCTCCAAGGATATGGAGTAGAAAAAAAGGATAGGTGCTGAAACCCTCTTCTGTACAAAGAGTGTTCTCATGGTCAGGCTCAGAAACATCAATATGGTAAGTAAGCCCAAACTTGCCGAGAATAACCTCGAAGAAGCAACATCACTTCCAATGATTTGGGGTCCAGGAAAACAGGGACGTGAGTGCTTATGTTGGCGATCTGAATCGCCTAAGAAATTAATACCACTGCTTGTGACCAAGAACCATATGTGGTAGTGGAGGTGGGAGAAGCAGAGGCGTCAGCTAAGCTGAAGCTTATGGATTATGGAGGCAGTGGTATGTAAGTAAGCCAGGTTGGTGAGCCAGCCCGAACTGTGAATGGTGACCAACGTGTAGCAGCCAGAAGGATCGTAGAAAGGGTTGAGCAGAAGGGCAATGCTACCATTTCATGACTCACATGAATCACTTGCCGACTGACCATTTTCCCCAAGAATACTTCTAAACCCCAGAACGTGAAAGATCCAGGTGGTATAGCCTTCTATTCAGTACTCAGAGCAAACAGATCACATCATGCAGCATATCTCTGCGAGCCACCCGGCCGGTGGAATCCTGAGTTCCTGAGCCATGTAATAACACTAACTACGATCAATAGAATGATCTGAACCTACACAAATTATCCGCTAGAGCGTTCTATCGAGCAAGCAGAGGCCAATGCCCACAAACATTCTAACAGCCAACGGCCAACCCTATTTGGGCATTTCGTCGAGCACGTCAAAGGCACCACCCACCGCCAAGAACCAGAACGCCAAAGGCCGAAACACTCATACCAACTTTGACATTTCGTCCTATACGCATCAATCTAGCCAGACGACTCAGATCATGACCAGTCCGTTCCGTTACAAGGCACATCGCAGAGGGGATACGAGGCTACGATTGAGGAGTACAAATAAAGAGCGGCGAATCGGGGCGGACCTGGAAGTGGCGGCCGTCGAGCTTCCTGATGCCGTAGCCGAGGTGCACCTTGCCGAAGGATTTGAGCTCGGTGACGACGCCGTTGCGCTGGTAGGCGCGCGCCGCCACCCGCGCCACCAGCTCCGCGATGGCCTCCTTGGTCACCATCGGCTTGACCATGAGCATGCAATCGTACAGCGGCATCTTGCCCGGAACTCCTCCTTTCCTCTACCTCGGCGAGCCTGAACCCCGCGCTCGCTGGCTCTTCTCCCACCACGCCGCCGCCGCGCCGCCGCTCTGTTCGACGATCTCGGGGACCCGGACTTGGGCAGGGCAGACAGTTGTTTGGGCTTTTCTACTACCTCTGGCCAATACTGGACCGGAAAGTGCAGACAGGTGCAGTGGCATAGACAAATGGCCCAGCGCGGAAATGGACCGAGAGCGCATACAGCTCGTGCCTATGTAGCGTAGGCGGCGGCCCAACAACCAGCGAACCTAGCTCCCTTTGTTAGCTCTGTGCTGCTGGTTTCTCAAAAACAAAACAAAAAAAGCTCTGTGCTGCTCGGTCGTTGGGTTACACTAGCCAGGTAAAAAACAGTATGAGTTGATTCGAAAAAAAAAATGACTTCCAGTTACTTACAGATAAAAAAAATATCCAAACAATGCTCCCATATTTTAAAAAATTCATGAAGAAAAAACATGAATTCGATATTAACGTTCATGAATTTTGTTTGTGAACTTCAAAAATAGTTCATGAATTTGAAAATTGTTCGTGACTTAAATAAATTGATAAATAATTTAAAAAATGTTCGTTAATCTCATATCTGGTAGCAAATTTAAAAAATTGATCATGAATTAGGAGAAAATATTAGGAGTTTCAAAAATGTTTGCTAATTCGAAAATTGGTTTTGGGTTTCAAAATTATTCGTGAATATGAATATTTTCACTAATTTCAAAAAAAATGAATTTAAAAGCAATAATGACTTTTGGAAAAAGTTAACGAATTCGCAAAACATTTGTGGGTGTAAAAAACATTAGCGGATATGATAAAAGTTCACGAATTTGTAAAATGATCACCAATTTGAAAAGGTTCGCAAGTTTGAAAACGATTCAAATTTTAAAAAATATTTACATTATTAGATAATAACAAAAAGGAAAACAACAAAGAAAAAAAATCTAACCAGAATCCTCTAGATGCTTCCTCAAACCGGTACACTGACCTACACAGTGTGCAAGATCAAATCCTGGGATTCACCGGGAAGCGGACAAAATGGCAAGGAAATCAAATCAGTCTTGGCGCTCGGCGTTGAATGGTAAAACACGTCCGGACCACATGGTCCAGACGAACGCAGACGGTTTGAGATCGGCGTTGGACATGCCCAAAGCGCGAAACAACATCTTAGCTGAGTGCTTGGTTTACTTGCCACAATTGTTTTTTTTTTTGAAACGGAGGCAAAAGCTTTGCCTCATCCATTAAATAAGAGGAGTAGAGAGTTTGACAGATTACATAGTACCCTAAAAGAAAAACGGCATGGCAATTACTCTCCTACAACAATACGCCCTAGATTCTTAGCACCTGCCGTAACCCACAAATTTGCCTCAAGCTTGACATTTTGAAGAAGAATAGGCGGCGGTGCACTCTTTTGGCGAAACACCCGGGCGTTTCTCTCATTCCAAAGAGTCCACGAGACTAGCATGGTGAGGGAGGCCATGGCTCGTCGATTGGGGTTTCGCATGTCTGTCCTACGTTCCCACCAGCATAAAAGGGAGTCCTCAAGGTGCCAAATGGAGGTGTCGATGTGCGCCAGACCAAAAGAATCAATGACTGAACGCCAGAGCCTAATGGAGAAGCGACACTTGACAAAAAGATGGATGGCCGTTTCTTTCTCCCGTTTGCAAAGTGGGCAAAGCCCACAGTTTTCCCAGCCGCGCCGCTCCAAACGATCTGTCGTCCAAATCCGGTCTTGCAAGACCAGCCAGGCGAAGAATTTAACTTTTGGGGGAGCCCAAGCTTTCTAGACCATGTAGTGAATGGGCGAGCGAGTCAGACCAAGGAATTGTGCCTTGTATGCGGTGGCCGCCGATTAAATCCCATCAACAGCATGTTTCCAAACAATGTCATCCTCAACCTGGGCGACAAGTTGGAAGTCGTGCACAAGTGTCCAAAGTGAGAAAAGCTCTCAAACGTGGGCAGCGGAAACAATAGTGCCTCGCTTGATGTGGGTCATCCAAGCGTTCCCCCGCATAGCCTCCCGAAGCTTCCAACTCTTCCTTGTCGAGGCTTCAAAAATAAGCGGGGCAACATCCTTGGGCTTGCGACCAAGTAGCCATGGGGAGTCCCAAAAAGGTGTTTTTGCACCATTACCGATGATGATTGTGGATGAGGCGTAGAAGAACTCCAGGTCTTCCTTGGTGCAAGGGTTGCCCAGCCCAACCCAAGGTTTGTTAGGCTCTTTCCATTCGTACCATAGCCACCTAAGCCGTAGTGCCCGAGAAAACTTGTCGGTGTTGAGGACCCCAAGGCCTCCATAGCTCGTAGGTCTGCAGACCATGTCCCAATTGACCTTACATTTTGCACCGGTCGTCTTGTCCGAGCCTGCCAAAAGGAAGGCCCTCTCCAACTTGCTGAGGTTATGGAGTGTGCCCTGTGGCACAATCAGGGGCGTGATGGAGAAAACCGTTTGTGAGGAGACGACCGATTTGACAAGGGCGGTGCGTCCAATGGCTGTGATGGATTGCCCCTCCCGGGTTACCAGTTTCCCGGCGGCCTTGTCTTCAAGATATTGAAAGTCGGCTTTCCGAAGTTGCCTAACTGAGAGCGGGAGGCCCAAATATTTTATTGGGAACATGGTGCGGGTCGTCGGAATGCTAGTCAGAATATGATCCAATGGAAGATGACTGCAGCGAATGGGCACCACCGAGCTCTTGTGGAAGTTGGTGCATAGTCTTGTCACCTCACCGAAACCTCTTAGGATGACGGATAGGTTGTCAATGTTCCTCTTGATTGGGGCCAAGAAGATGGTCGCGTCATCCGCGTAGAGGGAGGTTCTCATCATGGCGCTGCACCCTTGTATCTTGTGCAACATGCCCTTGCGAGTTGCAGTGTCGAGGATTTGTTGGAGGGGGTCGATTGCGAAGACGAATAACAGCGGTGATATCGGGTCCCCTTGGCGAACCCGCGGCCATGCTTGATCGGGTGGCCCGGCAGCCCGTTGAGGAGGATGCGCGAAGAGGAAGATGAAAGCAGAGCGGCAATCCAATTCCGGAATTTGCAGGGGAACCCCTTACGTTGCAATAAGTCGAGGAAGTATTCCCACTTGACCGAGTCAAATGCTTTTTTAATGTCAAGCTTGAGAAGGAGGGCGGGAGTCTTGCGTTTGTGCAACCGTCGCGCGTAATTACGGACATACATGAAGTTGTCATGGATACTTCTCTTCTTAATGAAAGCACTTTGGGCGTTGGAGACGAGAGCGTCCATGTGGGGGGCAAGCCTCGAGGCTAGAATCTTGGCAATGATCTTGGCAACGGCGTGCACAAGGCTAATTGGCCTATAATCGGAGACGCCTTCCGCCCCCTCCTTCTTCGGTAACAAGACCACATTGGCAGAATTGAGCCATTGCAAGTGTGCAGTATGGAGGGAGTCAAAACAGTGGTTGACACGCATGAGATCGTGCTTGATGACATCCCAACATCGTTTGAAGAAGATTCCTGTGAAGCCGTCCGGGCCGGGTGCTTTGTCACCAGGCAAGGATTTAATGGCTGCCAAGACCTCCTCCTCAGTGATGGCGTGACCGAGATCATGCAAATCATGGGGTTGGGTGTTCAGTTCATCCCAATTAAAGTCAGAGTTGCTCGTGCCACCTCTGCCCATGACCTCCGAGAAGTGGTCATAGATTATCTCTTCTTTTTCATCATGCTCGGTCACCCAACCATGTGCGAACTTGATCCTATGAATGTGGTTCTTCCTCCTCCTAGCGTTGATACGTCGGTGGAAAAAATTTGTGTTAGCATCTCCAGCCTTGAGGTTTGCGATCCTGGCGCATTGGCGTTTTCTTGCCCTCTGCAGGACCGCCAGACTAATGACGTGTCTCTTAAGTCTAGAGCGCACGTCCAACTCTTCCGAGGATAGCAGCCAATCTTCTTGCGCAATGTCTAGCCGAAGTATGATCATGTTTGCCGCATGGAGTTGAACCTTGGCCTTGGAGAAGATGCGCTTGCTCCACTCAGTGAGACGCAACACCGTTTTTTTAGCTTGTAATGAAGGATCTGGTACGGCTCAGAGTGACTCACCCTCTCAGTCCAGGCATTTTGGACGACCTCATGAAATCCGGGCAAAGATACCCAGAAGTTCTCAAATTTAAAGGAACGCGGGCGCCTCGGGCCCTTGTCGTCGGCGAGCAGCAGCGGGCAGTGGTCAGAGAGTGAAGAGGACAGGGCGTGTAACAAGTGGCTATTGTGGCTGGTGTCCCACTCGGCGTTGCAGAAGAAGGAGTCAAGCTTGCACAAGGTGGGATTGGCGCGTTCGTTGCTCCATGTGAAGCACCTATTCTGGAGATGTATTTCCTTGAGCTCACAGGACTGAAGTGTCGAGCGAAAACGATTAATTCTGCTCGTGTTGACATTCCTTTTATTCTTGTCCCTTGCTCTGTAAATTTGGTTGAAATCCCCGGCAACCAACCATGCCATATTCGCAAGGGGTTTCTGATCGAGCAATTCACCGAAGAAGGCGTATTTGCATGCGGGGTCAGTGGGACCGTAGACAGAAGTAAGCTTGAAGCAGTAGCCAGAAACTCGTAGACGAAAAGTAGCCGAAAGGCAGTATGTCGAGGCGACAACGTCGGATGCCTCAATAAGGTTTTCATCCCATAATAGTAGGATACCACCCCTAGTCCCAGCAGCCGGGCGCTGAGCAAAGCCACTCAGTCTGCATCCCCCAAGGGACGCGACGATGAATTTGTCCACAACACACAACTTGGTCTCCTGGAGGCAAACTAGCTGGCATGAGGACTCAGATAACGTTGCCTTAATTGTAGATCTTCGATCTGGGCAGTTTAGCCCTCACACGTTCCAACTTATTGTGTTTATTGGTTGTGCTGACATTGATCAACAAAATGATCCTTCAATTCTTGGAGAAACCCAGCAACTGGCCACACACATACACATACACGCAGGGAGCTTAAATCCTTGAAATAGGGCCAGGGGCCACACTGAATTTGCACGTACAGAGCAACACACACAGGACACACAAAGCACACATGGCTACAGCCACCGAACGGGTTCACACCCTTACAGAGTAAAAGGAGATGCACTATCATGAGGAACACAACACCCAACATCGACATGAAAATCTAACAGGACTTAGGCGCCCACATCCAGTGAGCCTGCGGCATCAGCTGCATCCACAGAGTCGAGGGCGCCCGCTCCACCATGGCTGATGAGAGCATCTTCAACCGATGTAACAGCCCCGTTGTCGAGCTCGAAAAACTCTCGCATGGCCACAATCACCTCCGGAGTAAGCTGCTCTTTGAACTTCACAGCAAATGCATCCAGGGTGCCGTGGTGACGTCCTCGCCATCTTTTGTGATGCCCAGGCTGCGGCTGACCATCCGCATGGCCAACTGTTCTGCCGGAGCCCGAGCCGCAGGCAGTGCAGGGTGCCTTATCCTCTGAAGAGAAAGGCCTCCTCCCGCCTTGGAGATCTTCACTCTGGCCAACGTTTTCCGTCGGGCCGCCGGTTTCTTGGGTGGTGTTGACGTTGGGGAAGTATGGGGAGCCGGAGCAAACTGCAGGAGCGTCGGTTGACGGGCGCAGAACAAGGAGTCAGGAAGGGCCAGACCCGGGCTGGGCATCAGGAGTTCAGCGAGCCCCGCCGGAAGGCCGTCATCATCTGCACGTTCGCGAGCCCGTGGAGAGGTCGGGGTGTGCTGCAGGGGGTTGTTGATGAGCAGGGGCGGCGTAGGAAAAGCCTCGAAGCCGGGTGGACGCACCGGCGAGATGTTGAGGAGGGGGCTTAACATGGAGGCCGGCGAGCACAACTCAATGAGCGCTGGACTCTTCTCCTAGATGGCCTCCACGGCAGCCCTGGCCTCGTCATGCTTGGATGAGGGGTCGACCGGAGCACCGACGTGGGGGAGAGTGGCGGCGACGACGGAGGAGTGCGCGCCTCCCTGGACAGACGCCTGGTGTTGCCAGGCTGTTCCTGCCTGACCGGGCTACGACCCCGGGCCTCCAAATGAGCAGCCGGAGCAGGAGTGGCGCGCTGCAGCTCCATGGCGCAAGTCTCGGGGGCGCTGGCCGAGCCAAAGCCCATGAGGAGAGGGGCGAAGGTTGTCCGTGGCAGAGGCGAGGCAGCACGTCGACGGCCGTCGCGGTTGTCTCGGCGGTCGTCCCTGCCTCCCCGGTTGTGGTCGCGCTGCTGCTGAAGATCTTCACGTGGGACACGGGAGAGGCTCCTACGGGCACGCTCCCCACCGTCATGCCCGCCCCTGGAGGTGTCCCATCCGTCCCGGCCACGACCGCGGTCGCGGTCATATCCGTCATGGTCGCGGTGTTCCTGGCGCACGGGGCGAGAGACCCTCTCACGCCTGTCGCGGGCCTTTGTCTCGCCGTCAACGATGTTCGAGTACCAGTCGACCGGCTTGGAGACCAGCTTGCCCGAAGAGGGATCCTCGTGGATGTCGAGGTGCACAAGAACCCGATGCTCGAGGCCTTTCCTGCCGTAGACCGGAGCACCACCATCGCGTGCGGGGAGAGTGATCAAGCTCACTCGCGGGACCTTGCTTAGGCAGGGCATCCATGCCCACAGCCCTATAACCTTCGTCTCGGTCTTCAGTTTGGATGCAGGCTCGATGTAGTCAAGCGAGCAGCCGGAACCGACGGCGTTGGCGACAGCGAGCTCGTCCCAGGCGTAGAGGGGGAGGCCCTCGAGGCAAAGGTGACGGGGTTATTACCCCTGGGTATGCCAAGGCAAGAGAGTTCAAGCCCCTTTCAGAAAAACTACATGGCCGGCTGGTCCGCGACCGGCTGGCGAACGGCCGGCTGGCGAATGGCCGGCTGGCCCCATGGCCGGCTGGCTCCCTGGCCGGCTGGCCCGCGGCCGGCTAGTACGCCGGCAGGCAGGTGGCCGGCTGACCCCTTGGCCGGCTGGCCCAGGGCCGGCTGAACAGGAGCCGGCCGCCTGGCCCTCGCCCAGGCGCACCCGGCCACTACACGACCAGCCTGCCCGCGGACCTCTGGACGGGCAGGTATCCGTCCCCTCCCACTGCGGCCAAGCACGCTGATAGGACGCGACCCCCGCGACGGACTCCGATGTGGCTACAGCGGTCGCTGACGCACGGGCGCACATGGCAACAGTCCGGGCGGCCGTACCGCTGACCGAAGACTGATCGAGACCCGGCGGAGCCACAGTACCGCTGCGCCGCCGCCCCCTCCGTTACCTGTCCCGGCGTGGCTACAGTGTTTCCGGTCGTACCGCTGACTTCGGCCGGCTGGCGCAAGACGACGCCAGGCGGGGCGGCCCGTGCCGCGACAGGTGAGCGCGGGCCAATAGAAGAACCGGCTGGCGGGCCTCAGTTGGCGATGGGACCGTGCAGCCGGCGGGCCCTACGGGCGACGAGACGACCCAGCCGGCGGGCCCCCTGGCTGGCTGGAGAGGCTGCCAGCCGGGTCCCCCCTCTTAGTACCTTAGGAATATTGTAAGCCGGGGGGTTGGCCTATAAAACCCCTCGACGCCCCCATGCATCGAGGAGGGCACGCACGGAGGCATTCGCCGCATCTCACACTCTCACTCCCACGTAGCAAGGGAAGGGGAGCCGGCTGCTCCTTCTTCCACCCCTAGGCAAACAGCTCAGGGAGCACCATTGGAACACCACCCCCCATCCAACTAGACCAGCAGGACTAGGGGTATTACCTCCCACGGAGGGCCCTGAACCTGGGTACATCGTGTGTCCCTCACCGCTTGTGCCTAATCCCGCTCCCGGAGCCCATCGGCGTCCTTTGGCCCCAACCACTCTCGATAAGCCACCCCATGGCATCTGCCGTGAGAAAACCACGACAGTTGGCGCCCACCGTGGGGCCGGCCGAGGCGCCGGCCGGAGTCACGCTCCGGGCGGGACCCTTCACCACCTCCCCCGGCCGCCCCGCGTCCGGGCGGAACTGCATGCTCATGGGGCTTGCTCCTGCGGGGCGGAACCCCACCCCCGCTGGCCCTACGGGCGACGCTGCCGGCATCTCCATTGAGCGGCTCGGCAGCAACCCTCTGATCGACATCGCCATCCTCACCGAGCGCGTCGGTAGGCTGAGCCTCGCCGACGAGCCAGCTGCCGACGAGTACCCTAGCCAGGTGCTCGACTGCCTCGACCCGCCCTCGTCCGTGGTCGCACTCGCCTCGGGTGAGGCTAGCAACTCCCACGTCCGCGCAGGGGTAATGGCCACTGGTTCCTCCACGACCTCCGGCCGTGCCAGGGCGGAGGCGGATGCGGCCGCCGCGGCCGCCCGCGCTGGCACCTCCGACCCCCTCGGCTCCGTGCTTCGGGGCCTCAGCACCCCCGTCGCACCAACGACGAATCCAGCCACGGCTACGGCTGAGCTGGAAGCTGCTCGCCGGCTGTTGTTCGACGAGGCAACTGTGCTTGCCACCACCAAGCGCCGGATGGAATCCGCGCAGCGCGAGTATAACTCCGCCTACGGCCTCACCCCCACCGGCAACAAGCCCAGCCGGCGCGGTGATGTCCGCAACCGCGGCCGCGTGGTCACGGAAATCCTCGGTGGCAGGCTTCTCACCTACGACACGCCGGCCGCTAACCTGAGGGCCGCCCACGTGGCCTACGCCGACCTCGCCGGCCTGGAGGGCGAAGAGCGAGAGCTGCAGGAACGACACATCCAAGACCTCATCGCCACCGCCAACGCCCAGCAAGCCCGGCTCGACGGCATCAACGCCGGCTCTGAAATCCCCGTCCCCGAGGGGGACGCTCCGCCTACTGCTGGCCAGCGCCGGCCGGTCCAGCAGGCCTCCTCCCCTCGCGGCTCTGGTCGGCGGGGCGCTGGGTCCCACAACGGACGCACCCGGCTGCGAGACGAGCAGCCGGCCATCAGCAGCCGGCGCAACGACACTCCGGCTGGCGGCAGTCGGCGCAGCCGGGACCACACCCCGCCCCCGCGGCGGGAACGTGCCCGCTCGCCTGCCCCAACTATTTGCCCCGAGCTCGCCGCTCGGCTCGGCCCGCGCATCCCGCGGAGCGAGAACGACGCTCGGACCCGCATCGAGCGGCTAGCGCAGTCGGCCCTCCTCGAGGAGGAGGGCTCGATCGGCCCGGCATGCTTCGGCCCCCGGATTCGCAACGAGCCGTTCCCAGCCGGTTTCACTCTCCCTCGCGACACCCCGAAGTACAACGGCTTCGCCAAGCCAGAGGACTGGTTGGTCGACTACACCACCGCGGTCGGCATTGCCAGGGGGAACAAGCGCATAGCCGTGCGCTACGCCCCCCTAATGTTGACCGGCTCGGCCCGGACCAGGCTTAACAGCCTATCGGCCGGCAGCATCAACACCTGGACGGACTTCGAGGAAGCGTTCGTCCGCAACTTCACCGGCACCTACAAGCGGCCCGGCCGGCCCCGCGAGCTGGCCATGTGTGTCCAGGGGCCGGAGGAGCCCCTCCGCGACTACCTCACGCGCTGGACCGAGCTCCGCAATTCCTGCGAGGGAGTGCACGAGGTGTAGGCCATCCAGTATTTCATCGAGGGTTGCCGCGACGGCACCCACCTCAAGCACAAGCTCTTGTGCTCCGAGCCGGCTACCCTGGCGGACCTGATGGCCAAGGCAGACAAGTATGCCACGGCCGACTCCGCAATGCGGATGAAGGTCACCACGCTGGCCAAGCCAGCTCCGCCGCCCGCCGTGCCGCGGGCGGCTGCCGACAACCGGCAGCAGCAGAACAACAAACGCAAGCCCGACCAGCCGGACCCCCGCTACGGGAGCCGGCAGGTCGCCACCATCGAAGAAGAGCAACCGGCTGCCCAGGCCCCCAGCCAGCGTCAGCGCACCGGCAAGGCCGCCTGGCAGCCCAAGCTCACCTTCGAGCAAATGCTCGACCTACCCTGCAAGCACCACTCCGGGGCCAAGCCGGCCACCCATACGCTCCGGCAGTGCAGCTTCTCCCAGCGGCTAGCCCGAGGCGAGGGCCTTCCGGCTCCTCCGCCTCCGGCTCCCCGCGAGCCGGCTCCGGCCGAGGCCCCGGCAGCCAACGACGGCCGCCTCCACGACCAGTTCCCTCGCCAAGACGGGTCCTACGTCGTCTTCACCAGTGAAGCAACCGACAAACACAGCGTGCGCCAGCGCCGACACGAGGTGAACGCCACCACCCCCTCGGTCCCCCAGTTCATGCATTGGTCCGAGAAGCCGGTCACCTGGAGCCGGGCGGACCACCCGGCCGTGATGCCAAACCCAGGCAGCCACGCCCTCGTCCTCGATCCCACCATCGTCTCCGAGAGGCGCACCTGCCGTTTCTCGCGGGTGTTGGTCGATGGAGGCAGCAGCATCAACATCCTCTACCGCGACACGATGCTCAAGCTAGGGCTCAAGGAGAAGGACTTGCGAGCAAGCCGGATGGTTTTCCACGACATCGTGCCGGGAAAGTCATGCACCCCCATCGGCAAGATCAAGCTCGACGTCCTCTTCGGCGACCAGAGCCACTTCCGCCGTGAGCCGGTCTGGTTCGAGGTGCTGGACCTCGACAGCCCCTACCACGCGCTGCTGGGCCGACCGGCCCTCGTCAAGTTCATGGCGATCCCCCACTATGCCTACCTCAAGCTCAAGATGCCGGGTCCCAAGGGCATCATCACCATCGCCGGCAACTACAAGATGTCGATCGAGTGCGCTCACGACGGCAGCCGGCTGGCCGAGGCCCTAGAGATAGCAGAGGAGAAGCGGCAGCTCGACCGGCTCGTGGCTCACGCCTCCAACGAGCCGGCCGTGCCGGCTCCCCTGTCCCAGGCGGCCGGTGAGGCGTCGTTCCAGCCGTCCAAAGACACCAGGCAGGTGCCGCTCGACCCGGCCAACCCCAAGCACTGCGTCACCATCGGCGCCAACCTCAGCAGCAAATAGGAAGGCGAGCTCGTCGACTTCCTCCGTGAGAATCGGGACATCTTTGCATGGTCTCCAAAAGACATGCCGGGTGTTCCGAGGAAGTTCGCCGAGCACAAACTTCATGTACGGCCGGATGCAAAGCCGGTCAAGCAACCCCTACGCCATTTCTCCGAGGAGAAGCGGCGTACCATAGGAGAGGAGATCGCCCGGCTGCTCACAGCCGGCTTCATCATGGAAGTATTCCACCTGGACTGGCTGGCCAACCCAGTCCTGGTGCTAAATAAAAACAAGACGTGGCGCATGTGTATCAACTACACAAGCCTGAACAAGGAGTGTCCCAAGGACCCATTCGCCCTGCCGCGGATCGATCAAGTTATCGACTCCACGACCGGCTGCGACCTGCTGTCCTTCCTGGACGCCTACACAGGCTATCACCAGATCAAACTGGACCCGGCCGACCGGCTGAAGACCTCTTTCATCACCCCCTTTGGGGCCTACTACTACATCACAATGTCCTTCGGCCTGAAGAATGCAGGCACCACTTTCCAGCGCTGCATGCAGAAGTGCCTCCTGCCGCAGATCGGCAGGAACGTCCACGTCTACGTGGACGACATCGTCGTCAAGACCAAGAGGCATTTCAGCCTCCTCGACGATCTCCGGGAAACCTTCGCTAACTTGCGCGAGTACAAGATCAAGCTAAACCCGGAGAAGTGCGTGTTCGGCATGCCGGCCGGCCAGTTCCTGGGCTTCTTCGTGTCCGCCCGCGGCATCGAAGCTAACCCGGAGAAGATCAGAGCCATCGAGCGCATGCACAAGCCAGCCAAGCTCGTTGACATCCATAAGTTCGCCGGCTGTCTTGCCTCTCTCAGCCGGTTCATTAGCCGGCTGGGCGAGAAGGCGCTGCCTTTCTACCAGCTCATGAGGAAGACACCCAAGTTCGAGTGGACCGACCAGGCGGATGAGGCATTCCGCGATCTCAAGCGCGCTCTCTCTAGCGCTCCCATCCTGGCGGCGCCAGCTGAGAAGGAGCCGATGCTCGCATACATCGCGGCCACCACCCGCATGGTCAGCGTCATGCTGGTGGTGGAGCGGCCAGAGGAGGGCAAAGCGCTGCCGGTCCAGCGCCCCGTCTACTACCTCAGCGAGGTCCTCCCCGCCTCCAAGCAGAACTACCCCCACTACCAAAAGATGTGCTACGGCATATACTTTGCCGCCAAGAAGGTCAAGCAGTACTTCCAGGAGCACACCATCACCGTGGTGAGCACGGCCCCGCTCGGCGAGATCATGAGCGGCCGGGACGCGACCGGCCGGATCGCCAAATGGGCCATCGCCCTCGCCGACCACGAGATTCGGTAAGAGCCACGCACAGCCATCAAATCACAAACCATGGCAGACTTCCTCGTCGACTGGGCCAAGACCCAGTTCGTGCCGCCTCCCCCAGACTCCACGCATTGGCGCATGCACTTCGATGGCTCGAAGATGCGAACCGGCCTGGGAGCCGGCATCGTCTTGTCATCCCCGAAGGGGGACCAGCTCAAGTACGCGCTCCAGATCCTCTTCACCGCCTCCAACAACGTGGCCGAGTACGAGGCGCTCGTCCACGGCCTCCGGCTCGCCAGGGAGATCGGGATCCGGCGCATCCTCTGCTTTGGCGACTCCGACCTCGTGGTACAGCAGGTCTCTGGCGAGTGGGACGCCAGGGACGCCAACATGGCCAGCTATCGCTTCCTCGTCCAGCAGCTCACCGGCTCCTTCGAGGGCTGTGAGTTCCACCACGTCCCCCGGGCGGACAACGAGGCGGCCGATACGTTGGCGAAAATCGGCTCCACCCGGCAGGCCATCCCAGCCGGCATCTCCCTCGAACGGCTGCTCAAGCCTTCGATCAAGCCTTCCCCCAAATCGGACTCTATCTTCGTACCGGCTGCTCCGGCTACTCTGCCGGCACCATCAGCTCCGGCGGCAACGCCAACACCGCCGGCTCCACCATCCGTCACCCCCGTGGCGGCTGGCTCTGACTCTACGGCCGTCCTGACGGCGATCGCCGCACCCCCCGCTATCCTAGTCTCGGGGACTGGCAAGCCGGTCCCGGGGGCTGGCGGGCCGGTCCCGGGGACTGATGGGCCGGACCCGGCGGCTCCGGCTGCCCCCGGCGCTCCACTCGAGCTCGAGCCGGCTCCCGTCTCTGCCCCCTCATGGGCCCAGCCCATTCTGGCTTTCCTCCTGCGCGGCGAGCTCCCCCCTGACGAAGACAAGGCCCGACAGATCCAGCGCCGCGCCCCGGCTTACAGCATCATCAATCACGAGCTAGTTCATCGCAGCACCACCAGCGTGTTCCAATGCTGCATCGAGCCGAAGAAGGGGCAAGAAATCCTCCTCGACATCCACCAGGGGGAGTGCGGGCATCACGCCGCATCCAAAACCTTGGTGGCCAAGGCCTTCCGCCACGGCTTCTACTGGCCGACGGCCTTGGAAGAGGCCAAGCGGCTGGTCGACAAGTGCGAGGGATGCCAGCGCTTCAATACGCAAAGTCACCTACCGGCAACGGCCCTCCAGACCATCCCACTCTCGTGGCCCTTTGCCGTCTGGGGGCTGGACATGGTAGGGCCCTTCAAGACCGCTTGGGGCGGCATGACGCACCTGCTGGTGGCTGTCGACAAGTTCACCAAGTGGATCGAGGCCAGACCCATCAAGAAACTGGACGGCCCCACAGTCGTCCGGTTCATCAAGGATGTCACGGTCTGCTACGGCGTCCCCCACAGCATCATCACCGACAACGGCACGAATTTCGCCAAAGGCGCGATGGCGCGTTTCTGCTCTCAAGAGGGCATCCGGCTCGACCTCGCGTCGGTGGCTCACCCACAGTCAAACGGCCAGGCGGAGAGGGCAAACGGCTTGATCCTGGCCGGCCTCCAGCCTCGGCTCGTGGCTCCCCTCGTGCGGTCGGCCGGCTGCTGGGTCGATGAGCTGCCGGCCGTCCTCTGGAGCCTCAGGACCACGCCCAACCGGTAGACCGGCTACACCCCCTTCTTTCTCGTATACGGGTCCGAGGCGATCATCCCCACTGACATCGAGTTCGATTCACCTCGGGTCACCCTGTACACGGAGAAGGATGCGAAGGAAGCAAGAGAAGACGGCGTCGACCTACTCGAAGAAGCATGCGAGTTGGCCCTGAGCCGGACGGCCATCTACCAGCAGAAGCTCCGGCACTACCACAGCAAGCGGATCCGGCCCCTCTCCTTCCGTGAGGGGGACCTAGTGCTCAGGCGGATCCAGCGGACAGCCGGCCAGCACAAGCTGTCTTCCCCATGGGAAGGCCCGTTCATTATCAGCAAGGCGCTGCACAACAAAGCCTACTACCTGATAGATACCTAGAAGTCGCAGAAGCGCAAAAGAGATGCCTCCGGCGAGGAGACAGAGCGCCCATGGAACGCGGCACTCCTTCAACCGTTCTACTGCTAAGGAAAAAACCCGTGTATGTATGTATCTTCCCTTCCGTTGGAACTCAATGAATGCAATGGGGGCCCCAAGCCGGCACTTGGGGCACGCCCCTTTTTCAATTCCATCGAAGGCTTGTCATTTTTTGAGCAAGGCACCCGGGTCCGGCTCCCGGGCCCGGGGGCTCGCCGGCTCTCCTCCGAAGCAGACAAGTAGTGTGGGCAAGCAACCCTTTCCTACCCTCCCTACCCAGCCACAGACCGGCCCCCGGCTGTCCGGCTGACGGAACCATGGGGTAGAAAGAAACTTACCACGCGAACACCACCTGAAGAGTAGCAGCCGGATAGGTCCAACCGGACCATGTTACCTCTAGAAACCAGCCTCTGCCGGCGCGCCCAACCCTTGCCGGACGACTCTAAGGCCCGCTCATTTTCCCCAAGGACGATGCCCCGTCCCTGTCCCAGACCGTCTCCCGGCTGGCTGACAGGCGGGGCGGAAGCCGGAAGGAATCCGTGCGCGAAATATGAGTCGAAAGGTAAAAGGCAGGGGAGGAGCCGGCACGCAAACGTTTTAGACTTCAAGCAAATTCATAAGCAAAAGGCCACAGGCCAAGGATTCTTTACAATACACCCCCAGTGGGTGGAAATGCATCTTAAACAAGTCTTGCAGCAAAAGGAAGAGATACAGTAAAAAAACAAAGGAGGAGGGGCGCCTAAGCCTTCGGTGCATCGCCGGCCGGCTCTTCCAACATGGCCTCGGTGTCGCTGCTAGTGCTGGAGGCGGTGCTCTCGTCGGCGACGTCGTCGTCCTCGGGGCCTTGAGGATTGCCGAAGGAGTCCTCGGCGACCGGCTCGCCGTCTTCACCTAGCGCCGGCAGGAGCTCGTCCGGGTCAACGTAAGACGCCAGCTCGTTCGCTCGGCGGACCAAGGCGCCTTCGCGGGCGGCTCGCTCCGCCTCGGGGACCTCGCGCATCGTGACTAGCCGGTCCAGGTTGACGCCCGGGTACCACGAGGTGACAAACCGAAGGGCCATCTGCGCCCCGGAGCGGGCCGCCGACGCCTTCCAGACCTCGAGCCGGGCCACCGCATTCTCCAGCCACAGCGCCACGCGGCCCTCCGGGGCCCCACGACCCGGCCAGAGGGCCGAAATCAGCTCCTTGCCGGCCATGAGGAGCCGCTCCATGCAGCGCTGGACGTAGATCAGCCGGTTCTCGACGACCAGCGCAAGCTCCGGCACGTCCCAGCCGGCGTGCTCCTCGACCTCCTGCCCGCGCTGCCGCAGGCACTCCCGGTGCTCCGCGACAGCCCGCTCGGCGCGGCGCTGGGTCTCTGGGAACCGGTCTAGAGAGAGAGGAATCAACAAACAAGGCAAAAGCAAGTCGAAAGCGGTTGGCAAAGGAAGAAGACTCGAGAACAAAACTTACGCTGGAAAGCCTCGTCCATCTCGAGGGCAAACTGAAGGCCCGCGCTCCGCTCCCTCTCTAGCGCCTCCTCCACCTGAGCAAGGGCGACCCCGCGTGTCTCAAGCTCCCCCTTGAGGTGATCTACCTCGTCTTGAAGAGCGGTGGCCAGCTGGGTGGCGTCGGCCGCCTGCTTGGCGGCGTCCTCCCGGGCCGCCACCTCCCGCTGTAGCTCCGCGGTCACGCGCTCCTGCGCCGCCTGACCGTCAGCAACCATGCCGCCCAGCCGGTTCCGCTCCAACGTAGCCGCCTGGAGCTCCTGCCCCAGCCGGTCCCATTCGGAGGCCAGTTCATCCCTCTTCTGCCGAATCGGGATCAGCTCCTCTGCAAAAAACCAGGCATGAGCTACTCAAACGCGGAAGACCCAACCCGGCCGCCGCGCAGCCGCACAGCCGGCCCGACTCTCGGGGGCTACACCCAGTGGGTGCGCTCGCGCGGCCCCACTGGAATAGGCGTACCTTGCGCTTTCTTCAGCTCCTCCTAGACCCGGTAGAAGCCGAGCTTGCCGCAGTTGTGGATAGCAACCGCCTCATCAAAGAGCGCCTGCCGCCTGGCGTTCTCAGCCTGCTCCACGCCAAGAAACAAGGAGTTAGACAAACAAAAGTGGGTTAGATCCGGCCCGGCTACCACGCAGCCGCGCAGCCGGCCCGAATCTCGAGGGCTACACCCAGTGGGTGCGCTCGCGCGCCCCCACTGAAAATTCAACGCAAGGCAGAAGAGTCTCACCTCCACCGCCTCCTCCATGCGCCGAAAATTGCTTTCGGCGGCCTCCGTGAACCTAGCCAGCCTCTCACGGCAGTGCGCCATGATGCGGCCTAGCTCCCCAGGCGCAAGGGCCGGGACGCTGGCTGGCGGGGCCGGGACGGCCGGGACGAGAGCCGGCGCCTCCCTGTCCCGAATCACGTCCAGCATGGTCCTCCTCGACCGGCTCGACCCGCCGCTCGACCCGGCGTCCACCACGGCAGCAGCCGGTGGAAGGTTGGCAGTGACCACCAAGGCTCGAGAGCCAGCCTCGGGCCCCTCCATGACTGGCACCGCCGGCTCCGCCACCTGCCGGACCGGCTCGACAGCCGGTTGGGCCGGCTCACTCCTCCCGCCGGCCGGTGCCTCCGGTGCCGCCTCCGGCACAGCTGGGGCAACAGGCACGCCCGCTGCGGCCGGCTTGACGGCAGAAGGGGTCACCACCGCCTCCCCCCGTTGGGCCATCTCCGGAACCGGCTCGGAGACCGCTCCCGCCGGCCGGGTCACTTCCGCCACGGGCGGGGCTACGGCCGTCTCCACGGCCGGCTCTCGCGGCTCACTCGACGGAGGCCTCGACCTCCGCGTCGATTCCGCCGCGCGCTCCGGGTCGGCGGACCGCCTCTGCCTCCCGCCGCTCGAGGCCCCCGAACGCGAGGGCGCGCCCTTCGCCCTGCCTTCGCGGCCTGCATCTCCGCGAGCCGCCTCTTCTCCTCCCGCGCCGTCGCCGCATGCTCCTGCGCCTGCAGGCTGGCGGCGTCCACCGGGCCGGCGGTCGACTCCGTGTCGTGGAGCTCGATGGCATCCCTGGGGCAGGCAACAGATGGGCCCTCAGGCGCTTGCCGGCTCGTAAACCCGAAAAACCGATAAGAGTCCAGAAGAAGTACTTACCTAGCGACGACGGGGAGAACCCGCCTGGCCCGGGGCGGCGGCTTCGCGGCAGCCGCTCGTACTCTCTTGCGAGCCGGCGGCGGCGCCGACGGCTGCCCCGACGCCGGCCTCTTCCCCTGACGGGAGGCCTCGGTCGTCTGGCCACGAACCGGTCGCTCCTCGCTCCGCTCGCGTGTCTCCCGCCGAGCTGCGGGGGGGGGCGCGTCCAAGATCCGGACGTCATCATCATCATCATCGTCGTCAGTCCAATCTTTGATGGAGTGTCCGGAGGGGAACTCACCAGCCACTCTAGACCCGCCGGCTCCCGGGTCGCCCATCGCCCCATCCTCCTCGACCTCCCCCGAGGAGTCGGCCCCCTCTTCGATGCCTCCCCCCAGCTCGAAATCCTCCGGGTCGGATTCGGCGCGTTCCGCCTGGAATACCCTGGGGTGCGGGCCATCCGGTGTGTTCTGTTGAACGAAATGCTGCGGTCAGCACGGCGAGTGAGCAAGGGGTGGCCGGCTGGAAAAACGAAGAAGGAAGAAAGTTACCGCGTCAGGGCGTACCAGGGGCGCCGGGTCGTGCCGGCTGTATGGCAGCTTGCCGAATCTCCAAGTCCCCGGCTTCAGCTTGAAATTGGTAATGGCGTTCACCCGCCTCGCCACCTGGGACGTCGACAGGTCGAAGGTGGACAGCCGGCAGGGGTCCCACCGGCCCGACATGTCGCAGATCCGGTGTGGCCTCTGCTGCAGGGGCAGCACCCGGCGGTCGATGAAGGCGGCCACCAGGTCGGCCGCGACCAGCCCCTCTCCGGCCCTCATGGTATTGAGCCGGCCCAGCTCCCCGACCAGGTCTCCAGGCGGCCCGTCGCCCGTCCAGTTTATCCCTGAAGACGGGGCGTTGACGAAAGCTGGCAGCCGGATGTAGTCCCGCGCCGGGTCGACGTTCTTCACGTAGAAGAACGTCCGGTTCCACCTTTTAACGGAGTCGATGAGGGTAAGGCGGGGGAACAATGGGCCCCGGACGCATATCACCGCGCCCCCGCAGGCGTACGGCTCATCGTCGTTCCTCAGGGCCTTGAGGTAGAAGAGCTTCCTCCACAACTCCACGAAGGGGAGAAGTCCGAGGTAGCCCTCGCAGAGCGTCACAAAGCTCGAAAGCTGGAGGATGGAGTTGGGCCCGAGGTGGTGCGGCTGGAGATTGAATGTATCCATGAAGAAGCGGCAGAATTGGCTCACCGGCAGACCAAAGCCGCGCGAGAAATGCCACGCGAACACCACGAACTCCCCCTCCTGGGGCTCGGGCGCCACCTCGCCGCTCGGCGGACGGGCGGCAACGCGGTCCTCCGACGGCAGCATACGGGCGCGGCGGAGGTGCGCGATGTCCTCCTCGGTGATGATGGATCCGCCCCAGCTGCCGGAGGGTCCGTCGGCCATCTCCGCGGTGATCGAGCGTGAGGAGGAAGGCGAGTGGAGCAGCGGCGCAAGCCCGAGCGACGAAATGCGCGAGAGAAGGAAGGCGAAGAGGAGAGGGGTGCGCGAACTGCCTCCGCCCCTCCCCCTCCCCTTATAAATACGGGGCGACGCCCGGGGGACATGGGGATTAACTGCGCCCACTCCCCCGGGGAATCCGCGGGGCGTGGGCACCGCGCATCGCGGCCGCTGGGGTCCGGGCGCAGAGGATCCCGGCCGGCGGCCCGAGGCCTACCAGGCTAGGCCCGCGGCCTATCGGGCTAGGCCCAGGAAGACGTCCCGTCGGGCCTCAGGTGCGGGACCCACGGCATCATCACGCCCCACGTGGCGCGCCTCGGCCCGGCATGGGGACCGAAGCGGCACGACAGGACCCGAAGCGTCGGGGGCGGTTGCCGGCGCAGCTCACCGACCGGTCCCACACGACAGGCGAGCATAGCCGGATGAAACCGCCGGCTGCCCCTCGTCGGGCGGACGCGGGCCCCCGCCGGCTTCGGGGACTACTGACGGGGTTATTACCCCTGGGTATGCCAAGGCAAGAGAGTTCAAGCCCCCTTCAGAAAAACTACATGGTCGGCTGGTCCGCGACCGGCTGGCGAACGGCCGGCTGGTCCACGACCAGCTGGCGAATGGCAGGCTGGCCCCATGGCCGGCTGGCTCCCTGGCCAGCTGGCCTGCGGCCGGCTGGTACGCCAGCAGGCGGGCGGCCGGCTGACCCCTTGGCCGGCTGGCCCACGACCAGCTGAACAGGAGCCGGCCGCCTGGCCCTCGCCCAGGCGCACCCGGCCACTACACGACCAGCCTGCCCGCCGACCTCTGGACGGGCAGGTATCCGTCCCCTCCCACTACGGCCAAGCACGCTGACAGGACGCGACCCCCGCGACGGACTCCGATGTGGCTACAGCGGTCGCTGACGCACGGGCGCGCATTGCAACAGTCTGGGCGGCCGTACCGCTGACCGAAGACTGATCGAGACCCGACGGAGCCATGATGACCCACAAGTATAGGGGATCTATCATAGTCCTTTCGATAAGTAAGAGTGTCGAACCCAACGAGGAGCAGAAGGAAATGACAAGCGGTTTTCAGTAAGGTATTCTCTGCAAGCACTGAAATTATCGGTAACAGATAGTTTTGTGATAAGGTAATTCGTAACGGGTAGCAAGTAACAAATGTAACAAAGGTGCAGCAAGGTGGCCCAATCCTTTTTGTAGCAAAGGACAAGCCTGGACAAACTCTTATATAAAGCAAAGCGCTCCCGAGTGAGGGAGTCCTGGTTTAAGGGGTCCTCGGATAGCCGACCTATTTCTCATGGGCCGGACTATGTGGGCCACTGGATGAGCATTGGGTGATCAGGAGCCCCGTCGCCAAGGTGGAAGTTTCAAGGAGCCATGGCATGTCCTCCAAGTTGTCGACAGTAGATAGGCATGTTTTTCCCTTTAATGTGCAACCGACTATGTGTAAACCCTAGGTACCCTCGGCGTCTATATAAGCCAGAGGGTTTTAGGTTGTAGGCCAACAGAACTCATCTAGGGTTTTAGTCATACGATCTCGTGGTAGATCAACTCTGTAATCCTTATACCATCAATATAATCAAGTAGGACGTAGGGTATTACCTCCATAGGAGGGCCCGAACCTGGGTAAAACGCTGTCCCATTCGTCTCCTGTTACCCTCGATTCTGGTCTCACAGCTCGGGACCCCCTACCCGAGATCCGCCGGTTTTGACACCGACATTGGTGCTTTCATTGAGAGTTCCGCTGTGATCGCCAGAAGGAATCGATGGCTCGCCTTGTCACAAGCAGCGAGATCTGCACACAGGGGGCTCTCACCCCGGATCAGAACCTCGCGAGCGGCGACATCTCGTCGCACGCTCACCCGATCGGCCACCCATGCCAGATCGGAAACTCTTCTCCCGATCAAGGAATCAGGTTTGGAACCCTAGAGTTCGTCACTGATTCACGGGGAGAACTCGTCTTGGTGGAACCCGCGACTCCCACGGAGGAGCCCGCAGATCCCGACGCCTCGACGCCGGAGACATCGGGCCCTGCCTCCGATGATGACGTGAAACCCAATTCGGTCGTTGTGACCGGATCTACCATGGTTGAACAGAATCCGGGGCCGCTCTCGCGTGACTCCGGAATTGCGACGCCACCTACCAACCCCACTCGCTTCAGTGACACGCATCCTACCATCACCTCGTTTCTCAACGAGTTATTTGATCGGATGGAGACCATGTGTATGGACGATGACCAGATCCCGGTCTATGATCGTCTCGGGCTTAAACCCGACGACAGGGAAATTCACATCCCCACGGTCACCCACCTCGTCGCCACCGTCGAGTGCCCAGCCGGGGGCTCGTCCCCCCAGCGACCGGAGTTAAAAACAGTTTATATCCCAGTCTCCGATCATCAAGACCTCGCCGGCAACCCGGACCCTGGCGTTCACTCCGGAAACAGTCCGGCATTGGCCCATAACCGTGCATTGGTCCCTGATCCATCACACAGTTCGGAGTATGTGATTCCGAACCCCCACCGTGGCGTGGAATTAAATCTTTTCCCACCCACCTCCCAAGCCGATCACTCAAGCATCGCAGCAGAGCCCAAGTCTTCGGACTTACCGGACATTATACATTTATCAGGAGAGTCGGTTCATCATTACTGGGCCAGACTCCTCCTCGCTCGAAACAAAGCACGGGGCCTCAGTGATCAAGAGATAGTGACAACCTTCATTCGCAACAGCCATGACAAAGGGATTGTCAATGCCCTGGCGTGGCGGCACATTCGTGGCTTCACCGAGCTGTCAGGTTTAGTACAGAAGTACTGTGCCATGGAAAGCGCCTGGCAAGCCGAACGGCTATTTACGGAACCAACCTTTACCGAATACCCTAGAGGAGATCGGAAAAATAGGATACCTCCAAAGCGGCCAGCCAGACTCGAACCCGCCGAAAAGAGAAACAAGCCCCTTCTGGGGGTAAGTACCGTCCTTGATGGACTACTAGATAAACCTTGCCCCATACACTCTGTATTGCTGAACACAGCTCCGACTCACAGCCTTAGAGCTTGCTGGGTCGTCAGGCAGGTCGCAAAAAGCGGTGAAGCCATTCTTGAGGCAGCACCGCCGAACAGGCGCTCCACATCGCCACCTGAATATGCCGCCGAAGTCCTGACGATCTACGAAACGTTCCCCTCAAGGAACAGGAGGAAAAGAGCTCTTAAAGAACTCGAACAGATATATCATGTGGCAGCAACAAGTGCATGGGCAGACATGCCCATTACCTTCGCAGATACTGACCGACCAGCCATTCTTCCCGGTCATTCACCGACCGCCTTAGTCCTGAACCCCATCATCGATGGCTTCAGGTTACACAAGGTGCTAACGGACGGCGGCAGTGGCTTAAACCTGATCTACGAAGATACCCTAGAAAAAATACAGTTCGACCGATCTCGCATCGAGCATAGCAACACAACTTTCCGGGGAATCATCCCGGGGAAAGAGGCGCGCTATTCAGGACGTATCGTCCTAGACGTAGTGTTCGGCACACCCGAAAACTACCGATCCGAAGAACTCCTCTTCCATATCGTGCCCTTCCCCAGCGGCTACCACGCCCTGTTGGGACGTGACGCCTTCACAAAATTCCAGGCTATACCACATTACGGGTATATGAAACTTAAGATGCCATGACCAAACGGGGTGATCACAACCTCCAGGGATCCGAATATAGCCCTTCGGGCCGAAAACAAAACAGCAGCACTTGCCCTCGAGGCTCTAGCTGAGACCTTTGCTGCAGAAGAACTGACCGCACTCCGGTCAACGGTAAACAAGGACGATGTGATCCTCAGCAAAAGGCCCAAACCCACGTCCTTTAAACCGGCAAAGGAAATCGTTAAATTTCAGGTGCACCCGACGGACCCCAACAAGACAGCGTCCATCGGAGCTCAGCTCGATCCCATAATGGACGAAGCGCTGCGGACATTCTTACGAGAAAATTGGGATATCTTCGCCTGGCACCCTTCTGATATGCCCGAAATCCCGCGGCGGCTAGCAGAACACAGTCTGAATATCATCGAAGGCTTCAAGCCCGTCAAGCAGACTCTGCGCCGCTTTTCCGAGTCCAAACGACAAGCTATGGGTGAAGAATTAGCCAAATTGCTAGAGGCCGGATTCATTCGAGATATTAAGCATCCCGAATGGTTGGCAAATCTGGTGATGGTACCAAAGAAAGACAAATCCTGGCGGCTGTGCGTCGACTTCAAAGACCTTAACAAGGCCTACCCCAAGGACCCTTTCCCCCTACCACGGATAGACCAGATCATCGACGCCACAGCCGGACACGATTCACTGTGCTTCCTCGACGCTTACTCCGGATACCATCAGATCAAAATGAAGGAATCCGACCAAGCTGCAACCGCATTCATCACCCCATACGGGCCATTCTGCTTCAACACAATGCCTTTCGGGCTAAAGAACGCTGGGGCTACATTCCAGCGCATGATCCAGACCTGTCTTGAAAAACAGGTTGGCAAAACAGTCGAGGCATACGTTGACGATGTGGTCATTAAAACCAAACACGTCAGCCATTTGATCGATGATCTAAGGCAAACCTTTGCCAGCCTGCGCGAATACGATATACGACTCAATCCGGAGAAGTGTGTATTCGGAGTTCCCGCGGGTAAACTGCTCGGATTCATCGTTTCCCATAGAGGAATAGAAGCGAATCCGGCCAAGATCCGTGCCTTATCAGAACTTGCAGTGCCCACAGAGCTAAAGCATGTCCAAAGGTTGGCGAGGTGCGTGGCGGCGTTAAGTCGCTTTATCTCCCGCCTCGGTGAAAAGGCTTTACCGCTCTATAAATTGCTGAAACAGACCAAGAATTTCGAATGGACCGATGAAGCAAAGGCTGCGTTAGAAGAAATCAAGACACTCCTGGCAAGCAATCCCATACTCACAGCACCAGGCACGGGGGAGCCCATGTTATTATACATATCGGCCACCAACCAAGTCGTTAGCGCGGTGCTCGTCGTCGAACGAGAGGAGGAGGGACACAAATTCCAGATACAGAAGCCGGTCTATTACGTGTCAGAAGTACTAACGCAATGCAAGTCCAGATACCCGCACTACCAGAAGATAGCCTATACAGTATTTATGGCATCACGGAAACTAAGAAACTACTTCCAAGAGTGTTCGGTCACGGTGGCATCTGAAGTACCCCTGAATGATATAATCAATAACAAGGACGCCACCGGCCGCATAGCCAAATGGGCCATTGAGCTCCTTCCTTTTGAAATAACCTACAAACCACGACGAGCTATTAAATCTCAGGTGTTGGCAGATTTCCTCGCCGAATGGACAGAAGTCGAGCTCCCCAGGGAATATAGTACATACTCCTATTGGACGATGTACTTCGATGGATCCAAAACTTTGGCCGGACTGGGGGCTGGAGTTATTCTCACATCCCCTACAGGCGACAACGTTCGATACGTGTTGCAAATCATGTATGCCGACTCCAACAACGCAGCGGAATACGAAGCCCTCTTGCACGGTCTTCGGATGGCAGCCTCAATGGGCATACATCGGCTGGAGGTACGAGGAGACTCCAACCTGGCCATCTCTCAAATCAACGGCGAGTTCGATGCCAAGAATCCAAAGATGGCGGCATATAGAAACGCTGTCCTCAAGATATCTACACGGTTCGAGGGGCTGGAATTTCACCACGTCGCTAGAGACGACAACCAAGCTGCCGACATACTGGCTCGCGTGGGAGCCAAACGCGACCCTGTCCCACCAAACACTTTCCTGAAACGGCTCTTTAAGCCATCCGTGGTTCGGCAGGACGATCAAAAAGGGCGCCGATCTAACCAGTGCAGACGAGGTTGTTTCCCCTGCAAACGAACCAGGCGATCAAATCATCGGCGGCTCCGTAATGGACGAAACGCTCTCGGCTCACGAAGTCATGGCAGTAATCGCGCCATGGACCGAGCCCTTCCTTGCCTACCTCCTTCGCAAAGAACTCCCCGACGATCAGACGGAGGCGCGGCGCATAGTTCGGCACTCCAAAGCCTACAAGGTACACGAAGGTGAGTTATACAAGAAGAGCACCACCGGAATACTACAGCGGTGCATATCTTAGGAAGAAGGGCGGCAACTCTTAGCCGAAGTCCACGCAGGGATGGGCGGTCATCACGCCGCATCAAGAGCCTTAGTAAGCAAGGCCGTTCGGGCTGGGTTTTTCTGGCCCACAGCTCGGGCGGACGCCCAGTCACTTGTCAAATATTCGTGGGGTGTCAACTTTTTGCAAATCAGAGTCACATGCCCCCAATGCTCTTCGGACTATTCCGATCACCTGGCCCTTCGCGGTCTGGGGGCTGGATATGGTCGGACCACTTAAAGGGGAGACCAAGAAGAATAAATACTTATTGGTCATGGTGGACAAGTTCACCAAATGGATAGAGGCGAAACCTGTTAAATCAGCCAAGTCCGGACCAGTAATCGACTTTATATCCGGCATGGTACACCGTTACGGTGTTCCACACAGTATAATAACTGACAACGGATCCAATTTCACGGCCCAAGAGGTCAAAGACTGGTGCGCAAAGTTGGGCATCAAGCTCGATTACGCATCGGTTTATCACCCACAGACTAATGGACAAGTCGAACAAGCAAACGGCCTCATTATGAGCGGCATTAAGCCACGTTTGGTCCGGTTTCTTCAAGAGTCCGACTGTCATTGGGTTGAGGAGCTCGACTCCGTTCTATGGGGCCTGCGCACCACCCCGAATAGATCAACGGGGTACACACCGTTTTTCATGGTCTATAGGGCAGAAGCGGTCCTTCCTTGTGATATTATTCACGACGCACCAAGGGTGCGCATGTACAAAGCAAAGGAGGCCGAGTTAGATCGGCAAGATGACTTGGACGCCTTGGAGGAGGAGCGCGACATAGCTCGGGCCTGTTCTACCTTTTATCAACAGCAGGCCCGACGTTACCAGAGCAGGGAGGTCAGGGCACAAGCATACAACGTGGGCGAACTCGTCCTACGGCTCCCGGAGAAGCAGAAGCATAAACTCAAGCCCAAATGGGAAGGACCCTTCATAATTGACGAAGTACTCGCAGGAGGGGCTTACCGTCTTCGGAACCCGCCGGACAACCGCCTTGAACCACACCCATGGAACGCAGTTCGTCTCCTGCGCTTCTACGGCTAGATCGGTGTCGTCATACTCCTTACCTTTCTCTTTTCTTTCTTTTTCTTTGTTATTTCTTCTCCCTCACACCTTGATTTTTGGCAGGTTTGAATTCTTTTTCTTCCCAACTCTATGTTCGGCTGAACCGATCCTGTACTAAAGATTTTCGGCCTACACCCTTAAGTGTTAAATCCGAACACAGTACCTGGGGGCATCTTTTCCGAAGCCAGTGTTTTAATATTATAAGCACTTATTCACATCCATTGTGTGTGCATGTTTCCCTTGTCGTTTTTAAGCCATCATATGCATCAATTCAAACTAAGACTTTGCCAAGCTGGGTTGCCTCGCTCCTGTGGTTACCTTCTACATTCCCGATTGTTCGGCTAGAGGGTAAAGGGAGCACCTCTGCGATTGTTACGACCGGGTCATCCGGATACGTACCTCAGACGGGTGAAGCCAAAAGCTAGCTATCTTCAGCAGACAATTGATCGGCTACGACGGAATCAACTAATAACACTATGGTCGTCATGACCATTACTCGGGCTTCTTTTCTTACAAAAGCCCTTAGTCTCATACTAACAATATACGGCCTTCTACCTACGATTTAGGTAGCAACCTGAAGAAAGGTATCGATAGAGGTACTATTTTCTTCGAAAGATGTTTCTTACGCTAAGCAGTAATATAACATATCTCCCTGTGTGCTTTCTGTTTGTTTGCACCACATCGCCGGATTGCCTGGTTCCCCGAACATAATTCACTCCCCTAGGGTGATAATTTACAAGGAACACTCCCAAGCTATTAGCACGGGAGGCCGAAGCCGATGGCCGGTTAAGACAAAGTTTACAACACAGATGGAGCAGTTCCTCGATTATTAGTACATAGTTACGTATAATCATACATCTGGCTGCCGATCGAGATTGTCGATTATGGTGTCCAGGGAGCAATCTTCTTGTGAGAGACGGGCGGCAGTCATCACCTGATCGTATACCAGGTGGAGCGGCACTTCTTGTCCATCTGACCCTACTAGCCCAACCTGAGCCATACGCTCGGGGTTAAGTCCGGTATAGTGGGTCTTGATCATCGCCCACGCCTCTCGTGCTCCCTCTCGACAAGCCGATGTCTTCCACAGCTCGAACCTACTTCGGGCTCCCTTGAAGCGATCGACTAGTTCGGTCATCCCCTCCGGAGGCTGCTCGGCGGGCCACAATGCTTTCACCATGCTCTTCATGGCCTTCCGAGCCCGCTCTTGAAGGGCGGACAACTCTTTTAAAAGGCTTCCCTGGTAGGATCCGATCTCTTCTTCGGGTCGCCCAGTCAGGAGACCTGTACATGAGTCACGGCATGCGTATTATGTTTCATTCATAAAAAATACCTTCTGATGTTAGAATCACACTTACCGAACATGCCCCTCTGTAATTTCTGGTTCTCTCCTTGGGCCTGGGCCAATTGAGTCTTTAAGCTCTCAATTTCTTCGGCCTGCTGTTTGTTCTCCTCCTTCAGGCGGTTCTTCTCTTCAAGGTGTCGTTGCAAAACACGACAGCCAGCCTCCTGCTGGGACTCGGCATATCGCTGAGATTCTCGGGCTACATCCAAATCTCTTTGTAATTGCCCTATTGATTCAGCTGCTACATAGTACCCTCGCGTAAGCATGGGAATATACAAAGATCAGCAGAACAGATATACTCACCATGTGCCTCCCGAGTAAAGCTCTTCACTTGTTCCAGTTCGGCCTTTACAGATTCGACCTGTGCTCGGCTAGCTTCCAGTTCCTTGGCCAGTTGCTCGCTCTGTTTCTTCGAGGCCTGCATTAGCAGTAAAATAATATAGGGATCCTTAATTCGGTCATGCTGACCAATTTAAGGCTCGGGGGCTACTTGGTTTACACGAGTGTTCGGACTTTAATAACCGACTACTCACCTGCAGGCTGGACGATATTAAATTCATGGCCTCCCCGAACCCTGATCGGGCAGCTCCGAGGTGCGCGTCCGCCGTACGCAGAGCACCAAACTCTTGTTCGGAGAAGGCTGGATGAAGCAGGGCTTCTCGTCGCCGCCGATGATGCATAGCGCTCCCAACCTCGGATTTGGTGACGGATATGGCGTCACCAGAATCAGCTGGGGCAGGATTGACGGTGGGGACCCTCGTAGCAGGTTTAGCATGAGTGGAAGGCCTGGAATCTTGAACATCGCCGGACATCCTGGTGACGTCCTCGGCGGGAGACGGCCGAACTCTTTGCCTAAATATTTTGACATGAGGTCTCTTGTGAGGCTTTGTCAATTATGGTAATAAATCAAACGATCAAGCAAAATACCTTTGGGATGAACCTGTAGGCGGGCTCGACCCCGCGACCGGTTCACTTGTCGGATCCTTGTTGTTTTCCGGCCCGGGCACTGCCGCCGTTGCCGATGTATGTCGCACGGATCTACGGCGCTTGGGAGTAGGAGCCGCCGCGTTCGGGTCAATGGAGGATACTTGCCTCTTGCGGGATGAACTTTTCTTCTTCTTGCTTATCTCAGGCGAAGGGAAGGATCCGGGATAATCGGCTATGATAGCCACCTTGGAACCGTCAAGGCCCTCCTGGTAGAAAACCCCGTCTTCGAGCTCGATCGACAGGTCCGGATCCTCATGAAAGCCCGGATCATCGTCACGGGAATAGTCCTCGAGCTGAGGAGCCGGACAATTAACTGTCTCGATAAAGCTCCTCCATTCCTGTTCGCATAAGGTTGAAGGCTTCGGTCAAAAAAGGGACAAATTGAGAAACCGAACTGTGATCACAGGGTAGAAAGGCTTACCCATTGTTGACACACGAATGCGTCACGCGTACCCTCGACGCCGGGGGTGATGCACCGCAGCTCACGTCGAGGGAGGTCCTACCGGCAGCGCGATACGCAAGACAACCGGAGGACGCTTTTGAAGACCCGAAACCCCGCGCACCCGGGAGGGACCCCGTCAGGGAGCACGGCGGCAATGGGCTGCCCTAGGTCGATTCGCTCGCCCCTAGGGCCTCGGAGTTCGCAGCTCTCTAACACGAAGAACGACGAAGAACGAGGAAGAAGATACGAGGGTAGGAGACAAAACGTAGGTGAAAAAGTAGTATAGATTGATTTGTTCGATTGTGTGTTTTTCAATCGGCCGTCACCCCCAACATATATAAGAGGCGGCTGGACTTTCCATACAAGCAAAGGATTCATCTAGGCTTTCCTTACAAGAAAATTACATCAATTCACGTCCTAGAGTCCTAGTTCTGGTCCCGCTCGGATTCAGTCCGAATCTGGTCCAATCTTTTGTCTTGCTCCTTGCGTGGGCCGTGGAATCTACACACGACCTCCGATGGAGATGGTTTAAACACGAATTTTGTGCGCTTCGACGAGGCCAATAATCCGTATGTCGATCACTTTTCCAAATAAGGTCATCTTGAATGCTCCACGGGGTCATCTTTAATTTCGAGTCGGACTCGGTTATGTAGCTGACTGGACCGTCTGACTCTTGTAGCGTCTCTGCAGGTCGTATACTATGTCGGATGATGATGACTCCAAAAGCAAAGTTGACCGTTTCGACGTTACGAACAACTTTCATGCTGAACACCTTTTCATCTGAGACCATCTAGATAATTATTTGAGCCCATCTTCAGCTTCTGGTCGGATTTGACAGTTTCCACCCCGACAAGCTTTTCCCGGCAAGCTTTCCACCCCGGCAAGGTTTCCATCCCGGCAAGCTTTCACACCCCGGAAAGGTTCACCCCGGCAAGGTTTCCATCCCGGCAAGCTTTCACACCCCGGCAAGGTTTCCATCCCGGCAAGGTTTCCCCGGCAAGGTTTCTATCCCGGCAAGCTTTCTGGCTGTACCTTGCGGGTCTTATTTGTGGCAGTAAACGACCTCGGATGAAAATGTGCCCAAAAGAAAAGTTGACCGTTTCGACGTTACGAACAACTTTCATGTTGAACGTTTTTCGATTCGAGGCCATCTTGAATGGCTAATTGCTCACGCATTGCATCAGACACTCGCCAAGACGTGTCTGGTCTCCCGCGTCTTATTTCGCCTCTTGACACGGCTGCATTCAGATAGCTCTAACTTTTGCATACGAACTCGGATTGAGACGATTTTTATATGAAAATCGACCGATTCGACGAGACGAAGACAATTCATGTAGAAAGTTTTCTCATATGAGATCATCTTGAGGGCGTAATCAGCCGAATAGTGTTCTGGATACAAAATCCCAGTACTTCGAACACAATTTCGGCTTTCGAGATGAGATCGGATGGCAATGGCCCAAACTTCAAAGTTTCTCCTTGCCGGATCGCCTCCTTGCCGGGCCGTATCCTTGCCGGATCACCTCCTCGCCGGGCCGTCTCCTTGCCGGATCGCCTCCTCGCCAGGCCGTCTCCTTGCCGGATCGCCTCCTTGCCGGGCCGTCTCCTGCCTCTGTTTGGGTCTTCGGTAAGCACTCAAAACCGGCAAACTTTTCGCTTGAGTCCACCTTTACTGCATTTTGCATCGTGCCAAAATCAGGTGTCAACACATGCCCCCCTGTTTTTCGGCAAAACTTGTGTGCCGAAAAATAATTTGCATTAGGCTTGTTCTAAGGATGATGTCAACACTCCATCGGCCATTAATATGTGCTTAGGGCGATAATTATATATCGGCCATTGCCTATTTAGGCTTCTTGCCACACACTTGGGTGGTACTTTTTCAAATATCTGCCATTGAGAGCTCGAGGTAGCAATGTTCCTTGCATGGATTCCACCAAATATGAATTTCCGGGAACTATTCTTGCAATCTTGAAAGGACCTTCCCAGCTCGGAGACCACTTCCCGAATTTTCTATCCTTTGAACCAATCGGTAGAATCACCTTCCACACAAGATCACCAATCTGAAAATTCTTCAACTTGACATTCTTATTGTAAGCTCTTGCTACCCTCAACTTGTCCCTTTCTATGGCTTTCAATGCAGTCAAACGTTTATCTGCAACCTCATCAACGTTGTTCATCATCAAGTTATAAAAGTCCACTGCCGATAAATCATTTTGTTTGGCTATTCTCAAAGCATTCAAATTCACCTCTACCGGTAAAACGGCTTCTTGACCGTACACGAGCTCATATGGAGTTACCTTCGTCGCACCATGCCTTGAGATTCTATGCGCCCACAAAGCCTCGGACAATAATTCATGCCACCTTCTTGGATTATCTTCAATCTTCTTCTTGATGTGCTTGATCAAAATTTTGTTGCTAGACTCAGCTTGTCCATTGGCTTGAGCATAATACGGGGAGGAATTGAGCAACTTTATCTTATATGATTCGGCAAATTCTCTAACTTGATGAGACATGAAAGATGAACCTTGATCCGTAGTTAATGTTTGCGGAATACCGAATCTATGAATAATGTGCTCACTTATGAATTGAATTACCTCCGTATGCGTCATATTCTTGAGAGGTACTGCTTCAGACCACTTAGTGAAATAATCAGTTGCCACCAACACGAACCGATGCCCCTTTGAAGATGAAGGATGAATCTCTCCAATAAAGTCTAATCCCCAACCTCTAAAGGGCCATGGCTTGATAATAGGATGTAACATAGCAGCGGGAGCTAACTGAATATCACCAAACTTTTGACAAGCTTCACATCCTTTATAGTACCTGAAGCAATCATTGATCATCGTCGGCCAATAAAATCCAGCACGTCGTAACAACCACTTCATCTTGGGGGCCGACTGATGAGTACCGCAAATTCCTTCATGAACCTCTCCCATAGCAACTCTTGCTTGATCCTCGTCCAAACACTTCAAAAGAACATCTTCAACCGTTCGGCGATAAAGACCACCGTCTCTTATTGTATATTTGAAAGCCATGCACCGAACAGTCCTATCCACCCTTTCACTCGGATTGTACAAGTAATCAATAATGGGCTTTCTCCAATCATGATTTTCACCTGCACTAGATTTATTGTTAGTGACCGAATCAGTGGGCTCTGGTTCGGTCTCTCCTATGTTAGCAAGACAAGACATCGACTTTAGAGAGATATGAAACATGCCATGATCAACATGATAGCCGGATGCTTGTTGTGCCAACTCGTTTGCTCTCCAATTATCATGTCTAGATATATGAGCAATGCTAAAATAATCCAAAGTAGAAATTATATCTAGACATTTATCAAGATAAACATTAAGTGATTCGTCTAAACATTGAAAAACTTTGGATACCTGTTGTACTACTAATAACGAATCACCAAAAGCCTCAATATGTGTAGCACCTATGGCCAGCAACATCTCTAAACCGAATAACAATGCTTCATATTCGGCTTGATTATTTGTGCAAAAATACTCTAAGCGGCATGAGGCTTCAAAAACAGCACCATGAGGAGATATATAAGCAATACCAACACCTTGGCCGTTGCTACAAACTGAACCGTCAAAATATAATCTCCATGGTATTAACGATACAAGGTTTATTTCAATATCCTGCTTGTCATTAATCCGATGCTCAACGATAAAATTAGCAACAATTTGGCCTTTCATGGATTTTAGAGATTCATAAGCCAAATCATACTCAATTAAAGCATAAGCCCATTTACCAATTCTACCACTAAGAATTGGTCTATGCAACATGTATTTAATGACATCGGTTTGACAAGCTACTATGCAAGAACTTGGTACTAGATAATGTCTCAATTTTGTGCAAGCATAGTATAAGCATAGGCATAATTTTTCAATAAACGTATACCTTGTCTCGGCATCCAATAGGCGTCGGCTCAAATAAGTGATAGCATGCTCTTTTCCTTCGGTTTCTTGAGTCAAAACAGCTCCAATAACGCCTTCCTCGGCTGCAATGTAAAGTCTAAAGGGCTCTCTATGCTTGGGCGCCTTCATCACCGGAGGAGTGCACAAATAATTCTTAATCATATCAAATGCTTCTTGCTGTTTTGCCCCCCAAGTAAAATCAACATCATTCTTCAACCGAAGGATATGAGTAAATGCATCAACCTTCCCTGACAAATTGGCTATGAACCTCCTCAAATAATTGACCTTGCCAAGGAATTTTTGAATATCTCTCTTGCATGTTGGAGCCTCCACTTTTTGTATAGCTTCTATCTTTCTGGGATCAATCTCTATGCCATCTTCATGAATAATGAAACCCAAAAACTTACCAGCCGACACGCCAAACGCACACTTCAAAGGATTCATCTTCAGCCCATATTTCTTTATCCTCTCAAAAGCTAAACGCAAATCGGCTAAGTGAGATTTAAAAGCATCCAATTTGACAACAATATCATAAATATAGACTTCAAGTATAACACCGAGTAAATCATGAAAAATCAAATTCATAGCCCTTTGATATGTGGCGCCGGCATTCTTCAATCCAAAGGTCATCACTGTCCACTCAAATAATCCAAGGAAACCGGGGCACCGAAAAGCCGTTTTGGACATGTCCTCTTCGGCCATGAAAATTTGGTTGTACCCCGCATTGCCATCAAGAAAGCTAATAACCTTATGTCCAGAAGCATCATTAATAAGCATGTTGGCTATAGGCATAGGATACTCATCTTTGGGCGTAGCTCTATTCAAATCTCTGAAATCAATGCACACCCTCAACTTGCCGGAGCCTTTCTTTTCCACTGGCACAATATTAGAAATCCACTCGGCATACCTGCAAGGTCTAATAAAATTAGCTTTAAGCAAACGACCGATCTCTTCCTTGATCCGGTCATATATTTTTGGATTGAACTTCCTAGCCGATTGTTTATATGGTCTAAAACCGGCTTTTATAGGTAACCGATGCTCCACTAGCTTTCGGCTTAAACCTGGCATCTCATGATATTCCCATGCAAAGCAACAAATATATTCTTTCAATAGCTCGATTAACTTGACTTTACAATTGGCTTTCAAATTTTTGTTTACATATGTCGGCCAAGGAATTGAGCCATCTCCAATATCTACTTCTTCTAATGGATCGGCCGATGTAAAACCTTGTCCAAGTTTATCCATATCACCTAACTCCTCTATAGACTCATACATATCGTTCCCATTGGACCGATATTCTGCAAGCCGCTTTTGTAACCACTCAGAGTTAGGATCCATTCAAATACGTCATACCTTGGAGCCGATTTCCACCAACTGGCTTTAAAGAAACGGGTACAAAACCACTCTTGGTGGCGCTGAGAAAGTCAAACTCTGATAAGTCCCGTCCCGTCAAGCAAGCAGCATTGGGGTGTTGCCAATCCACCGGTGTATCGGCTAAAGCAACGCAAGCCGAATTATCCACATGAACGATCTCCACTTCATCATCAACCCATTGAATTAAAAATTGGTGCATAGTGGATGGCACACATTGGTTTGCATGAACCCAATCACGGCCTATAATGACGTTGTAGTTATCTTGCACCTCGGCGACGAAGAATGCAGTGGCCAAAGTTTTGCTTCCAACCGTAAGCTCCACGTACATCACCCCTTTGGCTTCGGTTTTCTCTTTGCCTTCAAATCCATTGAGCACCATATTGGTCTTCATCAATCCTTCGTCGGGCAAACCCAATTTCTTGAAGACTGAATAAGGCATGAGATTCACTACAACACCACCATCGACAAGCATTCGAGTAATCGGTGACCCGTTGATATGGCCTCTGAGGTACAACGGTTTCAAGTGCGTCACTGGTTCTTTTGGCTTCTCAAATATTGCATTCTTAGGACCAAAATCCAGCTGAGCCACCTCCCCTTCTTCATCTATAGCACGAAACTCGGCGGGTAAATAAAACACCATGTTGATATCCATTCCTTCATGTACTGGTGTAGGCTCACAATCTACCACGTCGCCCTCCTCCTCGGGTGTGTTCAGTGCCGGGCTTGCCGGTGTTGGGCTTGCCGGGCCTGCCGAGCTTGCCGGGTCCGCCGAGCTTGCCGGGTCTGGGTTTGCCCTCTTCATTGATTCTGAAATCTGTTCGGGCGAAACGGAATCAATAGGCGTTGTAGACGATGTAACAGCAGTAGCATCGTCCTTCCTTGGTGGTACAGGTGCTGATGTGACAGGTGTAGAAACCACCGCACTTTGTATTTGCTTTGGCACCCATACTTGTTCTGTAGGTACCATGGGCCGAACGTCATTGAACCACTCATCTCTTTGCTTCTCGGCCTCCTGTTCTACCATCTCATGACTCCTTAACCTCTGTAGTTTCCTCTTTTGTGTTTTTGTTAGCCCTGGAGGACACCACTTAGGCTGCATGTACTTTGGATCTTTGAACTTGGCTTTGCTTGTGCCAGCTTCATGATCATTAGCCGAGTGCTTTGGTGCGATAGCAAGTATCGGCTCAGTAGGGTTGTTCCGCACAGTCGGTTGTTGTATAGTGAATGTCTTAGTGCCCAAGATGAGTGAACCAGCATCAACTCTTTCTTTGCCCTTTCCAGGCTCGACCACTGCACTTGGTGACTTGGCACGCCACACTTGCTTATTGATCCTTCCTTGATTATTCTGCATTGGCCGATTGACTCCTTTGTTCAAACGGCCTCGTGTGGGATAAGAAAACTTCTCACGTATAGGCCTCCTTGGTTCTGCCCATCCTGGATGAAAAGCATAAGGGGCCATTGGGGGCTGCCCCCATCCTCCATTAAATCCTCCCACGTGGTATGGTGCATAGGGAGGTGGCGCCATCCACAGTCCTAGTGCCCATGACCCATATGGCCTTGTGCGATGTTGCAATTCTTGTCTTGGAGGTGATCTTGGGCGCTTCAAATATGATGACCGGTTAGAGCTAGAACCGGCCGCTTGATTAGCATACTTGGACAGCAACATATCAAAAGTTGGCTTGATTTTCTTGTGCTGCACTTTGGCTTCATTCAGCTTCCACTTGCCAACTTCCGGACTCTTGGGCTTGACAAACTTAACACGGGTATTCTCTTGCTCTTGCGGTTGCCCCCCGAGTGTAGGATTCTTGACGGTGATCTTGATTATCTCCCCACCATCGGGTTGCTTGTCAAGCACCACTTGCCTTCCTAGGACCTTGTCGCCATCTTTGTTTTTCCTGGGCTCACCAATGACAACATTAGTTTTATTAGCAGATTCGGCCACCACCGGCCGAATGAGTAACTTTTTCCCCTCCAAATCCAGAGTATTCATTGGGAAGGGCTGCTTATCAACTTGCATCTCAGAAAAGTTCAATCGTCCGTCATTAATGGCCGATTGTATCTGTCGTCGAAAAACATTGCAATCATTAGTAGCATGAGAAAAAGAATTATGATACTTGCAATAAGCACGCCGTTTCAGCTCTTCAAATGGCGGTAAAGTATGAGATATTCTAATAATCTTAGCTTGTAGCAAAGCATCAAATATTCTATCACATTTAGCAATGTTAAAAGTGAACTTCATCTCATCATCGCGATTCTTATGAATCGGCTTTAAATCATGACAAGTAAAAGGTTTGGCCTTCGAGGGCCAAATAAATTCAGCAGCATAAATATCACCCTCATCGTCCGAATGATCACTATCATATTCAACCATATTCATCTTAGGACGATCAGTTTTGTATCTATGCACTTCTTTGAGGTCCTTGCTTCGGCTTTCATGAGCCAAAGCCCTCTGTAAGACTTGGTTGATGCTTATAAATTCATAGCCTTCTAGCTTTTCTCTAATATGAGTTCTCAAACCATTGAGCACAAGATCAGCCAAGTCTCTCTCAGTTATCACTAAACTATAGCACCGGTTCTTTGTCTCTCTAAATCTCTTGACGTAATCGGAGACCGATTCGTCATGCTTCTGCGTAACCGATGTAAGATGTGACAACTTAAGTTCATTGTCGCCGCTATAAAAATGATCATGAAATTTTTGCTCTAGTTGTGACCAAACACGAATAGAGCCATGCGGCAAAGAAGAAAACCATGAAAATGCAGTACCAGTTAATGACAAAGGAAATAAACGCACTTTCAATTCATTTATCGAGCCTGCTTCACCCAATTGTGCTAGGTATTGGCTAACATGCTCCCACGTGGTCTTCGTGCCTTCTCCATTAAACTTAACAAAATCTGGAATTTTATATCCTTGAGGGCACGGAATTGCATCAAAGTACTCAGGATACGGCTTTTGATAAATCCGATTCGTAGGTAATTCAACACCAAAATTCTCTCGAAGCGTTTTAGCCATCTCCTCTCTAAAATTAGCTAAAGCATCGTCCATAGTAGACGATGAAGCTTGTGGCACTGGCATAGGAGGATTAGGGTTAGCGACTATGGGTGTAAATTGTGGCATGTTGGCCGAACCATAGTTCGGCGATGATCTAGCAATGTTTCCACCTATCGGTAAGGTTTGGTTCGGCGTTGCCACCGAACTCTGCATATTCATGAAGGGATTAAGCGGTGCAGCCACAATTTGATTGGTATGGGTGGGAAAATAATTCATCGGCATGGGGGGCGCCGATGAGATAGGCAAAGCTGAATTAAGGCTTCCCATACTAGCAGGCATATTAGGCATATTCTTCTGAGCATTATTATTTTCTAAGAAAGCTTGATAGATCAGATTATTGCTATCAGAAATACGGCTCTCAATTTCAGCCAACTGCTCAGGAGAAAAGGTAGTACTTACAGAAGGTTTAACCTGATCGGCTTGAAGAGGAGGGAACTTGATTTCTCCAACCGGAGTGATATTGCCTTGGCGGTCTTTCTTGAAGTTTCCAAGGAACTCCTGCAACTCCTTCTCTTCACGCGCCTTCTTGTACTCCTCATAAGCTTGGCGATGCTCAGCCGATAACTCCTCCAGATTGGGCTTGATAATGTTATCGGCGTCAACTTCCGAGGGATTGGGAAGATTGGACATGATGGATGATGATTCTTGATCAAAAGTTCCCCAGCGGAGTCGCCAAAAAGTGTGTTGACACACGAACGCGTCACGCGTACCCTCGACGCCGGGGGTGATGCACTGCAGCTCACGTCGAGGGAGGTCCTACCGGCAGCGCGATACGCAAGACAACCGGAGGACGCTTTTGAAGACCCGAAACCCAGCACACCCGGGAGGGACCCCATCAGGGAGCACGGCGGCAATGGGCTGCCCTAGGTCGATTCGCTCGCCCCTAGAGACTCGGAGTTCGCAGCTCTCTAACACGAAGAACGACGAAGAACGAGGAAGAAGATACGAGGGTAGGAGACAAAACGTAGGTGAAAAAGTAGTATAGATTGATTTGTTCGATTGTGTGTTTTTCAATCGGCCGTCACCCCCAACATATATAAGAGGCGGCTGGACTTCTCATACAAGCAAAGGATTCATCTAGGCTTTCCTTACAAGAAAATTACATCAATTCACGTCCTAGAGTCCTAGTTCTGGTTCCGCTCGGATTCAGTCTGAATCTGGTCCAATCTTTTGTCTTGCTCCTTGCGTGGGCCGTGGAATCTACACACGACCTCCGATGGAGATGGTTTAAACACGAATTTTGTGCGCTTCGACGAGGCAAATAATCCGTATGTCGATCACTTTTCCAAATAAGGTCATCTTGAATGCTCCACGGGGTCATCTTTAATTTCGAGTCGGACTCGGTTATGTAGCTGACTGGACCGTCTGACTCTTGTAGCGTCTCTGCAGGTCGTATACTATGTCGGATGATGATGACTCCAAAAGCAAAGTTGACCGTTTCGACGTTACGAACAACTTTCATGCTGAACACTTTTTCATCTGAGACCATCTAGATAATTATTTGAGCCCATCTTCAGCTTCTGGTCGGATTTGACAGTTTCCACCCCGGCAAGCTTTTCCCGGCAAGCTTTCCACCCCGGCAAGCTTCACCCCGGCAAGGTTTCCATCCCGGCAAGCTTTCACACCCCGGCAAGGTTCACCCCGGCAAGGTTTCCATCCCGGCAAGCTTTCACACCCCGGCAAGGTTTCCATCCCGGCAAGATTTCCCCGGCAAGGTTTCTATCCCGGCAAGCTTTCTGGCTGTACCTTGCGGGTCTTATTTATGGCAGTAAACGACCTCGGATGAAAATGTGCCCAAAAGCAAAGTTGACCGTTTCGACGTTACGAACAACTTTCATGTTGAACGTTTTTCGATTCGAGGCCATCTTGAATGGCTAATTGCTCACGCATTGCATCAGACACTCGCCAAGACGTGTCTGGTCTCCCGCGTCTTATTTCGCCTCTTGACACGGCTGCATTCAGATAGCTCTAACTTTTGCATACGAACTCGGATTGAGACGATTTTTATATGAAAATCGACCGATTCGACGAGACGAAGACAATTCATGTAGAAAGTTTTCTCATATGAGATCATCTTGAGGGCGTAATCAGCCGAATAGTGTTCTGGATACAAAATCCCAGTACTTCGAACACAATTTCGGCTTTCGAGATGAGATCGGATGGCAATGGCCCAAACTTCAAAGTTTCTCCTTGCCGGATCGCCTCCTTGCCGGGCCGTCTCCTTGCCGGATCACCTCCTCGCCGGGCCGTCTCCTTGCCGGATCGCCTCCTCGCCAGGCCGTCTCCTTGTCGGATCGCCTCCTTGCCGGGCCGTCTCCTGCCTCTGTTTGGGTCTTCGGCAAGCACTCAAAACCGGCAAGCTTTTCGCTTGAGTCCACCTTTACTGCATTTTGCATCGTGCCAAAATCAGGTGTCAACACCCATTCGATGGGATTGTGGCTTGAGTATCCCTCCTTTGTCGACCGCCGAACAAAATCTTCTTGCTCTCCTTTGTATAGGCCGGCAAGTGCGGCGGCTAATGTTGTTTGATCGGCAGGGCCCAGTCTTCGGGAGCGAGTAGTATCGCTTGTCCCGTTGTAACACCACAAGGGGTGTATCCTCTGTTGAAGAGGTTGGACGCACCGGGTGATGGCGGCGGCCATGACGTCAATCATGGTCAGCTTATGATGGGCTAGTACCCTCACGCGGGCTGCTAAGCGCTGCACCTCGACGCTGTCCTCTTGGGACAGGCTCTTCGGGCGCCAGTTGTACCTTTTCTTCAAAGGGGCATCGGAGTATTCGGGCAGACCCCTTCGAGCTGGATCGAATAGAGGGACGTCATCGATATAAAACCATTCCGAAGTCCATACTTCGGACTCCTTCGGCGTCCCCACGGGATATCCCGTCCCCGCTATGCGACATACTTCGGCTCCACCGACCTCAAAAATTGTCTTGTCTCGAGTGCGAGGAACGAGGCAGAAGTATTTTCTCCACAGTTCGAAGTGTGCCTCGCAGCCCAGGAACATCTAGCAAAGGGCGACGAAACTCGAGATGTGCAGAATAGACCCTGGGGTGAGGTGGTGGAGCTGGATTCCATAAAACACCAGTAACCCTCTCAGGAACGGATGAATAGGAAATCCGAGACCTCGCAGGAGGAAGGGCACAAAACATACGCGCTCCCCCTTTTGTGGACGGGGGAAGTTCTCCGCGAGGGCCTCGCCGTTGAATGAAGACAAACCGGCGTGGACAACTGTCAGATCCGAGGAGGGAAGGTACCCTTGGGTCTCGAGGTCTCATAGTCGAAAGAGGGACATGGAACAGCTTGTCCAATCCCCGGGACGGGATCCGTAAGGATGCGAGGAGGAACTGGGGGCGCTCGTCATTTTTGGTGGAGACCTTTCGCTGGAAGTTTTTTTCGATGGGGAAGAAGAAGATGTGGCTTGGACCTTAATTCAGTTTGTTTAAATGGGTGGTGCCTCTTTTGCGGGAGGGGTAGTTTTGTAAAAAAACTGCTGAACCGCTCGTCTCCCCATGACGCGCGAGGATCGAGAAACGCTATTACTATGGACCCAGCAAATCCCATGACGTTTGGGATTTTGCCAATGACAGGACGGTTGCCGGACAAGAAGGGATGGAGGGACTCGCCTCGCAAGCCGAAGACTTCGATGTACGAGATTATCCGGATATACTTCGGCGTTGGAAGCTAGTCCGGGGCTACTGAGGGAGTCCTGGTTTAAGGGGTCCTCGGATAGCCGACCTATTTCTCATGGGCCGGACTATGTGGGCCACTAGATGAGCATTGGGTGATCAGGGGCCCCGTCGCCAAGGTGGAAGTTTCAAGGAGCCATGGCGTGTCCTCCAAGTTGTCGACAGTAGATAGGCATGTTTTTTTTCCCTTTAATGTGCAACCGACTATGTGTAAACCCTAGGTACCCTCGGCGTCTATATAAGCCGGAGGGTTTTAGGTTGTAGGCCAACAGAACTCATCTAGGGTTTTAGTCATACGATCTCGTGGTAGATCAACTCTGTAACCCTTATACCATCAATATAATCAAGCAGGACATAGGGTATTACCTCCATAGGAGGGCCCGAACCTGGGTAAAACGCTGTCCCCTTCGTCTCCTGTTACCCTCGATTCTAGTCTCACGGCTCGGGACCCCCTACCCGAGATCCGCCGGTTTTGACACCGACACCGAGGACACATGGGAATTTCTGTTAAGCTAGTTTTCATCATGCTCATATGATTCGCGTTCGTTACTTTGATAATTTGATATGTGGGTGGACCGGTGCTTGGGTGCTGTCCCTACTTGGACAAGCCTCCCACTTATGATTAACCCCTCTCGCAAGCATCCGCAACTACGAAAGAAGAATTAAGATAAATCTAACCATAGCATGAAACATGTGGATCCAAATCAGCCCCTTACGAAGCAACGCATAAACTAGGGTTTAAGCTTCTGTCACTCTAGCAACCCATCATCTACTTATTACTTCCCAATGCCTTCCTCTAGGCCCAAACAATGGTGAAGTGTTATGTAGTCGACGTTCACATAACACCACTAGAGGAGAGACGACATACATGTCATCAAAATATCGAACGAATACCAAATTCACATGATTACTTATAACACGACTTATCCCATGTCCTCAGGAACAAACGTAATTACTCACAAAACATATTCATGTTTATAATTAGAGGAGTATTAATTATCATTAAGGATCTGAACATATGATCTTCCACCAAGTAAACCAACTAGCATCAACTACAAGGAGTAATCAACACTACTAGCAACCCACAGGTACCAATCTGACGTTTTGAGACAAAGATCAGATACAAGAGATGAACTAGGGTTTGGAGAGGAGATGGTGCTGGTGAAGATGTTGATGGAGATTGACCCCCTCTCGATGAGAGGATCGTTGGTGATGACGATGGCTTCGATTTCCCCCTCCGGGAGGGAAGTTTCCCTAGCAGAACAGCTCCGCCGGAGCCCTAGATTGGTTATGTCCAAGTTCCGCCTCGAGACGGCGGCGCTTCGTCCCGAAAGCTCCCTTATGATTTTTTCCAGGTCAAAACCCTCCATATAGCAGAAGATGGGCACCGGAGGCCTGCCAGGGGGCCCACAAGCCATAGGGGCGCGCCCAGGGGGGTAGGGCGCGCCCCCTGGCTTGTGACTCCCTGGTGGGTCCCCTCTGGTATTTCTTTCACCCAATATTTTTTATATATTCCAAAATAATTCTCCGTAGATTTTCAGGACTTTTGAAGTTGTGCAGAATAGGTATCTCAGATTTGCTCCTTTTCCAGTCCAGAATTCCAGCTGCCGGCATTCTCCCTCTTTATGTAAACCTTGTAAAATAAGAGAGAAAAGGCATAAGTATTGTACCATAATGTGTATTAACAGCCCATAATGCAATAAATATCGATATAAAAGCATGATGCAAAATGGACGTATCAAGCCACAATACCGTTGCGCCGCCGTCCCCTCCGTTACCTGCCCCGGCGTGGCTACAGCGCTTCCGGCCGTACCGCTGACTTCGGCCGGCTGGCGCAAGACGACGCCAGGCGGGGCGGCCCGTGCCGCGGCAGGTGAGCGCGGGCCAATAGAAGAACCGGCTGGCGGGCCCTAGTTGGCGATGGGACCGCGCAGCCGGCGGGCCCTACGGGCGACGAGACGACCCAGCCGGCGGGCCCCCTGGCTGGCTGGAGAGGCTGCCAGCCGGGTCCCCCCTCTTAGTACCTTAGGAATATTGTAAGCCGGGGGGTTGGCCTATAAAACCCCCCGAGGCCCCCATGCATCGAGGAGGGCACGCACGGAGGCATTCGCCCCATCTCGCACTCTCACTCCCACGTAGCAAGGGAAGGGGAGTCGGCTGCTCCTTCTTCCACCCCTAGACAAACAGCTCAAGGAGCACCATTGTAACACCACCCCCCATCCAACTAGACCAGCATGACTAGGGGTATTACCTCCCACGGAGGGCCCTGAACCTGGGTACATCGTGTGTCCCTCACCGCTTGTGCCTAATCCCGCTCCCGGAGCCCATCGGCGTCCTTCGGCCCCAACCACTCTCGATAAGCCACCCCATGGCATCTACCATGAGAAAACCACGACAAAAGGCGAATGTGGTGGCCGAGGTCGACGTGCTCCGCGTGGGCCTCAAGACGCCACGCCCGGAGCTGCAGCTTGGTGTCTCCGAACGGCAGCACACGGCGGGATGTCGCAAGCTCGGCGTGGTGCTTGTGGATGAACCTCACAAGAAACTTCTCTGGATGGTGCAGGACGACGACGACATCAGGTTGGAGCACCCCAAACCTGTCAGCGAGGAACGCCGACATCTCGTTGGGGGAGACATGACGATCCCTGTCGAACCAGGCGACGACGGCATTGGACTCCAAGAGAGCCATCTCCATCTGCATCGCTGGAGTGTTGTGGATGGTGGCGAGCACCTCCGGGCGGACCGAGTGGTCACCGGTCCAGGCTTGGGTTGTCATCACGGCAGGCGGAGGCGGCGGCGGGGGCAGGGGCGCGGCCGCACTCAGAGGAGGCCGGGGAGGTGCAGGGGAGGGCGCCTTGTGACACACTATGTTTTCACCCTATGAATTGCATCCCTCGCATGTCAACATCTGAGGCTTTGCTTCTCAAACTAGCTTTGGACATCCTTGTGAATTCCTCTTTTCAACTCAAAAAAAAGAAAGAAAAGGCTTTGGACTTCCTTGTGATACTACCATACCACCATGGGCGTAGGCGTGCGGGCCAGTGTTGTTTCTTGCAGCACAACGGGCCAAGCGCGCGCCCCTCGAATCCCTTTCGGCATGGATCGCGACGAGCACGTATATATTTCCCGGGACCCCACGGCCCGGGTCCGTCCATTCCCGGGATGAATGACTCCCGTGGTGGCCACGCTCGCCCGCGGCGCACGAGCCACGGAGCCACGCGAGGCCGCTGTTCCATGGGGCAGTAGCCGTACGACGATATCCTCCCGTCACGGTCTTCCATCTCTCCTTCGTTTCGCGTCGCAAATCAAATTGCCCGGGGAAGGAAACGCTCACGGAATCCACCGGCCCTGTTTCACCGCATCGGATGGATTGATCGGACGCCGCGTACGTCTCCGTCCGGCGACGACGAGGAGGAAGAAGAAGAAGATGCCCGTCGAGTCGAGCCTGCTGGCCGAGGCAAGCCACGGGCCGGCGACGGCGCCAGTTCGCGTCGCCGTCGTGTGTCACCGGCGGAACGGCTGGGAAATCGCCCCGCGAATCACCCGGCGTTTTCACGTCGCCCTCCCGCGGGATACCCGCCACGCGCGCCTGACGCGGACAGGTGGGGTCGCTCAGCAATGAATGGTCCATCGGTCTCATCTTCTCTCTCGCTCTCTCTCGCTCGATCTCGACGTCGCTTTTCCCTTGGCGTTGGTAGTACGATCTTCACGAGTTCTCTTAAATGTATCGTCGGAATTTATTGCCACGGCAAGGTTAGCCCTGTCACGTGTTGGCACGCGAAGAAACGCCGTGCGCGGTGACTGTGCACCACGTCCGCGTACGTGCATGGGGGCGTGGTGGCCCGCTTCAACGGCGCCACGTCCGCGAGGCGAGATCGCGTAATACGTACGTACTACGATGAGTGATGACGCCGGGTGCATATGTTGCACGATGATGCATGACGGCAAGAAGACAGAGGTTGAGACATTGAGAGAACTTGTGCATATGTTGTACGTACCCCTACAGAACGTGGACCTCAACCTGAGGTGTACTACTCTTTTGCTAGGGTTCCGTGTTCGCTTGTTCTTGTTTCATGGGCAACGTGGACCTCATCCTGAGGTGTATCTATTTTTATTTTTATTTTTATCTTTTCACTGTTTTTAAACTTGAGGTGTATCTACTTTTATGGTTAAGGAATACGGTGCTCACTTGTTTCATGGGCAGACATAGAACCATAATAAACACTCGTCATGAATGTAATACAGTACAAACCAACATGATTGTAGTACATGACAGTGAAGATGCCAACATGATTGTGCACCTTTTTGTCCCAATAATTCTACACTAGATGGGAGGGGTCATGTGACCGCTGCGCACCAGGAGGACCACGCCACGCACCGGATGATGAGCGACGCTGCGTGGACGCCTACAGTGCTGGATTTTGTTGCACCAGGATAGACAAAACAGTCGGAGTTTCTAGTCTATAGGTAAATAATAGGGTACGTACAACATATGAATTTCTGGCTGAGCTCTTTGCTACGTACAGTACAGTACAAGCTTAAATCCATTTTTGGCCATCACTGCAACGAGCAAGTACTGGTCCCGGCCCCGAATGAATCGAATCCATTTTTGGCCACGCATGCTGAAAGCAGGAGCTCTCCTCTTGCGCTAGCCAACACATGCGTCTGTTCTTCTCTTCAGCTTAAGATTTGAAGTATTTAACCAAAAACTACCACATTTCATGGAAACGTGTCCAAAAACTACCACTTTACGATTTTGTTTCAAAAACTATCACTTTTTTGCTAATCCGTTGCTAAAAACTACCAAATGTGAAAAGTGCCCGATTTACCTCTTCTAAACGCCTTTCTGACATGCTGGGCCCACAAGTCAGGTTGACCGTTATTACAGATAGGACCCACATGTCAACCCTCTTCTTCCACCTCTCTCCACCCTCGTGTGCATTACATCGAACAGGTTATGTGCGTCTCGTGGCAGGTGACGTGGCCGGCGAGCCACTTCCCGATGCAGTCCGAGTGGAAGGCGTGGCTGCACTTGGGGAGGAGCCGGAGCTGGTCCCCGTCCTCGAACTCGCTGCAGCAGACGGTGCACTCGAGCACGGCCGTGTCATCGTCGCCCTTGCCTCCCGCTTCCTTCTCCCGGAGCGCCCTCGCCTCGGCGTAGGTCATGGCGGGGAACGAGGTGACCACCTCTGGGTCGAGCCCGCGCAGCCGGCTCTGTTGCTGCTGCTCCTGCCGCGACAGCACGAGGAACGCGGCGCCCGGGATGGTGGGGGAGTTGCCGCGGCCACACTGGCGGATGTAGATGGAGAAGAAGCCGATGAAGAAGAAGGTGGCGATGAGCGCCACGAGGAGCACCACCATGGGCGCGCTGAAGCTGGGCGGCTTCCTCGCGCGGTACACGACCCCTCTCGCGCTGTTGCTCTTCCTGTCCAACTCGCCATCGTCCGCCCGGGCGACCGCGCCGGCCGGCGAGCAGGCCGCCGCGTCGCCGCGCCACCGGGCAGGCAGGCCGCCGCGCCGGCGAGCAGGCAGGGCGCGCCACCACGCCGTCGGGCAGGCAGGCCACCGCGCCATGCGCTGGCCTCCGCTCGAGCTGGCTGGCTAGGCCCCGCCGTTGGCCTCCTGTTAACGGTCATCCTGTCTTGTGGGCCCAACATGTAAGAAAGGTGTTTAGAAGAGGTAAATCGGGCACTTTTCACACTTGGTAGTTTTTAGCAACGGATTAGCAAAAAAGTGGTAGTTTTTGAAACAAAATCGTAAAGTGGTAGTTTTTGGACACGTTTCCATGAAATGTGGTAGTTTTTGGTTAAATACTCTAAGATTTGAGATGGCTGAGAGTTGGCTTGACACGGGTGGACCCAACGTGGCCCTTGCTGCATTTTGCAAGCCCATGAATGGTTGGCTACATGTCAACAGGTGCAATGATTTGTCGAGCCTTTGCATCATCTTTCTACCGTACGAGAGGTTGCAATGTTAGTGAAAAATGCAAGGTAAGCACAGAGATAAAGTTTTAGTTTGACAGAACGTGTCACTAAATGATGTCATTATTATACAATTTCTCTTGTAAAGAACTCTCTATTATCAGTAAAAAAACATCGACCAGAAATCCTGCACCTTCAGCGTTGGCCCAAGTCAGAATAGACGGTTGAGAGAGAAGAAGCGAAGAATTGACAGGGGAACGATGCAAAAAACAAACACCTCTCACAAAACCACATGTCAAGTGGGCCGTCATTTTATGCCCTTGTCCAGTAGCCCGGAGGCACATTAGAGAATGCGCAGTTATCCGAATGAAATCGCCATTAGTCGCCCCGAAAACGACCGAGTGGACAACATAATCCAGGCACGTTGGGAGCTGCAGTGCGCGGGCGTCGTGGCCATTGCTGCCATCAGTCGCGCTTCCAGAGAGATGTCCTCTGGGTCGATGATTGCAGCAACAATATTTCGTGTGACTCGTTCATTCAGTGACACTCGTCGTAGCACCAAACCATCAGTACACTCGTGCATATCCCCATGCTAGCTAACTAGCTAGCTAGCGACCCATGGAGGTCCATGCCGGCTTGGCCTAGACGGAGACGGATCATGGGACTAATTGGCACATCTTTCTACTTCCTCCACTGGCAACTCGGCAAGTGGAAATGGGCTGGTGGAGTCTAACACTCTAATGTGCAAAAGGGTTTGTCGCGCTCACGTGCACGGAATAACAGCATTTCCATTTATTGGTGGCAATGGGTTTTAGCGAAGCGGTTTCGAGCTTATCTTTCACGACTTTGAGGACAGGCAGCATAGCCGCGCATGGCGTACGTGATCGTTGCATTCCAGTCGGAAAGTTGTCGGGAGGGAAACGAGACGTGCACGTGATGTGCATTTCTCCTTTATAGCGGGCACTTTTAGCTCTGGGGGTTTAATCGACGAAAACGAGGTTACATTGAAATGAATGAATGAAATGGTCCCCGATCCGTTGAATAGGGAGAAACATTATAATTTCAAAAAATAAATATCAAATGGAATCGACCTTTTCAGGTTTGAAAGCTCAATTATCCTGGCCTTTGTGTTGTAGATTTTTCTTGAAAAAGTGCGGGCAAAATCTCGACATCTGCATCGAGTGATGAACATAACCATCTTTGTGTTGTACACGTACACAACTAACTCAACAACGCAAAGAAAATCGCACAAAGAAAAACACCAAGTAAAGTGTCAAGTTATATTGAGCAAAAATAAAACCTTCATCTGTTGGTGGTTCCTACGGTTAGCTCTCGCGCTGCTCCTTCCTCGGGGCAACATGGACGGCGACCTCCGCCTCCTCGCAGCCTCTCCCCGCCAAGCTCTTTCTGTCTTTCGCCGTCGCCGGCGACCTTCGGCAGGCAAAGCCTGTGCGGAGTCGGCGGAGGCGGGGCGCTCTCTGGCTACTGCTCGCTTGGGAGAAAGTGGATCTCGCAGACGAATTGCGGTTGTCCGGCGCTCAGCTCTGGGGTCGCGTCCTCGCGCGCGATGGCTGGTCGCGGTTGTGGGTGCACCATCGCGGGCGCGATTGTTGGTGCTCATGTGTTCCCCGTCTAGGACCTCACGGGCCGCGGCTAGCGCGGATGATGGTGTGGGTGGATGGAGGCTTGGGTACTCAACTGGACGTCCTGGAGTGACCTCTTCCTGTGTTTCTCCGGCTAGGGGCCATGGCGGCTCAGGCTTGTTGCTTCGGCTGGTGGGCTACCGATCTGGTAGCTCGTCTGGCGAGTTGGGGTGGGGTGGCGACCCCCCCTCCTTGCTTGGGGTTCTTCTTTGGTGCTGGAGTGGTGGTGGGTTGCCCGATTTGGTTGGTTTCGACCGGATTTGGCTCGTCGGTATCTGGCCGGTGACGAGGATTGTTGTGTCTCCTTCTTGGTCATGGCGTTGTGGCTACGTGGGAGGTGTGCGGGCCAGCGGAGGCGATGTGCGTGGGGTGTGGGTTTGGGTGGTGCTCCGGGTAAAAGCTTGCCGGGCCCTTGACGGTCAACGACGTCGGCGTCTGAGGGCGCCATTTCACCTCCTTGGAGTGGGCCGCCATGGAGTCCATCCTTTGTGCACCCTTGGGTCCATTTCTTTGGGCGAAAGCCTAAGGCCCTGTCAGGTCGGGCGACGGCGTTGGCATCGTCGCTTCCCTCTTTGGGGCGTCCCTAGAAGAAATTTGGACACCGTTTGCATGCTCCATGGGCTGGACGCATGCGCCATTGCGGTCGGCAGGTGCCCGTTCGGCGATGGGATTGTTCTGCGCGGCTTCTTGTGTGGCAATGATGGCGGCTTCGGGCGGAGTTGGCTTACTGATGGGTCTTGGTAGTCCGTCTCTTCCGACGTGTTCGAGGGGTTGTCGTGCCTCGTTTTGTCTTCCTGAAGTCGGAGCTGCTAAGGAGGGGGCCTTCGTGATGACGATGACATGAGACGGGTGGTTTCTGGCACTGGCTCGACACAAGCCCAACGCTTTTCTCCTGCAATGCTCGTCGACAAAGCCGGCGCTGCCTTGTCGTTGGCGTGTGTGGCTGACTGTTTGGCATCGATCGACGCATGCCTCGACGCCTTCTTGCGGTGAGGGCTTCTTCAGTAGCAGTCGATGGTGGAGTCGAAGTCGCCCTCATGAAGAAGTGATGACGATGACGCCGGGTTGCATCCTCGACGATGTTTTTCTCTTAGGCGGCGTGTATGCGTTTTTGTGTGGGTTTCCAGGTCGCCATGTGAGCCTTGTTTTTGCAGTCGTGATGTGACGTTTTTCGCTTGGTTTTTCGTTAATTAACGGGGCAATTATCTTTGACCTTTTTTAATGAATCGATACCTAGGGATCGCGTTTCAAAAAAATCAATTGGTTCCTACTTGAGAAGAAACTTGTGCTAGAGCACAAGTCACTAAGCAACTCCGGCACGCTCCTCATAATCATCTCAAGCCACGCCTTGTCCCCAAAACAACATCACAAAAAGTCCATGATGCCAAAGAGCCGCCATCAACACATGTGACATGCATCACCGATGTCGGTCTCGATCACCGACCGACCATGGTTTTACCACGGTTCACATTTTTGGTGGGTAAATATATTTTGAATCAAATAGTATGTTTTAACATGCCTTGGTGCATCTTGGGAGAAGTGTCAACAAGAATCAAGTGACACCATATCAACACAAGTGTCACAAAGATAAAGTCTGGGGAAGGGGGTTGAATTTCCTATGTTGAACTATGTGGACAAATAGCTAGTAGCACCTCGCACCTTGCACCCAGTCCAGAATGTTAGGTGCATCATCGACGTTGGCCTCAATCGTAAACCGACTGTAGTTTTCCCATGGTCCACATTTTCAGCGGGTAATATAAATTTCTAATAAAGTATAATGATTTAACATGTTTTGGGTCAAACAAGAATCAAGCGACACCATATCAACACATGTGTCATGGCGATATAAATTCTAGAGAAAGGAGGAGGGGGTCTGGATTTTCTATGTTGAACTATGTGGACGAATGTCATATTACATAGGTGAAATACAACACTAGCCTCGGCACTTCTCCAAATCCAGAAGACAGACGGAATTCTTTTCATGAACGAATAGTCATACGTGGTCGTTCACATGCTAATATGTATTTACTCTAGGGATAACTAACTAGTTTCATAAATTTTGTAAGTACAAGAGCATAATAACAAGTAAATGTAATGTAATGTAGGTTGTGTAAACCCTACCTTTTGTCATGTAGGAAGCCATGGTTGTGAAATATGTCATATGTTGATCAAACATTATGGAACATAGGTCTACAAAACTATACTTTTACTTTCCATAACAAGGCGAGACGCAAATAATGATCCCAAACAAATCACAATAGGAATTCTTCTCCACAAAATTTTAAAAGCTACCTTATCTGTCCTAGATCCGTTTAAGAACAACGTCACTGGAGACCAAGAGAAGTAAATGAAGCGGTGGGACGATTAATGGGTGAGTGGGATAAGGTGGGAGGACTGCACTTGGCCCCACCACAAATGAAAAGTTTTCATTACGATGCACGAGACAACTATAAGGTGCCTCCTCGCCTTCACACAAGACCACACCCCTGAAGGCCGAATAGATCTGTCTCCTCCTTCAACATTTTTTGAGGTAGGTACCCCGATCTCTCCTCTTTTCCTCGAAATCTTCCTCTCCATACTTCTCTATATAACCTTGTCGCTCATCTCTCATAGGTAGAGGTAGGGGAACTCAAGATCTAGGGTTCTCTCCAAGTACTTTTAATATTTATTTTTTGATTACTCTTATTTGACTTGAAATATGTGATTTATATAAAAACAACTGGTGTATTCGGTGTATGGTGTTTTGATCTTTTGGGATTGATAATTGTACTTTTTTAGAGAGGGGAAGGGTGCATGTGGGGAATGAGCTCAAGATTGGGTGCTTTGAACCTTGTAAACATTCTCGCTATTAACTTTACTCCCTCTCTCTCTTACTCTATCTATCTATCTATCTATCTATCTATCTATCTATCTATCTGTTTGTCTATCTATCTCTCCATGTCAACATATGGTTAAAATGCCTCGACCTCCTCCCGGCCTGCACACAAGCCACCTTCCAAAAAACCTACAAGCATTTCATCTTTTGCTACTTGTCCACATGGGCCATGCAGAAGGTTTGAATCTCACACTCTCCACCCAGATTCTCCTCCTATCGATTGTCATCTTGTGTTAGCATCTCCCCCCCCCCCCCCCCCCCCAACACCCATTTTCAGCAAAAATCACCAGCCATGGATGTAGCAAAGCTCTGTTGAGTAAGGGTTGTGACATCTCTCGTGTATGGAAGTTAAGGGTTGTTACTCGGGCCTGTTTTCTTCCACGAGGATATGCTGTTTGATCCAAACGTTCATGCCATTTTTTTGCTTCTTTTGCAAAACATTTTGTTACCAATAGGTGAATTGCGATAATCAATACCTCATTTACCCTGTTAGGTCCGGGAGAAACAGTGTAACCACTTGAGGACATTATCCTCAAGCTAGAGAGTGCTTTGGGCTCATGTAGATTGAGCTGACGTGACAGAGACGAGAGATAATGCTGACGCGAACAAAGATAAAAGTAATGTCAAAGCCAATCGAATAGAGATGGAAGGGCCGCTTAGGCATTTTCGTGAAATCTAGTGTACTCCAACCGTGTGTTTGTAATCTCAAAAGAAAACAATGTGTTTGTTCACTTGTTGGGGGTGAATTATCCAGATGGAATCGGAATTTGAGGGATGCGAGACATATTATCCATCATTCAATTCCTTCTGTGGGGTGCGGGTGAGTGAGGTTAAGGAAGTCGAGGGAGAGAAAGGGGAAACCAAATAAAGGGGCTCAACTATCCCAAATCGCTTGGTCTCACACGCACCCATTGCTATAGTTCAGTTCTGAATGCCAGCATGCCAATGTGAGCTATTCAAAAAGAAATACTCCCAACAAACCGTGTCTGTGTCTATTAAAAAACACTAAACAACAAACAAGGGAATGAAATTAAAAAGTAATTCTCCGTATCTGTTTTTTCTACAAGAGTAAACTCTCAACATCGAAATTCCCATTATTCACCCACACCAAACGAGCTAATAGAGCCATACATGCACTAAACGGTGCTGCCTTGACCTAAAACGTCTTATATTTGTTCATAAAGGAAGTATTAGATATCATCAGGGTTTAAATCCAAAATCTACTGAGAGGCGAGGGTTTTCAACGTAGACTGTGTGTGATGGGAGACGGCGGGGCCTCCTCTCGGCCAATTCGATAGCACACCTTTATAATACTGGTGTCTCCTATATAAACCGACCAAAATCGTGGATTTGCCCCGTTTCCAACGTTCATCCTTCCTTCCCGTCGCCTTCTCTCCTCGCAGATTTCTTCCCCCCAAATTCGCCCCCCCTTCTCAGCCTCATTTGCCAGCCGGTGTCCCGTCCTTCGTCGCGATTTGTTCTCCCGGCGGCGACGAGAGTACGGCGGCGCAGCAAGCCAGCATCACTGGTTGCTCGCACTGGACCGGCGCGGATTGATTTCTTCGTTCCTCGGTAAGGAGCCCTAACTAAGCCTGGCCGGATGGATTGCTCGAGAGCTCGGTTCGCCTCGTTATTTGCCGCGGCAGCTAGCAGTCAAAATCCCAACCATTCCTTCTCTCCATTCAGTTCAGTTTGTTGCCGATTTGTTTGTCGACTGGTGCCCTGTCGGTCTCATCCATCTGCCCACGGCTCGATTTGTACCGCGCGTGGTCGATCTGAGCGGCCCCTACGGGATTTACCCATGAGCTGCGCAGCTTATTTTTCCAAATGATTGGGTCTTTGCTGAATTTCCAAACGATTCCTTTGTTGTACCCGAGCCGTACTGCAAGTGTATCATTGAATTGGGACAAGTGACTGGGGGGAGGGGGGGGGGGGGGGGGGGGGGTGTTCAGTTTTGTACAGCACTTTCTCGTTTTCCCTACAATTCCAAGTTCTTTGCTTTGTTTTTGGAACCAGTGCTCCAGTGGACAGTAGGACTGATATGTTGAATCTAATGTTAAGTTAGTACCTATTGTCAGCAGTTTAGTACAGTATTCGGCATGCTGTTCTTCTTCCAAGATTCTTAGATGGCCAATCTCACAAATCCTGTTCAATTTCTGACAATAAGATTGCACCTTTCATATCTGGTTGGTACACCAGAGTAAAGAAGTTCAGTTCAGTGATGTCTTTCAGCGTATGAAACGGCACTTCTTGGGGATGCTACTGCTTCCTGTTCCATGCCATTAGGTAATATCAAACCTCCTTTTTAACGACAATTGATATTGTCAGTAATTTAAAACCCAAAAAGGAGAGCCTTGGCGCAGCGGTAAACCATGATGTCACGGGTTCGAGTCCTGGAAACAGCCTCTTGCAGAAATGTAAGGAAGGACTATCTACAATAGACCCAAGGTGGTCGGACCCTGCGCAAGCGGGAGCTACGTACACCGGGATGCCTTTTTAGCAATTTAAAACCTACATTACACATTTCCTTATTCGTTCCAAACAAAGCACACAATATTTCGGTAGATGCTTATGCAAATTCATTTTTGATGAAACCTACAACAAGTTCTTATTTAAGAAAATCTATTTTCTACCTTTCCCCGATTGATGTTATCATCAATTTGATGGAAGTGCCAGTATCGTTTCATCTTATGAATGCCACAATGCCATACTTGCAGTAGAATAGCAGTACTACTCGTTTCCTTATATCTTAAAAGGACCCTCATACTTTGTTCTCTCTATCATGTCACTGCACTTTTTTTCTTCCTTTTTTGCATCATTTGACAAAAGTTTGAAGCTCATTAGCTTGCTAGTCTAGAATGAAATAAATTGGAAAGCTGATATGGCAGTTTCCAGCAAGGCCATTTTAAGGTGCACTGCAATGGTTTGATGTTTATTTTCGAGTTTCTATTCTTGTTAAATGTAACAACATTTCGCAATGCATTATAGCATAACCATTGATATAATTTTCCTATCAGGATAAGCATTGATCCTGGATTTAGCTATTTCTTATGTGATAAGCAGATAAGCTGCAATGAAGGATTCTCAGGTGAATTTGTTTGCTAGTATTATCAGTTGTCACTGAAAATCCTATTCGTAATTATCTTTACTTTTCAGCGTAAAATTATGTCTGGTTGGTCTAACCAGATGGTGAAAGTGCATAGATTTTTTATTCACCAGACTAGAGAGTGAGATGATTATACATTCTGAATTGCACATGAACCAGAGTTTTGCTACAGCTTTTGTCGGTAACTGGTAACAAAATACTTCTATAGTAATGTGGCGAATATAGGATTAAACATTAACACATAATATTTGTGAGAATTGTTCCTCAATTCCAAGGCATTTTTTCTTATTCTTCTTGATAACACTTATAATTGACTGTTACTGTTTTCAGTAATTTTCTTTTTCTTTTAGCAGGTGATTGATTTATGTTACTTATGGACATTTCCTACAGGATATTCAGAGCACGACAGAGTTGCAGATGTCACCCCAAGGCACTAATGAAGTGCAAAGTAACCAACCAAACACAATGGCCAGTGATGCCCCTGCAGGAGATTCTGGTTCTTTGGCAGTCGCTAACAATGATAATAGAAAAGTCTCCCGCGAAGACATTGAACTTGTAAGACGTCTAGCTGTTCTGTATTCTTTAGCTTTTTGGATGCTAATCTATTACCAGATTACATCCCTCTACACAGGGGGTTCCACACTCTTGTAATTAATGAAACTTGACATCCTGTTGCAGGTCCAAAATTTGATAGAGCGCTGTCTGCAGCTGTACATGACCAAAGGAGAGGTTGTTAGGACACTTTCTACTCGTGCGAGAATAGAACCTGGCTTCACTACTTTAGGTGATGTTGCAAATTCAGTTGCTGATGATATTCTTGTTTGGAGTTCTTTTTTCTACATACTAGTTTATTTGCGTGTTAGCTTCTTTCTTGTAATTCGGGCTACAATCAGTAATATGTGGTACTATTTCTTACAGTATGAAAGTTACATCTTGCTTAATCAGTAATATATGGCTCAATAAAATGAAGTTGTAGCCTTGTACTTACCTGTTTGACCTATTCATCAATATTTACATGGATGGTAATTGCTCAGGACAAACACAAAATCTGAACTACAAGCATCTAGATATACATCCGTTGGAGTTCTGAAATCTTTCTGCTCATTTTCATTGATACTTTTGTATTTTCAGTATGGCAGAAACTCGAAGAAGAGAACTCTGAATTCTTTCGGGCTTACTATATAAGATTGAAACTGAAAAGACAGATTGTCTTGTTCAACCATTTATTGCAGCACCAGTATAATTTGATGAAATATCCAGCACCTCCGAATGTTCCGCTGGCTCCCATGCAAAATGGAATGCATCCTATGCCAGGTAATGCCCCTGTTTTACACATCTAGCCTTCAAAAGAGGCTAAACAAGTGCATTATAGTTTAGGATCTCTAGTATGCTGTCTATTCTACTTGGCTGTTATGTTTACTACAGTTTGCCTTCAGCAGGAAATGTGCACATTTTCTATCAGGCAATTTCCTTCCCTTTCATGTGATTTTACTGAGAATTTTTTTACAATTCCACACCTTATATCGAAATATCTTATCATCATAAGTAAATACACTTTCTCTCTGCTTTCTTGGGTCCATATTATCCTCTTTTACTACATCAGTGTTGGCTTGGTATGGGAAGACTCTAAATGATATAATTATAGGATTGAAGATCTTATAGTTATGATTTTGTTTCTGCACCAGTACCGAGTTTCATGGTACAGCTTTAGCATGCTTTTGCTAAGTTTCAGGTTCAGCTGTAATCATCGACTGGTTTAGAAATTTCAAAAGTATAATATAATCATCATTGCTATTGAACTCAAGCCCGGATCTGGTGCAGTTAACAATCTACCGATGGGGTATCCAGTACTTCAGCAACCTCTGATGCCTGCTCCCGGCCAGCCTCACATTGATCCAATGGTTTGTGGTCTATCCAGTGGTCATGTAGTGAATGGGATCCCTGCACCAGGTGGTTATCATCCAATGCGCATGAACTCTGGAAATGAGTAAGCATTACCTTTATCGGTTTAACCATGTTCTTTTTTCCCTTCATGCTTTATATTTGCATTTCAGGATTTATTGGTTTAATCATGTTCTTTAGATTTTTTTTTCTGGCAAATCATATTCTATCTGAAGGGGAGCCTTGGCGCAGTGGTAAAGCTGCTGCCTTGTGACCATGAGGTCACGGGTTCAAGTCCTGGAAACAGCCTCTTACAGAAATGTAGGGAAAGGCTGCGTACTATAGATCCAAAGTGGTCGGACCCTTCCCCGGACCCTGCGCAAGTGGGAGCTACATGCACCGGGCTGCCTTTTAAAAAAAATAATCATATTCTATCTATGTATGCATATCGCAAGATTGGAACATTTTATCTTGGGTGTTGCTTCTGCCTATATAGTTGGAGCACATCCTGCATATACACTTACTGGGGTTAGGCATAGTACCGTTTTTTGTGCTGCACTAGTTAATCTGCTAGGAAATAAATGCTTATTCAAGTGGTCGATTCTTAAGTAATGTCACAGCATGCTATTCACTAATTTATCTACTTCAGTTATGATGCTTATTTATTGATTGATTGATTTATTTTTTACCATCTTTCTGCTATAAAGTTTTGTGAAAGGGACTTGCGCCAGAAAAATGTCCAGTTCATTTATGTTGTTATCCATATTTCTGTTTCACCTGATGTCATCTGATGTTTCTGCAACATGTTCATTTTTGTAACCAATGTCCGAAAGCTGTTATTTCTACAAATACAGGAATTAGTATTGCAGGTTGCGCCTTCTGACTTATTCTCTTGCAGAAAGTCTTATTCATAATTGTGTATTCCTTTTTCTTTTGCTCTTGCTATTCACATTCATGGCTAATAACGTCTTTTTCTGATGTTGCCTGAAGCATGGTTGTGGACAACGGTGCACCTGAAGGTGCACATGCTGGTGCTATGTCATCTGATATGGCTGTGAGTTCCTCATCAGCAGCATCAACCAACCATGCTCCTTTTACTCCATCTGAGATACCAGGAATGGACATGGATACATCAGTCCTGGATTCAGCATTTGGATCTGACATGGGGAACACAGGACCTCTGCAATTAGGGGCAGATGGGTCATCAAGGGATTCCATCCGATCCTTAGGGCAGCCCTGGAATTTCAGCCTCTCTGATCTTACAGCAGATTTGACAAGTTTAGGAGGTAATCTTCTGGCTTTGGTAGTATGTGATAATTGGAGAATAATAACTGTGTTGATTGAGGCCTCAAAGGGCTGTTTATATAGATTACAAAACTTGGGCTCCAAGACTAATAGAGATAGATTACAATTCCAAACCTTGCCGGATATACTATCCGTAGCCGACCTATACTCTAATATCCCCCCGCAGTCTCAGCATCAGGAGTAACGATGTTGAGACTGGAGCGTATGTCGGTGAAAGATGCAGTCGGGAGTCCTTTGGTGAAAATGTCAGCAAATTGAGCACTGGTAGGTACATGAAGAACACGGACCTCGCCAAGAGCCACCTTCTCTCGAACGAAGTGTATGTCAATCTCAATGTGCTTGGTGCGACGATGCTGAACTGGATTGGAAGCCATGTATACTGCAGAGACGTTGTCACAATAAACGATGGTTGCACGATCAAGTGGGCGATGAAGTTCCACTAGAAGCTGACGCAGCCACACCGCTTCAGCCACAGCATGAGCAACCGACCTATACTCAGCCTCAGCAGAAGACCTGGAAACTGTTGCCTGCCTTTTAGAACACCAAGAAACAAGATTATCACCCAAATAAACACAAAATCCGGATGTGGACCGTCGAGTATCTGGACAACCTGCCCAGTCTGCATCAGAATAAACTGTCAAGCTTGTCGGGGAAGAAGAATTAATGAGAAGACCATGATCAAGAGTTCCTTTTAAATAGCGAAGAATGCGGTGGACGTGAGCAAGATGAGGAGCACGAGGATCATGCATAAAAAGACAGGCTTGCTGAACGGAGTATGAAATGTCGGGCCGAGTGAGAGTGGCATATTGTAGGGCACCGGTGATGCTACGATACAAAGTGGGATCAGAAACAGGATCACCATCAGCCGACAATTTGGCACCAATGTCGGCCGGTGTACTAGTGGGTTGACAATCAGACATACCAGAACGAGAAAGCAAGTCTAAAAGATAGGAGCGTTGAGAGAGAAAAAGAGTAGACTTGGTGCGAGAAACAGTAATGCCAAGAAAATGATGAAGAGGACCAAGATCAGTCATGGAAAATTCATTACTAAGAGAAGAGATTATATGTTGAAGAAAAGAGTCAGAGCTAGCCGTAAGAACGATATCATCAACATAAAGCAAGAGATAGGCAGTGTGGGAAGAGGAGCGAAAAATAAATAAGGAAGAATCAGATTTGGAGGGTATGAAACCTACTGTTTGAATGAAGGCAGCAAAACGTTGAAACCATGCACGAGGAGCTTGTTTAAGACCATAAAGAGATTTGTTAAGAAGGCAAACAGAGTTGGGAGAAGAGGGATTCTCAAAACCAGATGGTTGCTGACAATAAACTGTTTCATTAAGAGTGCCGTGAAGAAAAGCATTTTTAACGTCTAGCTGATGAATGGGCCAAGAGGAGGAAACGACAAGACTAAGAACAACGCGAATAGTACTTGGTTTAACAACAGGAGAAAAGGTTTCATCAAAATCAATGCCATGTTGCTGAGAGAAACCACGACACACCCATCTGGCTTTGTAACGAGCAAGGGTGCCATCAGAATGAAATTTATGCCGAAAGACCCATTTTCCAGAAACAACATTAACACCAGGAGGTTTGGGAACAAGAGTCCAAGTGTTATTTTGCTGAAGAGCGTTAAATTCATCGCGCATAGCTGAGAGCCAAAGAGGATCAAGAAGAGCTCGTTTGTAAGAAGGAATAGGAGAAAGGGTTGCCGGGGTTGGGGTGGCTGTGAGGTTGAGGCGTTTGGTGGGTAGAAGGAATCCGCGTTTGCCGCGGGTGCACATGATGTGATCATTAGTGGGTGGTGGAATGGGTACAGCGTTGGGTGGGAGTGGTGGTTGGGATCCTGGCGGGGCCGGACTTGCCGGGGACGGGCTTGCCGGACTTGCCGGGTTGTCCGGACTTGCCGGGGACAGGCTTGCCGAACTTGCCGGGTTGTTCGGACTTGCCGGGCTTGCCGGTGACGGGCTTGCCGAACTTGCCGGGTTGTCCAGACTTGCCGAACTTGCCGGGTTGTCCGGACTTGCCGGGCTTGCCGGTGACGGGCTTGCCGGACTTGCCGGGTTGTCCGGACTTGCCGGGGACAGGCTTGCCGGGCTTGCCGGGTCCGGACCTGCCGGGACTGCCGGGCTTGCCAGGGTTGCCGGCCTTGCCGCGGGAGGGGTGGTGGTGGAAGAAATTGATGCGGGGTTAGTGACAGAATAAGGAAACGTGTTTTCATCGAATGTGACGTGGCGAGAGACAAGCACGCGACCAGAAGATGGATCGAAACAGCGATATCCTTTGTGATCGTCAGAAAGACCAAGATGAATGCAAGGTAGTGAACGTGGTTCGAGTTTGTTGGAGGCGGTAGAGGCAGTGTTCGGGAAACAAAGACAGCCAAAAACACGGAAAACAGAATAATCGGGATGGGAGAGAAAAAGAGATTGAAAAGGTGAATAAAGGGGACATGTCTTAGTTGGTCGAATATTTAGAAGTAGTGTGGCAGTGCGAAGGGCTTCGGCCCAAAAACGAGAGGGCAGAGAAGCTTGTAGTAGCAAGGTGCGAAGAATATCATTAATGGAGCGAAGAGAACGTTCAGCTTTACCGTTTTGAGGGGAGGTATAAGGACAGAAAAAGCGAAGAAGAATACCTTGAGAGAGAAAGAAGTTGCGGTTTTGGGTGTTGTCAAATTCTCGACCATTATCACATTGAATAAATCTAATTGGCAAGCCAAAGTGTGTAAGAACATATTGTCGAAAATTGAGAAAGAGGGCATGGACTTCAGATTTAGCACGGAGAGGAAAAGTCCAAATATAATGAGAATAGTCATCCAAAATCACAAGATAATATTTGTAACCAGAGACACTAGGGACGGGAGAGGTCCATAAATCACAGTGAATTAATTCAAAAGGAAAAGTACTAAGGGTAGTAGAGGTTCCAAAAGGTAATCTAACATGTTTGCCGCATTGACAGGCAGTACAAAGAGAGGGATTATGAGGAACACTAGAACTAGGAATACAAAATTCTTGAAGCAAAGACGACAAGGTGGTTTTATTGGGGTGTCCTAGACGACGATGCCACAAATCAACTGATGCAAGCATAGCACGGGGAGTGGATGTAGGCGTGCCATGAAGTGGATAGAGATCGCCCGTGCTATTGTACCGAGCGAGTACCTCCCCCGTTGCCAGATCCTTCACAGACAAACCAAAAGGATCAAAAGCCAAAATGACTTGATTGTCAATACAAAATTGGCGAACAGAAATAAGATTTTTAATGAGGGAAGGAGCAACAAGAATATTGCTGAGAAGAAAATTGGCGTAAGAGGACGAGATGTAAGAATGACCGGTGCAGGAAACAGGGATGGTGGAACCATCACCAATGGTGATTGTAGAAAAAGGAGAAGGAAAGCAAGCTGACAGCAAATTCATATTTGAAGACATATGCGAGGATGCACCAGAATCGAAAATCCAATCCGTACCTTCGTTATTGAGAGTAAAGTTGTTCATGGCGTTGATGAAGGCGGCTTGATCCCAGGCCGGCTGCTGTGGAGGAGCAGAGGGGCCAGGAGCGTGCATGGGAGCGTAGGGCAGGGTCGGCGACTGGTAGTATGCTGCCGGGGCCGGCAAGGTGCCGTAAGAGGCCGGCAAGCCCGGCAAGGCCGGCAAGGTGCCGTAAGAAGCCGGCAAGATGTAGTAGGGTGGCAGTAGTCCTGGCGTGCTGGGAGGTGGCGTAGGAGTGGCGGTGTAGACTTGCGCCGGCGGCTTGGGCCCAAGGAGTCCAGGAGAGCCGGTTGCCGGGTGGAGGCCAGGGCTCCACGTGCCCGTGTAAGCAGGCGGGGCGCCGTACGGCGAAGGGGCCGACCAGGGCATCGGCCAAGCTTGAACAAGGCCGGTCCAAGGATAGCGGAGGCTGCCATGTTGAGGGAGCCGGTGGCGATGGAGCTTGTGCAGTGCCAGCGGAGCGAGAAGCAGGGGGCCGGTAGATCGGATTCTTGCCCCGGTAGTTCGGGCTCGGGCGCCAGCCTGAGGACGGTGGAGGAGCTGCTGCCGCCGCGGTAGGAGGGGAGGGTGCGGCAGACTGGCGCGGCAGCCCAGGCGGGGCCCCGGCAAGCCCGGCCCCGGCAGGGGCGGCAGCGTGAAACACCTGCGGTGGCCGTTGCGCCTTGCGAGCTTGATTCTTCTCTTCTTGCTGGAGGAGGGAGCGAACCTCCTTGAAGGTGGGGTAGGGCTTGAGCATGGGGATGAAGGACTGCTGCTTGTCGAACTGCTCGCCGAGGCCGACGAGGAGAGCGTTGATGAGGGCGCGATCGTCGACGTGATCGCCGAGTTCACGAAGTTCGTCGCCGATCGCCTTGATGCGCTGGCAGAAAACGGTGACCGGGGCGTCTCCTTGGACGGTCGTACGGAGCTCGGTGTTGAGGGCGTTGATGCGCGCGTCGGAGTTGTCCTGGAACAGTTGCTGAAGGGACGCCCAAAGCTCGGCGGCGGTGGCGTCGTCGGAGGAGACCAGATTGAAGAGCTCCGTGGAGATGCGGGTGTAAATCCACTGGATGATGGCGAGATCATCTTTCACCCAGCGAGGATCGGCGTGCTGCGGAGGGTAGGATGGATCTATGTGGTGGCGGAGGCCGCAGCGGCCGAGGTGGATGGTGAAGAGGTGGTGCCAATGGTAGTAGTTGTGGGCGCGAAAATCTAACGAGATTGGGATGAAAGGGGAGACGTCGGCAATGGTGTCGGCTAGGGAGATCATTGGGAGTTGAGGGGGGGTTGGTTGGGTAGTTGTAGAGGAGGAAGAAGAAGGGGGGGGCACCGGCGGCGCGGAACTCGGCCATGGAGAAGAGGGGCCGAGTCGGCCGGGTTGGCGGCACGGTTGGCGGTGCGGAAAACCTAGGCGTCTGATACCATGATAATTGGAGAATAATAACTGTGTTGATTGAGGCCTCAAAGGGCTGTTTATATAGATTACAAAACTTGGACTCCAAGACTAATAGAGATAGATTACAATTCCAAACCTTGCCGGATATACTATCCGTAACCGACCTATACTCTAATAGTATGACTTTAATTGATAGTATTTCTTTTGATTACCAGATCTTTGGAAACAGTAAACTATGATCTACTCAGCATGAAAAGGTGAACATATGACCTACATTTGTTAGCTAGTTCTGTCGGCTGATTGCTGTCACGTAATGCAACATCTGTACTGACAGATTTATTTTCTGTGTCCTATTTGCATATGGTCTAAATATGTAATCACACTCTTGGTATTCCATGTTCACGTTCAGACTTGGAGGCTCTTGAGAATTACGCGGGTACCCCTTTCCTGCCCTCGGACTCGGATCTCTTGCTTGATTCCCCAGACCATGATGACATAGGCAACCATGATGACATAGGTAATTTTGCTTGTGCTGTGATTTATCTTGGCCATGAATTGCGAATTAACCATCCTATATACCTGACTTGATGATTTATTCATGTCATATTTATCTCCAGTTGAGTACTTTGCTGACGCCATCAATGGGTCTCAGTCGGACGAAGAGAAGCCATAGAGAACAGACTCAAATAGTCCCATTGAGATTTGGACCTGGCTAGAGCGTCTATCTCATGTAGTGTAATCTTGGAGCCGCGCAATACCGCGGTGATATCAGACAGGGTATTCGGCCAGAGGTGCGGTAATTGGCGCGCGTCACTAAAGAATTTTGTAGTGGTGGTCAATGCTAATTCTTTGGAATAATCAGTCTCTGGCAGCCTTCAGAGGATAAAGTTGCTGTCTACAAGGCTGAAAAGTTTAGAATTTTTTTTGTGTCGAACCTCAGGAACAAAGCAACCCCCTTTGTAATTGCCGAACAAGTGGACAGTTCATCTGGTATCGCACCGTTTCTTGTCTTCCTGGTCAGCATCATGTTCAGCCAATTTAAGGTCTCATGTACGGGACTGTTTCTTCTCTCCCTTTTTTCTTCCTGAAAATACGCCAATAGTGTACCATATTTTCGTGGAAAAGCTAACTTGCGACCATTCGCTGGGGAACATGACATTACAAAGTCTTTTCTGATAATTCTAGTTGTATTGAGGGTGACAGTTTCTTCATAACAACATGGCATTTTCTGAGAGGATGACAGTTTTGAGCCTCCATGCTAGAAATCTCACAAATCCTGTTCTGATAATTTTCTGAGAGGACTGATATGAAGGTTCTCCAAATACTGTACTAAACTGCTGACAATAACCTCATGAAAGTTCGCAAATAATCCCGACCAACTAAAACTGCCATCAAAACGTTCGCACATGCTACCCCCTTCCAGCGAAGGTCGCCACATAAGAGGGACGATGGATTCCGATGATGTTCACAGTTGTTGACGGAATTTAGGTGTGTGGTGGTGCCGACTAGTCCTTTTTTTCTTTTCTTTTTGCACTGCCCTTTTGCGGTGCTTTCCTCCTCGAAGTGTTCTTGTAATGCCTCTTTCCGATCAATGAATGTGATAGCTCTCCTACCAACATTCGAAAAAAAAGCATCTAGCATGCTAGCATCATCACCGAACTGAATCCTTACCAGTGCTGGCTTGGGAAGCAGAATCTCCTCATCAAGGGAAGCCATTGCTGATCTCCTTGTCAGCGCACCGCCACCGCCACCGCTCGCCTGAGATTCTGCCGAAGACTAAGAAGATGAACTAGGAATTGGCTGTGCCGTGTATTTCCTCCCAACCGCACTCACAGGGAATTCGACTTTACATCCAGGGCCAACGCCCATTTCTTCCAAGCCAAGTCTGACGAACAACTACAGCTAGCTTAAGTTTTTTTTTTTTTTTTGAGATAAAGTATTTTTCTCTTTGAGGGGTAACGCACAGTTTATATTGATAAAAAATCACAAGTTGTGGGATACAAAGTTGATCATGTGGTTGGCCAAGCCAAACATGATACCCAGGATCGAGAGAGTGTGTGTACTTAGCTAGACTATGGTCTATGGGCATTGGCATTACAATTGAACATGCAAGTTTAGTTTTTTTTTGAGACAAACATGCAAGGTCAGTTGGCAGCCTCTTAGGTTGACGGGGCTTCTCTCATGGGCCGGGCCGCCGGGCCATTAGTTATGGTTGATGTAGTTTTTTTTTCCTGGAAAGTGGTTGGTGTTGTTACCGTCTTGGCGCCTCCCCACTAACACTCCTCATAAAAAAAACCAACACTCATCGGAAGTCGTCAGGTTTGGCGCCTCGACAGCGAGGTTCAGTCAGTCAGGGAGCTGAGGCAAGCGCTGTAGTCCGGGTGTTGTTTTGGCCGGAGAATCGGAAAGACATGAACTGAACAGCCGGGGAACGCAGAGCGTTGAGTACAGACACGGCATCGTGAAACTGGGGATTACGTTCGTTCATCATCTCTTCACTCTTCTGACCCGGTGATCAGCGGTGAACCAGTGCGTGCCCTGCCCTGTCTCCTTGGATGGCCGTCAGAAGAGCTCGGGATGCACGGCAGAACCCAGGGCACGTCATGGTGCACCCCTTCTTTACTCCCAGGTTCCCGGGGGACGGCACTTGTCGCTTCGGTCGTGTGAGGACAAGTCAACAGTCAACTAAAAACACGATCGTCTCCATGTCAGAAAACTCGTACGTCCTGCCAACTGCCACGGTCCGTAGAGAATGCCACGTCGACCTGCCCGATCTCATAGGCGCATGCTTGTTTCCCAGTCAGCACTGACGTGACATGGACATGGCCATGGCGTGTATCAACGAACGTGATCTGTGCGCGTCTCTCGCTCTCTCTGTTCATGTCTTGGAACTGAGAGCCATCCAGCAGTCTTCTCTGTGTTTATGTACGTACACGAAACCACTCACTCAGCATACATACGCTACGTACAGGCGCTAGAGTACACGTGAATCTGGGACTGCCTGTGCCCTCGTGCGTGACGACCGATGAGGGGCACAGGGCTCGATCGATCCCCGGTCAAATCCGTAGTCAAGGTTAGGTTGGCTCCGACGTGAGAACCCAAAGACGGCCGCAGCGCTCCAAGCATAGATTAGGGGCGCGTGACGGCCGGTGTGTCCTTGGTTCCAGTCGTGCCACTTGCACGTACCCCTACGTGTGCATGCATTGACAGTTTGACACTCTGACTCGTGCCGTGTGTGACTGCAGCAGGTTGATCCAAGGGAGGGAGGGAGACAGTTTTAAGGCTGCGCCGGGAACCAAGCCTGCGTGCTTCCGGGCGCCGCACCGGGCCGGAACCAATTAAACAATTCCACACCCTACATCACATGGTGGCGGACGTGATTCACCTACCGGGTGCAACGGTTTAACCGGACGCGACGACGCCCAGCACGGCATCCCAGAAAAGGACCGTCTATTTTCTGCGCTTTCGTGCATCATGCGTGGAGCGGAACGGAAGAATCAAGAAACGGATGGAGCCAAGGAAGATTGGCCTTGGCCCTTGGGATGAACGTTCATGTACACTGGAACTGGGACTGGATAGCTTGGCCGGCCACAGCCTGTACTTCCAGCATTGGACATGCATCACACTTGGCACTTACCTCCTCTGAACCTGATCAGGATGTTTCCTACTGTTGGCATGGCAATGCTGCCTCACCCTCAACTGCTTGCCGTTATGATCGGCTGCTCAAGCCACATGCACCCGCTCTAAAACCGGCAAATTTGTTAACCTCGCAAGGCACGCAAGCTGTAGCTGTAGTAGCAGATACATTGATTGCGATCGATGTTTCAATGCAGTAAAAATAATAGTACTATGAAAAATACCCTGCGAGACTTTTAACCTGACGTGCGTGCTGCCTCTCGCGCGAGCTACCGGGGCCCTGTCAGCCGTCGGAAATCCTGGCACGAACGATCGGATTCTGCTGCCTCGAGCGCAGGGCCGATTGCATGATTCCAGCAACAGGAGGGCGCGTTCGTCGTCCTACGTGATGGTAAATTCTTGCGTGGAGAATGAAGCAACCGTATAAAAATTCAGAGCGATCGAGTTGTTGCGGAATTTTTAAAAGATTCAGCAGTGTGGTCAACTCACCCTGCCGGATTTGGCTCTTGTAAGTGTAAGCTAGCGCGCTGATTACCCGAGCACGTAGCGGCGTTGCTCGTGACTTTTGTACTACGAAATCTGTGCGCTCGTTTCAAGAGAGAAGAAGGCTTGATTACAGAGGAACTAAAGTAATACTCCTACCAGTATTGATCCAAAGCTTGGATATCGAGCATTATTTATCTGGGTACCAGTAGTACTCCGGGCGCACTCATATTTGGATATCGAGCATTATTTATGTTCAGATAGTTGGCGGTTCTTGGAGACAACGCAGATGATGATAGAGCATGGTGCTAAGGCTACTCGTGGGGAGTGATACTGCTGTATGATACCACCTTCATAATGCATAGTATCATAAACTAGTATCATATGTGGTCTTATTTATTGACATGCATGACACATAGTAGCATATAATTTAACATGATACGGTATCTACCTATGTTACTCTAACCCTCTCTCTTCTGTAATTGTCTGTCACATCAACATGTTTGCTAGTCTCAAATGTATGATACTAGCTAAGACATCCCACTATGGCCAGCCTAAATCCATCTGCCCGTCAGGAGAGAGGTTTGTCTGCCAAGAACAAGCACACAAGTACCTGATGTGAGCGGGACTCCCATGGGGGACCGCGCTTCGGTGCCTTAAGGCACCTGCCTTTATGCGCGTGACACGTGGGCCTAATAGGTGGCTGGCTCACATGTCAGGGACCCAAAGGCAGGCGCCTTTACGGCACTGAAGCTACATCCCTATGCATACTCTGTTTTGGACTAGCTTTGACTTCGTCACTTGACCAACAAAAATCTTCGGGAAGGAGCTCTTGTCTGTTCCGGAGATGAAGTTTCCGGTTGTACCCTTTCTGACAGGATTTCGTTCGGTTGAATCTGGATTCTATCCAAGTCTTTTGTTTCGCTGATAATACGATTTATCAATTGTAATGATCTCTGTCCCATGGTTTGGCTATTATTTTGAAGTGTAATCATTAAGGGCAATGTTTTGTTATCTGAATGGATTTTGGCCTTCTTGCTTTTGTGGCCCCGGTGGGCCTGGCCAAGTGAATATAGGCAAAAAAAATCATGTTTTCCACATAGTTTGCTTGTCTTCCGGTGGTGTGGTCCAGCACACACACACACACACACATTATAGACATAACATATCAATTTCAACAAGCATTAAGCATTAATAACGAAAACACATTAACAATCATAGTCACGATAAGGACATTATCAAACAAACATGGCCCTATGATTAACCACATAGAGTCAAACAAACAATCACTACTAATGAAAATACATTAATGAAATCAGCGCAAGTGCCTCCTCGTGCTTCTTGCACCCGACCACCACCTCGCTACCTAAAAGGTCGAAGGCCACCTTGAAGGTGTCGGGAGTCAGCACATTGAAGGTGACGAGGTATCCGATTTGCAGCTGGTGAGCTACGGTGAAGCCGTCCCACCCTTTATCAAAGGTGAGCCTATCGTTGACCATCCGAAGCGTGATTCTCCTGGCGAAGTCGGTGTTCGCCCTCATAACAACTTCCGATGGGACGATGTGCATGTGCTTGTTGAAGTCACAAGGGATCGGCAGACACTCCAATTTTTCTTGCATGACCTTGCAGAAGTGGCACTGGGCACTGTGTTAATAGGTTAGTCCCCAAAAAATGATATAAAATAGCATATTATTGCATATAAAGTATCCAAGATTGATAATATAATAGCATGGAACAATAAAAAATTATCGATACGTTGGAGACGTATCAGGGTGTGAGGTTACAGTAAATCTGAAGGAATGACAACTGAAAGAAGCGAATCTGTTTTAGTTTTCGTACCCCTCTGTGGAATCGTAGAATGACTTCCTACACCCAATTCCGGGATAGCCAACTATATCAACTTCATAAATCGTAATTGAATTGCATGAACTCTAACCCAAATGATGGGTGCCAAACGAGCTATTAAGTAAATGTTTATATCATTTAGAATGGACTTGCCTTAAACGTTGGTACCATTGTTTACATATATAGTGGCTTCCAGCCAACATGAATCAATGTTAACCATTTGTATAACAAACATATCACTACTTTACTCATTAAGTAGGAGGGGGTTAGTTGCCGTTTCAATCTTAAGTTCAAATACCAAAGAAGGTGATGGTACCGACGAAGGGGAGGAAGTGTTGGTCACATGATGATAATATTGAAGGGGATGAAGCGTTGAAAGTTTACATCATATTTGTTACTAAGATATTTTTTGGACCTTATGTTGAGAACTTAGTTTTCGTGGATGAGATGAAGGTTATGAAATACCTATGTTATCGGTGGATGATAATGTTATTTTAGAGGCTGAACTTTCGGAGCATGAGGTAAAAAACTGGGGAATTCTGATTGAGCATAATTAGCCCTTTTGTTTAGATGGTTTTCCCACTATATTCCACCATAATTTTTGGGAGGTTATTAATGGCAATCTTCTCGCACATTTTTCGGATTTCCACAAAGTTGCCTTTCCTATGAGACTACTCATGGGTTACACACTAAGAAGATGGGTGTGGTTATTTTCAAAATTGACTTCGAGGAAGCCTATGATAAGGTGTGATGATCTGTTTTGGAGCACGACATGCGGATGCAGGTTTATTCCTAATTTGAATGGCCTACTCAGCAACTTTTTCAAACAGGGCAGCGCTGCCATTAAGTTAAATGAGCCAATAAGGATGGGTTGTTTCGTGTTGTGATTCACCACCCAGTAGGTCAAAAAATACATTGTTTACAATAAATGCTGACACAACTCTTTTATGGATCATGGTTTGGCCATAGAAGCTAATGTGGAATTAATTATAAGAGTGTTCAAACAATTATCTAGGTTAACAATTAATTTCCACAAAATGGAGCTATATTAATCCTGGAAGGGGTTCACAAGAAGCTATATTTTAATGATCCTAGCTTCTTTTAGCAGTAGGATTACCATAAGAGCTATACCATTTAACACAATGAGAATTTTTTACGTACTCCTAAGCACCAAGGTGGCCTAGGTATTCAATATTTATATATCAAAATGAAGTGTCTATTAAGTAAACGATTTTTTAAACAATAACCTGGTGTGGAGTTTTGATACGGGGCAAACCCGTGGGTGTTGATCTTTCACGAATTGAAGGGGGATTCCACGAAGAACACGGGGAAGAACGAGGAGAAATCACAAGAGAAAACACTCAAGAACAAGTCCAATCACACACCCACTAGACTCACATCCACATAAGATCCACAAAGGTACAAGAACAACAAAGAGAAAGAGGATACATGGTAGATTTCATCCCAAATCCCAAAGGGAGATGAGGCCTTGGAATCCTGGAGGATCTTCCCTAGATAGGGGCCTTGACATCCATAGGATCTTCTCACACGTGGAGGTATGCAAATCCAAAGGAGAAGGATATGGAAGGAGCAATGTTCAACTAATCTATGAGCTAAACCATTGCTAACCCTAAAAAGAGGGGGAGGGGTCCTTTATATAGTGCTAGGCGAGATGGGGGGGTGAGAGAAGGGATACATGGGCCTTTGGCCCGCGGCTGTCTGCACAGGGGCCGGATGTCCGGGCTGAGGGCCGGATGTCCGGGGCTTCATGGGGGTGCCAGATGTCCGGGCCAGGGGCCAGATGTACGGGGCTTCGGTGGATGGCCAGATGTCCAGGCTAGTCGTGGTCAGGGAGCCTTGGTACTCGCATCTTCTGGCCGGAATTCCGGGGCCTGATGTCAGATTTCCGGGCCGGGGCCGGATGTCCGGGCCCTGTAGCTTCGGCTGCTGGGCCTTGACGCTGGTAGGGGTCCAGGGGTCGGATGCCCGGGCCAAGGGCCGGATGTCCGGGGCCTGGAAGGTCTTGTTACCTTCTTTTGGCGCTCTTCTTCATCCGTCTTCGCGCTCGTCTTCACGATGGCTTGTCCTTCACTCCGAGCGCCTTCGTGATCGTCTTCTTGGCACCTAAGAATGCAAAGGGTTTCCGCTTGAAGTAGCATCCATGTCTCAAGTGAATTGAAAGGAGAAGCATTAAGGAGCGCGTTCACCTTATGTCCAATGGCACTTGGGGCTTGGGGAGTAGTCGGAATGTACATGGGGATGACCGTAGGATGCTCCGCATCAAGTTTGGTAATGGCCCTTGCAAAACAAGTACTTGGGCCCAAAACCACTAACGTCAATTAAAGACAAGCTAAATGATCCATATTTCAATTAGGGCCTCAACTGGAGGATGTGTTCATTTATTTTGGTTCGTTTCATATAGGGGATGACAAATCAATGAGAATCTTTCATAGGACAGTGGATAGGGGAAATGCCGCTTTTGACTAGGTACCCACGGGAATTTATTAATGATTGTTATGAGATGTCATGATAATCATTGTTATTTTGAGTGGAAACCCTAGAGGTTGTCTTCGCTAGCCTCTCGGTAGTCATAATTTATGAGACTGAAATGAAATCATCCTCAAGATTGCACATGCGTAACTAACTTAGAGGAGGAGTTAATTAAGTGGGACCTACATACGAGAGGATTTAATTTCTTGTTGGTATCGCGACGGCTCATGAGCCTTGTTCAACGGGGCACGCCTGGGTATAACGACACCTCACCTCCCAAGTCCCGATTAAATCTCTTCCATTCTTCTTTCAAGATATTCCTTTGTATCGAAGTCCTCTATTTCCGTGGTGGTATGTCATATAAAACCGCATATGCGCTTCTCGATGTCATATCTGGTCGTTATGCCTCCGGTCATATTCGCTGTCGTTTTTTCCTTCCGAAGATTATTCCTCTTGTCTCCTTGGGGGAAGGGGACATGTGAACTTGTCATGCATTTGGGAGCGATGGATCATGCAACATCTTTGTCATGTACAATTAATGTACATTCATGGGCCTCCTTTTCTCTTCTTTTGTGCTGGGATGTCTAATCTTGTCATGTTTCTCGTGTGCTTAAACATTGCAAGGTTATCACAATGTTGGCCATTCTCTTGCATGCTACAACTGCATTTTACCGCGTCTTTCTCGGTGTGATTCTTTTGGGTACTTTCCTGCTAGAGTGGCTCAGCCCTCGAGAAGTTCCACCAAGATCATTTTCTCCTGGATCTCATCTTTGGCCACTGCATCCTTAGTGAAGGAACAACTAGTTATATGAAGGTTGTGACATTGGTAAGAACTGCACCATACCTTGGTCGTTCTTTCCTTCTCCTTGCTGGCTATTTAATCTTGTCACATTGCCATATTTGGCCCGTATGGAATATACATATGTGTTGGTGCAATAATTTTCCTCCTTGTGTTTTGGAGATTGTTATCATAAACAGTGTGGGACTAATGCGTTTGCTAGTGCACACAGAGTGATAAGTCCCATAAGTCATGTGGAGTTTGGAACAAACTCCGAATATAATCTCCTACGAGGCAGCGAGGATTATCACTGAAGATTATGACTGTCGAAAGTGACCCACCAAAATTGGTGATGCAAAGCAATCCGTTCAGTGACTGTCCGAAGAAATTGACTGCAGCCTAGAAGTTGAAGACAAAGTGAAGACGTAGTATTTGTTTCGTTCTTCTTCTTTCTCTTTCTTGAGTCATAGGACCATTGTACAATTAAGAGGGTATAGTGTTTGAAACTTACAGTTATCTGATGCTAAACCAAATCATATGTGAGTTGAGAGAAATCTCTTTGTGTTCCGAATAAATACTTGCCAGCAAGAGATGCAATTCTTCTTCACTGCGAGAGATTTGATTCGGACCGAGGAGTTAGCATTACTTGGTCTGCAAGTAATGTTACTATTGTGCTAAACAATCCGACCGTTAGATACGTGTCAGTTGGACATTGGTTGAGTGGTCATGTCCAAAATGGTCTTTTTCCATCAGAAAGACCGCGTCTATAAATAGCTCACCCGTTCCAATGTGCATCGTTGGCTGCTCCGTGCAATTCCGAGAAGATTGTGTGATCACCCCTCCGAGTGATTTGAGTTTAAGATCCACCGAGAGAAAACACAAGAGCAGAAAATTAGATAGCGGTGTAGCATCACTCGAATCTAAGTCCAGTATGCTCCACCTATTACTCTTGAGAGCTGCAAACTCCGTGGATGATTACGTGTCAAATTCTGCAGCAACCAAGAGTAATTCTAGTTCACGAAGAAGTCTGTGAAGGTTTGGAGATCACCTCAAGTATCTACCACGAGTAATCGACACTGGTTGATGAATTAGTCATCGAGGAGAATAGGACGAAGAGAGTTTATATTATGTGTTTAATCACAAGTCCCTCCAACTAGATGTAGTACTTTTGCAGAAGGGTGAACCAGTCTACCAAATCCTTCGTCGCCATCGAAAACCACTGGTCACTCTTTCACCCTATTTGCATTCAATATCTGTTGTGAATTATGTTCCGATCATGTGGTTGATTCTTGATGCCTGCTTGAGTTCTTATTATACTATTATTATTCTCACTATGTTCACTATGTATTATCATTCCGTTGTTGGTTTCTGAGAGATTTGAAGTTTCCGAAAGAAATTTTAAATCTCCCGTTCACCCCGTCTGGTAGACACACTTCGTTCCTACAATATGTCATTGACCATATCCTTTCTCATCAGCTTTAAGATATCTCTTGTTGCTCGGTGTCGATCATGTCTTACTTGTATAACTAATGAATTTAGGATCTCATATTCTTCCCCTTTTGGGGCATGTTTGTTGGCATGGATTTTTGATACATGACGAATAATGGGGCATCTGCCTAACCCTATCAAACCTCTCTGCAACTACTTCTCTCTGTTCTCAGCAGCCCGTTTTTTGGGGTAATTTTTGACGTACCATCCTGTGTGCATCCCCTACACCATCATGTGTGCATCCTTGTAGGGGCACATATGGTATTTTAGTTACACCCCTAAAACCATTGGTGAATTTTTGAAAAGGGCATCCTGATTTTTCTCGGCAACCAGCATCAACCAGGATGTCTTACCTTCTCGAACTCTTGAAACCTTCTCTTTGGGTTTGAGTTTCTATCAAATGGTAGGCATGGGGGGTGCTTATTTGCCGGGCAAGCCCTTGTGGTATTCTTTGGTTTTTCATCGTTTGTCATAGTTCTTGATGATTCATCATCTGATGAGGAAGATGAAAACAAAGATATATATCCCACAAAGTTACCGTAATTCGTATGAAATCCACATGTGATAACGATGCATGTAGAGAGAACAACCAATTGCCAGAAGAACCTTCATTAGTACTCATCAAATGCTCAACCAATTCTTTGTTAGCTAGTGGTCAGATGCATCGAGACATCAACCATTCCAAAAGGGAGTGACTCCTCGAATCCTCCATCCCACAAAGCTTAAGGCCGCAATTTGGAGTACGAGACATATTTAAACATTGTAGCACATCATCGTAGGTAATTATTGTTGAGCTAGACACCAAATAAATACTTTAAGCTTTGAAGGAACTTGAGTTTTCCAAAGTTGTACCCAATCCTTAGAGAGACGACCATTATTGGATGATCCTACTGACTCCTCCAACCAATTACCCTTATTGGATTTAGTTTGAAACAACATTTTGTAGGCTGACCAAACAGTAACCACACTTTTTTCCTTTGCTCCAAGACCAAAATTTTGAGATACATCATTGCAAAGCGATACAACCAACATAGCACTGGCATCAGTTGGCAGAAACATATTTTGTACCAACTTCTCCCTCCAACATGCAGATGTCTCATCACGGACAAGTCGAGGACCATCAACAGGTGGAGTAGTGATAAGCCGCACAGAGCTCTCCGACGGAAGCTAGTTGTGCCGCCAAATGTTAGTGCTTGCACTATCTCCTATCCTCCTAATAGGGTTCTATGCTAGAACATCTCAACACTCGAGAATTGATCTCCATACTTGCGATGGCTATTTTACCAAATTTGCATCAAGAATTTTGGTATGCGGGAATGATACGTCCATTTTGCATCATGATTTCCTATTGATATTTATATTGTTTTTGGTCATTATTCCACTTTATGATACAATTCTAATGCATTTTATCTCTTAATTTGCAAGATTTAAAAGGAGGGAAATTGCGAGAAACTGGAATTCTGAACCTTAAGGCCATGGAAAAGTCTGGAGATTTTCTGGACCCCGAAACTTCACGGAGATTTTTATGGAATATATAAGAATTATTGGAGCAAATAAACACCGTAGGGGGCCCACCTATTGCCCCCAAAGCAACAGGGAACACCCATCCCCTAGGGCGCGCCCTGATGCCTTGGGAGGCCCATAGACAGCCTCCGGTGCCCCTGTTCTGCTATATGAAGGGTTTTGACCTAGAAAAAAAATCAAGAGGATACTTTCGGGACTAAGCGCCACCGTCTTGAGGCGGAAACCTGGGCAGGAGCCCTTTTGCTCTCCGACAGAGCGATTCTGTTGGGGAAACTTCCCCCCGGGAGGGGGAAATCGAAGCCATCGTCATCACCAACGCTTCCTCCTTTGTGGGAGGACCAATCTTCATCAACATATTCACCAGCACCATCTCATCTCAAACCCTAGTTCATCTCTTGTATTCATTTATTTATTTTAATTGAATCAACCAATATTTTCTGAATCTCAAAACCTCATATTGGTACCTGTGGGTTGCTAGTAGTGTTGATTACATTTTGTAGTTGATGCTTGTTGGTTTATTTGGTGGAAGATAATATGTTCAGATCCTTTATCATATTCATTACACCTCTGATCTTGATTATAACATGATGATTATTTGTGAGTGGTTACTTTTGTTCTCGAGGACATGGGAGAAGTCTTGTTATAAGTAATCATGTGAAGCTGGTATTCGTTCGGTATTTTGATGATATGTATGTTGTTGCTTCCTTTAGTGGTGTCATGTGAACGTCGACTACATGACACTTCATCATAGTTGGGCCTAAGGGAAGGCATTGTGGAGTAATAACTAGATGATAGGTTGCTAGAGTGACATAAGCTTAAACCCTACTTTAAGCGTTATTTCGTAAGGGGCTGATTTGGATCCACATGTTTCTTGCTATGGTTAGATTTATCTTAATTCTTCTTTCGTAGTTGCGGATGCTTTCGAGAGGGGGTAATCATAAGTGGGTTTCTTGTGCAAGTAAGAACAACACCCAAACACCGGTCCACCCACATATCAAATTATCAAAGTAACGAACGCGAATCAACTCAACATGATGAATGTGACTAGACGGAAATTCCCATGTGTCCTCGAGAGCACTTTGCTTTTATATAAGAGAACTTTCAAGCTTGTCCTTTGCTATAAAAAGGATCGGGCCACCTTGCTGCACGCTTGCTACTGTTGTTACTTATTACTTGTTACTTGTTATGAATTATCTTGCTACAAAACTATCTATCACTGTTACTTACATCACCTGGAGAGAATACCTTGCTGAAAACTGCTTGTCATTTCCTTCTGCTCCTTGTTGGGTTCGACACTATTACTTATCGGAAGGACTACGATTGATCCCCTATACTTGTGGGTCAGCAAGACTCTTTTCTAGCGCCATTGCCGGGGAGTGAAACGCCTTTGGTAAGGAAACATTTTTGGTACGTGCTGAAATTTACTGTTGCTTGTTACTATGGATGATAATCCTTTGAGAGGGTTGTTCGGGGTATCTTCACCTCGAATGGAAGTGGAAAAGGCCGCTCCTCAACCTACTGAACCTACTGAAAATATTTACTATAAAATTCCTTCGGGTATGTTAGAGAAACTGCTAGCTAATTCTTATGCAGGAGATGGAACAACTCATCCTGATTTGCACTTGATCTATATAGATGAAATCTGTGGATTTATTAAGCTTGCTTGTTTATCCGAAGATGGAGTTAAGAAGAAGGTATTCCCTTTATCTTTGGAGGGAAAGGCGTTGATTTGGTAGAGGCTGTTGGATGATGCTGGAACATGGGACGGGAACCGATTGAAGCTGGAATTTCACCAGTAGTTTTATCCTATGCATCTAGTTCATCATGATCAAAATTATATATATAATTTTTGGCCTCGTGAAGGAGAAAGTATCGCTCAAGCTTGGGGGCGGCTTAAGTCTATGAGGCACACATGCCCCAATCATGAGCTCTCAAGAGAAATAATTATACAAAACTTTTATGCTCGACTTTCTCATGATGATCAATTGATGCTTGATTCTTCTTCTACTGGTTCCTTTATGAAGAAAACTATTGAATTCAAATGGGATTTTGTGGAAAGAATTAAACATAAGTTTGAATATTGGAAACTCGACAAAGGTAAAGAGTCAGGTATAAAACTTAAGTTTGATTGTGTTAAATCTTTTATGGAAACTGATACTTTTCATAAGTTTAGCGCTAAATATGGACTTGACTCTAAGATATTAGCTTCCTTTTGTGAATCTTTTGCTGCTCATGTTGATCTATGATACGTCTCCAACGTATTTATAATTTTTGATTGTTCCATGCTGATATATTATCATTCTAGGATACCTTTTGGGTCATTATTTACCAATTTATAATATTTTTGAGCACTAACCTATTGACCCCGTGCCCAGTGTCAGTTGCTATTTTCTATGTGTTTTTGCTTTTCAGGTTTACTATACCAAATGAAGTTCAATTGCCACGAAACTTTTTGATGGTTTTTTCTGGACTATATGAAGACCTAGAAGCTTCGGAAGGAAGCCAGGAGGTGCACGGGGGCCGCACCACATATCAGGGCGCGCCCTGGGGGGGCACCCTGATATGAGGTGGCCCCCTCGGGCGCCTCCCGACGTCCCTCTTTGGCCTATAAATTCTATGAAATACTAAAAACCCTGGAAGCAGTCCCGAAACCCTTTTTTGGCACCGCAAGTCTCTGTTTTCAGTTCTGGCACCCTGCCGGAGGGGGGATCGATCATGGAGGGCCTCTTCATCAACCTCGCTGCCCTCATGATGATGTGTGAGTAGTTCACCACAGACCTATGGGTCCATAGCTAGTACCTAGATGGCAATCTCTCCCTCTTATGATCTTCAATACAATGGTCATCGCATCTTCGCTTTGATCTATCCGATGTAATCCTATTGTGCGGTGTGTTTGTTGGGATCCGATGAATTGTGCGTTTATGTTCAGATTATTCATGAAAAGTATCTGAGATGCCTATGAATTATATTATCTATTAAATGCATGATCATGATAGCTTCGTAATGCTCTCCGATCTATAGATATGCTTTGGCCAAGTAGATTGATATTTCATCGGTGGGAGTGGTGCGTTGTGGTAGGTTCAACCTGGCGAGTTTCTATATCCCAGTGACAAAGTAGGGGACAAGATGCGTCTTTGTGTTGTTACTACTAAGGATAAAATGATGGGGTTCATTCATATTGTTTGAGTTTACTTTGTCTACATCATGTCATTGTTCTCCAAGCATTACTCTGTTTTACTAAATACTCTAGATGCATGCTAGATAGCGGTCGATGAGTGGAGTAATGGTAATAGGTGCAGGCAGGAGTCGTCCTATTTCCTTATGGACGTGATGCCTATATATACATGATCACTGCCGTGAAAATCGCATAACTATCCGCTTTTCTATCAATTGCCCAACAGTAATTTGTTTACCCACCGTATGCTGCCTACATGAGAGATGCCACTAGAGAACACTATGGCCCCCAGGTCTATTCACTTATATATTTGCAAACGCTATTATTACCTTGCTGCCTTTATTTACTTTTTATTTACTTTTTATTTATTTTTCTTTTATCAACAATTATCTACACAACTCATTTGCTTGCAAATAACGAGATCATGGGGATTGACAACCCTCTTGCCCGCGTTGGGTGCAAGTCATTTGTTCATTTGTGTGCAGCCGCTGAAGACGGTTGAGGATTGATATTCCTATTGGTTCGATAAACCTTGGTTTCATAACTGAGGGAAATACTTATCCGCTTTGTGCTGAATTACTCGTTCCTCTTCACGGAAAACCCAACGCAGATCACAAGTATTAGGAAGGATTTCTGGCGCCGTTGCCGGGGAATATCATCATCAACTACCAAGTAACTTCACACAAATTTTAATTCACTTGTTCTTCTTTTTATTTGCTGTTATATTTGGCTTGTCACATAAAAATAAAAAATACAAAAATATTTATTTTTGCTTGTTACTAGTTTGCTCCTTTGCTTGCTTGGAGTTGCTACTATGTCTGACTTTGAACTTTGTGGTGTTTCCGCCGCTAGTGCGGAAGCCCTTGAGCATCCAACTTCACCTTGTGCTAGAAATGCTAAAAGAAATTTTGATGAAGTTGCTAAGGAAAAACTTGATAATCTTGCGAATGATGATCCTTCTAATAGTGAACCCACTATGCAAACAAAGAAACTCCGTATAGGTAGTGGAAACATTATTGGCAATAGTGTTATTCAAGATTTTTTCACTTGTGCGGAATAATTACCATTGATGGGTGGTTCCATTGTTACTAGAACTACAAGCTATGCGGATGCCATATCTATGCTTATTGCACAATTGGAAAGACAATTTGTCCAAATGCATCCTTTCATACAATGGTTGTTTCTAAAATTCTCCAATATTCAGGAAGCTCCTACTAAACGTCTAGCCACTATATTTCTTGCTCAAGATTTTGACAATATTATACAAGAGGCTATAGATATATTTGCTTATTATAGGATTAATTATGAATGCCCACCAATAGAAGGAAGTCTTTATGAGTTGGAAGGGGTAAGAAAACTAAGATCAACGGATTATGTTGCTTATGATGAAAACCTTAGAAAGAAGGTTCCACCTAATGTCCTAGTTGATAAAATCTCTGAACATAATGATCAATTTGCTATACCAAAACTTGGAATGGTTTATGAGCTTGAGAAAGAATTAAGAAAATACCTTCATCAAAATCTTTACAATGAGGAAATAGTTATCACTTATGAGAAACCTAAAGAAGAGCCTCCTATTCCTCGTGAAATATATCTCTCAGATACTTGTGTTGTGAAGTTTACTCCCTTCAATTATTTTTGCTTACCTATTAGAAAAATTTCTGCTGAAAGAAAGGAATATGATTATGGCATGACGGATCGTATCCGTGGATATTACAATACTTGAATATGCATTATGCCTAGCTAGGGGCATAAAACGATAGCGCTTGTTGGGAGGCAACCCAATAGTTATCATTAAGTTTTTGCTTAGAACTTTCTATTTATTTTTAATAGCATGATTATTTCCTCTCTAATGATTATATTTTTTGTGTTTAAATTAGTGTTTGTGCCAAGTAAAGCCTTTGGGATGACTCACAAGATGAGTAGAATCGATGCTGAGAAAAAACAGAAACTTTGACTCCAGTACAGGAATTTTAATTTTTTGCTGGAGAGTGATAATGATCTGAAATTTTCACACAGTATTTCTATACAAAATTTCGAGGTTTTCCTAATGTTTCAGAATTTTTAGATTTACATAAGTATAGGGTCTCTACAGATTTCTACAGACTGTTCTGTTTTAGACAGATTCTGTTTTTGCTTGCATAGTTGCTTATTTTGATTAAACTATGGATTGTATCGGGTGGTATAAGCCATGGAGAAGTTATAATACAGTACATATTATGCATTTATGAAATTTGAATCAAGTTACAACAGTACTTAAAGTATGCAATATGTTTCTTATACTAACGGATCTCACGAGGTTTTGTTGAGTTTTGTGTGATTGAAGTTTTCAAGTTTTGGGTGTTATGTTGATGGACAAAGGAATAAGGAGTAGCAAGAGCCTAAGCTTGGGGATGCCCAAGGCACCCCAAGGTAATATTTTAAAGGATACTCAAGTGTCTAAGCTTGGGGATGCCCCGGAAGGCATCCCCTCTTTCGTCTCAAATCCATCGGTATGTCACTTGAAGCTATATTTTTATTCGTCACATGATATGAGTTTTGCTTGGAGCGTCATTTGATTTAATTTGATTTTACTTTCAGTTTGCCACAATCATTGTTTGCTGGACACACCTATTTAAGAGAGACACACCTTCATCATAATTTGTTAGAACACTCTATGTGTTTCACTTATATGTTTTGAGCTTAGAAGTTGCTCTAGTACTTCACTTATATCTTTTTGAGCACGGTGGCGTGTAGATTTTAAAGAAATGATTTCACTCTCGTTCTTCACTTATATTTGTTTGAGAGTTAATAAATAGTGATGGTAATTTGCATGGGTCATACAGACTAGTCCAAAAATATTAGGTATTCAAAGAGTGATAATCAAAACCATCATGTAGCACATATACATAAATTGTGGGTTAATGATATTGATGTACTAATATGAAATAGGTGTGAGTTCATAATTGTTAAACCATAGAAGTGTCGATATTAAGAGGGGTTGACCTTTTTGTTCATCTAAAAATTAAAGAGGCATGGTGATGATGTGTGAGCATTTCTATTCCTCGTTGAAATCCAAGTGTTGTTTCGGGTCGGAAGCGCGCGATAACTCCTACCAACCTTTTCCCTCGGGGCATGCGATTAGTACTTTGATCTATGAAAAACTAATAAAACTTTGCAATAAGTATATGAGTTCTTTATGAGTAATGTGAAACCATGGACATACACAATCTCACCTTTTCATAATTTGCTAGCCTCTTCGGTACCGTGCATAGCCCGTTCTCACCTCGAGGATCGGTGCAACTTTCGCCGGTGCATCCAAACCCCATGACATGATACGCTCTGTTGCACATAAGCCTTATTATATCTTCCTCAAAACAGCCACCATACCTACCTATCATGGCATTTCCTTAGCCATTCCGAGATATATTGCCATGCAAATTCCGTCGTCACTTCACATGATTAGTTTGTTCATCGTCATATTGCTTTGCATGATCATATAGAGCTGACATAGTATTTGTGGCAAAGCCACCTTCATAATGTTTTTGATACATGTCACGCTAGATCATTGCACATCCTGGTACACTGCCAGAGGCATTCATACAGAGTCATATCTTCATATCAGTTCTCCATGTTGAGTTGTAAGTAAATAAAAGTGTGATGATCACCATTATTAGAGCATTGTCCCAGTGAGGAAAGAATGATGGAGACGATGATTCTCCCATAAGTCGAGATGAGACTCCGTACAAAAATAAAGATGGGGGAGGCCAAGTGAGCCCACCATCCATTCAAAAAAAGAGAGAAAATGAGAGAAGGGACCTTTACCACACTTGTGCCTCAAAGTGGCACCATGTTCCTCATGTAGAGAGTCTCATGATATATCACCTTCATATGCTAGTGGGAGTTACCTATTCATTATTACAAACTTGGCTTGCATATTCCTATGACGGGCTTCCTCAAATGCCCGAGGTCTTCATGAGCAAGCAAGTTGGATGCTGATACGTCTCCAACGTATCTATAATTTTTGCTTGTTCCATGATGTTATATTATCATTCTTGGATGTTTTAAAATCATTTTATAACAACTTTATATCATTTTTTGGGACTAACCTATTGACATAGTGCCAAAGTGCCAGTTGCTGTTTTTGCTTGTTTTTTACTTCGTAGAAAATCAATACCAAACGGAGTCCAATCGCGATGAAACCTTTTGGAGATTTTTTCTGGACCAGAAGACACCCAGTGGGCCGAAGAAGAGCCAGGAAGGTGGGCAGTGGAGAGCACAACCCACCAGGGCGCGCCAGGGGCCCCCCGGCGCGCCCTGATGGGTTGTGCCCTCCAGGGGGCCCCTCTGCACCGCCTTTGATGCCTATAAATTCCCAAATATTCGGAAAACCCTAGGGGAGTCGACGAAACACAATTCCAGCCGCCGCAAGTTCCAGAACCGCGAGATCCAATCTAAACACCATCATGGAGGGGTTCATCTTCCTCATAGGTGCCTCTGCGATGATGCGTGAGTAGTCCACCATAGACCTACGGGTCCGTAGGCAGTAGCTAGATGGCTTCTTCTCTCTCTCTTATGATTATCAATACAATGGTCTCTTGGAGATCTATTTGATGTAAACTTTTGCGGTGTGTTTGTTGGGATCTGATGAATTTTGAGTTCATGATAATTTTCTATCCATGAATATTATTTGAGTCTTCTTTGATCTCTTATATGCATGATTGCTTATAGCATCGTATTTCTTCTTCGAATCTTTGGTTTAGTTAGGCCGACTAGATCGATTTTTCTTGCCATGGGAAGAGGTGCTTTGTGATGGGTTTGATCTTGCGGTGTTCTTTCCCAGTGACAGAAGGGGCAGCAAGACACGCATGTATCGTTGCTATTAAGGATAACAAGATGGGGTCTATTCCTACATGAATAGATCTTGTCTACATCATGTCATCGTTCTTATTGCATTACTCCGTTTTTCCATGAACTTAATACACTAGATGCATGCTGGATAGCGGTCGATGTGTGGAGTAATAGAGGTAGATGCAGGCAGGAGTCGGTCTATCTATCTTGGACGTGATGCGTATATAATGATCATCGCCTTGGATATCGTCATGACTATTCGATTTTCTATCAATTGCCCAACAGTAATTTGTTCACCCACCGTGCGCTATACTCATGAGAGAAGTCACTAGTGAACCCTATGGCCCCCGGGACTACTTTTCCATCACATTGCTTTCCGATCTACGTTTTTGCAATATTTGTTTTCAGATCTACAAAACCAAAAACCCAATAATATATTGCTGCATATTTACTCTTTTTATTTGTGTTCTTGAGAGATCTATCTCTCCTATCTATCACTACCTAATCTATCTTATTACCGTAGAGAGATTGACAACCTCTCTTTCGCGTCGAGTTGCAAGTATTTGTTGTTTGTGTGCAGGTGCTGCTTATTGGGTGGTGGTGATCCTCCTACTGGTTCGATAATCTTGGTTTCATAACCGACGGAAATACTTACCGTCGCTGTGCTGCATCATCCCTTCCTCTTTGGGGAAATACCGACGCAGTCTCAAGCCACGTCAAAGGAATTTCTGGCGCCGTTGCCGGGGAGGAAGCGGTCTCTTCTACGTGCCTATCGTAGGCGCTGAGGGGACTCCACCATCATCTACCAGGTTCCTAATCACAAATCTCATCTCATTGCAATTAAATTATTTGCCATTTGCCTCTCGTTTTCCTCTCCCCCACTTCACCAATTTGCCGTTTTATTCGCCCTCTTTTTCGTTTGCCTTTTTCTTGCCGGATCTCTTCCTTGCTTGCAATATTGTTTGTGTAGTCACGATGACTCAAGAGAACACCAAGTTGTGTGATTTTTCCAATACTAATAAGAATGATTTTATTAGTACGCCTATTGCTCCTCCCGCCACTAGTGCGGAGTCTTGTGATATTAATGCCGCTTTGTTGAATCTTGTCATGAAAGATCAATTTGCCGGTAATCCTAATGAGGATGCCGCGTCCCATCTAAACACGTTCGTAGAATTGTGTGATATGCAAAATAAAAAAGATGTGGACAATGGTATTGTGAAGCTGAAACTATTTCCTTTTTCCTTGCGGGATCGTGCAAAAAATTGGTTTTCCTCTTTGCCTCGCAATAGTACCGATTCTTGGAATAAGTGCAAGGATGCTTTTATTACTAAGTATTTTCCGCCCGCGAAAATTATTTCCCTTAGGATGCAAATCATGAATATTAAGCAACTTGAGCATGAGCATGTTGCACAATCTTGGGAAAGAATGAAGTTGATGCTAAGAAATTATCCTACTCATGGTTTAAATCTTTGGATGATCATACAAATTTTTTATGCGGGATTGAATTTTTTCTCTAGAAATCTTTTAGATTCCGCCGTGGGTGGTACTTTTATGGAGATTACTTTGGGTGAAGCTACTAAATTGCTAGATAATATCATGGCTAATTATTCTCAATGGCATACCGAAAGAGCACCTACTAGTAAAAAAGTTAATTCGGTAGAGGAAATTAGCACTTTGAGTGATAAAGTTGATGCTTTGATGAAATTTGTTGCTAGTAAAAATGCTCCTATTGATCTTAATGATGTGCCTTTGTCTACTTTGATTGAGAAAAATAGTGATTCCGTAGATGTGAATTTTGTCTCTCGAAACAATTTCAATAACAATGCTTATAGAGGTAATTTTAATCCTAGGCCTTTTCCTGGAAATTCCTCTAATAGTTATGGTAATTCCTATGGTAATTCTTCTTACAATAATAATAGGAACCTCTCTGATCTTGAGAGTAATATTATAGAATTTATCAATGCGCAAAAGGCTTTCAATACTACGACAGAAGAAAAGTTGAATAAGATTGATGATATGTCTAGAAGCATTGATAGAATTTCTCATGATGTTGAAAATCTCAAGTTGAAAGCTTTTGTGACTAAGATTTATGAATCTATTAAAGCTTTATATTTCTCTATGGATGAAAGTAAGAAAAGAACCGCTATGCTTAGAGCTAAAAGAGAAATCTTAGAAAAATCGTTTTCTAGTGATTGCCTTCATAAAAAAGACGAAGATCTTAAAGTGATTGGTGTTTCTTCTATTGATTCCTTGTTTAGTAATATTAAAATTGATAATGAAGGGACTGAAGTAGATTCAACTTTGGCTAGAAGGCGTCCCAATAATTTGGAGGGTGAAAATCTTGATGAAATTTTTGATAAAAGTGGGTTTGAAGAGGTCAAAACTTTAACTAGTGATGTGCCCACTATCTTGGATTGCAAAGACTTTAATTATGATAGTTGTTCTTTGATTGAATGTATTTATTTGCTGCAATCCATGTTGAATTCACCCCATGCTTATGAGCAAAATAAAGCTTTTATTAAACATATCGTTGATGCCATGATGAAATCTTTTGAAGAAAAGTTGGAGTTGGAGATTTCTATTCCTAGAAAATTACATGATGAGTGGGAACCTACCATTAAGGTCAAGATTAAAAATTATGAATGCTTTGCTTTGTGTGATTTGGGTGCTAGTATTTCCACGATTCTGAAATCTCTATGTGATGTGCTTGTTCTTACCAATATAGAAGAATGTTCTCTTAATTTGCACTTGGCGGATTCTACTATTAAAAAGCCTTTGGGAAGAATTAATGATGTTATTATTCTTGCAAATAGGAACTATGTGCCTATTGATTTTATTGTGCTTGATATTGATTGCAATCCGTCTTGTCCCATTATACTTGGTAGACCGTTTTTACGCACTATAGGTGTCGTGATTAATATGAAAGAAGGCAATATTCGTTTTCAATTTCCCTTGAGAAAGGATATGGAACACTTCCCTAGAACAAGAATTAATCCACCATATGAATCAATCATGAGGGCATCCTATGGATCCAAAACCAAAGACGACAATACTTGAATATATGTGTTATGCCTAGCTAGGGGCGTAAAACGATAGCGCTTGTTGGGAGGCAACCCAATGAATAAATAAATTTTTGCTTTTTACTTTCTGTTTTTAAGTTTTCACACAATTATGCCTCTGTTATGATTGTGTTTTTTTGTTTATTTAGTGTTTGTGCCAAGTAAAGCCTTTAGGATGATTCATAGGATGAGTAGAAGCGATGCTGAATCTGAAACAGAAACTTTGCGTCCAGTATATGAATTTTCAATTTTTTCTGGAATGTGATATTGAGATGAAATTTTAACACAGTGTTGCTATACAAATTCCTTACGTTTTCCTAAATTTTCAAAAATTTTAGAGTTAAAAAAGTATGGGTAGAGTACAGATTACTACAGACTGTTCTGTTTAAGACAGATTCTGTTTTCGTTGCATTGTGTGCTTGTTTTGATGAATCTATGGGTTATATTGAAGGGTATGAGGCATGGTAAAGTTAAAATACAGTAGGTATAATGCAATAATAAAATATGGATGGATTTGCAACAATACCTAAAGTAGTGATTTGCTTTATTATACTAACGGATATCACGAAGATTTTGTTGAGTTTTGTGTGATTGAAGTTTTCAAGTTTTGGGTGAGATCACGATGGATGAAGTAATAAGGAGTTTGATACGTCTCCATCGTATCTACTTTTCCAAACTCTTTTGCCCTTGTTTTGGACTCTAATTTGCATGATTTGAATGGAACTAACCCGGACTGACGCTGTTTTCAGTAGAATTGCCTTGGTGTTATTTTTGTGCAGAAATAAAAGTTCTCGGATTGACCTGAAAATTTACGGAGAATATTTTTGGAATTAATAAAAAATACTGGCAAAAGAATCAACCGGAGGGGGTCCACCACCTGGTCACAAGCCAAGGGGCGCGCCCCCCCTGTCTTGTGGGCCCCCTGGAGCTCCTCCGACCTCAACTGCAACTCTATATATTCCTATTCAGGGAGAAAAAATCAAGGAGAAGAGTTCATCGCATTTTACGATACGGAGCTGCCGCCACCTCCTATTCTTCCTCGGGAGGGCAGATCTGGGGTCCGTTTTGGGCTCTGGAGAGGGGAAATCGACGCCGTCGTCATCACCAACCATCCTTCATCACCAATTTCATGATGCTCTCCGCCGTTCGTGAGTAATCCCATCGTAGGCTTGCTGGATGGTGATGGGTTGGATGAGATTTACCATGTAATCGAGTTAGTTTTGTTAGGGTTTGATCCCTAGTATCCACTATGTTCCGAGATTGATGTTGCTATGACTTTGCTATGCTTAATGCTTGTTACTAGGGCCCGAGTGCCATGATTTCAGATCTGAACCTATTATGTTTTCATGAATATATATGTGTTCTTGATCCTATCTTGCAAGTTGTAGACACCTATTACGAGTTATGATCCGCATCCCCCAGGGTGACAATAACTGGGATTCTTTCCGGTGATTACCGTAGTTTGAGGAGTTCATGTATTCACTAAGTGCTAATGCTTTGGTCCGGTTCTCTATTAAAAGGAAGCCTTAATATCCCTTAGTTTCCATTAGGACCCCGCTGGCACGGGAGGGTAGGACAAAAGATGTCATGAAGTTCTTTTCCATAAGCACGTATGACTATATATGGAATACATGCCTACATTACATTGATGAATTGGAGCTAGTTCTGTGTCATCCTATGTTATAACCGTTGCATGATGAATGCCATCCGACATAATTATCCATCACCGATCCATTGCCTACGAGCTTTTCACATATTGATCTTTGCTAAGTTACTTTTCCGTTGCTGCTGTTACAATCAATACAAAACTGCTACAATCACTTTGCCATTGTTACTGTTACTTCCATACTGCTTTGCTACTGAATACTTTGCTGCAGATACTAAGTCTTTCAGGTGTGGTTGAATTGACAACTCAGCTGCTAATACTCGAGAATATTCTTTGGCTCCCCTTGTGTCGAATCAATAAATTTGGGTTGAATACTCTACCCTCGAAAACTGTTGCGATCCCCTATACTTGTGGGTTATCAAGACCTTTTTCTGGCGCCGTTGCCGGGGAGCATAGCTCTATTCTCTGAGTCACTTGGGATTTATATCTGTTGATCACTATGAAGAATTTGAAAGATGCTAAAACCAAGATCTACCCCTCTACTACGAGGAGAGGTAAGGAACTGCCATCTAGCTCTGCACTTGATTCACCTTCTGTTTTGAGTAAACTTGCGACACCACCACCTGCTATTGATTCTGATATGTCGCAAGTAATTGATGATGCTACTTCTTCTATGCATGATGCTTATGATGATACTTTTCTTGATACTACTGTGCCATTGGGTGAATTTCTTGATGAACAAATCGCTAGAGTCAATGCTGCAACTGATGATATTTCTGAAACTGATGAAATTATTGAAACTGAACACTATGAGACACCTGCTAGACCTAGCTCTCCTAGATATGAATTGCCTAATATACCTAAGGGTATGTTATGGAGGGAGAGGTAGCTAGGGACTTTCTTGCTTGTAAAGATAGAGATGATCTTAAGAAATTACTATGCAAGTGGAAAGAAAAATCTTTGAATGCTAGAATGCAATATGATCCTAAGTTTGCTACTTCACCTATCTTTCTTACTGATAAGGATTATGAATTCTCTGTCGATCCTGAGTTAATTACTTTGGTTGAATCTGATCCTTTCCATGGTTATGAATCTGAAACTGTTGTGGCACATCTTACTAAATTGAATGATATAGCCACCCTATTCACTCATGAGGAAAAAATTCGTTATTACTATATTCTTAAGTTGTTTCCTTTCTCATTAAAGGGTGATGCTAAGATATGGTTTAATTCTCTTGCTCCTGGTTGTGTGCATAGTCCCCAGGATATGATATATTACTTCTCTGATTTTTTTCCTGCCCATAAGAAACAAGCTGCCTTGCAGGAAATATTTAACTTTGGGAAAATTGAAGAGGAGAGTCTCCCACAAGCTTGGGGGAGGCTTCTCCAATTACTTAATGCTTTGCCTGATCATCCTCTCAAGAAAAACGAAATACTTGATATCTTTTATAATGGACTAACCGATGCTTCTAGGGACCACCTAGATAGTTGTTCTGGTTGTGTTTTCAGGGAACGAACTGTTGAACAAGCTGAACTACTATTGAATAATATATTGAGCAATGATAATGATTGGTCTATTCCCGAACCACCTCCAAAGTCAACTCCGAAGAAAAGAGGTATTCTATTTCTCAGTCCTGAAGATATGCAAGAGGCAAAGAAATCTATGAAAGAAAAAGGTATTAAAGCTGAAGATGTTAAGAATCTACCACCTATTGAAGAAATACATGGTCTTGATAACCCGACATGGGTAGTAGAGGTAAATTCCCTCCGTAGATTTGATGAAGGTAATATTCCTTATAATAAGTCTGCTAGCCAATGCTTGGATGAGTTTGATAACTTTATTGTTAAGCAAGAAAATTTCAATGCTTATGTTAGTAGACAATTGAAACATAATGCTTACATGCTTGATCGCTTAGGTGATTATATGAGTAGAACTGTTAATGATCTTAAGCTTATTAGTAAACATGCTTCCATGGTAACTACGCAAGTAGAACAAGTATTTAAGGCACAAAATGATTTGCTTAATGAGATGATTGGCAAGAACAATGATCATTCTGTTAGAGTTGTGACTAGAGGTGGTAAAATGACTCAGGAACCTTTGTATCCTGAGGGCCATCCTAAGAGAATTGAGAAAGATTCTCAGAGAATTAATACTGATGCACCTAGTCATTCTAGTAATAGGTGTAAAAAGAATGACGATAGGACTTTGCAAGCTGCTAGTGAGCCTGTTATAGATACACATGAAAACCCAAATGATATTTCTATTTCTGATGCTGAGACACAATCTGGTAATGAACATGAGCCTAGTGATAATGATGATGCTCATGTTGATGCTCAACCTCGTAATGATAATGATGTGGGGATTGAACCTGCTGTTGATCTTGATAACCCACAACCTAAGAACAAAAGATATGAAAAAAGAGACTTCGTTGCTAGGAAGCATGGTAGAGAAATAGAACCTTAGGTTCAGAAACCCATGCCTTTTCCTCCTAAGCCATCCAAGAAAAAGGATGATGAGGATTTTGAGCGCTTTGTTGAAATGCTTAGACCCGTCTTTTTGCGTATGCGCTTGACTGATATTCTGAAAATGTCTCCTTATGCTAAGTATATGAAAGATATTGTGACAAATAAAAGAAAGATACCGGAAGCTGAGATTTCCACCATGCTTGCTAATTATACCTTTAAGGGTGGAATACCAAAGAAACTAGGAGATCCTGGAGTACCTACTATACCATGCTCTATTAAAGGAAATTATGTTAAAACTGCTTTATGTGACCTTGGAGCTGGTGTTAGTGTTATGCCTTTCTCTTTGTATCGTAGACTTGATTTGAATAAGTTGACACCCATCGGTATTTGCGAGGATGTGCCTGTCGTAATTGCAAATGTTACTATCCTAACGGACTTTGTTATTCTTGATATTCCTGAGGACGACAGTATGTCGATCATCCTTGGTAGACCCTTTTTGAATACTGCAGGGGTTGTTATTGATTGCAACAAGGGCAATGTCACTTTTCATGTTAATGGTAATGAGCATACGGTACACTTTCCGAAGAAACAATCTCAAGTTCATAGTATCAATTCCATTGAAAAAATTTCGACGATTATTATCGGAGACTTTGAATTTCCTCTCCCTACTACCAAAAAGAAATATGATATACTTAATGTTGGGGACATGCATATCCCCATTGAGGAAACCTAGTGTTATTCGAAAACTCTCCGGTTCCGTGTCATTGGAAAGAAGTTTGCCAATAAGACTTGATCAACCTTATTGATGGATTCTTTTTGATGAGCATGAGATGGATGACTTTAGAAAGCACAACCTTCTGTACCCAACTTTTATTTTCTGTTCTTTAGATTTAATTTAGTAAAAATGCTATTATTTTTCTGTTTTCTGATTTACCCGTGCAATAGAAAAATGACCTGAAAATAAAAGTTCTCAGAATGCCCTAAAAATGTAGTATGATTTTTTTTGGAATATTTTAGAATTTTTGACACTGAGAACACATCAGGGGTTGCACCAGTGGGCCACAAGCCTACAGGGCACGCCCACCCCCTGGGCGCGCCCCCCTGGCTTGTGGGTCCCACGTGGTGCCCCCTCACTTATTCCAGCACCCATCCACTTCGTCTTCCTCCAGAAAAAATCCCACCATTGCTCAAACCCATGTTCTAGCTCATCTTGCTGCCATTTTCGATCTCCTTGCTCAAAGCTCCATTTGCAAAACTGTTTTGGGGGATTGTTCTTCGGTATGTGACTCCTCCAGTGGTCCAATTAGTTTTTGTTCTAGTGCTTTATATATTGCAAATTTTTGCTGCTGTGATGACCTTATTCTTGAGCTTGCAAGTCAAATTGGTATGGTCCCAAGTAGTTTTGATGCATGATATAGCCTCTAGGCAATTGTGGGAGTAGTTGCTATAAGTTTTGTTGAGTTTTGTTCACTTTTATTTTGAGTCACTAAAAATTTCAGAAATTTTTCAAAGAAGAAATGATGAGGAGATTGTTAAGAGGCTCTTCAAGCCGGGGTTCTAAAGAAAATGAAAATGAGAAGCCTAGATACAATATCCCTCGCACCGCAGAGGTTCGGCCATGTGAATGGCCAAGTGATGCGTTCTTGAGGGCGGCCGGAATCTATGAAGATTTTTATTATCTGGCAGAGAATGCAGGCATCACCGACTTCCTCAACGATAAGTGTGACCAGTACCTCCTACTCACTAATATTTTCGTGCAAAATTTTCACTTTTATCCTAGGAAGAACCCTCCCATGGTAGAGTTTTACTTATATGATGTTCCTAAGAAAATGTCACTTTACGATTTTTGCAAAGTTTGCAAAATACCTCATGAGGGAGCATCAGTGAACCACGTCCTAGAGACATGGAGGACTTTATTGCCACAATCACTGTGGGGGAAGAGAGAGGGGTGTCAAAGGCAAGAGCAGCTAGTGTACATTTTCCTGTTTTACGCTATTATTCATTATTTGCGGGGAGATGTTTAGTTGGTCGCGGGGAGAGTGGAAGCCTTAGTGCTCCTGACCTCACCATTTTGCGCCACGCTTTACTTGCTGATAGGACTTTTAGTCTGGGTGCTATAGTGGCCCAACGGTTGAACTTAAACCATTCGAAGGGCCCCATATTCGGAGGTATCTATGCATCTCGTCTAGCCAAACACTTTGAGATACCCATTAGGCTTGACGAGGAAGAGGAAATGCTGCTACCTACAAGATATTTAGACTATGACAGTATGGTAGCACATGATTTTATTCGGAAAGATAATGATAAGAGGCTGCTTTACAACTTAGTATTTAGTCAGGGTACTTGTGAAATTATTGCTCTGCCTGCTTCTTCTTTATTCGATATTCATTCAGGCAGGTACACTATTATGCCCGAGGACATCTATAGATATTGGGGCCTGTCGCAACCCCCAGCACCTGAGCCGACACCAGCCCTTGATCCGTACCAGGATCGAATTTTTCAGTGGGAGCCACAGGAGCTCGCCAACCAGTGGAACCCTCAGGACCCTCCGGAGTATCCAGGAGATGGCTATTTCCAGCCATGGCACTAGACCAACTTAGGCCAAAAGCCTAAGCTTGGGGGAGTACGTATTTCTCACCGACATTACATTCATGTTCACACATTTATCTCAGTTGTCGGTGCTTATACTTTTCCATTGTACCATCCATGGTAGTTTATTTCTTCTTTTCGCTTTCTTCCTGTGTGTTTAATTAATCTTGAGAAAATCCAAAATTTTTTTAGTTCTAGCTTTACCTTCTAGTTTGTTTAGTTGTATCATTAAAAGAAAACCCAAAAAGATTTCTCGTTCTTCTTTTGCTTGTTGGGAGCTTTCCCGTGTAAATAGTTTTCCTTTGTTCTTTGGGTAGTAAGGAGAAGACCACAATGAAAATGTTGAGTGGCTCTCATATGCATTACTGTTTATCTTACAGAGAGCCCATATTACCTTGCCTTCTCCTTTGAGTTATTGTTTGCAGATTCCAGCTTAGTCCAATGCACGTGCACTCTCTTTATTATTCACACCGTTCGGTCGTGCAAGTGAAAGGAAATAATGAAGATATATGATGAAGTGATTGAGATGGAGAAAAGCTGGTATGAACTCGACCTGTTTTGTTTTTGTAAATATGATTAGCTCATCGTTCTGGATTCAGCTCATTATGGATGGAACATGTTTGCAATGACAATTAGAGATTATAGTTACTCATGCCATGCTTAATTAGCTAAGAGTGTATAATGGTTTGTCTTGAGTGCCAACATGCATTTTAAAATGGTTGTGATGTAGTATGATAGAATGGTATCCCCCTCTGAATGATTCAAGTGGCTTGACTTGGCACATGTTCACGCATGTAGTTGAAACAAAACCAACATAGCCTCCACGATGTTTATGTTCATGGTGATTTATATCCTACTCATGCTTGCATTCAATGTTGGTTAATCTCAAAGCATGTTTATGACTGTTGTCGCTCTCTAGTTGGTCGCTTCCCAGTCTTTTGCTAGCCTTCACTTGTACTAAGCGGGAATACTGCTTGTGCATCCATTTCCATAAACCCAAAGTCGTTCCATATGAGTCCACCATACCTACCTATACGCGGTATTTACCTGCCGTTCCAAGTAAATTTGCATGTGCCAAACACTAAACCTTCAAATAATATTCTATTTTGTATGCCCGAATCGCTCATGTAGCGACTAGGGGCTGTCAGTATCTTCCATCCTAGGTGGGTTATTCTCACGATACGTGTTGATTCACTATCATTCACGAGAAAGGGGCTGGTATCCGGGATGCCCAGTTCCATGTTAAAAAATCAAATCAAATATAATGAAACAAAACTCCCCCAGGATTGTTGTTTGTATGGACGGTACCCGTGGATTCGGCTCGCCGTGGAGTGTGATTGATCGGTGGAGGGGGAGTAAAAACTTTACTATTCTGTTTGGGAACCGCCTATAATGTATTTAGCATGGAAGATACCGAGATCTCTTAGTTGTTATGTTGACAATGAAAGCATACCACTCAAAATTATTATTCATCCCTGTTTTAAAAGCTCGAGCTCTGGCACCTCTGTAAATCAATGCTTCCCTCTGCGAAGGGCCTATCTATTTTACTTTACTGTTGAGTCATCCTCCTCTTATAAAAGGCACCAATTAGAGAGCACCACCGTCATTTGTATGCTTTGTTATTAATTGATATTGAGTATGATTGTGATTGGATCTCTTTTACCATGAATTACAATGTCTAGTCAGTCCTTGTTCTTCAGAGGTGCTCTGCATTTATGTTTTGCGGTCTCAGAAAGGGCTAGCGAGATACCATTATATCATATTGTATCATGATTGTTTTAATAAAATTGTTGTCATCCGAGACTTATTATTATTGCTCGCTAGTTGATTATGCCATTGATATGAGTAAATGTGAGACCAAAATGTTATTGTGGATGTGGTTAGTCTATAATCTTTGCTGAAAATCTGAACATCAGTTAGACGTATTTACAACAACAAGATCAAACAGAGTTTGTAAAAGTTTTTCTTTATCACTTTCAGTTTGTCAACTAAATTGCTTGAGGACAAGAAATGGGTTAAGCTTGGGGGAGTTGATACGTCTCCATCGTATCTACTTTTCCAAACTCTTTTGCCCTTGTTTTGGACTCTAATTTGCATGATTTGAATGGAACTAACCCGTACTGACGCTGTTTTCAGCAGAATTGCCTTGGTGTTAATTTTGTGCAGAAATAAAATTTCTCGGATTGACCTGAAAATTTATGGAGAATATTTTTGGAATTAATAAACAATACTAGCAAAAGAATCAACCGGAGAGGGTCCACCACCTGGTCACAAGCCAGGGGGGCGCGCCCCCCTAGGGCACGCCCCCCTGTCTTGTGGGCCCCCTGGAGCTCCTCCGACCTCAACTCCAACTCTATATATTCCTATTCAGGGAGAAAAAAATTAAGGAGAAGAGTTCATCATGTTTTACGATACGGAGCCATCGCCACCTCCTGTTCTTCCTCGGGAGGGCAGATCTAGGGTCCGTTTTGGGCTCCGGAGAGGGGAAATCGACGCCGTCGTCATCACCAACCATCCTTCATCACCAATTTCATGATGCTCTCCGCCGTTCGTGAGTAATCCCATCATAGGCTTGCTGGACGGTGATGGGTTGGATGAGATTTACCATGTAATCGAGTTAGTTTTGTTAGGGTTTGATCCCTAGTATCCACTATGTTCTGAGATTGATGTTGCTATGACTTTGCTATGCTTAATGCTTGTCACTAGGGCCCGAGTGCCATGATTTCAGATCTAAACCTATTATGTTTTCATGAATATATATGTGTTCTTGATCCTATCTTGCAAGTTGTAGACACCTATTACGAGTTATGATCCGCATCCCCAATAACTGGGATTCTTTCCGATGATTACCGTAGTTTGAGGAGTTCATGTATTCACTAAGTGCTAATGCTTTGGTCTGGTTCTCTATTAAAAGGAGGCCTTAATATCCCTTAGTTTCCATTAGGACCCCGCTGCCACGGGAGGGTAGGACAAAAGATGTCATGCAAGTTCTTTTCCATAAGCACGTATGACTATATATGGAATACATGCCTGCATTACATTGATGAATTGGAGCTAGTTCTGTGTCAGCCTATGTTATAACCGTTGCATGATGAATGCCATCCGACATAATTATCCATCACCGATCCATTGCCTACGAGCTTTTCACATATTGATCTTTGCTAAGTTACTTTTCCGTTGTTGCTGTTACAATCAATACAAAACTGCTACTGTCACTTTGCCATTGTTACTGTTACTTCCATACTGCTTTGCTACTGAATACTTTGCTGCAGATACTAAGTCTTTCAGGTGTGGTTGAATTGACAACTCAGCTGCTAATACTTGAGAATATTCTTTGGCTCCCCTTGTGTCGAATCAATAAATTTGGGTTGAATACTCTACCCTCGAAAACTGTTGCGATCCCCTATACTTGTGGGTTATCAGAGTTATAAAAGCCTAAGCTTGGGGATGCTATCGCACCCCCAAGATATATCCAAAGAGTAACAAGCAACTAAGCTTGGGGATGCCCCCGAGTGGCATCCCCTCTTTCTTCTAACGACCATCGGTATTTTACTTGGAGCTATATTTTTATTCGTCACATATCATGAGTTTTGCTTGGAGCGTCTTGTATCTTTGCTTGCTTTGTTTGTTAGTTTTTCCTTTGTATCTTTGGTGGACACACCTATTTGATAAAGCCAAAATCATGCTATGATTTGTTAGAATTTCTCTTTGTGCTTCACTTAAACTTTTTGAGCTATAGAATTGCTCTAGTGCTTCACTTATATCTTTTTGAGCACGGTGTGCTTGGAAATTTTTGTAGAAATACTCTCATGCTTCACTTAGAATAATTTGAGAGTTAGTAAATTTTGAAGAAATCCTCTCATGCTTCACTTATACCTTTTTGAGAGATGAAATCTTTATGCTCATGTGCTTCACTTAAATTTGTTTGAGCTTGCCAAAAAGCAATGGCAATATATGAAACTAGTCCCAAAGTGATAGATATCCAAGGAGGATATAATAAAAACTTTCATGAAGATCATTGGACAAATTAAACTTGATTCTTTGTAATAGTTTTGAAACATGATGATAGTAATATGTGAGTCATGCTAGTGATTAATTATGCTTAGTAGGAATATTGGTGTTAAGGTTTGTGATTCCCTATGCATGCACGAAAATCAATAGTTATGCAATGAAGTTACATCCTACTTGTGGTGCATTATTCGGTGTTAGTTATGTTCAATGCTCACTTATGTGAATTTTCGTTTCTTGGTTTGGTTGCTTCTCAATCTATTTGCTAGCCTCCATCTGTACTAAGTAGAAATACTACTTGTGCATCCAAAATCCTTAAACCAAGTTTTGCCTTATGAGTCCACTATACCTACCTATATGCGGTATTTCCATGACGTTCCAAGCAAATTTGTATGTGCCATCTCTAAATTTTCAAAATAAATTTTCTCTTTTGTGTGCCCGTACCACTCATGAAACGGTGGGGAGTGTCCAATATTTTTCCATGCTAGATGTGTTATTCTAAAGATGAGTGTTTATTCACTTGTCATTGCACGAGAGTGCGGTGGTAATAGGGATGCCCATTCCCGAAATGAAAAAGAAAAAAAATATATTTACTTTATGTTGTCAAATAATAAATTCCTTGGAAAGTGTTGGTATGGAAGGCAACCGTGGATACGGCCCGCCATGAAAAGTGAAAGTTTGGTGGAAAAAGGAATAAACTTTATTTTTTGTTTGGGAACCGCCTATGGTATATCTAGCATGGAAAGTATTGTGAACTACTTTGTCGTTTTCGTTGACAGGAAAAGCATGCCACCCAAAATATTTTTCTCTCTTAATTTAAACCTTGAGCTCTGGCACCTCTACAAATCCCTACTTCCCTCTGCGAAGGGCCTATCTATTTACTTTATGCAATTTTTATTTTTACTTTGAGTCTCCATCTTCTCTTATAAGCACCAACTAGGGGGCACTATGATCGTACTTGAGCATTGGGCATAGCTAATATTTGAGTGTGTTTCATGAATGGATCAATGATTGAGCATGATGGGCTAGGGATAACTTTCTTTAGTGTTGATATTTTGAAAGACATGGTTGCTTGTTGACATGCTTGAGTATTGAAGTCATTATGTTAAAACTAGACTATTGCTTTGAATCATTTACAAGTCCAAATGTCCATGCTATACAAAAGAAAAGAATATGATGAACATGTTAGGCAGCATTCCACATCAAAAATTCTGTTTTTATCATTTACCTACTCGAGGACGAGTAGGAATTAAGCTTGGGGATGCTGATACGTCTCCAACGTATCTATAATTTTTGCTTGTTCCATGCTGTTATAATATCATTCTTTGATGTTTTACAATCATTTTATTACTACTTTATATCATTTTTTGGGACTAACCTATTGACATAGTGCCAAAGTGCCAGTTGCTGTTTTTGCTTGTTTTTACTTCACAGAAACTCAATACGAAACGGAGTCCAATCGCAACGAAACTTTTTGGATATTTTTTATGGACCAGAAGACACCCAGTGGGCCAAAGAAGAGCTAAGAAGGTGGGCTGTCGAGAGCACAACCCACCAGGGCGTGCCAGGGGGCCCCCGGCGCGCCCTGATGGGTTTTGCCCTCCACGGGGCCCCTCCGCACCGCCTCTGATGTCTATAAATTCCCAAATATTCGGAAAACCCTAGGGGAGTCAACGAAACACAATTCCAGCCGCCGCAAGTTCCAGAACCGCGAGATCCAATCTAAACACCATCACGGAGGGGTTCATCTTCCTCATAGGTGCCTCTCCGATGATGCGTGAGTAGTCCACCATAGACCTACGGGTCCGTAGGCAGTAGCTAGATGGCTTATTCTCTCTGTCTTATGATTCTCAATACAATGGTCTCTTGGAGATCTATTTGATGTAAACTTTTGCGGTGTGTTTGTTGGGATCCGATGAATTTTGAGTTCATGATCAGTTTCTATCCATGAATATTATTTGAGTCTTCTTTGATCTCTTATATGCATGATTGCTTATAGCATCATATTTCTTCTTCGAATCTTTGGTTTAGTTAGGCCGACTAGATCGATTTTTCTTGCCGTGGGAAGAGGTGCTTTGTGATGGGTTCGATCTTGCGGTGTTCTTTCCCAGTGACACAAGGGGCAGCAAGACACGCATGTATCGTTGCTATTAAGGATAACAAGATGGGGTCTATTCCTACATGAATAGATCTTGTCTACCACCATATTCTATTCCACCTAAATGCTATGCCCAATGGCTCACGCTCATGTATTGCGTGTAGAATAAAAAGTTGATGCATATTGAAAAAGTACGAACCAATTGCCTGACTTGGACACCGTGGTGCTTAACATTTGTATTAATGTGGTGAAGATGGAGCCATGCCTTGGTAATACAATAAGATGAATGGGGGGGGGTAAACATTTCTTAAGGATCGTATACTTTTAGGAATTAACAATTCTGTTTCTTACATTTCAATTATTGCTATGTTAATATTTTTTTGATTCATCTTTTCTCAATGAGCATATATGCATAAGATTACATAGTGGATAGCATGTCACATCAAAAATTCTGTTTTTATCATTTACCTAATCGAGGACGAGCAGGAATTAAGCTTGGGGATGCTTGATACGTCTCCAACGTATCTATAATTTTTGATTGTTCCATGATGATATATTATCATTCTAGGATACTTTTTGGGTCATTATTTACAAATTTATAATATTTTTGAGCACTAACCTATTGACCCAGTGCCCAGTGCCAGTTGCTATTTTCCATGTGTTTTTTGCTTTTCAGGTTTACTGTACCAAACGAAGTCCAATTGCTACGAATTTGTTTGATGATTTTTTCTGGACTATATGAAGACCTAGAAGCTTTGGAAGGAAGCCAGGAGGTGCACGAGGGCCGCACCACACATCAGGGCGCGCACTGGGGGAGGAGCCCTGATATGTGGTTCCCCCCTCGGGCGCCTCCCGACGTCCCTCTTCGGCCTATAAATTCTCTAAAATCCTAAAAACCCTGGAAGCAGTCCCGAAACCTTTTTTCCGCTGCCGCAAGTCTCTGTTCCGTCACGAGGCCATCTGGAGCTCGTTCCGGCACCCTACAGGAGGGGGGATCGATCACGGAGGGCCTCTTCATCAACCTCGCTGCCCTCATGATGATGTGTGAGTAGTTCACCACAGACCTACGAGTCCATAGCTAGTACCTAGATGGAAATCTCTCTCTCTCTCTCTCTCTTATGATCTTCAATACAATGGTCATCGCATCTTCGCTTTGATCTATCCGATGTAATCCTATTGTGCGGTGTGTTTGTTGGGATCCGATGAATTGTAGGTTTATGTTTAGATTATTCATGAAAAGTATTTGAGATGCCTCTGAATTATATTATCTCTTAAATGCATGATCATTATAGCTTCGTAATGCTCTCCGATCTATTGATATGCTTTGGCCAAGTAGATTGATATTTCATCGGTGGGAGTTGTGCGTTGTGGTAGGTTCAACCTGGCGAGTTTCTATATACCAGTGACAAAGTAGGGGACAAGATGCGTATTTGTGTTGTTGCTACTAAGAATAAAACGATGGGGTTCATTCATATTGTTTGAGTTTAATTTGTCTACATCATGTCATCATTCTCCAAGCATTACTCTGTTTTACTTAATACTCTAGATGCATGCTGGATAGCGGTCGATGAGTGGAGTAATAGTAATAGGTGCAGGCAGGAATCGACCTATTTGCTTATGGACGTGATGCCTATATATACATGATCATTGCTGTGAAAATCGCATAACTATCCGCTTTTCTATCAATTTCCCAACAGTAATTTGTTTACCCACCGTATGCTGCCTACATCAGAGATGCCACTAGAGAACACTATGGACCCCGGGTCTATTCACTTATATATTTTGAAACGCTATTATTACCTCGCTGCCTTTATTTACTTTTTATTTATTTTTCTTTTATCAACAATTATCTACACAACTCATTTGCTTGCAAATGACGAGATCAAGGGGATTGACAACCCTCTTGCCCACGTTGGGTGCAAGTCGTTTGTTCATTTGTGTGCAGCCGCTGAAGACGGTTGAGGATTGATATTCCCATTGGTTCGATAAACCTTGGTTTCATAACTGAGGGAAATACTTATCCGCTTTGTGCTGCAATTACACGTTCCTCTTCACGGAAAACCCAACGCAGATCACAAGTATCAATCTCCCCAAGGAGAAGTGGTTTAAATATCATCCACACATTGAAGAATTGTTAGAGGAACCTATTATTGCAAAAGATGAAGCAATTATTTATAATGTTGATCCAGTTGTGCCCACTGCTTACATTGACAAACCACCTTTTCTTGTTAGGATTAAGGAACATGCTAAAGATACAACTGTGGTTCATAAAAGCAATGTTAGGACACCCAAACATTCTGAACAAATAATGTAGAACCTAATATTGCTACGGTTAAAGATCTCTTGGTTGATAACATTGATGGGCATGTTATTTATTTCTGCGATGAGGCTGCTAGAATTGCAAAACCTGCTAGAAACGAACATGATGTGTTATATATGAATAAACTAGTTATTGGCATGCCTGTTGTTTCTGTTAAAATTGGAGATCATTGCTATCATGGCTTATGTAATATGGGCGCTAGTGTGAGTGCTATTCCTTTTACTTTATATCAAGAAATTATGAATGATATAACACTCTCTCAGGTTAAAGAAATTGATGTCACTATTAACTTGCGAATAGAGATACTGTTTCACCGCTTGGGATTGTTCGAGATGTTGAAGTCTTGTGTGGATAAATCAAATATCGTACTGATTTCTTAGTACTTGATTCACTACAAGATAATTTTTGTCCCATTATATTTGGTAGACCTTTCTTGAATACCTTTAATGCTGAAATTGATTGTATTAAAAAAGCTTAGAGTGAGTTTTGGTGATGTGTCTCATGAGTTTAATTTCTCTAAGTTCGGTAGACAACCACATGAGAAGGAACTATCTAGTAAAGATGAAATTATTGGTCTTGCTTCTATTGTCGTGCCTCCTACAAATCCGTTAGAACAATATTTGCTAGACCATTAAAATGATATGCATATGAATGAGAGGAATGAAATAGATGAGATATTCTTTAGGCAAGCACCTACCCTTAAACACAATTTTCTTGTTGACATTTTAGGAGATCCTCCACCACCTAAAGGAGATCCCGTGTTTGAATTAAAGAAATTACCTGATACATTCAAATATGCTTATCTTGATGAAAAGTAGATATATCCTGTTATTATTAGTGATAACCTTTCAGAGAGTGAAGAAAAGAGATTACTCAAAACTCTGAAGAAGCACTGATAACCCACAAGTATAGGGGATCGCAACAGTTTTCGAGGGTAGAGTATTCAAACCAAATTTATAGATTTGACACAAGGGGAGCCAAAGAATATTGGTGAGTATTAGCAGTTGAGTTGTCAATTCAACCACACCTGGAGATTAAATATCTATAGCAGAGTGATCAGTAGCACAGTAATATGATAGTTTTGATAGCAGTAGCAGCAGTAACGGTAACAGTAGCAGTGATATCAATAATTTTGTAGCAGGTGTAACAGTAACAGTAGTAACTTAGCAAGAACAATATGTGGAAAACTCGTAGGCACTGGATCAGTGAACTCATTGGATGATATTCATCATATAACAGTCATAACCTAGGGCGACACAGAACTAGCTCTAGTTCATAAATGTAATGTAGGCATGTATTCTGTAAATAATCATACGTGCTTATGGAAAAGAACTTGCATGACATCTTTTGTCCTACCCTCCCATGGCAGCGGGGTCCATAAGGAAACTAAGGGATATTAAGGCCTCCTTTTAATAGAGAACCAACAAAGCATTAACACATAGTGAATACATGAACTCCTCAAACTACGGTCACCACCGTAAAGTATCCCGACTATTGTCACTCCGGGGTTTACGGATCATAACACGTAATAGGTGCGTATGACTAGCAAGATTGGATCAAGAACATAGATATAATGGTGATAACATAAACGGTTCAGATCTGAAATCATGGCACTCGGGCCCTAGTGACAAGCATTAAGCATGGCAAAGTCATAGCAACATCAATCTCAGAACATAGTGGATACTAGGGATCAAGCCCTAACAAAACTAACTCGATTACATGATGAATCTCATCCAACTCCTCACCGACCAGCAAGCCTACGAAGGAATTACTCACTCCCGATGGGGAGCATCATGAAACTGGCGATGGAGAAGGGTTGATGATGACGAAGACCGAAGATTCCCCTCTCCGGAGCCCCAAACGGGCTCCAGATCTGGCCTCCCAATGAAGAAAAGGAGGTGGCAGCGGTCCGTATCGTGAAACGTGATGAAACTTTCTCTCTGATTTTTTCCTCCAAAAATAGGATTTTATAGCGTCGGAATTAGGGTCAGTGGGGCCCCGAGGTGGGCACAACCCACCAGGGCGCGCCTGGTGGTGTATCGTGCCCAGCCAGAGCTCCCCCTCTGGTGGTTCTTGGCTCCAGTATTTTTTATTTATTGTAAAATAAATCTCCAAAAAGTTTCGTCCAGTTCCGAGAACTTTTATTTTTGCACAAAAAACAACACCATGGTAGTTCTGCTGAAAACAGCGTCAGTCCGGGTTAGTTTCATTCAAATCATACAAATTAGAGCCCAAAACAAGGGCAAAAGTGTGAGGAAAAGTAGATACAATGGAGACGTATCAACTCCCCCAAGCTTAACCCATTGCTTGTCCTCAAGAAATTCAGTTGACAAACTGAAAGTGATAAAGAAAAACTTTTACGAACTCTTTTGTTCTTGTTTACATATATATGCTTAAGTAGCACCCAGGTTTTCAGCAAAGATTATGACTAACCATGCCAGCAATAACTCTTAGAAATTATATTAACTCATATCAATGACATAAGCAACTAGCGAGCAATAATAAAATATCTCAAGCGCCAACACTTTGTCAAAACAATCGTGATATAATATGACAATAGTGGTATCTCGCTAGCCCTTTCTAAGACCGCAAAACATAAATGCAGAGCACCTCCAAAGTTCAAGCAGCGAGTAAACATTGTAATTCATGGTAGAAAAGATCCAGTCATGCTGCACCCAACATTAACTATACACAATTCATGAGGATGACAATAGTGCTCTCAGGTCTGGCGCTTATTTGAGAAGGTGATGACTCAACATAAAAGTAAATAGATAGTCCCTTCGCAGAGGGAAGCAGGGATTTGCAGGGGTGCCAGAGCTCAAAGCTTAAAACAGAGATAGATATAATATTGGGAGGCACACCCTTCCTGTCAACGTTACTACCAAGAGTTATCAATATATTCCATGCTAAACACATTAGCGACGGTTCCCAGGTGGTAAAAGTAAAGGTTTACTCCCCCTCCACCAACAATCACACTCCACGACTAGCCAAATCCACGGGTACCGTCCATACCAACAACATTCCTGGGGGAGTTTTGTTTATTTATTTGTAATTTTTGATTTCGGGAATGGGAATCCCTATTACCGCCCTTCTCGTGTAAGGACGAGTGAATAAACACTCATCATGAGATTAACCCGCTTAACATGGAAGATATTGACCGCCCCCTGTCGCTCCATGAGCGGTCTAGGCACACAAAACAGATGTTCATTTGAATTTTTAGAGGTGGCACATGCAAATTTACTTAGAACGGAAGGGTAATGCCGCATATAGGTAGATATAGTGGACTCATCTGGAATAACTTTGGTTTAAGGATTTTTGATGCACAAGCAGTATTCCCGCTTAGTACAGGTGAAGACTAGCAAATAGATTGAGAAGCGGCCAGCTAGAGAGCGAAAACGGTCATGAACATGCATTACGAATAATCAACATTGAATACTAGCATGAGTAGGATATGGACACCATGAACATAAATATCATGAAGGCTATGTTGGTTTTGATTCAACTACATGCGTGAACATGTGCCAAGTCAAGCCACTTGAAACATTCAGAGGAGGATACCATATCATCATACCACATCACAATCATTTTAATGCATGTTGTCATCCAAGATAAATCATTATCCACTCCTAGATACTTAAGCATGGCATGGGCAACTATAATCTCTAATTGTCATTGCAAACATGTTTGATCATAATATGCTGAATCAAGGATACTAGGCTAAACATATTTACAAAAACAAAAACAAGTTGAGTTCATGCCAGCTTTTCTCTGCCATAGCCACCTCATCAAATATCGTCATTATTGCCTTTCACTTGCACGACCGAATGATATGAAAATAATAATAGTGCAAGAGTGCCGTGGACTAAGCTAGAATCTGCAAACATTTTATTCAAGAGGAGAAGACAAAGTAACATGGGCTCTTTGTTAGATAACAAAGGTGCATATGAGAGCCACTCAACATTTTCATCGTGGTCTTCTCCTTGGTATGACTCAAATAAAAGGAAAGAATTTCATAGAAACACACTGAAATATTTTTGGAGTTTTTGGTTTTTCTGAAGAAAGCAAATTAAAGAGGGAAAAACAAAAACGAGAAAAACTATTTACACGGGAAAGCTCCCAACAAGTAAAAGAAGAAACAAGAAATATTTTTGGGTTTTCTTTTGATTCTACAATTAATTTAAGCTAGAAAGAAAAACCGAAAAGAAGTAGGAAATATTTTTGGACTTTCTTAAAGTTTTTCAAACACACAAGAAGAAAGCGAGAAAATAAATCTAGCATGGATATTACAATGAAAAAGTATGAACACCGACAACTGGAATGAAATGTGTGAACATGAATGTAATGTAAGTGGAAATACGTACTCCCCCAAGCTTAGGCTTTTGGCCTAGCTTGGTAATCACCATCCGTAGTAGCCATCCGGTCCCAAGTTGAAGTGAGGTGGAGGCGGCACCTGAGCGTCCCACTCCTGGGGCTCCTCCTCAGCAGCTACTAGGTTGTTCCGATAGGCTGTAATGTCGTCTGGCATGATCATGTATCTGTTCCTGGCAATAGAATAAAACAGAGCAGGTGCAGGCAACGGGATAACATCACGAGTTTTGACGCTGAATACTAAGTTGTAACGAATGTTATGGAAAGAATCAGTTGCCTCAATAAATTGGTGATCCTGCAACGGCTTATGATCTAGATAGACTTGGGACAAAGGATAATCATGTGGGCGAATCTGAACATTAAAGTGTCTCGCTAAGCGAGTAGCATAAATACCACCATGAATCTTTCCCTTAGTCTTGTTAAGGTGTAAGCGACGTGCAATAATTGGCCCCATGCTAAAGGTATGATCACTGTGGAGTGCACGGCGTAAAATGGCGAAGTCGGGGGCACTGAGTGCACCAACCTTCTCCCTAGCGGTTAAACACTTCGCGATGAATAAAGCAAAGTAGTGCACAGAAGGAAACTGCAAACTCGTAGCCGTGGCTTTTGACACGCCTCTATCTTCACCCACTGTTAAAGTGAGGAGAAAATCCTCAAACTCCACTGGTCTAGGCTCTCTTAATTCCCCATTAGAAGGGATCAAGCATATGTCACAAAAGTCAGTGAGCGGTATCTTGTAAGTTTCAGCATATAGCATAAACTGCACCCCAGGAGGATTATTCCTACTCAGAAAATGAAAACTTTGCACAAATGAATTTGTAAGGATGTGGTGTTGGTCACACTTAGTTGCGAGGAACTCGGTCAGCCCAGGATTTGCAACAAATTAAGCAAACTCTTGATGGAACCCGGCCTCCTCCATGAAGGCATCATGCGGCCATTCACACGGTCGCACCTCCACCGTTCTCGGGGTGTGAAGGTCATTGTCCAATGATTCCCCAATGAATCCTTTGGCATTTTTCTTGGAGGAAAACTTCCTAAAGAAATCCATCTTATTCCTATAATAAAAATTCTAAAAAAATTAGTCTACAAAAAATCTTCTCAACAAAACTCCGTAAGATTGATAGCAACTACTCCTAAGGATGCATAGAGGCCGTATTAAGCATTCAAACTACTTAGAACTCTAAGAATTCAACATGCAAGCTCATCTACAACAGCACCAAGAGTAGCTAATTACTCTAAAAATAACCCACTAAATCAAAAACTAATTAGAGCAATGGAGGAGTCACATACCAAGTAGCAATCCCTCCAAACAGTTTCGGTAACGGAGCTTTGAGCAAAGAGATCGAAATCCACGGATTTGAGAGCAAGAGCACAGGAATGGTAGCTACGGTGATTTTTTTCTGGAGGTAGGGGATGACATGGGCTAAGGGAATAATTGAGGGGGCCCATGTGGGGGCCACAACCCACTAGGGCGCGCCTGGGGTTGCTGGCGCGCCCTGGTGCCTTGTGGGCACCAGGTGCACCCCCCTCTGATGTTATTTGCACCAGAAATTCAGAAATATTCAGAAAAAAATCGTATCAAATTTTTAGGATATTCTGAGAACTTTTATTTTTGGGTCATTTTTTATTGCACGGAGAAACCAGAAAACAGGATAAACATGGCATTTTATTTTATTTGACTAAGTTAAACAGAAAATAAAAGGTGGGAGCAGAAGATTGTGCTTACTAGATTCATCAACTTCATACCTCTCAAAAATGATCCATTAATAAGGTTGATCAAGTCTTATTAACAACCACTTCCAATTAGCATGAACCCAAAGAACTTTCGTAAAACACTAAGTTACCTCAATGGGGATGTGCATATCCCCAACAATAAGTATATCATATTTCTTTTTGGCAGTAGGTAGAGGTAATTGAAAACTTCCAATATTGATTGTCAGAGATTCTTCAATAACATTTATACCATTCACTTGGAATTGTTTCTTAGGAAAGTGCACCGTATGCTCATTACCATTGATATGAAAAGTGACTTTGCTTTTATTGCAATCAATAACAGCCCCTACAGTATTCAAAAAGGGTCTACCAAGGATAATCGACATGTTGTCATCCTCGGGCATCTCAAGAATAACAAAGTCCGTTAAGATAGTAACATTTGCAACTACAACAGTCAGATCCTCACAAATACCGATAGGTATGGTAGTTGATTTGTCAGCCATTTGCAATGATATTTCAGTAGGTGTGAGTTTATTCAAATCATATCTTTTATATAAGGAGAAAGGTATTTCTTTTGATGGAACAGGTTAGTTGGTATTCCCGAATCTCCAAGTTTTTTAGGTTATCCATCTTTAAAAGAATAATTAGCAAGCATGGTGGAGATTTCAGCTTCAGATATCTTTCTTTTATTGGTGATGATGTCTTTCATGTATTTTGCATAAGGGGCCATCTGTAAGATATCAGTTAAGCGGGTACGCAAAAAGACTGGCCTAATCATTTCAGCAAAGCGTTCAAATTCTTCATCATCCTTTTTCTTAGATGGTTTAGGTGGAAAGGGCATGGGTTTCTGAACCCATGGATCTCTTTCTTTACCATATTTTCTAGCCACAAAGTCTCTTTATCATAGCGTTTATTTTTAGGTTGTGGGTTATCAAGATCAACAACAGGCTCTATTTCAACATCATTATCTGGTTCTTTATCATTGTTCGGTTGAGTATCTTCATGAACATCATCATTATCATTTTCATTATCACTAGGTGAATGCTCATTACCAGATTGAGTTTCAGCATCAGAAATAGAGACATCATTATTATCAGGAGGTTTTTGTATCTCAGGTTCACTAGAGGTATGCAAAGTCCTATCATTTTTCTTTTTCTTTTTCTTTTTAGAAGGACTAGGTGCATCAGTGTTAATTCTCTGAGAGTCTTGTTCAATTCTTTTAGGATGACCTTCAGGGTAGAGTGGTTCTTGGGTCATTCTACCTCCTCTAGTTACTACTCTAGCAGCAAAGTCATTCGTATTATTATTTATTTCATCAAGCAATTCTTTTTGAGACTCAGCAACTTGTTCCAACTGAGTTTGAACCATACATGCATGCTTTCCTACCCCTCTATCATCATTACTGATTCTAAGTAGCAAGTCACTCAAGCGAGCAATCATATCAGAGTTATATTTCAATTGTTTCAGAACATGTGCATTGAAGTGTGTTGGGGAACGTTGCATGGGAAACAAAAATTTTCCTACGCACACACAAGATCTATCCATGGTGATGAGCATCTACGAGAGGGAGAGTGAATCTACATACCCTTGTAGATCGCTAAGCGGAAGCGTTAATAAACGCGGTTGATGTAGTCGAACGTCTTCGCGATCCAAATCGCCGAGCGTCCCGCGATCCAATCACGATCCTTCCGATCTAGTGCCGAACGGACGGCACCTCCGCGTTCAACACACGTACGGCTTGATGACGCCTTCACCTCCTCGATCCAGCGAGCGATGGTGAAGTAGTGGTTGAGTTCCAGCAGCACGACGGCGTGGTGATGGTGGTGAGGAACAATCTCTGCAGGGCTTCGCCAAGCACTACGGAGATTATGACGGAGGAACTAGAGGGCTAGGGTTGCCGGCACACGGCTTGGGAAATCCTGATGTGTCCCGTGTGCTAGCCCTGCCCCTCTATTTATATGTTGAGCCTTGGGGTCTAAACTTGGAGTAAAAGCCTCCTCCGGGTCGGTTTTGCCCGCACAAGGTCGGTTTGGCCCGCAGGGAAAGAGTCCAACTCGGATCCCGGCCGAACCGTGCACAGCCGCGCACAAGCGGTAGTACCGCTTCACACAAGCGGTAGTACCGCTTGGGCGGTAGTACCGCTTCACACAAGCGGTAGTACCGCTCGGGCGGTAGTACCGCTTCACCAAGCGGTAGTACCGCTACGGCGGTAGTACCGCTTCACCAAGCGGTAGTACCGCTTACGCGGCAGCAAAACTACTTTTGCACTTTCCAATACCTTGTGGGCTTTATCCCTTTGGCTCATATAAAGTGTTGCTGCACCCGAACATTTCGGTAAACATCCGGAACCCCTTCCGGTGAACTCCGGAACCCTTCCAGAGATCAAAACACTATTATCACATATATCAATCTTTACCTCCGGACTATTCCGGAGATCCTCGTCATGTCCGGGATCTTATCCGGGACTCCGAACAACTTTCGGTCACCAACATAATAACTCAATTATACTAATCGTCACCAAACGTTAAGTGTGTAGACCCTGCGGGTTCGAGAACTATGTAGACATGACCGAGACACCTCTACGGCCAATAACCAATAGCGGGACCTGGATGCCCATATTGGCTCCTACATATTCTACGAAGATCTTTATCGGTCGAACCTCTATGTCAAGGATTCAGTTAATCCCGTATGCTGTTCCCTTTGTTCTTCGGTATGTTACTTGCCCGAGATTCGATCGTCGGTATCTCTATACCTAGTTCAATCTCGTTACCGGCAAGTCTCTTTACTCGTTCCGTAATACAAGATCCTGTGGCTAACTCTTTAGTCACTTTGCTTGCAAGGCTCAATGTGATGTTGTATTACCGAGTGGGCCCTGAGATACCTCTCCGTCACACGGAGTAACAAATCCCAGTCTTGATCCATGCCAACCCAACAGACACCCTCGGAGATACCTGTAGAGCACCTTTATAGTCACCCAGTTACGTTGCGACGTTTGATACACACAAGGTATTCCTCCGGTGTCAGTGAGTTGCATGATCTCATGGTCAAAGGAACAGATACTTGACATGCAGAAAACAATAGCAATAAACTGACACGATCAAATGCTACGTTTACAGTTTGGGTCTTGTCCATCACATCATTCTCCTAATGATGTGATCCCGTTATCAAATGACATCTCATGTCAATGGCTAGGAAACCTTAACCATCTTTGATCAACGAGCTAGTCAACTAGAGGCTTACTAGGGACACAGTGTTGTCTATGTACCCACACATGTATTTGAGTTTCCAATCAATACAATTATAGCATGGATAATAAACGATTTATCATGAACAAGGAAATATAATAATAACCAATTTATTATTGCCTCTAGGGCATATTTCCAACAGTCTCCCACTTGCACTAGAGTCAATAATCTAGTTCACATCACTATGTGATTTACATTGTAATGAATCGAACACCCATGCAGTTCTGGTGTTGTTCATGTTTAGCCCTTGGAAGAGGTTTAGTCATCGGATCTGCAACATTTAGATCCGTGTGTACTTTGCAAATATTTATGTCGTCCTCCTTGATGTAATCGCGGATGGAATTGAAACGTCGTTTTATGTGTCTGGTCCTCTTGTGAAATCTTGGTTCCTTGGCTAGAGCAATGGCACCAGTATTATCACAAAACAGAGTCATTGGGTTAAGCGCACTAGGCACTACTCCAAGATCTGTCATGAACTCCTTCATCCAGACACCTTCCTTCGCCGCCTCCGAGGCAGCGATGTACTCCGCTTCGCATGTAGAATCAGCTACCACGCTTTGCTTGGAACTGTACCAGCTAACCGCACCCCCATTAAGAATAAATACGTATCCGGTTTGCGACTTAGAGTCATCCGGATCAGTGTCAAAGCTTGCATCGACGTAACCCTTTACGACGAGCTCTTGATCACCTCCATAAACGAGAAACATGTCCTTAGTCCTTTTCAGGTACTTCAGGATATTCTTGACCGCCGTCCAGTGTTCCATTCCTGGATCACTTTGAAACCTTCCGGCCATACTTATGGCAAGGCTGACATCGGGTCTTGTGCACAGCATTGCATACATGATAGAGCCTATGGCTGAAGCATAGGGGATGACACTCATCTTTTCTCTATCTTCTGCAGTCACTGGGCATTGAGTCTTACTCAACTTCACACCTTGCAAAACAGGCAAGAACCCCTTCTTGGACTGATCCATTTTGAACTTCTTCAAAATCTTATCAAGGTATGTGCTTTGTGAAAGTCCTATTAAGCGTCTCGATCTATCTCTATAGATCTTGATGCCTAATATGAAAGCAGCTTCTCCTAGGTCCTTCATTGAAAAACTCTTGTTCAAATATTCCTTTACGCTTTCCAGCATTTCTATATTGTTTCCAATCAGTAATATGTCATCCACATATAATATTAGAAACGCTATAGAGCTCCCACTCACTTTCTTGTAAATACAAGCTTCTCCGTAAACTTGTATAAACTCGAACGCTTTGATCACCTCATCAAAACGAAGATTCCAACTCCGAGATGCTTGCACCAGTCCATAAATGGATCGCTGGAGTTTGCAAACTTTGTCAGCATTCTCTGGATCGACAAAACCTTCTGGTTGCATCATATACAACTCTTCCTTAAGGAAACCGTTAAGGAACGCTGTTTTGACATCCATCTGCCAAATTTCATAATCGAAAAAGGCAGCTATTGCTAACATGATTCTGACGGACTTAAGCATCGCTACGGGTGAGAAGGTCTCATCGTAGTCAACTCCTTGAACTTGTGAAAAACCCTTTGCCACAAGTCGAGCTTTATAGACGGTGACATTACCGTCCGCGTCCGTCTTCCTCTTAAAGATCCATTTGTTCTGAATGGCCTTACGCCCTTCAGGTAATACTTCCAAAGTCCATACTTTGTTTTCATACATGGATCCCATCTCGGATTTCATGGCCTCTAACCACTTCTCGGAATCCGGGCCCATCATCGCTTCTCCATAGCTCGTAGGTTCATCGTTGTCTAACAACATGACCTCTAAGACAGGGTTGCCGTACCACTCGGGAGCAGTACGCGTCCTTGTCGACCTACGAGGTTCGATAGCAACTTGATCCAAAGCTTCATGATCATCATCATTAACTTCCTCTTCAGCTAATGTAGGCTCCACAGAAACAACTTTCTGCGCTGCGCTACTCTCAGGTTGAAGTAAAGGTTCAACAACCTCATCAAGTTCTATCTTTCTCCCACTCAATTCTTTCGAGAGAAACTCTTTCTCAAGAAATGTTCCGTTTTTAGCGACAAACACTTTGCCTTCGGATCTGAGGTAGAAGGTATACCCAACTGTCTCTTTTGGGTATCCTATGAAGACGCATTTCTCCGTTTTGGGTTCCAGCTTTTCAGGCTGAAGCTTTTTGACATAAGCATCACATCCCCAAACTTTAAGAAACGACAGTTTTGGCTTCTTGCCAAACCAAAGTTCATATGGCGTCGTCTCAACGGATTTCGATGGTGCCCTATTTAAAGTGAATGCAGCTGTCTCTAATGCATAACCCCAAAACGATAGTGGCAAATCGGCAAGAGACATCATAGATCGCACCATATCCAATAAGGTTCGATTACGACGTTCGGACACACCATTACGCTGTGGTGTTCCAGGCGGTGCCAATTGTGAAACAATTCCACATTGTCTTAAGTGACTGCCAAACTCATAACTCAGATATTCTCCCCCTCGATCAGATCGTAGGAATTTAATCTTCTTGTTACGATGATTCTCAACTTCACTCTGAAATTGTTTGAACTTTTCAAATGTTTCAGACTTGTGTTTCATCAAGTAAATATACCCATATCTACTTAAGTCATCAGTGAAGGTGAGAAAGTAACGATAACCACCGCGCGCCTCAATACTCATCGGACCGCACACATCAGTATGTATGATTTCCAATAAGTCACTTGCCCGTTCCATTATTCCAGAGAACGGCGTTTTAGTCATCTTGCCCATGAGGCATGGCTCACATGTGTCAAGTGATTCAAAATCAAGTGACTCCAAAAGTCCATCAGCATGGAGCTTCTTCATGCGTTTTACGCCAATATGACCTAAACGGCAGTGCCACAAGAAAGTGGTATTATCATTATCAATTCTACATCTTTTGGCATCAATGTTATGAACATGTGTATCATTACTATCGAGATTCAATAAGAATAAACCCCTCACATCGGGTGCATGACCATAAAAGATATTACTCATATAAATAGAACAACCATTATTCTCTGATTTAAATGAGTAACCGTCTCGCAATAAACAAGATCCAGATATAATGTTCATGCTTAACGCAGGCACCAAATAACACTTATTTAGGTTCATCACTAATCCCGACGGTAATCGAAGAGCGAGCGTGCCGACGGCGATCACATCAACCTTGGAACCATTTCCCACGCGCATCGTCACTTCGTCCTTTGCCAGCCTCCGTCTATTCCGCAGTTCCTGTTTTGAGTTGCAAATATGAGCAACCGCACCGGTATCAAATACCCAGGCACTACAACGAGAGTTGGTAAGGTACACATCAATAACATGTATATCATATATACCTTGTTTGTTGTTGGCCGCCTTCTTGTCAGCCAAATACTTGGGGCAATTCCGCTTCCAGTGTCCAGTTCCCTTGCAATGAAAACACACAGTTTCTGGTTTGGGTCCAGCCTTGGGTTTCTTCACGAGAGGAGCAACTGCTTTGCCACTCTGCTTGGAGTTACCCTTCTTACCCTTGCCATTTTTCTTGAAACTAGTGGTTTTATTGACCATCAACACTTGATGCTCCTTCTGAATTTCAGACTCAGCGGCTTTCAGCATCGCAAACAGCTCGGCGACTGACTTGTTCATCCCGTGCATGTTATAGTTCAACACGAAGCTCTTGTAGCTAGGTGGCAATGATTGAAGAACTCTGTCAGTGATAGCCTCTGGCGGAAGGGGCATCCCTAACTCAGCCAGACGGGTGGAGTACCCAGACATTCTGAGCACGTGATCACTGATAGACCTGTTCTCCTCCATCTTGCAAGCATAGAACTTATCGGAGATCTCATATCTCTCGATCCGGGCATTCTTCTGAAAGATAAACTTCAACTCCTGGAACATCTCATATGCTCCATGACGTTCAAAACGTCTTTGAAGTCCCGGTTCTAAGCCATACAACATTGCACATTGAACTATTGAGTAATCATCAGAACGAGCCTGCCAGGCGTTCACAACGTCTAGAGACTCAACTGGAGCGGGTGGATCACCAAGCGGTGCATCAAGGACATAAGCCTTCTGGGAAGCCGTAAGGATAATCCTTAGATTACGGGCCCAGTCCACAAAGTTACTTCCATCATCTTTCAACTTAGCTTTCTCTAGGAACGCATTAAAATTCAGGGGTGCTACTGCGCGAGCCATGATCTACAACATAAATATTGCAAAGACAACTTAGACTATTGTTCTTAGATAATGAGTTTAGTTAATCATATTACTTAAAAACTCCCACTCAAATTGACATCCCTCCGATCATTCGAGTGTAACATGATCCAAATCCACCAACTCAAGTCCGATCATCACGTGAGTTGAGGTGGTTTCAATGGTGAACATCTTCATGTTGATCATATCTACTATATGACTCATGTTCGACCTTTCGGTCTCTTGTGTTCCGAGGCCATGTCTGTACATGATAGGCTCGTCAAGTTTAACCCGAGTGTTCCGCACGTGTAACATGGCTTACACCCGTTGTATGCGAACGTAGAGTCTATCACACCCGATCATCACGGCGTGTCTCGAAACGACGAACTTTCGCAACGGTGCACACTTGGGGAGAACACAATTTATCTTGAAATTTAAGTGAGGGATCACCTTATAATGCTACCGTCGTCCTAAGCAAAATAAGATGCATAAAAGGATTAACATCACATGCAAATCATAAGTGACATGATATGGCCATGAACTTGTGCTTTTGATCTCCATCTCCAAAGCACCGGCATGATCTCCATCGTCACCGGCATGACACCATGATCTCCATCATCTTGATCTCCATCAACGTGTCGCCATAAGGTTGTCGCGCCGACTGTTGCTTCCACGACTATTGCTAACGTTTAGCGATAAAGTAAAGCATTACATAGCGCTTAATGATTGACACGCAGGTCATACAATAATTAAAGACAACTCTATGGCTCCTGCCAGTTGCCGTACTCATCGACATGCAAGTCGTGATATTCTATACAAAACATGATCATCTCATACATCACATATATCTCATCATGTAATTGGCCATATCACATCACAACATACCCTGCAAAAACAAGTTAGACGTCCTCTAATTGTTGTTGCAAATTTTACGTGGCTGCTACGGGTATCTAGCAAGAACGATTCTTACCTACGCAAAACCACAACGTGGTGTAGTGATTGCTTTTTGATCTTCTAAAAGAACCCTCTTCATTGAACCGATTCAACTAAAGTGAGAGAGACAGACACCCGCCAGTCACCTTTATGCAACAAGTGCACGCAGCGGTGAAACCAGTCTCGCGTAAGCGTACGCGTAATGTCGGTCCGGGCCGCTTCATCTCACAATGCCGCTGAATCAAGTATCAACTAGTAACGGCAAGCAATATGTATACACCCACGCCCACAACTCGTTTGTGTTCTACTCGAGATCTCATCTACGCATAGACCTAGCTCATGATGCCACTGTTGGGGAACGTTGCATGGGAAACAAAAATTTTCCTACGCACACACAAGATCTATCCATGGTGATGAGCATCTACGAGAGGGAGAGTGAATCTACATACCCTTGTAGATCGCTAAGCGGAAGCGTTAATAAATGCGGTTGATGTAGTCGAACGTCTTCGCGATCCAAATCGCCGAGCGTCCCGCGATCCAATCACGATCCTTTCGATCTAGTGCCGAACGGACGGCACCTCCGCGTTCAACACACGTACGGCTTGATGACGCCTTCACCTCCTCGATCCAGCGAGCGATGGTGAAGTAGTGGTTGAGTTCCAGCAGCACGACGGCGTGGTGATGGTGGTGAGGAACAATCTCTGCAGGGCTTCGCCAAGCACTACGGAGATTATGACGGAGGAACTAGAGGGCTAGGGTTGCCGGCACACGGCTTGGGAAATCCTGATGTGTCCCGTGTGCTAGCCCTGCCCCTCTATTTATATGTTGAGCCTTGGGGTCTAAACTTGGAGTAAAAGCCTCCTCCGGGTCGGTTTTGCCCGCACAAGGTCGGTTTGGCCCGCAGGGAAAGAGTCCAACTCGGATCCCGGCCGAACCGTGCACAGCCGCGCACAAGCGGTAGTACCGCTTCACACAAGCGGTAGTACCGCTTGGGCGGTAGTACCGCTTCACACAAGCGGTAGTACCGCTCGGGCGGTAGTACCGCTTCACCAAGCGGTAGTACCGCTACGGCGGTAGTACCGCTTCACCAAGCGGTAGTACCGCTTACGCGGCAGCAAAACTACTTTTGCACTTTCCAATACCTTGTGGGCTTTATCCCTTTGGCTCATATAAAGTGTTGCTGCACCCGAACATTTCGGTAAACATCCGGAACCCCTTCCGGTGAACTCCGGAACCCTTCCAGAGATCAAAACACTATTATCACATATATCAATCTTTACCTCCGGACTATTCCGGAGATCCTCGTCATGTCCGGGATCTTATCCGGGACTCCGAACAACTTTCGGTCACCAACATAATAACTCAATTATACTAATCGTCACCAAACGTTAAGTGTGTAGACCCTGCGGGTTCGAGAACTATGTAGACATGACCGAGACACCTCTACGGCCAATAACCAATAGCGGGACCTGGATGCCCATATTGGCTCCTACATATTCTACGAAGATCTTTATCGGTCGAACCTCTATGTCAAGGATTCAGTTAATCCCGTATGCTGTTCCCTTTGTTCTTCGGTATGTTACTTGCCCGAGATTCGATCGTCGGTATCTCTATACCTAGTTCAATCTCGTTACCGGCAAGTCTCTTTACTCGTTCCGTAATACAAGATCCTGTGGCTAACTCTTTAGTCACTTTGCTTGCAAGGCTCAATGTGATGTTGTATTACCGAGTGGGCCCTGAGATACCTCTCCGTCACACGGAGTAACAAATCCCAGTCTTGATCCATGCCAACCCAACAGACACCCTCGGAGATACCTGTAGAGCACCTTTATAGTCACCCAGTTACGTTGCGACGTTTGATACACACAAGGTATTCCTCCGGTGTCAGTGAGTTGCATGATCTCATGGTCAAAGGAACAGATACTTGACATGCAGAAAACAATAGCAATAAACTGACACGATCAAATGCTACGTTTACAGTTTGGGTCTTGTCCATCACATCATTCTCCTAATGATGTGATCCCGTTATCAAATGACATCTCATGTCAATGGCTAGGAAACCTTAACCATCTTTGATCAACGAGCTAGTCAACTAGAGGCTTACTAGGGACACAGTGTTGTCTATGTACCCACACATGTATTTGAGTTTCCAATCAATACAATTATAGCATGGATAATAAACGATTTATCATGAACAAGGAAATATAATAATAACCAATTTATTATTGCCTCTAGGGCATATTTCCAACAAAGTGATCTTGCTTCATAATGTAGTTATCAAACTCATATAAGCATTGACTAGGATGTTTATTGTAAGGGATATCACCTTCATCAAACTTTAATAAAGAATTTACCTCTACCACTTGTGGAGGTGGTGGTATATCAAGGCCATGTATTTCTTCAATAGGTGGTAGATTTTTAACATCCTCAACTTTAATACCTTTTTCCTTCATAGATTTCTTTGCCTCTTGCATATCTTCAGGACTGAGAAATAAGATACCCCTCTTCTTCGGAGTGGGTTTAGGCGGTGGTTCAGGAAGAGTCCAATCATCATAATTCTTCAATATATTATTCAATAGTTCCTCAGCTTATTCAACAGTTCGTTCCCTGAAAACACAACCATCACAACTATCTAGGAAGTCCCTAGAAGCATCAGTTAGTCCATTATAGAAGATATCAAGTATTTCATTTTTCTTAAGAGGATGATCAGGCAAAGCATTAAGCAATTGGAGAAGCCTCCCCCAAGATTGTTGGAGACTCTCTTCTTCAATTTGCACAAAGTTAAATATTTCCTGTAAGGCAGCTTGTTTCTTATGAGCAGGAAAATATTTTTCAGAGAAGTAGTAAATCATATCCTGGGGACTACGCACACAACCAGGAGCAAGAATATTGTACCATGTCTTAGCATCACCCTTTAATGAGAACGGAAATAATTTGAGAATATAGTAGTAGTGAATCTTCTCTTCATGAGCAAAGAGGGTGGCTATATCATTCAGCTTAGTAAGATGTGCCACTATTGTTTCAGTTTCGTAGCCATGGAAAGGATCCGATTCAACCAAAGTAATTAACTCTGGGTCGACAGAGAATTCATAATCCTTATCGGTAACAAAGATAGGTGAAGTAGCAAACTTAGGATCACATTTCATTCTAGCATTCAAAGTCTTTTCCTTATACTTGCGTAGTAATTTCTTAGGATCGTTTCTTTCCTTGCAAGAAAGAATTTCCCTAGCTATGTCTCCATCCAAAACATAACCTTCAAGTATCTTAGGCATTTCAAATCTAGGAGAGCCAGGTCTAATAGGTGTTTCATAATCATCAGTTTCAAAGGCTTCACCAGTTTCAGCTATCTCATCAGTTTTAGTAATTTCATTCTCTTTAGCTCTAGCAATTTGTTCATCAAGAAATTCACCTAGTGGCACATTATCATCAAGCATGGTACTAGCATCATCATCACACACATCACTCATAGCAGAAGTAGCATCATCAATAAGTTGCAACATATCAAGATTAATAGCATGTGGTGGTGTTGCAAACTTACTCATAACAAAAGGTGAATCAAGCGCAGAGCTAGATGGCAGTTCCTTACCTCCCCTCGTCTTAGAGGAAAAATCATGGTTTTTGAATCCTTAAGATTCTTCATAGTGATCAATTGATAAAAATCCCAACTGACTCAACAAATATAGCTATGCTCCCTGGCAATGGCGCCAGAAAAAGGTCTTGAAAACCCACAAGTATAGGGGATCGCAACAGTTTTCAAGGGTAGAGTATTCAACCCAAATTTATAGATTCGACACAAGGGGAGCCAAAGAATATTTGTGAGTATTAGCAGCTGAGTTGTCAATTCAACCACACATGGAGATTAAATATCTGCAGCAGAGTGATCAGTAGCACAGTAATATGATAGTTTTGATAGCAGTAGCAGCAGTAACGGTAACAGTAGCAGTGATAGCAATAGTTTTGTAGCAAGTGTAACAGTAGCAGTAGTAAGTTAGCAAGAACAATATGTGGAAAACTCATAGGCACTAGATTGGTGAACTCATTGGATGATATTCATCATATAACAGTCATAACCTAGGGCGACACAGAACTAGCTCCAGTTAATAAATGTAATGTAGGCATGTATTCCGTAAATAGTCATAATTGCTTATGGAAAAGAACTTGCATGACTTATTTTGTCCTACCCTCCCGTGGCAGCGGGGTCCATAAGGAAACTAAGGGATATTAAGGCCTCCTTTTAATAGAGAATCAGAACAAAGCATTAACACATAGTGAATACATGAACTCCTCAAACTACGGTCATCACCGGAAAGTATCCCGACTATTGTCACTCCGGGGTTTACGGATCATAACACATAATAGGTGCGTATTACTAGCAACATCGGATCAAGAACATAGATATAATGGTGATAACATAAACGGTTCAGATCTGAAATCATGGCACTCGGGCCCTACTGACAAGCATTAAGCATGGCAAAGTCATAGCAACATCAATCTCAGAACATAGTGGATACAAGGGATCAAGCCCTAATAAAACTAACTCGATTACATGATGAATCTCATCCAACTCCTCACTGACCAGCAAGCCTACGGAGGAATTACTCACTCCCGATGGGGAGCATCATGAAATTGGCGATGGAGAAGGGTTGATGATGACGAAGACCGAAGATTCCCCTCTCCAGAGCCCCAAACGGGCTCCAGATCTGGCCTCCCGATGAAGAACAGGAGGTGGCGGCGACTTCGTATCATAAAACGCGATGAAACTTTCTCTCTAATTTTTTTCTCCAAAAATATGATTTTATAGCGTCAGAATTAGGGCCAGTGGGGCCCCGAGGTGGGCACAACCCACCAGGGTGCGCCTGGGGGGGGGGGGGGGGGGGCTGGCACGCCCTGGTGTATCGTGCCCAGCCAGGGCTCCCCCTCCGGTGGTTCTTGGCTCCAGTATTTTTTATTTATTGTAAAATAAATCTCCAAAAAGTTTCGTCCAGTTCCGAGAACTTTTATTTCTGCACAAAAAACAACACCATGGTAGTTCTGCTGAAAACAGCGTCAGTCCGGGTTAGTTTCATTCAAATCATGCAAATTAGAGCACAAAACAAGGGCAAAAGTGTGTGGAAAAGTAGATACGACAGAGACGTATCAAGCACCGAGCTGCTATTGGATATACTCTCGATGATCTTAAGAGCATTAGTCCCAGTCTATGTCAGCACAATATTAATATGGAACTAGATGCTAAACCTGTCGTTGATCATCAACGCCGTTTAAATCCTAAAATGAAGGAAGTGGTAAGAACTAAAATATTAAAGCTTCCGGAGGCAGGTATAATCTATCCCATAGCTGATAGTAGATGGGTAAGTCATGTTCATTGTGTTCCTAAGAAAGGAGGTATAATCATTGTTCCTAATGATAAAAATGAACTTATTCCACAAAGAATTGTAACTGGTTATAGGATGGTAATTGATTTCAGGAAATTAAACAAAGCTACTAGGAAAGATCATTACCCATTGCCTTTTATTGATGAAATGTTAGAAAGATTATCAAAGCATACACAATTTTATTTCCTTGATGAATATTCTGTCTTTTCTCAAATATTTGTGTTAAAAGAAGATCGAGAGAAAACTACTTTTACTTGTCCGTTTGGAACTTATGCTTATAGACGTATGCCTTTTGGTTTATGTAATGCACCTGCTACCTTTCAAAGATGCATGACTGCTATATTATCTGACTTTTGTGAAACGATTGTTGAGGTATTCATGGATGATTTTTCCATTTACATGACTTGTTTTAATGATTGCTTCAGCAACCTTGATCGAGTTTTGCAGAGATGCGAAGAACCTAATCTCGTCTTGAATTGGGAGAAGTGTCACTTTTTGGTAAATGAAGGCATAATACTTTGGCATAAAATCTCCGAATGAGGTATTGAGCTAGACAAAGCTAAAATTGATGCAATTGAGAAAATGCCATGTCCTAGAGATGTAAGAGGTATAAGAAGTTTCCTTGGTGATGGTGGTTTCTATAGAAGATATATTAAAGATTTCTCAATGATTTCTAGGCCATTAAGTAATCTTCTTCAAAAGGATATTCCATTTGTTTTTGATGATGATTGTGTAGAGGCCTTCTAAATACTTAAGAAAGCTTTAATTTCTGCACCTATTGTTCAACCACCTGATTGGAACTTACCATTTGAAATTATGTGTGATGCTAGTGATTATACTGTCGATGCTGTTCTAGAACAAATAATCGACAAGAAACTGAATGCTCAAAGAAATTATGCTACTACCGAGAAAGAATTTTTAGCAGTTGTGTTTGTATGCGATAAGTTTAGACCTTATATTGTTGATTCTAAAGTTACTATTCACACTGATCATGCTGCTATTAAATATCTGATGGAAAATAAAGATGCTAAGCCTAGACTAATTAGGTGGGTTATTTTACTTCAAGAGTTTGATTTGCATATTGTTGATGGAAAGGGAGCTGAGAATCCTGTAGCAGACAATTTGTATAAGATGGAAAATGTTCTTGATGACCCACTGCCTATTGATGATAGTTCTCTTGATGAGAAATTAGCTATCATAAATGCTTCCCGCAATACTCCTTGGTATGCAGATTATGCTAATTACATTGTTGCTAAATACATACCACCTAGTTTCACATACCAACAAATGAAAAGGTTCTTCTTTGATTTAAGACATTACTTTTGGGACGACCCACATCTTTATAAAGAAGGAGTAGATGGTGTTATTAGATGTTGTGTACTGTAACACCCCTGGATTATCAGTTACAGTAACCTATGTAATCAAGCTACAGTGATCACAAGATTGAGCTAATCCATTTTGCTAAACAGGTTTGATCACATTTGAATTCCATCTCATTTCAAATTCCTTTGAAATTCAATATTCAAATAAAAGGTGAAATAATAAATTCTCAAACTTGAAAAAATAATCATGTTTGGGTTACAAATATTCACCTAGCATTTATAAAATTGGAACCAACATTTTATAAAGTATTTTAGTGCCTCAAAACAATTATAACAGAGGCCAAAACAATTAATTAAATGCCTTTTTAATTATAGAAATTTCAAACACTTTCAAATGGTCCCCAAACTTTTTGTGGCACTGCCTAATATTGCAATACTAATATTTAGCCAAGTTGCAAATTTTATAAAAGTCATTTTGGTTATGAAATTGAAACAAACAAAAAAAACAAAAAAACTGAAATAGAAAAATAAAATAAAAAGGAAAAGGCCCCCTCTGTCCCCACTAGGCCCTAGCCCCTAGGCCGGCCGAGCCCAACCGTGCTCGCCCCCCTCCTCGCGCTACAGGAGCGGAGGGGTGGCGTTGTGGCCATCCGGCCAGCGAGGGCGCCGTGGCGGCCATCCGCCGGGCCACTCCCTCCTATTTATTCGCCGGTGAGCCCCCGCGGAACCCTAGACGCCTCTTCTCTCGCGCCCCCGTCCCCTTCCCCGCGAGCTCGAGCTCGAGCTCGCCCGCGACGCCGCACCGAACCCGTCGTCGCCGTCGCCGCTCCCTCATCTCCGACCGCCTCCCCGCCGGCTCCATCACGGCTCGCCGCCCGCTCTCCTCGGCAACGCCGGTGATGCCCAACACGATCCCCTTCTCCCCGTCCCCGTGCGCGCCCGCGATTTTCCCCTCCGCTGCCCACACCGTCGTCCACTGCCTCCGCTGCTCTGCAGCTGCTGCTGCTGTCTACGCACAGACGCCCCACGCGCGCGCACCGCCGTGCCCGACCGCACTGATACGTCTCCAACGTATCTATAATTTTTGATTGTTCCATGCTATTATATTATCTGTTTTGGATGTTTAGATGCATTAATATGCTATTTTATATTAATTTTGGGACTAACCTATTAATCTAGAGCCTAGTGCCACTTTCTGTTTTTTCCTTGTTTTTGAGTATTGCAGATAAGGAATATTAAACGGAGTCCAAACGGAATAAAACCTTCGCGATGATTTTTCTTGGACCAGAAGAAACCTACCAGACTTGGAGATGAAGGCAGAAGACCTGCCGGGAGGCGACAAGCCACCAGGGCGCGCCCTAGGGGGGGGGGGGCGCCCCCCTGGCTTGTGGCCCTCCAGCAGGCCTCCTAATCCTATTCTTCGGCCTATAAATTCCCAAATATTCCCCCAATACCAAAAAGAGCCACGAAAATACTTTTCCGCCGCCGGAAGCCTCTGTTCCCGTGAGATCCCATCTTGGAGCCTTTTCCGGTAATCTGCCGGAGGGGGATTCGATCACGGAGGGCATCTACATCAACTCCATTGCCCCTCCGATGATGCGTGAGTAGTTCACCACAGACCTTTGGGTCCATAGCTAGTAGCTAGATGGCTTCTTCTCTCTCTTTGTTCTTCAATACCATGTTCTTCATGATCTTCATGGAGATCTATCCGATGTAATACTCTTTTGCGGTGTGTTTGTCGAGATCCGATGAATTGTGGGTTTATGATCATCTTATCTATGAATATTATTTGAATCTTCTCTGAATTCTTATATGCATGATTTCATATCTTTGCAAGTCTCTTTGAGTTATTGGTTTGGTTTGGCCAACTAGATTGGTAATTCTTGCAATGGGAGAAGTGCTTAGTTTTGGGTTCAATCTTGCGGTGTCCTCACCCAGTGACAAAGTAGGGGTAGCGAGGCACGTATTTGTATTATTGCCATCGAGGATAAAAGATGGGGGTTTCATCATATTCTTGAGTTTATCCCTCTACATCATGTCATCTTACCTAATGCGTTACTCTGTTCTTCATGAACTTAATACTCTAGATGCAAGCAGGAGTCGGTCGATGTGTGGAGTAATAGTAGTAGATGCAGAATCGTTTCGGTCTACTTGATACGGACGTGATGCCTATATGCATAATCATTGCCTTGGATATTGTCATAACTATGCGCTTTTCTATCAATTGTTCGACAGTAATTTGTTCACCCACCGTATTATTTTCCTTCATGAGAGAAGCATCTAGTGAAACCTATGCCCCCCCGGGTCTATTTTCCATATTATATTTTCAGATCTATAAACCAAAAATAGCAAAAATACTTTGCTGCATTCTTTTTACTTTTGTTTTACTTTTCGTTTTAGCAATCTTTTATATCTATCTCTATCAGATCTCAACCTTGCAAATAACCGTGAAGGGATTGACAACCCCTTTATAGCGTTGGGTGCAAGAGTTTGATTGTTTGTGTAGGTGCGAAGATTGGGGACTTGCTTGTATCTCCTACTGGATTGATACCTTGGTTCTCAACAACTGAGGGAAATACTTATCTACTTTGCTGCATCACCCTTTCCTCTTCAAGGGAAAACCAACGCAAGCTCAAGAAGTAGCAAGAAGGATTTCTGGCGCCGTTGCCGGGGAGATCTACATCAAGCCTACCAAGTACCCATCACAAACTCATCTCTTGCATTTACTTTATTTGCCATTTGCCTCTCGTTTTCCCCTCCCCCACTTCTAAAACAATTTTCAGAAAAAACCAAAAAGATTTGCCTTTTTATTCGCCCTTCTTCCGTTCACCTTTTCGTTTGCTTTTTGTTTGCTTGTGTGATTAGATCATTTGCTCGTTTTCATGGCTCAACCCAAAAGCTTTGATTCTTATCGTAGGAGGTTGGAAGACATTGAGAATAATGCTAAGGGCTTCATGTCGCTCCAATTTGACCATAATAGTTTCTTTAGGAACGAGCTTAAAGAACAACAGTTTATGCTGGAATACATGAATAAAGAACTTGATGATATGACTAAGAAATTTTATGGTTTGAAATCTCAGTTTGCTCACCTTGAAAACTTAGTAGGCCAAATTTCTGATAAACAAGCTACCATAGTCAATAAAATGGCCGCGAAGCCAGAATCTTTAAATGATGATGAAGATCTTAAAGTGATTGATGTGACTCCTATTGAATCTTTGTTTTCTAATATAAATCTTGATAAAGATGGGACTGGAGATAAGTCAACTTTAGTTAAAAGGCGTCCCAATGATTCGGAGTTTATAGATCTTAATGCTAAGATTGATAAAAGTAGGATTGAAGAGGTCAAAACTTTAAATAGCAATGAACCCACTCTTTTGGAGTTCAAGGACTTTAATTATGATAGTTGTTCTTTGATTGATTGTATTTCCTTGTTGCAATCCATGTTGAATTCTCTGCATGCTTATAATCAAAATAAAGCTTTTACTAAACATATCGTGGATGCTATGATGAAATCTTTTGAAGAAAAACTTGAGTTGGAAGTTTCTATACCTAGAAAGCTTTATGATGAGTGGGAACCTACTATTAAGATTAAAATTAAAGATTATGAGTGCCATGCTTTGTGTGATTTGGGTGCTAACGTTTCCACGATTCTGAAAACTTTATGTGATGTGCTAGGTTTCCATGAATTTGATGATTGCTCTTTAAATTTGCATCTAGCGGATTCCACCATTAAGAAACCTATGGGAAGGATTAATGATGTTCTTATTGTTGCAAATAGGAATTATGTGCCCGTAGATTTCATTGTTCTTGATATAGATTGCAATCCTACTTGTCCTATTATTCTTGGTAGACCTTTCCTTAGAACGATTGGTGCAATTATTGATATGAAAGAAGGAAACATTAGATTCCAATTTCCATTAAGGAAAGGCATGGAACACTTTCCTATAAATAAAATCAAATTACCTTATGAATCTATTATGAGAGCTACTTATGGACTGCATACCAAAGATGACAATACCTAGATCTATTGCGTTATGCCTAGCTAGGGGCGTTAAACAATAGCGCTTGTTGGGAGGCAACCCAATTTTATTTTTATGCTTTTGTTTTTGCTTCTGTTTTTGAGTGCTTTACACATGATTACATCTGTAGTAATTGTGTTTTCTTGTTTTAATTAGTGTTTGAGCCAAGTAAGACCTTTGGGATGGTCTACGGTGTTTGTGATTTGATTTTGCTGAAAAACAGAAACTTTTGCTCTCAGTCTAAGAATTTTGTAAATTCACTGGAATGAGATTTTGGTCTGAAATTTTTACAAAATATTTATATAAAAATTTCCCTGATTTTCCTAATTTTTCAGAATTTTTGGAGGTATAGAAGTATTCGAAGTCTATATATTTCTACAGACTGTTCTGTTTTAGACAGATACTGTTTTCTTTGTGTTGTTTGCTTATTTTGATGTATCTATGGGTTGTATCGAGGGGTATGAACCATGGAGAAGTTGGAATACAGTAGATATTACACCAATATAAATAAATAAAGAGTTCACAACAGTTCCTAAAGTGGTGATTTATTTTTCTTATACTAACGGATCTCACGAGTTTTCTGTTGAGTTTTGTGTTGTGAAGTTTTCAAGTTTTGGGTAAAGATTTGATGGACTATGGAATAAGGAGTGGCAAGAGCCTAAGCTTGGGGATGCCCAAGGCACCCCAAGACATATTCAAGGATACCAAAGAGCCTAATCTTGGGGATGCCCCGGAAGGCATCCCCTCTTTCGTCTTCAATCCATCGGTAAATTTACTTGAGGCTATATTTTTATTCACCACATGATATGTGTTTTGCTTGGAGCGTCTTGTATGATATGAGTCTTTGCTTTTTAGTTTACCACAATCATCCTTTCTGCACACATATTTCGAGGGGGACACGCATTAATCATGAATTTATTAGAATACTCTATGTGCTTCACTTATATCTTTTGAGCTAGGCAATGTTGCTCTAGTGCTTCACTTATATCTTTTTTAGAGCACGGTGGTGTTTTATTTTATAGAAATAATTGAACTCTCGTACCTCACTTATATTATTTTGAGAGTTTTTAAACAGCATGGTAATTGGTTTAGGTTATGAATTTAGTCCTAATATAATGGCCATCCAAGAGGGATATAATAAAAACTTTCATATAAAGTGCATTGGATACTATGAGAAGTTTGATTCCTTGCATATAGTTTTGAGATATAAAGATGGTGATATGAGAGTCATGCTAGTGAGCAATTGTGGATTGGTAGAAATACTTGTGTTAAAGTTTTTGATTCCCGTAGCATGCACGTATGGTGAACCATTATGTAACGAAGTCGGAGCATGATTTGTTTAATGATTGTCATCCATTGTGTGAGGGTCGGGAGCGCGCGATGGTTAACTCCTACCAACCTCTCCCCTAGGAGCATGCGTATAATACTTTGCTTCGATAACTAATAGACTTTTGCAATAAGTATGTGAGTTCTTTATGACTAATGTTGAGTCCATGGATTATACGCACTCTCACCCTTCCACCTTTGCTAGCCTCTCTAGTACCGCGCAACTTTCGCCGGTGCATTAAAACCACCTTCCTCAAAACAGCCACCATATACCCTTCCTCAAAACAGCCACCATACCTACCTATTATGGCATTTCCATAGCCATTCTGGGATATATTGCCATGCAACTCCCACCGTTCCGTTTTTCATGACACGCACCATCATTTTCATATTGCTTTGCATGATCGTAAGATAGCTAGCATGATGTTTTCATGGCTTGTCCGTTTTTTGATGTCATTTGCTAGGCTAGATCGTTGCACATCCCGGTACACCACCGGAAGCATTCATATAGAGTCATATTTTGTTCTAGGTATTGAGTTGTAATTCTTGAGTTGTAAGTAAATAAAAGTGTGATGATCTTCATTATTAGAGCATTGTCCCGTGAGAGAAAAGGATGATGGAAGCTATGATTCCCTCACAAGTTGGGATGAGTCTCCGGACTTTACAAATAATAAAAGAGGCCAATGAAGCCCAAATAAAAAAAAGGAGGCCAAAGATGCCCACCAAAATAAAAAAATGAGAGAAAGAGAGAAGGGACAATGCTACTATCTTTTCCACACTTGTGCTTCAAAGTAGCACCATGATCTTCATGATAGAGAGTCTCCTATTTTGTCACTTTCATATAACTAGTGGAATTTTTCATCATTATGCACAACCACTTAGTTTCTTTTTGAGCTTTCATACACTTATAGCTCTAGTGCATCCGTTGCAAGGCAATCCCTACTCACTCACATCGATATCTTTTGATGGGCATCTCCATAGCCCGTTGATACGCCTAGTTGATGTGAGACTATCTTCTCCTTTTTCCTCGCAACCTCCACCATATTCTATTCCACCTATAGTGCTATATCCATGGCTCACGCTCATGTATTGTGTACGAGTTGAAAAGGTTTGAGAACATAAAAGGTGTGAAACAATTGCTTGACTTGTCATCGGGGTTGTGCATGATTTAGATACTTTGTGTGGGGAAGATGGAGCATAGCCAGACCATATAATTTTGTAGGGATAACTTTCTATTGCCATGTTATTTCGAAAGGACACAATTGCCTTGTTGGTATGCTTGAAGTATTACTGTTTTTATGTCAATATTAGACTTTTGTTTTGAATCTTGCGGATCTGAATATTCATGCCACAATAAAGAATATTACATGGATAAATATGTTAGGTAGCATTCCACATCAAAAATTCTGTTTTTATCATTTACCTACTCGAGGACGAGCAGGAATTAAGCTTGGGGATGCTTGATACGTCTCCAACGTATCTATAATTTTTTATTGTTCCATGCTATTATATTATCTATTTTGGATGTTTTATATGCATTAATATGCTATTTTATATTATTTTTGGGACTAACCTATTAATCTAGAGCCTAGTGCCATTTTCTGTGTTTTTCCTTGTTTTTGAGTATTGCAGATAAGGAATATTAAACGGATTCCAAATGGAATAAAACCTTCACGATGATTTTTCTTGGACCAGAAGAAACCTACCAGACTTGGAGATGAAGGCAGGAGACCTGCCGGGAGGCGACAAGCCACCAGGGCGTGCCCTAGGGGGGGGGGCGCCCCCTGGCTTGTGGCCCCCCAGCAGGCCTCCTAACCCTATTCTTCGGCCTATAAATTCCCAAATATTCCCCCAATACCAAAAAGAGCCACAAAAATACTTTTCTGCCGCCGGAAGCCTCTGTTCCCGTGAGATCCCATCTTGGAGCCTTTTTCGGTAATCTGCCGGAGGGGGATTCGATCACGGAGGGCATCTACATCAACTCCATTGCCCCTCCGATGATGCATGAGTAGTTCACCACAGACCTTCGGGTCCATAGCTAGTAGCTAGATGGCTTCTTCTCTCTCTTTGTTCTTCAATACCATGTTCTTCATGATCTTCATGGAGATCTATCCGATGTAATACTCTTTTGCGGTGTGTTTGTCGAGATCCGATGAATTGTGGGTTTATGATCAGCTTATGTATGAATATTATTTGAATCTTCTCTGAATTTTTATATGCATGATTTCATATCTTTGCAAGTCTCTTCGAGTTATTGGTTTGGTTTGGCCAACTAGATTGGTAATTCTTGCAATGGGAGAAGTGCTTAGTTTTGGGTTCAATCTTGCGGTGTCCTCACCCAGTGACAAAGTAGGGGTAGCGAGGCACGTATTTGTATTGTTGCCATCGAGGATAAAAAGATGGGGTTTTCATCATATTGCTTGAGTTTATCCCTCTACATCATGTCATCTTACCTAATGCGTTACTCTGTTCTTCATGAACTTAATACTCTAGATGCAGGCAGGAGTCGGTCGATGTGTGGAGTAATAGTAGTAGATGCAGAATCGTTTCGGTCTACTTGATACGGACGTGATGCCTATATGCATAATCATTGCCTTGGATATCGTCATAACTATGCGCTTTTCTATCAATTGCTCGACAGTATTTTGTTCACCCACCGTATTATTTTCCTTCATGAGAGAAGCCTCTAGTGAAACCTATGGCCCCCGGGTCTATTTTCCATATTATATTTTCAGATCTATAAACCAAAAATACCAAAAATACTTTGCTGCATTCTTTTTACTTTTGTTTTACTTTTCGTTTTAGCAATCTTTTATATCTATCTCTATCAGATCTCATCCTTGCAAATAACCGTGAAGAGATTGACAACCCCTTTATAGCAGTGGGTGCAAGAGTTTGATTGTTTGTGTAGGTGCGAAGATTGGGGACTTGCTTGTATCTCCTACTGGATTGATACCTTGGTTCTCAACAACTGAGGGAAATACTTATCTACTTTGCTGCATCACCCTTTCCTCTTCAAGGGAAAACCAACGCAAGCTCAAGAAGTAGCACGCACCGGGCCCGCGCTCGCCCGGCCGTTGCCACGGCTCTGCACCGCCGCTCTGCTCGCCGCCGGTGCCACTGCGGCAACCCTCCGGCCGCCCTGTGGCCACCACTCGAACCGCACGAGCCCCCACTACGCATGGAGGCCCTCGACGCTGGCTCCTTATGTGGAAAACACGATTCCGACAAGATTCCGGCCGCCGCCGCCGCGTCTGGCCTCGTCACCGGCGCGGGGGCGCCCTGACACCGGCCGGCTCACTGCCAGGTGGGCCCCGGGCCATTAGCCCCTAAACCACCCTGACTGGCTCACTGACCCCTTGGCCCCGCCTGATTTAAAACTAATTAAAATGGTTAAGTTAACTAACCTACCTTGTGACCAGGGGGCCCCATCCTCAAATTAACCCAGTTAAATTAAACTAACCTCTAATTAACCTACTTTCCCTGACATGTGGGACCCTACCACTGTCCCAGTGGATAGGGCCGACCCAGTCAGCTTGCTGACTCAGCAGGGGCCCCCACCAGTCAGCCTCCGCTGACTGGCTAGTTGACCAGTCAACTGGGCCCCCCTTGTTAGCCCCTGTTATACTATTGGTGCACTGGACCGGGTGCACCCAGCATTTCCCCCTTTTATTTTCGAATTAATATTATTTTCAGAATGTCAGAATATTATTAAAACTGTGAAAATTAATTGAAAATAAACCGTAAGTCAGATGAAAATATTTTATACATGAAGGTTGCTCAAAAAAATCCAACGAATCCGAATACGCTGTGTGTTCATCTGTCACATGCCCCTAGCATGATGAACATGGAACTTTCCCCTCCGCTTCATCTGTCCGGTAGAAGCCTGAGACCCGGGAAATATCGTCAGATATTTTCCCGCTCCGTCTGTAACGTGTAGTACTGCGTTAGCTCATCCCTAACACTACATGGTGTCATGTCATGCATCGTGATGCATCTGCTTGCTTATATTTATTGTTTCTTCCCCCTCTTCTCTCCGGTAGACATCGAGACTGACGCTGCTGTCGTGTACGACTATGCCACTGACGTCCAGCCGCTTGCCGCAGAGTATCCAGGTAAGCAAAACCCCTTGATCATTCCAATATCGCCCAATTCTTTATCTCTCATGCTTGCATTAGATTTTTCTATTGTTGTAGATAGTTCCTATTCTGATGCATAGCCTGTTTTTGTTAAACTGCTGTTGAACCTACTATTATAGCAAATGCTTAGTATAGGTTGATTAGTGATTCCCCAGTGACCCCACTTAGTCCCTGTTGCCCCTGCTTCATCATTGACGACTCGAAGACTCGATCAACCGGATCGACAAGCCTGAGCCCGTCACATCACATCACCCCCCTTAGTTGTATGACTCTGTAGAGCTACCATCGAATACCAAGGGTGACACCTCATAACGTACTCCTGATGCTAACTCTGTAGCATAGCTAGTCGATCGTGGATATCAGGGGTGATTCCTCCTTCGCCACTTCCCATAACGACTCTGTCGTGCAACACCTCAAGCGTGAACCATCGAGGGTGATTCCTCTCTGGTCACCTTGACGATTACGTCGAGTGGGATCCATCGAGGGTGATTCCTCGGGTTCCCCCCTTGATGTTATGGACACACAGTTACATTAACTTTACTACAGAACCATGTTGAGGTCAGCAGGACCCGAAGGGTGTCAGTGTAATAGTGACGAGGCGTGGCCGGGCATTCTTGGCCCTTGCCGCAAGTCCTCGAGACGGGGCGACGGGACCACATATGGTGGATCATTAATCGTGACCGCAGCTAACAAAACATTAATGGGTTTGGATATGTGATCTGAGAAGGCCTCTGGCCTGTTTCGCACTAACCACCACACGGGAATCAATATGGGCACTCTGCGTCGTACATTCGCCCGAAAGCTCTTTAGATGTCACAGTTGAGCGGCACGCGCCCGGGTGGCCCGCGTAAGCACCATCTTTGTATTAAGAGGTGCCAGAACTGACACCGGCCATCCACGTAACGTGTAGGATTGTGAAGGGAAATTGGCCCGGGACCCCTTTGCGATTAGGATGTAGACCGGCGTGTGGCCTCTCTATTGAGCCTAGGTAGGACTACGGCGTGTCGATCAGCCGAGGCCGGGCATAACCAGGAAATTGTGTCTGGCCAGAGTTAATCGGGCGTGTTGGGCAAGTTGGTGCACCCCTGCAAGGAAATATATCTATTCGAATAGCCGTGTCCACAGTAACGGACGCTCGGAGTTGTATCCTGATCTTACAACTAAAAAAGGAGATTTTGAAATTAATGTGTTGGCTCCGAGGTTGCTTTCCCATAGGGAGTCGATGAAGAATCTTTGGGCGTTACTAAATAAACTTGCTACTTATAAACTGCTAACCTACACTCTTCTAATGCTGCAAGACTCTAAAGATGCTAGTCTTCGATAGGACTTGGCCTTCCCTCTATTATGGCATTTCTACAGTCAGTCCAAAGATATAGCCCCATTCCTTTTGATACTGATGCATGTTTTAGTGTAGATATAACGTAAGTCTTGCGAGTACTTTGGATGAGTACTCGCAGTTGCTTTGCTCCCCCTTTCCCCTTGATACGATACTGCGATCAGATGACGGAGCCCAGTAGACAGCTGATCCCGCCGACAAGTACTACTACACCGATGGAGCCTACTACTAAGTGGAGGCTGCCCCGACCAGCAGTAGGATAGGAGGTTCCCAGGCAGGAGGCCTTTCCTTTTCGATCTGTTGTTTATGTTTGTGCTAGCCTTCTTAAGGCAAACTTGATTACTTATGTATGTACTCAGATAATATTTGCTTCCGCTGACTCGTTTGAATTTTAGCTTATGTATTCAAGCCCTCGAGGCCCCTGGCTTGTAATATGAAGATTATATGACTTTAATTTGTGTCTAGAGTTGTGTTGTGATATCTTCCCGTGAGTCCCTAATCTTGATCGTGCGCATTTGCGTGTATGATTAGCGTACGATCAAAATGGGAGCATCACAAGTACCTGACCATGAACATGAACAAATCCTACGGAAGTGTCATTCCAAGACATACGGAGGGCACCACGCTGGAGATAGAACTGCACATAAGGTACTACACTCTGGTTTTTATTGGCCTACTCTTTTCAAAGATGCATGTAAGTTTATCCTCTCTTGTGATGAATGTCAAAGAATTGGTTATATTGGTAGACATCAGGAAATGCCTATGAACTATTCACTTGTTATTAAACCATTTGATGTTTGGGGTTTTGATTATATGGGACGTTTTCCTTCCTCTAATGGGTATACTCATATTTTAGTTGTTGTTGATTGCGTTACTAAGTGGGTAGAAGCTATTCCAACTAGTATTGCTGATCATAACACTTCTGTTGAAATGCTTAAAGATGTTACTTTCTCGAGGTTTGGAGTCCCTAGATATTTAATGACTGATGGTGGTTCACATTTTATTCATGGTGCTTTCCGTAAACTCCTAGATAAATATGATGTCAACCATAGAATTGCATCACCTTATCATCCTCGGTCTAGTGGTCAAGTTGAATTGAGCAATCGAGAAAGAAAATTGATCTTGCAAAAGACTGTTAATAGATCTAGAAAGAATTTGTCTAAGAAACTTGATGATGCATTATGGGCTTATAGAACTGCTTATAAAAATCCTATGGGAATGTCCCCGTATAAAATGGTCTATGGAAAAGCATGTCATTTACCTCCTGAGTTAGAACATAAAACATATTGGGTAATTAAAGAACTTAATTATGATTTCAAACTTGCTGGTGAGAATAGGTTATTTGATATAAGCTCTCTAGATTAATGGAGGACACAAGCTTATGAAAATTCCAAGTTGCTTAAAGAAAAAGTTAAAAGATGGCATGGCAAAAGAATCCAAAAACGGGAATTTAAAATAGATGATCAAGTTCTTTTGTCCAATTTTCATTTCAGATTTTTTGCAGGAAAACTTCTCTCCAAATGGGAAGGACTGTATATCATAGAAGAAGTTTGTCGCTCCGGAGCTATTAAGACCAATAATGCCAAAGGCACAAATCCGAGAGTGGTCAATGGGCAAAGAATTAAGCATTATATCTCAGGTACAGCCATTAATGTTGAAACTAATATTATTCAAGTGATGTCACCGGAAGAACATATAGAAGAGACCTTCCGAAACACTCCAGAACCCTGAAAAAGAGTAGGTATGTGATACGGTAAGTAAACCGACTCGAAAAATTCCATAAAAATTTCTGTCCGTTTTGGAATATTAGAAAAACTACAAAAAAATAAAAACCAGCCGAGGGGACCCACGACGAGGTCCCAAGGCAACAGGGTGCGTCGGGTTGCCTTGGGAGCCCCTCGTGTGCCTCCCCGACTCCGTTTTCTTCATGGACACGTATTCTGACCTGGAAAAATTCATTATATATACTCCCGTATGTTTTTACCACCGCATTGCAAGTTTCTCCTATGTCCTTGTTTCGGGCTGTTTTTCTGACAGATTTTCCGAGGCGCGGGAGCTATGTTGTCGTCCTCCACCAAGAACATTGAGGACGAGGCTTGGCATGGGGAAGAAGTGAGGAAGTCATCACGAGGGAGGAACCTATGGACTCTATGGAGGTGCATCCCGTGCCTCGAAACATGGCACACTAGCAGGAATCTCCACCTCTCCAAACCCCTGTCCACCAATAGGAAGGAGAGCTCAGCTAGCTCAAGAAGCGCAAGGTGAATCCGCTTCGAGGAGACCCCTCGGCAGGTTACATGCAAATATCTTCCACAATTTGATTCATAACTATGGGGTTGAGAATATTTCTTGCTCGCATATACCTTCCAATTGGGACATCTCTCGTCCAAGTGAAAGTGATGCAGGGAAAAGCTCTTGGTGGCCTGAAAACAAACATCTTATGGTGGAGGTGCAAAAGAACACCGTAATGATTCAACAATTACTCCATTTGAGAGAGCTAAAAGCTGCCCTGCTATCCATTATGGAAAACAAGTATACTACTTCATCACCGCCATCACCCAATTAGGACACTTGAGTACATGGGTATGGACACCACCCTTAGCTTGTTCCAAGCTTGGGGTAGGTGCCCCGGTGTTGTATCACCATCACTTTTGCATTATCATCTATCTTAGTTCAATCCTTAGCTATTTCGTGATTTAGAAGAATAAAAGTTTAGTCTTTTTTTGCTTAGAGTGTTTGCTTTGTGATCTATAATAAAGATTAGTTTGAGTTTGTTTGTTTTACCATCATGTCTCAATCATAGCAATGAAATAAAAGAAGTAAAAAGATCATATGCTAATCCCATGAGGAGTAATGATCACATAAAAAGGAGTATGCTTGATAACAGTTGTTGGGAGTTAACAAACACAGTGTTAGTCATTGATACAATTCATGCAGAATTATGGAAGGGGAGAGGAGATTCACATACAAATATACTATCTTGGACATCTTTTATGATTGTGAGCCCCCATAAAATATTTTCTACATGATCGAATAGTTGATGTTGGACAAGGAAGACAACGTAATGAGTTATGTTTGTTTACATTCACATAGAAGTTATATTGTCATGGATCCTCTAACATGTGGTGCTTGTCTAGGATCTTTTGCTAGCCAAAAATCCACACTAAGTAGAGATACTACTTGTGCATCCATAACCCTTAAACCTAGTTTCTTGCCACGAGAGTCCACCATATCTTCTTATGGATTGAATAAGATCCTTCAAGTAAGTTGTCATCGGTGCATAAAGCAATAAAAATTGCTCCTAAATATGTATGATCTTTTATTCTAAGGGAAAATAAACTTTGTACGATCTTGTGATGGCAAAGAAATAAAAGTGACAAACTGCATAATAAAGGTTGCTATCATAAGGGGCAATATAAAGTGACATTCCTTTACATTAAGAGTTTGCACATCCTAAATTTAAAAGAGCATGAAACCTCTGCTTCCCTTTGCAAAGGGCCTATCTTTTACTTTTCTTTATTTACTTTTATGCAAGAGTCAATAATGTTCATCCCTATTTCAATCTATTAATGCTTTAATTGGCAAGCATCATGTGTTGGGGGAAAGATCCAGGCATATATATCCAGTTGGATGTAGGTGATCATGAGTCATTATTGTTGACATTATCCTTGAGGTAAACAAGTTGGGAGGCGAAATCAATAAAGCCCCTCTTCTTATGTGTCTGACGGAAACGTTTGCTCCAAAAATATTCGTTGAGTGTCGGCAATCATAGAAGACTAAATGATAGTTGAGTGCTTGCACAATATCCTATCCTCCTAACAGGGCTCTATGCTAGAACATCTCAACCCTCCAGAATTGATCTCCATATGAGCGATGGCTGCTTTTCCAAATTTGCATCAAGAATTTTGGTATGCGGGCATGATACATACATTTTGCATCATGATTTACTCTTGATATTTATATTGTTTTTTCTCATTATTCCACTTTTCGATACAATTCTAATGTCTTTTCTCTCTTAATTTGCAAGATCTACAAAAAGAGGGAAATTGCCGGAAACTGGAATTCTGGACCTGAAGGCCATGGAAAAGGCTGGAAATTTTCTGGACTCCAAATGACCTGAAACTTCATGGAGATTTTTTATGGAATATATAAGAATTATTGGAGTGAAGAACCACCGAAGGAGGCCCACCTTTTTCCCCCAACACAACAGGGCACACCCACCCCACTAGGGCGCGCTCTAATGCCTTGGGAGGCCCACAGACGGCCTCCGGTTCCCCTCTTCTGCTATATGAAGGCTTTTGACCTAGAAAAAATCAAGAATATACTGTCGGGACGAAGCGCCACCGTCTCAAGGTGGAAACCTGGGCATGAGCCCTTTTGCATTCCCGCAGAGCGATTCTGCTGGGGAAACTTCCCTCTGGGAGGGGGAAATCGAAGCCATCATCATCATTAACGCTTCCTCCTTCACGAGAGTACCAATCTTCATCAATATATTCACCAGCACCATCTCATCTCAAACCCTAGTTCATCTCTTGTATTCACTCTTTGTCTCAAAACCTCGGATTGGTACCTGTGGGTTGCTAGTAATGTTGATTACATCTTGTAGTTGATGCTTGTTGGTTTATTTGGTGGAAGGTAATATGTTCAGATCCTTTATCATATTCATTACACCTCTGATCTTGTACATGATGATGATTTGTGAGTAGTTACTTTTGTTCTCGAGCACATGGGGGAAGTCTTGTTATAAGTAATCATGTGAAGTTGGTATTTGTTCAATATTTTGATGATATGTATGTTGTTGCTTCCTTTAGTGGTGTCATGTGAACATCGACTACATGACACTTCACCATAATTGGGCCTAAGGAAAGGCATTGTGGAGTAATAAGTAGATGATTGGTTGCTAGAGTGACAGAAGCTTAAACCCTAGTTTATGCGTTATTTCGTAAGGGGCTGATTTGGATCCACATGTTTCATCCTATGGTTAGATTTATTTTAATTCTTCTTTCATAGTTACAGATCCTTGTGAGAGGGCATAATCATAAGTGGGTTGCTTGTTCAATTAAGAATAACACCCAAGCTCTGTTCCACCCACATATCAAATTATCAAAGTAACGAACGTGAATCAACTCAACATGATGAACGTGACTAGACGGAAATTCCCATGTGTCCTCGAGAGCACTTTGCTTTATATAAGAGAACTTTAAGGTTTGTCCTTTGCTATAAAAAGGATAGGGCCACCTTGCTTCACACATGCTACTATTGTTACTCGTTATGAATTATCTTTCTATAATACTATCTATCACTATTACTTACAACACCTGCAGAGAATACCTTGCTGAAAACTGCTTGTCATTTCCTTCTGCTCCTTGTTGGGTTCGACACTCTTACTTATCGAAAGGACTACGATTGATCCCTGATACTATTGATCTGCGTTGGGTTTTCCGTGAAGAGTAACGGGTAATCGCAGTACAAAGTGGTTAAGTATTTCCCTCAGTTATGAAACCAAGGTTTCTCGAACCAATAGGAATATCGATCCTCAACCGTCTTCAGCGGCTGCACACAAAAGAGAAAACAACTTGCACCCAACGCGGCCAAGAGGGTTGTCAATCCCCTTGATTTCGTTATTTGCAAGCGAATGTGTTGTGTAGATAATTGTAAATTGCAAAATAAAATAAAAGGTAAATAAAGGCAGCAAGGTAATAGTAGCGTTTGTGAATTTATAAGTGAACAAACCCGGGGACCATAGTTTTCCCTAGCGGCATCTCTTGTGTAGGCAACATACGGTGGGTAACAAATTACTGTTGGGCAATTGATAGAAAAGCGGATAGTTATGCAATTTTCACGGCAATGATCATGTGTATATAGGCATCACGTCCATAAACAAATAGGCCGGCTCCTGCCTGCACCTATTACTATTACTCCACTCACGACCGCTATCTAGCATGCATCTAGAGTATTAAGTAAAACAAAGTAATGCATGGAGAACGATGACATGATGTAGACAAAATAAACTCAAGCAATATAAATAAATTAACCCCATCATGTTATCCTTAATAGAAACAATACAAAGACATGTCTTGTCCCTTTCTGTCACTGGGATATAGAGGACCGCCAGATTGAACCTACTACAACACACCCCTCTCACTGAAGAAATATCAATCTAGTTGTCCAAACTATTTCAATAAAGCAGAGAGAATTACGAAGCTATAATGATCATGCAAATAAGAATCATATTATATATCAGAGGTGACTCAAATACTTTTCATGAATAATCTGAACATAAACCCACAATTCATCGGATCCCAACAAACACACCGCACAAAAGGATTACATCGGATGGATCAAAGCGAAGATGCGATGATCATTGTATTGAAGATCAAGAGATAGAGAGATTGCCATCTACGTACTAGCTATGGACCCGTAGGTCTGTGGTGACCTACTCACACATCATCATGAGGGATGCAAGGTTGATGAAGAGGCCCTCTGTGATCGATCCCCCCTCCGACAGGGTGCCGGAACGGAGCTCCAGATGGCCTCGCGACGGAACAGAGACTTGCGGCGGCGTAAAAAGGGTTTCGGGACTGCCTCTAGGGCTTTCACGATATTAGAGAATTTATAGGCCAAAGAACGAGGTCGGGGGAGCCGCCAGGGGCCCACAAGCCATCTGGGCGCGCCCCCCAGGGCGCGCCCTGTTGGCTTGTGGGGCCCTGGTGTGGCTCCCAGCCTCCTTCCGAATCTCCCACGTCTTCTTTTGGTCCAGAAAAAATCATCGAAAAGTTTCGTGGCAATTGGACTTCGTTTGGTACTGTAAACCTGAGAAGTGAAAAACATGCAGAAAACAACAACTGGCACTGGGCACTGGGTCAATAGGTTAGTGCTCAAAAATATTATAAATTGGTAAATAAAGACCCAAAAAGTATCCTAGAATGATAATATATCAACACGGAATAATCAAAAATTATAGATACGTTGGAGACGTATCAATCCCCTATACTCGTGGGTCATCATGGAATTAAACACTTTACACAATTCTCATACTTAAAGAGTTAGGATCCTTTAGCATGCTTCATGCTTATCTAGTCAACAATGAAAGTTAAAAAATTTCAAATCACGAAACCCAATACCTCCCATGAATCTTGGTCGAGTCGTAACCTCCCACCCATGCCACTTTTCTTGCTCCCCCTTTACTTCCCCACAAGAACTTTTGAATGATGGAATTTATATGCTCACAACTTCCTTGGGAGTTTGAAACATGCCATGCAGTACCGATACGTCCATTTTACATCATGCTTTCTTATTGATATTTATGTTATTATTGTCCATTATTCTTCATTATCATACAATTCTTATGCCTTTCCTCTCTTAATATGCAAGGTACATCACAAAGAGGGAAATCTATGGAAACTGGAATTCTGGACCGGGAAACCAAGAAAAAGGCAGAAAAATCACCAGACACCAAATGACCTGAAACTTCACGGAGAATTTTATGGAATATTTAAGAATTATTGGGCCAAAAATATACCCGAGGGGGGCCACCTGATGGCCACAAGTCAACAGGGCGCGCCCACCCCCCTAGGCGCGCCCTGATGGCTAGTGGGGTCCCAGCAGTTCTCCCGACCCCCCTCTTCTCCTATATGATGCGTTTTACCCTAGAAAAAATCATAAGAAATCTTTCGGGATGAAGCGCTGCCATCTCGAGGAACTAACCTAGGGCAGATGCCCTTTTGCACTCAGCCAGGCTGATTCTGCCGGGGAAACTTCTCTCGCGGAGGGGGAAATCAAAGCCATCATCATCACCAACGCTTCCTCCTTCGTGGGAGGACCAATCTTCATCAACATCTTCACCAGCATCATCTCATCTCAAACCCTAGTTCATCTCTTGTATTTAATCTTTGTCTCGAAAGCTCAGATTGGTACATGTGTGTTGCTAGTAGTGTTGATTACATCTTGTAGTTGATGCTTGTTGGTTTACTTGGTGGAAGATAATATATTCAGATCCTTGATCATCATTACTATACCTATGATCTTTAACATGTTGATGAGGTGTGAGTAATTACTATTATTCCTGAGGACATGAGAGGAGTCTTGTTATAAGTAATCATATGAAGTTGGTATTCGTTCGATATTTTGATGATATGCATGTTGTTGCTTCTCTTAGTGGTGTCATGTGAACGTTGACTACATGACACTTCACCATGTTATGGGCCTAAGGGTAAGTCATTGTGGAGTAACAAGTAGATGCTGGGTTGTGAGAGTGACATAAGCTTAAACCCCGGTTTATGCGTTGCTTCATAAGAGGCTGATTTGGATCCACACGTTTCATGCTATGGTTAGATTTATCTCAATTCTTCTTTCGTAGTTGCGGATGCTTGCGAGAGGGGGTAATCATAAGTGGTTGTTTGTTCAAGTAAGAACAACACCTTAGCACCGGTCCACCCACATATCAAATTATCAAAGTAGCGAACGCGAATTAACTCAACATGATGAATATGACTAGACAGTAATTCCCATGTGTCCTCGGGAGCGCTTGTTTCATATAAGAGTACTTCCTGGCCTGTCCTTTGCTATAAAAAGGATTGGTATATCTTGCTGCACACTTGTTACTATTATTTCTTGTCACTTGTTATGAATTATCTTGTTACAAAACTATCTACTATTGTTACTCACAGCACTTGCAGAGAATACCTTGCTGAAAACTGCTTATCATTTCCTTCTGCTCCTCGTTGGGTTCGACACTCTTACTTATCGAAAGGACTACGATTGATCCCCTATACTTGTGGGTCATCAAGACTCTTTTCTGGCGTCATTGCCGGGGAGTGAAATGCCTTTGGTAAGTGGAAATTGATAAGGAAACATTTTCAGTACGTGCTGAAATTTACTGTTGCTTGTTACTATGGACGATCACCCTTTGTGTGGCTTGTTTGGGGCATCTTCTCCTCGAACAAAAGTGGAAAAGGTTGTATCTCCACCTCCTGAACCTACTGGAAATATTTATTATGAGATTCCTTCGGGTATGGTATAGAAACTGCTAGCTAATCCTTATGACGGTACAACTCATCCTGATTACCATTTGATATGTGTCGATGAGATTTGTGGATTATTTAAGCTTTCAGGTCTACTCGGAGAGAAAGTTAAGAAGAAGGTTTTTCCTTTATCTTTGGAGGGAAAAGCATTGATGTGGTACATGCTATTGGATGATATTGGATCATGGGACTGGAATTGCTTGAAGCTGGAATTTCATCAGAAGTTTCATCCTATGCATCTAGTTCATCGTGATCAGAACTTTATTTATAATTGCTGGCCTCGTGAAGGAGAAAGTATCGCTCAAGCTTGGGGGAGGCTTAAATCTAGGATGCACACTTGCTCCAATCATGATCTCTCAAGAGAAATGATTATACAAAAAATTTATGCTCGGTCATGATGATCAAGTATTACTTGACTCTTCTTCTATTGGTTCCTATATGAAGAGGACTATTGAATTCAAATGGGATCTTCTGGAAAGAATTAAACGCAACTCTGAAGATTGGGAACTCGACAAAGGTAAATAGTCGGGTATAAAGCTTAAGTTTGGTTGTGTTAAATCTTTTATGGAAACTAATGCTTTCCATGAGTCTAGCAATAAATATGGTCCTGACTCTGAGATAGTAGCTACTTTCTGTGAATCATTTGCTACCCATGTTGATCTCCCTAAGGAGAAGTGGTTTAAATATCATCCACCCATTGAAAAACCATTGCAGGAACCTGTTAAAATTAAGAAGGAAGAAATAATTGTTAGCCAGGTTGATCCAATTGTTCCTACTGCTTACACTAAGAAACTACCTTTCCCTGTTAGAATTAGGGGACATGCTAAAGCTACAACTGTGGTTAATAAAAGTCACGTTAGAACACCTAAACCTTCTGAACAAATAAATATCGAGCCTAATGTTGCTATGGTTAAAGATCTCCTAGTTGATAATATTGATGGTCAGTTTATTTACTTCTGTGATGAAGCTGCTAGAATTGCAAAACCTGTTAGAAACAAGCGTGATGAGCTTTATAAAAACAAACCAGTTGTTGGCATGCCTGTTTTTTCAGTTAAAATTGGAGATCATTGTTATCATGGCTTGTGTGACATTGGTGCTAGTGTTAGTGCTATACCTTTTACCTTATATCAAGAAATTATGAATGACATAGCACCCTCTTAGATTGAAGATATTAATGTCACTATTAAACTTGTAAACAGAGATACTATTACACCACTTGGGATTGTTAGGGACGTAGAACTCTTGTGTGGAAAAATCAAGTACCCAACTGATTTCTTAGTACTTGGTTTAGAACAAGATAACTTTTGTCCCATTATATTTGGTAGACCTGTCTTGAATACTGTTAATGCTGAAATTAATTGTGCTACTGAGAAGGTCAAAGTAAGCTTTGGTGATGTGTCTCATGAATTTAATTTCTCTAAATTTGGTAGACAACCACACGAGAAAGAATTACCTAGTAAGGATGAAATAATTGGTCTTGTTTCTGTTGTCGTGCCTCCTACTGATCTGTTAGAACAATACTTGCTAGACCATGAAAATGATATGCATATGAATAAAATAAATGAAATAGATGATATATTTCTTAGACAAACACCTATTCTTAAACACAACTTACCAGTTGATATTTTAGGGGATCCTCCTCCACCCAAGGGAGATCCCGTGTTTGAGCTAAAGACATTACCTGATACCTTGAAATATGCTTATCTTGATGAAAAGAAGATATATCCTGTTATTATCGGTGCTAACCTTTTAGAGCATGAAGAAAAGAGATTACTTAAAACTCTGAAGAAGCACAAGACGGCTATTGGATATACTCTTGATGTTCTTAAGGGCATAAGCCCCACTCTATGTCGGCACAAGATTAATATGGAACCGGATGCTAAACCTGTCGTTGATCATCAACACCGTTTAAATCCTAAGATGAAGGAAGTGGTAAGAACTGAAATACTAAAGCTTCTTGAAGCAGGTATAATTTATCCCATAGCTGATAGTAGATGGGTAAGTCCTATTCATTGTGTCCCTAAGAAAGGAGGAATAACTATTGTTCCTAATGATAAAAATGAACTTATCCCACAAAGAATCATAACTGGTTATAGGATGGTAATTGATGTTAGGAAACTAAATAAAGCTACTAGAAAAGATCATTATCCCTTGCCTTTTATTGATCAAATGTTAGAAAGACTATCTAAGCACACACACTTTCTCAAATACCCATGTCAAAGGAAGACAAAGACAAAACTACTTTCACATGCCCTTTTGGAACTCATGCTTATAGACGTATGCCTTTTGGTTTGTGCAATGCACCTGCTACCTTTCAAAGATGTATGACTGCTATATTCTCTGATTTTTGTGAAAAGATTGTTGATGTTTTCATGGATGAGTTTTCCGTTTACGGGACTTCTTTTGATGATTGCTTGAGCAACCTTGATTGAGTTTTGCAGAGATGAAGAAACTAATCTTGTCTTGAATTGGGAGAAGTGCCACTTTATGGTGAATGAAGGTATAGTACTCGGGCATAAAATTTCTGAACGATGCATTGAGGTAGACAATGCTAAAGTTGATGCAATAGAGAAAATGCCATGTCCAAAAGATATCAAAGGTATAAGAAGTTTCCTTGGTCACGCTGTTTTTTATACGCGTTTCATTAAAGATTTCTCAAAGATTTCTAGGCCACTAACTAATCTTCTTCAAAAATAAGTTTCTTTTGTTTTTTATGATGATTGTGTAGATACCTTTGAAATACTTAAGAAAGCCTTGATTTCTGCATCTATTGTCCAACAACCCGATTGGAATCTACCATTTGAAATTATGTGTGATGCTAGTGATTATGCTTTCTTATTGATATTTATGTTATTCTTGTCCATTATTCCTCATTATCATACAATTCTTATGCATTTTCTCTCTGAATATGCAAGGTACATCACAAAGAGGGAAATATCTGGAAACAGGAATTCTGGACCGGGAAACCAAGAAAAAGGCAGAATTTTTATGGATTTTTTAAGAATTATTGGGACAAAAATATACCCGAGCGGGCCACCTGCTGGCCACAGACCAACAGGGCGTGCCCACCCCCCTGGGCGTGCCCTGATGGCTTGTGGGGCCCCAGCAGGTCTCCCGAACCCCCTCTTCTCCTATATGATGTGTTTTACCCTAGAAAAAATCATAAGCAATCTTTCAGGACGAAGCACTGCCGTCTCGAGGCAGAAACCTGGGCATAGGCCCTTTTGCACTCCGGCATGCTGATTCTGCTGGGGAAATTTCTCTCTCGGAGGGGGAGATCGAAGCCATCGTCATCACTAACGCTTCCTCCTTCGTGGGAGGACCAATCTTCATCAACATCTTCACCAGAACCATCTCATCTCAAACCCTAGTTCATCTCTTGTATTCAATCTTTATCTCAAATCCTCAGATTGGTACATGTGAGTGATGACCCACAAGTATAGGGGATCAATCATAGTCGTTTCAATAAGTAAGAGTGTCGAACCCAACAAGGAGCAGAAGGAAATGACAAGCGATTTTCAGTAAGGTAATTTCTGCAAGCACATAAATTGTAGGTAACAGATAGTTTGATAGCAAGATAATTGCTAACGAGCAAATAACGGTAACGGTAAATAAGATGCAGCAAGGTAGCCCAATCCTTTTGTGGCAAAGGACAGGCCAGAACAGTCTCTAGTAATAGGCAAAGTGTTCTTGAGGGTACACGGGAATTTCATCTAGTCACTTTTATCATGTTGGTTTGATTCGTGTTCGCTACCTTGATAATTTGATATGTGGGTGGACCGGTGCTTGGGTGTTGTTCTTACTTGAACAACCTCCCACTTATGATTAACCCCCTCGCAAGCATCCGCAACTACGAGAAAAGTATTAAGATAAAATCTAACCATAGCATTAAACGTTTGGATCCAAATCAGCCCCTTACGAAGTAGCGCATAAACTAGGGTTTAAGCTTCTGTCACTCTAGCAACCCATCATCTAATAACTACTCCACGATGCATTCTCTTAGGCCCATGAATAGTGAAGTGTCATGTAGTCGACGTTCACATGACACCACTAAGGGAATCACAACATACATATCATCAAAATATCGAACACACATCAAATTCACATGATTACTAGCAACATGACTTCTCCCGTGACCGCAAGAACAAAGGTAACTACTCACAAATAATAATCATGCTCAAGATCAGAGGGGTATTGAATAGCGTAATGGATCTGAACATATAATCTTCCACCAAATAAACCATATAGTAATCAACTACGCAAGGTAATCAACACTACTAGTCACCCACAGGTACCAATCTGAGGTTCCGGTACAAAGATTGAACACAAGAGATGAACTAGGGTTTGAGAGGAGATGGTGCTGTTGAAGATGTTGGTGACGATTGGCCTTCCAAAGATGAGAGGGGTGTTGGTGATGACGATGGCTTCGATTTCCCCCTCCAGGAGGGAAGTTCCCCCGGCGGAATCGCTCCGCCAGAGGGCAAAAGTGCTCCTGCCCAAGTTCCGCCTCGAGACGGCGGCGCTCCATCCCAAAAGTCCTCCTGTTATTTTTTTCTAGGTCAAAAGTGATTATATACCAGAAGATGGGCACCGGAGGTGGGCCGAGGAGGGCACAACCCACCAGGGCGCGCCCAGGGGGGCTGGCGCGCCCTGGTGTCTTGTGCCCACCAGGGTGGCCCCCTCCGGTAGTTCTTTGCTCTAGTATTTTTCATAATTCCAAAAATAATCTCCATAAAGTTTCAGCTCCATTGGAGATGTGCAGAATATGTATCTCTGATGTGCTTTTTTTCAGGTCCAGAATTCCAGCTGCCGGTATTCTCCCTCTTTGTGCAAACCTTGCATATTAGGAGAGAAAAGGCATTAGAATCACTCCCTAAAGCATTATTATTCAGCAAAACATAATAAATAAAAGTAGGAAATCATGATGCAAAATGGACGTATCAACTACCCCAAGCTTAGACCTCGCTTGTCCTCAAGCGAAAAGCCGAAATTTGAAAGCATGTCCACATGGTTTGAGAGAGAGGTGTCGATAAAAACAAAATACGGACATAGAAGCATCATGCTTATTATCATAACAATAAAAAACTCTATCATAAAACTTATTCATATACTTTCATCATATAACTTCTCATGAACAAGTAACAATTCATCACAACATAAAAGTATAAAGCATAAACCTTATTGAAAACCAACAAACTATGTTCTCAGTCAACTTTGCAAATATAATTCATCATATTTCCAGGAAGGGTCTCATGTCGGAGCCTTTTGGCAAGTCCACATACTCAACCATCATTTAGTCTTCTATGATTGCTAACACTCACAACATACCCATGAGCAAAAAGTTTCAACCGGATACATAGAAAGATAAGGGCTTATAGTTTCGCCTCCCAACGTATTCACCTCAAGGGTGATGTCAACAATAATAACTCATGCCCACTCACATCCAACTGGATATATGTGCCTAGATCTTTCCTCACCACATGATGCTTGCAAAAGAAAAAAGTAAAAAGGAATAGGGAAGAATACTTTGACTCTTGCATAAGAGTAAATACATAAAAGTAAAAGATAGTCCCTTCGCAGAGGGAAGCAGAGGTTGTCATGCGCTTTTTTGGTTTGTATGCCCAATCCCTTAATGTAAAAGAACGTCACACTATATTGCCCCCTATGATAGCAACCTTTATTATGTAGTCCGTCACTTTTATTACTTTGCCATCATAAGTTCGTATAGCGCTCAATTTTCTCTTGCACTAATTGATCAAAACACTTTTAGAAGCAATTTTTACTGCCTTATTGCACTGATGACAACGTACTTGAAGGATCTTACTTGATTCGTAGGTAGGTATGGTGGACTCTCAAAGAATGAATTTGGGTTTGGGTTTTTGGATGCACAAGTAGTATCTCTACTTAGTGCGGAATTTTTGGCTAGCAAAGATATTGAGCAAGCACCACATGTTGAAGGATCTATGACAATATAACTTCTATGTGGATATGAACAAACATAAATCATTACGTTGTCTTCCTTGTCCAACGTCAAATTTTTTGAAATATAATATTTAATGGGGGCTCACAATCATAAAAGATGTCCAAGATAGTGTATTTGCATGTGGATCTTCTCTTCCCTTATTAATTCTTTCATGAATTGCATCATTGACCAATCATATATTTGTCAATCTCCAATAAATTTTACTACTTATACTTTTCCTTATGTTATGTCATTACTCACCATACGATTAGCATATGATTCTTTTCGTTTATTTCTTTTTATTTTGATTGCACCAAGAAAGTAGAGAGGCAAAAACTCAAACTAAACTTTATTATATAACTCTCACTCGATTACATAGATAGATAGGCCACGAAACTAACACACGAAATAGATCATGCTAAACTAAAATAGGTAAAGCTGAATAAAAGTGATGGCGATACGATAAAGCAAAGGAAGACTAAAGATCGAACTAAAATAGGTAAAGGTGAATAAAAGTGATGGTGATACAATACCGGGGCACCTCCCCCAAGCTTGGCTCAAGCCAAGGGGAGTGCCCATACCCGTGTGCTCAAGTCTTCTTTGGTGGTGGTGATGAAGAAGGTGGTGGTGATGATGTGGTAGGCTTGTCCTCCAGCTTCCAGGGCAAGGGCTCCCCTTCAAAAGTTGACGCAAGAGTCCCCTGAGTCCTGCAACTGGCAGCTAAACTCATACCTTTAAATCTTGCTTCATATTCAAAAAACTTGGTTTTGAAGATCATAAACTTGGCTTTGCAGAAAATTAATTTGCTCGTTAAGGGTGGAGATGATGTCCTTCACAGACCGGCCATCCACCATCTGATCACGGGTGAACTCCGTGATCATGGAGTGATTGGCATTAAGTCCACGCTCCACCATCTTTTGGCACTTGAAGATTTCTTGTTCCACCGCCTCGAGCCTAGCATCCACGCTTCTGGTCCTCTTGGGTCCCTGAACATTGCGGATGTGGAGCACCCCCTCACGCATCTCAATGGCTTGAGGGTGCTTCATCACCTCCGGCAAGTACGGGTAGATGACCTTCTCGAAGAACTTGTCCTTGGAGGAGCTTGGTGGAGCCATGAAGATCTAGATCTGATGAGAAAACAAACCGAAACAAGAACAGAGGATTTTTCTACGATGTGGTCGTCAAAACAGTCAGGGTATATATAGAGAATTTTTATTCTTGGGAAACAAGCATATGGAAGGAAAACGGAGTCGGGAAGGTGTCCGAGGTGAGCACAACCCACCAGGGCGCGCCTAGGGGGGCCTAGCGCGCCCTGGTGTATCGTGCTCACCTCGATTGCCTTCCGGTTTATTTCTTAATTTCCAAAATTTTCTAATATTCCAAAACGGACAAAAAATATTTTTGCGGATTTTTCGGAGTCCGTTTACTTACCGTATCACGTACCTCCTATTTTTAAGAATTCTGGAGTGTTCCGGAAGGTTTCTTTTATGTGTTCCTCTGGTGTCATGGTTTGGATAACATTGCTTTCAACGTTAATAGGCGTACCTGAGATATAGTGCTTAATTCTTTATCCATTGACCACCTTCGGGTTAGTACCTTCGGCATTATTAATCTTGATGGCTCCAGAACGATAAACCTCTTCAATAATATATGGTCCTTCCCATTTTGAGAGAAGCTTGCCTGCAAAAAATCTTAAACGAGAGTTGAACAAAAGAACATAGTCTCCTATTTTGAATTCCCGCTTTTGGATTCTTTTTTCATGCCATCTTTTTACTTTTTCGTTGAATAGTTTGACATTTTCATAGGCTTGGGTTCTCCATTCATCTAATGAGCTAATATCAAATAGCCTCTTCTCACCGGCAAGTTTGAAATCATAGTTAAGTTCTTTAATTGCCCAAAATGTTTTATGTTCTAATTCTAGAGGCAAATGACAAGCTTTTCCATATACCATTTTGTATGGAGACATACCCATAGGATTTTTATAAGCTGTTCTATAGGCCCAAAGTGCATCATCTAGTTTCTTAGACCAATTCTTTCGAGACCTATTGAAAGTTTTTTGTAATATTAATTTTATTTCTCTATTGCTAAGTTCAACTTGACCACTAGATTGAGGATGATAGGGTGATGCAAATCTATGGTTAATATCATATTTAGCAAGCATCTTAGGGAAAGCACCATGAATAAAGTGTGAACCACCATCAGTCATTAAGTATCTAAGGACTCCAAACCTCGGGAAGATAACCTCTTTAAGCATTTTAATGGAGGTGTGGTGATCAACACTACTAGTTGGAATAGCTTCTACCCACTTAGTGACATAATCAACAGCAACCAAAATACGAGTGTACACGTTAGAGGAAGGAAAAGGTCCCATATAATCAAAACGCCAAACGTCAAATGGTTCGACATCAAGTGAATAATTCATAGACATTTCCTGACGCTTACCGATATTACCAATTCTTTGACATTCATCACAAGACAAGACAAACTTACGGGCATCCTTGAAGAGAGTAGGTGTGACACCCTGGATTTTGGCTACAGTGATCATTGTAATTAAGCACAGTGATGACCATGAACAGTGCCTAATCATTTTGCTAAGTAGAATGTGATCAAGTTGAAAATCATATCTCATTTTAAATTTCACCTAAAAAGGGCATTAATTTTTAATGTGATAAAATAAAATTGCAAATAGCATATGAAAAATGTTGCACACTTGTTAAAAATTTCAAAACTAATGTTGTTAAGGAAAACAACATCACTCTTCCGGCGGCCGGACGGCGCCGCCGCCGACGTGGCCCGGTCGGGGCCACCCGCAGGGTCACTGGCCAGTGGGCCAGCCCGACCCCGTTGACCTGTTGACCAGGTCAACGTGCTGACTGGGCCTGGTCCAGTCACTGACTGGTGGGTCCCAGTCCCCCTGTGTCTATGACAGATGGGCCCCACTTGCAAAATTAGTCTCTGTTAGTTTAATTTAACTCTGATTTAAAAATGAGTCTATGACATGTGGGTCCCACATGTCAGGTTTGACCAGTTAGCTGAGACTGTTGACTGCTGATGCAATGCTGATGTCAGCATGATGTCATAATAGCATTTTTCGAATTAATTTAATTCTGTAATTCCAGAAAATGATTAAATCTTTGAAAAATCATAGAAAATAATCTGTAGCTCAGATCAAAAAATTTATATATCAAAGTTGATCAGAAAAATCCCACGAATCCAAATATGCCATCCATTCATCTGTCACATGCTCCTAGCATGATAAACATGGAACTTTTCCCCTCTGGATCGCCTGTCCGATAAATCCAAAGACACGGGAAATATCGTCAGATATTCTCCCGCTCCGTCTGATACGTGTAGTACTGCGTTAGACTACCCCTAGCACTGCGTATTGCCATGTCATGCATCGTGTTGCACTTGTTTGCTTGTATTTATTGTTTCTTCCCCCTCTTCTCTCCGGTAGACTCCGAGACTGACGGTGCTGCCGGGTAAGACTACACCGTTGACGATCAGCCTTTTGCAGCAGAGCAGCAAGGCAAGCAAACCCCCCTTGAGCATTCCGATATCGCCTATTCCTTTCCCTCTTATTCTTGCATTAGATTTTGCTACTGTATTAGCTAGCTCCTATTTTGATGCATAGCCTGTTTTTGATAAACTTTTACTATACCTGGAATCATATCAACTGCTTAGTATAGGTTGATCAATGAATCCCCTGAGACCCCCCTTAGTCCCAGTTGTCCCTGCTTCTTCATCGACGACTCGAAGACCCGAAGACTCGGTCAACCGACCGACGAGCCAGGCCCCTCACATCACCGCACACCCCTTAAGTATGACACTGCAGAGCTACTATCGGGTGCCGAGGGTGATACCTCACTTAGCACTCCCGATGTTAATTCTGTAGCATAGCTAATCGGTCATGGGTATCGAGGGTGATTCCTCCTTCCCATTTACCGATAGCGACTCTTGTCATACACATACTTCGAGTGGGATCTATCGAGGGTGATTCCTCGGATATCCACCTGGTGTATAGACACACAGTTACTTTAACTTGACTTTGTTCACATGTGAAAGACGGGACTGGAGGGACAGGCGGTACCACCCTGGTTGAGGTGGACCTGAGTTCCCGACAGTCTTAAGACGGGTCGGCCCCGAGGGTACCCGTGTGTGAGATGTGGTGGGATGCGCCGGTAAGGCATCCAAAGGGTTATGTTGAGGCGTGGACGAGCAGGAAAGGCCCTTGCCACACATCCTCGAGACGGGGTGACGGGACCGCACTTTGCGGGTCGCGCTTGCCCCGCATTAATAAAATGCTAATGGGTTGGGTATTTGATCTGAGTTGGTCGTTGGCCTTATTGCGCACCAAACCATCACGTGGCAAAATTATGGGCACTCAGCATCGTTGTATCAGCCGAAGCTCTTCGGACGTCAGCAATGGAGCGGCGCGCGTCGGATTGGACTGGACGGTACAGCTCTTGGACTGGAGTGTACTAGGTCTGCTTCCGGCCGCGTTCGCATCGTGCAGGAGTGCAAGGGAAAGTGGGCCCACGAACCTGCGCGCTTAGGATTTAGACCGACGGGCTGGCCTCTTCGTTGAGCCTAGGTGGGGCGACGACGTGCTGCTATCCCGAGGCCGGGCATGACCCAGGAAAGTGTGTCCGGCCGGAGGTGATCAGGCGTGTTGGAGATGCGGTGCACCCCTGCAGGGATGATTAATCTATTCGAATAGCTGTGTCCACGGTAACAGGACGACTTGGAGTTGTACCTTGACCTTATACAACTATAATTGTGACTTTAAATTAAAATGAATGTGGCTCCGAGATTGCTTCCTCGCAAGGAGTCGAGGAAGAATCTCTGGGCATGGTTACTTAATAAAATTGCTACAATAATATGACTATATATGTGATACCAGTCTACTCTCTTCTAATGCTGCAAGATGCTGAAGATGCTAGTCTTTGATAGGACTAGGCCTTCCCCCTATTCTTGCTTTCTGCAGTCAGTCCAGATATAACCCCTCCCCTTGATAATGATGCATATTTAGCATAGTTCTGATGTCAGTCTTGCGAGTACTTTGGATGAGTAGTCACCGCTGCTTTGCACTCTCTTTCCCCCCTCGATACGATGCCGCGTTCAGACGATGGAGCCCAGGAGATGGAGTACGCCGGATACGACTACTGCACCACCGCAGGAGCCTACTACTACGTGGAGAACGCCGACGCTCAGGAGTAGTTAGGAGGTTCCCAGGCAGGAGGCCTCGCCTCTTTCGATCCGCTGCTTATATTTGTGCTAGCCTTCTTAAGGCAAAACTTGTCTAACTTATGTCTGTACTCAGATATTATTTTGCTTCCGTTGACTCGTGCTTGTCGAGCTTTGTATTCGAGCCCTCGAGGCCCCTGGCTTGTAATATGAAGATGTATGACTTTAATTTGTGTCTAGTGTTGTGTTGTGATATCAATCAGTGAGTCCCTAATCTTGGTCGTACGTATGGCATGATTGATTAGCGTACGGTCGAAATTGGGGGCGTCACAAGTTGGTATCAGAGCTAACTGCCTGTAGGTAGCCCCCTTTCCAACTCCTTGGCCGAAGTTGAGTCTAGTACTTGAAAAACTTTTACTAACATAGTTGTGTGGCTTACGGGCCCACATCTCAATCGGGTGGTATTAGGATCTTTTATTCCTCGTCTATACTCTGGGTTCTAATCTCTCTTCTCGTTCGGGTTAAAGAATTTGCTAACTCTAACTCTAGGTTCTCGTAACTACTTCCTCCGGAGAGCCCCTCATTCGAGATGATGGCTCGATTCATCAGAAGACTTCGAAGATACTCTCCAATGTTCTCCCGAGAACTTGTGCTCATCGCTTTTGCGATTCTTTTCCACCGCCAACCCCTATGGATGACTACATGCAATTGTCGCTCATACTTTCAAATCCAGTTGCTCTTGTTATTACAAGGTACATCGAATTATCTTACCGGAGATTCGCTCTCCCTCGGTTGATCATGTGTTTCACAGAATTCTTTGAAACGCTATTCGATCTTCCGAAACCCTCAGTAGCCTTTTGCTCTTGACCTTTCTCACCTGCTTGTATTATGGTTAATTCCATATGTCTAGCAATATTAAGTAAATCCTTTGTGGTTTTCATTTGATTTTATTGATTCAACCTGTGTGTGAATGCACGCAGTCATCAGTTTATTATCATAAATTGTCCGTCCAACTCAGACGTCTTTCCAAACATGAGTTGGTTCTTGATGAATCAACCTTGATTGATTGCCCATCTAAGTCCTTTCATCTTACTTGTATTTGACCGGAGCATCTGGTTCTGATACACAATTGGGAAGTCTCAATTCCTTTGGTTATTTAAGCATCGAATTATTTGGTTGTTCTATAATCTGATGCCTTGCATTCTTTCTCCCTCTGATTGAGTACCGATACTCACATCAGGTCCTTTGTGGACTGCCAGACCCATTGTTGGGTTATTGTCCGATAGCATCCTTCACATTCAAAATTCTTGTGATGGTCTTCCCCTGATACATGATGCTATTGGTAAATTGTGTCTTCCCCCTCTGATAAGTTGTATCCTATGCTTTTGTCAGCCATGCTCTGTTGTCAAGCATGTGTTAATTACTATTGAAGCTTGTGGTATATGTTCCTAAGATGCCCCGATGGGTTGAACCTATGCCTTCCTTAATTCGTGTGAACTCGATAGTTTTAACGAGTCTTACTCTCCTGGTGTTTTGCCAGTTAAACTTTCAAAACTACAAGTTCATCAAAGGCGAGGTGTAAATGGAAGGTGATGCATTGATGAAGTGGGAGTCGACCTTGAACCTTGGGTTCATGCCCATGGAAACGATGTTGATCTTATCATACAAGCTTCTCCTTTCATATAATCATTCTTTGTATGATTTGATATTGTATCTTGGATCTTGTCCTTTGCAATCGTGGTTCCGACCAGGTTGTACTACTTTGATTTCATTCTCAGACTGGTTAAAGTGCTTGTCTTCCACAGATCAATACACTAGTCTAACCTCTATTCTGATCTACCTCTGGCTATTATCCTTGGTATCTTGATGAATATCACAGAGCTTTATAGCTTCTTATAAGCTCCTCATCAGCTATGTTTTCCTTCACTGATTCCAGCTTCCTCGTGTTCTGAGTTGTTGGACACTCAAGGACACTGATAATTGAATCGAGTCCGCATTGCGATTCAACAACTCTTAGTAATCCTCTTTGATCATGAGTTGTACTCGATCATGTCATTCCAAACTGTTAGATGCTGAAGTCTTCCAATATCGATCTCATTCTCGGAATGGATTGGTTGAAAGCACATACCACTTCAATTGTTTGTGACACCAAAACTGTCCACCTCCTGCATCCTTCGAATGAGATTGTAAGCTATCATGCTCATCTTGTTCGGAATGCTGAAGCCCGACTATATGCCATGAATGCATTAAATGAGTCACCTCTTGAAGGGATTGAAAACATTCCAGTTGTCTGGGATTTCCAAGATGTTTTTCCGGAAGAACTCCCAGGGATCCCCCTGCTAGAACTATCGAGTTTGTCATCGACTTGGTACCTGGTACCACTCCTATAGCCAAGCGTCCGTATAAGATGCCTCCACATGAACTCCTTGAACTTAAGCAAGAAATTGACAATTCGCTTCGTCTGGGTTCGTCCGCCCAAGTTCCTCTGCTTGGGGGAGCACCTTCTCTCTTTGTCAAAAGGATAGATGGTACGAATCGATTGGTCCAAGATTACCGTCCCATCAACCAAGCAACGATTCAAAACAAATATCCGCTTCCAGGGATCAACGATCTGTATGGTCAACTTGCTGTATCATCAGTATTTTCTAAACTCGACTTGAGGTTGGGTTACCATCAAATCCGAGTTCGTGAAGAAGATATTCCCAAGACTGCATTTGTTACTCGCTATGGTTCATACGAGTACACCGTCATGTCCTTCGTCTTAACCAATGCTCCAGCAACCTTCTCTCGCTTGATGAATTATATTTTTATGGACTACCTCGATAAATTCGTCGTGGTTTACCTGGATGATATTCTGGTATTCTCCAAGAATAAAGAAGAGCATGCTGAACATCTTCGTCTTATACTGGAGAGGCTTCGAGAACATCAACTTTATGCTAAGTATTCAAAGTGTGAGTTCTGGATGGACGAAGTAACCTACCTTGGTCATGTGAACTCCAAGGATGGTATTGCGGTCAACCCTGAACGAGTTCAGGCTCTTCTTAACTGGACTCCCCCGAAGAATGTCAAGCAAGTCCGAAGTTTTCTCGGGCTCGCCAGCTATTGCCGTCGATTCGTCGAGAACTTCTCCAAGAGTGCAAAACCCTTAACCAATCTACTTCACAAAGGTGTTAAATATGAGTGGACAGAAAAATGTCAGGAGAGCTTTCAGGCACTTAAGGACAAGCTGACCTCTGCGCTAGTGCTTGCTCCTCCGGATACTCGTAAGGACTTTGTCATTTATTGTGATGCTTCACGTCAAGGAATGGGCTGTGTCCTAATGCAAGAACACAGAGTGGTTGCTTATGCATCTCGTCAATTGCGTCCTCATGAAGAGAACTACCCAGTTCATGACCTTGAACTTGCCGCGGTAATTCATGCACTAAAAGAGTGGCGGCAATACCTTGTTGGGAACCGTTGCGAGATCTACACCGACCACCAAAGTATGAAGTATCTGTTTACTCAGCCAGATCTGAACCTCCGTCAACAGAGATGGATGGAGCGCATAGCAGATTACAATGTGGGTATTTCTTATACCCCAGGCAAGGCTAATGTAATGGCTGATGCTTTGAGCCGCAAGTCGTACTACAATCACCTTCAGGTTCACAAGGTTCACCCCCTTCTTCAAGAAGAATTTCGTAAGCTGAACCTCCATCACTACAGGAATCAGGCACTTTGCCATCTGCCATGGCAGATGGCAAAGGCATGGTCGGCGGATGGCAAAGGCTTTGCCATCTGCTAGCAGACGGCAAACAGTTTGGCTGAAACCCAGCCGGGAAAGGCTACTTTGCCGTCTGCTGGCAGATGGCAAAGAGCCTGCAGCCTTTGCCATCAGCTGGCAGATGGCAAAGAGCCTGCAGCCTTTGCCATCAGCTGGCAGATGGCAAAGCCTCTGAACGGGGTTAGCCACGTTAGAAGGCTAACGGCGTGCTTTGCCGTCTGCCAGCAGATGGCAAAGGCTGCAGGCTCTTTGCCGACTGCCAGCAGATGGCAAAGGCTAGAATCTTTGCCATCTGCTGGCAGATGGCAAAGAGACCAAATAGGCCCTTCCCAGTTCGTGCAGGTAGCTGACACGTGGCCTCTTTGCCATCTGCCAGCAGATGGCAAAGCTCTTTGCCATTTCCCAGCAGATGGCAAAGTGCCTATATTGCCCCATTTAATTTTGTTTTTTCTTATATCAATTCATCTTCACAGAAAATCAAACACACACACACACACACATATATATATATATATAACCAATATAGCATATTCAACACATATTACCAATAGTCATGAACACATATATATCCAACACATCCATGAACACATATCCAACACATCCATGAACACATATCCAACACATGTTACCAATAGTAGCAAGTTTCATCCATACATATACATAGTTTCATCAATATTACACAGTTTCATCCATAGGTAGCAAGTTTCACAAAGTCAAAACAAAAACTAAAGATAAGCACTCCATCAACCCAAGCTTCCGTGATCTAGAGCAAATCTGTAAAATGGGAAAGAAGAAAGTTAGAAGAAAAAGACTAGAAGAAGAAGATTATTATGATGCAATTAAAATGTGAAGACTATTATGATGCAACTTATATCTGTAAAATATGTCATTTTGGAGCTAAGTATGATTATTATGTCATTTTTGAGCTAGCTAAGCATACTAAGTCATTTTGGTGTAAAAAATGCTAAGTAAGGTCATTTTGGAGCTAAGTAAGGTTATTATGTCATTTTGGAGCTAGCTAAGCATATGAAGTCATTTAGGAGCTAAAATATGTCATTTCTTAAGCATATTATGTCATTTTAGAGCTAGCTAAGCATATTAAGTCATTTTGGAGGAAAAGATGCTAAGTATAGGTCATTTTAGAGCTATCATAGGTTAAATAGGTCATTTTTAAGCTAGCTAAGCATATTAAGTCATTTTGGAGGAAAAAATGCTAAGTATAGGTCATTTTAGAGCTATCCTAGGTTAAATAGGTCATTTTGGAGCTAATTAAGCTTATTATGTCATTTTTGAGCTAGCTAAGCATATTGAGTCATTTTGGAGGAAAAAATGCTAAGTATAGGTCATTTTAGAGCTATCCTAGGCTAAATAGGTCATTTTGGAGCTAAGTAAGGTTATTATGTCATTTTGGAGCTAGCTAAGCATATGAAGTCATTTAGGAGCTAAAATATGTCATTTCTTAAGCATATTATGTCATTTTAGAGCTAGCTAAGCATATTAAGTCATTTTGGAGGAAAAGATGCTAAGTACATAGGTCATTTTAGAGCTATCCTAGGTTAAATAGGTCATTTTTAAGCTAGCTAAGCATATTAAGTCATTTTGGAGGAAAAAATGCTAAGTATAGGTCATTTCAGAGCTATCCTAGGTTAAATAGGTCATTTTGGAGCTAATTAAGTTTATTATGTCATTTTTGAGCTAGCTAAGCATATTGAGTCATTTTGGAGGAAAAAATGCTAAGTATAGGTCATTTTAGAGCTATCCTAGGTTAAATAGGTCATTTTGGAGCTAAGTAAGGTTATTATGTCATTTTGGAGCTAGCTAATCATATGAAGTCATTTAGGAGCTAAAATATGTCATTTCTTAAGCATATTATGTCATTTTAGAGCTAGCTAAGCATATTAAGTCATTTTGGAGGAAAGGATGCTAAGTATAGGTCATTTTAGAGCTATCCTAGGTTAAATAGGTCATTTTTAAGCTAGCTAAGCATATTAAGTCATTTTGGAGGAAAAAATGCTAAGTATAGGTCATTTTAGAGCTATCCTAGGTTAAATAGGTCATTCTGGAGCTAATTAAGCTTATTATGTCATTTTTGAGCTAGCTAGCATATTGAGTCATTTTGGAGGAAAAAATGCTAAGTATAGGTCATTTTAGAGCTATCCTAGGTTAAATAGGTCATTTTGGAGCTAATTAAGGTTATTATGTCATTTTTAGGTAGCTAAGGAAAAAAGCTAAGTATAGGTCATTTTAGAGCTATCCTAGGTTAAATAGGTCATTTTGGAGCTAAGTATGGTTATTATGTCTTTTTTGAGCTAGCTAAGCATATAAATTCATTTTTGGAGGAAAAAATGCTAAGTATAGGTCATTTTAGAGCTATCCTTGGTTAAATAGATCATTTTTGAGCTAATTAAGATTGTTATATCTTTTTTTAGCTAGCTAAGCATATAAATTCATTTTGGAGGAATAAATGCTAAGTACAGGTCATTTTGGAGCTAATTAAGGTTATTATGTCATTTTGGAGGAAATAATGCTAAGTGCAGGTCGTTTTAGAGCTAAATAGGTCATTTCTGAAGCTAAGCTAAATATAGGTCATTTGAGAGCTATCCGTGGAAAAATTGGTCATTTTGGAGCTAAGTAAGGTTATAATGTCATATTCGAGGAAAGTAAGCTAAGTATACGGCATTTTGGAGATAAATAGGTCATTTCTTAAGCTAAGTATGCATTTGTAGGACCCCGATCCTAAGTCACACAGATCTAGCATGTAACATATCATATCGCTTTGTGGTCTCACGCACGGTAACCCACAGCTGCCACCTTACCTTGGCCGGGACCGTTTGCGATTATTGACTCACGTATATGATTATGTCGCTAGTATCCATATGGCAGAGAACCCGGGCCGACATGACTAGTCATAGAACCAAGGTGGCACAAACGTACAGGGACATGCATACATGACCCAGCAATGCACGTGTCGGTCATCAGCGAGTGCAACCAAGTCGTAGCAAGCTACAAGGACTTCGGTGATACACCGCGTGACATTTCCCCGTAGGGACAGACACAGGAGCAAAGAAGGACACATGCCGGTCAATCCATGTGTTCCGGAGCAGTAGCGAACTACCATGGCTCAGTGGAAGCACTAGGAGGCATTTCCCTGTATGGAAGGCTACCAAAGGCACACGACTAGGTGTCGAATCCCACACATACAACGCATACTGATGATTGAAGACACCTATAGCTAGCAAGTTTCATCGGCACAAAGACTGGAACAGAGCAAATGAAGAGGGAGAGGAGGAGATGTCATTTGTACTCACCCACGAACGCAGGGGCGGAGTTCGTCGAACGCACGGGGAGGTCGTCGAACACCAGACCCTCGCAGCGACGAAACAACTGCACATTTAAATCCACCCGATCAACACAAATATATATGATGTTCAAATTAGATTGCTAAGAAGTTCTCATATTAATGAAAAGAAAAGATCCCTTCTTTATTTGATTTATGCTCAGTACTCGGTTAACATGGCAGCAGTACAGTCCATGAAGTAAGAAAAAAGCTATTTGTTACTTCTTTTACACTGATGCCAATAACTGTGTTCATGCGTGATGAAGATGTGGGTGGTTTAATAACTATTACTGGATATGCCAAGACTATGGTAAAGAAGATTAAGTACAAATTCTCTATCATGGTTTTGGCCAGTATGATTCCCTACAGATTCCAGCACATAGGGGTCCAAGGACAAGAATGTAGAATTTGAGAGTTCGACATTCAGAAGGTAAGGCCAAAGTATTCTGCTTTCCAGTTTTCCCATGTCGATATATTGTTCACACTGAGTGAGACAACAAGAGTAATTGTTCCCAGCTGACAAGTATTTTGGTTTCCAGTTTTGTTATATATCGCTACTTCTTCCTTCTGTACTTTTGAATAGGAATCATACCTGAAGATCTCTTTGTGTGGTTTGGTTTTATCATTTTGTTATATATCGGAAGAAGCCACGTAAATAAACATGGAATGCAACTTGAGTGGACTCAGGCCAAGGCACTGCACTCTGCTACCACTAAGGTATGTTCAAAAAAAATTAGTGAAAATATATTCTGACAGCCACTTGGCTTCTCACCCTTACTGATCAAATTTATTCTAACTTATTTTGATCGAACAAATGGATGAATTACATCTAACTAAATTAATATGTTTCCGTTGATTTTATTATAAGCATGCCTCGGGTGCCCTTTTAGGTTAGACATAACCTGCAGAAGGAGGGAGGAGCTACTAATGCAGAGTGTCCTAAGGTTGTGAGGCTGTGAACATGAAAATGTTAATTATTGCTGCTGCATTGTTCAGAGACTGCCACAAATAATTAAAGTAATGAACGACATCCCTATTTTGTACTGCCAATTATTGCTCCTATCCGAAATTCATATTTGGGATGCACTTCCATGTTTGTGAGACGGTATGCAAGGGATACATATACATTGTGATGCCGACAAGTTATCTTAAAAATTTATAACTTGCAACATTTTACTTTGACAGTACTGTTTCTTGTGTTGATAAACTAATACAAAAACTTGCGACTCCCGATGCTTTTAGTTGAACCCACATTCCAGATAATTCTAAGGTAACACTTACATCATGCAAAATGGAGGTAGAAATCAAAGAACTATGTAAACCCAGGGAAAAGGAAAGAAACAGCATAAACAAAGTTTTCATGCACTCTAGGGAGCTGGGTGACATGACGACATGTCACCCACCATGGCAATAGTTAGATGATGGTAAGTATTAGCTAATGAAGCAGTCACAGACACATGTATCAGTGAGAAACAGACGAGATGTGGGCCTCTACATACTCATCACACTACTTCTCCAAATCCCAAAAGCCAAGTTCAAATATCTTCTCCCATTCCCTAATTTCTACTTGGCTACCACAGCGGCCACTGCACTTCTCCTTACCTCTCTCTTGCATGTCCAATATCCACTCTCCATCCCCTGTCACACTAGCGTCTTCTCAACCACCTCTTGCACACCCCAACCACCTCCCCTGCTACCACCACATTATCTCCTGATATTTCTGCCTTGCGCCTCCAGCTCCTATAATGCCCAATGGCTCACCTTGCTAGAGATGGAGAGAGGAGAGGAAGCGACAGCAGCATAAGTCAGCTGGATAGAGGCAGCAGCATATGTCGGCGGAAGTGACATGGGGAGGGGTGACAGCGGTAGCCTTGACCACCAGGACCCTTTAACCCTCCTCCAGGCTCCAGATCTGACAAGCTCAGGCGCGCAAAGCTCCAAGGGAAGGGCAAAGGCTCCCATCATCTGCCTACAGCAGACTGGAAAACATGGCAATGCAAACGCAATGCCTTGACAACCCTGACCTTAATTTTGTATCAAACAAATGCCAGAAAGCCAAAAGCTACAAAATTGATCCGGTGATTTTGTTGGTATAACTGGACTGCATCAATGGCATATACTAGTGATCTATTCACGTTCAGTTCAGAACATGCAAATGAATCTCAACAATAAATCTTGTTGGTGCACCAAATAATTGCAATTCAAATAATGTCATCATAGCATGAACAGAAAAAAAGAAACATACCGTAGCAGAAATACCACAAAGGAACATAAACAGTATAATTTGGAGTAATCCTCCAAGAACGGCAACCGCACGTACAGCTCGAAGCTGAGACAAAGTTGAAACACCATTTATTTAGTTAACTGCATATTGACATTGGTACAAATATCTAATAAATGTATTAAAAAACAAAGATGGATACTTTTGCTGTAGAGAATTCAAGTCCCAGAGCAAAAAGGAGAAATATCACACCAAACTGAGCTACTGTCTCAACCTGGAAGAAAAAGCAGAAATCATATTATTGACTATGCAAAATAAACACAATCACATGTACTCATTACGAAATGTTCTTGTAAACTTGGGTAGGGTATGAAAACAGAAGTGCAGAAACAAGTCAAAAGTACACTCATTTCTACGCTTAAGATTAATTGCATATAATATAACAGGCATGATCTAATCGTCTGATGAAGCAGTGAAATAGCTGAACAAAAGCGCATGCAATTTTTCATTTAACAATGATGTTATTTTTTTGGAACTTCAAAGGACTGTCATATATTAATAGGTCATTTAATAAGGACAGTAATCTTATTTGCTTCAAAATGGAACGGTGGTATATCTACAAATTGAAAACGTAACCGAATACAAAATTGAGAAAGTGATAGGATCAAATACGGAATTGAGAAATATGATAGGATAGTCGGATGCAAGTCGAAGTAGATGTAGCTCATGAGTGTATCACAAATGACTAAATCACTAAATGAATGTCAGCTGGGACCCAGCACTCAGGGGTTTATGCAAAACTCAAACGAGTTCTATTAGTTACACCACAACAATTGTTTCACAAAGTTAGTCAGGTATCATAAGCAAATATTAGTTTTTGATTCATAATCTAACCTAGCACAGTAAAACCATTCAAGATATTGTAGTCAGTATTAGGAAAACGTCAACTACTTTAATTTCACTAAGTCAAAAGGCTAGTAGGCCGAATAATTGGTCAACAGGCGCAAAACCTACAGAATGATATATGGAATGATAACTGAATGCTTTGAAATAACAATACACCGCGGAAGCTGGTGAAGCTTCGTCATTAACAATGGTGTAACCTCTGTCCAAATGTCAACTCCACCCAAGACACCGATGATATCAAATATTTTCCACGCGTGCAATACATACTCAGTCGCATGACCTAACTGGTCAAAATAAAAATTGCCCCCTACATTCCCAGATCCCGTACGTGTCCAGGCGTCTCCAGGCGCAGCTCCTCTTCCCCGCAGGGAAGAGCCACCAGAGCCGCCAGGGCCGGCGGGCCGAGGCAGGAAGGAAGGAGGGGGCTCGCCGGGCCGAGGCAGGAAGGAGGGAGGTAGGGGAAGGAAAGGGGGGGTAGGAGGAGGCGGAGTAGCTACCTCTCCCGGCGGCGGCGGCGTGGTAGACCGGGGCGGCGGCAAGGTAGACCGGGGCGGCGGCGAGGTAGACCGGGGCGGCGGCGTGGTAGACCGGGGCGGCAGCGTGGTAGACCGGGGTGGCGGCGCGGCCAGGCTCGGTGGCGGGGAGGGGTGGGGGAGGGGCGGGCTGCGGTGGCAGGGGAGGGGCGGGGGAGGGGCGGGCTGCGGTGGCGTTGGAGGGGTGGGCTGGCGGCGGTGCTGGGCGGTGGTGGGGACGGCGAGGCTGGGGTGGTGGGTGGGTGAGGTGGGGGGGAGAGAGAGGGGTGGGGCCGGGCTGGAAGAGAGAGAGAGGGGTGGGGCCGGGCTGGGAGAGAGAGAGGGGTGGGGCCGGGCTGGGAGAGAGTGGAGATAGCCCCACCTCTTTGCCATCAGCCAGCAGATGGCAAAGCCCCACCTCTTTGCCATCAGCCAGCAGATGGCAAAGTTCTTTGCCATCTGCTGTCTGATGGCAAAGAGGTGGGGCTAGTGCGCCGTTACAACACCGTCGTCCGCTGGACCCCACCAACCTCTTTGCCGTCTGCCAGCAGACGGCAAAGATTCTTTGCCATCTGCTGGCAGATGGCAAAGAATTGGCTGATGGCAACCAGGTTCTTTGCCGTTTGTCAGTTCTTTGCCGTCTGTTTTTTGTAAGCAGATGGCAAAGACGTTCTTTGCCATCCGCTGGCAGACGGCAAAGAGCTGACTGATGGCAAATTCCCTGTTTCCAGTAGTGCATATTGTTCCTCAGGGATATCTTGCTCCCCCTCCTGAAGGGTCCTACAAAATGAACCTCCATGTTGTTTCCCAGGGTTCTCTTAATACCCTGGTTGCTAAACCAGATCTTGTGGACATCATCAAGTGGATCCAGAAGTGTGACAATGAAGTCGAGAGGATTAAACGCGATCTCGCAGAAGGAAAGCCCTCACCCTTCACTATTGCTGAGGATGGCGCTTTGTACTTCAAAGACCGCTTAGTGGTACCAAGTAAGGAGAAAAACCATGATATGACTCAGGAAGTCATGAAGGAAGCACATGACACTCCGCTGTCTATTCATCCTGGTAGTACCAAGATGTACCAAGACATTCGTCAAAAATTCTGGTGGTCTAACATGAAGCAAAACATTGCACGCTATGTTTCGGAATGTGACATTTGCCGTCGAATCAAAGCAGAACATCAAAGGCCTGCTGGAACTCTACAACCTATTTCTATTCCTGAATGGAAATGGGATCAAGTTGAAATGGACTTCATTACTGGTTTTCCCAGATCGCAGAAAGGTAATGATGCTATTCTTGTCGTCATTGACCGGTTGTCCAAAGTTGCACATTTTTGGCTGTCAAGGAAACTACTACTGCTAGTCAGCTGGCAGATCTATACATGTCCAGAGTTGTTTCACTCCACGGTATTCCATTGGTGATTAGTTCAGACCGTGGCAGCTTATTCACTTCAAGATTCTGGGCAAGTTTCCAGGAAGCTATGGGGACTCGTTTGTCCTTCAGCACCGCTTTTCACCCTCAATCCCAGGGGCAAGTTGAAAGAGTCAACCAGATTCTCGAAGACATGCTTCGAGCTTGTGTCATTTCTTTCGGCAAGAAATGGGAGGAATCTCTCCCGTATGCTGAGTTCTCCTACAACAATAGCTCTCAAGCTAGTCTGAAGATGGCTCCCTTTGAAGTATTATATGGACGTAAGTGTCGAACTCCTCTGAATTGGTCAGAAACTGGAGAACGTACACTTATTGGTCCGGATATCATCCAACATGCCGAAGATCAAGTCCGCATTATACATGCAAATCTGAAGGCTGCCCAGTCTCGTCAGAAGAGTCAGTATGATCGTCATCACAAAGATATGGTATATCAACCTGGCGAAAAGGCTTATCTTCGAGTCACGCCAATGAGGGGTACACACCGTTTCGGAATCAAGGGCAAGCTGGCTCCTCGATATATTGGTCCTTTCACTGTTCTCGAAAGGCGTGGTAAGGTGGCGTATCAGCTGGAACTACCACCAAACCTTTCTTAGGTTCACGATGTGTTCCATGTATCACAGCTTCGTCGCAGCTTCAAGGATCCTATCCGAGCAGTGGATCATGATATGCTTGAACTGCAACAAGACCTTTCTTACAAGGAGCAACCAGTCCGCATTCTCGATGAAACTGAACGTCGGACTCATCAGAAGGTTACCAAGTTCTTCAAGGTGTTGTGGGCAAACCATTCTGAAGATGAAGCTACTTGGGAACGCGAAGATCATCTTTGTGCAGAATACCCCGGGCTCTTTCCTTCTACTTCTTAATTCTCAGGACGAGAATTCTTTTTAGTAGGGGAGAATTGTGACACCTTGGGTTTTGTGCTACAGTGATCATTGTAAATAAGCACAGTGATGACCATGAACAGTGCCTAATCATTTTGCTAAGTAGAATGTGATCAAGTTGAAATTCATATCTCATTTTAAATTTCACCTCAAAAGGGCATTGAATTTTAAGGTGATAAAATAAAGTGGCAAACAGCATATGAAAAATGTTGCACAATTGTTAAAAATCTCAAAACTAATGTTGTTAAGGAAAACAACATCACTCTTTTGCAAAAATGAACAGTAGCAATTAAACAGTGCTAATTCAACACTTTAAAATTGCTTTTTCATTTATGAAAAATGCAAAAGATATCCACTGGCCTCCAAAATATTTGTGGCGCTGTCTAAACTCACTAGTGAATTAATGGGACACTTCCCATATTTTTCTAAGTGAACACTGTGCCCAAATATTCTTCTACTTCTCTCTGTTTATTAATAAAAATAAAAACAGAAAAGAAACAAAAGAAAAAGGGCAGAAGCCCACTTACCTGGCGACTGGGCTGCGCTGGCCCAGCCCACTCCCACCTGCCCACCATCCTTCTTCCCTCCGTGTCGCTCCCGCCGTGGACAGAGCCGCGCCGCGCCGTCGCCGTTCGCCATGCCGACGGGAGCAGGTGGGCGAGGGGATAAGCCTCGCCCCGAGCCGTCCCCCCTGGCCGCCTTCGCCATTCGCCTCTCCTCTCCCTCTCTCCAGCTCTCGCTCGTCCTCTCCCCTTCGAACCGAGCGCAGCCGCCGCCATGGACGCCGGCTAGCCGCGGCCACAGCCCTTCCCTCGCCTCCGTAGCCTATCCAGAAGAACCGCCGCGACGAGCCCCTCCTCCTCGACCACTGGACCAAGCCCCTGGAGCCCTGCGCCGTCGCCATCGACCCTTCTTCTTCCTCTGGACCCAAAGCTCGCCGCCGTCGATCCGCCGTCTGCACCGCACCACCACTGCATCGGGCCTTTCCATCACCGCAAGTGAGCTCCCCGGCGTCCTCCTCTTCCTCTGGTTGCTCCCCTAGGACGCCGTAGCTAGCTTCCACCGCACCCGAGCTCCGGTCGCCGCCTTTGAGCTCGTGGTCGTCGCCACCGTCGCCGTCGTGCTCGCCTGAACGCAACACCGTGATCCTGGTGCTCCCAGGAGCACAACGCACACACGCACGCGCCCGCTCATGCCTCCTAGCGCCGTCCCCGACGCGCGCCCGAACACTCCTCCGCCTGAGCTCGTCGCCGACGAGCCTCCGGTGACCAAATGGTCCCGGGCGTGCCACCATCGTGCTCGCCGCGCAGCGTAGGATCGCCTAGCACCTTTGGTTCGCTCGCTAACGCGCTGCGTCGCCTTTTGCCATCGCCGCCCGAAGCCTGCTTCCGCCGCCGTCGACATAGCGCTCAGCTCTGGCCACCGCAGCTCGCCTCGATGGCCGGAATGGAATGGCGGCGACGCCAGCTTTCGAACGCGCCCAATAACACACGATTTGGTGCCCCGTAGAGGATTTCCGAGCCGCACCACCATTTCGGGAGCTCACCGGAGCTCCTCCGGCGGCCGGACGGCGCCGCCGCCGACGTGGCCCGGTCGGGGCCACCCGCAGGGTCACTGGCCAGTGGGCCAGCCCGACCCCGTTGACCTGTTGACCAGGTCAACGTGCTGACTGGGCCTGGTCCAGTCACTGACTGGTGGGTCCCAGTCCCCCTGTGTCTATGACAGATGGGCCCCACTTGCAAAATTAGTCTCTGTTAGTTTAATTTAACTCTGATTTAAAAATGAGTCTATGACATGTGGGTCCCACATGTCAGGTTTGACCAGTTAGCTGAGACTGTTGACTGCTGATGCAATGCTGATGTCAGCATGATGTCATAATAGCATTTTTCGAATTAATTTAATTCTGTTAATTCCAGAAAATGATTAAATCTTTGAAAAATCATAGAAAATAATCTGTAGCTCAGATAAAAAAACTTTATATATCAAAGTTGATCAGAAAAATCCCACAAATCCAAATATGCCATCCATTCATCTGTCACATGCTCCTAGCATGATAAACATGGAACTTTTCCCCTCCGGATCGCCTGTCCGATAAATCCAAAGACCCGGGAAATATCGTCAGATATTTTCCCGCTCCGTCTGATACGTGTAGTACTGCGTTAGACTACCCCTAGCACTGCGTATTGCCATGTCATGCATCGTGTTGCACCTGTTTGCTTGTATTTATTGTTTCTTCCCCCTCTTCTCTCCGGTAGATTCCGAGACTGACGGTGCTGCCGGGTAAGACTACACCGTTGACGATCAGCCTTTTGCAGCAGAGCAGCAAGGCAAGCAAACCCCCCTTGAGCATTCCGATATCGCCTATTCCTTTCCCTCTTATTCTTGCATTAGATTTTGCTACTGTATTAGCTAGCTCCTATTCTGATGCATAGCCTGTTTTTGATAAACTGTTACTATACCTGGAATCATATCAACTGCTTAGTATAGGTTGATCAATGAATCCCCTGAGACCCCCCTTAGTCCCAGTTGCCCCTGCTTCTTCATCGACGACTCGAAGACCCGAAGACTCGGTCAACCGACCGACGAGCCAGGCCCCTCACATCACCGCACACCCCTTAAGTATGACACTGCAGAGCTACTATCGGGTGCCGAGGGTGATACCTCACTTAGCACTCCCGATGTTATGTAGCGTAGCTAATCGGTCGTGGGTATCGAGGGTGATTCTGTTGGAAATATGCCCTAGAGGCAATAATAAATTGGTTATTATTATATTTCCTTGTTCATGATAATCGTTTATTATCCATGCTATAATTGTATTGATTGGAAACTCAAATACATGTGTGGGTACATAGACAACACTGTGTCCCTAGTAAGCCTCTAGTTGACTAGCTCGTTGATCAAAGATGGTTAAGGTTTCCTAGCCATTGACATGAGATGTCATTTGATAACGGGATCACATCATTAGGAGAATGATGTGATGGACAAGACCCAAACTGTAAACGTAGCATTTGATCGTGTCAGTTTATTGCTATTGTTTTCTGCATGTCAAGTATCTGTTCCTTTGACCATGAGATCATGCAACTCACTGACACCGGAGGAATACCTTGTGTGTATCAAACGTCGCAACGTAACTGGGTGACTATAAAGGTGCTCTACAGGTATCTCCGAGGGTGTCTGTTGGGTTGGCATGGATCAAGACTGGGATTTGTTACTCCGTATGACGGAGAGGTATCTCAGGGCCCACTCGGTAATACAACATCACAATGAGCCTTGCAAGCAATGTGACTAAAGTGTTAGCCACGAGATCTTGTATTACGGAACGAGTAAAGAGACTTGCCGGTAACGAGATTGAACTAGGTATAGTGATACCGACGATCGAATCTCGGGCAAGTAACATACCGAAGAACAAAGGGAACAGCATACGGGATTAACTGAATCCTTGACATAGAGGTTCGACCGATAAAGATCTTCGTAGAATATGTAGGAGCCAATATGGGCATCCAGGTCCCGCTATTGGTTATTGGCCGTAGAGGTGTCTCGGTCATGTCTACATAGTTCTCGAACCCGCAGGGTCTACACACTTAACGTTTGGTGACGATTAGTATAATTGAGTTATTATGTTGGTGACCGAAAGTTGTTCGGAGTCCCGGATAAGATCCCGGACATGACGAGGATCTCTGGAATAGTCCGGAGATAAAGATTGATATATGTGATAATAGTGTTTTGATCTCTGGAAGGGTTCCGGAGTTCACCGGAAGGGGTTCCGGATGTTTACCGAAGTGTTCGGGTGCAGCAACACTTTATGTGAGCCAAAGGGATAAAACCCACAAGGTATTGGAAAGTGCAAAAGTAGTTTTGCTGCCGCGTAAGCGGTACTACCGCTTGGTGAAGCGGTACTACCGCCGGAGCGGTACTACCGCTTGGTGAAGCGGTACTACCGCCGGAGCGGTACTACCGCTTGTGTGAAGCGGTACTACCGCCCAAGCGGTACTACCGCTTGTGTGAAGCGGTACTACCGCTTGTGAGCGGCTGTGCACGATTCGGCAGGGTCCGAATTGGACTCTTTTCCTGCGGGCCAAACCGACCTTGTGCGGGCAAAACCGACCCGGAGGAGGCTTTTACTCCAAGTTTAGACCCCAAGGCTCAACATATAAATAGAGGGGCAGGGCTAGCACACGGGACACATCAGGATTTCCCAAGCCGTGTGCCGGCAACCCTAGCCCTCTAGTTCCTCCGTCATAATCTCCGTAGTGCTTGGCGAAGCCCTGCAGAGATTGTTCCTCACCACCATCACCACGCCGTCGTGCTGCTGGAACTCAACCACTACTTCACCATCGCTCGCTGGATCGAGGAGGTGAAGGCGTCATCAAGCCGTACGTGTGTTGAACGCGGAGGTGCCGTCCGTTCGGCACTAGATCGGAAGGATCGTGATTGGATCGCGGGACGCTCGGCGATTTGGATCGCGAAGACGTTCGACTACATCAACCGCGTTTATTAACGCTTCCGCTTAGCGATCTACAAGGGTATGTAGATTCACTCTCCCTCTCGTAGATGCTCATCACCATGGATAGATCTTATGTGTGCGTAGGAAAATTTTTGTTTCCCATGCAACGTTCCCCAACAGTGGCATCATGAGCTAGGTCTATGCGTAGATGAGATCTCGAGTAGAACACAAACGAGTTGTGGGCGTGGATGTATACATATTGCTTGCCGTTACTAGTTGATACTTGATTCAGCGGCATTGTGAGATGAAGCGGCCCGGACCGACATTACGCGTACGCTTACGCGAGACTGGTTTTACCGCTGCGTGCACTTGTTGCATAAAGGTGACTGGCGGGTGTCTGTCTCTCTCACTTTAGTTGAATCGGTTCAATGAAGAGGGTTCTTTTAGAAGATCAAAAAGCAATCACTACACCACGTTGTGGTTTTGCGTAGGTAAGAACGGTTCTTGCAAACCCATAGCAGCCACGTAAAATTTGCAACAACAATTAGAGGACGTCTAACTTGTTTTTGCAGGGTATGTTGTGATGTGATATGGCCAATTACATGATGAGATATATGTGATGTATGAGATGATCATGTTTTGTATACAATATCACGACTTGCATGTCGATGAATACGGCAACTGGCAGGAGCCATAGAGTTGTCTTTAATTATTGTATGACCTGCGTGTCAATCATTAAGCGCTATGTAATGCTTTACTTTATCGCTAAACGTTAGCAATAGTCGTGGAAGCAACAGTCGGCGCGACAACCTTATGGCGACACGTTGATGGAGATCAAGATGATGGAGATCATGGTGTCATGCCGGTGACGATGGAGATCATGCCGGTGCTTTGGAGATGGAGATCAAAAGCACAAGTTCATGGCCATATCATGTCACTTATGATTTGCATGTGATGTTAATCCTTTTATGCATCTTATTTTGCTTAGGACGACGGTAGCATTATAAGGTGATCCCTCACTTAAATTTCAAGATAAATTGTGTTCTCCCCAAGTGTGCACCGTTGCGAAAGTTCGTCGTTTAGAGACACGCCGTGATGATCGGGTGTGATAGACTCTACGTTCGCATACAACGGGTGTAAGCCATGTTACACGTGCGGAACACTCGGGTTAAACTTGACGAGCCTAGCATGTACAGACATGGCCTCGGAACACAAGAGACCGAAAGGTCGAACATGAGTCATATAGTAGATATGATCAACATGAAGATGTTCACCATTGAAACCACCTCAACTCACGTGATGATCGGACTTGAGTTGGTGGATTTGGATCATGTTACACTCGAATGATCGGAGGGATGTCAATTTGAGTGGGAGTTTTTAAGTAATATGATTAACTAAACTCATTATCTAAGAACAATAGTCTAAGTTGTCTTTGCTATATTTATGTTGTAGATCATGGCTCGCGCAGTAGCACCCCTGAATTTTAATGCGTTCCTAGAGAAAGCTAAGTTGAAAGATGATGGAAGTAACTTTGTGGACTGGGCCCGTAATCTAAGGATTATCCTTACGGCTTCCCAGAAGGCTTATGTCCTTGATGCACCGCTTGGTGATCCACCCGCTCCAGTTGAGTCTCTAGACGTTGTGAACGCCTGGCAGGCTCGTTCTGATGATTACTCAATAGTTCAATGTGCAATGTTGTATGGCTTAGAACCGGGACTTCAAAGACGTTTTGAACGTCATGGAGCATATGAGATGTTCCAGGAGTTGAAGTTTATCTTTCAGAAGAATCCCCGGATCGAGAGATATGAGATCTCCGATAAGTTCTATGCTTGCAAGATGGAGGAGAACGGGTCTATCAGTGATCACGTGCTCAGAATGTCTGGGTACTCCACCCGTCTGGCTGAGTTAGGGATGCCCCTTCCGCCAGAGGCTATCACTGACAGAGTTCTTCAATCATTGCCACCTAGCTACAAGAGCTTCGTGTTGAACTATAACATGCACGGGATGAACAAGTCAGTCGCCGAGCTGTTTGCGATGCTGAAAGCCGCTGAGTCTGAAATTCAGAAGGAGCATCAAGTGTTGATGGTCAATAAAACCACTAGTTTCAAGAAAAATGGCAAGGGTAAGAAGGGTAACTCCAAGCAGAGTGGCAAAGCAGTTGCTCCTCTCGTGAAGAAACCCAAGGCTGGACCCAAACCAGAAACTGTGTGTTTTCATTGCAAGGGAACTGGACACTGGAAGCGGAATTGCCCCAAGTATTTGGCTGACAAGAAGGCGGCCAACAACAAACAAGGTATATATGATATACATGTTATTGATGTGTACCTTACCAACTCTCGTTGTAGTGCCTGGGTATTTGATACCGGTGCGGTTGCTCATATTTGCAACTCAAAACAGGAACTGCGGAATAGACGGAGGCTGGCAAAGGACGAAGTGACGATGCGCGTGGGAAATGGTTCCAAGGTTGATGTGATCGCCGTCGGCACGCTCGCTCTTCGATTACCATCGGGATTAGTGATGAACCTGAATAATTGTTATTTAGTGCCTGCGTTAAGCATGAACATTATATCTGGATCTTGTTTATTGCGAGACGGTTACTCATTTAAATCAAAGAATAATGGTTGTTCTATTTATATGAGTAATATCTTTTATGGTCATGCACCCGATGTGAGGGGTTTATTCTTATGGAATCTCGATAGTAATGATACACATGTTCATAACATTGATGCCAAAAGATATAGAATTGATAATGATAATACCACTTTCTTGTGGCACTGCCGTTTAGGTCATATTGGCGTAAAACGCATGAAGAAGCTCCATGCTGATGGACTTTTGGAGTCACTTGATTTTGAATCACTTGACACATGTGAGCCATGCCTCATGGGCAAGATGACTAAAACGCCATTCTCTGGAATAATGGAACGGGCAAGTGACTTATTGGAAATCATACATACTGATGTATGCGGTCCGATGAGTATTGAGGCGCGCGGTGGTTATCGTTACTTTCTCACCTTCACTGATGACTTAAGTAGATATGGGTATATTTACTTAATGAAACACAAGTCTGAAACGTTTGAAAAGTTCAAGCAATTTCAGAGTGAAGTTGAGAATCATCGTAACAAGAAGATTAAATTCCTACGATCTGATCGAGGGGGAGAATATCTGAGTTATGAGTTTGGCAGTCACTTAAGACAGTGTGGAATTGTTTCACAATTGACACCGCCTGGAACACCACAGCGTAATGGTGTGTCCGAACGTCGTAATCGAACCTTATTAGATATGGTGCGATCTATGATATCTCTTGCCGATTTGCCACTATCGTTTTGGGGTTATGCATTAGAGACAGCTGCATTCACTTTAAATAGGGCACCATCGAAATCCGTTGAGACGACGCCATATGAACTTTGGTTTGGCAAGAAGCCAAAGCTGTCGTTTCTTAAAGTTTGGGGATGTGATGCTTATGTCAAAAAGCTTCAGCCTGAAAAGCTGGAACCCAAAGCGGAGAAATGCGTCTTCATAGGATACCCAAAAGAGACAGTTGGGTATACCTTCTACCTCAGATCCGAAGGCAAAGTGTTTGTCGCTAAAAACGGAACATTTCTTGAGAAAGAGTTTCTCTCGAAAGAATTGAGTGGGAGGAAGATAGAACTTGATGAGGTTGTTGAACCTTTACTTCAACCTGAGAGTAGCGCAGCGCAGAAAGTTGTTTCTGTGGAGCCTACATTAGCTGAAGAGGAAGTTAATGATGATGATCATGAAGCTTTGGATCAAGTTGCTATCGAACCTCGTAGGTCGACAAGGACGCGTACTGCTCCTGAGTGGTACGGCAACCCTGTCTTAGAGGTCATGTTGTTAGACAACGATGAACCTACGAGCTATGGAGAAGCGATGATGAGCCCGGATTCCGAGAAGTGGTTAGAGGCCATGAAATCCGAGATGGGATCCATGTATGAAAACAAAGTATGGACTTTGGAAGTATTACCTGAAGGGCGTAAGGCCATTCAGAACAAATGGATCTTTAAGAGGAAGACGGACGCGGACGGTAATGTCACCGTCTATAAAGCTCGACTTGTGGCAAAGGGTTTTTCACAAGTTCAAGGAGTTGACTACGATGAGACCTTCTCACCCGTAGCGATGCTTAAGTCCGTCAGAATCATGCAAGCATCTCGGAGTTGGAATCTTCGTTTTGATGAGGTGATCAAAGCGTTCGAGTTTATACAAGTTTACGGAGAAGCTTGTATTTACAAGAAAGTGAGTGGGAGCTCTATAGCGTTTCTAATATTATATGTGGATGACATATTGCTGATTGGAAACAATATAGAAATGCTGGAAAGCGTAAAGGAATATTTGAACAAGAGTTTTTCAATGAAGGACCTAGGAGAAGCTGCTTTCATATTAGGCATCAAGATCTATAGAGATAGATCAAGACGCTTAATAGGACTTTCACAAAGCACATACCTTGATAAGATTTTGAAGAAGTTCAAAATGGATCAGTCCAAGAAGGGGTTCTTGCCTGTTTTGCAAGGTGTGAAGTTGAGTAAGACTCAATGCCCAGTGACTGCAGAAGATAGAGAAAAGATGAGTGTCATCCCCTATGCTTCGGCCATAGGCTCTATCATGTATGCAATGCTGTGCACAAGACCCGATGTCAGCCTTGCCATAAGTATGGTCGGAAGGTTTCAAAGTGATCCAGGAATGGAACACTGGACGGCGGTCAAGAATATCCTGAAGTACCTGAAAAGGACTAAGGACATGTTTCTCGTTTATGGAGGTGATCAAGAGCTCGTCGTAAAGGGTTACGTCGATGCAAGCTTTGACACTGATCCGGATGACTCTAAGTCGCAAACCGGATACGTATTTATTCTTAATGGGGGTGCGGTTAGCTGGTACAGTTCCAAGCAAAGCGTGGTAGCTGATTCTACATGCGAAGCGGAGTACATCGCTGCCTCGGAGGCGGCGAAGGAAGGTGTCTGGATGAAGGAGTTCATGACAGATCTTGGAGTAGTGCCTAGTGCGCTTAACCCAATAACTCTGTTTTGTGATAATACTGGTGCCATTGCTCTAGCCAAGGAACCAAGATTTCACAAGAGGACCAGACACATAAAACGACGTTTCAATTCCATCCGCGATTACATCAAGGAGGACGACATAAATATTTGCAAAGTACACACGGATCTAAATGTTGCAGATCCGTTGACTAAACCTCTTCCAAGGGCTAAACATGAACAACACCAGAACTGCATGGGTGTTCGATTCATTACAATGTAAATCACATAGTGATGTGAACTAGATTATTGACTCTAGTGCAAGTGGGAGACTGTTGGAAATATGCCCTAGAGGCAATAATAAATTGGTTATTATTATATTTCCTTGTTCATGATAATCGTTTATTATCCATGCTATAATTGTATTGATTGGAAACTCAAATACATGTGTGGGTACATAGACAACACTGTGTCCCTAGTAAGCCTCTAGTTGACTAGCTCGTTGATCAAAGATGGTTAAGGTTTCCTAGCCATTGACATGAGATGTCATTTGATAACGGGATCACATCATTAGGAGAATGATGTGATGGACAAGACCCAAACTGTAAACGTAGCATTTGATCGTGTCAGTTTATTGCTATTGTTTTCTGCATGTCAAGTATCTGTTCCTTTGACCATGAGATCATGCAACTCACTGACACCGGAGGAATACCTTGTGTGTATCAAACGTCGCAACGTAACTGGGTGACTATAAAGGTGCTCTACAGGTATCTCCGAGGGTGTCTGTTGGGTTGGCATGGATCAAGACTGGGATTTGTTACTCCGTATGACGGAGAGGTATCTCAGGGCCCACTCGGTAATACAACATCACAATGAGCCTTGCAAGCAATGTGACTAAAGTGTTAGCCACGAGATCTTGTATTACGGAACGAGTAAAGAGACTTGCCGGTAACGAGATTGAACTAGGTATAGTGATACCGACGATCGAATCTCGGGCAAGTAACATACCGAAGAACAAAGGGAACAGCATACGGGATTAACTGAATCCTTGACATAGAGGTTCGACCGATAAAGATCTTCGTAGAATATGTAGGAGCCAATATGGGCATCCAGGTCCCGCTATTGGTTATTGGCCGTAGAGGTGTCTCGGTCATGTCTACATAGTTCTCGAACCCGCAGGGTCTACACACTTAACGTTTGGTGACGATTAGTATAATTGAGTTATTATGTTGGTGACCGAAAGTTGTTCGGAGTCCCGGATAAGATCCCGGACATGACGAGGATCTCTGGAATAGTCCGGAGATAAAGATTGATATATGTGATAATAGTGTTTTGATCTCTGGAAGGGTTCCGGAGTTCACCGGAAGGGGTTCCGGATGTTTACCGAAGTGTTCGGGTGCAGCAACACTTTATGTGAGCCAAAGGGATAAAACCCACAAGGTATTGGAAAGTGCAAAAGTAGTTTTGCTGCCGCGTAAGCGGTACTACCGCTTGGTGAAGCGGTACTACCGCCGGAGCGGTACTACCGCTTGGTGAAGCGGTACTACCGCCGGAGCGGTACTACCGCTTGTGTGAAGCGGTACTACCGCCCAAGCGGTACTACCGCTTGTGTGAAGCGGTACTACCGCTTGTGAGCGGCTGTGCACGATTCGGCAGGGTCCGAATTGGACTCTTTTCCTGCGGGCCAAACCGACCTTGTGCGGGCAAAACCGACCCGGAGGAGGCTTTTACTCCAAGTTTAGACCCCAAGGCTCAACATATAAATAGAGGGGCAGGGCTAGCACACGGGACACATCAGGATTTCCCAAGCCGTGTGCCGGCAACCCTAGCCCTCTAGTTCCTCCGTCATAATCTCCGTAGTGCTTGGCGAAGCCCTGCAGAGATTGTTCCTCACCACCATCACCACGCCGTCGTGCTGCTGGAACTCAACCACTACTTCACCATCGCTCGCTGGATCGAGGAGGTGAAGGCGTCATCAAGCCGTACGTGTGTTGAACGCGGAGGTGCCGTCCGTTCGGCACTAGATCGGAAGGATCGTGATTGGATCGCGGGACGCTCGGCGATTTGGATCGCGAAGACGTTCGACTACATCAACCGCGTTTATTAACGCTTCCGCTTAGCGATCTACAAGGGTATGTAGATTCACTCTCCCTCTCGTAGATGCTCATCACCATGGATAGATCTTATGTGTGCGTAGGAAAATTTTTGTTTCCCATGCAACGTTCCCCAACAGATTCCTCCTTCCCATTTACCGATAGCGACTCTTGTCATACACATACTTCGAGTGGGATCCATCGAGGGTGATTCCTCGGATACCCACCTGGTGTATAGACACACAGTTACTTTAACTTGACTTTGTTCACATGTGAAAGACAGGACTGGAGGGACAGGCGGTACCACCCTGGTTGAGGTGGACCTGAGTTCCCGACAGTCTTAAGACGGGTCGGCCCCAAGGGTACCCGTGTGTGAGATGTGGTGGGATGCGCCGGTAAGGCATCCAAAGGGTTATGTTGAGGCGTGGACGGGCAGGAAAGGCCCTTGCCACACATCCTCGAGACGGGGTGACGGGACCGCACTTTACGGGTCGCGCTTGCCCCGCATTAATAAAATGCTAATGGGTTGGGTATTTGATCTGAGTTGGTCGTTGGCCTTATTGCGCACCAAACTATCACGTGGGAAAGTTATGGGCACTCAGCGTCGTTGTATCAGCCGAAGCTCTTCGGACGTCAGCAATGGAGCGGCGCGCGCCGGATTGGACTGGACGGTATAGCTCTTGGACTGGAGTGTACTAGGTCTGCTTCCGGCCGCGTTCGCATCGTGCAGGAGTGCAAGGGCAAGTGGGCCCACGAACCTGCGCGCTTAGGATTTAGACCGGCGGGCTGGCCTCTTCGTTGAGCCTAGGTGGGACGACGACGTGCTGCTATCCCGAGGCCGGGCATGACCCAGGAAAGTGTGTCCGGCCGGAGGTGATCAGGCGTGTTGGAGATGCGGTGCACCCCTGCAGGGATGATTAATCTATTCGAATAGCCGTGTCCACGGTAACAGGACGACTTGGAGTTGTACCTTGACCTTATACAACTATAATTGTGACTTTAAATTAAAATGAATGTGGCTCCGAGATTGCTTCCTCGCAGGGAGTCGAGGAAGAATCTCTGGGCATGGTTACTTAATAAAATTGCTACAATAATATGACTATATATGTGATACCAGTCTACTCTCTTCTAATGCTGCAAGATGCTGAATATGCTAGTCTTCGATAGGACTAGGCCTTCCCCCTATTCTTGCTTTCTGCAGTCAGTCCAGATATAACCCCTCCCCTTGATAATGATGCATATTTAGCATAGTTCTGATGTCAGTCTTGCGAGTACTTTGGATGAGTAGTCACCGCTGCTTTGCACTCTCTTTCCCCCCTCGATACGATGCCGCGTTCAGACGATGGAGCCCAGGAGATGGAGTACGCCGGATACGACTACTGCACCACCGCAGGAGCCTACTACTACGTGGAGAACGCCGACGCTCAGGAGTAGTTAGGAGGTTCCCAGGCAGGAGGACTCGCCTCTTTCGATCCGCTGCTTATATTTGTGCTAGCCTTCTTAAGGCAAAACTTGTCTAACTTATGTCTGTACTCAGATATTATTTTGCTTCCGCTGACTCGTGCTTGTCGAGCTTTGTATTCGAGCCCTCGAGGCCCTTGGCTTGTAATATGAAGCTGTATGACTTTAATTTGTGTCTAGTGTTGTGTTGTGATATCAATCAGTGAGTCCCTAATCTTGGTCGTACGTATTGCGTGATTGATTAGCGTATGGTCAAAATTGGGGGCGTCACAGTAGGCCAATAAAAACCAGATTGCAATACCTTGTGAGTAGTTGTATCTCCCGCATGATGTCCTCCATAAGCTTCGGAATGACATTTCCGTAGGATTTGTTCCTGTTCATGCTCGGGTACACATCGTTTAATAATACCATCTACTCCTTTATAAAGATGTTGGTCATCCCAAAAGTAACATCTTAAATCATAGAAGAATTTTTTTCTTTTGTTGGTATGTGAAGCTAGGTCGTATATATTTAGCGACAATGTAATTAGCATAATCAGCATACCAAGGGGTGTTTTGAGAAACACTTATTGCAGCTAACTGCTCGTCAGGAAAACTATTATCAATAGGTAGTGGGTCATCAAGAATATTTTCTAACCTAGACAAGTTATCAGCTACGGGGTTCTCAGCTCCTTTCCTGTCAACGATATGTAAGTCAAATTCTTAAAGCAAGAGAACCCACCTAATAAGTCTAGGTTTAGCATCTTTCTTTTCCATAAGATATTTTATAGCAGCATGATCGGTGTGAACAATAACTTTGGAGTCAACAATATAGGATTTAAATTTATCACAGGCAAACACAACTGCTAAAAATTCTTTTTTAGTAGTAGCATAATTTCGTTGAGCACTGTCTAGACTTTTGCTAGCATAGTGGATAACATTCAATTTTTTTATCAACCCTTTGTCCTAGAACAACACCAACAACATAATCACTAGCATCACACATAATTTCAAAAGGCAAGTTCCAATCAGGTGGTTGAACGATAGGTGCAGAGGTTAAGGCTTTCTTGAGTGTTTCAAAGGCTTCCACACAATCATCATAAAAACAAAAGGAATATCCTTTTGCAAAAGATTAGTAAGAGGCCTAGAAATTTTAGAGAAGTCTTTAATGAACCTCCTATAAAAACCAGCATGACCAAGGAAACTTCGAATACCTTTAGTATCATTATGACATGGCATTTTCTCAATTGCATCAACTTTAGCTTTATCCACCTCAATACCTCGTTCGGATATTTTATGCCCCAAGACAATGCCTTCATTAACCATAAAGTAGCACTTCTCCCAATTCAAGAGGAGATTAGTTTGTTCACATCTCTGCAAAACTCGATCAAGGTTGCTTAGGCAATCATCAAAAGAAGTTCCGTAAATGGAAAAATCATCCATGAAAACCTCCATAATATTTTCACAAAAATTAGAGAATATAGTAGTCATACATCTTTCAAAGGTAGCAGGTGCATTGCATAAACCAAAAGGCATACGTCTATAAGCATAGGTTCCAAAAGGGCAAGTAAAGGTGGTTTTCTAGTAGCTTTATTTAACTTCCTAAAATCAATTACCATTCTATAGCCAGTGACAATTCTTTGTGGAATGAGTTCATTTTTTAAATTAGGAACAACGGTTATACCTCCTTTCTTAGGGACACAATGAACGGGACTTACCCATCTACTATCAGCAATGGGATAGATTATACCTGCTTCCAGAAGCTTTAATATCTCAGTTCTTACCACTTCTTTCATCTTAGGATTTAATCGCCATTGATGATCAACAACGGGTTTAGCATCATGTTCCATATTAATCTCGCTGACATAGAGTGGGACTAATGCCCTTAATATCATCAAGAGTATATCCAGTAGCAGCCTGGTGCTTCCTTAGAACTTTTAATAATCTTTCTTCTTCATGTTTTGAAAGGTTAGCACTAATAATATCAGGATATATCTTTTTCTCATCAAGATAAGCATACTTCAAAGTGTCAGGCAATTGCTTTAATTCAAACACAGGATCACCTTTAGGTGGAGGAGGACCTCCAAGAGTTTCAATAGGCAAATTGAGTTTCAGGAGAGGTTGTTGTTCAAAGAAAATTTTATCTATTTCATTTCTTTCACGCAACTGCATATCATTTTCATGGTCAAGCAAATATTGTTCTAATGGATCAGTAGGAGGCACGGCAATAGAAGCAAGACCAATTATTTCATCCTTACTAGATAACGCTCTATCACGAGGTTGTCTACTAAACTTGGAAAAATTAAACTCATGAGACACACCACCAAAACTGACACCGACAATTTGTTTTTCACAATCTATTTTAGCGTTGACGGTGCTCAAGAAAGGTCTACCAAAGATAATGGGACAAAAGTCATCTTGTGGGGATCCAAGAACTAGAAAATCAGTAGGGTATTTTACTTTCCCACACAAGACTTCAACATCTCTAACAATCCCAAGTGGTGTGATGGTGTCTCTATTAGCAAGTTTAATAGTAACATCAATATCCTCTATTTCAGCAGGTGCTATTTCATCCATAATTTCTTGGTATAAGGTAAAAGGGATAGCACCCAAACTAGCAGCCAAATCACATAAACCATGATAGCAATGATCTCCTATTTTGACTAAGACAACAGGCATGCCTTCTATGGGTCTATGTTTATCTTTTTCATCACGTGTAGCAATTCTAGCGGCTTCATCACATAAGTAGATAACATGCCCATCAATATTTTCTACCAAGATATCTTTAACCATAGCAACACTAGGTTCTACTTTAATTTGCTCAGGGGGTTTAGGTGCTATTATATTACTCTTACGAACGACAGTTGATACCTTAACATGTTCCTTTATCCTAACAGGGAAAGGTGGTTTTTCAATATAAGCGGTAGGCACAACTGGATCAACATTGTAAATGATGGTTTCATCTTTAGCTATGACCGGTTCTTTAATTTCTTATTTAATAGGGGGATGATATTTAAACCACTTCTCCTTAGGGAGATCAACATGAGTAGCAAATGCTTCACAGAAAGAGGCTACTATCTCAGAGTCAAGTCCATATTTAGTGCTAAACTTGTGAAAAGTATCAGTATTCATAAAAGATTTAACACAATCAAACTCAAGCTTTGTACCTGACTCATTACCTTTGTCGAGTTCCCAATCTTCAGAGTTGCGTTTAATTCTTTCTAAGAGATCCCACTTGAATTGAATAGTCTTCTTCATATAAGAACCAGCACAAGAAGTATCGAGCATGGATTGATCATTATGAGAAAGCCGAGCATAAAAATTCTGAATGATAACTTCTCTCGGGATGTCATGATTGGGGCATGAATATAACATTGACTTAAGCCTCCCCCAGGCTAGAGCAATGCTTTCTCCTTATGAGGCCAAAAATTATATATATAATTCCGATCACGATGAACTAGATGCATGGGATAAAACTTTTGGTGGAATTCCAATTGCAAATGATTCCAGTTCCATGATCCAAGATCATCACATAGCCTATACAATGTCAATGCTTTTCCCTTCAAAGATAAAGGGAAAACCTTCTTCTTAGCTTCATCTCCGGGTAAACCTGCAAGCTTAAATAATCCACAAATTTCGTTCACATATAATAGGTGTGTATCAGGATGTTCAGCTCCATCTCCTACATAAGGTTTAGCAAGCAGTTGTTCTACCATACCCGAAGAAATTTCATAACCAATATTTTCAGTAGGTGTAGTAGGTTGAGGGGCAACTAATTGTGGTTCCGGTCGAGGTGAACATACCCCGAACAAACCCCTCAAAGGATTGTTTTCCATAGTAACAAGTAACAATAAATTTTAGCACGTAGTATAAGTTTTTTCCTTACCGATTTCCACTTACCAAGAGCGCTTCACTCCCCGGTAACGGTGCCAGAAAAGAGTCTTGATGACCCACAAGTATAGGGGATCAATCGTAGTCCTTTCGATAAGTAAGAGTGTCAAACCCAACGAGGAGCAGAAGGAAATGACAAGCGGTTTTCAACAAGCTAATTTCTACAAGCACTGAAATAGTAGGTAACAGATAGTTTGATAGCAAGATAATAGGTAACGAGCAAATAACGGTAACGGTAAATAAGGTGCAGCAAGGTAGTCCAATCCTTTTGTGGCAAAGGACAAGCCAGAACAGTCTCTAGTAATAGGCAAAGTGTTCTTGAGGGTACACGGGAATTTCGTCTAGTCACTTTTATCATGTTGGTTTGATTCGTGTTCGCTACTTTGATAATTTGATATGTGGGTGGACCAGTGCTTGGGTGTTGTTCTTAATTGAACAATCTCCCACTTATGATTAACCCCCTCCCAAGCATCCACAACTACGAGAAAAGTATTAAGATAAAATCTAACCATAGCATTAAACGTTTGGATCCAAATCAGCCCCTTACGAAGTAGCGCATAAACTAGGGTTTAAGCTTCTGTCACTCTAGCAACCCATCATCTAATAACTACTCCACAATGCATTCTCTTAGGCCCATGAATGGTGAAGTGTCATGTAGTCGACGTTCACATGACACCACTAAGGGAATCACAACATACATGTCATCAAAATATTAAACACACATCAAATTCACATGATTACTTGCAACATGACTTCTCCCGTGACCTCAAGAACAAAGGTAACTACTCACAAATAATAATCATGCTCAAGATCAGAGGGGTATTGAATAGCATAATGGATCTGAACATATAATCTTCCACCAAATAAACTATATAGTAATCAACTACGCAAGGTAATCAACACTACTAGTCACCCACAGGTACCAATCTGAGGTTCCGGTACAAAGATTGAACACAAGAGATGAACTAGGGTTTGAGAGGAGATGGTGTTGTTGAAGATGTTGATGAAGATTGGCCTTCCAAAGATGAGAGGGGTGTTGGTGATGACGATGGCTTCGATTTCCCCCTCCGGGAGGGAAGTTCCCCCGGCGGAATCGCTCCGCCGGAGGGCAAAAGTGCTCCTGCCCAAGTTCCGCCTCGAGACGGCGGCGCTCCGTCCCGAAAGTCCTCCTCTTATTTATTTTTCTAGGTCAAAAGTGATTATATACCAGAAGATGGGCACCGGAGGTGGGCCGAGGAGGGCACAACCCACCAGGGCGCGCCCAGGGGGGCCTGGCGCGCCCTGGTGTCTTGTGCCCACCAGGGTGGCCCCCTCCGATAGTTCTTTGCTCCAGTATTTTTTCTTAATTCCAAAAATATTCTCCGTAAAGTTTCAGCTCCATTAGAGATGTGCAGAATAGGTATCTCTAATGTGCTTTTTTTCAGGACCAGAATTCCAGCTGCTGGTATTCTCCCTATTTGTGTAAACCTTCCATATTATGAGAGAAAAGGCATTAGAATCACTCCCTAAAGAATTATTATTCAGTGAAACATAATAAATACAGTAGGAAATTATGATGCAAAATGGACGTATCAGTGGGTTGCTAGTAGTGTTGACTACATCTTGTAATTGATGCTTGTTGGTTTGCTTGGTGGAAGATATTATGTGCAGATCCTTGATCATCATTATTATACCTCTGATCTTGAACATGTTGATGAGGTATGAGTAGTTACTATTGTTCCTGAGGACATGGGAGGAGTCTTGTTATAAGTAATCATATGAAGTTGGTATTCGTTCGATATTTCGATGATATGTATGTTGTTGCTTCTCTTAGTGGTGTCATGTGAACGTTGACTACATGACACTTCACCATGTTATGGGCCTAAGGGAAGTCATTGTGGAGTAACAAGTAGATGCTGGGTTGTGAGAGTGACAGAAGCTTAAACCCCAGTTTATGTGTTGCTTCATAAGGGGCTGATTTGGATCCATAGGTTTCATGCTATTGTTAGATTTATCTTAATTCTTCTTTCGTAGTTGCGGATGCTTGCGAGAGGGGGTAATCATAAGTGGGTTGTTTGTTCAAGTAAGAACAACACCTTAGCGCCGGTCCACCCACATATCAAATTATCAAAGTAGCGAACGTGAATTAACTCAACATGATGAATATGACTAGACAGTAATTCCCATGTGTCCTCGGGAGCGCTTGTTTCATATAAGAGTACTTCCTGGCCTGTCCTTTGCTATTAAAAGGATTGGGCTATCTTGCTGCACACTTTTTACTATTATTTCTTGTCACTTGTTACGAATTATCTTGCTACAAAACTATCTACTATTGTTACTCATAGCACTTGTAGAGAATACCTTGCTGAAAAATGCTTATCATTTCCTTCTGCTCCTCGTTGGGTTCGGCACTCTTACTTATCGAAAGGACTACGATTGATCCCCTATACTTGTGGGTCATCAAGTACACTGGTATGACTTGGACAACAAATTTAACCAAAACCTCTTTACTTCCTGCACATAAAAGTTTCTCTAGACACCCTTGGGCCTTTTTGCAAATTATGTCCATGAGGTATTTAAAAGTACCATGCTTGGATATTCCCACATCATGAGGGCATGCCTAAGTACTTTTCACTTAGAGATTCATTTGTGACATTCAGTGTGAGCTTTACCTCCTCTATAAGAGATTCTGGTTATCCCTTACTGAAAAAACCAAAGATTTTTCAAGGTTAATTCTCTGACCTGAAGAATTGCAGTATATACCCGACAGGTGTGGTAACTCCTCCGCCCATTCGTGACTTGCTTTAAAAACCAGCAGATTGTCATTTGAAAAAACTAAATGGCTCACTACAGGAGCAGATTCCTCCACTTTGATTCCACACACATTCGATGAATGATCTTAGCATTGAGAAGGCACAAAAGACCATTTTTTGCAAACAAGAAGAGGTAGGGTGAAAGAGAATCTCCCTGGCGGATAACTCTTGATGGTTTGAATCCATCTAGGGTTTTTTGACACTAACATAACTGAGAAAGAGACTGAGCTCACCATACTCATTACCATAGAATCCATTGATGATTGAATCCAAGTTACTCCATGATTGCCTCAAGAGAATACCACCCCACCCGGTCATATGCCTTCACCATGTCTAATTTGAGAGCACATAACCTATGCTTTTTTGCCTTATTTTTTTCATGAAATGCAAGCATTCATAAGCATAACTTATATTATCAGTAATTAAACGCCTTGTCCCAAAGCTAAACTACTTCTTTGAAATGATTTCCGACAGAATTTGCTTCAAGCGGTTTGCAATGACTTGGAGGATATCTTGTGTAGGACATTACGAAGACTTGTTGTAAGAAACTACGACAAAGTGGACGGGTTAGATACCATTGGGATGATCACGATAATGGTGCTATTTATAGACTCTGCACTATCAATCCCTTGAGATGGATAACCATTTGGACCCACTGATTTTAAAGGAAACATTTGAAAAAGACCTATTCTCACTTCCTCACGGGAGTAAGGTGTTGTGAGAACCGAGTTCATAGCCGCTTAACTGGAACCATTTCAATGGCCTAGTGCAACTTAGATAAACCCTCTGAATGGAAAATATTTGCATAGAACTCAGTAACCATATGAATTGTGTCTTCAATTACCAGACCATTCGTATCAGCAAGGCTCTTAAGATGGTTTTTCTTTCTCCTCTTATTAGCTCTCTGATGAAAGAAGTACATATTTTATCACCCGTTCATAAAAGTTCGATGTGAGATCCCTGTCTCTAGATGATCTCCTCCCTGTGGTAGAGTTGCACCAGGTTTTCGTTGATCTTTAATTCTAGGTGGTCAAAACCAACCCTACCAACTCTATTCCTTAGTCGATCCAACTTGGAACCAGGAGTGGACCTTCACCCATGGCAGCCTGGGCTTTAGCCCAGTTCTTAGGTCCAAAAACTACAATAGATGCTCTTTAAAATATAGAAAAAAAACATCTAGAGTAATAAAGCCCACATACATAACCCAACGGGGCTCAGCCCGAACCAAACCAGGGTTAGTCCATTTATGTAACACCCCGACAATAAAACTGTAGATCACCTACAACTTCGTACATTTTTCCGAGATCCTGTACCACATATCTATTCGTTATGATATTCTATCAGTTACTTAATCAGTTTTGATACTCCCTCCGATCCAAATTAATTGACGCAACCTCTATACAATGTAAAATAGATATTATATAGAGGCTTCGTCAATTAATTCGGACCGAGGGAGGACACGTTTTATGTCATGAACCTCGGATACACTGTTTAAAACCGAAGAAATTAGGGTGCACTTATTGTTTTGTATAGAACTATAGATATGATTTTGAGATGTGCACGATCTGTCTCATTTGATTTCCAATATTTAGTGTTTTTATTTTAATTTGTGCAGTCACCATTTAGATAGCCAACAGATTGTACTCCTGTCTAAATAACCAGACCTCCGCCACCTTTGAGCCATCCTCTTCCGACGGGACACGCTATAAATACATGCCCCCCCCCCCCCCCCCCCCCCCGCTCGAGAGCATCCATCCAAAGCACGGCACACTGTGGCATTCCCTCTTTTTGCTAGCCTATTGGCCTTCAGCCAACCAGCCATAGCCATGGGTCTCCTCGTTGTCTTGGTGCTTGCCGCCATGGCACAGGTGGCGTACTGCGGGGGCGGTGGCACCACCCAGAACTACCGCGAGGCGCTGGCCAAGAGCATCCTCTTCCTCGAGGCCCAGCGGTCCGGCGTGCTCCCCGCCAGCCAAAGGGTCGGCTGGAGGTCCAACTCCGGCCTGCTCGACGGGAAGGCCAACGGGGTATGCAACTGCCTATTGGGAATCTCAAATCTGGGTGCAGCCAATTAATCCGTGTACTACCAGTATACATTAACTTCTGGCCACATGCATGCATATTTTCCAACTCGTTACATTGCTTCATTTCAGGTGGATCTCACGGGCGGCTACTACGACGCCGGCGACAACGTCAAGTTCGGGCTGCCGATGGCGTTCACGGTGACCATGATGGCGTGGAGCGTCCTCGAGTACGGCGGGCAGATGGAGGCGGCCGGCGAGCTCGGCAACGCCCTGGAGGCCGTCAAGTGGGGCACCGACTACTTCGTCAAGGCGCACCCGGAGGCCAACGTGCTCTACGGAGAGGTAGTAATTCGCAGTACTGCTTACTTTTGCAACGCACTCGAGTGCATGCACGTCGGGTTTACGTGGTCATACACGTAGTCGGTAGCTGACCAAGTGTGCGCGTTTTCGAATGGATTCTTGTTTGTGCAGGTGGGAGACGGTGACACCGACCACGGCTGCTGGCAGCGGCCGGAGGACATGACGACGAGCCGTCAGGCGTACCGCCTCGACCCCCAGCGCCCGGGGTCCGACCTCGCCGGAGAGACCGCCGCCGCAATGGCCGCGGCGTCGCTCGTGTTCCGCCGCTCCAACCCGGGATACGCGAACCAACTCCTGCAACACTCCAAGCAGGTTTGCCGATCTATAAACTAACAATATGCACAGATGAAATGGTCCAATAGTTAATCCTAATGTCTCTTGGCTCATTCATTTGGTGCACGTCTCAGCTGTTTGATTTCGCCGACAAGTACCGGGGGAGGTACGACGCCAGCATCCCCGTGGCGAGGAATTTTTACCAATCAGTCAGCGGATACAGCGTAAGCTATCAGAGATGGACACTCCGCCATGTTCAAGTTCAACATTTGGCATCCCATCTTGATGTCTGGTTAATTAACCCGTGTGGTGTGGTTTCTTTCAGGACGAGCTGCTGTGGGCGGCGGCGTGGCTGTTCCAGGCGACCGACGACCGGCGCTACCTGGACTACCTTGCCAACAACGCCGACGCGATGGGCGGCACGGGCTGGTCCACCGGCATGTTCAGCTGGGACATCAAGTACCCCGGCGTGCAGGTCCTCGCCGCCAAGATCCTGCTGAAGGGCAAAGCTGGCGCGCACGCCGCCGTGCTGCAGCGGTACCGGCAGAAGGCGGACTTCTTCGTCTGCGCGTCCCTCGGCAAGCAGGGCTCCGGCAACGTCCGCCGGACGCCCGGCGGCCTCCTGCACCACCAGAAGTGGAACAACCTGCAGTTCGTGACCAGCGGATCGTTTCTCCTGGCCGCCTACTCCGACAGCCTCGCCGCCGCCGGGCAGGCCGGCGTGCGGTGCCCGGCCGGGGCGGCGTCGCCCGCGGAGATGATGGCGTTCGCCAAGTCCCAGGTGGACTACGTCCTGGGCAGCAACCCGAGGGGCACGAGCTACATGGTCGGGTACGGCTTCATCTACCCGCTGGAGGCGCACCACCGCGGCGCGTCCATCGTGTCCGTCAAGTCCAACCCGTCGTTCGTGAGCTGCCGCGGCGGGTACGCGACCTGGTATCCCCGCAAGGGCAGCAACCCGAACCTGCTCGACGGCGCCATCGTTGGCGGGCCGGACGGGTACGACAACTTCGCCGACGAGAGGAACAACTACGAGCAGACCGAGGCGACCACCTACAACAACGCGCCGTTCATGGGCGTGCTCGCTCGCCTCGCCGCCGGCCGGTTTGATCGGTCGGGGCTTGACAACCAGACCTCAGTAGTGCCATCTCTTTCTGCTGGTAATAATTTACCACCCAACATCATGGCTTTCTAGATTCAGTTCAGTAACAGAGCCTTGTCATTTTTACCACCCAATCCGATCGATGGCTAACTCTTGATTCTTCACCTTGTGCGCGTTGCAGCTGCCGATCAAGCTGAGCACACGTCGCCGATCGTGATCGAGCAGAACGCGACGGCGTCATGGACGGAGAAGGGCCGGACGTACCGCCGGTACGCGGTGACGGTGACCAATAGGTCGCTGAACAAGGCGGTGCACGAGCTGTACCTCGGCATCGCCAACCTCTACGGCCCGGTGACGGGGCTCGACAAGGCGCGGTATGGCCACGTGCTCCCGGGCACGGCCCCGTCGGTGCCGGCCGGCGGGAGCGTCACGTTCCAGTACGCCCACGCCGCGCCGCCGGCGAACGTCTGGGTCACCGGCTACAAGCTCGTCTGAAACCATTGGTAGTAGTCAGTTTGTGAGGTTAACAAAAGGGAAGTTGGAGCGATGGGGCTAGTGACAATCTCGCAGCCATCCTCCATATGCCGTTATAATAAGCTAAGCTAAGATCGTAGGAGTAACTAGTGGATGTGTGTTATCGTGATTGAAAATGTAAGAGGAATGGTATTGTTGCGCTATAAAGTACTTACTACATTCTGGGTCATACTTTGCCCTTTGATTGAACTACAAAAAAATAAGTTGTATGTCAAAAAAGTTATATTGTTGGATCCATATTCGAAAGAGGTTTTCAATGATATTATTTTTGTGTTATATAACTTATTTTTGATTGTTAAATCAAAGGTCAAAGTATGACATAAAATACAAAAGGTACTAATAAACCAGGACGGAGGTAGTACTAGTATAAATGCCCATGCTTTACACCGGGCGAAATATTAAATATAACTTCACATGCCATTAGGCAACAGTTTTTTAATTCAATTTTTGGAAACGTCAGAAATAAGATTACACCGAGTATTTCTTTTTGGACCATGAAATTTGGATGTACCCTAACAATGTTCGACATGACCTATTTCAGCTCTCCGATGAAAGAGTAGTTGTGTACAGAGTAGTCTTTCAATCACTTTTATTTTTTGTAGTTCAGAAAAACATGATTTTTTTATTTTTCAAGAATATTTTTTAGAATGGAATTGTTTTCATGGTGACGAACTTTTTTTTGAAATATTATATTTCATTTGTAATTTATTTTGCACTGTTTTTTAAAATACTTGACCGACACGACAACACGCACAAACTTGATCTTTTTTCCCGTTCCCCATTCTTCTTCCCCACTGCTGGACAGCACCGCCGCCGCCTCCCTTGTCCCTGTCGTTCTCGGAGGACAAGGGTAGGAAGAATAGCGCTTCCGACGGCCGCACCGTCGTGTCTTCCGCCCGCGCCGCCGTATCAACGGGACCTTGGGCGGCTCCCGCTTCCTCCCTGTTCCCTCCCACCCCCCTCTCGCAGCTCCAACCGTTGCGGTTGGTGGGCGACCAGCCGCCGTCTGCAGGCTTGTCCTTCGCGTTCAACTGCAACCCCTCCTTTCTTATGCACCAACCTTGGGTAGTTGTGGCAGTAGTAGTATAGTTAGCGGATTCAGACTTGCTTTGGTAGCTAGCCTTTGACACTTTTTGATGATGTGTCTGGCCCAAATGGTAGCACGTACTCCCTTCGTCCGGGTTTATTAGGCCCCTTCTTATTTTGTACTAAAATTTGACCTATAAATTTAACTAACAAAATATAAACTACAAGTAACAAAAATTATATTGTTGGAAAGCTCTTTCAAATACGAATCAAACAATATAATGTTTCATAGCATATATTTTATATTTAGTAGCTTATCGATGGTCAAAGTCTGACATAAAATACAAAGGGGTCCAATAAACCCGGATGGAGGTAGTGGTCAGCATGGGAAAGATCTCTATTGCTCGAAAGGGTATTGCTTACATGTTCAAACATCTTAATCCTGACAAAACAGACCATCACAATTGCTTCAGGAATATGCAACTCTGTACTCCGAGACCATCTTCAGAGAGAAAAAATCAGAAGATCTTATAGTAGGTCGAGTCAACTCACATGCAACATTAATAGGTATTTTATATCCACAACCCCCCTCACAATATGTATAAAGGGTAATATGGACTTTTCACAAGGTATTCTCACTTTATATGTATCATGCTTGCTAGAATGTATACGCCCTACATACACCCTGACTGGGCCGGCCCATGAAGATTTCTGCAGTAGCGACGGCACTAAATGTAATGTCTAAAGAAGGAATAAAATGCGACCTCACCAGGATTCAAACTCTGCACCTCTAGGCCACAAAGGACATTTGCTTACCAGTCGACCTGAGAAGCTTTGGTGCCAAAATGTGAGCGCGACCCCTGAAGAACTATTACCCTGAATTTGGGCAGTTTTTGGATCTCAATATCATTTCTTGGAAATCGTAAAGAAATTTTTACAACGCAAATAATGTCTGAAAAATCCTAAAGTTGTTTGAAAAATTCTAACAAACTTTCAAAACTATTTTGTTTTAAAGACGTGTCTTTTTTGACATAGTTTTTTAGATCCCGCACATTTTCTGAAAAACGCATATTTGTTTTTGAATTTAGAGAAAAAAACTTGTTAATGGGAACATTTTTGGTATTTTAATTTTTTTAAAAGAGCAAACAATTTTTGAAATTCCCAAAATAAAAATTAGTTTTGTGAAAATTTGAAAAAAGGAACATTTTTTTATAGTTTGAAAGTTTTCAGAAAACAAGAACATTTTCTGAAATTGTCGTATATTATTGGAATTTATGAGAAAAACATGAAAACAGGAGGATTTTTAAAATAAAAAAACTAAAAAATCAAATATTTTTAGTAATCTTGAATAAGTTTTTTCAAAAAAAGAAAACATTTTATGAAATTTCTGATTTTTTGTGAAAACGTGAATATTTTTAGAGTTTTGAGAAACATTTCCAACACGGCATCATTTTTAACAACCAGAACAATTTGTTTGAGAGCATGTTGTTTATCGACATCCGTCAAATGACCCTAATTTTTTCATGGACCTATATGATCAATTCAAGACATCATGCTAAGTTATTTTGGTTTTCGACAAATTTTGAATTTTCTGGAGTTGACGGAAAAGGTTCATGCCATTTCATGCATGTCCAAAAACAAACCATGTTCAACAGAGTTGCTCGGCCATGCGAGAAGGGTCCGTATGAGAGTACGGTTTTTGGCATCGTCGAATGACCCCCAATTTTTTCCATGAGATTATATGACAAATTCAACTCACCATGCCAAGTTGTTTTAGTTTTCTACAATTCCTGCATTTAATGGAGATTTCTCGATGAAAATTCGCGGATAATTGGTGGAACGTGACACAACTTCTTGCAAAAGTTGGGTTATTTTAAGATGTCCAAAAACAGACGATATTCAACGGAGGGTGTTCGGATAAGGCCGGAATGGTCCATTTGAAAGCACGTTCTTTCCGACATCCGTCAAATGGTCCAAATGCTTTCCACCAGCTTCTATGACCAACAATACATCATGCAAAGTTGTTTGGATTTTTGACAAGTTTTGCATTTTCTGGATTTTTCTTGGTGATAAGGGACAATAAATGGCCAAAAGTGTCACAAAGAACGCTTCGGAACTTATTAATACCTGACATTAAAGCCTCATATGTCTGTGACAGGCTGCTTCAAGAAGTTGGGGTCATTTATCCATAATCCATAAAAACACAATTTAAAAAGAGTGTGCCACACAAGGCCTCAGTGAGCATGTTGTTTTTCCGAATTGATTGCTTCTCTTACTTGCGATTTTGTCATTATCAATCTATATAAACATTTCTTTTGTCCTAACCATTTATTGAAATTTCTCGACAGTTTTGAAATTTCGAATTGTGTATGAAAAATTTACAAACTTGAACACTTTTTCCAAAATTGTAACAAAATCCCAACAATTGATGAAAATTGCAAACAATGTACTTTATTAAAAATTCATCATTTTCTTATTAAACACAAACATCTCTAAATTTTGTGAACTAAAATTCAAGAAGGGACATTTTGTGAAATTCCAGAGCATGTTTTTAGTTGTAAACCATATTTTAAAAAAGGATCTGGTATTCTAAACAAATTTTCAAATTTTTGAACATGCTCCAAAAAGAAGAATAACGTTCAAGAAGGAGAAAAATGAATTGACGAAAAAGAGAAGAAAAAACAAAAAATAGAGAACAAAAAAATGCTTATGCCCTAAAAAATATAAAACATGTATTAAAAAACTTTTGATAAATTTGAAAAAACGTTTGTGTTTTCAGTACTCGAAATTTTGAAAAAATGTTTGTGTTTGTCAGTATGCGCCACGTCTTCAACGGACTTCCAAAAAACCAGTACGCCAAATCATCAGAACTATAATAGTTTGCATAGGTATCCTATATGATCATTTGCACAGATCAAATTCATAAATTGCAAAAAAAAATGTCCGACAACATATTTTCTCGTGGGTAACGGAAAATCTGGTTTCCGAAAATTTCGTTCGAGAAAAAAAAAACTTTGTTACAGACGTCGATTCTATTTGATAAAAAATCGCGCTGCATATGTGCCACCAAAGTTAGTTTGTTCCAGTGGCTAGCAATATGTTCACTACCGGTGGAGTTTCCGGGTTCGATCCCTATTGTCCTGCGTTGTTTTTTGATTTTCAATACCCCGCTATAGAATACACTCACTAATGGGCCGGCCCATGGCGGACTTTCTCTGGGCTGTCTTTATTTTATTTTTAGAGCACGAGGGACGTATTTTTAAGAAAGACAATCCTACCCTTTATTATGAAAGGGTATCAACAGATCTCCTTCGTTGATGTGTTTAGTGGGGTTGTACCGAAGCGAAAGTGGAGTTCCGCTTCGGTACAACCCACCTACTAAACTTATAAAGGGTAATATGGACATTTAACAAACCCACTTCTCTATTTATGGTGGATCACCATGCTACTTGGCCGGCCCACTAACAGCAACGGAATCAAACGATAAAAGTCACAAAATGAAGTGATGCGCCGCAATGATTCCAACATCTGAACCTCGAGCCGTGAGAAGGGCTGCTAGCCACTCAACCTGTCAACTTTTTTTCTACGAGTGCTTTATGAACAAACATAACCGGAACACACAGAACCAGGCATATTTTAAGCAATGTTTACACGAATTCAAACATTAATTGAAAATTGTGAACATTTATTAAGTATATTTTAGATTTTGTGAACAATTTTTTAAAACAAAACATTTTTCAAAAATTCAAAATAATAATAATAATGCGAACAGTTTTTGAAATCCACAAAATGTTTTTAATAAGCGAATATCTTTTAAAACTGTGAAGAATATTTTAAAATGTGAACGTTTTTTGAAAATAAGAAATCTTTGAAAAATTGGAACACATTTAAATATGATAACAAAACTAAATAAATGATTTTTGTTTTGAAAAATTGTTCACACAAGCAAATTTTGAAACTCTGATTTTTTTTAAAACATGAAATTGTGAGTAATTTTTAAAAGTGTGAAGAAAATTTTGAAACTTCCAATTTGTTATTACAAAACATGAACAATTCTTGAAAACATGATCAATTTTTAGAATTTTGGAACATTTTTCGGACAATATGAACAATTTTTTAATATGTTTTTTTTTATTTTACGATTATTTCCAAAAGAAACGAAAAAAAAAACAGAGAAAACCAAAAAATAGAAACCAAACCAAAAGAATATTTTTTGAGAAAAAAAGGTATAGGGACCTACTAGAAGGTTCCCAAAACTTGCCAAGAATCTTCAAGAAGAATCACAATACCGGTGGCTCGTACACTTAGAAGGGCCAGCCCATTTTACGATCGTATCTGCAACTGCCTGAATATTATTTGTCACATAATACGACAAATATTAAATTTCCTACGTCCGAGGAGTAGCGTCAAAAAGACAATGGAGGCCATCCGACTAAGCTGTCCAAGTGTCACGCGTGGAAAGAGGGAAATATCACCAGAAAAAATGGCAGTGTGAGCGATCGAACCCTCTAACTCTCGTTGTTAACCGCTCATTTCTAGCCACACGAGCTGATAAGCTTCAATGTCTAACTAGGAAACGCGGACTACAAAAACTATCCATCAGCGAACGGTTTACTATAGCGACCTAGTTTTTCCCACTATTTATTTTTCCTTTTTTCATTCCCTTTTTGATTCTTTTTCATTTTTCTGTTTCTTTTTTATTTTTTTAAAAAATGTTCGTGCTTTTAAAATATTGTTCAAAATTTCAGAACATGTTCACTTTTCCAAATTATGTTCATAAAATACCAATATTCACATTTGATCAAATTGTAAAGAAATAGAAAAATGTTCTTGTCTTCCAATATTGCTTAGAATGTCAATAAGCAAACATTTTCTAGCACGTTGAAAACCAAAGTGCTTCCTTTGAAAGCATGTCGTTTCTCTACATCTCTCAAATGATTCCAAAATTTTATCAATAGCTTGTATGACGAATTCAAGGCACCATGGTAAGTTGTTTCGGTTTTTGTCAAGTTTTGTATTTTTTGGAGTTTTCACTGTTAAAAAAAGGTCGGTAAATGACCGGACGTGTCACAACTTGCACACAATGTCGAAATTGTTCAAACCTGGCATGATTTCCTATCATGGCCATGCCAATGTGACGCCCCCGATCTCGACCGTACGCTAATCATACACACAATGCGTACGACCAAGATTAGGGACTCACTAATTAATATCACAACACAACACTAGACACAAATTAAAGTCATACAGCTTCATATTACAAGCCAGGGGCCTCGAGGGCTCGAATACAAAGCTCGGCAAGCACGAGTCAGCGGAAGCAAATAATATCTGAGTACAGACATAAGTTAGACAAGTTTTGCCTTAAGAAGGCTAGCACAAACATAAGCAGCGGATCGAAAGAGGCGAGGCCTCCTGCCTGGGAACCTCCTAACTACTCCTGAGCGTCGGCGTTCTCCACGTAGTAGTAGGCTCCAGCGGTGGTGTAGTAGTCGTCTCCGGCGTACTCCATCTCCTGGGCTCCGTCGTCTGAACGCAGAATCGTATCGAGGGGGAAAGAGAAAGCAAAGCAGCGGTGAGTACTCATCCAAAGTACTCGCAAGACTGACATCAGAACTATGCTAAGTATGCACCATTATCAAGGGGAGGGGTTATATCTGGACTGACTGCAGAAAGCAAGAATAGGGAGAAGGCCTAGTCCTATCGAAGACTAGCATCTTCAGCATCTTGCAGCATTAGAAGAGAGTAGACTGGTATCTCATATATAGTCATATTATTATAGCAATTTTATTAAGTAACCACGCCCAGAGATTCTTCCTCGACTCCCTGCGAGGAAGCAATCCCGGAGCCACATTCATTTCAAATTAAATCACAATTATAGTTGTATAAGGTCAAGGTACAACTCCAAGTCGTCCTGTTACCGTGGACACGGCTATTCGAATAGATTAATCATCCCTGCAGGGGTGCACCGCATCTCCAACACGCCTGATCACCTCCGGCCGGACACACTTTCCTGGGTCATGCCCGGCCTCAGGATAGCAGCACGTCGTCGCCCCACCTAGACTCAACGAAGAGGCCAGCCCGCCGGTCTAAATCCTATGCGCGCAGGGGTCATGGGCCCAATCATCCTTTGCACACCTACACGATGCGAGGCGGCCGGAAGCAGACCTAGCACACTCCAGTCCAAGAGCTGTACCGTCCAGTCCAATCCGGCCCGCGCCGCTCCATTGCTGACGTCCGAAGAGCTTCGGCTGATATAACGACGCTGAGTGCCCATAACTTTCCGACGTGATGGTTTGGTGCGCAATAAGGCCAACGACCAACTCAGATCAAATACCCAACCCATTAGCATTTTATTAATGCGGGGCAAGCGCGACCCGTAAAGTGCGGTCCCGTCACCCCGTCTCGAGGATGTGTGGCAAGGGCCTCTCCTGCCCGTCCACGCCTCATCAACATCAAACCGTGGGTACCCCTCAGGGCCGACCCATCACCAACATGTTTCTGTAACCAGGTCATAGTAACTGTGTGTATAAAACATCAAGACGGGACCTGAGGAATCACCCTCAAGGGGCCCCGCTCGATGAAACCGTCAAGGTGGACTTAGAGGAATCACCCTCGAGGGTCCCACACTTGAGGGGTTGCACGACAGAGTCATCGTCGGGAGTAGTGAAGGAGGAATCACCCTCGATAACCACGACCGACTAGCTGCACTACAGAGCTAGCATCATGAGTACTTCACGAGGTGTCACCCCCGGTACTCGATAGTAGCGCTGCAGAGTCGTACACTAAGGGGTGTGCGGTGATGTGAGGGGCCTGGCTTGTCGGTCGGTTGACCGAGTCTTTGAGTCTTCGAGTCGTCGATGAAGAAGCAGGGGCAACTGGGACTAATGGGGTCACAGGGGATTCATTGATCAACCTATACTAACCAGTTGGTATGATTGCAGGTAAAGTAACAGTTTATCAAAAATAGGCTATGCATCAGAATAGGAGCTAACTAAAACAGTAGCAAAATCTAATGCAAGAATAAGAGGGAAAGGAGTGGGCGATATCGGAATGCTCAAGGGGGGGTTGCTCGCCTTGCTACTCTGCGGCAAAGGACTGATCGTCGGTGCTGTAGTCGTAGCCGGCAGCACCGTCAGTCTCGGAGTCTACCGGAGAGAAAAGGGGGAGGAAACAATAAATATAAAGCAGACAAATGCATCACGATGCATGACATGACAATATGCAGAGCTAGGTATGCACAAACGCAGTACTACACGTTGCAGACGGAGCGGGAGAATATCTGACGAAATTTCCCGGGTCTTTGGATTTACCGGACAGACGATTCGGAGGGGAAAAGTTCCATGTTCATCATGCTAGGAGCATGTGACAAATGAACGGATAGCATATTCAGATTCGTGGGATTTTTCTGATCAACTTTCATATATAAATTATTTTCATTTGAGCTACGGATTAAAAGATATGATTTTCTAAAGTTTTAAATAATTTCTGGAATTATTTCTATTTATTAAAATCAACATTATCCAGAACAGTGCAGGTGACGTCAGCATGACATCATCCTGATGTCATCAGTCAACAGGACGGCTGGCCAGGTCAAACCTGACATGTGGGGGCCACATGTCATAGACTCAGCTCTAATTCAGATTTATTTAAACTAACCAGAGACTAATTAGTGAGTGGGGGCCACATGTCAGTGAGACATTAGTGTTAATTTAATTATTTTTACTAATCTAATCTCCTAATTAAGCAACTGACAGGGGTGGCCCACTGTCATACACACAGGGGTGTTAGGCCCCACCTGGCAGTGACTGGTCAAACCCAGTCAGCCAGTTGACCAAGTCAACTGGTCAACCAGGACCTGGGGGCCCACGGGTCAGTGACCCTGGCAGTGGCCCCAGGTGGTCCACGTCGGCGGCGGCCGGCGTTCGTCGCCGGAGGAGCTCCGGCGAGCGCCCGAGACGGCGAGGGGGCTCGGGAATCGTCTACAGGGCACCAAATCGGCCCATTCTTGGCGCGTTCGAGAGCTGGCACAGCCGCCGTTCCATTCCGGCCATCGGGGCGAGCTGGGACGGCCGGTGGAGGGAGCTACGTCGACGGTGGCGGAAGCAAGCTTCGGGCATCTCCGGCAAACGGCGACGCAGCGCAGTAGCTAGCGAACTAAAGGGGCTGGACGATCCTACGCGGCGCAGCGAGCGCGTTGGTTGCACGCCCGGGACCATTTGGTCACCGGAGGCTCGTCGGCGACGAGCTCAGGCGGAGGAGCGTTCGGGCGCGCGCCGTGGACGGCGCTAGGAGGCACGAGCGGGGGCGTGTGGGGGCGTGCGTGTGCGCGTTGTGCTCCTGGGAGCACCAGGAGCACGGTGCTGCGCTCAGGCGAGCGTGACGGCGACGGTGGCGACGACAACAAGCTCGTCGGCGGCGGCGCACTTCGGGCTCCGACGGAGCAACTAGCTAGGGGGCGCAGGCGAGCTTATCTACGAGGGGGAAGAGGATCTGGAGCTCACCGGGACCTGCAGGTGTGCAACGGTGGGCTCGGGGGAGGGCGACGGCGGCGAATCGAGGCGGCGGAGCTCCGGGCGCCGGAGGAGGAAGAAGAGTCGATGGCGACGGCGCAGAGCTCCAGGGGCTTGGTCCAGCGGTCGAGGAGGAAGGGCTCGTCGCGGCGGAGCTTCTGGATAGGCTACGGAGGCGGGGGAGTGGCTACGGCCGCGGCTAGCCGGCGTCCATGGCGGCGGCTGCGCTCGGGAAGGAAGGGGGCGAGCGAGGGAGAGGGAGAGGAGAGGCGAATGGCGAAGGCGGCCAGGGGGGACGGCTCGGGGCGAGGCTTATCCCCTCGCCCACCTGCTCCCGTCGGCGTGGCGAACGGCGACGGCGCGGCGCGGCTCTGTCCACGGCGGGAGCGACACGGAGGGAAGAAGGACGGTGGGCAGGTGGGAGTGGGCTGGGCCAGCCCGGCCCAGTCGCCAGGTAAGTGGGCTTCTACCCTTTTTCTTTTGTTTCTTTTCTGTTTTTCCTTTTATTAATAAACAGAGAAAAGTAGAAGAATATTTGGGCACACTGTTCACTTAGAAAAATATGGGAAGTGTCCCATTAATTCACTAGTGAGTTTAGACAGTGCCACAAATATTTTGGAGGCCAGTGGATATCTTTTGCATTTTTCATAAATGAAAAAGCAATTTTAAAGTGTTGAATTAGCACTGTTTAATTGCTACTGTTCATTTTTGCAAAAGAGTGATGTTGTTTTCCTTAACAACATTAGTTTTGAGATTTTTAACAATTGTGCAACATTTTTCATATGCTGTTTGCCACTTTATTTTATCACCTTAAAATTCAATGCCCTTTTGAGGTGAAATTTAAAATGAGATATGAATTTCAACTTGATCACATTCTACTTAGCAAAATGATTAGGCACTGTTCATGGTCATCACTGTGCTTATTTACAATGATCACTGTAGCACAAAACCCAAGGTGTCACAATTCTCCCCTACTAAAAAGAATTCTCGTCCCGAGAATTAAGAAGTAGAAGGAAAGAGCCCGGGGTATTCTGCACGAAGATGATCTTCGCGTTCCCAAGTAGCTTCATCTTCAGAATGGTTTGCCCACAACACCTTGAAGAACTTGGTAACCTTCTGATGAGTCCGACGTTCAGTTTCATCGAGAATGTGGACTGGTTGCTCCTTGTAAGAAAGGTCTTGTTGCAGTTCAAGCATATCATGATCCACTGCTCGGATAGGATCCTTGAAGCTGCGACGAAGCTGTGATACATGGAACACATCGTGAACCTAAGAAAGGTTTGGTGGTAGTTCCAGCTGATACGCCACCTTACCACGCCTTTCGAGAACAGTGAAAGGACCAATATATCGAGGAGCCAGCTTGCCCTTGATTCCGAAATGGTGTGTACCCCTCATTGGCGTGACTCGAAGATAAGCCTTTTCGCCAGGTTGATATACCATATCTTTGTGATGACGATCATACTGACTCTTCTGACGAGACTGGGCAGCCTTCAGATTTGCATGTATAATGCGGACTTGATCTTCGGCATGTTGGATGATATCCGGACCAATAAGTGTACGTTCGCCAGTTTCTGACCAATTCAGAGGAGTTCGACACTTACGTCCATATAATACTTCAAAGGGAGCCATCTTCAGACTAGCTTGATAGCTATTGTTGTAGGAGAACTCAGCATACGGGAGAGATTCCTCCCATTTCTTGCCGAAAGAAATGACACAAGCTCGAAGCATGTCTTCAAGAATCTAGTTGACTCTTTCAACTTGCCCCTGGGATTGAGGGTGAAAAGCGGTGCTGAAGGACAAACGAGTCCCCATAGCTTCCTGGAAACTTGCCCAGAATCTTGAAGTGAATAAGCTGCCACGGTCTGAACTAATCACCAATGGAATACCGTGGAGTGAAACAACTCTGGACATATATAGATCCGCCAGCTGACTAGCAGTAATAGTTTCCTTGATAGCCAGAAAATGTGCAACTTTGGACAACCGGTCAATGACGACAAGAATAGCATCATTACCTTTCTGCGATCTGGGAAAACCAGTAATGAAGTCCATTTCAACATGATCCCATTTCCATTCAGGAATAGAAATAGGTTGTAGAGTTCCAGCAGGCCTTTGATGTTCTGCTTTGATCCGACGGCAAATGTCACATTCTGAAACATAGCGTGCAATGTCTTGCTTCATGTTAGACCACCAGAATCTTCGACGAATGTCTTGGTACATCTTGGTACTACCAGGATGAATAGACAGCGGAGTGTCATGTGCTTCCTTCATGACCTCTTGAGTCATATCATGGTTTTTCTCCTTACTCAGTACCACTAGGCGGTCTTTGAAGTACAAAGCGCCATCCTCAGCAATAGTGAAGGGTGAGGGCTTTCCTTCTACGAGATCGCGTTTAATCCTCTCAACTTCATTGTCACACTTCTGGATCCACTTGATGGCGTCCACAAGATCTGGTTTAGCAACCAGGGTATTAAGAGAACCCTGGGAAACAACATGGAGGTTCATTTTGTAGGACCCTTCAGGAGGGGGAGCGAGATATCCCTGAGGAACAATATGGAGGTTCAGCTTGCGAAATTCTTCTTGAAGAAGGGGTGAACCTTGTGAACCTGAAGGTGATTGCAGTACGACTTGCGGCTCAAAGCATCAGCCATTACATTAGCCTTGCCTGGGGTATAAGAAATACCCACATTTTAATCTGCTATGCGCTCCATCCATCTCTGTTGACGGAGGTTCAGATCTGGCTGAGTAAACAGATACTTCAGACTTTGGTGGTCGGTGTAGATCTCGCAACGGTTCCCAACAAGGTATTTCCGCCACTCTTTCAGTGCATGAATTACCGCGGCAAGTTCAAGGTCATGAACTGGGTAGTTCTCTTCATGAGGACGCAATTGACGAGATACATAAGCAACCACTCTGCGTTCTTGCATTAGGACACAGCCCATTCCTTGACGTGAAGCATCACAATAAATGACAAAGTCCTTACGAGTATCCGGAGGAGCAAGCACTGGAGCAGAGGTCAGCTTGTCCTTAAGTGCCTGAAAGCTCTCCTGACATTTTTCTGTCCACTCATATTTAACACCTTTGTGAAGCAGATTGGTTAAGGGCTTTGCAATCTTGGAGAAGTTCTCGACGAATCGACGGCAATAGCTGGCGAGTCCGAGAAAACTTCTGACTTGCTTGACATTCTTCGGGGGAGTCCAGTCAAGAATAGCCTGAACTCGTTCAGGGTTGACCGCAATACCATCCTTGGAGATCACATGACCAAGGTAGGTTACTTCATCTATCCAGAACTCACACTTTGAATACTTTGCATAAAGTTCATGTTCTCGAAGCCTCTCCAATATAAGACGAAGATGTTCAGCATGCTCTTCTTTATTCTTGGAGAATACCAGAATATCATCCAGATAAACCACGACGAATTTATCGAGGTAGTCCATAAAAATATAATTCATCAAGCGAGAGAAGGTTGCTGGAGCATTGGTTAAGCCGAAGGACATAACGGTGTACTCGTATGAACCATAGCGAGTAACAAATGCAGTCTTGGGAATATCCTCTTCACGAACCCGGATCTGATGGTAACCCAACCTCAAGTCGAGTTTAGAAAATACTGATGAACCAGCAAGTTGATCATACAGATCGTTGATCCGTGGAAGCGGATATTTGTTTTGAATCGTTGCTTGGTTGATGGGGCGATAATCTTGGACCAATCGATTCGTACCATCTTTCTTCTTGACAAAGAGAGAAGGTGCTACCCAAGCAGAGGAACTTGGACGAATGAAACCCAGACGAAGCGAATTGTCGATTTCTTGCTTAAGTTCAAGGAGTTCATGTGGTGGCATCTTATACGGGTGCTTGGCTATAGGAGTGGTACCAGGTACCAAGTCGATGACAAACTCGACAGCTCTAGCAGGGGGGATCCCTGGAAGTTTTTCCGGAAAAACATCTTGGAAATCCCGGACAACTGGAATGTTTTCAATCCCTTCAAGAGGTGACTCGTTTAATGCATTCATAGCATATAGTCGGGCTTCAGCATCTCGAACAAGATGAGCATGGTAGCTGACTATCTCATTCGAAGGATGCAGAAGGTGGACAGTTTTGGTGGCACAAACGATGGAAGCGGTATGTGCCTTCAACCAATCCATTCCGAGAATAAGGTCGATCTTGGAAGACTTCAATATAATGGGAGAAGCATGGCATTCCATTCCTTCCATTTCAATGGGGACATCTTGACAAACCATTGAGGTTCGACATTGGCCAGCGGGGGTGTTTACCACTATCGGAATGTTCATCTCCTCGTACTTAATGCCATGCATGTATGCAAAATCTTCAGACATAAAGGAATGCGATGCTCCTGTATCAAACAATATAGAAGCTGGTACTGAGTTGACGAGAAGAGTACCCATCATAGTAGTAGGCTGGTCTTGAACTTCATTCAGAACAATATTGTTGGCTTGAACACGTCCCTGAGCAGGCCTGGCATTGTTGTTGCGGGGTTGGTTGGTAGGCAGTGCAAGTTGATTCTGATTCTGCCTGCATTCTCTAGCACGGTGTCCTGGACGACCACACTTGAAGCACAGTCCATCCTCAGGACGAGAAGGGGGAACATGAGCTCGTGGTGGAGGAGCTGGGAGTCTCGGCTGCCTAGGCGGGGGTGGAGGCAGACGAGGTGCAGCATAGGACGGCCTCGGAGCAGGAGGCGGTGCATGGTACATGTTGTGGGGGATCCAGATCTTGCGCTTCTGAGCAGATGGACTCGAAGATGAGCCCATGTCACGGTTGCGCTTGCTGCTGTCCTTGTAGTCCTGCAGACCCGTTTCCACTATAATAGACTTGTTCACCAAGGTGGCAAAGTTACCGAAGTCTTGAGCAAGGAGTGCCAGCTTGATATCCGGGTGGAGGCCTTCACGGAACTTCTCCTGCCTACGAGCATCAGTTGCAACGTCTTCTTCAGCATAGCGAGACAAGTCCAGAAATTCCCGCTGATAAGCATCCACAGTCTTGTTGCCCTGGACTAAGTTGCGGAATTCACGCTTCTTCTTATCCATCATTCCCTGAGGAATGTGACGAGCACGGAACGCAGCTTGGAACTCTGGCCAAGTGATGATTGTTCCAACAGGCTGAGAGCGCCTGTGGCTGTCCCACCATTGAGCAGCGGGACCCTTCAGAAAGTAAGAGGCAAAGGTGACATAGTTAGCCACTGGGGCGCCTGGAGACTCCAGTTCAAAAGTGATGTCACGGAGCCAGTCATCTGCGTCAAGCGGCTGAGTTGAGCTGCGGTAGGTCGTAGGGTTGAGGCGCATGAAGTCTTGCAGAGTCATTGGGGCTGGCTGCTGATTCATATTCGTCCTCGGGATCTGGTCCATCAGCCCTTGCATAAACTGGCGATTCAGTTCAAACTGTTGCATCATACCAGCCATGTAGTCCGGTGGTGGTGGTGGTTCAGGTGCACCACGACCACGACCAGCTGGCCTAACCATTCTGTCAAATTTTAACAGTGGTAGTTTAGCATTTGGTAATTGCAAAATCAATGAATCATTCATGAAGTAAATTGCACAAGGAAGGAAGTGCAATAAATACGACATAGTAGTTCAAATTTCAACATACAGATCCATACATAGGTCTATTACAAACCATAAGTTCGTTACAAAACAGACGATAGGTCCGGCATGAAAATAACCTAGACAACTAGGCGGCACGCAGGCACGCGGTAGAGGGATACAACAATGGGACATAGCGATAAGCTACATCAACGTCGGGGACAATGAAAGTAGCCACGGAACTGCAGATGACCCTGATTGTGAAACCCGGTGGCAGGGTCCTGCATCCCGTGCACACTCTGATGCAGAACCTGCATACCAAGCGGGAGCGCAGGTCCACGTGCCGGAGAACGACCTCCAACCTCAGGCCACTCAAGACTTGGGGGAAACTCAGTCCGGGGTGGGTAAAGGATGTACTCCGGATGTATCCTCGCACGGACTGCTGGTAATAAGTGCTCCATAACCTGATACAGACGAGCTCGGGTTGCGTACAACTCCACGTTAAGAGCCCTGATAGTGCGATCTAGTGCCTCAGTGTACTGGACCAGAACCTGTGGGTCATAACGACGACTCACGTAGGGGGTGCAGACAGCAGTGTAGGACCGGTCGGTACGCTGCCGCGCGAAAGGGGTCAAGACTTCAGCGTCGGTGGCAGTATCAACTCAAGTAGGAGCATACGGGATGTATCTGTATGCCGTCTCCTCCAAACAGGGGTTCGCTGCACGGAGACAAACAATAGCAGCATAGGCAGCATCCTGTACTGCCATCTCGACAGTCACTCCAATGCCACAGAAGGTGTGCAGCTCAGTGATGGAGAGGTCCTGTCGATCCCAGATAACCATCACAGCCTCATACTGTTCCTGATTGAACTCGCGGTAGTCCTCGTAAACAGTGTACTCGGGGTACCAGCGATATCCCAGCTTCTTTAAGAGGTCGACCAGAATGGCCGGGAACGCAGTCGTATCGTGCGCGAAGGTCAGACGAACGATCTGCCTAGCGGGACGCATCTGTAACAAGGAGATTCAAGATGTCAAATGATAGTGTGTGCATCATAACTTCAAAGGAAAGTAATTGTCGACGAAACGATTTTCCGGTGGATGTGATCACGAGAACCTAATGTTAGAGTTAGGAAAATCTTTAACCCGAAAGAGAAGAGAGATCAGATCCCAGAGTACAGACGAGGAATAAAAGATCCTAATACCATCCGATTGAGATGTGGGCCCGTAAGCCACACAACAATGTTAGTAAAAGTTTTTCAAGTACTAGACTCAACTTCGGCTAAGGAGTTGGAAAGGGGGCTACCTACAGGCAATTGGCTCTGATACCAACTTGTGATGCCCCCGATCTCGACCGTACACTAATCATACACACAATGCGTACGACCAAGATTAGGGACTCACTAATTAATATCACAACACAACACTAGACACAAATTAAAGTCATACAGCTTCATATTACAAGCCAGGGGCCTCGAGGGCTCGAATACAAAGCTCGGCAAGCACGAGTCAGCGGAAGCAAATAATATCTGAGTACAAACATAAGTTAGACAAGTTTTGCCTTAAGAAGGCTAGCACAAACATAAGCAACGGATCGAAAGAGGCGAGGCCTCCTGCCTGGGAACCTCCTAACTACTCCTGAGCGTCGGCGTTCTCCACGTAGTAGTAGGCTCCAGGGGTGGTGTAGTAGTCGTCTCCGGCGTACTCCATCTCCTGGGCTCCGTCGTCTGAACGCAGAATCGTATCGAGGGGGAAAGAGAAAGCAAAGCAGCGGTGAGTACTCATCCAAAGTACTCGCAAGACTGACATCAGAACCATGCTAAGTATGCACCATTATCAAGGGGAGGGGTTATATCTGGACTGACTGCAGAAAGCAAGAACAGGGAGAAGGCCTAGTCCTATCGAAGACTAGCATCTTCAGCATCTTGCAGCATTAGAAGAGAGTAGACTGGTATCTCATATATAGTCATATTATTGTAGCAATTTTATTAAGTAACCACGCCCAGAGATTCTTCCTCGACTCCCTGCGAGGAAGCAATCCCGGAGCCACATTCATTTCAAATTAAATCACAATTATAGTTGTATAAGGTCAAGGTACAACTCCAAGTCGTCCTGTTACCGTGGACACGGCTATTCGAATAGATTAATCATCCCTGCAGGGGTGCATCGCATCTCTAACACGCCTGATCACCTCCGACCGGACACACTTTCCTGGGTCATGCCCGGCCTCGGGATAGCAGCACATCGTCGCCCCACCTAAACTCAACGAAGAGGCCAGCCCGCCGGTCTAAATGCTATGCGCGCAGGGGTCATGGGCCCAATCACCCTTTGCACACCTGCACGATGCGAGGGCGGCCGGAAGCAGACGTAGCACACTCCAGTCCAAGAGTTGTACCGTCTAGTCCAATCCGGCGCGTGCCGCTCCATTGCTGACGTCCGAAGAGCTTCGGCAGATACAACGACGCTGAGTGCCCATAACTTTCCCACGTGATGGTTTGGTGCGCAATAAGGCCAACGACCAACTCAGATCAAATACCCAACCCATTAGCATTTTATTAATGCGGGGCAAGCGCGACCCGTAAAGTGCGGTCCCGTCACCCCGTCTCGAGGATGTGTGGCAAGGGCCTCTCCTGCCCGTCCACGCCTCATCAACATCAAACCGTGGGTACCCCTCAGGGCCGACCCATCACCAACATGTTTCTGTAACCAGGTCATAGTAACTGTGTGTATAAAACATCAAGACGGGACCTGAGGAATCACCCTCAAGGGGCCCCGCTCGATGAAACCGTCAAGGTGGACTTAGAGGAATCACCCTCGAGGGTCCCACACTTGAGGGGTTGCACGACAGAGTCATCGTCGGGAGTGGTGAAGGAGGAATCACCCTCGATAACCACGACCGACTAGCTGCACTACAAAGCTAGCATCATGAGTACTTCACGAGGTGTCACCCCCGGTACTCGATAGTAGCGTTGCAGAGTCGTACACTAAGGGGTGTGCGGTGATGTGAGGGGCCTGGCTTGTTGGCCGGTTGACCGAGTCTTCGAGTCTTCGAGTCGTCAATGAAGAAGCAGGGGCAACTGGGACTAATGGGGTCACAGGGGATTCATTGATGAACCTATACTAAGCAGTTGGTATGATTGCAGGTAAAGTAACAGTTTTTTAAAAACAGGCTATGCATCAGAATAGGAGCTAACTAAAACAGTAGCAAAATCTAATTCAAGAATAAGAGGGAAAGGAGTGGGCGATATCGGAATGCTCAAGGGGGGGTTGCTTGCCTTGCTGCTCTGCGGCAAAGAACTGATCGTCGGTGGTGTAGTCGTACCCGGTAGCACCGTCAGTCTCGGAGTCTACCGGAGAGAAGAGGGGGAGGAAACAATAAATATAAAGCAGACAAATGCATCACGATGCATGACATGACAATATGCAGAGCTAGGTATGTACTAACGCAGTACTACACGTTGCAGACGGAGCGGGAGAATATCTGACGATATTTCCTGGGTCTTTGGATTTACCGGACAGACGATCCGGAGGGGAAAAGTTCCATGTTCATCATGCTAGGAGCATGTGACAGATGAACGGATAGCATATTCAGATTCGTGGGATTTTTCTGATTAACTTTCATATATAAATTATTTTCATTTGAGCTACGGATTAAAAGATATGATTTTCTAAAGTTTTAAATAATTTCTGGAATTATTTCTATTTATTAAAATCAACATTATCCAGAACAGTGCAGGTGACGTCAGCATGACATCATCCTGATGTCATCAGTCAACAGGACGGCTGGCCAGGTCAAACCTAACATGTGGGGGTCACATGTCATAGACTCAGCTCTAATTCAGATTTATTTAAACTAACCAGAGACTAATTAGTGAGTGGGGGTCACATGTCAGTGAGACATTAATGTTAATTGAATTATTTTTACTAATCTAATCTCCTAATTAAGCAACTAACAGGGGTGGCCCACTGTCATACACACAGGGGTGTTAGGCCCCACCTGGCAGTGACTGGTCAAACCCAGTCAGCCAGTTGACCAAGTCAACTGGTCAACCAGGACCTGGGGGCCCACGGGTCAGTGACCCTGGCAGTGGCCCCAGGTGGTCCACGTCGGCGGCGGCCGGCGTTCGTCGCCGGAGGAGCTCCGGCGAGCGCCCGAGACGGCGAGGGGGCTCGGGAATCGTCTACGGGGCACCAAATCGGCCCATTCTTGGCGCGTTCGAGAGCTGGCGCAGCGGCCGTTCCATTCCGGCCATCGGGGCGAGCTGGGACGGCCGGTGGAGGGAGCTACGTCGACGGCGGCGGAAGCAAGCTTCGGGCGTCTCCGGCAAACGGCGACGCAGCGCGGTAGCTAGCGAACTAAAGGGGCTGGACGATCCTACGCGACGCGGCGAGCGCGTTGGTTGCACGCCCGGGACCATTTGGTCACCGGAGGCTCGTCGGCGACGAGCTCAGGCGGAGGAGCGTTCGGGCGCGCGCCGTGGACGGCGCTAGGACGCACGAGCGGGGGCGTGCGTGTGCGCGTTGTGCTCCTGGGAGCACCAGGAGCACGGTGCTGCGCTCAGGCGAGCTTGACGGCGACGGTGGCGACGACCACAAGCTCGTCGGCGGCAGCGCGCTTCGGGCTCCGACGGAGCAACTAGCTAGGGGGCGCAGGCGAGCTTATCTATGAGGGGGAAGAGGATCTGGAGCTCACCGGGACCTGCAGGTGTGCAACGGTGGGCTCGGGGGAGGGCGACGGCGGCGAATCGAGGCGGCGGAGCTCCGGGCGCCGGAGGAGGAAGAAGAGTCGATGGCGACGGCGCAGAGCTCCAGGGGCTTGGTCCAGCGGTCGAGGAGGAAGGGCTCGTCGCGGCGGAGCTTCTAGACAGGCTACGGAGGCGGGGGAGTGGCTACGGCCGCGGCTAGCCGGCGTCCATGGCGGCGGCTGTGCTCGGGAAGGAAGGGGGCGAGCGAGGGAGAGGGAGAGGAGAGGCGAATCGTGAAGGCGGCCAGGGGGGACGGCTCGGGGCGAGGCTTATCCCCTCGCCCACCTGCTCCCGTCGGCGTGGCGAACGGCGACGGCGCGGCGCGGCTCTGTCCACGGCGGGAGCGACACGGAGGGAAGAAGGACGGTGGGCAGGTGGGAGTGGGCTGGGCCAGCCCGGCCCAGTCGCCAGGTAAGTGGGCTTCTGCCCTTTTTCTTTTGTTTCTTTTCTGTTTTTCCTTTTATTAATAAACAGTGAGAAGTAGAAGAATATTTGGGCACACTGTTCACTTAGAAAAATATGGGAAGTGTCCCATTAATTCACTAGTGAGTTTAGACAGTGCCACAAATATTTTGGAGGCCAGTGGATATCTTTTGCATTTTTCATAAATGAAAAAGCAATTTTAAAGTGTTGAATTAGCACTGTTTAATTGCTACTGTTCATTTTGCAAAAGAGTGATGTTGTTTTCCTTAACAACATTAGTTTTGAGATTTTTAACAATTGTGCAACAGTTTTCATATGCTGTTTGCCACTTTATTTTATCACCTTAAAATTCAATGCCCTTTTGAGGTGAAATTTAAAATGAGATATGAATTTCAACTTGATCACATTCTACTTAGCAAAATGATTAGGCACTGTTCATGGTCATCACTGTGCTTATTTACAATGATCACTGTAGCACAAAACCCAAGGTGTCACGGCCAACCTGCTTGAGTTTGCTCAATTCGGAGCTCATTTGCAGAAGTTATGGCAGTTCTGGTTTTGTTTGTATCCTCTGTTTTCTGTGGATTTTCAGTAGCTTGCAAGCGGTAGTACCGCTGGTGCCCACGGTAGTACCGCTTATGCGGTAGTACCGCTGGTACTTCCGTGGCACTACCGCTTGGGGTTTCCCCGAGCGTGCAACTCTCTGTTGCCAGTTTGCCATTCACGGTAGTAGAGCGGTAGTAGCACGGTAGTACCGCTCTGGCGGTACTACCGCCCTTACTACCGCCGCCACTACCGCTTGCGGGGTTTCCTTCTGTGCACGTCTCTGTTGCCGTTTTCTGTTAAACGGTAGTAGTGCGGCTGTAGTGCGGTAGTACCGCTCAGAGCGGTAGTACCGCTCTGCTGGGCAGTAGTACCGCTTGGTGCGGTACTTCCGCCCTGCACTACCGCTGCTCTACCGCTTGTGTTTCGCAGAGTGTGCAAGTTTCTGTTGCTCGTTTCGGTTTAGCGGTAGTACCGCTTGGGTGGACGGTAGTACCGCTTATGCGGTAGTACCGCTGGTACTTCCGTGGCACTACCGCTTGGGGTTTCCCCGAGCGTGCAACTCTCTGTTGCCAGTTTGCCATTCACGGTAGTAGAGCGGTAGTAGCACGGTAGTACCGCTCTGGCGGTACTACCGCCCTTACTACCGCCGCCACTACCGCTTGCGGGGTTTCCTTCTGTGCACGTCTCTGTTGCCGTTTTCTGTTAAACGGTAGTAGTGCGGCTGTAGTGCGGTAGTACCGCTCAGAGCGGTAGTACCGCTCTGCTGGGCAGTAGTACCGCTTGGTGCGGTACTTCCGCCCTGCACTACCGCTGCTCTACCGCTTGTGTTTCGCAGAGTGTGCAAGTTTCTGTTGCTCGTTTCGGTTTAGCGGTAGTACCGCTTGGGTGGACGGTAGTACCGCTTGGTGCGGCACTACCGCTCCAGTCCCGTGTTCTCGCCTGCTGTTTTTGAATTACTACCGCTTAAGCGGTAGTACCGCTCGCAAGAGCGGTAGTACCGCTTGTACGCGTCCAGCACGGGTAACGGTTGGATTTGGGGTGGCCCTATAAAAGGGGTCTTCTTCCCCAACGGTTATCTTATCCTTTGAGCTCATTTCTCCCCCCATTGTTGACCTTCTTGAGCTTGCCTATCTCTCAATCCCTCCAATGATTCTTGCTCCTTCTTGAGGGAAAAGAGAGAGGAGATCTAGATCCACATTTCCACCAATCACTTTCTCCTCTAAGTGAGGGGAACCCCTTGGATCTAGATCTTGGAGTTCTTGGTGTTCTCCATGTTCTTCCTCTCACTTTCCTCCATAGCTTTTGTTGCTTTGGTGGGATTTGAGAGAGAGGGACTTGAGCACTTCGTGTGTTCTTGCCATTGCATTAGTTGCATCGGTTTGAGTTCTCCACGGTGATACGTGGAAGTTAGTAGTTGAGAAGCTTATTACTCTTGGGTGTTTGAGCACCCTAGAGCTTGTTCCTCTTGGGTGCCTTGGCGCCCTAGACGGCTTGGTGGTGCCTCGGAGCTCAATCATTGTGGTGTAAAGCTCCGGGCAAGCGTCGGGGTCTCCAATTAGGTTGTGGAGATCGCCCCGAGCAATTTGACGGGTACCGGTGACCGCCCCCAAGGGTTGCCAAAGTGTACGGGTTCGGTGACCGCCCTCAAGGGTTGCCATTTGTACGGGTTCGGTGACCGCCCTCAAGGGTCCCTTAGTGGAATCACGGCACCTTGCATTGTGCGAGGGCGTGAGGAGAATACGGTGGCCCTAGTGGCATTGTTGGGGAGCATTGTGCCTCCACACCGCTCTAACGGAGATTAGCATCCGCAAAGGTGTGAACTTCGGGATACATCGTCGTCTCCGCGTGCCTCGGTTATCTCTTACCCGAGCCCTTTACTTATGCACTTTACTTTGTGATAGCCATATTGTTTCTTGTTATATATCTTGCTATCACTTAGTTATTTATCTTGCTTAGCATAAGTTGTTGGTGCACATAGGTGAGCCTAGTCGATTTAGGTTTTGTGCTTGACAAATTAAACGCTAGTTTTATTCCGCATTTGTTCAAGCCTAAACCGTTATTATTTTAAAGCGCCTATTCACCCCCCCTCTAGGCGACATCCACGATCTTTCAATTGGTATCAGAGCCTCGTCTCTCGTTATTAGGCTTAACCGCCTAGAGAGTAAAGATGTCGACTAGGGGATTAGGATTCTCTGACACTCTTAGTTTCAATGGCACAAATTTTGATGTTTGGGTAATTCGCATGCTTAATCTCTTTAGGGTCATGGACCCATGTTTAGAGCGAATTGTAGATATGGGTTTTTCTCCTCCAAAGGATTCTCAAAGATTATCTATAGAGGATGAGAAAAACTCTTATCTCAATGCTCAAGCTTCTAATGTGCTTTTCGATGCTTTGAGCAATGTAGTTATATTTCAACTCATGCCGTTTCGGGATGCTCATGAGTTGTGGACAAAGCTTCAAGACAAATATGGTGTGTCCAAGATTTGTAGGGATGATTGGTCTCCCTCCACCTCCGGTCGTATTGCTTTCTCAACTTCATCTACTTCACCTACATGTGGTTTGCCACAAGGTAATGATATGGTGAGTAGTGTTGGTCATTGCAATGATGATAGTGGGCTTATTATTGATGATCCTTCATCACTACCTTATTGCAATGCTCCATCTTTGGACTTTAACTCTTCGAGCACTCTAAATGCTTCACATGCTCATGTTGATAGTCCTTGCATATCATGTAGAAATTACTTGTCTAAATCTCGTGATGATATGCTTGCTATGTCTTGTTGCCATGATAAAAATGCTTGTATTTCCTCTAGTTGTTGTGCTAACAATGTAGAGGAAACCCAACACTTCATGGAACAAGATGTGGTCTTGAATGGTGCCTCAAGGGATCCTACATCATCATCTATTGCTTTTTGCCTTATGGCTAAGGCTTCAAAGGTATCTCCTCCTTTGAACCCCAATATGTCTCTTGATGATGATGTTGATGCTAATGAGGATGAGGATAATGATGAAGAGAATGATAATGTTGCATCCTTAAATATTAAGGGTGAAATGATTTTTAAAGCTCTTCATAGGAATAAAGTTGCTCGTTCCAACTTCATGGAAATCATGACTATTGCCATTGAGGGCAAGAAATATATTGAGGAGTTGGAATCTCATCTCGAGGAGCATGAGGCCACCATTGAGAAAATGGAAAGTCATGAGCGTGATTATGCTAATGAGATTGCGGAGCTATCTCAAGCTCTTGAACTTGAACAAACCACCAAGGAATCTCTTGAGGAGACCTTTGCTCTAGAATTATCTAGATTAAAGGAATCCCATGATAAAGCTCTCGAGGTGGCTAATGATTTTAGAACTAAAAATGATAAGCTTGAATTTGTGCATGCTAAACTCCTTGAGGACTTTGAGCACCTCGAAAATGGCTCAAGGGTCGTTAAGAGTTCGCTCATTGAACTCACCGAGTCTCATGCTCAACTTCAAGCTTCATATGCTAAAGAGCTTGCCAAGTTGCCTTCTCCTCTTGTTGTTAATGATGATGCTTGTGCTACTAACTCTATTTCTTGTGAAGCATCCATATTGAAGGAGAATGTTGAGCTAAGGGCTCAACTTGAGTTGCTATCTAGCAATTATCTTGTGATGAATTACTTTCCTTGCCTTGTTGCTCTAACAATGATGCTTATACTTCCTCTAGTACTTGTGTTGATACTAACCATGTAGAGGAAGTCAAAGAGCTCAAGGCCCAAGTCACTTCTTTGAAGAAAAACTTGGAAAAGAGCCATGAAGGGAAGTCCACACTCAAGAATATTTTGAGTGTGCAAAAATCCCCCAATGACAAAGGTGGACTTGGATTCAACTCCAATAAGAAGAAGAAGTCCAAGAGCAACAATAAGAAGGGCCAAGAACAAGTCAAGAATTCGGCCAAGATTGTTTGCTTTAAGTGCAAGATAGAAGGGCACCATGTTAGATCTTGCCCATTGAAGAAGAAGCCCCATAGTGACAAGCAACAAGGGAAGCGGCCACAAGTTCAATCCCATGCACAACGTCAAGTTGAAGAAAGGCCACTTCCCAAGAAGACCCAAGTCAACGCTCCTCAAGTTGAGAAATCAATTGAGAAGAAAGTAAAGGGTAAATGTTGCTACTTATGTCGGAAGAAGGGTCACTTTGCTTCTTCATGCACGAATGGTACCTTATCCAACCCTATTCTAATTGATGATATTTATTCTCTTGGGAAGGATAAGGTTGGCAATGTGTTTGCCAAGTTAGTTGGTACTCAAAGTGGTGTCAAGAAAAGAACCATTTGGGTAGCCAAGCCTATTGTGACTAACCTCTTAGGACCCAACTTGGTTGGGGACCAACAAGCTCAAACTTGATCAATAGGTGTTGTTGGAGGGCATTGGAGACTTGGCTATATTATGAAGAATTAAGGGGACTTCATCATTCATATTGTCAAAAGCCAAGTCATTGGATTATCAAGTTTCTATCTTATATCCAATGTGCCTCCTTGCGGTAACTTGTACTTAAATTGTTTACATTGAAAGTTACTTGCCCCTTTGCATGTTTGGTTGTGTACCTTGCATGTGTTTGTATATGTTGTGCTTCCAATTTGCTTGTCTTGAGTAATCAAGTATGTGTATGTTGGTTTGCACATCATGTATGCGCGAGTGTTGTGTTGAGCCTTTGGCTCTTGTGAGAGATTAATGGAACATCCCATTTTTGGGGAGTGATGTGTTTTGTGCACGTCACGATCCTAAATGTGTGTACATGAGGAATACCACCTAGTATTGATATTTCAAGATTATCTAGTCTCTATGTGGTATGTCTTCTCATGAGAAATTCAAATTCTAAATAGTCCATTAATTATCTCGTGTTGTATCCTCTTATTGCCTCTTGTTTGGTTGTCATTGGTATCACATTATGGGGGAGTAATATGCTTTGTGTATATTACAAGCCTAGAAAATGTGTACATTTGAGATATTGTCACTTAGAGTTGATATAGTAAATTATCTTGTTACTAGGTGGCATGTTAGCTCTACAAGTTGCAATTTGCTTATGTTGTTTGGTGTGAAGATGATGTTGGATTGCTTTACAATCTACCACCGGTAATTCATTCCAAATACTTCTTGTACTTGTACAATTGGTATTCTTGTATGTGGTAGAAATTGTTGAATCATCTTCTCGTTGGCTTGTGCTTATTTGCCTTATCTCTTGCCAAGGATTGTGTCAACTCCCGTTGTCTTCCGTGCCACTTGTGGATCTTATTAATTTCTTGATCTTGTCTAGTGTTTTTCTAGATATAGTGAAAGTGGTGATCCCATCTTGTGCATTTTGTATTCAAATGCAAATTCTCTATAATGCACAACGCTTGGGGGAGCTATCCTATTTTCTTTATAACACTCATCTTGTGATCCTTATCAAGTGTGTGTTGGTGGAAGGCATGCCGTTTATTTTTGGCACTTTGTGCCATCATGAAAATTTGTAGAGGGTTTGGTTTGTTCGGAACCTTCCTCTCTTTTGGGAGCTTGATATTTTTTTTATTAGTGTGTATCATTGGATATCTCATTCCTTGATGTATCTTTATTGATATCTTCCGAGTGATTATTTCTTCATTTGGTATCTTATTTTCACTTGGTATCTTATCAAATCATGTGTTGATTTGGTTTGGTTTCAATTGGCATCTCTTCTCATGTGTTGATCTCTATTTGTCTTGAATCATGAGTTGTGTTGGTTCTTTGATATAATTTGGACGACCTTATGTCGTGTCAATCTTTTGGTTGCCTTCTTGGTTTACTTGGTGTTTTGTCCAAATTGTATCTCCCTTTGGTCCTTGAAAGTCTTGTGCATGCATATTTACTTTATGTATTTCCTTTGGCATGCTTTCTTTCTTTGACCCAATATATAGGGGAAACTCCACCAAGTCTCAAATTGGATGAGATGTGCATGAAATTCAATTTCATTTCTATATGCACATATTTATGTGGAGTTTGTCCTATGTATTGTGGGTTCTCTAACTCTTTGGTCCCAATGAGTTTGGGCACCATTTTGTTTGTGATGTTGTTCTAGGAACAATTGGAGATGCATTGGATGCTCGGCTCACTGTCAAGGAAGGTGCTATCACCATGTGCTTATTGGAGTCAAGCTAGGATGATCAATGAACTACAATCTACTACATTCAATTGGTATCTACTACATCATTCCAATGCTATCTCGGTAACAAGTATCAACTTCATGCATACATTTCTTGCATTCAACCTTGTGTAGGTTGCATCATGGCATGATTTTCTTGATCAATTCTAGTGATACTTGTTTCCTTTCTCAAAGCATCCCAACAATGATCTCTTGTTGTGAGTTGTGATGTCTTTGATGTGTGTGTGTGTGGAGTTCATTGATATACAATAAGACAATATTAAGCCATGTGCTATGCTTTCAACAAAGATCTTATTGGTATATTTATGACTTCCTTTTGGATATCTTGTTCCTTCGTGTTGTAACTATTTCGTGTGTATATCCTTCTTTGTGGATTGATATCATCATGATTTTCATCTACCTAGAACCTTATACACTTGAGAAAAATTACATCTCTAGATGATATCCTTCCTTTCACGACCACCTTGTCTTTCTTGTATTATTTCTTTGGTGGCTCCGTGAAATCGTTTGTCTTGAGTGCGGATCTTATATCGTTGCATCTCGTTGCACTCTTTTGTGGTGAAGATTGTTTTCCTCATGCTTGTCTTGACGAGGCTTTCGCCATGTCAATTGGTATCCCTCCTCTTGACAATGCTATCATTCTCTATTTTCACCGCGGGTTGTCACAAGCTTTGTAGTTAATTCGCTTTCTAGTGAGCTTGTGAACCCATTTGCTTGTTGTGTGTGGGAAGGACGTGGCTTGCACCGTGTATCTCGTTTATTCAAGACTATGTTGATGCTTAATGCTCATCCTTATATTAGTCTTCTCAGGTGCTTTGCCATGACTCACACACATCGTTTTGGTTGAGCCTATTCCTAAGTTGACTCTCTTTCACGTTGCTCAACCATGTGTCTGTTGCAAGTGCTAGGCTTAGTTTCCTTTATGCACACTTGCACTTGTTGTGAGTTTCTATTGATTTTGGGGGAGTGATGATCCTATTTTGTGCACGTTGTATCCAAATACAAAACTAAATATTGCACAAATCATGGGGAGCTTCTCTATGTTCTTTAGAACACTCCTGCTCATATCATAATATCTGTTGTTCGTGTGGCTCGTCGGATCATTTGATTGATTGGTCCAATTGGTATCTTTCAATTGGTTTCTATCAATTGGTATCGGATCATTTGATTGATTGGTCCTTTTGGTTTCCTTAGATTGCTTGCTTCTCTCTTGGTATGTCTTTGTGCCATATCTTTCTTTTTGCAATCTTTGGATCCTCAATATAGTTTGTCTTCCTCCAACTATTCATCATTGGATATGTGTATTGTATTTCACTCATATTTTGAGAAATACACACTTTATGGAGGAACACATATTATGTTGGCCTTCTAAGCTTTTCGCCCATTTTGGCAATCGATGCCAATGGGGGAGAAGTTTAGAGAGTTTTGTGGAGAAATTTAGAGAGCTATTTCTTCATGCTTGCTTTGGTTTTGTTCCTAAGCTTTTGCATCACATGCTCTTGCATTATTAGTTGTTGCTTTGCATGGTGATGCTTAATTCCTTATATAAACTCTCTTAACAGTGATTGTCATCAATTACCAAAATGGGGGAGATTGTAAGAACATGTGCTGCCCCCATGTTTGGTTTTGGTAATTGATGACAATCTCTATGGACTAATGGTTGCCTTGAGTTATATTTGAAGGGTTTGTCCATAGGATTTGCTTGTAGACCATTTGTTGGTCTCAAGGTGATTTGAAGAAGATTTTGTGTTGACCAAGGTGCTATTCAAGGATTTATCCAAAGATTGGTCATGTTGATCAAGACTAAATACGAAGAGTGATTCAAGTTGATCAACACACAAAGCGTAGAAGATGTACCAAGCGAGATCAAGTGATCTCATGGTGTGGTAAGCATTGTCCATTACGCTTTGTGTACTAACCCGTGTTCTATGTGAGAGTTCTTTGTGGGGTTAGGTTTGTTTCCATGGGCGTGCAAGATTGCGGTGTGCAAGTTCAAGTGGAGCATCACGAAGAGATCACATGCTTGAAGCTTGCCGTCCATTGTGGTGACAATGGACTTGTGAAGATGTGCCGAAGAGTGGCTCACCCATAGTGGAGTATGGGGGAGCAATCTACTAGTCTTCATCGAGCCGGCGCAATCAAGAAAGGTGGTCCAACTTGAGGAGGTCAAGATCATCATCATCTAGCTCAAGTGGACTATGCGCAAGGCAAAGGTTTGCCCTTGATAGGTTTTCTATTTTACCGGTCTCATGGTGGTAGTTGGGAGACCGGGTTTTAGGATCGATAGCCGTACTATCAAGGGGGGCTCTCAAGTGAGTAGCTTTATCGTATCATTCGTAGAGAGCTCAAACCATTGCATCCTTGCATCATCTTTCTTGGTTTGTGTTTGGTGTTTCTCTTTGTGAGTCTTTGAGCTTTTGGTCATCTTCATGACAAGCTCGAGTTCATCGAAAACGGAGTTCATATATGCATCTTCTATGATGTTTTCGATGTTGGAGTTTATGCCGGTTCTTCATTCATAGAGGTTTCTCATCGCTGTTTGGATAGTACTCGTTGTCTTCTATCCAACAAGCTTGAGTTTGCTCAATTCGGAGCTCATTTGCAGAAGTTATGGCAGTTCTGGTTTTATTTGTATCCTTTGTTTTCTGTGGATTTTCAGTAGCTTGCAAGCGGTAGTACCGCTGGTGCCCACGGTAGTACCGCTTATGCGGTAGTACCGCTGGTACTTCCGTGGCACTACCGCTTGGGGTTTCCCCGAGCGTGCAACTCTCTGTTGCCAGTTTGCCATTCACGGTAGTAGAGCGGTAGTAGCACGATAGTACCGCTCTGGCAGTACTACCGCCCTTACTACCGCCGCCACTACCGCTTGCGGGGTTTCCTTCTGTGCACGTCTCTGTTGCCGTTTTCTGTTAAACGGTAGTAGTGCGGCTGTAGTGCGGTAGTACCGCTCAGAGCGGTAGTACCGCTCTGCTGGGCAGTAGTACCGCTTGGTGCGGTACTTCCGCCCTGCACTACCGCTGCTCTACCGCTTGTGTTTCGCAGAGTGTGCAAGTTTCTGTTGCTCGTTTCGGTTTAGCGGTAGTACCGCTTGGGTGGACGGTAGTACCGCTTGGTGCGGCACTACCGCTCCAGTCCCGTGTTCTCGCCTGCTGTTTTTGAATTACTACCGCTTAAGCGGTAGTACCGCTCGCAAGAGCGGTAGTACCGCTTGTACGCGTCCAGCACGGGTAACGGTTGGATTTGGGGTGGCCCTATAAAAGGGGTCTTCTTCCCCAACGGTTATCTTATCCTTTGAGCTCATTTCTCCCCCCATTGTTGACCTTCTTGAGCTTGCCTATCTCTCAATCCCTCCAATGATTCTTGCTCCTTCTTGAGGGAAAAGAGAGAGGAGATCTAGATCCACATTTCCACCAATCACTTTCTCCTCTAAGTGAGGGGAACCCCTTGGATCTAGATCTTGGAGTTCTTGGTGTTCTCCATGTTCTTCCTCTCACTTTCCTCCATAGCTTTTGTTGCTTTGGTGGGATTTGAGAGAGAGGGACTTGAGCACTTCGTGTGTTCTTGCCATTGCATTAGTTGCATCGGTTTGAGTTCTCCACGGTGATACGTGGAAGTTAGTAGTTGAGAAGCTTATTACTCTTGGGTGTTTGAGCACCCTAGAGCTTGTTCCTCTTGGGTGCCTTGGCGCCCTAGACGGCTTGGTGGTGCCTCGGAGCTCAATCATTGTGGTGTAAAGCTCCGGGCAAGCGTCGGGGTCTCCAATTAGGTTGTGGAGATCGCCCCGAGCAATTTGACGGGTACCGGTGACCGCCCCCAAGGGTTGCCAAAGTGTATGGGTTCGGTGACCGCCCTCAAGGGTTGCCATTTGTACGGGTTCGGTGACCGCCCTCAAGGGTCCCTTAGTGGAATCACGGCACCTTGCATTGTGCGAGGGCGTGAGGAGAATACGGTGGCCCTAGTGGCATTGTTGGGGAGCATTGTGCCTCCACACCGCTCTAACGGAGATTAGCATCCGCAAAGGTGTGAACTTCGGGATACATCGTCGTCTCCGCGTGCCTCGGTTATCTCTTACCCGAGCCCTTTACTTATGCACTTTACTTTGTGATAGCCATATTGTTTCTTGTTATATATCTTGCTATCACTTAGTTATTTATCTTGCTTAGCATAAGTTGTTGGTGCACATAGGTGAGCCTAGTCGATTTAGGTTTTGTGCTTGACAAATTAAACGCTAGTTTTATTCCGCATTTGTTCAAGCCTAAACCGTAATTATTTTAAAGCGCCTATTCACCCCCCCCCCCTCTAGGCGACATCCACGATCTTTCATCATGGATCATGTTAAACGGAGGGTGTCCAGGCTAGAAGGCTCCGTCTGAGAGCACGTTGTTTCTTGACATCCTTGGAATAACACTTTTTTTCATGACCTTGTATGACCAATTTAAGGCACCATGCCAAGGTTTTTGGGTTTTTGACAAGTTTTCCGGAGCTTCTCGGTGAAAAAGACCGATAAATGGTCGGGCGTATCACAATGTGCATACGTTGTTAGAAGTCATTCAAACCTGGAATGGATACCTAGCATGAACATGCCCACCTAGTGAAAAAAGTTGGGGTCATTTGAAAGATGTCAACAAAAGCATCATGTTCAATGTTGGGTGTCCCGATAGGCTAGAAGGCTTCGTTTGAGAGCACTTTTTGCTGGCATCCATCAAATGCCCCTAATATTTTTCCATGATATTGAATGTCCAATTCAAGGCACCATTCGTAGTTACTTGGGTTTACGACAAGTTTTGCATTTACCAAAGTTTTCTGGGTCCAAAAAGACTGATAAAGGGCCTGACGTGTTGCAATGTGCAAATGGTGTTGAAATTCGTTCAAACCTAGTATGAATGCCTCATATGTTTGCGCCAGGCCAGTTCAAGAAGTTGGGGTCATTTATTCATGGTCCGGAAAAAAAACACCAGCTCAATGGAGTGTGTCAGATTAGGCGAGAAGGGTGCACCCATTAGGATTTAGTTTTTCTATTTTCAATTCTTTTGTTATTTGCAACTTTCGTTATTATCAATCAACACAAATATTTTCTTCTGTCCTAATTTTTGTTTGAAATTTATCAATAATTTTGAAATTTCAAATCGTGTATGAAATTTTTATAAACTTTAGCAGTTTTTCCAAAATTGTTAACAAATTCCCAACAATTGATGAAAATATTCATCACAAATTGCAAAACCATGAACTTTCTTTAAGTTTAACAACTTTTTTCGAAACACAAACAATTTTTGGAAAATGAAAAGGAAAGAGAAAAAAAGTTGAAGGCGTCAAGCAGTAGGGATTTCCTATTTGCGCACGATGTGGCAAATTGTCGCAGCAACGCACAGACAAATCGAGCGAGCGTTCGTGGTGGGTTTCAGCTATTCTGGTTTTAGGAACATTTTAGAATTTTCCATAATCGTTTCTTTTTTTTCCTTTTTTTCTATTTTTTCTTTTCTCTCCTTTTTCCTTTTTGTTTCCTTTTTTATTTTCTGTTTCCTCTTTGTAGTTTATATTTCTTTTCCAACAATTGCTCAGAAACTTCAAAAAATGTCTGCATAAAAAAACAATTTCAAGAAAAAAGTGCTGTTTTGAAAATTCGCTTAGACATTCTAATTTGTTTTCAAAATTTGTTAGCCTCTTACTCAAAAAATCTTTGAAAATTCGAATAAATTAGACAATCAAAAGTTGTTTGTTTCTTATAAAATAATGTCTGAAAATCCAAAAAGTTTAGAATTCCAAATTTGTAAAAATGCTTGCATTTAAAAAAATGTTCAAAAAATACTTTTTTTAGGAATTTCAAAAAATATTCGGGCTCTCGATATTTTTCTGAACTTCAAAACATATTTATGTTTTGTAATATACATTCGAAAATTCAAAAAATATTTGAGGAATTTCACAAATTTTTCACGTTTTCAAAAAATTGTTCATAATTACGAAACTGTCTGTGTTTACAATTTTCCTCCCGTTTTTAAAGTAATTACTGCGTTTTTAAAAATTGTTTGTTATTTTGAAAAATGTTCCCATTTTCCATTTTGTTCCTATTTTTCATTTTTTTTGAGATTTCCAAAAAATGTTTGCATTTTCAGAGACTTTAAAAATTGCTTGGAATTTCGAAAACAATTCAAAAGGTTTTTTTAAACATCGGATCCTCCACGAGTTCTCATAATTTCGCACAGCTCATTAGTCACTTGGACTTGCTAGGTCCAATGGCTTCGAACTCCCTTTATCATGTATGAGGTATGTGGTTCAATTCCTTTCTACCATTTATTATAAAGAGGTATGGAGAGATCCCTTAATGTGTTTGGGGAGGGGGGGGGGGGGGGGGTGTACCGAAGCATAAGCGTTAAGTTGATTATAAACTGTCCCTTAATGTCATAGTGCATCGGTGTCCAAGTAGGACAAGGATACTTCCAACAAGCCTGTGCAAATTCGCAATGGAAAGATTAATGATCCTTGTTTCCAGAACTCCCAAGCCACAAAGAACACAAGTGTAGTCTGCAACAAAGAAAATTTGCAGCTGCAGGAGTGCACTGGTATTTAATCTATTGTGGATTAGCCAAGAAAAGATCTAGTTCAGCTGGCAGAGGGAATTCTATGGCCATTTAATTGCAGGAATGAGAGTGGCCACTCCAATCAGCTACTTACAAGTTTTTGAAACCTTAAAGAGGAACTTACGAAAGTAATTTAACTCTTTGAAACCGTAAAGAGGAACTTATGAATAATTAAACCCTGAAAGAAACTTTCCTTCTTTCTTTCTGTTGCTGCAAACCATAAGCGCATTGTGGTGAATGTGACCATGCACCAAGCAGTATGCCCAGTCCAGCCTTTGATGGTGGACACTAGCAAGTTCCCCCAGAACTCACAACAGGAATGGCCGGGCTGAATGACATTCAGACGTGTACAACCAATTGGCCTCAGTTGGGTACATTCAGTTAGCTAAGAACTCTTTGTAACTAAGACTGTTGGGAGCCACAAGTTTCAGACAACAGGTGTTCCTGTCCTTACAAGTTCAATGAGAAATTAATCGGACATTAACAGGCAACTTTTTTCTATAAAGAAGAGGCACCTAGTTTCTTTTTTATTTTATTTTCATGTGGTCTTGTGCAAGAGCAGAGAGGGGTTGAGATGGGTTCCATGTAATCCACAATTCAGTTAACGCCCAGGCGAGTTTTCAGAGTCAACTGTATTTCTATGTTGCTGTCAAAAAACAACTGTATTTCTATGATGTATGTAAATTCTTACAAACGAAAAATTATATACATGGAAACAAGTCTATAATATTCTAAGTACTCCTATACTTCATTTTCTAACAATGGTTACTGGATCACTTGTACAGATCGTCTTCATCCTCATCAGCTGCCACGGAGGTGTTCACAGCAGCTTCTCCTGCCTGTGGCTTCGCCGGGAAGCGGAACTCGGTGCCGAACCCCCTAGACTGCTGCAGCGTCTGCGCGAAGGCCTGGTACTTCCTGATGTCGGCGTCGCTCACGCTCCGCCTCGCGTACTTCATCGACTCCTCGAAGTGAACCGCCTTAATCTCAGCCACCTCGTCTTCCTGCCCACCGTCCACCTCCATGGTGTCTTTCCCCATCCTCTGCCTCTCCATGTCCTTCTCAATGTCCTCTCTTATGGCGTACTTGCACGCCCTCTGGCAGATCTCCGTGATGTCGGCGCCGCTGAAGCCGGCCGTGAACCTTGCGAGCGCGCCGAGGTCGACGTCCTTGGCCACGGGAGACTTCCTGAGGCAGGCCTTGAAGATCTGGTGCCGCGAGGCCTCGTCCGGCAAGGGGATGTAGATGAGCTGGTCCAGGCGGCCGGGACGGAGCAGCGCCGAGTCAATAATGTCCGGCCTATTGGTGGCGCCGATGATGAAGACCGTCTTCTTTGCGTTCATGCCGTCCATCTCGGTGAGAAGCTGGTTCAGGACCCTGTCCGCCGCGCCGCCAGCGTCACCCATTCTGCTGCCCCTTTGGGTTGCGATGGAGTCGAGCTCGTCGAAGAACAGGACGCACGGCGCGGACTGACGCGCCTTGTCGAAGATCTCGCGCACGTTGGCCTCGCTCTCGCCGAACCACATGGTGAGCAGCTCTGGCCCCTTGATGCTGATGAAGTTGGCCTGGCACTCGTTTGCGATCGCCTTCGCCAACAAGGTCTTGCCACATCCCGGTGGCCCGTAGAAGAGGACGCCCTTGGACGGCGACATGCCGAACTTCTCGAATTTCTCCGGGTGCTCGACCGGGTACTGGACAGTCTCTTGCAGCTCCCTCTTGACGCCGTCGAGGCCGCCGATATCGTTCCAGCTGACGTTCGGCACCTCCACGACGGTCTCACGTAGCGCAGACGGGTTCGTGCCGGCGAGAGCCGTCTTAAGGTGGCCATTGGTGACTGCCATGTGTTAAACTATGTACATACGGTGTTGTATAAACCGTATTAGACGTGTGCGTGTTGGTGTTTATCTTCCTGTAATTCTGTTAGGAGATTGAGATAGATCCCGTCTGTTAGCTTGACGTGAGGATCAATCCAACTCCTAACCTCCATGTAATCTCTTGCTATATTAACACGCATGCGTCCCTGCTGATAGCATACGCTTCCAGCCTAGTTTTCACATGGTTTCAGAGCCTCTCTCTTCCATCTAATCTAGCTTATGTCCACCGCATCCTCCTCCCTCGCCATGGCTGCTGCTCCGTCCCTCGCTGCCCTCGGCCACACCATTACAGAAAAGCTCACCAGGGACAACTTCTTGGTGTGGAAGGCCCAGGTCCTCCCTCACGTCCGCGCAGCCGCCATGATGGGCTACCTTGATGGGAGCATCAAGGAGCCGCCTGCTGTCCTTCTCACCGAGCGGGAGGTCTCGGGGAAGAAGGAAGTCACGGAGACGCCGAACCCCGCGCACGCCGTGTGGGTCACCCAGGACCAGCAGGTCCTTTCCTTCCTGCTGGCCTCCCTCTCCCGCGAGGTGCTTCTCCAAGTCAGCGACCTCGACACCGCCACCAAAGTCTGGACCACTCTTCTCCAGAGCTTCTCGTCGCAATCCCGGGCGAAGATCATCCAACTTCGTGCCCAGATCAGCAGCGCGCGCAAGGGAGACCTCTCTGCTGCGGCCTACTTCACCAAGGTCAAGGGGCTCGCGGACGAGCTCGCTGCAGCAGGGAAGCCTCTCGATGAGGATGAAATTGTCTCCGACATCATCCAAGGTCTTGTCCATGAACCTGATTACAATGGATTTGTTTCTGCTATATCTACTCGTACAGTCACAGATCAGCCCATTGGCTTGGGCGAGTTATTTTCTCTGTTGCTCGCGGCTGAAGCTCGGATCGAGGCGCAGAACTCCTCCTCTGGCTTCTCTGCCAATCTTGCTGCCAAGGGGGGGAACCGCAACTATGGGCGCTCTTCTGGTGGAAACGGGAGTGGTGGCTCCCGTGGTGCTAATGGCAACAACAGCGGCAGCCAGGATGGCCGTGGCCCGCGCTTCTCCAACAACAATGGCGGGGGTGCACCACGTCCAGGAGGAGGTGAGAAAGAACGCTGTCAGATTTGCAAGTTTGAAGGGCACGGTGCATGGCGTTGCAAGAAAAGGTACGATCGCTCCTACAACAACAACGTCAAGCACTATGGAGGCCAAGGAGGTGGTGGTGGTGGCGGTGATAAGTCCGCCAATGCTACTGCCCATGCTTATGGAGTGGATACCAACTGGTATCTCGACACCGGCGCCACCGATCATGTAACAGGGGAGTTGGAGAAGCTCGCCGTTCGCGATCGCTACACCGGCAACGAGCAAATTCACACGGCAAGTGGTCAAGGTATGGATATTGCTCATGTTGGTCATACGGTTCTTTCTACTCCCCATGGTTCTTTGAACTTGAACAATATTCTTCATGCTCCTAGTTCTGCCAAGAGTCTTCTTTCCGCTTATCAACTCATGATTGATAACCATGCTTATGTTGAGCTTCATCCCGAATTATTTTTTCTTAAGGATCAGGACACTCGCAAAACAATTCTCCAAGGCAGGAGTAGGCGGGGCTTGTTTCCCGTATGTGGTCGGCAGGAGGCACCACAGCATCAAGTGCTTGGCGCAATCACACCATCTACCTCTCGCTGGCACAAGCGTCTAGGGCATGCCTCACTACCGGTGGTTCAGAAAATTCTTCGCGATTTTAGTCTTCCTGTTTCCAATAAACAAGATCATCTCTTTGTGTGTGATGCTGCTTGTCAGATGGCCAAGAGCCATCAACTACCATATAGTCGTTCCACTAGTGAATCAAAAGCTCCTTTAGAGCTAGTTTTTTCTGATGTGTGGGGTCCTGGACCCGTCTCTGTAGGCAGACAAAAATATTATGTGAGTTTTATCGATGATTTTAGTAAGTTCAGTTGGATCTATTTGCTTCAACACAAATCTGATGTCTTCCCGAAATTTCATCTTTTTCAACAACATGTTGAACGGCTCTTTGATCGTAAGATCCTCACTATGCAAACGGATTGGGGGGGTGAATATCAAAAGCTCAACTCCTTTTTTGAACGTATTGGCATTACCCACCATGTTTCCTGCCCCCATGCACATCAACAAAATGGATCCGCTGAACGCAAACATAGGCACATTGTTGAAGTTGGCCTATCTCTTCTTGCTCATGCCTACATGCCATTAAAATTTTGGGATGAAGCGTTTCTCACCGCAGTCTATCTTATTAATCGTGTCCCCAGTCGTGTCATCCAAAATCAAACTCCTCTTGAACGTTTGTTTGGCATTAAACCCAATTACTCCTTCCTTCGCATTTTTGGTTGCGCTGTCTGGCCAAATTTGCGTCCTTTCAATAAACATAAGCTTGAATTCCGCTCCAAGCAATGCGTTTTTTTTGGGCTATAGCAATCTTCATAAGGGGTATAAGTGCCTAGATGTCTCTTCTGGTCGAGTTTACGTCTCAAGAGATGTTGTTTTCGATGAACATATTTTTCCCTTTTGCTCAACTCCATCCTAACGCCGGTGCTCAACTTCGCAAAGAAATAGTCTTACTTTCGCCCCACCTCCTACCTTCACCTGATTTTGTTCTACGGGATGTAGGAGACCCAAGTGACCGCATGTCAAATCCTGATGCTTTTGACGAAAATCTTGCTGAAAGTGTGCAGGAACCCAGAGAAACCAGTGGCGAAACAGGCAACTCTTATGATTTTATGCAGGGATCTGAACGTACAGCTGCAGCCACAGAAGATCCGGCCTCGGGATCCCGTGTCTCAGGCGGGGCAGGCGGGCCTGCGCCAGGTGGGCCAGCAGCACGGGCAGGCGCGCCCTCTGCGTCGTGTGGTCCAGCCGCACGGGCGGACGGTCGGCGTGGCCCGCGTGGACAGGAGCATGGGGCGTCCCCCACACCGGCCAATCAGCCCATGCCCAGCGCCGTTGCGTCGGCTGGCGCCCCTGACGCTGCGAAGGCTGTGGAATCTTCCCACGGCCATGTGGCGCCCTCGTATTTGCTGGATGCTGATTCTCTTCCTATTGGATCTGCTGCCTCCAGTTTATCCGATTCTGCTGCATCTTCCACTTCAAATCGGCTCCAGCAGCAGCTTGCATGACCTGCTCCACCACCCCCGACACGTGCTCATACCAGGTTACAAAGCGGTATTATCCAACCCAAAGAATTTAAAGATGGTTGTATTCGTTGGGGAGGTTTGTGTGCTACAGGTGAACCACATAATCTGCAAGAAGCACTGGGCGATTCGCGGTGGAAGAAGGCCATGGATGAAGAATATGCCGCTCTCATGGAGAATAAAACATGGCATCTTGTTCCACCGATGAAGGGACGCAACATTATTGATTGTAAGTGGGTGTATAAGGTAAAAAGGAAGTCTGACGGTACTATTGACAGGTACAAGGCACGTTTAGTTGCTAAAGGCTTTAAACAGCGATATGGTATTGATTATGAGGACACATTTAGTCCCGTAGTCAAAGCTGCTACTATTAGATTAATCCTTTCAGTTTCAGTCTCTAGAAATTGGTGCATGCGACAGCTAGATGTGAAGAACGCGTTTTTGCATGGTGTTCTGGAAGAGGAAGTCTTCATGAGGCAACCTCCTGGGTATGAAAACACAAAGTCACCACGGTATGTTTGTAAGCTAGACAAGGCATTATATGGACTGAAACAGGCACCACGAGCATGGTATTCTAGACTGTCTCACAAGCTTCAGTCTCTTGGGTTTGTCCCCTCAAAAGCAGACACCTCTTTGTTCTTTTATCATCGGCATGGGATAACCATCTTTATGCTTATTTATGTTGATGATATCATTGTTACAAGCTCTTCCTCCAAGGCAGTTGATGCTCTGCTCACAGATTTGCGCATGGACTTCGCTCTCAAGGACTTAGGTGACCTTCATTTTTTTCTTGGGATTGAGGTAAATCGTATGAACAGTGGTATTGTTTTGTCCCAAGCAAAATATGTGGACGATGTGCTCCAACGTGTGGGCATGAAGGGGTGTAAGCCAGCTCCTACCCCTCTATCTACTTCTGAAAAACTGTCTCTTTATGATGGAGAGCTTCTTGGAGCAGAGGACTCTACCAGGTACAGAAGTATAGTAGGGGCTTTACAATACTTAACATTGACTAGACCAGATATTTGTTTCTCAGTCAACAAAGTATGCCAGTTTTTGCATGCCCCCACTACTGTGCATTGGACAGCAGTTAAGAGAATACTTAGGTATCTTCAAGGGACTAAGACTCATGGGCTAAAACTTGACAAGTCAGACTCAATGTTAGTAAGTGCTTTTTCAGATGCAGATTGGGCAGGCTGTCCTGATGATAGAAGATCCACAGGAGGGTTTGCAGTTTTTCTTGGGAGTAATCTTGTCTCCTGGAGTGCTCGTAAGCAAGCTACTGTGTCTCGCTCAAGCACAGAAGCTGAGTATAAAGCTCTTGCAAATGCTACTGCTGAGATTATTTGGGTTCAGACTCTTCTGACAGAGTTGGGTGTACATCATCCAAAGTCAGCCTCTCTTTGGTGTGACAACCTTGGTGCAACATATTTATCAGCTAATCCTATTTTTCATGCCAGGACCAAGCATATTGAGATTGACTACCACTTTGTGCGAGAAAGGGTAGCCAGCAAATTGTTAAATATCAGGTTTATACCCACAGGTGATCAAGTTGCGGATGGTTTCACTAAACCACTTACTGTAAGGCAGTTGGAAGCATTTCGACGCAATCTCAACTTGGATAGTTGTGATTGAGGGGGAGTGTTAAACTATGTACATACGGTGTTGTATAAACCGTATTAGACGTGTGCGTGTTGGTGTTTATCTTCCTGTAATTCTGTTAGGAGATTGAGATAGATCCCGTCTGTTAGCTTGACGTGAGGATCAATCCAACTCCTAACCTCCATGTAATCTCTTGCTATATTAACACGCATGCGTCCCTGCTGATAGCATACGCTTCCAGCCAAGTTTTCACACCATGGAGTTCAAGATCTCGGCATCAATGGTGTCGTCCTCTAAGTCGATCACGTCCATCTTCTCCCTGATGCACTGCAGCGCCGCCTCGGTGCAGAGCGCGGCCAAGTCGGCGCCGACGTAGCCGTGTGTATCCTGTACAACCACCTCAAGGTTGACGCCCTCGTCCAGCTTCATGTTTTTGGTGTGGATGCGGAGCACTTCTAGACGCCCGACCTCGTCCGGCACGCCGATGTCGATCTCGCGATCGAACCTCCCGAAGCGCCTCAAGGCGGAGTCGATGCTGTTAGGGCGGTTCGTGGCGCCCATGACGATGACGTGCGCGCGGGCCTTCATGCCGTCCATCAGCGTCAGCAGCTGGGAGACGATACGCCTCTCGACCTCGTCGTGAGTCTTCTACCTGTTGGGAGCAATGGAGTCGATCTCGTCGATGAATATGATGGAGGGCGCGTTCTTCTCGGCCTCCTCGAAGGCCTTCCTCAGGTTGCTCTCGCTCTCTCCGGCCATCTTTGACATTATCTCCAGGCCGTTGATGAGAAAGAAGAAGGCCCCAGTCTCATTGGCCACCGCGCTGGCGATCAGCGTCTTGCCGGACCCGGGAGGGCCGTAGAGGAGGATGCCCTTGGGAGGCTTGACGCCAATAGACTTGAAGAGCTGCGGATGCCTGAGTGGCAGCTTGACGAGCTCCCTGATCTGAGTCAGCGGTTTCCCCATGCCACCGACGTCATCGTAGCCGACGTCGCCGAGCCGCTCCTCGTCCTCCCGCTTGACCGGCTCGCCGTCGCAGAAGATTTCCGTGTCGGGCGCCACGATGCAGTACTCCAGCGCGGGGTCGATCTCCATGACCTTGAACTCGACGCTCCGCATGCCGCCGAGCACGAGGAAGAGGTCGCCCTTGTGGACCGGGCGGAAGGCGTCCACGAAGTAGGGCTTGAGGTAGGCGTCGAAGAGGTTCCCCGCGATGCCCTCGACGGTGTCGTCCAAGGGGAGGATGTGCACGCGTTTGCCGTACTTGGCGTCGTGGCACAGGTGCACCGACACGACGTCGGCGATGCGCACGCGCAGGTTGGACCGGGCCACCTTGTTGATCCTCATCTTGTGCCCCTCGCAGGTGTCGTCGGGCAGGGCCATGCAGACCGTGCTGCGGCGGCGCTTGCCCTTGAGCAGCACGGTGTCGCCTTTGAATAGGGAGAGCTTCTCCATGGTGTCGGGGTGGAGGGTGCAGATGGAGTTGTCGTCGTTGGTGGTCGCCTCCTCCACCACCAGCCGGTTCGCCGTCTTCTTCGATGCCGCCGCCGCGCTCACCATCACGTTCAACTCTTGTTGGTCTGACTTGCTGCGTCTCTCGTGTATTACTTTCGTTGGATGTTGTCGAGCGCTAGTTTGCGTTGGTGTTGCGGTGAGGTGGAGACGTGGGGGTCAGCCCCCTTTTGAAGACCCGGCCTGAAGAATTCGACTCTGGTTGGAAGGCCCGTACGCTCGCACCTCACTTCCGAGTCGAGATCGTTCGCGTCATAGCCTGGATTAACGCTAGCTAAGATGGATTCGTACCCGTACTTGACTCTGTTCCTACCTTAACTAGTAGAACGCCCGTGCGTTTCCACGGGCTTTTAATTATTATTTCTGATTACACCTACGAATACAATTCATGTCAAATTTACATTTATAGTTTTTTTTCATTGTGCATATAATGTATATCACATTTCACATGTATAGAAAATATAGCCTGCAATAACTGAAAATAATTGAAATCCATTTCACCTACAATGTAACTCGATGATATTACATAGAGGAAATGATCCAAATAATTATGTTACAAACTAAGATCTACTTAGTATATCACTCAACATTAGTATGTACCTCAACTCATAACTATCCTACACAAGAAATATATAATTAGTATGAAGATTTAATCGAGTTAACGTATACCTTAGATTTCTCATGCACATCTGCATGTACTTTATTTTATCAATATATCACTCTACACCTTCGTCATGGCGCCTCTTTCCTTCATGTTGTACTTTCCCACAGACTGCCAAGGAGGAGTCCCCCACCAACCACCCCGCTCTTTGCCCTGATCCCCTCCCATCGTGTTCATCTCGATCTGCCATTGTCATCAACAGGGACGAGGCGCGTGCCGCCCATGACCCCCCATCCCCCACCAACCAAGAAGGCAGATCTTATTTCTACTGAGCCATTGCTACATTGTAATATACAGTTGATTGTCGTGCATTATCACGAAACAAAAATATCATGTCCATTATTGGGTATGCAACTGGTATGCTACTGTGTTCATTATTAACTCTTGAAACAACCAACCAATGCATTTACCCTTATATCCTAACCAGAAAATGTATGACTTGATAAAAGAAAAAAGAACCATTGCTCATGCAATTTTTTCAAAAGCCATATCTAACGAAACACAATTTTCCATATTTTCTAAAGTAGGGAAATTATTCCACTTAGACAGACGTAACTGAACAGACCAATACTAACCCCCACCCCGCTCACTCTCAACCCTCACAAAATCAAATAACTCATGTTCTAAGTGAGCCAGTAATCAATGTCGTCGTGGCACGACAACAACAAGGGACAAGGGCAGAAACCACCTTCCTATCTTAGTGCTAGTAACTCCTAGTTCTAAACTGAACCCACCATTCATTCCGGGCTCTACCACAACCGCACAACACAAAAATATTTTTGATCAATGCACCACCATTTCTATTCTTCGAGCATGGCGGTGTGGGCTTTGCAAGTGGAGCGAGGCACGGTGATAAGGATGCTAACAACTTAATAAAAGGGACCGGCTATGCAAACTACAAGGAATATAAGAGCAACTCCAACCGCGCGACCAAAACGAAAGCACGCTTTGTTCGCATTTTGTCCGTTTGGGTCAGCCCGGCAGACATCAATGCCTGCTTTTGTAATTGGGTCGGCGCTTGCGCCTAACGCGGCCATGACCCATTTTTAGGCGGCGCGAAAAAAAACATAATAAATATTTCAAATATATATAAAAAAACATTAATTAAACATGTATTTTAGTGCAACCGAGGCATAAACAATTGTGTCAACCATGTATTTTAGGATTGTCAACTTATTTCTTTTACCACTATATCTTTTTCCACTTCTTCCTCCGCCCACCATCTCCACCAATCTAATACAATCTTTTAACCACACTCAATGGCAGATCCAGCTAACAGTCAAATTTCAATATACATGATATTTTAGTAGCTTCAGAGAAGTATATTAGGATGAATATGAAATATACATAGTTCTCAATAAAGAAATCTAATGGCAAGGTACATTGTGTTATAATTTGAATCGAAGCTACATATGACAAATTTTTTTTATTGTGGTAACAAAGAAAAGAAAACTACCCCTAACCAATTGTAAAAAAGCTATGAAGAAAATCGTTAACAACATAGAAAGGCCTTGACCTCTGTATTCACTTGTTCTTCTCAGGAAATAACTTAGTATAGAGAATCTGTCACCAATTTGGGTCGTAGAGCCGTGACTTTTTCTGAGCGGCAGGAGGCAGTTCCTCCCAGCTCTATTTGCAATAACCTACTGAGTGAATGATAATGCTGACTTGTTTGAGAAGTTGTTTGCTAACAAAGGGAAGCTTAGAATATTTGATGTCTATATCAATTGTAGAGTCACGTTAAGCTTGTTCAGAGCGGGCACGACGCCTAAGCCGATGAACCTGAGAGATGTGGTTGTACTTCACGGAATACTCTGAAAAGCAATGAAAAATAAACATAGTTACCGAATTTAGATATTACAACTATGTAAATGGATCCCACAAGTTTTAATCCATCGCTTCCTGCAAGTAACAATGGAATTAACAGGGTACTTGAATAGTAACAATGGAATTAGTAGGGTACTTAAATTTGAATACGACACTTTATGGACAATGAACAATAAGAGGATCCAGCTCTGTGTTCAGCTACACATCTTTAGTTCCTGCATACAATATATAAGGATTTGGCAAGAACCAGTAGGATAGCTAAATTTGATGGAGAAATTCATGCCAAAATTAAAAATCTAATTAGTCAGATCAGTAAACCTATGATTTGACCGAATCTAAACAATTGAAATAATCAATCTCACCTTTCGATTGAGCTCCGCAATGATCTAATTTCTGAATCAATGTGATTTTCGTTGCTCTATTTAACTGGTCTTTGCTACAGCGTTATCCACTTTTCCTTGAAACAAAGCTATATGAAAACCGACCTACCTCAAGTGCTTACCTTTTTGGATGATGGCTTTCTATGTGGACTATACAAACCGAAGGAAGCAAATAGTAGAAGATGAAGATCTAGCAAGCTATCAGCCAACCAAAACATTACTCTGACGAAACTGAAAAGTAAAACAGCAGAAGGTAAGGTTCAGAACAAGTTCACGGAGGAACACAATCAAAAGGACATTAATCTTTTTGCGGTTTTCAACCATAACCGAATTAACAATTTGACCAAACAATTAGGAACCAGATTCAATCAGTAAAAGGAAGTTAACTGCGGGCACAATTAAAGTAAACAAAAACGATCGACGCTACTAAGAACTAAAACAAAAGAAGAGAAGCAAATGTTCAGAGAGAAAAGCAGGATTGCAGAGAAAGGCTGAGACCGCTGGATGGGATCGAAGAGGAGCACCGTGGAGGGTAAGGAGCGGTTGCAGCCGACGGGGTAAGGAGAGTGAGGCGAGCTCCACCAACGACGGCGACACGGGGAGGAGCACCACCGTGGTTAAAGGAGACGCGCGACAGGGAATGAGGTGGTCGTGGCCACCGACGGCGAACTACTGGACGAGATCGGGCGCCCACCTCTGTCGGGCTGCTCTGCTCCCCCGACGTGGAGGCTCTACGGTGGCTCCGACGACCGGATCTGGCCACAACGACCACCGGAGTGGCAAAGTCTGGCCCTCTCTCCATCAGATCGGGTCGGGGAGGGTAGCTCCTTGAGGCCGAGACCCACCTAGGTCAGGCGCGTGTGGCCGTCTCGCTGTACATGGCTGCTGTGCGAGGGGGTGATGGCGGCCACCTAGGGATGGAGGTCGCGGCATCCGGCTGATCCATAGGTGGTTACGGCGGCGCAGGGGAGGGAGGGGGTAGGTCGAGGGTTTAGGGCTGCGAGGGACGAGGTGTTTGGGGATTGGATTTTGCTTTCGCGTGGAAAACCGGTGGGTGGTGGGATCGAGACAAACAGAACCGGACAAAAAAAAACATGGGAAGGAAGACGGAAAAAAAACCAACACAAGAAGCTACCAAGTCCCCCTTTAGGAGTAGAGATTTTGAGACAACCAAATTCATATAATGGCCATCAAAGAACAACGGTACTGCTACTCGAGCTTTTGCTTCACAATAATTCAGGTTATATTAGCAATTCTGAGATAACATTGCTAAATTATATTATTAAAGTAAATACTGCACATGCATATAACATTTACATTCACACATAAAAAATATAGACGTTAATGCATATGTACCAGATATGCGGATGACATAAATATGAGAACACACAAATTGAGCTAAGCTTGAATTCCAATTTTTTTTTGCAGGAATTTGCTTGAAAAGGCTAAATGGTTTGGATTAATAATTCATAATAGATAGTTACCCAAAACGATTTTGAGCAAGATCGGTGCTGCAACATGAGACTCTTGACAAAATATTATCCTTTTCTGTCCATTCGACATGCTCCAGACAACTTTGCAGGAGGGACACTCCATGCGGATGAATAGCAAGTGCTAAGCAGTTCGTAGCAACAGCATCAAAAATAAACTGCCAATATAATGCAAAATGTCAACGCATGGCACATGGAAATAAGAGGAATATGGACACAACAGCAGGAAAGCAAGCAACATAAACTGAGAATAAACACGACATGCAAGACAAAATTTTGATATGGGATCATTCTTGGTTCTCGCAATAGCATATGAGAGATGACTTACGATTCACATCAATGAATACATTTTGAAGCAAAGATAAATTTAGTAAAAAAACTGTTCAGCAAAACATATCGACAATATTCCTCTGCGCTAATATTTGACTATAATTTCTTCCATCTAAATTAATGTCCAGAGATCTTGATTGGAGCCGCTTTATCACTTTGAAATCAACATGGCACCTATTTACATGAGAACTAAAGCCAAGGGCATGCTTGATTCCCTTGTCAGTCCAAATAAAAATGGCCACCTAACCTTGCCTAGCAAAGATATGTATTTGTATTTGTCAGAATCTTGCTGTACTAAAAGCTGCTTCTCCTGGCCATGGTCAAGACCAAGAGTCAAATTTACCTACCCAATGTGGGCAAGGTTGGATTTTCTGTGATGTTGTGGTCTGCTGAATAGTGCTCAGTTATTGTTTTACGGTATATACTCATTTATCCTTTCAAGGTAAAGAACAAAATACATTACCTTGCTAACCTTATTTACTTGAGCATTGCTTATGTGATTTAGTTTTTCCTTGCTTAACAGCAAGCAAGGTGACTAAGAGATCCAAACATGCCCCCACCATTACAATAGTGTTACTGGACTATGTCCATCTACATGAATCACAAAAGCACTGTTTGTACTAATAGATTGCTACATTTGGGCAAAGGGAGCCAGTACACAATTAAATTTCCAAATTAACATCAGTGTAAGTGTGTATAACACACTCCTGTGCTTACTCGCTCTTCAAAATGGTATATACAACATCTTAGGAAATCTACAGCTGGTTAATAATGCAATGTTTCGTCATTTGTGCACCGACAAGAAAAGAAACTTAGACATATTCTGGTGAGATACACACATTGGTTAATTACAAACACAATGAAGTGGCAAAACCATTTCTTAGTAGTTATAGCTATGGATTGAGTAGCTTGATAAGCAACAACGAAATCATGCAAAAATGTTACTACCACAACATAATAACCTCACATTGGTATCTATATCTGCACCAGTTAGAATCTGGATGGGGGAACAAATTCAAAGTACCTCGGCAAAGTATGGATGAGGAACACGCTGCACCAAGGCATGCACCACCATGAGTCTACTCGAATCCGTCACAAGGCGAGCCATCATCAACGGAGTCACCCATGGAATGATTGCATGTTATGTGGCTGCTAGAAGAAGGGCGCGAGAAGGCCGGCCGGGGGCCTTTTGCCCACGGCCGGGCAAGAGGGAAGGGATTTCCTTCTTAATTCTTGCTTGATTAGATTGATACATCTCCTCTCCTTATATAGAGAGGTTTACTTGACTCCCAAGCAAGGCTTACTTGACCCCTAAGCAAGCGACCCTTATCTCTAATTAACCCTAAGACTAACGGGCTATACCGCCAGCCCAGGCCCATTACGTACTCTAACACTACACCCCACCTGGACATGCTGCTCGTCCTCGAGCTGCAACCTAACCAACTTATAACCATGACTCGATGCAACACAAACCTAACACCTAAAAACAAGCCTTTTACATCTCGGCTTGTTGTATTACTCTCAACCTGAAATGGACTGGGACGCTTTATTTTTGACCCCTGAACATAAAGTGGACACCATCCGCACGTCGGACGTGCACGTGTACCGCCACCTGGATCCCATGGACACCATCGGGACAAAAGGAGTGCATGTGTATTGCCACCTGGAAGTGGTCGCAAGAGCGACCAGCAGAGGCGCCCTCGCGGGGGCCGGCGGCGGAATGCAGTGGTGCGACGCGGTGCGCTCCTGTCGGTGACACCATGCCTTCTCCCCGCCGGACGACTGTCGATGTCACAGACTTTGAGATCGCTGCCCGCGGGGAAAACAGCATGCCCACCGCCCGTGGAGGAAACCGCATGCCCAAGATCTCCGACGCAGCGGACGAGATCGAGGTCCTTTGCGCAGCGAAGCGCAACTTGGAGGAGCTGCAGCTGCAGATCACGCATCTCCCGCACACGCCGACGCGCTAGGAGGCCGCGCGCAGCAGCCTACAGCCTCACCGCCGCCGACACATGGCGGGTAGCGATCCAAGCCGGAAGCGGTGACGGCGACGGCGGGAACTTGATCTGCTGGATGGGAACGCCCTGGGACGGCGGCGGCGCTGCTGGGAACGAGGTCGTCGCAGTCCCGTCGTAGGGCATCCCATACTGGTACGTGATGACCGGCGCCGTGGTCGCGGCTGAGGGCGGCGGAGGCGGGGGTAGCTGCTGTTGGTGTGGCGGCGGCGGAGGTGGCAGCTGGGGATGCGGCTGGGGCGCATAGGGCCCGACGAGGAAGGCCCTGATGCCCGCCACGGCCTGCCGTAATTCCAGGATTGCGGCTGTCATCTGCTCCGGGGTGAGGACGAGGGCGGACGGCGCCGGGGCAGAGGGTGCAATCGCCCCTGAGGACGCCAGCGCGCCCAATGCCGGCACGCCTGCTGTGTGGGGCAGCAGCGTCGACGAAGACGCTGGCGGCGGCGGGTGGGTGTGCGGCGGCGGCGGGTGGGAAGAACTCGGTAGAGGGCTGGACATGATCGAACCCGGGAAGGATGATACCAGATTGTTATGGCTGCTGCTAGGGTTGAGGGCTGCGGTAAGGCCGGCCGGGGGCCTTTTGCCCATGGCCGGGCAAGAGGGAAGGGATTTCCTTCTTAATTCTTGCTTGATTAGATTGATACATCTCCTCTCCTTATATAGAGAGGTTTACTTGACTCCCAAGCAAGGCTTACTTGACCCCTAAGCAAGCGACCCTTATCTCTAATTAACCCTAAGACTAACGGGCTATACCGCCAGCCCAGGCCCATTACGTACTCTAACATTGCATCTCTCAGAAGCTCCAATGATCTCTCGGATATGCAGGAGTTGGTCATGCTCACCACCTCACCTGACCTGAAAGATATCAAACAAACTTCATATTTAACATCCTCTGCAGCGAATCTAGAAGAAGAGAAACAACAAGCCAATGGAGAAACGCGAGTGTTATATGCACTTGCCTCGCAGCACAAATCTTGAAAAACTTGTTGTGGTCTCGCGTGATTCTAGCGACGATCGCTTCCTGGAGCATATGGTTGCAGCGGCTGAGGATGACAACAAGCAGGCGCGTCCCGTGGCTGCTCTCGATGAGAGGGACGGCGTGCTGGACTATCACATCGGCCACGGTGTCGGCTTCCTCGGGGGTCCCCCAGAACAGTGTGCTGAGAACCGTTTGCTCGTTCTTGGCGAGATACAGGACGATGTCCTCGAGCTGCTGCGTGCTGGCGGCGCGCCCAGGAAAAGCCCTGGCGTGGGTGTATGCGTCGCCAGGCAAGGCGGCGCGCGGTGGTACGGATCCTGCGACGCGGAAGTTCTGGGGGACAGGGGCACGACCGCGGCCGAGATGATCGCCTGGGAAGTGCCATTCGTCGAGCACCCTACGGCCGTCGGGCATCCCCAGCGGCGGCGGCGGCACCGGGCTGACCTCCTGCACCACGAGCGGCATAAGCCTCGTCACGGCTAAGGGCGGCCGGTACAGGCCGCCCTACTGCATAGGGCTCTCAAGAACCGCCGGAATAGGGAGGAGGCCATCCGCCGCGGCCGCGTCCTCCCGGCGGCGCCCCTGGGCCTCAACCCCGGACTCGCGGAGGCCGAGCCGCCCCACCTCCCTCGCGATGTCCTGGAACAACAGCTCCTCCTCCTCGGACAGGCGCCTCTCCTCCACCGCCGCCGCCCGCGCCAGCCGCAGCTCCAAAGCCGGCGGCGTGTGGGGATTCGTTGCGATGGTGGCATGTGGAGATCCGTGGCGATGGCGGCAGAGGCGTCGTCCTGGGATCCGCGGCGTCTTGGGAATCGACGGCGACCAATTGCCCTGAGGCCCGACGTCGCTAGAGGGAGACGGGCAGCGCGAGGGACGGATGCGGCCGGCGCGCGAGGGTGGCGGCCGGCGCTCCAGAGTGGCGGCGGCCGGCTAGGGTTTGGCTCCTGCGAAGCCGCCCGCGCGAGCGGCTCAGGAGGAAGCCTCGTTCGAGAGGGTTTTTTTCTCCGAGCGTGGGGTGGGAGCCTCGTTCGAACTTTTTTCGTCCGATTTTTCCATCGAGGGAGCCCCTTTGGCCGATTTTCAGCTGGCAACGCGAGGGATAACGTGGTGGGATGGAAAAACCAGGTGGGAGGTGGGATGTAGGACGAAAAAACCAGGTGGGAGGTGGGAGGGATGACGAAAAAAAACCGAGGCAAGAAGCTACCAAGTGCCCTTTTAGGAGTAGAGATCCTTTTTATCTGATCTGATGAAAGATTAGTATACTTGGCACGATTGAAAAACCATTTTTTTCCAAATAACTGTGCCTAGCTGCGCCATCATTGTTTTCCAACCGTATTTTTTCTAACTCATGATTTTTTTTTAAATTACAATTTCTTTTCGAATTTGTAATTTTTTTCAAAATTTCCCACTTTTTCCAAAAAAACTAAACATTTTAAAATCCACAAACCTTATTGTTCAAAATTTATGAACCATTTTAAATGTATGATTATTTTAGTTTTTCATTTCTTTTCCAAAAGTCCGTGATCAACCGGTTGACGTGTCAACTAGGTGTAGCTGGGTGGTCCTAGATGGGCCAGGCCACGACACACCGTGCGTGAGAGCCAGTTGGAAACTTATATGTATGAAATTTCCTTTGAAAATATTGTGATTTGGAGGTTGCACAAAAAACCCAAAAATTCCAGCCCGACAACAAACAAAATCAGCCCGTTTAGAAATCCATATTTGTTTTCCTTTTGCAAGCCACATGTGAAAGTATAATGTTGTAATTTTTTGTGAAGTATAATGTTGTAAATTTTTGCACATGCATTGTATACATTTATTTGTGTATTAAAAAAAACTTGTGTTGTGTAAAATGGTATTATACTGCCGAGCTCTGTGGATTTTTGGGCCAACTTTTTCTCTACTTAAACACTTCTTTCTCTGAAAAAAAGAGCTTGCCACTTCTCAATAATTGCCCCTAGCTGATTCGCAAAAAGAATAATTGTCCCATGCGCTAACATTGGTGTATTCCTTTTGGAGGAGAAACTATCGTTCGTGTGATGTAAGACAGACAACACCTATTCGACCCGTCGAGTGTTTTTTCAGAGAACATACAAAAACCTAACTTTATAAATAAAGCCATCACAACGAGTTCACCATAAGTCACATTGCAAGAAGTAGCGATAGTAACAACATACAAACCAAATATAGATCACCGGGTTCAAGCCAAAGGCGCGCAGGCCAAGAGAATGGTAAATTTTAACGACGATTCTCACAATGGGCACTTGAGGGGCTTTTTTGTGATGGCGGAGGCACGCATCTTGGAGACCACCAACGTGACAACGTCAACATCCACAACTTTAACAAGAGCGCTCCACTGTTGTACAATGGCAGCCATTTTGAACAGACAATTATAAGTACTGTTTGGGAACAAGTGTTCAGTCGTAAATTTGTTTGGGGTGGTCCATAAGGACCAACCGAAAGTGGGTAATGCAATCCAAAACACACGATCGAACTGGCCCGAGTAATTTCGTAAGATGTTAAGTATTCAACCACGATCAAACGCTGCACCATCCAAGTTTAGTTAAACATAGTTAAACATGATGTGCTTGGCGGTCTCATTCTCCTCACAAAGAGAGCAAGGAACGGAAGCATGGCCATACTACTTAGGGATTTGATCACTTGTCGGAAGCTGATGGCCTGCCAAAGGAAGATTTTGTTCTTGAGCGGGATCCGTGCTTTCCATAGGCCCTTGAAACCGCGGGGGGGGGGGGGGGGGGGGGGGGAGGTCATCCCTGTGAAAGCTTAAGGTGTAACGATTTAATGGTAAACTTACTAGAAGAGGCATGGGGCCAGGAGATCTGATTCGAGTTCTCCGAGAGTGGCGAAAGAAGGGCAGTGAGGGCGTGCCAATCAGCTAACTCTTCAGGAGAGAAAGTCCGGCATATCCCAAGGTCCTAGTTAGCAGCTGCAAGCTCCGAAATGGAGATCGACTGGTTGGAACACTAAGAAAACAGAGTAGGGAAAGAATAGAAGAGGGGGCCCTCTCCCGACCACCAATCAAGTCAGAAGCAAACAATGTAAATCCGATCCAACATTGAATTTAATCAAGCTACGAAACTTATCCCACACTTGATTAAGGACTTTTAGAACTAATTAAGAGCCACCATGAAACATTACCAACAACCAGTACGCCACAAGCCGGACCGCGAAGTGGGCCATCGAGCTCTTATCTTTCGAGATCCAATATCAGCCACATCAGGCTACTAAGTCTGGCAGATTTTGTTGCCGAATGGACAATGACTGAGCTCCCTAAAGAGCATGTTGCCTATAGGTACTTCGACGGATCCAAGATGCTGTCCGGCCTAGGGCTGGAGTCGTCCTCATATCCCCAGCCGGCGATGTGACCAAGTATGTGTTGCAGATCATGTACACGGACTCCAACAACACAATAGAGTATGAGGTGCTACTGCATGGTCTTCGGATGGCCGTCTCCATGGGGATCCAACGTTTGGAAGTCCGACAGGACTCTAAACTTGCTATTTCCTAGATCAATGCCGAGTTCGACGCCAAAGACCCGAAGATGATGGCATACCGCAACGTCCTCATGAAGATACTATCTCGGCTTGATGGCTTGGAGTTTCACCATGCCCAACGCGATGCTAATCAAGCGACCGACACATTGGCTAGATTAGGCGCACGACAGGAGCTAGTGCCCAAAAACACGTTCCTCGAGCTAGAAAGGAATTTTATTTTCCTTTCTTTCATATCTATTACAACACCTATAATTCCTATGGAGGCCTTCCCGAGATGATTGGTCATAAAGGATGAATTTATGTATCCATTAATAAAATACATCAACAGGAACATAATCCATATTGTCAATATTGAGGCTCGAGACGAATACAAATATCTGGCTAATGATATTGCTGAAACCATCTGGGTCCAATCATTCCTTAACAATTTGGTTTCCCTCGAGAAAGAGTGCCACCATTTTATTGTGATAATTAAGGAGCAACATAACTTTCATCTTATCATGTTTTCATGCCAAGACAAAACACATATATGTTGGTTTTCATATCATCAGAGAAAGGGTTATAAAGCTTCTTGAGATTCGGTCGTCCCTTCATAAAAAGATCAAGTGTGCGGTAGCTTCCCGATGGCACCTCCGGTTGAGCTCCTTGAAGAATTCCAGAGCAATCTAAATCTTATGAGGGTGAGATCAAGAGAGATGCTAGATATGATTTGATATTGTACCCGACTCAATATGTAAGAGATAGCTTAGGTTTAACTGTAGGGATGGCAGTGGGTAGGGTATGGGCGGGTACAACCTTTTCCTGCCCAAACCCATACCCATACACTACCAGAATCGCCTCATATGCCGACGGCCGGCAGTCGTCGGCGTAGACCCAAACACCGTCGGCGTAGGGCTATGCCGACGGCCACCGTCGGCGTAGGGTCGTCGAGATCGCGTGCGTCGGCGTACCCGGTCAGTTTCGTCGGCATAGGGAAACCATCGGCATAGGCTCCTATGCGACGTTCGTCCGTACGTCCGTCGGCGTAGATAGGCCATCGGTACCCTTTTTCACATGACGGCGGCTGACGGCGCCGTCGACGAACGTCAACCAACCAGAGGCACCCACGTGTCAGCTCCTGGCGCTCCCTGGGGCAGGGCTACGCCGACGGTTATACCGTCGGCACACATCAGGAACTACGCCGACGGTGTAACCGTCGACATAGACCTGCCACGTGGCAGCTCCTGGCGCTCCCTGGGGTAGGGCTACGCCGACGGTTACACCTTCGGCTTACATCAGGAACTACGCTGACGGCTACACCGTCGGCATAGCCCTGCCACGTGGCAGCTACTGGTGCATCCTGGGGTAGGCTACGCCGACGGCATAACCGTCGGCATATCTACTGTTTATTTTTTTTTGGTTTATTTACAGATAATATAGAACGCAAATATACACAAATATTTCACAGATAATAAATATCATATATATCACAGATCCACACCATTATCACCACAACATAAGTATTATCATCACAACATAAGTGGAATCAACAAAACATACGTCGAAACAACACAATATAAGTCGAACAACACAACATAAGTCGGAACAACACGACATAAGTCCATCCATAATATAGATGCATGAAAGATACAAGTCACGACCACCACCACCCAGAGGCTTAAGCGCCAGGACGTCAACCACCAAGTTCGTTACCGCCAAGACTGCCAAAGCCAAGGTCGTCACTGCTACCGGCAACGCTACCAGCAAGACCGTCACCGCCACCTCCTCGGTGGATCGGAGTGACCGGGCTCCGTGACTCGGGAGTGATGCCATAATTGGCACCACCACCAACGGATGATCCACCGGTTCCCTGCATGTTTGAAAAGAGATGTTAAAGAGATATATGATTGTGTTGAATACACGATAAGTAGTGGTTGAATAGTTTGGGGATGTACTAACCGGAGTCGGACAGTGTTGTGCCACAAATTCTTCAAACAAAGCTAGCATTGGTTGTTCTCCAGCAGGTGGTGGTGGTGGTTCCATTACAGGAACCGTGCCAGACGCCATGGAGTCAAAAACGAGCTGCATGTTAGTTGACCAAGCACACACGAAGGTTAGAAGAAATGAAAATGCAAATGTGAAAGTCAAATGAAAGGGGCTAAACTAACCTTCATCATGCGACTCGTGTGGTCCGAGACTGCTGCAACTCTCGCGTTCCACGCCATGGTCTCCTGACGTTGGTACTCCATGTAGGCCTTCAATATGACATGATGAAACTCATAAAAACATCTCGATGTGGAAAATAAAATGAGAAAAAGGAAGAAAAGAGGGAAAATTCTTACAGAGTGTTGCTGGGCTAGGAGGGACAGTGAGTGTGCACTGGTCGTGCTCGGGCGCGGGCTCAGGCTCGGGTTGGTAACTCGGAGCTGTGTGTAGGAGATAGAAGGAGTGACCACAGCATCCAGAACTGCCTGCCGACCATGACTCTTCGGCCCTATGCCGACCACCGCCCTGTCGTCCGTAGCCTCTTTTATGGGGTCAGGTGTGTCAGGATTGTACCCCAGATACAACTCCTTGTAGGTCTGAAGGTGCTTGCCGGACTTGCCGTAGTACTTGCCCTTGCCATCCTTGGGCTTAGTCCGCACATGGGCTATCTCCCACGCCTCCATGTCTGAGAGCGGCCGCTTCAATTTCTCTTCCTGCACCACCAAACACCACCAAACAGAGGTTAGTCATACATAGAAGAAGAAGAATGTTTCATGTACATAGATATACCTGAACTTTCTTGTGGCTCTAGTGGTTCCGGTTTCCCTGACAATGTGTTCCGTCAGTCCCTCGATTAGCCCGGTTTTGGATGCTTTTAACAGCCCACTTTTCATCATCACCGAGCCACTCACTACTAGGAAAAGGGCTGCTAGTGGCGCACCTGTTTTCGCTACTAATGGCGCACTACAGGTGCGCCACTAGCACCACGCCATTAGAATTTTTTACTAATGGCGCACCACTGGTGCGCCATTAGTATCTGGTATACTAATGGCGCACCATGCACTGCGCCATTAGTATAGCCCACGGTGCGCCATTAGTATGCCTCCCAGGGGCCATATTTACCCATGTGCTTTGGCATACTAATGGCGCACTGGTAGATGATGCGCCATTAGTGTGCTCTGGCTTACTAATGGCGCACTATGTGGTGGTGCGCCACTAGTATGAATATTAGGGATTTTTTTTTGTTTCTGATATTTTCACAGGTTACAAAATATATTATTTGACAGAATATAGCTAGCACCACACAGCAACAGCAGATTCATCGAATACAATAGAAGATTAGTCATCAAGAATACAATTCATCATATTAGCTAGTCTCCGAATTCAAACGACCGAACAAAGTTAGAACATTTACAAGTCTCGAGCTAGACCGCGAGTAGCGAGTTTGTCCACATTACAAGTCGATATCGATCATCTAAACTACCATCACATAGAAGAAAGCTGCGGTCATCACGATGAGCATCATCGCGATGAAACTGGTCTTCATCCGGTTCCTCCTCCGCTCCCTCCTCTCTCCCGCTAGATAGTGCGCGTATCTAGCTTCCGCCTCCGCCCTAGTGGTGTACCCTTTGTAACTGTTACCGCTGAAACGGTAAACCTGTTTCCGACACTCCTCCCAGTCGTCGTAGACTCCGGGAACCTTACCCTTGTACACGACATACGACGGCATCTCTATGCACTAGACAAACAAAACGTTAGTAGCAATTCACAGACAATACATAAGCAATATATAAGTATGCAACAAAAGGATCGGAAGAGAAAAGCAACACATTAATAGCACGATTCGTGGTCCTACTAATAAATAGCATCGATTACATATAAGTTGAACGACTGTCCAAACTAGAGAGCTAATCGATATTTCAGAACTACATACCATCACTACTTTCGACTCGACTCAGGGACCGGAGCGTGGATGAAGCCGCCGTCTATCGTGATGGTCATGAAATCGCGGTCGTTGTCAGCCTGCATTTGTAGCGTTGTTTCTATGTCACTGTTGGACGGTTGATATCTAAGGTAGAACTGCCCCGAGGTACGAAGGACATCTTGATGGATGATTTCCGCAAACTCCGACTGGATGCGAAAGAATTCTTGTCTGATGTCCGTGTCCTGGATTGCCGACAAGCTTGCGGCCCAATCTTTGAGATTATTTGGTAGCAGAAGGTGATCATGGTCCCGCACGATCGCCCGCATGTGATGGAGGGCGTAGTAGGCATCCTTCTGACCGCCAGGCGGCTGCTTGACGCAGGGGAACGTCGTAGTGTGGGCGAACACGTGCTTGCCGTACCTACGAATTGGCCTGTTGAAGGTGCCTCCAGATCTGGCGTAGCCGGGGAGAACATCATCAAGAACTTTCTTGATATTTGTGTAGTCTTTCTTCGACTGACGGTCCGAGTCAAAATACGTGGCCATGGAATATTTCGGGCTTAAGAGGATGAGTGTGCAATGTGTGTCACTGCACAAAACACGGAATGTTAGAAAAAAAAAAGAACGATCGAAATCTAAGAAATCATATGTTACGGGGCGATGAGGGGATGACTTACTCGGTAAAGTAAGTCACGAGGAAGTTATCCTTATCTGGGTTCGCCAGAATGACGCCTTCGAGGTATGAACTCGCGACTTGCCGGTCCCCAGCGCTGCCCAAGATCTTGGCACGCATGTAGAAGGGGTCGACTATCACGATGTCCGGGGTCTTGTCTCTAATGATCCGCATCTCCATACTCAGCGAAAATAGCCGAACGAAGGTGTAGTGCAGCGGATGAAGGTTAAACATAGCGAAGATGTCATCAAACCGCAGGACGATCATACCCCCGATGGCGCTATCCACAAAGCCCTTGCCCTCTGGCACCTTGGCCACGAAAACCGGGTATGCCACATCATTCTCTCGGAGACGCCGCTTCTCCAAAGAAAGAACACTGTCATGCAGACTCCGCATAGCACCGGTTGCAGCATTGAGCAGATTAGTCGGTAGCATCGGCCTACCCGCCACATGCACCCTCCTCGAGATATCCTTAGGTGAAGGTGGCCCGTCCTGAGCACGGATCGTACTCGGTGCCGGCTGGCTCGCACCCTTAATCTTTCTTTTCCGTCCCTTCTTCTTCTGCTGTAATGGGATCGAGTTCTGCTGAGAGACCGCCTTCTTGAGTGTGTTGGGGCTGATAATATTTCGCACCTCGGCTATCTGAGGCTCGGTGAAGGCGGCAGCTGGAGGCGTCTCCTGAGAACTGAACGCCAGACGACGCCTGTTGCAATTGGGTTTCTCCGCGGTACCAGCTAGATCGCGATCGTCTTTTGCAGGGTTGGGTTCTTGAGAAGGAGGCCCCAAGAATTCATCATCGTACCCATGTTCGTTGAAGTACTTATCGACTTTGGTAAATGTACCGTCGTCGTCGTCGTCGTCCGGATCCTGTGCCATATGCATGTCCGGCATGTCCGGTAGCGTTGCGGCGGTCTTGCCATGGCTTGGCGCCGGCACGACTGGCGGTGTTGTCTGTGGGGTGGTGTCCCCCGCCCCCAAACGAATCTGGCTCTTCGGCCAAAGCAGGGGCCAGCTTAAGCAGGCGCTGAGGGTCATCACATCGTCTTCGTCGGCCCCAGCGGGTCGAAACGGAGGTAACAAGTCGTCGCAGCCCCGCAGCACCCGAACCAGTTGAACCCTATACACGGTGGGTGGCATCGGATTACCGTGGAACACGCGGCTGCCCGGTTGAACGATTCTGGCCTTGGCGACATCGATCAGCTCGCCGTCCACGAAGTGCAGAAGAGTGCATGGAACGTCGGCGACGCCCTGCGAAAACATGTAGGGCGTCAGGGATGCCCAGTCAAAGGCAAGGAGATGAAGTCATCGGCCGAGAGGCTTAATTAGTTACCATGATGGCGTCGAGCTCGGCTAATGTCGAGGCACCGCCAACGGCGGGCGTGCAATTGACGGAGGGGCCGCTTGCTGCCGAGGTGCCGGCCGGCGTATTCTTCCCACACCCGGGTGCATTAAGCTGCAATGCCGGCGCCGCCGCGGGAGACACCAATGCCGCCTCCGCCGGAGACACCAATGGCGCCGCCGCGGGAGACACTAATGGCGCCGCCGCGGGAGACACCAATGCCGCCTCCGCCTGAGACACCAATGGCGCCGCCGGCGCGTTGCGCGAGTTGCTGCCCGTGAAGCTGGGAATCGGGGGCGGCCCCTGTTGGCCGCCCGCCACCCACGCCTGCAGCCCAGAAACCAAGGTAGGTATAATGGCGGTGATCGTCGCTCCCAGTTGGTCTCGCACTTGCTCTTCGACCATCTCCGGAATCCGCGCCACTTGTGCCTTGAGTTGTTGAACCTCGCGCTGCTGGCTTTCCGAGCTGGTCTTTCTCTCCTTTCGCCCAGCGGTATAGTATTCCGACCATTTCGTGGACAAGCCTTTGCCGGCCACACGACCAGCTGACGACGGCTTACTGAGCTTATCCTTGTTTTTCATTATGTTCAACGCCCTATTTAAAGGGGTGTCAAAAGGGGAGCTCTGAGACGACCCCGCGCTACTGCTTTCAGTGTCCTGCGGAAGGAACGTGAACCATTTAGAAATTTGGCTTCATTAATTAGAATGCAACCATATGGAGCTAATTACGCGGGGGTGTATTCCTTACCAGAACACGCTCAAGCGCCTTGGTCTTCGGATCCGTGGTAAGCTCCTTGGTTACCGGGTCAATCTTGTACCGGGCCCTGACATAGTTCCTGGTCTGCTTGTCACGGTATTTCTCGAAGCGGGGCGGTAGGCCTTGCTCGGCACGCTCCGCGTCCTCCTTGTCCCATATAGGTTCCGCCACTCTGTAACCGCCGGGACCGAGTTTGTGGACCCCTAAGTTCAAGTCCCGCATATCTTTCCCCCACTGACTTGATTCCCCGGATGCGTTGCTCTCGCACTTGATCTTGAACTCCCGGTAGTCATCTTCGCTGATCGAAGGATTTTTCTCCTTGATCTTCTCATAACTATCACCTTTTTCAATCATGCTCTTCACCGCGCCTCTCCAAGTAGCCAGGGCCTTGCTCATCTTCGTGAGGGCGGCACTGTTCACTTTATTCCCTGAGAGGCGTGTGTTTGCGAAGTCACCGGGGAACTTGTATCGTTCGTGCAGCTTCGTGAAGAGGAGGTTGCGCAAATTTCCTCGGTCACGATGCCTTAGGTTCTCGGTGTTGATCGAGACGGTGCTCCGGAGAATGCACCCGAGCTGTACCGCGTACCCCTTGACTATTTCTTTGGGCGCCGTTGGATGCCCCTCGGAGGACACTTCAGTAAATTCCTCCTTGACGGTGCCGAGCACGTTCGGGCGCCGGTCCTTCCGTTGCCTCTTCGGTTGGCTGCCATCTGTGCGTGCGCCGCCATCATCAGTGGTGGCATCCTCGGCGGCACCATCAGTGGTGTCATCCCCGACGCCACTAGGGGTTGTGTAGTTGGGATCGGTGTCTTCCGCGGCGTCCTCATAGCGGTGAGGGTCTCCCTCCATCTCCTGGGATAGCTCCCAGAATGGCTTGCCGCCCGAACCGCCGACCTCATCGTTGTGGGCCATGTTCGCTCTAAATAGGAAAAAAGTTTGGACCTGTTAGTGTGTTGTTGCTAAGGTCCAAGTCCCTTCCTAACCCCCTTCTTCTTGTCTCCTCTCACTATCTCTCTCACACACATGTAGTTTATCGAGTGATGGACAAAAAAATAGTTGATCCTACTTAATTAAGTACTAAGATACCCCGGCCCATGCATTAGTCGCAAGTACCCCATATGTCCTATTTTTAGCAAAGTCATGCTAAAATTCACGGAAAATTTCAGCATGACCTTTGCTGAAAATAGGACATATGGAGTACCCGAATTTGCCGGAACGGAAGTTAATCGACATTCCGGCAAACTCAAGGGCCTCTCGGGGTACCTGCAAAATCATTATCCCACCCCCGAAGTGCCGTCAGTAGCCACAAAAGATTCCACCCAAGCGGAGCTCGTCTCAATAACGAGAATTTGTATTGACTATTAATGCTGCATCGAGGCGATACAACCTTAAGAGTTCACACCCAGCCTCTATAAATCGTGTTGGTATGAATGAATTAAAATGATAAATATAAATTAGCCATGAGAAAAATGCGGACTTTGACAAAATAGTCTGCAAGTAGGACAGCGCCACGCCGTCCATACTTGCTTTCGATGAGAACACTTCAGTTTTACAGAAAAATAGTAAGAGTTTCACTTGCTTTGGCAAATAACATGAACTGCAGCCATATAACATCAAACTGCTTTGGCAAATAACATGAAATTGTATGTTAAATAACTAGAGCAGAACTTAATATACTTATGATCCTCATGCATGTTAAATAACTAGAGCAGCAGCAGCAGCAAAAACAGAGCAGCAGCAGCAACAAAAACAGAGCAGCAGCAGCAACAAACATTTTGGGTGAAGGGTGCAAATACTTTAGAAGAAATTAATAATAGGGGCACTGAAAACATTTTGATAAGTTCAGCTTGGGCTTGCTGCAGGCTTTGAAAACATTTTGGTTACATGGTAAACGAAGAAACTTACATGTCCCTTTTGTACCATTTGACTCATTAGGCGGATGTGGACAACAGTGGGACCATTGACTATATGGAGTTCATCGCTGCAACATTGCATCTGAATAAACTGGAGCGTGAGGAACATCTAGTGGCAGCCTTTTCATATTTTGACAAAGATGGAAGTGGTTACATCACAGTGGATGAACTGCATCAAGCTTGCCAAGAGAATAACATGCCAGATGATTTTCTTGATGATGCCATTAAAGAAGCTGACCAGGACAACACATTATGATCAAATATTTTCTGGGTTTTAACACTAGATACTTGCAATTATGATCAAATATTTTCTGGGTTTGGCAACACATTATGTTATCCTACTAACCCACAGCTAAGCAAAAACCACACAAAAAAAAAACTACTCATTGTACAGAATGTAGAAACCAATCTGAACAAACATGACCAATGCTGCAAAAACTCTGTCAGACACATCTATCACTATACAAAATGAATATGCACCCCTCACCCAAAATGTTTTGAGTTTCCGGACATTAAATGAGCACAAATTCTTGGTGGATTTCTCTGTCAGACCTACTGTTTGCACAAATTCAGTTGCCTTAACCTCCATAAATATACAGAGAAGGATATACTAGTTCAGAGAAGAGAGGAAACAGACCTTTTGCGCGGAGGGAGTCGGACTTGGCGCGGAGCTCGGCGGCGGAGGGGCGACGGGGGAGGACGGGGACGGCGAGCCTCCTCCTCCTCCTGGTGGTCGAGGACGGGGACGGGGACGGGGACGTCGTGGTGCTCCTGGGGACGAGCTCGGCCTCCTCCTCCTGGTGGTCTCCGGCGGGCCTCCTCCTCCTGGTGGTCGCGGGCGGGCGCTGCCGGACGGGAGAGAAGTCAGACAGGGGATAAGGCGGAGGGGAGAGAAAGGAGGGGAGGGGGGAGGGAGGGGGAGGAGGAGGGGGAGCTCACCCTCGACGGCGACAGGCGATGGCGCGGCGCGGGGGAGAGGGGGGATTTGGGCCGGTGTGCTCCAAAGTGCGGGGGATCGAGTGAGGAGGGAGAGGCGCGGGGAGGAGAAGCAGGGGAGGGCCGCGGCATTTCAATGGCGCACCTGTCAGGGGTGCGCCATAAACACTGCATTTCAATGGCGCATCTCCTGCTAGTGCGCCATTACTACTACTAGTAATAGGTTAAAAGAGTCCGCGTCTGGTTATAGACAGAACTACTTACATGGCCTAGTGGTTGGACCCTTGATATAATAGCCAGCCGGCCAGGGTTCGAATCCTGGCGGCCCCATTTTTTGCATCTTTTTAAAAAAAATGTTTTTGATGTATATATGTCTATTGGTTGCACTAGTCCGGTCTTTAAACATTTTTTACCTTTTTCTGTGTTTTTTCTTTACTGTTTTTGTCAGTTCTTTTTTAGTTTTTTTAGGTTTTTATTTTTATTTTTTGTTTGTTCTTTCTTTGATTTTCACCGGATTTCTTTGTTTATTTATGTTTCTCCCTGGTTTTCTTTGGTTTTTTTGTTTGCCCTTTTGTGAACACATGACTACATTTCCACACACATGTGAGCAGAGGATACATCCTCTACGAGTCCACATTATAGTTATGCAAAATTTGAAATGAATTCAAAAAGGGGACAGTAAAACTTAAAAAGAAAAGTGGGCTTTAATGAACAGTGGGCTTTAATTTTCTCCCTTTCTTAAATATATGGACATCTTTTAGGACAATATACGTGGGCTTATGTGTTTAGATTTAAGATTTGAATCATTGTGATAATTTAAGATTTGAGATAAAAGAAAAGGAAAATGCAAATGGAGTGATAAAACCATTGTGCAAAGATTTAGAATTAGATGACATGGTTGAAATCAAGTGATACATGTAATAATTTAGTTGCATGTAATAATTGAGCTTGCCACTGACACACACACACGTGGCCGACACGTCGTGATTCGATCTTAGCTATCTTTTCACAATCTTCTTGCCCTTCTTTCTTGCGGTTGAATAATTTAGCCCCGGAACCCCTTGAATTGATCTTCTCTTGAACGGACGTCCTTTAGGTAGGGTGGTCCTGCTTCTTCTTGTGGTGTATGGTACTTCATCGTCGTCGTCATCTTCCATCTTCGGGTCGCCGTACTTGTCGAAGTCTTGCTCATTGGCGACTCCATCCATTCCGATGATGTTCCTTTTGCCTCTCCTCACGACAACACGACTGGGCTTTGGCGGGTCGGTAATGAAGAAGCATTGGTCCACTTGGGAAGCCAGTACCCATGGCTCATTTTTCGCGGTGACGTTTGCGCCCGCGGTCTTGGATTTGGCTTCGGGTATAACCATGGTGGTGAAATACCGGTCTTCTTTTAGGACGCTCTTGGCCCATCTGACACGGAACATCGGGACCTTCTCTCCAGCGTAGCTCAGCTCCCAGATCTCCTCGATCCTTCCGTAGTATCTGTCCTTGTCGTTACCGGTGTAGGATTCCATCGTTACCCCGGAGTTCTGATAATCGCTCTTCATGTCCTTTCCCTCGGTGTAGAATGTGTAGCCGTTGATATCGTACGCCTCATACGTCATCAGGTTGTGCTCGGCGCCCTGTGACAAGGCGAATATGAGTTTTTCTTCCGCGGAAGAATCCTCATGTAAAGGGTACGACAGAAGCTTCTCCTTGAACCAACGCGTGAAACATGAGTTGTGCTCTTTGATTATATCTCCGTCCGTCCTCTGTTGGCCTCGGTCATTGTACGTCTTCTCAATAAAGGTTTTGTGCTCTACCACCCAAGGATCGACCACGTCTATGTGTTGTAGCGCGACTAGGTTTGCTCTTTCAAAGTCGGCGAGTCGACCCTCGAAGTCGACATGCATTTCGTGGCGACCCTCGCGGTGACCCCATCCAGCGAGCCTGCCGAGGTGCCTGTTGACGGGCAGACCAACGGGGTTCTCGATGCCTAGATAATTCGTGCAGTAGGAGATGCACTCTTCGGTCAGAAAGCCCCTGGCTATGCTTCCCTCTGGACGTGACATGTTGCGAACGTATCCTTTGATGACACCATTCATCCTTTCGAACGGCATCATGCTGTGCAGGAACGTCGGCCCGAGTTGGATGATATCCTCCACGATATGGACCAGCAGATGCACCATAACGTCGAAGAATGCGGGCGGGAAGTACATCTCAAGCTCGCATAGTATCACCACGATCTCTTCCTGTAGCCTTCTGAGTTGCCTCACGCCAACCGACTTTCGAGAGATGACGTCGAAAAAGTTGCATAGGCCAAATAGCGTTTCACGGACGTGCGCGTCCATGATCCCACGGATTGCAACTGGAAGTATCTGCGTCATCAGCACGTGACAGTCGTGAGACTTCATCCCGCTGAACTTCTGCTTCGCTGAGTCTAGGTATCTGCTTATCTTCCCCGCGTAACCGTAAGGAAGTTTTACTCCTACGAGGCAGGTGAAAAACTGCTCGATCTCCTCCTGACTTAGAGTGAAGCACGCGGGAGGGAAGTCATTTCCGATCTTCTTGGCCTTTTTGCCTTTGCGACGACTTTCCGTGTCCATCGCCTCATCATCATCATCATCATCATCATCATCATTAGCGTGAAGCTCCTCCCTGATGCCCATTGATTTCAAGTCTGCCCTTGCTTTCGGCCCATCTTTGGTCCTCTCTGGCATGTTGAGCAGGGTACCAAGCAGACTCTCGCACACATTCTTCGTGATATGCATGACATCAAGGCTGTGAGGCACACGGAGGATCTTCCAGTACGGCAAGTCCCAGAAAACAGACCTCGTTTTCCATACCTTCAGCAGCGGCTCTGGCGCCTTTCGCTTCTTTCCCGACGGTGGCACCTTTCCCGGCTCTGGCGCCTTTCCTGGCGGTGGGCACTCTTTCCAATTTTTCAACAGCTCGTCTATTTCCTCGCCGCTCCTCGTACGCGGGCGTCTTCGAGGTTCGGTTTCACCATCGAACAGATCCTTGCGTTTTCTCCACGGGTCATCGTCGCGAAGCCACCTTCGATGTCCCATGAACACGGTTTTCGAAGACCCGGGATCTCTATCTAGCTGGCGATACGTTGTGTCATCCATGCACCTGACGCATCCAGAAAATCCGTGGACCACCTGCCCCACGACATATCCGTAACCGAGATAGTCGTGCACCGTCGTGAGCAGTGCGGCTCTCATAGGGAAATATTCTTTCTCTGCGGCGTCCCACGTATTGGCTGGCGTTTTCCACAGCGTGTCTAGCTCCTCTTTCAGCAGCCCCAGATACAGATTGATGTCGTTCCCTGGTTGTTTCGGCCCTTCAATTAGCATACTCATGTGAATGTACTTCCTCTTCATGCACAACCAGGGGGGAAGGTTGTACATCCACACAAACACAGGCCAGGTGCTATGTGTGCTTCTCTGGCTGCCAAACGGATTGACTCCATCGGTGCTCGCGCCCAGCACGATGTTCCTTGGATCGTCCCCAAATTCTGGGTGTTCGAAGTTCAACGCTTGCCACTGGCTCGCATCCTTAGGGTGACTCAGCATCTTGTCTTTTTTATTTATCTCCGGATCATTTCCGTCATCTTCTCGCTTCTTCTCCTCCCTATCCGCGTGCCAACGCAGGAGCTTTGCTGCCTTAGGGTCCGCGAAATACCGCTGCAGACGAGGAGTGATCGCAAAGTACCACACCACTTTTCGAGGAGCTTTCTTCCTCTTCTTGTATCGAGTGACGCCGCACACCGGACATATGGTAGACTTCGCGTGCTCGTCCCGATAAATGATGCAATTGTTCATGCACACATGGTATTTCACGTGCGGTAAATCCAGAGGACACACGATTTTCTTCGCCTCCTCGAAACTGGTCGGGCACTTGTTCCCCTTGGGAAGACGTTCGTGCCAGAATGACATGTTCTCGTCGAAGCATGCGTCGGTCATTTTGTGTTTTACCTTCATCTCCAGAGCCATGAGCGTTACTTTCAGGCGGGTATCCTCGGGCCTGCATCCTTCATACAATGGAGTAACCGCGTCTATCTCCAGTTGATCCAGCTTGGCTTTCTCTCGGGCGGTAGCTCTTGCGTTATCCGTCTGCTTGAGAAGCAGCTCTTGAATATGAGGGTCCTGCACCCAGCCTCCATCGTCGTCTGCTCCGGCATCTTCATCTTCATGATCATGCCCTTCGTCTTGATCTTCCTCATCATAATGTCCGGCATCTTCTACATGATGACTGTGTACAGCATCACCGTCGTGATCATGTCCTGGAGATTCTTCGTCTTCTCGACCGCCCTCGCCGCGGTGGTTGTCTTGCTGCCCTTCCTCATTTCTTGCCCGGCCCCCATGGACGACTTCATAGTCATCTTCATCACCTTGCCACCGATAGCCATCCATGAAACCACGCAAGAGCAGGTGGTCCCGCACCTGCCCGGAATCCGGGTCCGCAATAAGGCTCTTCAGCTTGCATCTTCGACACGGACATCTTATCTCCGTCTCGTTCTTTTGAAGCATCTCGGCCTTCGCGGAGCTCAAAAACCTATTCACGATGCCTTCGGTCATCGTGCGGACCATGGTCGCCTGCGGGGTAGAGCAAAACGATATTTTAGAACCAAGAAAAAATTTGGCATGACTTTCCCTAAAAATAGGACCAAAAAGAATGCATAGTGCCAAAATTCTCGCCGAAACGGAAATGAATCAACATTCCGGCAAAATATTGGCAACTATCGCATTTCAAATACCGGTACCTGCAAACAAAAACATATATGCAACACCACAAACATATGCAACACCACAAACATACATAGATCTAGCAAGGCCATAAAAAGTGCATGTGCACGTTGTTGGAGCGAGGGAGAGAAAAAAAGTAGATCTACAACATAAAGATAGCTTTCCCCTTACTTACCTATCAAAAAAAGGTAATTTAACCACCTAATTTTGATGAATCTATGGTGCAAATGAGGTGAGGAGGAGGAGGCAGCCGACACAATCTTGGAGGAGGAGGTGGAGAGAATGAAGTGGGGAAAGTGAGTGTGTAGGTGTGGCTGTCCAAAATATCTAGCTGGTCCCAGGTTACTAATGGCGCACCACCCATATATGCGCCATTAGTAACCCTGGTTACTAATGGCGCACCAGCTTGAGGTGCGCCATTAGTAGTTTTGCAAAAAAAAAAAAAAAAAATTTAGTAGTGGCGCACTGTGTTGGAGGTGCGCCATTACTAGTTAAACTAGTAATGGCGCACTCTTCCCTGGTGCGCCATTAGTATTTTTGGAAAAATGAAAAAAAAAACATTTGTCACTAATGGCGCACCGTGGGTCTGGTGCGCCATTAGTGTCTACCACACTAATGGCGCACCAACACATGGTGCGCCATTACTATATAGTAGTGGCGCACCACATGTCTGGTGCGCCATTAGTGGCCATATCATCTATAGCCCTTTTCCTAGTAGTGACTTGTCAACCAATGCCGCCCATGATTCCCTTTTTCCATAACACCAACTAGGACATGCCTACATAATGAAAGCATAATGGCATGTCGACACGAAACAATGAAATTTACCACAAACATTGGAATGAAAAGTCTGTTATACTTACCAACAGGTATTGCTCCCTAATCAAGGTAAGCTGCTCCTCCCGCGCGAATTCCTTGGGCATCTTCATGTTACGATAGTTGTAATAATATTGCGAGATGGCCACCCAGTGCACCTCGTACTGTATCTGGTGGGCCTGCTTCCTCGCAGCGCTCTGAAACAACTTGTCGGCAATGGGCTTGTTCTCCTCTTCAACTCGATAGTATTTCTACAGTTATTCATAAAAACAGAATGGAAGAAGCCATGAGTTAAACCATTCGATGATAAACTATGGACGAAACTCAAGACTCATGCTTCTGAAGAGAACTTACCCAAAAATTTGTTTTCACGGCCTTAGCATGTGTCACATAGTCCGCATGGGGAGCCGCTTCGTAGTGGTTCCAGGTCATGGCCAAAACCAGGCGCTTCGGGTGCCTGACTGGGTCCGGAGCGAACAACCCCGGCCAATATTCCTTCAGCAAGATAGTGAGGATACCATTTGGAACACGGACTTTTGGAGCAACTTTCCAGCCCCTACAAAAGATAGAAAATATGAGCATGTTTACAAGCAAAAGAATTAAAATATGATTAAGGGGCACTTACTCTTTCCCCGCTGGAGTAATGATCCACTTCTGCTCCTCGGTACCAGGTTCGGGGGGGGGGGGGGGGGGGAGTCTTGCACGACCACGCATCCACCCCTTGTTGTTGCCAACCCCCTCCCTGCCACCAGCAACCTCCTCCCCCTCCCCAAACTCCTCCTCCCCCTCCCTGCCACCACCAACCTTCTCCCCCTCCCCAAACTCCTCCTCCTCCTCAAACTCCCCGCGAACCTCCTCCTCCTCCTCCTCCTCAACCTCCTCGCTAACCTCCTCCTCCCCCTCAACCTCCTCGCGAAACTCCTCCTCCTCAGTATAGGGTACCTCACTAGAGGAGGGTCTCTCACTAGAGGAGGGTACCTCACTACAGGAGGGCCTTGTAAATGACACCCCTAAGTCGGTGAGGGAGCGTTGTTTCTGGCCCCGACCCTGCCCTAGGGGCTCTCCCCGCACTCCTCCACCTCTAGGGGCTCTCCCCGCACCCCCTCCACCTCTAGGGGCTCTCCCCGCACCCCCTCCACCTCTAGGGGCACCTCTCCCTTGACCTCCCTGTGAGGAGTCATCCTCAAGTAGTCGGGACGGAATAGTACGGGGTCGACCACTCCGACTAGCAATCGAGGTGAGTTTGGTTAGTAAACCCGTGCCATCGGCCTTGCCCTTGCCCATGCTTAGCAAACCTGCATTGAAAAGAGAATAAACAATTAGTATAATAATAATGAAGAAAAAAACCATAGAAAAAAGACATTAATAAATAAGCATATTAATAAACCATAGTAAAAAGACATGAAACGTACATCTGCTAGGACCCATACGAATCATCACTGTCACTATCACTATCACTATCACACATATCATCTTCATTGTCGGACGGAGGTGGAGGCTCTTCCTCGTCGTCATCGTCTTCATTTAACAACTTTTCTAGCATAAGTATGTCTTTTTCATTAACAATGGTCTCACCATCATTCCGTGCATCTTCATCGTTTGGATCCACATCATCATCACCCAAGGAGTCAGCGTAATCGCTTCTGACCACATCATCATCATCATCAGGTTGCTCTTGAAAGAACACTCCCTCATATGTCATGGGGTTAATGTTGTAATAATCGTCATCGTTCGGGTCTGGTAGCTTACTATGTGGCGACACCTTGAACACAACTTCCCAACCCTTTAGGTACTCTTTCTGGCATGGGTAAGGCAGATAATAAACTTGTGTGGCTTGGGTAGCCGCAATAAAGAGATCGGCTCCAGCATAGACGGTTGATGGTTTAACTTCGACCAAACCATAGGAAGGCGTATGTCTCAGCCCCTTTACTGGGTCGAACCATCGACATTTGAACACAGGGAGACTTAGGGTTCTGCGGCCACGACTGAATGAAAGCTCGTATATTTTTCCTACCCTTTCGTAATACTGAACTCCATTTTGACCTGGGGTGTACACTCCAGTATTTATAGTTTTGGGATCAGGCCGGTTGTTCTGGTGCTCCTCAGTATGGAAGCGATACCCATTCACATCATACTTTTCACATGTCATGACCGAAGGGTTAAAACCCATGGAAACCCATCTCAATTCGTCATCCATAGATATGTTCCGATCTTTTCCCTACAAGTTTAATTGAAATTGTTGGGTGCATTAGTTTGGTTAACTAATAAATGTTCAACTAGGTATTTAATAGGGGAATGTGAAAAATTACTTTCGCCATGAACCAAGCAACAAAATTTTGCCTTCCAGGGTTTCCATGCCGAAGAAGAGTAAGTGCCTCCGCCTGAGTAGGATGAATCATTCCCATCCACTCCTCATAAATGAATTGACTGAAAGAAGAAAAGCGATGTTTAGGCCGAGACTAAGAGAACATAGAACATGATGTTGTGCAAGACATAAAGGAATGGTGTGGTGGTATTATCTCATCCACTCCTCAACTTCCTTGATGTTGTGCAAGACATAGAACATGATGTCCTCCCACTCTTGTTCTGGCATGTTATAAGATTTCGAGCACCCAGCCCTGCCACCTTGCCTGCGGAATAGATCGATCTTGGGTTTATACTTGGGCTCTTTCGTATTGTATCGAGACACCTTATTATGCAGACTGGGAACGTGGTCTGGATAGTACGATGTCCTGAGGTCTGACACCTCCTCAAGGATAACTGCCTCAGCTATGGAAGCTTCAATCTTAGCTTTGTTTCCACATTTCTTTCGGAGATGCTTGTTCTGTCTCTCAGGGCCGTACTGCCAATGATTCTGCACAGGCCCCCCCAACAATACCTCTTTCGCGAGGTGCAAAATGAGATGTGTCATCGGAGTAAAGAAGCCTGGCGGAAAGGTCTTCTCTAGCTTGCATATCAACTCCGGTGCCTTCTTATGCAATTGTCCAATCACCTCGGGACATACTTCTTTAGCACAGAGCGTGCGAAAGAAATGGCTTAGCTCCGCAAGCACTCGCCAGACACGCTCGGGGACATAGCCTCGAACCATCACCGGCATTAACCGCTCAATCCATACATGATAGTCATGACTCTTGAGCCCGTTCACTTTGCCCGTTGAAAGATTGACTCCATTACTTATATTCGATGCATAACCATCAGTGAACTTCACAATGTGTTTGAGCCACATAAGTACCTCCTTCTTTTCTGGCGGTTTAAGGACGAAGTCAGCATCTGGCTTGAACCAGTTTTTTCGACCGCCTATGGGAGGTTGCATGTTTAGACGTGGTCTATCACAAATTTTTTGTTGATCGGCTCTAGCTTGAACGTTATCCTTTGTCTTATCAGAAATGTTGAGGATCGTGCGAAAAAGGGACTCTGCGACATTCTTTTTGGTGTGCATCACATCGATGTTATAAGGAAGTTTGAGGTCCTTGAACTAGGGAAGCTTCGTGAAGGGGATAATGTGAGTCCAGTTGTGCGTCTCACCATATCCCTCGAAGCCTTTGACTTTGCGTTTCCCTTTGACTTCAGGCTTGAGAGCTTTTAGCTGAGCAAGAACATCTGCCCCCGAAAATGTTGGAATCTCGTTTAATTCATGGACAACCCGACCTTTCGTGAAGTTCTTCTTGTCTTCCCTGTCTGGATGGTCTGGAGGGAGGAACTGGCGGTGCTGGTCAAAGGCTACATACTTGCGACCCTTCTGCAGCCAAATAAAACGTAGAGCCTGCATGCACACCGGGCATGGCATCTTACCACTTGTACACCATCCGCAGAATAGGGCATAGCCGGGAAAGTCATGCATGCAATACATCAACCAAACTTTCATCAAGAATTTTTTCTGCAGATGTCGGTCGTATGTCAACCTTGGGAATTACCAAGAATGGTGCAAATCATCCACCGGCGGCTGCATAAACACTGCCAAATTCTTCCCCGGGTATTTAGGCCCTGGAATGATCAGCGACAAGAACATGGTGTTGCGTTGCATTAGGACACCGGGAGGGAGATTGAGCGGAACAACAAACACGGGCCAGCAGCTGTATGGATTGGACGACATACCATATGGATTGACCCCATCAACTGTTATTGCAACTCTGACATTCCCATCCTCGGCTGCTTCCTCGGGGTATTCTTTATCGAATGACTTCCATGCTTCACCTCCCGATGGATGTACGATTTTATTTGTATGGTACCTTTTCCCTTGCTTGTGCCACTTCATCATTTTGGCAGACTCCTCCGTGATGAAAAGGCGCTGCAGTCTTTCTATGAAATGAATATATCGAAGAACCTTTGCGGGGATGTGTAGCTGCCTCTTTTGACCATCCTTACCGACCACCTCAAGGTACCGAGAGGAACCGCACTTCCTACAGTACTTGTCATCCGCATACTCGTGCCTAAACAAAAGGCAATTCTTCGGACAGACATGTATTTTCTCATAATCCATAGAGAGTGCCTTCATGATTTTCTTCATGGCGTACATGCTTTCCGGCAGTTCATGACCATCGGGAAGGCTGTTAGCCCATACTCCCAGAAATGCTTTGATGCAAGCTTGGCTACAGCCGTACTCAGCCTTAACTGCCATCAGTTGCGAGATGGCATCCAGCTGAGAGTGTTTGGCACCCGCATAAAGAGGCTTCTTTGACGAAGCCAAGATCTCCAAGAAGGACTTTGCGGTTGCCTCCGGCTCCTCCGGCTTCCCCGGCTCCTCCGGCTCCTCTGGTTCATTCTCTGAAGGTGTCGCATGTGTCGTCTCTGTAGCAATGACATCATCTAGCATGTCTCTGACCCCGTCGTCCACATAACCACCGATGCGTTGCCGCATCACCTCCTCTCTACCACGGTCCCGCTCGGCAAAGTTTATCGGCATGTCAAAGTTTTTCATATATCCGTGTGTGCGAAGGTGCAAGGTCATTTCGTCCTTGCCTTTACAGTGACGTCTGCCACATCTCGCACACGGGCAATGTGGGATCATTCTCATTGGACCACGGAATGTCTCCCTAAAAAACACATCGGTTTTGGCAACCCACTCTGATGTTACTCGATTCCCACGGATAAAACCATTGTACATCCACTGATTATCTGCCATCCTCTGCTTTACTGGGAGCCACACAACCAAAATAAGATTTCATTTAAATTAATCACATCAAATATTTATTTTCTATCGCGTTGACGACACTGAATCCAACTACATCTCTAATAGGTAAAGATGGGTTCTAATCCCACCCTAGGATGTGTAGATTGAGTACGTTCTCCATGCTCTATCCCGTTCCGAGACAAAATTTCGGCAGCACCTCCCCGATGTTCTCTAGATACATGTCTCGGCAGAAAGCCGAGAGAATGTGCATCCGGAGAACAACGGGGAGGCACCGCCGAAATCCTGTCTTGGAACGGGGTAGAGCATGGAAAACATACCCAATCTACACATCCTCGGGCTGTCCGTGGAAAACGCTGGACAATCCGAAACAGTTGCGGTGATAAATATGCAATTGAATGCATATTTATCCATGCAACCATTTCGGACGGGAGACGCCTAGGTTACGCGACTTGACGTGAAAAGAAAATCTAGTGACATGATTAAAAAAGCATAGAAGGTGAAGGTGGATTCGTAGCTCACCCTCGGGTGTAGAGGAAGTAGTCGAACAGCAGAGGGACGATCGAGGACCAACAGCTCCGACGTCGACGATCACTCCACGGAGATGCAACACCACAAAGCCTGTAAATTTTACCGATAAAAAGACTTAGGTCATCACATCACATACAAAATTGTGCCACCTAATTTTTTTTTCACATTTTTACTCTCCGCCATTCATTCATAACGGAGGAGATGGGTTTGTAGCTCACCCTCGGATGTAGAGGAAGTAGTCGATCAATGAAGAGACGATTAGGGACCAACGCTTGCGACGATGGTCACTCTGGGGAGATGCGTCATAACAAAGCCTACAAATTCCACCGTGTGAAAAATATATATCATCACATCACATACAACATTCTTTGATGACAAAATGATAAAGACATGAAAATAATTCACAAGTTCACATAATGATAATCACATTGAGTACCCCACAAAAGTTCGATCTATCACATCGAGTATGTATCTAATAAAAAACAATTAAAACTACACAAAACATACTCAAAATTGTCCACCTAATATACTTTTATCTTCATATTTCTCTCCCTTCATTTCATCTATCTATTCATAATCTATCTAACATCCATCGAGCAAGCATCTATCTATTTCTATCTATCATATGCATATATTAAAAACTCCACACAAAAATATACCGGTACGGTGGCTGTGAGGTTGGGGAGGCGAGGACCGGCGCGGTCAGGGAGGCTGGGGCGGTGGTGGAGTAGCAGGGGACCGGTGGGAGGAGGGGCGGGGTCGGGGAGGTAGAGGCTGGGGCGGGGGGCAGAGGTAGAAGCTGGGGCGGGGTCGGGGAGGCCGGTGCGGGGGCGGAGGAAGAGGTGACCCGGTGGGAGGAGGGGCGGGGTCGGGGAGGTAGAGGCTGGGGCGGGGGGCAGAGGTAGAAGCTGGGGCGGGGTCGGGGAGGCCGGTGCGGGGGCGGAGGAAGAGGTGACCCGGTGGGAGGAGGGGCGGGGCCGGCGGCGGGCGGCCGGGCCAGGGCGGGGCGGGGCGGGGGCGGGGTGGCGGCCGGTGGGGCGGGATTGGGGAGGGGTCGATGCAGCGGGCGATGGCGGGTTGGAGGCGAGCCGCAGGCGATAGCGAAGGCGGATGAGAGCTGCGGGTGACGGCGGAGGAGAGCCGCGGGGTGGCGGTCGGAGGGGCAGAGCGGGCGGCGGCGGTGCGCAAGGCGGGATCGAGGGTGGCGGCGGCCAGTAGTCGGGGTCGAGTGGGAGAGAAAGAGAGAATGAGCGGTGCAGGCTGGTCCGCGAGTGGATAAGGTGGGATCTATGCCGACGGTTATGCCGTCGGCATAGATTGCCACCATTTTCATTTTTTTTGAAGGGATAACCATTTTCATTATTCCCAGTATTTATTTTTCTTTTCTACTGCAAATACATACATAATATACATGTGTATGAGTGTTAAAAAAAACTACATTCCTTCGTGTCTCCCCGACGTTGCCGTTTCCGTCCCATCTAACCCGGGCACTGTTGACCGGACGGATCTACCCCTTTGACTTTCACCAGACGGTGTTTGTCCCGAGGGACATTTTCACCTGGTTGTGATAGGTCAGCCCATAGGTTCACTTCCGATCAAGGTTCGGGCCTAGCCCATCGCAAGATTCCCTCCGTGTCTCACCGGCGTGGCCGTTTCCACTGTTGGGGAACGTTGCATGGGAAACAAAATTTTTCCTACGCACACACAAGATCTATCCATGGTGATGAGCATCTACGAGAGGGAGAGTAAATCTACATACCCTTGTAGATCGCTAAGCGGAAGCGTTTAAGAAACGCGGTTGATGTAGTCGAACGTCTCCGCGATCCAAATCGCAAGTCGTCCCTCGATCCGATCACGAACTAGCGCCGAACGGACGGCACCTCCGCGTTCAACACACGTACGGCTTGATGACGCCTTCACCTCCTCGATCCAGCGAGCGATGGTGAAGTAGTGGTTGAGTTCCAGCAGCACGACGGCGTGGTGATGGTGGTGAGGAACAATCTCTGCAGGGCTTCGCCAAGCGCTACGGAGATTATGACGGAGGAACTAGAGGGTTAGGGTTGCCGCACACGGCTTGGGGAAATCTTGATGTGTCCCGTGTGCTAGCCCTGCCCCTCTATTTATATGTTGAGCCTTGGGGTCTAAACTTGGAGTAAAAGCCTCCTCCAGGTCGGTTTTGCCCGCACAAGGTCGGTTTGGCCCGCAGGGAAAGAGTCCAACTCGGATCCCTGCAGTACCGCGCACAAGCGGTAGTACCGCTTAACACAAGCGGTAGTACCGCTTGGGCGGTAGTACCGCTTCACACAAGCGGTAGTACCGCTTGGGCGGTAGTACCGCTTCACAAAACGGTAGTACCGCTTACGCGGCAGCAAAACTACTTTTTTCACTTTCCAATACCTCGTGGGCTTTATCCCTTTGGCCCATATAAAGTGTTGCTGCACCCGAACACTTCGGTAAACATCCGGAACCCATTCCGGTGAACTCCGTAACTCTTCCGGAGATCAAAACACTATTATCACATATATCAATCTTTACCTCCAGACTATTCTGGAGATCCTCGTCATGTCCGGGATCTTATCCGAGACTCCGAACAACTTTCGGTCACCAACAAAATAACTCAACTATACTAATCGTCACCAAACGTTTAAGTGTGTAGACCCTGCGGTTTCCAATCAGCAATATGTCATCCACATATAATATTAGAAACGCTATAGAGCTCCCACTCACTTTCTTGTAAATACAGGCTTCTCCGTAAACTTGTATAAACTCGAACGCTTTGATCACTTCATCAAAGCGAAGATTCCAACTCCGAGATGCTTGCACCAGTCCATAAATGGATCGCTGGAGTTTGCAAATTTTGTCAGCATTCTCTGGATCGACAAAACCTTCTGGTTGCATCATATACAACTCTTCCTTAAGGTAACCGTTAAGGAACGCTGTTTTGACATCCATCTGCCAAATTTCATAATCGAAAAAGGCAGCTATTGCTAACATGATTCTGACGGACTTAAGCATCGCTACGGGTGAGAAGGTCTCATCGTAGTCAACTCCTTGAACTTGTGAAAAACCCTTTGCCACAAGTCGAGCTTTATAGACGGTGACATTACCGTCCGCGTCCGTCTTCCTCTTAAAGATCCATTTGTTCTGAATGGCCTTACGCCCTTCAGGTAATACTTCCAAAGTCCAGACTTTGTTTTCATACATGGATCCCATCTCGGATTTCATGGCCTCTAACCACTTCTCGGAATCCGGGCCCATCATCGCTTCTCCATAGCTCGTAGGTTCATCGTTGTCTAACAACATGACCTCTAAGACAGGGTTGCCGTACCACTCGGGAGCAGTACGCGTCCTTGTCGACCTACGAGGTTGGATAGCAACTTGATCCAAAGCTTCATGATCATCATCATTAACTTCCTCATCAGCTAATGTAGGCTCCACAGAAACAACTTTCTGCACTGCGCTACTCTCAGGTTGAAGTAAAGGTTCAACAACCTCATCAAGTTCTATCTTCCTCCCACTCAATTCTTTCGAGAGAAACTCTTTCTCAAGAAATGTTCCGTTTTTAGCGACAAACACTTTGCCTTCGGATCTGAGATAGAAGGTATACCCAACTGTCTCTTTTGGGTATCCTATGAAGACGCATTTCTCCGCTTTGGGTTCCAGCTTTTCAGGCTGAAGCTTTTTGACATAAGCATCACATCCCCAAATTTTAAGAAACGACAGCTTTGGCTTCTTGCCAAACCAAAGTTCATATGGCGTCGTCTCAACGGATTTCGATGGTGCCCTATTTAAAGTGAATGCAGCTGTCTCTAATGCATAACCCCAAAACGATAGTGGCAAATCGGCAAGAGACATCATAGATCGCACCATATCCAATAAAGTTCGATTACGACGTTCGGACACACCATTACGCTGTGGTGTTCCAGGCGGTGTCAGTTGTGAAACAATTCCACATTGTCTTAAGTGACTGCCAAACTCATAACTCAGATATTCTCCTCCTCGATCAGATCGTAGGAATTTAATCTTCTTGTTACGATGATTCTCAACTTCACTCTGAAATTGTTTGAACTTTTCAAATGTTTCAGACTTGTGTTTCATTAAGTAAATATACCCATATCTACTTAAGTCATCAGTGAAGGTGAGAAAGTAACGATAACCACCGCGCGCTTCAATACTCATCGGACCGCACACATCAGTATGTATGATTTCCAATAAGTCAGTTGCCTGTTCCATTGTTCCAGAGAACGGCGTTTTAGTCATCTTGCCCATGAGGCATGGCTCACATGTGTCAAGTGATTCAAAATCAAGTGACTCCAAAAGTCCATCAGCATGGAGCTTCCTCATGCGTTTTATGCCAATATGACCTAAACGGCAGTGCCACAAGAAAGTGGTATTATCATTATCAATTCTACATCTTTTGGCATCAATGTTATGAACATGTGTATCATTACTATCGAGATTCAATAAGAATAAACCCCTCACATTGGGTGCATGACCATAAAAGATATTACTCATATAAATAGAACAACCATTATTCTCTGATTTAAATGAGTAACCGTCTCGCAATAAACAAGATCCAGATATAATGTTCATGCTTAACGCAGGCACTAAATAACAATTATTCAGGTTCATCACTAATCCCGATGGTAATCGAAGAGCGAGCGTGCCAACGGCGATCACATCAACCTTGGAACCATTTCCCACGCGCATCGTCACTTCGTCCTTTGCCAGCCTCCGTCTATTCCGCAGTTCCTGTTTTGAGTTGCAAATGTGAGCAACCGCACCGGTATCAAATACTCAGGCACTACAACGAGAGTTGGCAAGGTACACATCAATAACATGTATATCATATATACCTTGTTTGTTGTTGGCCGCCTTCTTGTCAGCCAAATACTTGGGGCAGTTCCGCTTCCAGTGTCCAGTTCCCTTGCAATGAAAACACACAGTTTCTGGTTTGGGTCCAGCCTTGGGTTTCTTCACGAGAGGAGCAACTGTTTTGCCACTCTTCTTGGAGTTACCCTTCTTACCCTTGCCATTTTTCTTGAAACTAGTGGTTTTATTGACCATCAACACTTGATGCTCCTTCTGAATTTCAGACTCAGCGGCTTTCAGCATCGCAAACAGCTCGGCGACTGACTTGTTCATCCCGTGCATGTTATAGTTCAACACGAAGCTCTTGTAGCTAGGTGGCAATGATTGAAGAACTCTGTCAGTGATAGCCTCTGGCGGAAGGGGCATCCCTAACTCAGCCAGACGGGTGGAGTACCCATACATTCTGAGTATGTGATCACTGATAGTGCCGTTCTCCTCCATCTTGCAAGTATAGAACTTATCGGAGATCTCATATCTCTCGATCCGGGCATTCTTCTGAAAGATAAACTTCAACTCCTGGAACATCTCATATGCTCCATGACGTTCAAAACGTCTTTGAAGTCCCGGTTCTAAGCCATACAACATTGCACATTGAACTATTGAGTAATCATCAGAACGAGCCTGCCAGGCGTTCACAACGTCTAGAGACTCAACTGGAGCGGGTGGATCACCAAGCGGTGCATCAAGGACATAAGCCTTCTGGGAAGCCGTAAGGATAATCCTTAGATTACGGGCCCAGTCCACAAAGTTACTTCCATCATCTTTCAACTTAGCTTTCTCTAGGAACGCATTAAAATTCAGGGGTGCTACTGCGCGAGCCATGATCTACAACATAAATATAGCAAAGACAACTTAGACTATTGTTCAAGATAATGAGTTTAATTAATCATATTACTTAAAAACTCCCACTCAAATTGACATCCCTCCGGTCATTCGAGTGTAACATGATCCAAATCCACCAACTCAAGTCCGATCATCACGTGAGTCGAGGTGGTTTCAATGGTGAACATCTTCATGTTGATCATATCTACTATATGACTCATGTTCGACCTTTCGGTCTCTTGTGTTCCGAGGCCATGTCTGTACATGCTAGGCTCGTCAAGTTTAACCCGAGTGTTCCGCGTGTGCAACATGGCTTGCACCCGTTGTATGTGAACGTGGAGTCTATCACACCCGATCATCACGGCGTGTCTCGAAACGACGAACTTTCGCAACGGTGCACACTCGGGGAGAACACAATTTATCTTGAAATTTAAGTGAGGGATCACCTTATAATGCTACCGTCGTCCTAAGCAAAATAAGATGCATAAAAGGATTAACATCACATGCAAATCATAAGTGACATGATATGGCCATGAACTTGTGCTTTTGATCTCCATCTCCAAAGCACCGGCATGATCTCCATCGTCACCGGCATGACACCATGATCTCCATCATCTTGATCTCCATCAACGTGTCGCCATAAGGTTGTCGCGCCGACTGTTGCTTCCACGACTATTGCTAACGTTTAGCGATAAAGTAAAGCATTACATAGCGCTTAATGATTGACACGCAGGTCATACAATAATTAAAGACAACTCTATGGCTCCTGCCAGTTGCCGTACTCATCGACATGCAAGTCGTGATATTCTATACAACACATGATCATCTCATACATCACATATATCTCATCATGTAATTGGCCATATCACATCACAACATACCCTGCAAAAACAAGTTAGACGTCCTCTAATTGTTGTTGCAAATTTTACGTGGCTGCTACGGGTTTGCAAGAACCGTTCTTACCTACGCAAAACCACAACGTGGTGTAGTGATTGCTTTTTGATCTTCTAAAAGAACCCTCTTCATTGAAATCGATTCAACTAAAGTGAGAGAGACAGACACCCGCTAGCCATCTTTATGCAACGAAGTTACATGTCAGTTGAAGGAACCTGTCTCGCGTAAGTGTACGCGTAATGTCGGTCCGGGCCGCTTCATCTCACAGTACCGCCGAATCAAATATCAACTAGTAACGGCAAGCAATATGTATACACCCACGCCCACAACTCGTTTGTGTTCTACTCGAGATCTCATCTACGCATAGACCTGGCTCATGATGCCACTTTTGGGGAACGTTGCATGGGAAACAAAATTTTTCCTACGCACACACAAGATCTATCCATGGTGATGAGCATCTACGAGAGGGAGAGTAAATCTACATACCCTTGTAGATCGCTAAGCGGAAGCGTTTAAGAAACGCGGTTGATGTAGTCGAACGTCTCCGCGATCCAAATCGCAAGTCGTCCCTCGATCCGATCACGAACTAGCGCCGAACGGACGGCACCTCCGCGTTCAACACACGTACGGCTTGATGACGCCTTCACCTCCTCGATCCAGCGAGCGATGGTGAAGTAGTGGTTGAGTTCCAGCAGCACGACGGCGTGGTGATGGTGGTGAGGAACAATCTCTGCAGGGCTTCGCCAAGCGCTACGGAGATTATGACGGAGGAACTAGAGGGTTAGGGTTGCCGCACACGGCTTGGGGAAATCTTGATGTGTCCCGTGTGCTAGCCCTGCCCCTCTATTTATATGTTGAGCCTTGGGGTCTAAACTTGGAGTAAAAGCCTCCTCCAGGTCGGTTTTGCCCGCACAAGGTCGGTTTGGCCCGCAGGGAAAGAGTCCAACTCGGATCCCTGCAGTACCGCGCACAAGCGGTAGTACCGCTTAACACAAGCGGTAGTACCGCTTGGGCGGTAGTACCGCTTCACACAAGCGGTAGTACCGCTTGGGCGGTAGTACCGCTTGGGCGGTAGTACCGCTTCACAAAACGGTAGTACCGCTTACGCGGCAGCAAAACTACTTTTTTCACTTTCCAATACCTCGTGGGCTTTATCCCTTTGGCCCATATAAAGTGTTGCTGCACCCGAACACTTCGGTAAACATCCGGAACCCATTCCGGTGAACTCCGTAACTCTTCCGGAGATCAAAACACTATTATCACATATATCAATCTTTACCTCCAGACTATTCCGGAGATCCTCGTCATGTCCGGGATCTTATCCGAGACTCCGAACAACTTTCGGTCACCAACAAAATAACTCAACTATACTAATCGTCACCAAACGTTTAAGTGTGTAGACCCTGCGGTTTCCAATCAGCAATATGTCATCCACATATAATATTAGAAACGCTATAGAGCTCCCACTCACTTTCTTGTAAATACAGGCTTCTCCGTAAACTTGTATAAACTCGAACGCTTTGATCACTTCATCAAAGCGAAGATTCCAACTCCGAGATGCTTGCACCAGTCCATAAATGGATCGCTGGAGTTTGCAAATTTTGTCAGCATTCTCTGGATCGACAAAACCTTCTGGTTGCATCATATACAACTCTTCCTTAAGGTAACCGTTAAGGAACGCTGTTTTGACATCCATCTGCCAAATTTCATAATCGAAAAAGGCAGCTATTGCTAACATGATTCTGACGGACTTAAGCATCGCTACGGGTGAGAAGGTCTCATCGTAGTCAACTCCTTGAACTTGTGAAAAACCCTTTGCCACAAGTCGAGCTTTATAGACGGTGACATTACCGTCCGCGTCCGTCTTCCTCTTAAAGATCCATTTGTTCTGAATGGCCTTACGCCCTTCAGGTAATACTTCCAAAGTCCAGACTTTGTTTTCATACATGGATCCCATCTCGGATTTCATGGCCTCTAACCACTTCTCGGAATCCGGGCCCATCATCGCTTCTCCATAGCTCGTAGGTTCATCGTTGTCTAACAACATGACCTCTAAGACAGGGTTGCCGTACCACTCGGGAGCAGTACGCGTCCTTGTCGACCTACGAGGTTGGATAGCAACTTGATCCAAAGCTTCATGATCATCATCATTAACTTCCTCATCAGCTAATGTAGGCTCCACAGAAACAACTTTCTGCACTGCGCTACTCTCAGGTTGAAGTAAAGGTTCAACAACCTCATCAAGTTCTATCTTCCTCCCACTCAATTCTTTCGAGAGAAACTCTTTCTCAAGAAATGTTCCGTTTTTAGCGACAAACACTTTGCCTTCGGATCTGAGATAGAAGGTATACCCAACTGTCTCTTTTGGGTATCCTATGAAGACGCATTTCTCCGCTTTGGGTTCCAGCTTTTCAGGCTGAAGCTTTTTGACATAAGCATCACATCCCCAAATTTTAAGAAACGACAGCTTTGGCTTCTTGCCAAACCAAAGTTCATATGGCGTCGTCTCAACGGATTTCGATGGTGCCCTATTTAAAGTGAATGCAGCTGTCTCTAATGCATAACCCCAAAACGATAGTGGCAAATCGGCAAGAGACATCATAGATCGCACCATATCCAATAAAGTTCGATTACGACGTTCGGACACACCATTACGCTGTGGTGTTCCAGGCGGTGTCAGTTGTGAAACAATTCCACATTGTCTTAAGTGACTGCCAAACTCATAACTCAGATATTCTCCTCCTCGATCAGATCGTAGGAATTTAATCTTCTTGTTACGATGATTCTCAACTTCACTCTGAAATTGTTTGAACTTTTCAAATGTTTCAGACTTGTGTTTCATTAAGTAAATATACCCATATCTACTTAAGTCATCAGTGAAGGTGAGAAAGTAACGATAACCACCGCGCGCTTCAATACTCATCGGACCGCACACATCAGTATGTATGATTTCCAATAAGTCAGTTGCCTGTTCCATTGTTCCAGAGAACGGCGTTTTAGTCATCTTGCCCATGAGGCATGGCTCACATGTGTCAAGTGATTCAAAATCAAGTGACTCCAAAAGTCCATCAGCATGGAGCTTCCTCATGCGTTTTATGCCAATATGACCTAAACGGCAGTGCCACAAGAAAGTGGTATTATCATTATCAATTCTACATCTTTTGGCATCAATGTTATGAACATGTGTATCATTACTATCGAGATTCAATAAGAATAAACCCCTCACATTGGGTGCATGACCATAAAAGATATTACTCATATAAATAGAACAACCATTATTCTCTGATTTAAATGAGTAACCGTCTCGCAATAAACAAGATCCAGATATAATGTTCATGCTTAACGCAGGCACTAAATAACAATTATTCAGGTTCATCACTAATCCCGATGGTAATCGAAGAGCGAGCGTGCCAACGGCGATCACATCAACCTTGGAACCATTTCCCACGCGCATCGTCACTTCGTCCTTTGCCAGCCTCCGTCTATTCCGCAGTTCCTGTTTTGAGTTGCAAATGTGAGCAACCGCACCGGTATCAAATACTCAGGCACTACAACGAGAGTTGGCAAGGTACACATCAATAACATGTATATCATATATACCTTGTTTGTTGTTGGCCGCCTTCTTGTCAGCCAAATACTTGGGGCAGTTCCGCTTCCAGTGTCCAGTTCCCTTGCAATGAAAACACACAGTTTCTGGTTTGGGTCCAGCCTTGGGTTTCTTCACGAGAGGAGCAACTGTTTTGCCACTCTTCTTGGAGTTACCCTTCTTACCCTTGCCATTTTTCTTGAAACTAGTGGTTTTATTGACCATCAACACTTGATGCTCCTTCTGAATTTCAGACTCAGCGGCTTTCAGCATCGCAAACAGCTCGGCGACTGACTTGTTCATCCCGTGCATGTTATAGTTCAACACGAAGCTCTTGTAGCTAGGTGGCAATGATTGAAGAACTCTGTCAGTGATAGCCTCTGGCGGAAGGGGCATCCCTAACTCAGCCAGACGGGTGGAGTACCCAAACATTCTGAGTATGTGATCACTGATAGTGCCGTTCTCCTCCATCTTGCAAGTATAGAACTTATCGGAGATCTCATATCTCTCGATCCGGGCATTCTTCTGAAAGATAAACTTCAACTCCTGGAACATCTCATATGCTCCATGACGTTCAAAACGTCTTTGAAGTCCCGGTTCTAAGCCATACAACATTGCACATTGAACTATTGAGTAATCATCAGAACGAGCCTGCCAGGCGTTCACAACGTCTAGAGACTCAACTGGAGCGGGTGGATCACCAAGCGGTGCATCAAGGACATAAGCCTTCTGGGAAGCCGTAAGGATAATCCTTAGATTACGGGCCCAGTCCACAAAGTTACTTCCATCATCTTTCAACTTAGCTTTCTCTAGGAACGCATTAAAATTCAGGGGTGCTACTGCGCGAGCCATGATCTACAACATAAATATAGCAAAGACAACTTAGACTATTGTTCAAGATAATGAGTTTAATTAATCATATTACTTAAAAACTCCCACTCAAATTGACATCCCTCCGGTCATTCGAGTGTAACATGATCCAAATCCACCAACTCAAGTCCGATCATCACGTGAGTCGAGGTGGTTTCAATGGTGAACATCTTCATGTTGATCATATCTACTATATGACTCATGTTCGACCTTTCGGTCTCTTGTGTTCCGAGGCCATGTCTGTACATGCTAGGCTCGTCAAGTTTAACCCGAGTGTTCCGCGTGTGCAACATGGCTTGCACCCGTTGTATGTGAACGTGGAGTCTATCACACCCGATCATCACGGCGTGTCTCGAAACGACGAACTTTCGCAACGGTGCACACTCGGGGAGAACACAATTTATCTTGAAATTTAAGTGAGGGATCACCTTATAATGCTACCGTCGTCCTAAGCAAAATAAGATGCATAAAAGGATTAACATCACATGCAAATCATAAGTGACATGATATGGCCATGAACTTGTGCTTTTGATCTCCATCTCCAAAGCACCGGCATGATCTCCATCGTCACCGGCATGACACCATGATCTCCATCATCTTGATCTCCATCAACGTGTCGCCATAAGGTTGTCGCGCCGACTGTTGCTTCCACGACTATTGCTAACGTTTAGCGATAAAGTAAAGCATTACATAGCGCTTAATGATTGACACGCAGGTCATACAATAATTAAAGACAACTCTATGGCTCCTGCCAGTTGCCGTACTCATCGACATGCAAGTCGTGATATTCTATACAACACATGATCATCTCATACATCACATATATCTCATCATGTAATTGGCCATATCACATCACAACATACCCTGCAAAAACAAGTTAGACGTCCTCTAATTGTTGTTGCAAATTTTACGTGGCTGCTACGGGTTTGCAAGAACCGTTCTTACCTACGCAAAACCACAACGTGGTGTAGTGATTGCTTTTTGATCTTCTAAAAGAACCCTCTTCATTGAAATCGATTCAACTAAAGTGAGAGAGACAGACACCCGCTAGCCATCTTTATGCAACGAAGTTACATGTCAGTTGAAGGAACCTGTCTCGCGTAAGTGTACGCGTAATGTCGGTCCGGGCCGCTTCATCTCACAGTACCGCCGAATCAAATATCAACTAGTAACGGCAAGCAATATGTATACACCCACGCCCACAACTCGTTTGTGTTCTACTCGAGATCTCATCTACGCATAGACCTGGCTCATGATGCCACTTTTGGGGAACGTTGCATGGGAAACAAAATTTTTCCTACGCACACACAAGATCTATCCATGGTGATGAGCATCTACGAGAGGGAGAGTAAATCTACATACCCTTGTAGATCGCTAAGCGGAAGCGTTTAAGAAACGCGGTTGATGTAGTCGAACGTCTCCGCGATCCAAATCGCAAGTCGTCCCTCGATCCGATCACGAACTAGCGCCGAACGGACGGCACCTCCGCGTTCAACACACGTACGGCTTGATGACGCCTTCACCTCCTCGATCCAGCGAGCGATGGTGAAGTAGTGGTTGAGTTCCAGCAGCACGACGGCGTGGTGATGGTGGTGAGGAACAATCTCTGCAGGGCTTCGCCAAGCGCTACGGAGATTATGACGGAGGAACTAGAGGGTTAGGGTTGCCGCACACGGCTTGGGGAAATCTTGATGTGTCCCGTGTGCTAGCCCTGCCCCTCTATTTATATGTTGAGCCTTGGGGTCTAAACTTGGAGTAAAAGCCTCCTCCAGGTCGGTTTTGCCCGCACAAGGTCGGTTTGGCCCGCAGGGAAAGAGTCCAACTCGGATCCCTGCAGTACCGCGCACAAGCGGTAGTACCGCTTCACACAAGCGGTAGTACCGCTTGGGCGGTAGTACCGCTTCACACAAGCGGTAGTACCGCTTGGGCGGTAGTACCGCTTCACAAAACGGTAGTACCGCTTACGCGGCAGCAAAACTACTTTTTGCACTTTCCAATACCTCGTGGGCTTTATCCCTTTGGCCCATATAAAGTGTTGCTGCACCCGAACACTTCGGTAAACATCCGGAACCCATTCCGGTGAACTCCGTAACTCTTCCGGAGATCAAAACACTATTATCACATATATCAATCTTTACCTCCAGACTATTCCGGAGATCCTCGTCATGTCCGGGATCTTATCCGAGACTCCGAACAACTTTCGGTCACCAACAAAATAACTCAACTATACTAATCGTCACCAAACGTTTAAGTGTGTAGACCCTGCGGGTTCGAGAACTATGTAGACATGACCGAGACACCTCTACGGCCAATAACCAATAGCGGGACCTGGATGCCCATATTGGCTCCTACATTTTCTACGAAGATCTTTTATCGGTCGAACCTCTATGTCAAGGATTCAGTTAATCCCGTATGCTGTTCCCTTTGTTCTTCGGTATGTTACTTGCCCGAGATTCGATCGTCGGTGTCTCTTATACCTAGTTCAATCTCGTTACCGGCAAGTCTCTTTACTCGTTCCGTAATACAAGATCTCGTGGCTAACACTTTAGTCACATTGCTTGCAAGGCTCATTGTGATGTTGTATTACCGAGTGGGCCCTGAGATACCTCTCCGTCACACGGAGTAACAAATCCCAGTCTTGATCCATGCCAACCCAACAGACACCCTCGGAGATACCTGTAGAGCACCTTTATAGTCACCCAGTTACGTTGCGACGTTTGATACACACAAGGTACTCCTCCGATGTCAGGGAGTTGCATGATCTCATGGTCATAGGAACATATACTTGACATGCAGAAAACAATAGCAATAAACTGACACGATCAAATGCTACGTTCTTACTTTGGGTCTTGTCCATCACATCATTCTCCTAATGATGTGATCCCGTTATCAAATGACATCTCATGTCAATGGCTAGGAAACCTTAACCATCTTTGATCAACGAGCTAGTCAACTAGAGGCTTACTAGGGACACAGTGTTGTCTATGTACCGACACATGTATTTGAGTTTCCAATCAATACAATTATAGCATGGATAATAAACGATTATCATGAACAAGGAAATATAATAATAACCAATTTATTATTGCCTCTAGGGCATATTTCCAACATCCACCCTCCGTGTGACGGCGGCAGCGACATCCCTGAGAAGGGTCACACTCCGGAGACGCATGCGGGGTGCTTGCACCTGCCACACCACACTTCCATACGTGTAAGAGGGCCCAACGCAAGACCTGGTGGCATTGCCAACCCCCCAAGTACCCCGTTCCGTCTAACTAGCCCTGGCCATGGGCAGCCCGGCCTGAAAAAGCCCGACCCGTCCCGGCCCGACCTTGCCAAGGGGCCGGGCTCGGGCCTAGATTTTGAGCCCGGTGGTCGGGCCGTGCCGGGCTCGGGCCCGATGAAACTGGAGTTTACGCCTATGCCGGGCCGGGCCTGCCGGGCCGGGCCGGGCTTTTTCGGGCTCAGGCCGGGCTTGGGCCCAAAAATAGGCCCGACGGCCGGGCCGGGCTGGGCTCGGGCCTGGGTTTTTAGCGCCGGGCTTTTTTTGGCCCGGCCCGAGGTATGGCCAGGTATACGTCTAACCCTCGCACTATTGACCGGACGGATCTACCCCTTTGACTTTCACCGGACGGGGTTTGACCAAGGGACATTTTCACCTCGCTGTGATAGGCCATCCCATAGCAACATATTAGAACAAGGTCCGGGCCCAACCCATCGCAAGATTCCCTCCGTGTCGACCCGACGCCACCGTTTCCCCCCTCCAGGTGCCGGCGGCAGCGGCTTCCGTGAAGAGGGTCACACTCCAGAGATGCATGCAGGGTGGTTGCACCTGCCACCACACTTCCATACGTGTAAGAGGGACCCGCGCAAGACCTGGCGGCATGCATTGCCAACCCCCAAGTACCCCGTTCCGTCTAACCCTCGCACTGTTGACCGGACGGATCTACCCCTTTGACTTTCACCGGACGGGGTTTGACCGAGGGACATTTTCACCTGATTGTGATAGGTCAACCCATAGGTTCACTTCCGATCAAGGTTCGGGCCTAGCGCACTGCAAGATTCCCTCCGTGTCTCACCGGCGTGGCCATTTCCACCCTCCGTGTGACGGCGGCAGCGACATCCCTGAGGAGGGTCACACTCCGGAGACGCATGCGGGGTGCTTGCACCTGCCACACCACACTTCCATACGTGTAAGAGGGCCCAGCGCAAGACCTGGTGGCATTGCCAACCCCCCAAGTACCCCGTTCCGTCTAACCCTCGCACTATTGACCGGACGGAGCTACCCCTTTGACTTTCACCGGACGGGGTTTAACCGAGGGACATTTTCACCTGGCTGTGATAGACCATCCCATAGCAACATATTAGATCAAGGTACGGGCCCAACACATCGCAAGATTCCCTCCGTGTCGACCCGACGCCACCATTTCCCCCCTCCACGTGCCGGCGGCAGCGCCTTCCGTGAAGATGGTCACACTCTGGAGACGCATGCGGGGTGTTTGCACCTGCCACCACACTTCCAGACGTGCAAGAGGGCCCAGCGCAAGACCTGGCGGCATTGCCACCGCCCCCAAGTACCCCGTCCCGTCTAACCCTGGCACCGTTGACCGGACGGATCTACCCCTTTGACTTTCACCGGACGGGGTTTGACCGAGGGACATTTTCACCTGGTTGTGATATGCCATCCCATAGGTACACTTCCGATCAAGGTCCGGGCCCAGCCCACCGCAAGATTCCCTCCGTGTCTCACCGGCGTGGTCGTTTCCACCCTCCAGGTGCCGGCGGCAGCGGCTTCCGTGAAGAGGGTCACACTCCGGAGACGCGTGCCGGGTGCCTGCACCTGCCATCACACTTCCATTCGTGTAAGAGGGCCCAGCGCAAGACCTGGCGGCATTGCCACCCCGCCAAGTACCCCGTCCCTTCTAACCCTGGCACTGTTGACCGGACATATCTACCCCTTTGACTTTCACCGCCCGGGGTTTGACCGAGGGACATTTTCACCTCGCTGTGATAGGCCATCCCATAGCAACATATTAGAACAAGGTCCGGGCCCAACCCACGGCAAGATTCCCTCCGTGTCGACCCGACGCCACCGTTTCCCCCCTCCAGGTGCCGGCGGCAGCGCCGTCCGTGAAGACTGTGTGTAGAGTACTATCTATAACATGATTTTAGCGCCTATACACACAGCTAAATAGACGATGCATTGGAAAAACTGTGTGTAGACTATATATAACATGGACATGGGCTATAGACTTCCTAAGTAAATCAAATTTTAATATAGGGAAAATATTTAAAAAAATATATACCTATGCCGACGGTGCCCCCGGATCGGCAGCTCCCTCGGATCGATGACGTGGCACCTGCCGCGTATCGATGACGTGGACCATCGCAGCTATGCCGACGGTGTCCGTCAGGGCCGTCGGCATATCTTTGACGACATCAAACGGGCGTAACCCATCGAGTGGCCGGGCCCGCAGATATGCCGACGGGGCGGCTATGCCGACGACCACCGTAGGCATAGAGCAATCTATGCCGACGGCCTTTGTACGCCGACGGTGGCCGTCGGCATAGATTGATCTACGCCGACGGTTAGACGCAGGTGGTCGGCATAAGGTGATATATGCCTACGGGGGCCGTCGGCATAGTTTAAGCCGTCGGCAACGAGCCTGATTCTGGTAGTGATAGATTTTCTATAGCCCACCCATTTCAATACCCATGGGCATAAATTGGCACCCATGCCCATACCCAATGGGTATCTAGTGGGTACAATATGTAGCATTTAATTTTTTTTAAAGGTAGATAAATGGCTTTGAAATTCAAGTGATGATGGGTGAGTAGTATAGCGCTGACACAAACTTCTACGATGGTGGCCTCTTGGAGGCATTAAGGGAGTATTAGCGGCGAGTGGTGAAAGCCCGACGCAATGGGAGGTGGTGGTGGGAATGGGGGATCGCTGGATCGAGAGTTGGATGTGAGTCCAATAGCGAAGAGTCGAGATTTCATATTTTTGAGGAGTACCATAGGATGTAAGAGGAGTGGCGAGCATGTGATTACGGGCCTATGAGCTATGGCCGGTTTAAGGAATCGAGACATAGGGTGTGCCAAGGAGTTGGATGTTGACCCCACATGTCATAGGAGTTATTTTCTTTTATTAACTTTTTGTGAGTATCCATTGGGTTACCCATGGGCGTAATTTTGTACCCATACCCTACCCATATATTTTGCGGGTATGGATATCCATTACCCATGAGTACAAAATCTCTCCAAGTCATGCCCATGCCCGTTGTTTTTGGGTAGGGTATCCGCGGGTACCCATATCCATGGACAAAACTGTCATCCCTATTTAACTGCGGATATACCTTGGATATTAAATTTGTATTAAGTCATGTAATCCTCGCCTATTTGGCTAATTAATATATACACACTAACGCGCCCCCTGGGTGGATACGCTTGACATAAATTTGCACATTGTCAAGCATGCGTTTTTGCTATTGCTATAATATTTAATTAATATATCAAATCTAATATAATGGTGTATTATAAATCCAATAATGGCAGCAATGAGGAATATTCAAGGAAATAAAACTAGAATTCCCTTCGTTCCTAAAATAGATATATTGTCGTAGAATGCATGCAATCAAACTTCTATAACATCCACAAGTATGCTCATACGCAAATACTCCTCCGTTTCTAAATATAAGTCTTTTTAGAGATTTCACTACGGACTACATACGGATGTATATAGACATACTTTAGAGTGTAGATTCACTCATTTTGTTCCGTATGTAGTCTTTAGTGGAATCTCTAAAAAGACTTATATTTAGGAACGGAGGGAGTACTAGTCAAAATTATTATGCACTAGAGACCATATCAAAATCCAAACCATAAATATAATACTCCCTCCGTTCCTAAATATAAGTCTTTTTAGAGATTTCACTATTGGACTCATTTTACTCCGTATGTAGTCTCCTATTGAAAACTCTAAAAAGACTTATATTTAGAAACGGAGGAAGTAGTCCTGTAGTAAATCTGGTGCACATGGCTCATGCCATGCATGCCACTATGCTAGTTACTTCTCCAAGGCCTTGTGCTGCTTTTTGGTCTCTGGCACTCAAATCCTTGAGGGCTCAGCGTATCTACAACTGGATACGGGATACCCTATATCCGCACCAAATTCTCGGGCGGGCTGCCCAGACGCGAAATTGTCATTTAATTGGAGGCTTAAAACAGCCCAAACACTCGAGCTGATCAGGAACCCCCATATCCAGCTGTGTGTCGGGGCGTGATATCGAGACGCCCACGTCCGATTCGCCCCACATTGTCCCATTTTACGTCCTTGACCGTTACTCTAGCAAGGAAGACGGCAAGGTCAATGGCTGCCGTTGATGAACTTTTTTCATTGTCATTTCATTCATAGTAGAACATATTAATTGGCATGTGTTCAACTATGTATGCAATTTAACATTGCATTAGATTAAATTAATATGAATTTGAGAATATGATTTGATAAATCCGATTGTGAAAGCGTATTTTTAATTAATGCATATACGGTCATTATTCACGGACACACGTGTCTGCTGACATATAGGTCACGGTTTAACGAAAAAGGGTTTCCCCCGCTTTATATTATAAAGCATACCACCAACAACAACCAACATCCACAAGTTCAAGGTTCACGAGCAACAAGAAAAAATAAAACAAGAGAAGAGTCTGGCTGGGGGCACAACACAACAAACCTCAAAGATAAATAGCTAGCTAATCAGGCTCCGGAGGCGGAGGGGGGAGCGGCGGCGCGAGAGAGATGGCGGTGGAGCGGAGCCCGGCGATGATGGTGGTGATGTCGTCCCGATGGCGCCGCTTGCTAAGCGGCCGCCAGATCTGCAAGAAGCCGCACATTTTATAAATGACGTCAGTAGTCCGAAGCGAGATCACATGCTCTATCATAATTTTATTACGCATGTTCCAAAGCGTCCAAGCTAGCGCACGATTTTATTGACGATTTTATAGGTCACGGTTTTGACAACTCTGGTTGCAGATGCTATAAGCAATCATATAAAATCAGCCCACAACAGCCGCAAGTGAGAAAAAGAGTGGATGGCATGCAGCTGAATGGAGTATTTTATTGATGGACAGATTTTGGCATGGACGCAAGTAGCTGCCTCGGTTTCCAGTTTTTTGGATTTGACACCACCTCCACAATGTTGCCGCATCGGTGCCAAAGCAACATTCTTCATTCGGCACCTCTATTTAGCCTACATAGTGTGGTTGCCCTAAGAGCATCTCCAAGAGGCGCTCAAAAACAGCCCCGCGTTCAAAATTTCACTTTTTTGCGCGCGCGCAGCGGATCCGGGCGCTCCAGCGGCCGCGCAAAAAACGCGCGTGCGACATAAGTGCTTCCGCGCGCGAAGCGAAACGGCATCGCGTGCCGCTTATTTCGTGCGCCCGCTCCCGCGCGTGGAATCACTTGAGTGCTCGTGCCGCTTCTTCCACCTCCTTCTCCGGCCGCGCCGCTCTCGCCCCGCCCCGCGCCGCCGCCGGCGAAATCACCCGATGGACGACCGCGACGACATCCCCCTCACCCATTCCTACACCCGCGACCCCTCCGCCGCCGCCGCCGCCGCGAACCCTAGCGCGGGGAGCTTTGGCTTCGCCTCCGCCGGTGCTCCTCCAAGCACCGGGCTCGCGCGCGGGTTTTTCATGGCGCCACGGACGACCTCGGCGGGTGGCGTCGCGCCGGCGCCTACCATGAAGCCACGTGACCCCCTCTCGAAGCTCTCAAATGCGGCGGTGGCAGAGGCGGGGAAGGCGACCGGGAAGAAGAAGGCGGCGGACGGCTCCTCTAGGCGGCCGAAGAAGAAGCTTGCAGGGCGCGTGACCGAAGCACCGGCGAGCTCGCTTTTTGCACCGGCGGCCGACGCGCACAAGGTGTACGATGAAATGCCAACAATGTATGACTTCGCCAATTTTTTTTAGTTGTTGTTTTTTACATGAATGGATACATATGGATAGCTTATTTGTTTTGTTGTATATACTTTGTAGCTTCAATGATGAGACCTATATGTCAACTATGGGTGTTGGCTCCAACAATTCTCATTGGTCTCAAACCAATGATGAGTTTGAGGGGGACGAGGATGGTGAGGGTATCTTCGATGCACCGAAAGGAAGAGCGGGCAACTACACCACAGACGAACAAATTGCTATGCAATACATGGTTAAAAGTGTCTTGGGAGGCCATCGTTGGAGGGGATCAAAGTAGAGATGCGTATTGGATCCGGATGAAGGAGCACTTTGATTTACACAACAAGAGTGGAATTGACCGCACGGAAAGATCTCTTCGCTCCCGGTGGTCGACAATCAACAAAGATGGGCGGCCGCACTTAAGGCGGTTGACACGCTAAACCCAAGTGGAACTAATGATAGCGATAGGGTAAGTGTCATTTCTTTCATGATTCTTCCATGCTCATGCTTTTTCTTCGGTGTTTCAAGTGCTAACTTATTTTTTTGTGTGTATCTCACTATCGCACAAAACTTATTTCGAGGAGAGGAGAAGAAGACCAAGAAAGGGAAGATCAAGAAAGGGAGACCATTTACCTTGCCCCATTGCTACGAAGAGTTGAAGGATGATGAGAAATGGAAGCCACGTGAAGGTGTCGATGAGGAGACCAACAAACGCAAGCGAACTATTGATTTGGATGATGATGAGGAGGAGGCATCAAGTAATGACGGCAAGAGAAGCCCTACACCAAACTCGGTTGCCTACTCGAAGCCAAAAAGACCAAATGGAGACAAGAAAGAAAGACAAGAAAGAAAGACAAGAAAAAAAAAGAGGAAAGGAGATGATGACCTAAAAAATGTTATGGAAGCTATTGTGAACGCAAGAAAGGAAGCAAACGAGGATATGAAGATGGCAAGGAACCAAGATGCGGCGGCCGAGGAGAGGAGGTTGGCGGCCGAAGAGAGGAGGGTGGCGGCCGAGGAAAGGAAAGTGGCATTGGAGGAGAAGAAATCAGCCATGAAGGAGCGAACTAGATTGTTAGAATGGGAGAAGACCTTGTTCGTCATAGACAAATCTACTCTCGATGAGAAGCAAAAGGAGTACGTCAATCTTGTCCGTGAAGAAGTCTTGGTCCAAAAAAGAGCCATGGCCATGGGAGGCATGGGAGGCATGGGAGCTACCATGGGAGGCATGGGAGCTACCATGGAAGGGATGGGTTGCATGGGAGCTATCATGGGAGCTACCATGGGAGGGATGGGTGACATGGGAGCTACCATGTGAGGCATGGGTGGCATGGGAGGCATGTGTGACTTCGGAGCTACCATGGGTGGCATGGGAGGCATGAGTGGCTTCGAATGTACCATGGGAAGCATGAGAGGCATGAGTTTTGCTACACTCATGAGAGGCATGGGAGCACCTCCGGGTGACATGGGTGGACGCATGTCTTTCGGTGTGCCTCACATACCTTCGGCATCTCCGGGAGACAATGAAAATGAGGACGAAGATGAGACTTCGGATGAGGATGATGAATCGGGGGAGGAGGAGGACGAAGATGAGGATGCGGCATGATTGTTGATGTGCCATTTTTGTGTGTGAACTTGTTATGTTATGAACTTGGTTGGATGAGATGATGTGACATTATTGTTGATGTGCCGTGCAATTAAACTATCCTATGTCTTTTTGTTTTTCATTTTTGATGAAATATCATCATATTGGCTTAAAAAAAATGCATGTTACAAGCGACGGTTGCTTGCGCGTGCTATAGTTTAGCGCATCTACTAAAGCGCCGCGCGCGCGCAAAATTTTACGACGGCCACTGGAGCCAGCGCTCGTTGGCGCGCTAAAAAGTGCTATTTGCTTGCGCTAAAAACGTTTTTTGTGTGCCGCGCAAGGCGCGTCTATTGGATGCTGTAAGAAAGATTTAAGACAGCGTCGGGCACCACTATTCGGAAGCCAAGCTGCAGAGGTCTCCTCCCTGTCTCTCCCGTGCTCGAGGTAGCTCCATAAACGTGGCAAAGACGGGTTAGATAGCGATGCCGATCAACGGTGAGGCCCCAGCAGCGGAGACGACGGCGGCACCGGCGGGACCGTCGTTGCTTGGATGGGGTGCATGCCCGGCGCTGTACGTGTCCTACGGCTTGTCCGCCATCAAAGGCAGGCAGCCGGAGCTGACGGGCGCCCTGGCTGCCGTTCCGTCGTTCTCGGTGCTGTCGCCGCCCATGGGGCTCGACTACTTCGGGGTCTTCGACGGCCACTCTGGCGCGGCCGTCGCCAATTACCTGACGGAGCGGCTCCACGGCGCCATCTCGGACCAGATCCTGCGCGAGCTGCTCGCCGAGGCCCCGCGGTTCCTCCACGGGTCGCAGGGAGACGTGGAGGGATGGTGGAGGACGGCCATGGCGGACGCGTTCCAGAGAGTGGACGCGGAGGTGCTGCATGGATTAGGCGGTGTCGACGCGGCGGTCGCCGGCGCGACGGCTCTCGTGGCGCTGGTCCTGCAGGAGTACGTGGTGCTCGCCAACTGCGGCGTTTCCAGGGCCGTCATCTCCCGCGGCGGCGAAATCTTGCAGCTCACCGCCGAGCACCGGGTAATTGCAGTATCTTTCTGATGATTATACTTTAATTTCACTATCTGGCTAGTTCGTACTACTTCATTTCCGAGCACATTTCTAGGGCGAGATTAGCATTAAGCTACGAGGGTTTTTTCTCGAGATCATGCAAGCTCTATGTCTCGTATCTTTTTGGAGATCATGCAAAAGCTCTCTCTCTCTCTCTCTCTCTCTCTCTCTCTCTCTCTCTCTCTCTCTCTCTCTCTCTCTCTCTCTATATATATATATATATATATATATATATATATATATATATATATATATATATATATATATATATATATATCTCGTATCACATGCTAGATGTGATTTGTGAGTCTTGTACCTTCGGAATCTGGCAAGTAATTAATCTGTACTTCTGTAGTAGACTCACAAGCTATCCATTTAAGGCTATTTTTTGAAGTAAAAAAGGAGAATCTTAATTTAAGTGCGATCTTCGCATTCTTCCAAGAAATTTTAGTGGTCACACAGCGCATTCCTTTAATCGGAAGTTAAAAATAATTATAGTTTCCTCTGCAACTGAAATCCTTAGAAGATGCCCTCAAATGTTTGAATCACAAAGAACACAAAGGAGACACAACTAGCCAGGACACAAGAATTTGTCACAAATGAGATGAATGGTTTGGTACTTGGGAGGTCTTGTTTGCACATTTGGCGAGTACGTAGGTTTGCCTGTGTAGTAGCAAAAGTAAGTAAGATTTAGGTTTGCTTGATTGGCACAGGATCAGGAAATTTGGTGTGATGATGTTAGAGTACCTAATGGGCCTGGGCTGACGGTATAGCCCGTTAGTCTTAGGGTTAATTAGAGATAATGGTCGCTTGCTTAGGGGTCAAGTAAGCCTTGCTTGGGAGTCAAGTAAACCTCTCTATATAAGGAGAGGAGATGTATCAATCTAATCAAGCAAGAATTAAGAAGGAAATCCCTTCCCTCTTGCCCGGCCGTGGGCAAAAGGCCCCCGGCCGGCCTTCTCGCGCCCTCCTTCTAGCAGCCACATAACACTTGGTATCAGCTTTCCCGGGTTCGATCATGTCTAGCCCTCCACCGAGTTCTTCCCACCCGCCGCCGCCGCACACCGACGCCGCCGCCGTTCTCTCCCTGGCGGAGATGACCATGGCCCTCCGCGATCTCGCCACCGCGGTCCAGGGGATCCGCCTCTACTTGGCCGGCCCATACGGGCCGCCGTCGGCCGCGCCACCAGCCGCCGTCACCGGGCCGCTGCTCCTGCCGTGGCAGCCGCCGCATCTGGCGGCCTCCGCCGCGGTCGCCGGGCCGCTGCAGCAGCAGCCCGGGCTGCCGCAGCCGCCGCTCCTGGCGGCCTCCGCCGCACCCATCGGCCCGCTGCAGCCGCCACACCAACAGCAGCCACCCGCCACCACCGGGCCGCCCTTGCTGCCGTGGCAGCCGCCGCTTTTGGCGGCCTCCGCCACGGTCACCGGGCCGCTACAGCAGCAGCCCTGGCTGCCGTGGCAGCCGCCGCTCCTGGCGACCTCCGCCGCGCCCTTCGGCCCACTGCAGCCGCCCCCCGCGGGCCCCGCCGCGGCCATGGCCCCACTGCAGCAGCCGGCGCCGCCGCCACTCAGCCCCGGGCCAGCTACGACCGTGCCAGCGGGAGTTCCGATCCAACAAGTCCGGTTACCGCCCTCGCCGTCACCGCTTCCGTCTTGGATCGCTACCCGCCACGTGTCGGCGGCGGTGAGGCTGCAGGCTGTTGCGCGCGGCCTCCTAGCGCGTCGGCGTGTGTGGGAGATGCGTGGTCTACAGCTGCCGCTCCTCCAAGTTGCCCTTCGCTGCGCAAAGGACCTCGATCTCGTCCGCTGCGTCGGGGATCTTGGGCATGCGGTTTCCCCCACGGGCGGCGGGCATGCTGTTTTCCCCGCGGGCAGCGACCTCAAAGTCTGCGACATCGGCGGTTGGGGGGGCACACCCCTCCTCGACAGGAGCGCACCGCTTAACACCACTGCATTCCGCCGCCGGCCGCCGCGAGGGCGCCTCCGCTGGTCGCTCTTGCGACCACTTCCAGGTGGCCATACACATGCACTCCTTTTGTCCAGATGGTGTCCATGGGATCCAGGTGGCTGTACACGTGCACGTCCGACGTGCGGATGGTGTCCACTTTTTGTTAAGGGGTCCAAAATAAAGCGTCCCAGTCCATTTCAGGTTGAGAGTAATAAAACGAGCCGAGATGTAAAATGCTTGTTTTTAGGTGTTACGTTTGTGTTGCGTCGAGTCATGGTTATAAGTTGGTTAGGCTGCAGCTCGAGGACAAGCTGCATGTCCAGGTGGGGTGTAGTGTTAGAGTACGTAATGGGCTTGGGCTGGCGGTATAGCCCATTAGTCTTAGGGTTAATTAGAGATAAGGGTCGCTTGCTTAGGGGTCAAGTAAGCCTTGCTTGGGAGTCAAGTAAACCTCTCTATATAAGGAGATGAGATGTTTCAATCTAATCAAGCAAGAATTAAGAAGGAAATCCCTTCCCTCTTGCCACCGGCCGTGGGCAAAAGGCCCCCGGCCGGCCCTCTCGCTCCCTCGCAGCCCTCAACCCTAGCAGCAAGACCTCCGCCGCGCCCTTCGGCCCGCTGCAGCAGCCGCTGCAGCTGCAGCCGCCCCCCGTCACCACCCTGTCCGGGTTGCCGTGGCCGTCCCAGCCCCTCGCGGGCCCCGCCGCGGCCATGGCCCCGCTGCAGCAGCCGGCGCCGCCGCCACTCAGCCCCGGGCCAGCTACGACCGCGCCAGCGGGAGTTCCGATCCAACAAGTCCGGTTCCCGCCCTCGCCGTCACCACTTCCGTCTTGGATCGCTACCCGCCACGTGTCGGCGGCGGTGAGGCTGCAGGCTGCTGCGCGCGGCCTCCTAGCGCGTCGGCGTGTGCGGGAGATGCGTGGTCTGCAGCTGCCGCTCCTCCAAGTTGCCCTTCGCTGCGCAAAGGACCTCGATCTCGTCCGCTGCGTCGGGGATCTTGGGCATGCGGTTTCCCCCACGGGCGGCGGGCATGCTGTTTTCCCTGCGGGCAGCGACCTCAAAGTCTGCGACATCGGCGGTTGGGGGGGCACACCCCTCCTCGACAGGAGCGCACCGCGTAACACCACTGCATTCCGCCGCCGGCCGCCGCGAGGGCGCCTCCGCTGGTCGCTCTTGCGACCACTTCCAGGTGGCCATACACATGCACTCCTTTTGTCCAGATGGTGTCCATGGGATCTAGGTGGCTGTACACGTGCACGTCCGACGTGCGGATGGTGTCCACTTTTTGTTAAGGGGTCCAAAATAAAGCGTCCCAGTCCATTTCAGGTTGAGAGTAATAAAACGAGCCGAGATGTAAAAGGCTTGTTTTTAGGTGTTACGTTTGTGTTGCGTCGAGTCATGGTTATAAGTTGGTTAGGCTGCAGCTCGAGGACAAGCTGCATGTCCAGGTGGGGTGTAGTGTTAGAGTACGTAATGGGCCTGGGCTGGCGGTATAGCCCGTTAGTCTTAGGGTTAATTAGAGATAAGGGTCGCTTGCTTAGGGATCAAGTAAGCCTTGCTTGGGAGTCAAGTAAACCTCTCTATATAAGGAGAGGAGATGTATCAATCTAATCAAGCAAGAATTAAGAAGGAAATCCCTTCCCTCTTGCCCGGCCGTGGGCAAAAGGCCCCCGGCCGGCCTTCTCGCGCCCTCCTTCTAGCAGCCACATAACAGATGAAAATATGCGGCATATTTTCCACAGGCGCAAAACAGTATGATGGATGTTTGAACTTAACTTCACTGCCTTGCATGTGAATTTTGTAGAGCAGAAGTGCACGTGCAATGTCACTGTCAGCCAAGCCATTGCCCATCCAAAACTTTTCTTGGTTTGCCTAGCTTTTTATGACCAGCTCCTGTGTGTGCAGAACCCCAACAGACAATAAGGACCAGCAGGTCCAAGCTAGTCCATCAAACATCCATGTATAGTTTGCCCATTCCTCTGGGGTGGGGCGTGTACATAGTGCAGACATCAATTTATGTTTGTAGCTTTATACATGTGAGGTGAAAGCCTGAACCATCAGTAGTATATATGCACACACACAGAGGGCTGCCCCTCCACCCACCAGGCCGCCACCTGATTTCCATTAATAGAAATCAAACATTAATATCAATTAATAGGGCTTACAATTTGTCAGCAACCTACAATACAATGTACATTTTTCCAAACAGTTACACGATGTTAATTTTCTTTCTTGTTTACACAGGTCCCAGTTTCCAGTCTCTATTCGAGCATAGAATTCTAATGATTTTATTTTTTGCGGATTTCGTAATCTGCAAAACATATAACCTCACTGGGTAGTCTAAACTAGATAGAGGAAACACCTCCAAGTCTTGTTGGACAATAGCAATAGAATGCAAGTTTACGTAATTAATCCTCTCACGTGTAAAACTGGATTTTTTTTTTTAGAAAAGGACGTGTAAAACTAGATAGTCGAAAAAAACAATTTAATTACTTGATTTTATTTATATCGAAAAGAAAATGCTCACAGTAGGAACCTACGTACGTACATTCTCTGTGCGTGCACAGCCAAACAGGCCAGACGAGAAGAAGCGTGTGGAAAACGGCGGGGGACGCGTGGATGAATCCACCAACACTGTTGACGAGTTTCTGCCAACCTCCCGCGCGTTTGGTATGTGCTCATTGGCCGGATCGGTCGACCATTTCTGGCTTAATTCGTGCGATCCATGCTAACTAACGATCGATCATACCATGACACCGCACCCTGCAGGGAGCTATCTGTACAAGCAGTACGTGATCGCGGAGCCGGAGGTCACGGCGGTGGGTCGCGACCCGCGGGACGAGTTCCTGATCCTGGCCACCGCCGGGCTCTGGGACAGCGTCTCGCCGGTGGAGGCGTGCCGCCTGGTGGAGCGGAAGCTGCGCAGCAGGTCGCGGAGCGCCATGGCGTGGGGGGCGGCGACGGACAGCAGGGTCTCGGCGACCATGCTCGCCAAGGAGCTGGCCCAGCACGCGGTCCGCGCGGGCAGCACGGGCAACGTCAGCGTCATCGTCGTCCTCTTCAGGGACGATCCCGCCGTTGCCACGGCCACCCCGGCTCCGGTGCTGGCCAGCGGGCGCGTCCAGCGCCCACGGCGTGGGTGTCGCTCGTGTGGCTCTCCATGATGAGTGTCCAAGTTGTAACTTGTAAGCAGCTGGAGAAACTACTCTTCGTCGAAGAACATTTGCCTTAGTTCTCCGTTCCAAATTTCTCAGAACTGGATTCAGTAAGAAATTAGTATGTTTCATGAGCTTCAATTTTATGTTTTGTAAGTCATTTTTACTTAGGGCATTTCTAATCGATCCCTAAAAATAGAGAAGCATCCGGAGAAGTAAACCCTTAGTGAAGTAGTATTTTTTACTTGCTAAATTTTGGCCGGACCAGGGTTATAAATTTCAATGAAATTTCAGTGAAATTTCTGAAATTTCGCATATTTTAGTGGGGCCCGAAATATTTTTAACCACAAATTTCAAGGCAGATTCAAACTGATTTCAACATAAATTGAAATTATGTTAAAATTCATTAAAATTAGGTAAAATTTAAAATCTCAAAATCCGAAATAATTTCCGAAAGAAATTTCTGAAAATTCGCATATTTCAGTGAGGTCCGAAATTATTTTCTTTCCGAAATAAAAAAAAACTTGGGCCGGACGTAACCCATCCTAAATTTTGCGGAGTAAAACTTATAATTGGCTTTAGGCATTGTCACCGAACACTTGACACGCGCACTCCGGTGACGGCAGGACGGAAAAGGTGGCGATGTAGCTCTCGCCGACAATGTAGAAGTCGCGGCACTCGTACTATCGGCGATATCATCGCCACTGTCAGCATCCAACCTCGCCTTTGTCGTGACACTTGTACTGTCGGCGACATCATCGCCATTGTTGGCATCCAACCTTGCCACTGTCTCCTCATCGGCGACGCGGACGCCGTTGAGGCTACGGACGGTAGCCATGTCCAGGCCATGGAGCACGGAGCGGCCATGCAGGTCCAGGTAGAGGAGGTCCACCTGCACGCCACAGAACCTCAAATTGATGACGGGCACATACGCGCCAGGAACCAGCTGTAGCTCCGTCACCGCCTCCGTCTCGGCCAGCACGCCGCCCAACACGTCGAAGAAGTCATGGAGGCGGTCAACGTAGGTGGGCCCGACGACAAGGGCGTCGATGTCGGAGCCGCGACCACGGACGCCGAGGCGGTACGAGCCAAAGGGGAGCAGCAGGGCTGTTGTATGCTCGGCCGCCGTCGGGGTACTCTGCTGAATCGTAAGCCGCTTCACCCAGCGGTCAACGATGCCCTGGAGGTAGCGCAACACATTCTCATGGGCAACCGTCTCCTCAGCGCTCTCGCGCAGGCCAGTTTCTTGCAGGTGCTTCTCGAGCTGCGTCGTGCTATAGTGGTCCGTCAGCGTCCAAGGGTGCAGGCTAGCTTCACACGTCCGGCTTCACTACGCGAGGTCACCGACAAGGTCATCGGTGAGGCCCGAGGTCGCCGTAGTCGACAATGGAACTTCACCTGACTCGCCGGTCGGCCACAAGAAGGTCTTTGCCGGAAGAAAATTTATCCTCGACCTGTTGGGAAACGTTGCATGGGAAACAAAAATTTTCCTACGCACACGCAAGATCTATCCATGATGATGAGCATCTACGAGAGGAAAAGTGGATCTACATACCCTTATAGATTGCTAAGCGGGAAGCGTTAAGAAACACGGTTGATGTAGTCGAACGTCTTCGCGATCCAAATCGTAAGCCGTCCCGTGATCCGATCACGATCCGTCCCGCGATCCAATCACGATTCGTCCCGCGATCCAATCACGGTCCTTCCGATCTAGCGCCGAACGGACGGCGCCTCCGCGTTCAGCACACGTACAGCTCGATAACGATCTCCGCCTTCTTGATCCAGCAAGAGGCAGCGGTGGTGGTGGAACTATTCAAGCAGGGCTTCGCCTAAGCACTGCTCAAAACTAGAGGAACTAATCTATCGGGAGAGAGGGCTACACCGTGGCCTATTGGGTTGAAGTGCTATGGCCCTCTCTCCCTCTAGTATATATAGGAGGGAGGGGAGGGGCCGGCGCCCTAGGGATCCTCCCCTAGGGTCGGCCGAAGTGGGGAGGAGAGGGACTTGGACTCCAATCCTACTCCTAGTAGGACTCCTCCCCCACTTGGAAACCCTTCCCCTTTTGGGCTTTTGCCTTTTCCCCTCACCCTAGCCGCATGGGCCCTTAGGGGCTGGCTTGCCCAGCCCACTAAGGGCTGGTGCGCCACTCCTAAGGCCCATGTGGCCTCCCGGCGTGAGTGGCCCCTCCCGATGGCCCTCCGGGACCCTCCCGGCACTCCCGGTACACTACCGAAGTACCCGAAACTTTTCCGGTGACCAAAACGGGACTTCCTATATATCAATCTTTACCTCCGGACCATTCTGGAGCTTCTCGTAACGTCCGGGATCTCATCCGGGACTCCGAATAACCTTCGGTCACCATCATACATAACTCAATACTACCGAAACGTCACCGAACGTTAAGTGTGCAGACCCTGCGGGTTCGAGAACTATGTAGACATGACCGAGACACCTCTACGGTCAATAACCAATAGCGGGACCTGGATGCCCATATTGGTTCCTACATATTCTACGAAGATCTTTATCGGTTGAACCTCTATGTCAAGGATTCAGTTAATCCCGTACGCTGTTCCCTTTGTTCTTCGGTATGTTACTTGCCCGAGATTCGATCGTCGGTATCTCTATACCTAGTTCAATCTCGTTACCGGCAAGTCTCTTTACTTGTTCCATAATACAAGATCCCGTGGCTAACACTTTAGTCACATTGCTTGCAAGGCTTATTGTGATGTTGTATTACCGAGTGGGCCCTGAGATACCTCTCCGTCATACGGAGTAACAAATCCCAGTCTCGATCCATGCCAGCTCAACAGACACCTTCGGAGATACCTGTAGAGCATCTTTATAGTCACCCAGTTACGTTGTGACGTTTGATACACACAAGGTATTCCTCCGGTGTCAGTGAGTTGCATGATCTCATGGTCATAGGAACAAATACTTGACATGCAGAAAACAATAGCAATAAACTGACACGATCATATGCTACGTTCATAGTTTGGGTCTTGTCCATCACATCATTCTCCTAATGATGTGATCCCGTTATCAAATGACATCTCATGTCTATGGCCATGAAACCTTAACCATCTTCGATCAACGAGCTAGTTTACTAGAGGCATACTAGGGACATAGTGTTGTCTATGTGCCCACACATGTATTTGAGTTTCCAATCAATACAATTATAGCATGGATAATAAATGATTATCATGAACAAGGAAATATAATAATAACCAATTTATTATTGCCTCTAGGGCATATTCCAACAGTCTCCCACTTGCACTAGAGTCAATAATCTATTTCACATCACCATGTGATTTACATTGTTATGAATCTAACACCCAATAAGTTCTGGGGTTCGATCATGTTTTGCATATGAGAGAGGTTCTAGTCAACGGTCTGCAACATTCAGATCCGTGTGTTCTTTGCAAATCTATATGTCATACTGCAGATGCTACCACGCTCCACTTGGAGCTATTCCAAATGGCTACCCCACTATACGTATCCGGATTGCTACTCAGAGTCATCCGGATTGGTGTCAAAGCTTGCATCGACGTAACCCTTTACGCCGAACTCTTTATCACCTCCATAACCGAGAAACATTTCCTTAGTCCTCTAGTTACTAAGGATAATTTTGACCGCTGTCCAGTGATCCACTCCTGGACCACTCTTGTACCCCTTGACAGACTCATGGCAAGGCACACACCAGGTGCAGTACACAGCATGGCATACTATATAGAGCCTATGGATAAGGCATAGGGGACGACCTTCGTCCTCTCTCTTTCTTCTGCCGTGGTCGAGCTTTGAGTCTCACTCAACTTCACACCTTACAAATCAGGTAAGAACTCTTTCTTTGACTGATCCATTTTGAACTCTTTCAAAATCTTGTCAAGGTATGTACTCATTGAAAGTTTTATCAGACATCTTGATCTATCTATATAGATCCTGATGCCCAATATTTAAGTAGCTTCTTTCCAGGTTTTCCTTTGAAAAACTCCTTTCAAACGACCCTATATGCTTTCCAGAAATTCTACATCATTTCCGATCAACAATATGTCATCCACATATACTCATCAGAAATTCTATAGTGCTCTCACTCACTTTCTTGTAAATACAAGTTTCTTATAAACTTCGTATAAACCTAAAAACTTTGATCACCTCATCAAAGCGTATATTCCAACTCCGAGATGCTTGCTCCTGTCCATAGAAGGATCACTGGAGCTTGCATACATTTTAGCATCCTTAGGACTGACAGAACCTTCCGGTTGTATCACATACAACCTTTACTCACGGATACCGTTAAGGAAACAATGTTTTGACATCCATCTGCCAGATTTCATAATCGAAAAATGCAGCAACTGCTAACATAATTCCAACAGACTTTAGCATCGCTACGGGTGAAAAAGTCTCATCGTAGTCAACTCCTTGAACTTGTCGGAAATTTCTTTGCGACAAGTCGAGCTTTATAAATGGTGACATTTACCATCAGCGTCCGTCTTCTTCTTAAAGGTCCATTTGTACTCAACGGCCTGCCGTTCAACGGGCAAGTCTACCAAAGTCCATACTTGGTTTTCATACATGGATCCTTTCTCGGATTTCATGGCTCCTAGCCATTTGTTGGAATCTGGGCCCACCATCGCTTCTTCATAGCTCGTATGTTCACTGTTGTCTAACAACATGACCTTCAAGACATGATTGAAGTACCACTCAGAGGTGGTACGATTTCTTGTCGGCCTATGAGGTTCGGTAGTAACTTGACCCGAAGTGTCATGATCATCATCATTAACTTCCTCTTCATTCGGTGTAGGCGCCACAGAACATCTTTCTACGTCGTGCTACTATCCAACTGAAGTGACGGTTCAATAACCTCATCAAGTTCTACCTTCCTCCCACTCAATTTTTTCGCGAGAAACTCTTTCTCGAGAAAGGACCCGTTTTAGCAACAAACACTTTGCCCTTGGATCTGAGATAGAAGGTATACCCAACTGTTTCCTTAGGGTATCCTATGAAGATGCACCTTTCCGCTTTGGGTTCGAGCTTATTAGACACAAGCGTCGCATTCCCAAACTCTGAGAAATGACAGCTTAGGTTTCCGCCAAACCAAAATTCATACGGTGTCATCTCAACGGACTTAGATGGTGCCCTAATTTAAAGTGAATGTAGTTGTCTCTAATGCATAACCCCAAAACGATAGTGGCAAAATGATAAGAGACATCATAGTACGCACCATATCCAATAGAGCACGACTACAACGTTCGGACACACCATCACACTATGGTGTTCCAGGTGGCGTGAGTTGTGCAACAACTTCCACATTGTCTTAAGTTGTATACCAAACTCGTAACTCAGATATTCACCTCCACGATCATATCGTAGACATTTTATCTTCTTGTCACGATGATCTCAAACTTCACTCTGAATTTGCTTGAACTTTTCAAACGATTCAGACTTGTGTTTCATTAAGTATATATACCCATATCTACTCAAATCATCAGTGAAGGTAAGAAAATAACGATATCCACCGCACGCTACAGCACTCATTGGACCGCATACATCAACATGTATCATTTCCAATAAGTCACTTGCCCGCTCCATCATACCGGAAAACGGGGTCTTAGTCATCTTGCCCATGAGGCATGGTCCGCATGTCTCAACTGATTCGAAATCGAATGAGTCCAAAGATCCATCAGCATGGAGTTTCTTCATGCGCTTTACACCAATATGACATTTAGCGGCAGTGCCACAAGTATGTGGTACTATCATTATTAACTTTGCATCTTTTGGCATCAATATTATGAACGTGTGTATCACTACGATCAAGATTCAATAAACCATTCTCATTGGGTGCATGACCATTGAAGGTATTATTCATGTAAACAGAATAACCATTATTCTCTAACTTAAATGAATAACCGTATTGCAATAAACACGATCTAATCACGTTCATGCTCAACGCAAACACCAAATAACATTTATTTAGGTTCATCACTAACCCCGAAGGTAGAGAGAGTGTGCGATGGTGATCACATCAACCTTGGAAACACTTCCAACACTCATCGTCACCTCACCCTTAGCTAGCCTCCATTTATTCCGTAGCTTTTATTTCGAGTTACTAACATTTAGCAACCGAACCGGTATCTAATACCCAGGTGCTACTAGGAGTACTAGTAAGGTACACATCAATAATACGTATATCAAATATACTTCCGTTGACGTTGCCAACCTTCTTATCTACCAAGTATCTAGGGTTGTTCCGCTTCAGCGACCGTTCTCCTCATAATAGAAGCACTTAGTCTTGGGTTTGGGTTCAACCTTGGGTTTCTTTACTGGAGCAGCAACTGGCTTGCCATCCATGAAGTATCCCTCCTTGCCCTTGCCCTTCTTGAAACTAGAGGTTTTACTAACCATCAACACTTGATGATCCTTCTTGATTTCTACCTTCGCGGTGTCAAACATCGCGAATAGCTCGGGGATCATTATTTCCATCCCTGGCATTTTATAGTTCATCACGAAGCTCTAGTAGCTTTGTGGCAGTGACTTGGAGAACTATATCAACCACTATCTTATCTGGAAGATTAACTCCCACTCGATTCAAGCGATTGTAGCACCCAGACAATCTGAGCACATGCTCACCGATTGAGCTATTCTCCATCATCTTGCAGGCAAAGAATCTTGTTGGAGGTCTCATACCTCTCAACACGGGCACGAGCCTGAGATCCCAATTTCAGCTCTTAGAACATCTCATATGTTCCGTGACGTTCAAAATGTTTTGGAGCCTCAATTCTAAGCCGTAATGCATGACGCACTGAATCATCAAGTAGTCATCAGAACATGCCTGTCAGATGTTCACAACATCTACAGACGACGCTTGAGGGGGTGGCGCACCGAGCGGTGCATTAAGGACATAAGCCTTTTGTGCAGCAATGAGGACAATCCTCAGATCACGGACCCAGTCCGCATTATTGCTACCATCATCTTTCAACTCTATTTCTCTAGGAACATATAAAAATTCAAGGGAGCTACAGCGCGAGCTACTAATCTACAACATAATTTGCAAAGACATTTTGACTATGTTCATGATAATGAGTTTAGTTAATCATATTACTTAAAAAACTCCCACTCAAATTGACATCCCTCCGGTCATTCGAGTGTCACATGATCCAAATTCACCAACTCAAGTCCGATCATCACGTGAGTTGAGATGGTTTCAATGGTGAACATCTTCATGTTGATCATATCTACTATATGACTCATGTTCGACCTTTCGGTCTCTTGTGTTCCGAGGCCATGTCTGTACATGCTAGGCTCGTCAAGTTTAACCTGAGTGTTCCGCACGTGCAACATTGGCTTGCACCCGTTGTATGCGAACGTAGAGTCTATCACACCCGATCATCACGTGGTGTCTCGAAACGACGAACTTTCGCAATGGTGCACACTCGGGGAGAACACAATTTTATCTTGAAATTTTAGTGAGGGATCACCTTATAATGCTACCGTCGTCCTAAGCAAAATAAGATGCATAAAAGGATTAACATCACATGCAAATCATAAGTGACATGATATGGCCATGAACTTGTGCTTTTGATCTCCATCTCCAAAGCACCGGCATGATCTCCATCGTCACCGGCATGACACCATGATCTCCGTTATCTTGATCTCCATCAACGTGTCGCCATGAGGTTGTCACGCCAACTGTTGCTTCCACGACTATTGCTAACTCATAGCGATAAAGTAAAGCAAATGACACAAATTAATTAAAGACAACCCTATGGCTCCTGCCGGTTGCCGTACTCATCGACATGCAACTCGTGATATTCTATACAATACATGATAATCTCATACATCACATATATCTCATCATGTAATTGGCCATATCACATCACAACATACCCTGCAAAAACAAGTTAGACATCCTCTAATTGTTGTTGCATGTTTTACGTGGCTGCTACGGGTATCTAGCAAGAACGATTCTTACCTACGCAAAATCACAACGGTGATACACAAATTGCTATTCAACCTTCTCAAGGACTGCCTTTGTCGAATCGGATCCAACTAAAGTCGGAGAGACAGACACCCGCCAACCATCTTTATGCAACAAAGTCACATGTCAGTTGATGGAATCTGTCTCGCGTAAGCGTACGAGTAAGGTTGGTCCGGGTCACTTCATCCCACAATACCGCTGAATCAAGAAAAGACCAAGGGAGGAAGCAATCTGAGCATCAACGCCCACAAACTCCTTTGTGTTCTACTCGTGATCTCATCTACACATAGACCTAGCTCATGATGCCACTGTTGGGGAACGTTGCATGAGAAACAAAAAATTTCCTACGCACACGCAAGATCTATCCATGATGATGAGCATCTACGAGAGGGAGAGTGGATCTACATACCCTTGTAGATCGCTAAGCGGGAACCGTTAAGAAACGCGGTTGATGTAGTCGAACATCTTCGCGATCCAAATCGCAAGCCGTCCCGCGATCCGATCACGATCCGTCCCGCGATCCAATCACGATCCGTCCCGCGATCCAATCACGGTCCTTCCGACCTAGCGCCGAACGGACGGCGGCTCCGCGTTCAGCACACGTACAGCTCGATGACGATCTCCGTCTTCTTGATCCAGCAAGAGGGAGCGGAGAGGTAGTTGAGTTCTCCGGCAGCGCGACGGCGCGGTGGCGGTGGTGGTGGAACTATTCCAGCAGGGCTTCGCCTAAGCACTGCTCAAAACTAGAGGAACTAATCTATCGGGAGAGAGGGCTGCACCGTGGCCTACTCGGTTGAAGTGCTATGGCCCTCTCTCCCTCTAGTATATATAGGAGGGTGGGGAGGGGCCGGCGCCCTAGGGATCCTCCCCTAGGGTCGGCCGAAGTGGGGAGGAGAGGGAGTTGGACTCCAATCCTACTCCTAGTAGGACTCCTCCCCCACTTGGAAACCCTTCCCCTTTTGGGATTTTGCCTTTTCCTCTCACCCCAACCACATGGGCCCTTAGGGGCTGGCTTGCCCAGCCCACTAAGGGCTGGTCCGCCACTCCTAAGGCCCATGTGGCCTCCCGGCATGAGTGGCCCCTCCCGATGGCCCTCCGAGACCCTCCCGGCACTCCCGGTACACTACCGAAGTACCCGAAACTTTCCCGGTGACCAAAACAGGACTTCCTATATATCAATCTTTACCTCCGGACCATTCCGGAGCTCCTCGTGACATCCGGGATCTCATCCGGGACTCCGAACAACATTCGGTCACCACCATACATAACTCAATACTACCGAAATGTCACCGAACGTTAAGTGTGCAGACCCTGCGGGTTCGAGAACTATGTAGACATGACCGAGACATCTCTACGGTAAATAACCAATAGCGGGACCTGGATGCCCATATTGGTTCCTACATATTCTACGAAGATCTTTATCGGTTGAACCTCTATGTCAAGGATTCAGTTAATCCCGTACGCTGTTCCCTTTGTTCTTCGGTATGTTACTTGCCCGAGATTCGATCGTCGGTATCTGTATACCTAGTTCAATCTCGTTACCGGCAAGTCTATTTACTCGTTCCATAATACAAGATCCCGTGGATAACACTTTAGTCACATTGCTTGCAGGGCTTATTGTGATATTGTATTACCGAGTGGGCCCTGAGATACCTCTCCGTCATACGGAGTAACAAATCCCAGTCTCGATCCATGCCAGCTCAACAGACACCTTCGGAGATACCTGTAGAGCATCTTTATAGTCACCCAGTTACGTTGTGACGTTTGATACACACAAGGTATTCCTCCGGTGTCAGTGAGTTGCATGATCTCATGGTCATAGGAACAAATACTTGACATGCAGAAAACAATAGCAATAAACTGACACGATCATATGCTACGTTCATAGTTTGGGTCTTGTCCATCACATCATTCTCCTAATGATGTGATCCCGTTATCAAATGACATCTCATGTCTATGGCCATGAAACCTTAACCATCTTCGATCAACGAGCTAGTTTACTAGAGGCATACTAGGGACACAGTGTTGTCTATGTACCCACACTTGTATTTGAGTTTCCAATCAATACAATTATAGAATGGATAATAAACGATTATCATGAACAAGGAAATATAATAATAACCAATTTATTATTGCCTCTAGGGCATATTTCCAACATGACCACCTCCGGACGAAGTATATTTAGGGATTGGATAGGGGCCAAATAAATCTTATCCTCCCTAGTAGGTTTTAGGACTTCGGCTAGGTGCGGCGTAAGGAAGGAAAACCGAATTTATCCTTGCTACTTCTTGAGCTTGCGTTGGTTTTTCCCTTGAAGAGGAAAGGGTGATGCAGCAAAGTAGAGATAAGTGTTTCCCTCAGTTTTGAGAACCAAGGTATCAATCCAGTAGGAGGTACAAGCAAGGCCCCAATCTATGCATCTGCACAAACAATCAAACACTTGCACCCAATGCTATAAAGGGGTTGTCAATCCCTTCACGGTCACTTGCAAGGATGAGATCTGATAGAGATAGATATAAAAGATTGCTAAAAGTAAAACTAAATAAAAGTAAATAAAATTGCAGCAAGGTATTTTTGGTATTTTTAGTTTATAGATCTGAAAATATATAATGGAAAATAGACCCGGGGGCCATAGGTTTCACTAGAGGCTTCTCTCTTGAAGGAAAATAATACGGTGGGTGAACAAATTACTGTCGAGCAATTGATAGAAAAGCGCAAAGTTATGACGATATCCAAGGCAATGATTTATGCATATAGGCATCACGTCCGTGTCAAGTAGACCGAAACGATTCTGCATCTACTACTATTACTCCACACATCGACCGACTCCTGCCTGCATCTAGAGTATTAAGTTCATAAAGAACAGAGTAACGCCTTAAGTAAGATGACATGATGTAGAGGGATAAACTCAAGCAATATGATGAAAACACCACCTTTTTATCCTTGATGGCAACAATACAAATACGTGCCTCGCTACCCCTACTTTGTCACTGGGTGAGGACACCGCAAGATTGAACCCAAAACTAAGCACCTCTCCCATTGCAAGAACTACCGATCTAGTTGGCCAAACCAAACAAATAACTCGAAGAGAAATACAAAGATATGAAATCATGCATATAAGAATTCAGAGAAGATTCAAATAATATTCATAGATAATCTGATCATAAATCAACAATTCATCGGATCTCGACAAACACACCGCAAAAGAAGATTACATCGGATAGATCTCCAAGAACAACGAGGAGAACATGGTATTGAGGATCGGAGAGAGAGAGAAAAAGCCATCTAGCTACTAGCTATGGACCCGTAGGTCTGAGGTAGACTACTCACGCTTCATCGGAGGAGCAATGGAGTTGATGTAGAAGCCCTCCGTGATTGAATCCCCCTCCGGCAGATTACCGGAAAAGGCCCCAAGATGGGATCTCACGGGAATAGAAGGTTGCGGCAGCGGAAAAGTATTTTTTGTGGCTCCCTCTGATGGTTTGGGAATATATGGGAATATATAGGCGAAGAGTTAGGGTTAGAAGGTCTGCAGGGGACCCACAAGCCAGGGGGGCGCGCCCCCCCTAGGGCGCGCCCTGGCGGCTAGTCGTCTGCTGCCAGGTCTTCTGACCTCCTCTCCAAGTCTTCTAGATGTCTTCTGGTCCAAGAGAAATCATCGCGAAAGTTTTATTCCGTTTGGACTCCGTTTGATATTCCTTTTCTGTAAAACTCAAAAACAGGGAAAAACAGAAACTGGCACTGGGCTCTAGGTTAATAGGTTAGTCCCAAAAATAATATAAAATAGCATATTAATGCATATAAAACATCCAAAACAGATAATATAATAGCATGGAACAATCAAAAATTATAGATACGTTGGAGACGTATCAAGCATCCCCAAGCTTAATTCCTGCTCGTCCTCGAGTAGGTAAATGATAAAAACAGAATTTTTGATGTGGAATGCTACCTATCATATTTATCCATGTAATTTTCTTTATTGTGGCATGAATATTCAGATCCATAAGATTCAAAACAAAAGTTTAATGTTGACATAAAAACAATAATACTTCAAGCATACTAATAAAGCAATCGTGTCTTCACAAAATAACATGGCCAAAGAAAGCTATCCCTACAAAATCATATAGTCTGGCTATGCTCCATCTTCATCACACAAAGTATTAAATCATGCACAACCCCGGTTTTAGCCAAGCAATTGTTTCATACTTTAGTATTTTCAAACTTTTTCAACTCTTACGCAATACATGAGCGTGAGCCATGGAAATAGCACTATAGGTGAAATAGAATATGGTGGTTGTGGAGAAGACAAAAGAAGGAGATAGTCTCACACCAACTAGGCGTATCAACAGGCTATGGAGATGCCCATCAATAGATATCAATATGAGTGAGTAGGGATTGCCATGCAACGGATGCACTAGAGCTATAAGTGTATGAAAGCTCAAAAAAGAAACTAAGTGGGTGTGCATCCAACTCGCTTGCTCACGAAGACCTAAGGCAATTTGAGGAAGCCCATCATTGGAATATACAAGCCAAGTTCTATAATGAAAAATTCCCACTAGTATATGAAAGTGTCAATATAGGAGACTCTCTATCATGAAGATCATGGTGCTACTTTGAAGCACAAGTGTGGAAAAAGGATAGTAGCATTGCCCCTTCTCTCTTTTCTCTCATTTTTTTATCTCTCTTTTTTTTTCTTTTGGTGGGCTTCTTTGGCCTCTTTTTTTTATTTGGGCTTCTCTGGCCTCTTTTATTTTTCATAAAGTCCGGAGACTCATCCCGACTTGTGGGGGAATCATAGTTTCCATCATCCTTTCCTCACATGGGACAATGCTCTATAATGATGATCATCACACTTTTATTTACTTACAACTCAAAATTTACAACTCGATACTAGAACAAGATATGACTCTATATGAATGCCTCCGGCGGTGTACCAGGATATGCAATGATCTAGCGTAGCAATGACATCATCATGCTAGCTATCTTACGATCATGCTAAGCAATATGACAATGATGGTGCGTGTCATAATAAATGGAACGGTGGAAGTTGCATGGCAATATATCTCGGAATGGCTATGGAAATGCCATAATAGGTAGGTATGGTGGCTGTTTTGAGGAAGGTATATTGTGGCTATTTTGAGGAAGGTGGTTTTAATGCACCGGCGAAAGTTGCGCGGTACTAGAGAGGCTAGCAAAGGTGGAAGGGTGAGAGTGCGTATAATCCATGGACTCAACATTACTCATAAAGAACTCACATACTTATTGCAAAAGTCTATTAGTCATCAAAACAAAGTACTACACGCATGCTCCTAGGGGAAGGGTTGGTAGGAGTTAACCATCGCGCGATCCCGACCTCCACACAAAGGAAGGCAATCAATAAATAAATCATGCTCCGACTTCGTCACATAACGGTTCACCATACGTGCATGCTACGGGAATCACAAACTTTAACACAAGTATTTCTACCAATCCACAATTACTCACTAGCATGTCTCTAATATTACAATCTTTATATCTCAAAACAATCATAAGGAATCAAACTTCTCATAGTATTCAATGCACTTTTATATGAAAGTTTTTATTATATCTCTCTTGGATGCCCATCATATTAGGACTAAATTCATAACCTAAACAAATTACCATGCTGTTTAGAGACTCTCAAAATAATATAAGAGAAGCAAGAGAGTTCAACAATTTCTATAAAATAAAGCCACCGCCGTGCTCTAAAAAGATATAAGTGAAGCACTAGAGCATATTGCCTAGCTCAAAAGATATAAGTGAAGCACATAGAGTATTCTAATAAATTCACGATTCATGCGTGTCCCTCTCAAAATGTGTGTACAGCAAGGATGATTGTGGCAAACTAAAAATCAAAGACTCATATCATACAAGACGCTCCAAGCAAAACACATATCATGTGGTGAATAAAAATATAGCCTCAAGTAAATTTACCGATGGATTGAAGACGAAAGAGGGGATGCCTTCCGGGGCATCCCCAAGCTTAGGCTCTTGGTTGTCCTTGAATATTACCTTGGGGTGCCTTGGGCATCCCCAAGCTTAGGCTCTCGCTACTCCTTATTCCATAGTCCATCAAATCTTTACCCAAAACTTGAAAACTTCACAACACAAAACTTAACAGAAAACTCGTGAGATCCGTTAGTATAAGAAAATAAAATCACCACTTTAGGTACTGTTGTGAACTCATTCTTTATTTATATTGGTGTAATATCTACCCTATCCCAACTTATCCATGGTTCATACCCCCCGATACTACCCATAGATTCATCAAAATAAGCAAACAACACAAAGAAAACAGAATCTGTCTAAAACAGAACAGTCTGTAGCAATCTGTAAACTTAGAATACTTTTGTAACTATAAAAATTCTTAAAAATTAGGACAATCTGGGGAATTTGTATATAAATCTTGTGTAAAAAAATCAGATCTAATTGACGCATCTGTGAATTTATAAAATTCCTGGACTGGGCGTCAAAGTTTCTGTTTTTCAGCAGGATCAAATTAACTATCACCGTAGACCATCCCAAAGGTCTTACTTGGCACAAACACTAATTAAAACACTAAAACACAATTACTACAGAGGTAATAATGTGTAATTTATTCAAGAACAGAAACAAAACAAAAAACATAAAAATAAAATTGGGTTGCCTCCCAACAAGCGCTATTGTTTAACGCCCCTAGCTAGGCATAACACGATAGATCTAAGTATTATCATCTTTGGTATGCAATCCATAAGTAGCTCTCATAATAGATTCATATGGTAATTTAATTTTATTTCTTGGGAAGTGTTCCATGCCCTTCCTTAACGGAAATTGAAATCTAATGTTTCCTTCTTTCATATCAATAATTGCACCAATCGTTCTAAGGAAAGGTCTACCAAGAGTAATAGGACATGTAGGATTGCAATCTATATCAAGAACAATGAAATCTACGGGCACATAATTCCTATTTGCAACAATAAGAACATCATTAATTCTTCCCATAGGTTTCTTTATAGTGGAATCCGCAAGATGCAAATTTATGGAGCAATCATCAAATTCACGGAAACCTAGCACATCACATAAAGTTTTCGGAATAGTGGAAACGCTAGCACCCAAATCACACAAAGCATGGCACTCATAATCTTTAATTTTAATCTTAATAGTAGGTTCCCACTCATCATAAAGCTTTCTAGGTATCGAAACTTCCAACTCAAGTTTTTCTTCAAAGGATTTCATCATAGCATCAACGATATGTTTAGTAAAAGCTTTATTTTGATTATAAGCATGAGGAGAATTCAACATGGATTGCAACAACGAAATACAATCTGTCAAAGAACAATTATCATAATTAAAATCCTTGAAATCCAAAGGAGTGGGTTCATTGCTACTTAAAGTTTTGACCTCTTCAATCCTACTTTTATCAATTTTTGCATCAAGATCTATAAACTCCGAATCATTGGGACGCCTTCTAATTAAAGTTGACTTATCTCCAGTCCCATCTTTATCAATATTTATATTAGAAAACAAAAATTCAATAGGAGTCACATCAATCACTTTAAGATCTTCATCATTATTTTCATGAGAAATCGAAGAACACGCTTTTACTAACAATTCTCGCTTAGCACGCATCCTAGCGGTTCATTCTTTACATTCATCCATAGAAATTCTCATAGATTTTAGAGACTCATTAATATCATGCTTGGGTGGAATAGATCTAATTTTCAAAGAATCAATCTCAAGAGAAATTCTATCAACGTTCCTAGCCAAATCATCAATCTTGAGCAATTTTTCTTCAATCATAGCATTGAAAACCTTTTGCGAACTAATAAATTCTTTAATATTATTCTCAAGATCAGAGAGCATCTTATTATAATTTCCATAAGAATTGTTGTAGGAATTACCATAATTATTAGAGGAATTACTAGGAAACGGCCTAGGGTTGAAATTACCTCTATATGCGTTATTACCAAAATTGTTCCTACCAACAAAATTCACATCCATAGATTCATTATTATTTCCAATCAAAGAAGACAAAGGCATATCATTAGGATCAATAGGAGCACTCTTACTAGCAAACAATTTCATTAATTCATCCATCTTTGCACTCAAAGTATTTATTTCTTCAATTGCATGCACCTTTTTACTAGTAGGAGATCTTTCGGTATGCCATTGAGAGTAATTTGCCATAATATTATCTAGGAGTTTAGTAGCTTCTCCTAATGTGATTTCCATAAAAGTACCACCCGCGGCGGAATCTAAAAGATTTCTAGATGCAAAATTCAATCCCACATAAAAAAATTGTATAATCATCCATAAACTCAAACCATGCGCGGGACAATTTCTAATCATTAATTTCATCCTCTCCCAAGATTGTGCAACATGCTCATGATCAAGTTGCTTAAAATTTATTATATCGTTCCTAAGGGAGATGATCTTAGCGGGCGAAAAGTACTTGGAAATAAAAGCATCTTTACACTTATTCCATGAATCAATACTATTTTTAGTCAAAGATGTAAACCAAGTTTTAGCACGTTCTCGTAGTGAGAACGGAAATAGCTTCAATTTAACAATATCATTATCCACATCTTTCTTGTTTTGCATATCACACAATTCAACGAAAGTATTTAGATGGGATGCGGCATCTTCACTAGGAAGGCCAGAAAATTGTTCTTTCATAACAAGATTCAGCAAAGCGGCATTAATTTCATAAGATTCTGCACTAGTGGCGGGAGCAATCGGAGTACTAATAAAGTCATTATTATTAGTATTGGAGAAGTCACACAACTTGGTATTCTCTTGAGTCATCGTGACAAAGCAAGCAATCTAGCACACAAGCAAACAAAAAGCAAACGAAAAGACGAACGGAAGAAGGGCGAATAAAAAGGCAAATCTTTTTGGTTTTTTCTGAAAATCGTTTTAGAAGTGGGGGAGAGGAAAACGAGAGGCAAATGGCAAATAATGTAAATGCAAGAGATGAGTTTATGATGGGTACTTGGTAGGCTTGATGTAGACCTCCCCGGCAACGGCGCCAGAAATTGGCAAGTTGACGGCAGAGTTCTTGTCTTGACTTGCTATGAATCCTCCCCGGCAACGGCGCCAGAAATTGGCAAGTTGACGGGAGAGTTCCTGTCTTGACTTGCTATGTATCCTCCCCGGAAACGGCGCCAGAAATTGGCAAGTTGACGGGAGAGTTCTTGTCTTGACTTGCTATGTATCCTCCCCGGCAACGGTGCCAGAAATTGGCAAGTTGACGGGAGAGTTCTTGTCTTGACTTGCTATGTATCCTCCCCGGCAACGGCGCCAGAAATTCTTCCTGCTACTTCTTGAGCTTGCGTTGGTTTTTCCCTTGAAGAGGAAAGGGTGATGCAGCAAAGTAGAGATAAGTATTTCCCTCAGTTTTGAGAACCAAGGTATCAATCCAGTAGGAGGTACAAGCAAGGCCCCAATCTATGCACCTGCACAAACAATCAAACACTTGCACCCAACGCTATAAAGGGGTTGTCAATCCCTTCACGGTCACTTGCAAGGATGAGATCTGATAGAGATAGATATAAAAGATTACTAAAAGTAAAACTAAATAAAAGTAAATAAAATTGCAGCAAGGTATTTTTGGTATTTTTGGTTTATAGATCTGAAAATATATAATGGAAAATAGACCCGGGGGCCATAGGTTTCACTAGAGGCTTCTCTCTTGGAGACGTATCAATCCTCCCTTACGGACGGATACGGGATTGGTTAGAAATGAACTGAGAGCATCTACAATTGGACCACTCAATCTCTTCACAAACATCCAAGCGGCCGGACAGCCCGTCACCCTCTGCATAGGAAAACGCCACCCAACCACCCCAAAGACAACCCAAACGTTCGGGTTGTCGCATACCCATCAAACTCTGCTGGTATGGGGGACGAATATGGGGACACCCCGACGCATTCGCCACGTCGGATCCGACGGGCCGGACCCATCTCAAATCCCACCAAATTGGCCAAACCGACCGCCCAGCTCATGCGTCCGAGCCGCACCCTCCTCCACTATTTCTACCCTTCCGCACCATTGTCCTCATCGCCATCGTAGATGTTGATGGCATGTAACTCGTCCCTCATCACCGCCATGGATGATGCCTCCGCGGAGTCCGTGTCGCTCTGGACCGCCGTTGTCCATGGAGAAGGAACCGGCGTCACCCATCGCCACTACCGCCAGCGTGCGGAACATGTTAAACAAAATGTTGTAATGGTAAAAAAAATCAATGCAATGTTATTTAATTTTTAAGTATGTAGTCTCGATGATGAAACGTCTTTGCCCTACACAAATGGTACCCTCTCGACCCCGCCCTACATCGTCTCCCCGGGAGGTGGCCGGGGCGGCGTGCAGCCCCTCTCCCTCTCCCCTGATATGTCCATTTTTCATCATGATTTCTTATTGATATTTATGTTATTCTTGTCCATTATTCCCTATTATCATACAATTCTTATGCCTTTTTTCTTTGAATATGCAAGGTACATCACAAAGAGGGAAATATATGGAAATTGGAATTCTAGACCGGGGAACCAAGAAAAGGCAGAAAAATCACGAGACTCCAAATGACTTGAAACTTCACGAAGAATTTTTATGGAATATTTAAGAATTATTGGGCCAAAAATATATCAGAGGGGGGCTACCTGCTGGCCACAAGCCAACAGGGCGCGCCCACCCCCTAGGCGCGCCCTGATGGCTTGTGGGGCCTAGCAGGTCTCCCGGCCCTCCTCTTCTCCTATATGATGTGTTTTATACTAGAAAAAATCATAAGAAACCTTTCGGGACGAAGTGTCTCTGTCTCGAGGTGGAAACCTGGGCAGAGGCCCTTTTGCTCTCCGGCAGAGAGATTCTGCCGGGGAAATTTCTCTCCGGGAGGGGGAGATCGAAGCCATCGTCATCACCAACGCTTCCTCCTTCGTGGGAGGACCAATCTTCATCAACATCTTCACCAGCACCATCTCATCTTAAACCCTAGTTCATCTCTTGTATTCAATCTTTGTCTCAAAACCTCAGATTGGTACCTGCGGGTTGCTAGTAGTGTTGATTACATCTTGTAGTTGATGCTTGTTTGTTTACTTGGTGGAATATATTATGTTCAGATCCTTGATCGTCACTATTATACCTCTGATCTTGAACATGTTGATGATGTGTGAGTAGTTACTATTGTTCCCGAGGACATGGGAGAAGTCTTGTTATAAGTAATTATGTGAAGTTGGTATTCGTTTGATATTTTGATGATATGTATGTTGTTACTTCTCTTAGTGGTGTCATGTGAACGTCGACTACATGAAACTTCACCTTGTTATGGGCCTAAGGGAAGTCATTGTGGAGTAACAAGTAGATGATGGGTTGCCAGAGTGACAAAAGTTTAAACCGCAGTTTATGCGTTGCTTCATAAGGGGCTGATTTGGACCCACACATTTCATCCTATGGTTAGATTTATCTTAATTCTTTTTTCATAGTTGCGGATGCTTGCAAGAGGGGGTAATCATAAGTGGGTTGTTTGTTCAAGTAAGAACAACACCTTAGCATCGGTCCACCCACATATCATATTATCAAAGTAGCGAACGCGAATTAACCCAACATGATGAACATGACTAGACAGAAATTCTCATGTATCCTCGGAACCGCTTGCTTAATATAAGAGTACTTTCAGGCCTGTCCTTTGCTATAAAAAGGATTGGGCTAACTTGATGCACCTTTGTTACTATTGTCACTTGTCACTTGTTATGAATTATCTTGCTGCAAAACTATCTATCACTGTTACTCAGAGCACTTGCAGAGAATACCTTGCTGAAAACTGCTTATCATTTCCTTCTGCTCCTCGTTGGGTTCGACACTCTTACTTATCGAAAAGACTATGATTATTCCCTATACTTGTGAGTCATCACGACTCTTTTCTGGCGCCATTGCCGCGGAGTGAAGCGCCTTTGGTAAGTGGAAATTGGTAAGGAAACATTTTCGACATGTGCTGAAATTTACTGTTGTTTGTCACTATGAACGGTCACCCTTTGAGTGGCTTGTTCGGGGCATCTTCGCCTCGAACGGAAGTTGAAGAGGTTGCTCCTCAACCTACTGAACCTACTAAAAATGTTTATTATGAGATTCCTTCGGGTATGTTAGAAAACTGCTAGCTAATCCTTATGATGGTACGACTCATCGATGAGGTTTGTGGATTATTTCAGCTTGCAGGTTTGTCTGGAGACAAAGTTAAGAAGAAGGTATTCCCTTTTCTTTGGAGGGAAAGGCATTAATTTGTTATAGGCTATTGTATGATATTAGATCATGGGACTGGAATCGCTTGAAGCTGGAATTTCATCAGAAGTTTTATCCTATGCATCTAGTCCAATGTGATCGGAACTTTATTTATAATTGCTGGCCTCGTGAAGGAGAAAGTATCGCTCAAGCTTGGGGGAGTCTTAAATCTATGATGCACACTTGCCCCAACCATGAGCTCTCAAGGGAAATGTTATACAAAAAAATTATGCTTGGCTTTCTCATTATGATCAAGTATTACTCGATTCTTGTGCTACTGGTTCATATATGAAGAGGACTATTAAATTCAAATGGGATCTTCTGGAAAGAATTAAACGCAACTCTGAAGATTGAGAACTCGACAAAGGTAAAGAGTCAGGTATAAAGCTTAATTTTGATTGTGTTAAATCTTTTATGGAGACGGATGCTTCCCATGAGTTTAGCAATAAATATGGTCTTGACTCTGAGATAGTGATGCGGAGCATCCTACGGACATCACCATGACAAGAGCCCGTTTGGGAAGTGACACGTGCGACATCTACCTCACATACATTAAGGTGAATAATCTCCTTTACACGTGTTCACTTGATCCCTTCGAGGATGGAATACTACTTGACACTCCCCTCGTGTGCATACATAGGTATTGTAGGAGCTTCACGGATGACGAGGAGCAGTGCAAGTGCCGAGGAACGACTACACCATCCGTGAGGGAAGCATGGAAGCGATGACGGAAGAAGGCCAAGCAACCTCCCAGGCCCCAAACATCTGGCCCATACCCCGGACATCCGGCCCCTGGAGATCTCTCTGGTGCCAAGGCCAAAGCTGCTGGAAGCTACAGGTGCCGGACATCCGGCCCGCGCCACGGACATCCGGCGACCCCTCAAGACCCCGGACATCCGTCCCCAGCTCCCGGAAATCTGGCGCACATGTATCCAGAGGCCACAGAAACCGGCGCCCGAGCCCCGGACATCTGGCCCCACGGCCCGGACATCCGGCCTACCCCTGAAGCTCCGGACATCCAGCCCCCAAGCCCGGACATCTGGCCCCTGTGCGGGCAGACGCGGGCAGGAGGCCCATGTATCCCTCTCACTTACCCCTTCGTGGGCTAGCACTATATATACTCCACCCCCTCCTCCATTTTAGGGTTAGCAAAGTTAGCTCATGCATAGTTGAGCTTTGCTCCTTCCTCTACCTCTCCCATGGAGATCGAGACCTCCACCGGAGAAGATCCATAGAGGATGTCAAGGCCCCTTCCAAGGGAAGATCCGTCTACGGATTTCAAGGCCCATCTCTCCTAGAGATTTGGATGAACTACCCATGTATCTTTATTTCCATTGTTTTCCTTGGATCTTGATGTATCCCTTGTATTGCTTGTGATTTGAGGAGTACTTGGTGTGGATCTTGTCCAATAGAGTGTTTTCCCCTTTGATTTCTCCACGTTTCCCCTCGTGTTCTTCGTGTTCTTCCTCAAATCCACCTCCAATTCGTGAAGATCGGGCCACCCTCGGGTTTGCCCCGTATCATATTGGTATCAAGAGCCACGTTGCCACGAATTTGGAGCCTTACCCCCCACTTTTCTTGCTTTAGTTCGAATTTTTCTCCCCAATTTCGAAAATACCCCACAAAAATAGCCCCCAAAATTTTCTTGTGATTTGTTGTTCTTGTGAGTTTTTGTTGATTTTGATACGTGGATCTAGTGTTTGGTAAGTGGATCTAACTCCCTTTGTGTTCCCTATCCCTACTTCCACCTTTTCCCCTTCAATTTTGGCTTTGGAATCGCGAAATTACGCCCCAAATCAAGTTTTCGAGCCCCAAATCGCGATCTGGATTTGTCGGGCCGGACATCCGGGCCCCCAGCCGGACATCCGGCTCCTGGAGAGCCAAAACAGACTCGGTTCTGGACATCAGTGCCCGGATTTCCGGCCCCACCCCCGGATGTCCGGCCCCTGTAGGTTTCAGCCTTCCGTGTTTCACCGTTTCGGCCATAACTAATCCATCCGGACTCCGATTTAGGCGTTCTTTAGCTCGTTTTGTAGCTATTGACATCCACCATCTCAAAAAATTAGTTCCACCATCATTTGACACCATCATAGTTTTCATATTTTGGCAAGTTTGCCTAGGCCCTCCACCATATCATCCGCAATACCACCATAGACTTCCACAATCTAACCCATTTTGGTCCCCTTGCATTTGTGGTTGCTTGAGTTGTGATTTGAGTCTCCTAAGGTGTTTAGGCTACTTAGGGACGGTTGATTCTTCATCAACCACCTGTGACTTGTATCGGTCCATCATCTACATCGACCACCGACGATCGACATCGACGACGACCATCCATCCTTTGAGACCAACTTCAACCGGAAGCAAGGTCGGTTACCCCCGACTTCGTGAAAGGTTAAGTGTGACGAAGGTATACATACCGTCATACACTTTTCCTTCCTTGCCATTACATCTTGATAGCCACACCATCTTTGCGATTACCTTCATACCTATTGAGACTAGCTATCCGAGTATTGCCAGGTTTCGCGAAAACTTGTGCACCATAGTGATACGATATCATATTGTTGCATCATTGGAAATATCATATAGTGCAATTGCTTGCTCCCGTGCATATCTTGTGATACTTGTCTCATATATTTGGTTGAGGCTCAATAAGAATAGTGGAAAGGAAGAGAAGAGACAAAAAAAAGTTTCTAAGCAAGAAAGAAAGATCAAAAGCTTATAAGCATAGAGTTGAGCATGAAAATATATACTTGTGCATGAGGATACATGGAATAGGGAACGTTTTGCTTGCATGAATAGGATTGGTGCCAAGTGTTGAATCGTGCCCAAACGTGCAATCAAGCTAGCGTCTCTCCTTGTGTTTGTGCAACAAGAGCTTAGTGTTCGTTAGGCAATTTTGTATTACTCATCCCTATAGTTGCACAAGCCCCATTATCCCACCGCGTGTGTTTCTTTATTGCCCTCCTCTATATTGTCATCACTTGCTTTGCATTTTGAGTCCATTGGATTGATTTCAACATTTGCAATATCTTGGACTTCATTTTGCTTGATATTTTGTGCCACTAACCCCACCGAGCTCCACTTTTAGCCATTTGTGTAGGTTGTGAAAATTGGACAAGGTTTTTCACCAAGTGCACTCTTTTCCTTGCATACATTGTGGTCTTTTAAGATCCATCTACAACTTCGGAAAGAGGTAACTTTGCTATGTTCATTCCATCTCGTTCTCACACTTTCTCGAGTGCTTCTATGGATAGGGACGGCATATCTACTTCGGTCTACGCCCACAACGACAAGTTCGATGCGATGAAGCACTTCATCGACGCCAAGATAGATGCTCAAATGGAAGAGCTCACGGTCATCATCAACACCGACAAGAGGTCTTCCTCATCTTCGAGAAGACGCTCAAGTGCACATGCTTCTGAGCTACCATCTCTAGCAAGATCTCACATCGGCATCGACACCCTCAAAGACATGAAGAAATAATGACGCCAACATCAAGGCGTCCAACAAAGGGCAAGTGTGAAGGTCACGAGCTTGACTCCAACCACCGCTTGATGACTTCACCGCCTACCTTGGCATCTTCGCCAAGTGACTTCAAGGCATCTTCGCCTTTGGATATGCAGCATCTTCGCCGACAAGCACCTCAAGAGAATCTCCCCAAGCTCAAGACCGCGACTTCCACGAGCTACTACGACTTCGACATTCCATTCTATGGGACTCATGACCCCGAAGAGTACCTCGAGTGGGAGCGCCAGATGGACACCTACCTCAAGCTACTTCAAGTCCCTTCCAAAGATCAAGTGGAGTGTGCCACAAGAAACTTCCATGACTACGCGTCCACATGGTGGCTTCACACACCTTAGAAGAGCTTAGACATGAGTTGGTCCAAGACGAAGAAAGCGTTGCGGCGAGAGTTTGTGCCTTCTACATACACGGAACATCTTCAACGCCAATTGGAGGACACCATACAAGGATCCAAGTCCCTTGATGAGTACTTCATAAAGATGAAGAAAGCCTTGCGACGAGCCGGTGTGGACAACCCCATTTGGATGAAGTTCCACTTCATGATGGGATTGAACAACGACATTGCCAAGACTATCTTCCACAACAATTATCAGTCTCTCGACGACATCTACATTGGTGCTCTCAAGGCGGAGCAAGCACTCAAGGCCAAGGCTACTCGACCCCGAGCACACTTCGCGACGACCAAGCTGCACGACAACGAGCATGAGGATGGTACCACCAAGATATCCAAGCCCGACGATCTCCAAGACGACGCTCCCTAGTCCGACTTCACCGCCATCCTTCTTTGTGGCATTGACGATGCCGAGTCTACAATGACTCTTTTTGAAGACGGCGCGGCGACGACCACGACTACGGAGCCACTCAAGGAACATGCTTTGGAGGCGAGCGACAAGGTGGCGAGCAAGGATGACGCTTCCATCTTTGGAGGCGAGAGTGATAATGTGCCCTCTTCGGCCTTCATCCACGGCAACGATGATGATTTGGTTGAGCATGGGATTTTCCCTTCGACCACGGCGGCGTTTGGTGATGAGTTGAGAGACTTATTGTTGGAAATATGCCCTAGAGGCAATAATAAAGTTGTTATTATCATATTTCCTTGTTCATGATAAATGTTTATTATCCATGCTAGAATTGTATTGATTGGAAACTCAAATACATGTGTGGGTACATAGACAACACTGTGTCCATAGTGAGCCTATAATACACTAGCTCGTTGATCAAAGATGGTCGAGGTTTCCTGACCATAGACATGAGTTGTCATTTGATAATGGGATCACATCATTAGGAGAATGATGTGATGGACAAGACACAAACTATAAACGTAGCATATGATCGTGTTAGTTTCTTGCTATTGTTTTATGCATGTCAAGTATCAGTTCCTATGACCATGAGATCATGCAACTCACTGACACTGGAGGAATACCTTGTGTGTATCAAAGGTCGCAATGTAACTGGGTGACTATAAAGGTACTCTACAGGTATCTCCGAGGATATCTGTTGAGTTGGCATGGATCAAGACTGGGATTTGTTACTCCGTGTGACGGAGAGGTATCTCAGGGCCCACTCGGTAAGACAACATCATGATGAGCTTGCAAGCAAAGTGACTAAAGAGTTAGCCATAGGATCTTGTATTACAAAACGAGTAAAGATACTTGCCAATAACGAGATTGAACTAGGTATGGAGATACCGACGATCAAATCTCGGGCAAGTAACATACCGATGAACAAAGGGAACTAGGTACGGGATTAACTGAATCCTTGACATAGAGGTTCAACCGATAAAGATCTTCGTAGAATATGTAGGAACCAATATGGGCATCTAGGTCCCGCTATTGGTTATTGACCGTAGAGGTGTCTCCGTCATGTCTACATAGTTCTCGAACCCGCAGGGTCTGCACACTTAATGTTCGGAGTCACGAGGAGTTCCGGAATGGTCCGGAGGTAAAGATTGATATATAGTAAGTTGATGTTCGGGCACTGGAATAGTTTCGGGATTCGCCCGGGTTTCATCGGGAGTGCTAGAAAGGTTCCGGGGTTCCACCGGGAGGGTCCATGATGTCTACTACGCAACCTTCTTCTTGTAGACTCGTGTTGGGCCTCCAAGCGCAGATTTTTGTAGGACAGTAGCAAATTTCCCTCAAGTGGATGACCTAAGGTTTATCAATCCGTGGGAGGCGTAGGATGAAGATGGTCTCTCTCAAACAACCCTGCAACCAAATAACAAAGAGTCTCTTGTGTCCCCAACACCCAATACAATGGTAAATTGTATAGTTGCACTAGTTTGGCGAAGAGATGGTGATACAAGTGTAATATGGATGGTAGATATAAGTTTTTGTAATCTGAAAATATAAAAACAGCAAGGTAGCAAGTAACAAAAGTGAGCAAAAACGGTATTGCAATGCTTGAAAACGAGGCCTAGGGTTCATACTTTCACTAGTGCAAGTTCTCTCAACAATACTGACATAGTTGAATCATATGTAAATCCCTCACGTGCGACAAAGAGTTCACTCCAAAGTCACAAATAGCGGAGAACAAATGAAGGAATTATTGTAGGGTACGAAACCACCTCAAAGTTATCTTTTCCGATCAATCTTATGAGCTATCCCTATAAGTGTCACGAACAGCCCTAGAGTTCGTACTAAAATAACACCTTAAGATACACATCAACCAAAACCCTAATGTCACCTAGATACTCCAATGTCACCACAAGTACCCATGGGATTGATTATACGATATGCATCACACAATTTCAGATTCATCATGTTCAATCCAACACAAAGAACTTCAAAGAGTGCCCCAAAGTTTCTACAGGAGAGTCAAGACGAAAATATGTGCCAACCCCTATGCATAGATTCCCAAGGTCACGGAACCCGCAAGTTGATCACCAAAACATACATCAAGTGGATCAATAGAACATCCCATTGTCACCACGGATATCCCATCGCAAGACATACATCAAGTGTTCTCAAATCCTTAAAGATTCAATCCGATAAGAAAACTTCAAAGGGAAAACTCAATTCATCACAAGAAGATAGAGAAGGGAAAACTCCATATGATTCATCTATATCAATAAACCTCGCGATACATCAAGATCTTGCCATCTCAAGAACACGAGAGAGAGAGAGATCAAACACATAGCTACTGGTACATACCCTCAGCCCCGAGGGTGAACTACTCCCTCCTCGTCATGGAGACCGCCGGGATGATGAAGATGGCCTCCGGTGAAGGTTTCCCCCTCCGGCAGGGTGCCGGAACGGGCTCCCGATTGGTTTTTCGTGGCTCTGGAGGCTTCCGGTGGCGGAACTCCCAATTTAGGTTTGTTTCTGGGGGTTTCTTGATTTATAGGAATTTTTGGCGTCGGTCTCACGTCAAGACGGTGCCCGAGGGGCCCACAAGACAGGGGGCGCGCCCTAGGGGGGGGGCGCCCCCCTGGCTTGTGACCAGGTGGTGGACCCCCTCTGGTTGATTCTTTCGCCAGTATTTTTTATATTTTCCAAAAATATTCTCCGTAAATTTTCAGCTCATTCCGAGAACTTTTATTTCTACACAAAAACAACACCACGGTAGTTCTGCTGAAAACAGCGTCAGTCCGGGTTAGTTCTAATCAAATCATACCAAAATCATATAAAATTATTGTAAACATGGCATGAACACTTCATAAATTATAGATACGTTGGAGACGTATCAGTCCACCGGCCCCATGGGCTGTGAGAGGGTGCGCACCAGCCCCTCGTGGGCTGTTCCCACCTCTCACAAAGGCCCATGCGGCTGGAAGGGTGGGGGCCAAGCCAAAGGGGACCACCGACCCTTGCCTTGGGTGGCAAGGCACCCCCTTGGCCGCTGCACCAACCCTAGGGGAAACCCTAGGGCGGCCGCCCCCCTCCTCTCCCCCTATATATATGTGAGGGGAGGGAGGGCTGCACACACCTTCAGTCACGGTGCAGCCTCTCCCTCCCTCTAGATCAACTTCTCCTCTAGATTGGTTCGATATTATTTAGCGAAGCTCTGCCGGATCAGCTCCACCACCGCCGCCGCCACGCCGTCGTGCTGCCGAAGAACTCATCTACCTCTCCGCCCTCGCTTGCTGGATCAAGGAGGCGGCGATCGTCATCGAGCTGTACGTGTGCTGAATGCGGAGGTGCCGTCCATTCGGCACTGGATCGTGATTGGATCGCGGGACAGCTTGCGATTTGGATCGCGAAGACGTTCGACTACATCAACCGTGTTTCTTAACGCTTCCCGCTTAGCGATCTACAAGGGTATGTGGATCTAATCTCTCCTCTCATAGATGGTCATCTCCTAGATTGATCTTGGTGAAGCGTAGGAAATTTTTTGTTTCCCATGCAACGTTCCCCAACAGTGGCATCATGAGCTTGGTCTATGCGTAGATGACATCACGAGTAGAACACAAAGGAGTTTGTGGGCGTTGATATTCAGATTGCTTCCCTCCTTAGTCTTTTCTTGATTCAACGGTATTGTGGGATGAAGCGGCTCAGACCAACCTTACTCGTCCACGTACGAGAGACCAGTTCCATCGACTGACATGTGACTTTGTTGCTTAAGATGGCTGGCAGGTGTCTGTCTCTCCCACCTTAGTTGAATCGGATTCGACAAAGGCGGTCCTTGTAGAAGGTGAAATAGCAACTTGTATATCACCGTTGTGGTTTTGCGTAGGTAAGAATCGTTCTTGCTAGATACCCATAGCAGCCACGTAAAACATGCAACAACAAATTAGAGGACGTCTAACTTGCTTTTTGCAGGGTATGTTGTGATATGATATGGCCAGAAACATGATGTGATATATGTGATGTATGAGATGATCATGTTTTGTAATATCTTATATCGACTTGCATGTCGATGAGTACGGCAACCGGCAGGAGCCATAGGGTTGTCTTTAATTAATTTGTGTCATTTGCTTTACTTTATCGCTATGAGTTAGCAATAGTTGTAGAAGCAATAGTTGGCGTGACAACCTCATGGCGACACATTGATGGAGATCAAGATGATGGAGATCATGTCGGTGCTTTGGATATGGAGATCAAAAGCACAAGTTCATGGCCATATCATGTCACTTATGATTTGCATGTGATGTTAATCCTTTTATGCATCTTATTTTGCTTAGGACGGCGGTTGCATTATAAGGTGATCCCTCACTAAAATTTCAAGATAAAATTGTGTTCTCCCCGAGTGTGCACCGTTGCGAAAGTCCGTCGGTTCGAGACACCACGTGATGATCGGGTGTGATAGACTCTATGTTCGCATACAACGGGTGCAAGCCAGTTTTGCACATGCGGAACACTCGGGTTAAACTTGACGATCCTAGCATGTACAGACATGGCCTCGGAACACAAGAGACCGAAAGGTCGAACATGAATCATACAGTAGATATGATCAACATGGAGATGTTCACCATTGAAACCACCTCATCTCACGTGATGATCGGACTTGGGTTGGTGAATTTGGAACATGTAGCACTCGAATGACCGCAGGGATGTCAATTTGAGTGGGAGTTTTTAAGTAATATGATTAACTAAACTCATTATCTTGAACAATAGTCTAAGTAACCTTTGCAAAATTTATGTTGTAGATCAATGGCTCGCGCAGTAGCTCCCCTGAATTTCAATGCGTTCCTAGAGAAAGCCAAGCTGAAAGATGATAGAAGTAACTTTGTAGACTGGGCCCGTAATCTGAGGATTATCCTCATGGCTTCCCAAAAGGCTTATGTCCTTGATGCACCGCTCGGTGCGCCGCCTGCTCCAGTATCGTCTGCAGACGTTGCGAACGCCTGGTAGGCGCGTTCTGATGACTACTCAATAGTTCAGTGTGCAATGTTGTATGGCTTAGAACCGGGACTTCAAAGACATTTTGAACGTCATGGAGCATATGAGATTTTCCAGGAGTTGAAGTTTATTTTTGAGAAGAATGCCCGGATCGAGAGGTATGAGACCTCCGATAAGTTCTATGCTTGCCAGATGGAGGATAACGGGTCTGTCAGTGAACACATACTCAGAATGTCTAGGTATTCCAACCGTCTGGCTGAGTTGGGAATTACTCTCCCACCAGAGGTGATCACTGACAGAGTTCTTCAATCACTGCCACCTAGCTACAAAAGCTTTGTGTTGAACTATAACATGCAAGGGATGAACTAGTCAGTCGCTGAGCTGTTTGCGATGCTGAAAGTCGCTGAGTCAGAAGTCTAGAAGGAGCATCAAATGTTGATGGTCAATAAAACCACTAGTTTCAAAAAAATGGCAAGGGAAAGAAGGGTAACTCCAAGAAGAGTGGAAAAGTAGTTGCCCCTCCCGTGAGGAAACCCAAGGCTGGACCCAAGCCAAAAACTGAGTGCTTTCGTTGCAAGGGAACTGGCCACTGGAAGCGGAATTGCCCCAAGTATCTGACCGACAAGAAGGCGGCCAACACCAAACAAGGTATATATGAGATACATGTTATTGATGTGTACCTTACCAACTCTCGTTGTAGTGCCTGGGTATTTGATACCGGTTCGGTTGCTCACATTTGCAACTCAAAACAGGAACTGCGAAATAGACGGAGGCTGGCAAAGGACGAAGTGACGATGTGCATGGGAAATGGTTCCAAGGTTGTTGTGATCGCCGTCGGCACGCTCGCTCTTCGATTACCATCGGGATTAGTGATGAACCTAATTAATTACTATTTAGTGTCTGCGTTGAGCATGAACATTATATCTGGATCTTGTTTAATGCAAGACGTTTACTCATTTAAATCAGAGAATAATGGTTGTTCTATTTATATGGGTAATATCTTTTATGGTCATGCACCCAATGTGAGGGGTTTATTCTTATTGAATCTCGATAGTGATGATACACATGTTCATAACATTAATGCCAAAAGATGTAGAGTTGATTATGATAGTACCACTTTCTTGTGGCACTACCGCTTAGGTCATATTGGTGTAAAACGCATGAAGAAACTCCATGCTGATGGACTTTTGGAGTCACTTGATTTTGAATCACTTGACACATGTGAACCGTGCCTAATGGGCAAGATGACTAAGACCCCATTCTCTGGCACAATGGAACAGGCAAGTGACTTGTTGGAAATCATACATACTGATGTGTGCGGTCCGATGAGCATTGAGGCGCGCAGTGGATATCGTTATTTTCTCACCTTCACCGACGACTTAAGTAGATATGGGTATATTTACTTAATGAAACACAAGTCTGAAACGTTTGAAAAGTTGAAGCAATTTCAGAGTGAAGTTGAGAATCATCGTAACAAGAAGATTAAATATCTACGATCTAATCGAGGAGGAGAATATCTGAGTTATGAGTTTGGCAATCACTTAAGACAATGTGGAATTGTTTCGCAGTTGACGCCACCTGGAACACCACAGCTTAATGGTGTGTCGGAACGTCGTAATCGAACCTTTTTGGATATGGTGCGTTCTATGATGTCTCTTGCCGATTTGCCACTATCATTTTGGGGTTATGCGTTAGAGATAGCTGCATTCACTTTAAATAGGGCACCATCTAAGTCCGTTGAGACGACGCCGTATGAACTGTGGTTTGGCAAGAAACCAAAGTTGTCGTTTCTTAAAGTTTGGGGTTGCGATGCTTATGTCAAAAGGCTTCAGCCAGAAAAGCTCGAACCCAAAGTGGACAAATGCGTCTTCATAGGATACCCAAAAGAGTTGGTTGGGTACACCTTCTATCTCAGATCGGAAGGCAAAGTGTTTGTCGCTAGGAACGGATCATTTCTCGAGAAAGAGTTTCTCTCGAAAGAATTGAGTGGGAGGAAGATAGAACTTGATGAGGTTGTTGAACCTTTTCTTCAACCAGAGGGTAGCGCAGCACAGAAAGATGTTTCTGTGGAGCCTGCATCAGTTGAAGAGGAAGCTAACGATGGTGATAATGAAGCTTCGGATCAAGTTACTATCGAACCTCGTAGGTCGACAAGGAAACGTACTGATCCTGAATGGTACAGTAACCCTGTCTTAGAGGTCATGTTGTTGGACAACGATGAACCTACGAGCTATGGAGAAGTGATGGTGGGCCCGGATTCCAACAAATGGTTAGAGGCCATGAAATCCGAGATAGGATCCATGTATGAAAACAAAGTGTGGACTTTGGTAGTATTACCTGAAGGACGAAATGCCATTCAGAATAAATGGATGTTTAAGAAGAAGACGGACACGAACGGTAATATCACCGTCTATAAAGCTCGACTTGTGGCAAAGGGTTTTTTACAAGTTCAAGGAGTTGACTACGATGAGACTTTCGCATCCATAGCTATGCTTAAGTCCGTCAGGATCATGTTAGCAACAATTACATTTTTCTATTATGAAATTTGGCAGATGGATATCAAGACAACGTTTCTTAACGGTTTCCTTAAGGAAGAGTTGTATATGATGCAATCAGAAGGTTTTGTCGATCCAGAGAATGCTGATTGCAAGCTCCAGCGATCCATTTATGGGCTGGTGCAAGCATCTCGGAGTTGGAATCTTCGCTTTGATGAGGTGATCAAAGCGTTTGGGTTTATACAAGTTTATGAAGAAGCTTGTATTTACAAGAAAGTGAGTGGGAGCTCTATAGCGTTTCTAATATTATATGTGGATGACATATTGCTGATTGGAAACGATATAGATTTTTTGGAAAGTGTGGAGGAATATTTGAACAAGAGTTTTTCAATGAAAGACCTAGGAGAAGCTGCTTTCATATTAGGCATCAAGATCTATAGAGATAGATCAAGACGCTTAATAGGACTTTCACAGAGCACATACCTTGATAAAGTTTTGAAGAAGTTCAAAATGGATCAGTCCAAGAAGGGGTTCTTGCCTGTATTACAAGGTGTGAAGTTGAGTAAGACTCAATGCCCAGTGACTGTAGAGGATAGAGAAAAGATAATTGTCATCCCCTATGCTTCTGCCATAGGCTCTATCATGTATGCAATGTTGTGCACAAGACCAGATGTCAGCCTTGCCATAAGTATGGCCGGAAGGTTTCAAAGTGATCCAGAAGTGGAACACTGGACGGTGGTCAAGAATATCCTTAAGTACCTGAAAAGGACTAAGGAAATGTTTCTCGTTTATGGAGGTGATCAAGAGCTCGTCGTAAAGGGTTATGTCGAGGCAAGCTTTGACACTGATCCGGATGACTCTAAGTCTCAAACCGGATACGTATTTATTCTCAATGGAGGAGCGGTAAGCTGGTGCAGTTCCAAGCAAAGCGTGGTAACTGATTCTACATGCGAAGTGGAGTACATAGCTGCCTCGGAGGCAGCAAAGGAAGGTGTCTGGATGAAGCAGTTCATGACAAATCTTGGAGTTGTGCCCAGTGCACTGGACCCAATGACTCTTATCTGTGACAACACTGATGCCATTGCTCTAGCCAAGTAGCCAAGGTTTCACAAGAGGACCAGACACATAAAGCGACGCTTCAATTCCATCCGCGATTACATCAAGGAGGAGGACATAAATATTTGCAAGGTGCACACGGATCTGAATGTCGCAGACCCGTTGACTAAGCCTCTTCCACGAGCAAAACATGATAAACACCAGAATTGTATGGGTGTTAGATTCATTACAATATAAATCCCATGGTGATGTGAGCTAGATTATTGACTCTAGTCCAAGTGGGAGACTGTTGGAAATATGCCCTAGAGGCAATAATAAAGTTGTTATTATCATATTTCCTTGTTCATGATAAATGTTTATTATCCATGCTAGAATTGTATTGATTGGAAACTCAAATACATGTGTGGGTACATAGACAACACTGTGTCCATAGTGAGCCTCTAATACACTAGCTCGTTGATCAAAGATGGTCGAGGTTTCCTGACCATAGACATGAGTTGTGATTTGATAACGGGATCACATCATTAGGAGAATGATGTGTGATAACCCAAAAGTGTAGGGGATCGGTTGTAGCCTTTTTTGATAAGTAGGAGTGTCAAACCCAACCAGGAGCTAAAGGTAGAACAAATATTCCCTCAAGTTCTATCGACCACCGATACAACTCTACGCACGCTAATGCTTGCTTTACCTAGAACAAGTATGAAACTACTTTGCGGGAATAAAACTAGAAGTACTTTGTAAGATAATAAAGAACGTGGAAATAAAAGTTAGGTGTTGTTTTAATAAAAGAATAATAATAGTAAATAACTTAGTAGAAAGCTTTTTGTGTAACGCAAGAGAAAGATTGTCGCTAGGCAATTGAATATAATATGATAGATACTTCTTATATGCAATGAGGGCGAGGCATACGCTAACACACTTTCCGTACTTGGATCATATGCACTTATGATTGGTCAGCCCGGGCGTTCGGTCTTTTCGGTTTGTTCGGTCCGGTCTTTTCGGTCTTTCAAAAGTTCGGTCATCCATAATTGAAGACCGAAATAATTTTGGTCTTTTCGGTTATTCACTATTCGGTCTTCGGTCTTTTCGGTTCGGTCTTCGGTCCTGACCAAATAGACCAAACTAGTTGCTAAAACTCAGATTTATATTACTTCCAGTACCAGTTGTATACAAACTATATAGTACAGAGGTACATGTGTGTACAAAGGAGTGTGGACAACAAATGTATGTACAGAGGTAGATGTGCATGCGTACATAAGAAAAATGCAAACAACACTTGTATGCAATCTGCATGGAGTACAGTACACCACATGAAAATCTCAAAATAGAAAATCAGCACTATATATAATCACCACTTCAACAGCAACAAGATTCATGCATGGATACTCATTTATATTTGACAACAGAAAGTAAGATCAAGTAGCATCAGCCCATGAAATCAACAAGCAGCAAACACCATCACCACTTAGTACTTGACAACATTGGTGAAATGCTCCATGCTTAGTACTTGAATTGGTCGGTCACAATACTTGCATTTTCCTTCCTTCAATAACCCCTTGTCATCAAAAACTTTGGTGAAATGCTCCCAGATTGGTGATCTTGACGCCATTTGCTTCCGTCCTTTTGGCTTGTCATCTGGAGCAGCTTCTGGATTGGCACCTTCATCAACTTTTGCTTCGACGTCTTCATCTTCAATGATGCTACGTAAGACTGATTCGTCTCCTGCTTCTGCCGCTTCTGCTTCTGCATCTGCCTCTGCCTCTAAACTTATAAATGCATCGTATTTGTCATTGAACTCCTCATCATGTTCAGATTCCAGTATAGAAAGCATCTACAAAAAAAGGACATTGGTCTGTCAAACAACAATGACATGAACTAACCATAATAAGTCTTTACTTGTTCGCCTAAAACATGCTTGATTTACATGATAGCATATACAAGCAGAACTACACAAACCAAAATGCTCATCAAGTCATTTTAATAAATTAAAACCTGCTGATATATGTGTCATTGTATAATCAATCTGTAAGCATAAATAGCAGCAGCAGCAAGCATTCTCTCAATCACAGACTACAATAGCATCAACCAGCACAAATAGCGGTGTCTCAATCACTGTATGTATAATCAGCAAGCACAAATAGCAGCAGCAGGAGCAGCAGCAAGCATTCTCTGAATCACTAATCAGCACCCCTATCTCTTAATCTATCTCCAACAGGAGGAAATAGCAATCTCTCGCTCATCTCAGCCGAAGCCTCTCTATCTCTCTCTCAATCTCTGTCACCTGAATCTGAAGCATATCTCATCTGTCTGCTCTGTTTCCCCGCACGTCTGTACCTCTCTCTTCCCCTCGAGCAGCGGCGGCAAGCAAGGCCACGCGAGCGACAAACCCCCTGGCTCTCCCTCTCTCCCACGCCCCAAATCGACCGCTGGCACCAAAAGCAAGCAAGATCCTCCTTTCGACAAGCAGAAAGAGGACAGCGACCCAGGTATCTCACCTTCAGCTGTGATGCGGCGTCACAGGCAGCGGGACAACCTCTGGGAGATTGGGGTTGGCGGCATGGGGCGCGGGTCTTCAGGCCGCCGCTCGGGGCACCAGTCTTCCCCGGCCAGGGCCGCTGCTCGGGGCGCCGGTCTTCAGCGGTCAGGGGCGCCGCTCGGGAACTAGGCGCCGGTCCTCATCCTTCGCGGGGCGCGGCGCGCATCGGGCCACAGCGGCGGTCGGCTGCTAGGGTTGGTAGTGGGAGGCGGCTAGGGTTGGTAGTGGGAGGCGGCTTGGGCACTGAGCGGAAGAACGCAAGAGTATCTGTGAATTGTGAGCGTCATGTGAGGTCGTGTAGGTGTAGCGGCCGGATGGGCGTTTGATGGGCTTTAGTTAGTTCGGTCAATATGGTCTATTCGGTCATCTGTTTGTGCAGACCGATCAAACCGAAAATAGTTCGGTCATCGCTTTGTGCTAACCATTTTTTATTCGGTTGTTTCTTGTTCGGTCTTTTCGGGTTCGGTCTCGGTCTTTTCGGGTTTGGTCTTTAGTCTTCGGTTTTTATGCCCGCGGTGAATGATTGGAACTCTAGCAAGCATCCGCAACTACCAAAGTTCATTAAGGTAAACCCAACCATAGCATTAAGTATCAAGTCCCCTTTACTCCCATACGCAACAACCCACCTACTCGGGTTTATGCTTCTGTCACTCAAGCAACCCACCATAGGCAAATCATGAACATATTGCAAAACCCTACAGCGGGGACCCCTCACGTTTGCGTGACACGGAGGGCACCATAGAACAGCACCATATTAACATACAACTCACATCCATAACATCATACCACAATTAACCCATAGGACAAAAGAGATCTGCTCAAACATCATAGGATAGCCAAATATCATTGGGAAATAATATATGGAGTTGAGCACCATGTTTACGTAGAGATTACAGCGGGGAAGTGAGGTGTTACACCGCTGCATAGAGGGGGAGAGAGTTGGTATTGACGGCGGCGAAGTTGTTGGTGTATATCGTCGTCACGATGATTGCCCCGGCGGCGTTCCAGCGCCACCGGGAGAGAGGGGGACACAGCCCCCCTCCTTCTTCTTCTTCCTTGGCCTCCCCCTAGATGGGAGGAGAGTTACCCCTCTGGTCCATGGCTGCCATGGCGGTGGAGGGGCAGGAGCCCCTCCGAGATTGGATCTCCCTCTCTGTTCTCTTCTATTTTTCGTTCCAGATTTCTGGCCGAAAACCGTTTTTTATATTTCCGGAGATCCGTAACTCCGATCGGGCTGAAATTTTGAGGGGATTTTTATCAGAAAATTATCTTCCTTGCGCCCGAAGAAGAGCTCCAACCGACTTACAAGGTGGGCACAAGACACCACCACGCATTTGGGCCCCTGTGGCGCGCCCTGATGTATATTGGGGGCTGTGGGCCTCCGTTTGCATTGATTCCACTTTTCAAAATTCACAAATATTCCAAAACAAATCTCCCTAAATTTTTATCGCGTTTGGACTTCGTTTGATATGGATATTCTTCGAAACAAAAAACATGCAACAAACAGGAACTGGCACTGGGCACTGGATCAATATGTTAGTCCAATAAATCATATAAAATGTTGCCAAAAATATGTGAAAGTTGTATAATACTGGCATGAAACAATCAAAAATTATAGATATGATGGAGACGTATCAGCATCCCCAAGCTTAATTCCTGCTCGTCCTCGAGTAGGTAAATGATAAAAAAGATAATTTTTGATGTGGAATGCTACCTAGCATAATCTTGATCATATATATAATCATGGCATGAATATTAAGGCACAAGTGATTCAAAGGAATAGTCTAGTTTTGACATAATGTGGGATCACTAGAAGTGTGTGTCTAGAGGGGGGTGAATAGACTACTAGCAGGAATTAAAAACCTAACCTTTTCCCAAGTTAATTGGTTGGCATATTTTAGCAATTATAGAAAGTCTAGCACACCCTACACATGCAAGTCAACAAGTATGGCAGCGGAAAATAAAGACATTGCACATGGAAGTAAGGAGTTGAGATAGGGAGATCAAACGCATGAGGGACACGAAGATTTTTTCCGTGGTTCCGATAGGTGGTGCTATCGTACGTCCACGTTTATGGAGTCTTCAACCCACGGAGGGTAACGGTCGCGAGAGTCCACGGAGGGCTCCACCCATAAGGGTCCACGAAGTAGCAACCTTGACTATTCCATAACGGCTTTTGTCCACGAAGGACTAGCCTCACTATGGGTAGATCTTCACGAAGTAGGCGATCTCCTTGCCCGTACAAACTTCTTGGTTCAACTCCACAACACGAAGTAGGAGGCTCCCAAGCGACACCTAACCAATCTAGGAGGCACCACCCTCCAAAAGGTAATAGGCTCGGTAAAGTCGATGAACTCCTTGCTCGTGTGCTTCAAGATGATAGACTCCTCAACACACAATCACTCTCTCACAGATTTGGCTTGGTAGAAGAGATTGGATTGGTGGAAAGCAACTTGGGGAGGCTAGAGATCAAGATTCATATGGATGCAGTGGAATGGCTTGATCTCAACACATGAGTAGGTGGCTCTCTCTCAGAAAATAGGATGGGGCAAGTATGGAATAGTTCTGAGTGCTTCTCTTACGAGTGGGTGGTGGTGAAGGGGTATATATAGGCATCCCCAAAAATCCAACCATTACACCTAAAGTGACCAACTCGGTGACACCGAAGTATAAAACTCGGTGGTACCCAAGTGACCAAAAGGCAGTAACTTTTGAATCTCGGTGAGACCGATATATAACTCTCGGTGGTACCGATAAGGTGACCAACGGTCAGATTGCAATACTCGGTGACGCCGACTCTCACGTCTCGGTGGTACCGATTCTCGACCATGGCTGACTAGAGAGTTGGCCCGGAAACTCGGTGGGACCGATTCACAAAACTCGGTGGTACCGATTCTTGTGAATGGCTAACCAGGGAGTTGGTCCAAAAACTCAGTAAGACCGACTGGCAAAACTCGGTGGTACTGAAGACTGAAAATAGCTAAACAGAAAGTTGGCAACTGAACTCGGTGGCACCAATGCAGAATCGGTTGCACCGAATGGCTAGGGCTTGGCATGGGTTTGTCTGAGTTTGGGAATCGGTGGCACCGAGTGGGAATTGTTGGTTGCACCGATTTTGGATGTTTGGCTTGGACAGACTTTTGTGGGTGTTTTTGGTGACTATCTCTTGTGCACGTGGAGCATCTTGTTCACCAACAGTACCTTACCCCCTTTTAATAGTATTGGCTTTCCTATGGACTCAAAGTGATTTCTCACAAAGTAAAATGTAGATTCCTCTTGCTTGAAGCTTTGCCAATCCATTTGCTTGCATATTGGGGTTTCTCCACAATCCTTTGGCCAACCCTCTCTGTGGACTTTATCTGAAATACACTAGGTAAAAGTATTAGTCCAAGAGACAATGTATGTTGTCATGAATTATCAAAACCACCAAGGGAGCATATTGTGCTTTCAATCTCCCCCTTTTTGGTAATTGATGACAACATACAGTCGAAGCTTCAAATAAAGATATGCATGGATATAATGAAGACTTTGAGAGACACATGACTTAGATTTGCTCCCCCTAAATGTGTGCAATCCCTTTAAAGGATAGTTGCTTTGGAATGCATGGACGCACATATAGTGGAAGGGATATTATGAGTCATTTGTATCTTGGCTATATGCATCAAATATATATGAATGAGATGTATCCTTGTTCAAGACTCCACTCTTGCAAACAATATGTACAGGAAGCAAAAGATCATCCTGATCAAAGATTTGATGCATATACTTACCTTTAGTTCTTGAGCATTCTTGTAGTAGAACACACTTGAGAAAACAATGTTAGGAAACACAAGAGTATTCTACTATTCAAAAAGCAATAGAACTCCATAGTGCCAAGATTTAGAGAACATATAGATGATAGTATTCCTTAGATTGATATGTCTCCAAGAACATTTAGAACTTTCTCCCCTGAATATGAAATAGTAGGTCATCCTCTCCCTCTGAATCTTAGCATGTAGATATTGGGATTGGATAGGGTGAGAAAAGTCTAACATGAGTAGTCAAATGAAATATACATATTTTTCTCCCCCTACTTTGGTATTCTCCCCTTGTCTATATAAGTATAAGCTTTGATATTCTCCCCCTTGATTGTATCTCCCCCCTTTGCATTGAAGCATGCATCTCCCCCTTTAGCTTTGAATCTTTGGTATTTCTCCCCCTTTGGCATTAATTTCCAAAAAGGTCCATACACAGGGTTAGACATAGGGATCATGGAGTAGGAAGGGATCCTTGAGAACAAGGGTCATAGAATGTAGGGATCATGGAGAGCATTAAAAACTGAGGGAATCATGGAAAATAATTTCTCCTCTTTGGCTGATCTGAGAGCTTGTAAGACTTCTCCTCCTTTGAGTTAGGGATCCTAGAATGAAATCCCCCCCCCCTTTTTTTAATTGAGGGATCATCAAAGAAATGAAAATATCACTATAGGATCACTAAGGAAACAAAGATTTACTGACATGAACACAGACTGGAGAAGATACCAAATTGGTGGCTCCGAGACAAACAAGTTGGTGGAACCGATTTGTTGTTATGCAGCTCATCTGCTAAATCGGTAGAACCGAGTTATTTGTATCGGAGGCTCCGAGGCTTAAACAGAGACTAGGCAATATTTGAGAAACTTGCAAATTAATTTTTAAAATTTTGTAACAAGGTGTCATATGGATTTTCAAAGGAAATGCAAAAGATTTTACAAAGAGATATCAAATAGTGAAGATTTGAGTGGTTCCAAGAAATCTTGCAAATAGAGAATGAACCAAAAAAGATACTTAACTAGATGATGGTCGATGACTAGGGCACCTATATTAGAGTATATTGACTTAGGAACCAAGCAAGAATACTTGATCATAGGTCATACTCATCATTAAGCTCAAAATGGGGTTACCATTTTTCGATTAAACATTTTAATGTTTTCATATCACTTGAGTTGCTTTATCTCATGACTTGGAGTAAAGCCTTTTCAAGGATATGAGTACATACCTTTGAGTGATGTTGATGACGTAGCTTGTAGGTGAACTTGTTGAGGATGCTCGAGGTTGATGAAGTTCATCTTGAGTTGGGAGCAATCCTTCTTGTTTTGGTACACTTATCACCTACATAGGTTAGTCATGCAAGGAAGAACATGATATGACACGATACCAATTGTGAAATTCAAATATGTGTCAAGGATATGTTTGAGTAGTCTTCTTCCTTCCATCATCAAGAGGGGTTGTGGATACTTGGTCATGACAAGATTGCTTATGATTTGAGTTGATGGCAATCTTGTAGAACGAAGTTCTTCCAAGTACCTACAGAAGGTTAGTTTGCAATGCAAGGGAGCATAAATTTCCATGGAATAAAATAATATGTCAAGTGTATCATGGAAGTATCATGTAAGCTCATGCCCTTGCATGCATCCGAGTGAGTCTAGCTCAAGTTTGAAGCATCAATGATGTTCAACTAACTCCTCAAATAACAAAACACTTTCTCATCAAGTGGCTTAGTAAAGATGTCGGCCAATTGCTTGTTGGTACGAACATGCTTAAGATCAATATCTCCTTTGGCAACATGATCACTAATGAAATGATGTCGAACTTGAATATGCTTAGTTCGAGAATGTTGCACAGGATTATGACCACTTTTAATAGCACTTTCATTGTCACAAAGTAATGGAACATTTTTCACATGGATTCCATAATCCTTAAGCGTTTGTGTCATCCATAGTAATTGTGCACAACACGATCCGGCGGCAATATACTCAGCTTCGGCAGTAGATAGAGATACCGAGTTTTGTTTCTTGGGGGACCAAGACACAAGAGATCTACCAAGAAATTGACACGTACCCGAGGTGGATTTTTTATCAACCTTGTCACCGGCATAGTCCGAATCGGAATAGCCAACAAGGTTAAAGGAAGATCCCTTGGGATACCAAATGCCAAAGTTTGGTGTTTGTATCAAATATCTCACAATACGTTTCACGGCCAAAAGATGACACTCTTTAGGTGCTGCTTGATATCTAGCACACATGCAAACACTAAGCATAATATCAGGACGGGAGGCACATAAATATAGCAATGAACCAATCATAGATCGATAAACTTTTTGATCGACTGGTCCGTCCTCCTTGGTAAGATCAACATGTCCACTAGTAGGCATAGGAGTTTTCATGCCTTTACACTCTTGCATGTTGAACTTCTTGATCAAGTCCTTAGTATACTTGGTTTGAGAGATGAAAGTTCCTTCTCTTGTTTGCTTGATTTGCAAACCAAGAAAGAATTTCAGCTCACACATCATGGACATCTCATACTTCTCGGACATCAACCTTCCAAATCTTTCACTAAATTGTGGGTTAGTAGATCCAAAGATAATATCATCCACATAGATTTGGCACACAAATAATTCACCATTAACTCTCTTAGTGAATAAGGTTGCGTCAATTTTACCAATTTCAAAACCCTTTTCAATGAGAAACTTTGTTAAGCATTTATACCAAGCACGAGGGGCTTGTTTAATACCATAAAGGGCTTTACAAAGCTTGTAAACATGATTAGGTTTCTTAGGATTCACAAAACCAGGTGGTTGCTTAACATATACCTCTTCTTCAATCTCACCATTTAAAAAGGCACTTTTAATGTCCATTTGATAAAGCGTGATATCATGGTGATTAGCATAAGCAAGAAGAATGCAAATAGCTTCAAGTCTAGCGACGGGGGCATAGGTCTCACCGTAGTCCATACCTTCGACTTGCATATATCCTTGGGCTACAAGACACGCCTTGTTGCGTACGACTTGACCGTCTTCATCTTGCTTGTTCCGAAACACCCATTTGGTTCCGATGATGTTGTGCTCGTCCTTGGGCTTCTCCACGGGTGTCCACACTTCGTTCCTCTCGAAGTTGTGAAGCTCTTCATGCATTGCGTTCACCCAATCCGGGTCTTCAAGAGCTTGTTCCACCGTCAAGGGTTCAATGCTAGAGATGAAAGAATAATGCTCACAAAAATTAGCTAAGCGAGTTTTACAGCGAGTGATTCTCCCGGTTTATATGTCACCAAAGATTTTGTTTAGAGGATGGTTCTTGGTCACTCTTGCTCAAACTCGGGGTAGCTTTGGCTTGTTGGATGGTGGAGCTTCTTCATCATCATCATCTTCATCTTCGTTGTTGTTGAAGGTGTCGTTTCCTTGAGGTGGTGGTGAGGAAGGTTGTGGTGGATCTTCATGATGTACTTCCTCCTCTTCATATTCTTGTCGTGTACCGCTCGTGGATGCCTCCATGTCGTGTTGAGGTTCACCTTGATGTGAAGTAGGGGCTTCCACTTGAATTGACGAAGTACTTTCCTTCACCTCCATGGGACGAATCTTGCCAATGGACAAGTCTTGGATAGCTTCCGAAGGGTCCTTATCTCCTACATCATTTGGCAATTGTTCGACTTGCGAACCATTAGATTCATCAAACTTCACATCTACCGTCTCTTCAACTTTTCGAGTGAAGTTATTGTAGACACGGTAAGTGTGAGAGTTCGAGCCGTAACCAAGTAGGAATCCTTCATGAGATTTAGGAGCAAATTTAGTACGACGATGCTTATCAAGAATGTAGCACTTTGAGCCGAATACCCGAAAGTATCCAACTTGGGGTTTGTTACCGGTGAGTAGCTCGTATGCCGTTTTACCGAGAAGCTTGTGAAGATAGAGTCGGTTAGTGGCATCACATGCTGTTTCCACGGCTTCTGCCCAAAAGTGTCTTGGCGTCTTGTATTCGTCAAGCATCGTTCTTGCCATCTCAATAAGTGTCCGGTTCTTCCTCTCAACAACTCCATTTTGTTGAGGTGTGTACGTAGCCGAGAACTCATGTGAAACACCTTCTTCGTCAAGAAAGGTATCTACATGGGTGTTCTTGAACTCCGATCCGTTATCGCTCCGAACCTTCTTGATTTTCACTTCAAACTGATTTTGCGCTTTGCGAGCGAAGTTCTTGAAGATCTTTTGTACCTGCGACTTATCATCAAGAAAGAATACCCACGTAAATCTGGAAAAATGATCAACTATAACTAGACCATAGGAATTTCCACCGAGGCTCTTGTAAGCATTGGGACCAAAAAGATCCATGTGAAGTAACTCGAGTGGTCTCCTAGTAGTCATTATATTCTTTACGGGATGACTTCCACCTACTTGCTTTCCAGCTTGACAAGCACTACAAAGTCTATCTTTGTCAAAGATAACATCTTTAACACCAAGTATATGATAACCTTTGATAAGCTTGTCTAGATTACGCATGCCAACATGTCCTAGTCTTCTATGCCAAAGCCAACCTTTAGAAGATTTTGCAATAAGACAAGTACGAGGCTTGGATCTCTTAGTGAAATAGACAATATATAGATCACCTCTACGGAAACCGGTAAAGACCATGTTATGATTATCTTGTCGAAACACTTGGCAATCTACTTTCGTGAATAGCACATTAAAACCAAAGTCGGCAAGTCTAGATACGGAAAGAAGATTGTAGCCAAGGGATTCAACAAGCATGACGTTTTGAATAGAGCTATCATGGGATATGGCCACCTTACCAAGACCGAGTACCTTACCCTTGGAGTTGTCTCCAAAAGTTACATACCTTCGCGGTCCATGGTTTGGTGTGATCTCTTCAAACATTTCTCTATCTCCAGTCATATGATCGGTGCATCCGCTATCGAGAATCCACTCTTTTCCTCCGAACATGTAATCCTTGAAGTTTTCTATGAGACTTAGATTCTTCATCATCTTCTCATGTTCGATGTCGAACAACTCATCTTCATCATAGTAGCCATGTTCCGCATTGTCATCATCAAGTGGGAAATCCTCGTCACAAGGAACGGGAGATTCGTTAAGGTTTTGATCATGACAATGTTCAAATTTATGAATTCGAATGGCTTCTACAATGATGTTGTTGATAGTTATGACATCTCCTTTAGCACGGATGAGGTCTCTAAGCTCAAATAGATAGTCATCAAACATGGGATCACTAGGCGTCATTTTGTGAAAGGTAATAGTTTTATGAAGAATTTCATCAATATTACTCAATGAATAACTTGGATATCGTTTCTCTAAGTCATTCCACAAAGTATAAGCACATTCAAAATTCTTCATTTGATTAAGCACAATTCTAGGCAATCCTCTAACGATAAGATTAACAGTTCTAAGACTGCATAGCATATCAATTTCCTCTTCGTGTGTGGGATGTAAAGGATCAATGGGAGGTACGTAGGGGTTCTTAACATACTTGCTCAAATGAAATTCATTAAATAGCTCAAGCATCATATGTTTCCATTGACTATAGTACTCCCCATCAAGGATAGGCACTCTACAACTCAAACTCCATATCCTAGACACATCCATCTTCCTCCACGGTGATGAAACCGAAGCAATGGAGACCAATGCTCTTATACCAATTGTGGGATCACTAGAAGTGTGTGTCTAGAGGGGGGTGAATAGACTACTAGCAGGAATTAAAAACCTAACCTTTTCCCAAGTTAATTGGTTGGCAGATTTTAGCAATTATAGCAAGTCTAGCACACCCTACACATGCAAGTCAACAAGTATGGCAGCGGAAAATAAAGACATTGCACATGGAAGTAAGGAGTTGAGATAGGGAGATCAAACGCATTAGGGACATGAAGATTTTTCCCGTGGTTCCGATAGGTGGTGCTATCGTACGTCCACGTTTATGGAGTCTTCAACCCACGGAGGGTAACGGTCGCGAGAGTCCACGGAGGGCTCTGATAACCCACAAGTATAGGGGATCGCAACAGTTTTCAAGGGTAGAGTATTCAACCCAAATTTATTGATTCGACACAAGGGGAGCCAAAGAATATTCTCAAGTATTAGCAGCTGAGTTGTCAATTCAACCACACCTGAAAGACTTAATATCTGTAGCAAAGTATTCAGTAGCAAAGTAGTTTGGAAGTAACGGTAACAATGGCAAAGTGACTGTAGCAGTTTTGTAGTGATTGTAACAATAGCAACGGAAAAGTAACTTAGCAAAGATCAATATGTGAAAAGCTCGTAGGCAATGGATCAGTGATGGATAATTATGTCGGATGGCATTCATCATGCAACGGTTATAACATAGGGTGACACAGAACTAGCTCCAATTCATCAATATAATGTAGGCATGTATTCCATATATAGTCATACGTGCTTAGGAAAAGAACTTGCATGACATCTTTTGTCCTACCCTCCCGTGGCAGCGGGGTCCTAATGGAAACTAAGGGATATTAAGGCCTCCTTTTAATAGAGAACCGGACCAAAGCATTAGCACTTAGTGAATACATGAACTCCTCAAACTACGGTAATCATCGGAAAGAATCCTAGTTATTGTCACCCTGGGGGATGGGGAACATAACTCGTAATAGGTGTCTACAACTTGCAAGATAGGATCAAGAACACATATATATTCATGAAAACATAATAGGTTCAGATCTGAAATCATGGCACTCGGGCCCTAGTGACAAGCATTAAGCATAGCAAAGTCATAGCAGCATCAATCTCAGAACATAGTGGATACTAGGGATCAAACCCTAACAAAACTAACTCGATTACATGGTAAATCTCATCCAACCCATCACCGTCCAGCAAGCCTACGATGGAATTACTCACAAACGGCGGAGAGCATCATGAAATTGGTGATGAAGGATGGTTGGTGATGACGACGGCGTCGATTTCCCCTCTCCGGAGCCCAAATCAGACTCCAGATCTGCCCTCCCGAGGAAGAACAGGAGGTGGCGGCGGCTCCGTATCGTAAAACCCGATGAACTCTTCTCTCTGATTTTTTTCTCCACGGATGTGAATATATAGAAGTGGAATCGAGGTCGGAGGAGCCACAGGGGGCCCACAAGCCACCAGGGCGCGCCCTAGGGAGGGCGCCCTCCTGGCTTGTGGCCAACAGGTGGGCCCCCCTGGCTTGATTCTTTCGCCAATATTTTTTATTAATTCCAAAAATATTCTCCGTAAATTTTCAGGATGATCCGAGAACTTTTATTTCTGCACAAAAATAACACCAAGGCAATTCTGCTGAAAACAGCGTCAGTCCGGGTTAGTTCCATCCAAATCATGCAAATTAGAGTCCAAAACAAGGGCAAAAGAGTTTGGAAAAGTAGATACGACGGAGACGTATCAACTCCCCCAAGCTTAACCCATTGCTTGTCCTCAAGCAATTCAGTTGACAAACTGAAAGTGATAAAGAAAAACTTTTACAAACTCTGTTTGATCTTGCTGTTGTAAATATGTCTAAATTATGTTCAGATTTTCAGCAAAGATTATAGACTAACCACATTCACAATAACATTTAGGTCTCACATTTACTCATATCAATGGTATAATCAACTAGCAAGCAATAATAATAAGTCTCGGATGACAACAATTTTATCAAAACAATCATGATACAATATGATATAATGGTATCTCGCTAGCCCTTTGTGATACCGCAAAACATAAATGCAGAGCACCTCTGGAGAACAAGGACTGACTAGACATTGTAATTCATGGTGAAAGAGATCCAGTCACACTCATACTCAGTATCAATTAATAACAAGGCATACAAATGACGGTGGTGCTCTCTAACTGGTGCCTTTTAATAAGAGGATGATGACTCAACAGTAAAGTAAAATAGATAGGCCCTTCGCAGAGGGAAGCATTGATTTGCAGAGGTGCCAGAGCTCGAGCTTTTAAAACAGAGGTGAATAATAATTTTGATAGGTATGCTTTCATTGCCAACATAACAACTAAGAGATCTCGATATCTTCCATGCTAGGTACATTATAGGCGGTTCCCAAACAGAATAGTAAAGTTTTTACTCCCCCTCCACCAATCAATCACACTCCACGGCGGGCCGAATCCACGGGTATCGTCCATTCAAACACAATCCTGGGGGAGTTTTGTTTATTATATTTTGACTTAAATTTTGAGCATGGAACTGGGCATTCCGAATACCAGCCACTTTCTCGTGAATGATAGTGAATCAACACGTATCATGAGAATAACCCACATAGCATGGAAGATACTGACAGCCCCCAGTCGTCACATGAGCGATTTGGGCATACAAAATGGAATATTTATTTGAAGGTTTGGAGTATGGCACATGCAAATTTACTTGGAACGGCAGGTAAATACCGCATATAGGTAGGTATGGTGGACTCATATGGAACAACTTTGGGTTTATGGAGATGGATGCACAAGCAGTATTCCCGCTTAGTACAAGTGAAGGCTAGCAGAAGACTGGGAAGTGACCAACTAGAGAGCGACAACAATCATGAACATGCTTTGAGATTAACCAACATTGAATGCAAGCATGAGTAGGATATAAATCACCATGAACATAAACATCGTGGAGGCTATGTTGGTTTTCTTTCAACTACATGCGTGAACATGTGCCAAGTCAAGCCACTTGAATCATTCAGAGGAGGATACCATCCTATCATACTACATCACAACCATTTTAACATGCATGTTGGCACCCAAGACAAACCATTATACACTCTTAGCTAATTAAGCATGGCATGAGTAACTATAATCTCTAATTGTCATTGCAAACATGTTTCATCTCTAATGAGCTGAATTCAGAACGATGAGCTAATCATATTTACAAAAACAAGATAGTTCGAGTTCATACCAGCTTTTCTCCATCTCAGTCATTTCATCATATATCGTCATTATTGCCTTTCACTTGCACGACCGAATGGTGTGAATAATAATAAGAGTGCACGTGCATTGGACTAAGCTGGAATCTGCAAGCAATAACTCAAAGGAGAAGGCAAAGTACTATGGGCTCTCTGATAGATAAACAATTAATGCATATGAGAGCCACTCAACATGTCATCGTGGTCTTCTCCTTGCGACCCAAAAAAAAGAAAGGAAAATTATTTATACGGGAAAGCTCCCAACAAGCAAAAGAAGAACGAGAAATCTTTTTGGGTTTTCTTTTAATACTACAACTAAACAAACTAGAAAGTAAAGCTAGAACTATTTTTTTTTTGATTTTCTTAAAGATTAATTAAACACACAAGAAGAAAATGAAAAGAAGAAATAAACTACCATGGATGATACAATGAAAAAGTATGAACACCGACAACTGAAACGAGTGTGTGAACATGAATGTAATATCGGTGAGAAATACGTACTCCCCCAAGATTAGGCTTTTGGCCTAAGTTGGTCTAGGGCCATGGCTGGAAATAACCATCTCCGGGATACTCCGGAGGATACTGAGGGTTCCACTGGTTGGCGAGCTCCTGTGGCTCCCACTGAAAAACCGGAGCCTGATATGGATCAAGGGCTGGTACAGGCTCATGTGCTGGGGGTTGCGACAAACCCCAATATCGGTAGATGTCATCGGGCATAATAGTGTACCTGCCTGAATGGATATCGAACAAAGAAGAAGCAGGCAGAGTAAAAATTTCACAAGTACCCTGACTAAATACTAGGTTGTAAAGCAGCCTCCTATCCTTATCTTTCTTAATAAAATCATGTGCTACCATCCTATCATAGTCTAAATGCCTCGTGGGTAGTAGCAATTCCTCTTCCTCGTCAAGCCTAATGGGTATCTTAAAATGTTTGGCTAAGCGAGATGCATAGATACCTCCAAATATGGGACCCTTTGAACGGTTTAAGTTCAACCGTTGGGCCACTATAGCGCCTAAACTAAAAGTTCTATCAGCAAGTAAAGCGTGGCGCAAAATGGCGAGGTCAGGTGCACTGAGGCTTCCACTCTCCCCTCGACCAACTAAACATCTCCCAGCAAATAATGAATAATAGTGTAGAACAGGAAAATGTAAACTAGCCGCTCTCGCCCTTGACACCCCTCTCTCTTCCCCCACAGTGATTGAGGCAATGAAGTCCTCCATGTCTCTAGGACGTGGTTCACTGATGCTGCCCTCATAAGGTATTTTGCAAACTTTGCAAAAATCGTAAAGTTCCATCTTCTTAGGCACATCATATAAGTAAAATTCTACCATGGGAGGATCCTTCCTAGGATAAAAGTGAAAATTTTGCACGAAGGTATTAAGGAGTAAGAGGTACTGGTCACACTTATCGTTGAGGAAACCTGTGATGCCTGCATTCCTTGCCAAGTAGTAAAAATCTTCATAAATTTCGGCCGCCCTCAAGAATGCATCACTTGGCCATTCACATGAACGAACCTCCGCGACGCGAGGGAGATTATATCTGGGCTTCTTTTCCACCTCATTTTCATCATCTTTCGAGCCTCGGCTTGAAGAACCTCTTAATAATCTCCTCAACATTTTCTTTTTCTGAAAAATTTCTGAAATTTTTAGTGACTCAAAATAAAGGTAAGCAAAACTCAACAAAACTTATAGCAACTACTCCCACAAGTGCCTAGAGGCCATATCATGCATCAAAACTACTTGGGACCATACAAATTTGACATGCAAGCTCAAGAACAAGGTCACCATAGCAGCAAAAATTTGCAATATATAAAGCACTAGAACAAAAACTAATTGGACCATTGGAGGAGTCACATACCGATGAGCAATCCCCTAAAACAGTTTTGCAAATGGAGCTTTGAGCAAGGAGATCGAAAATGGCAGCAAAATCAGCTAGAACACGGGTTTGAGCAATGGTGGGATTTTTTCTGGAGGAAGACGAAGTGGATGGTGGCTGGAATAAGTGAAGGGGCCCCACGTGGGACCCACAAGCCACCAGGGCGCGCCCTGCAGGCTTGTGGCCCACTGGTGCAGCCCCCTGATGTGTTCTCAGTGCCAAAAATTCTTAAATATTCCATAAAAAATCATACTAAATTTTCAGGGCATTCTGAGGACTTTTATTTTCAGGTCATTTTTCTATTGCACGGATAAATCAAAAAACAGAGAAATAATAGCAATTTTACTTAGTTTACTCTAAATAACATAAAGTAAAAGTTGGGTACAGAAGGTTGTGTCTCCTAAATTCATCCATCTCATGCTCATCGAAAAGAATCCATCAATAAGGTTGATCAAGTCTTATTGACAAAGCTTTTTCGAATAACACGGAACCGGAGAATTTTCGAATGACACTAGGTTACCTCAATGGGGATATGCATGTCCCCAACAATAAGTATATCATATTTCTTCTTGGCAGTAGGAAGAGGGAATTCAAAACCTCCAATGATAATCGTTGAAACCTTTTCAATGGAATTGATACTATGAACTTGAGGTTGCTTCTTCGGAAAGTGTACCGTATGCTCATTGCCATTAACATGAAAATTAACATTGCCTTTGTTGCAATCAATAACAGCCCCTGCAGTATTCAAAAAGGGTCTACCAAGGATGATCGACATATTGTCATCCTCAGGGATATCAAGAATAACAAAGTCTGTTAAGATAGTAACGTTTGCAACCACAACAGGCACATCCTCGCAAATACCGATGGGTAAAGCAGTTGATTTATCAGCCATTTGCAAGGGAATCTCAGTAGGTGTCAACTTATTCAAATCAAGTCTACGATATAAAGAGAAGGGCATAACACTAACACCAGCTCCAAGATCACATAAAGCAGTTTTAACATAATTTCCTTTAATAGAGCATGGTATAGTAGGTACTCTGGGATCTCCTAGTTTCTTTGGTATTCCACCCTTAAAAGTATAATTAGCAAGCATGGTGGAAATCTCAGCTTCCGGTATCTTTCTTTTATTTGTCACAACATCTTTCATATACTTAGCATAAGGAGACATTTTCAGAATATCAGTCAAGCGCATAAGCAAAAAGACAGGTCTAAGCATTTCAACAAAGCGCTCAAAATCCTCATCATCCTTTTTCTTGGATGGCTTAGGAGGAAAGGGCATGGGTTTCTGAACCCATGGTTCTCTTTCTCTACCATGCTTCCTAGCAATAAAGTCTCTTTTATCATATCTTTTGTTCTTAGGTTGTGGGTTATCAAGATCAACAGCAGGTTCAATCTCCACATCATTATCATTACTAGGTTGAGCATCATCATGAACATCATCGTTAATATTATCACTAGGCTCATGTTCATTACCAGATTGTGTCGCGGCATCAGAAATAGAAATATCATTTGGATTCTCAGATGTATCTATAACAGGTTCACTAGCAGCATGCAAAGTCCTATTGTCATTCTTTTTCCTACTATTACTGGGACGACTAGGTGCATCAGTATTAACTCTCTGAGAATCTTGCTCAATTCTCTTAGGGTGGCCCTCAGGATACAAAGGTTCCTGAGTCATTCTACCACCTCTAGTCACAACTTTAACAGAATGATCATTGTTCTTACTATTCATCTCACTAAGCAAATCATTTTGTGCCTTAAGTACTTGTTCTACTTGAGTAGTTACCATGGAAGCATGTTTACTAATAAGCTTAAGATCATTGACAGTTCTACTCAAATAATCACCCAAGCGATCAAGCATGTAAGCATTATGTTTCAATTGTCTACTAACATAAGCATTGAAATTTTCTTGCTTAACTACAAAGTTATCAAATTCATCCAAGCATTGACTAGCAGACTTATTATAAGGTATATCACCTTCATCAAATCTACGGAGAGAATTTACCTCTACTACATGTGTCGGGTTATCAAGACCATGTATTTCTTCAATAGGTGGTAGATTCTTAACATCTTCAGCTTTAATACCTTTTTCCTTCATAGATTTCTTTGCCTCTTGCATATCTTCAGGACTGAGAAATAGAATACCTCGTTTCTTCGGAGTTGGCTTTGGAGGTGGTTCGGGAATAGTCCAATCATTATCATTGCTCAATATATTATTCAATAGTAATTCAGCTTGTTCAATAGTTCGTTCCCTGAAAACACAACCAGCACAACTATCTAGGTGGTCCCTAGAAGCATCGGTTAGTCCATTATAAAAGATATCAAGTATTTTGTTTTTCTTGAGAGGATGATCAGGCAAAGCATTAAGTAGATGGAGAATCCTCCCCCAAGCTTGTGGGAGACTCTCTTCTTCAGTTTGCACAAAGTTAAATATTTCCTGCAAGGCAGCTTGTTTCTTATGGGCAGGAAAATATTTTTCAGAGAAGTAATATATCATATCCTGGGGACTACGCACACAACCAGGAGCAAGAGAATTAAACCATATCTTAGCATCACCCTTTAGTGAGAAAGGAAATAACTTAAGAATATAGTAATAGCGAATTTTTTCCTCATGAGTAAATAGGATGGCTATATCATTCAATTTAGTAAGATGTGCCACAACAGTTTCAGATTCATAACCATGGAAAGGATCAGATTCAACCAAGGTAATTAACTCAGGATCGACAGAGAATTCATAATCCTTATCAGTGACAATGATAGGTGAAGTAGCAAACTTAGGATCATATTGCATTCTAGCATTCAAAGATTTTCCTTTTCACTTGCATAGCAATTTCTTAAGATCATCTCTATCTTTACAAGCAAGAAAGTCCCTAGCTACCTCTCCTTCCATAACATAACCTTCAGGTATATCAAGCAATTCATATCTAGGAGAGCTAGGTCTAGCAGGTGTATCATAGTGTTCAGTTTCAATAATTTCATCAGATTCAGAAATATCATCAGTTTCAGCATTGACTCTAGCAATTTGTTCATCAAGGAATTCACCTAGTGGCGCAGTAGTATCAAGCAAAGCATCATCATAAGCATCATGCATAGCAGAAGTGGCATCATCAATTACGTGCCACATATCAGAATTACTAGTAGGTGGTGGTGTCGCAAGTTTACTCATAACAGAAGGTGAATCAAGAGCAGAGCTAGATGGCAGTTCCTTACCTGTCCTCGTAGTTGAGGGGTAGATCTTGGTTTTAGCATCTTTCAGATTCTTCATAGTGATCAATAGATATAAATCCCAAGTGACTCAGAGAATAGAGCTATGCTCCCCGGCAATGGCGCCAGAAAAAGGTCTTGATAACCCACAAGTATAGGGGGATCGCAACAGTTTTCGAGGGTAGAGTATTCAACCCAAATTTATTGATTCGACACAAGGGGAGCCAAAGAATATTCTCGAGTATTAGCAGCTGAGTTGTCAATTCAACCACACCTGAAAGACTTAATATCTGTAGCAAAGTATTCAGTAGCAAAGTAGTTTGGAAGTAACGGTAACAATGGCAAAGTGACAGTAGCAGTTTTGTAGTGATTGTAACAATAGCAACGGAAAAGTAACTTAGCAAAGATCAATATGTGAAAAGCTCGTAGGCAATGGATCAGTGATGGATAATTATGTCGGATGGCATTCATCATGCAACGGTTATAACATAGGGTGACACAGAACTAGCTCCAATTCATCAATATAATGTAGGCATGTATTCCATATATAGTCATACGTGCTTATGGAAAAGAACTTGCATGACATCTTTTGTCCTACCCTCCCATGGCAGCGGGGTCCTAATGGAAACTAAGGGATATTAAGGCCTCCTTTTAATAGAGAACCGGACCAAAGCATTAGCACTTAGTGAATACATGAACTCCTCAAACTACGGTAATCACCGGAAAGAATCCCAGTTATTGTCACCCTGGGGCATGCGGATCATAACTCGTAATAGGTGTCTACAACTTGCAAGATAGGATCAAGAACACATATATATTCATGAAAACATAATAGGTTCAGATCTGAAATCATGGCACTCGGGCCCTAGTGACAAGCATTAAGCATAGCAAAGTCATAGCAACATCAATCTCAGAACATAATGGATACTAGGGATCAAACCCTAACAAAACTAACTCGATTACATGGTAAATCTCATCCAACCCATCACCGTCCAGCAAGCCTACGATGGAATTACTCAGGAACGGCGGAGAGCATCATGAAATTGGTGATGAAGGATGGGTGATGACGACGGTGTCGATTTCCCCTCTCCGGAGCTCAAATCAGACACCAGATCTGCCCTCCCGAGGAAGAACAGGAGGTGGCGGCGGCTCCGTATCGTAAAACACGATGAACTCTTCTCTCTGATTTTTTTCTCCACGGATGTGAATATATAGAAGTGGAATCGAGGTCGGAGGAGCCACAGGGGGCCCACAAGCCACCAGGGCGCGCCCTAGGGGGGGCGCCCTCCTGGCTTGTGGCCAACAGGTGGGCCCCCCTGGCTTGATTCTTTCGCCGATATTTTTTATTAATTCCAAAAATATTCTCCGTAAATTTTCAGGACGATCCGAGAACTTTTATTTCTGCACAAAAATAACACCAAGGCAATTCTGCTGAAAACAACGTTAGTCCGGGTTAGTTCCATCCAAATCATGCAAATTAGAGTCCAAAACAAGGGCAAAAGAGTTTGGAAAAGTAGATACGACGGAGACGTATCAGGCTCCAGCCGTAAGGGTCCACAAAGTAGCAACCTTGACTATTCCATAACGGCTTCCGTCCACGAAGGACTAGCCTCACTATGGGTAGATCTTCACGAAGTAGGCGATCTCCTTGCCCGTACATGTTGGGGAACGTTGCATGGGAAACAAAAAATTTCCTACGCACACGCGAGATCTATCCATGGTGATGAGCATCTACGAGAGGGAGAGTGGATCTACGTACCCGTGTAGATCGCTAAGCGGGAAGCGTTAAGAAACGCGGTTGATGTGGTCGAACGTCTTCGCGAACCAAATCGCTAGTCGTCCCGTGATCTGATCACGATCCGTCCCGCGATCCAATCACGAACCATCCCGCGATCCAAGCACGGTCCTTCCGATCTAGCGCCGAACGGATGACACCCCCGCGTTCAGCACATATACAGCTTGATGACGATCTCTGCCTTCTTGATCCAGCAAGAGGGAGCGGAGAGGTAGATGACGATCTCTGCCTTCACAACGACGCTTGAAGGGGTGGCGCACCGAGGGGTGCATTAAGGACATAAGTCTTCTGTGCAGCAATGAGGACAATCCTCAGATCATGGACCCAGTCCGCATTATTGCTACCATCATCTTTCTACTCTATTTTCACTAGGAACGTATAAAACTAGGGGAGCTACAGCGCGAGCTATTGATCTACATAATTTGCAAAGTCACTTTGACTATGTTCATGATAATGAGTTCAATTAATCATATTACTAAAGAACTCCCACTCAAATTGACATCCCTCTGGTCATTCGAGTGTCACATGATCCAAATTCACCAACCCAAGTCCGATCATCATGTGAGATGAGGTGGTTTCAATGGTGAACATCTTCATGTTGATCATATCTACTATATGACTCATGTTCGACCTTTCGGTCTCTTGTGTTCCGAGGCCATGTCTGTACATGCTAGGCTCGTCAAGTTTAACCCGAGTGTTCCGCATGTGCAACACTGGCTTGCACCCGTTGTATGCGAACGTAGAGTCTATCACACCCGATCATCACGTGGTGTCTCGAAACGACGAACTTTCGCAACGGTGCACAGTCGGGAAGAACACAATTTTATCTTGAAATTTTAGTGAGGGATCACCTTATAATGCTACCATCGTCCTAAGCAAAATAAGATGCATAAAAGGATTAACATCACATGCAAATCATAAGTGACATGATATGGCCATGAACTTGTGCTTTTGATCTCCATCTCCAAAGCACCGGCATGATCTCCATCGTCACCGGCATGACACCATGATCTCCATCAACTTGATCTCCATCAACGTGTCGCCATGAGGTTGTCGCGCCAACTGTTGCTTCTACGACTATTGCTAACTCATAGCAATAAAGTAAAGCAAAACGGCGAAAAATAAATTAAAGACAACCCTATGGCTCCTGCCGGTTGCCGTACTCATCGACATGCAAGTCGTGATATTCTATACAAAACATGATCATCTCATACATCACATATATCTCATCATGTAATTGGCCATATCACATCACAACATACCCTGCAAAAACAAGTTAGACGTCCTCTAATTGTTGTTGCATGTTTTACGTGGCTGCTACGGGTATCTAGCAAGAACGATTCTTACCTACGCAAAACCACAACGGTGATACACAAATTTCTATTCAACCTTCTCAAGGACCGCCTTTGTCGAATCCGATCCAACTAAAGTGGGAGAGACAGGCACCCGCCAGCCATCTTGATGCAACAAAGTTACATGTCAGTTTATGGAATCGGTCTCTCGTAAGCGTACGAGTAAGGTTGGTCCGGGCCGCTTCATCCCACAATACCGCTGAATCAAGCAAAGACCAAGGGAGGAAGCAATCTGAGCATCAACGCCAACAAACTCCTTTGTGTTCTACTCGAGATCTCATCTACGCATAGACCTAGCTCATGATGCCACTGTTGGGGAACGTTGCATGGGAAACAAAAATTTTCCTACGCACACGCAAGATCTATCTATGGTGATGAGCATCTATGAGAGGGAGAGTGGATCTACGTACCCTTGTAGATCGCTAAGCGGGAAGCGTTAAGAAACACGGTTGATGTAGTCGAACGTCTTCGCGATCCAAATCGCTAGCCGTCCCGCGATCCAATCACGAACCGTCCCGCGATCCAATCACGGTCCTTCCGATCTAGCGACGAACAGACGGCACCTCCGCGTTCAGCACACGTACAGATTGATGACGATCTCCACCTTCTTAATCCAGCAAGAGGGAGTGGAGAGGTAGATGAGTTCTCCGGCAGCACAACGGCGTAGTGGCGGCGGTGGTGAACTAATCCGGCAGGGCTTCGCCAAGCTCCGCCGAACTAATCTAGAGGAGAAACGATCTAGAGGAAGAAGTGGGTTGCACGTGGCAATTAGGGTTGCGGCTGCCCTCAAATCCTCTAGTATATATAGGAGGAAGGGAGGGGAGGAGGCAGCCTCAAACCCTCCACAAGGAGGATTCGGCCGAACCACCTCAAGGAGGTGGAATCCACCTCCTACTAGGAGGTGGATTCGTTTTAGGAAGGTGTCATACTCCTTCCAACCTCCACCTTTTTCCTCTTGGGCGCATGGGCCCCCATTGGGTCAGCTGCCCAGCCCACCAGGGGCTGGTGCGCAACCTCTTGGGCCCATGTGGACCCCGGGGTGGGTGGGCCCCACCCGGTGGACCCCCGGAACCCATTCGTCACTCCCGGTACACTACCGAAAATACCCGAAACTTTTCCGGAACCCAAATACCACTTTCCTATATATCAATCTTTACCTCTGGACCATTCCGCAGCTCCTCGTGACATCCGGGATCTCATCCGGGACTCCGAACAACCCTCAGTCACTAACATACATAACTCAATACTACCGAAACGTCACCGAACGTTAAGTGTGCAGACCCTGCGGGTTCGAGAACTATGTAGACATGATTGAGACACCTCTACGGTCAATAACCAATAGCGGGACCTGGATGTCCATATTGGTTCCTACATATTCTACGAAGTTCTTTATCGGTTGAACCTCTATGTCAAGGATTCAGTTAATCCCGTATGTTGTTCCCTTTGTTCTTCGGTATGTTACTTGTCCGAGATTCGATCGTCGGTATCTCCATACCTAGTTCAATCTCATTACCGGCAAGTCTCTTTACTCGTTCCGTAAGACAAGATCCTGTGTCTAACACTTTAGTCACTTTGCTTGCAAGGCTTATTGTGATGTTGTATTACCGAGTGGGCCCTGACATACCTCTCCGTCATACGGAGTAACAAATCCCAGTCTCGATCCATGCCAACTCAACAGACACCCTCAAAGATACCTGTAGAGCATCTTTATAGTCACCCAGTTATGTTGCGACGTTTGATACACACAAGGTATTCCTCCGGTGTCAGTGAGTTGCATGATCTCATGGTCATAGGAACAGATACTTGACATGCAAAAAACTATAGCAATAAACTGACACGATCATAAGCTATGTTCATAGTTTGGGTCTTGTCCATCACATCATTCTCCTAATGATGTGATCCCGTTATCAAATGACATCTCATGTCTATGGCTAGGAAACCTTGACCATCTTTGATCAACGAGCTAGTCTATTAGAGTCATACTAGGGACACAGTGTTGTCTATGTACCCACACATGTATTTGAGTTGCCAATCAATACAATTATAGCATGGATAATAAACGATTATCATGAACAAGGAAATATAATAATAACCATTTTATTATTGCCTCTTGGGCCTATTTCCAACAGTACAAACTTCTTGGTTCAACTCCACAACACGAATAGGAGGCTCCCAATCGACACCTAACCAATCTAGGAGGCACCACCCTCCAAAAGGTAATAGGCTCGGTAAAGTCAATGAACTCCTTGCTCTTGTGCTTCAAGATGATAGACTCCTCAACACACAATCACTCTCTCACAGATTTGGCTTGGTAGAGGAGATTGGATTGGTGGAAAGCAACTTGGGGAGGCTAGAGATCAAGATTCATATGGATGGAGTGGAATGGCTTGATCTCAACACATGAGTAGGTGGCTCTCTCTCAAAAAATAGGATGGGGCAAGTATGGAATAGTTCTGAGTGCTTCTCTTACGAGTGGGTGGTGGTGAAGGGGTATATATAGGAATCCCCAAAAATCCAACCGTTACACCTAAAGTGACCAACTCGGTGACACCGAAGTATAAAACTCGGTGGTACCCAAGTGACCAAAAGGCAGTAACTTTTGAATCTCGGTGAGACCGATATATAACTCTCGGTGGTACCGATAAGGTGACCAACGGTCAGATTGCACAACTCGGTGACGCCGACTCTCACGTCTCGGTGGTACCGATTCTCGACCATGGCTGACCAGAGAGTTGGTACAGAAAATTGGTGGGACCGATTCACAAAACTCGGTGGTACCGATTCTTGTGAATGGCTAACCAGGGAGTTGGCCCAAAAACTCGGGAAGACCGACTGGCAAAACTCGGTGGTACCGAAGACTGAAAATAGCTAAACAGAAAGTTGGCAACTGAACTCGGTGGCACCGATGTAGAATCGGTTGCACCGAATGGCTAGGGTTTGGCATGGGTCTGTCTGAGTTTGGGAATCGGTGGCACTGAGTGGGAATTGTTGGTTGCACTGATTTTGGATGTTTGGCTTGGACAGACTTTTGTGGAAGAGTTTGTGGGTGTTCTTGGTGACTATCTCTTGTGCACGTGGAGCATCTTGTTCACCAACAGTACCTTACCCCCTTTTAATAGTATTGGCTTTCCTATGGACTCAAAGTGATTTCTCACAAAGTAAAATGTAGAGTCCTCTTGCTTGAAGCTTTGCCAATCCATTTCCTTGCATCTTGGGGTTTCTCCACAATCCTTTTGCCAACCCTCTCTGTGGACTTTATCTAAAATACACTAGGTAAAAGTATTAGTCCAACACACAATGTATGTTGTCATGAATTATCAAAACCACCAAGGGAGCATGTTGTGCTTTCACATAAAGACATTAATACTCAGGCATCCCAACAAACAATCATGTCTTTCAAATATCAAGGCTAAAGAACGCTATCCCTACAAAATCATATTGCCTTGTCATGCTCTATCTTCTTAACACAAAGTATAAATCATGTACTACCCCGGTGTCAGCCAAGCAATTGGTTCATACTTTTTAACGCGCTTCAGCATTTTCAACTCTCACGCAATACATGAGTGCAAGCCATGGATATAGCACGATGGGTGGAATAGAATATGGTGGTAGGTTTCAAAGGGGTAAAAGTGGAGAAGAAAGTCTCGCATCAACTCAGCGTATCAACGGGCTATGGAGATGCCCATCAATAGATATCAATGCGAGGAGTAGGGATTGCCATGCAACGGATGCACTAAGAGCTATAAGTGTATGAAAGCTCAATATGAAAACTAAGTGGGTGTGCATCTAACTCTATAATGAAAAAATACCACTAGTATATGAAAGTGACAACATAGGAGACTTCTCTATATGAAAAACATGGTGCTACTTTGAAGCACAAGTGTGGAATTAGCATGCCCCTTTTTCTTTTTCTTTTTTTTGTTTCTTTCTCTTTTTTTCTTTTTTTTTATTTTTTTTCTTTTTTTCTTTTTTTTCTTTGTCCGGAGCCTCATCCCGACTTGTGGGGGAATCATAGTTTCCATCATCCTTTCATCACCGGGACATGCTCTAATAATGAATAATGATGATCATCACACTTCTATTTACTTACAACTCAATATTTCAACGATAGTAGAACAAAGTATGACTCTATATGAATGCAATGATCTAGCGTAGCAAAGATATCAAAAAACGGACAAGCCATGGAAACATCATGTGAGCTATCTTACGATCATGTAATGCAATATGACAATGAATGCTCAAGTCACCAAAACGGAAGCGGTGGAAGTTGCATGGCAATATATCTCGGAATGGCTATGGAAATGCCATAATAGGTAGGTATGGTGGCTGTTTTGAGGAAGATATAATAAGGCTTATGTGTGATAGAGCGTATCATATCACGGGGTTTGGATGCACCAGTGAAGTTTGCACCGACTCTCGAGGTGAGAAAGGGCAATGCACGGTACCGTAGAGGCTAGCAAATTGTGGAAAGGTAAGAGTGCGTATAATCCATGAACTCACATTAGTCATAAATAACTCACATACTTATTGCAAAAGTTTATTAGCCCTCGAAGCAAAGTATTTCTACGCATACTCCTAGGGGGGAGATTGGTAGGAGTTAACCATCGCGCGCCCCCGACCTTCACACAAAGATAGACAATCAAGAATAAATTGTGCTCCAACTTCCTAGCATAACGGGAGATTATACGTGCATGCTTCGGGAATCACAAACCTTAACACCAATACCTTACTAAACATGATCATTCACTAGACCTCCCACATATTATCATCTATATATCGCAAAACTATTGCAAGGAATCAAACATATCATATTCAGTGATCCCTAAGTTTTATGTAGGATTTTATGACTAACCATGTGAATGACCAATTCCTGTTGACTCTCTAAATAGATATAAGTGAAGCAAGAGAGTTTAATTGTTTCTACAAAATACAATGCTCTAATAAATATAAGTGAAGCAAAAGAGCATTCTACGAATAACGGTTTTCTATGTGAAGAGAAACAGGCAATCCAAACTTCAAATGATATAAGTGAAGCACATGAAGCATTCTATAAAGCAATACTCAAAAGATATAAGTGAAGTGCAATGAGCATTCTATAAATCAACCATGGACTATCTCATACCAGCATGGTTCATAAAAGAAAACTGAAAACTAAACATAAAAGACGCTCCAAGATTTACACATATCACATGAACGAAACGAAAACGAAAACATACCGATGCTTGTTGAAGAAAGATGGGATGCCTTCCGGGGCATCCCCAAGCTTAGACGCTTGAGTATCCTTGGATATTTACTTGGGGTGCCTTGTGCATCCCCAATCTTGAACTCTTTCCTCTCATCCTTCTCCTCATATCGAGACCTCCTCGATGTTCGAACACTTCATCCACACAAAACTTAACAGAAGACTGGTGAGATCCGTTAGTATAATAAAGCAAATTACCACTTTAAGTACTATTGCAAACCCATTCATATTTTATATTTTCATTATCCCTGCTGTATTATAACTTTTCTATGGCTTACACCACCGATAAAATCGATAGTTTCATCAAAACAAGCAAAACAATGCATCAAAAACAGAATCTGTCTTAAACAGGACAGTATGTAGTAATCTCAACTTTGACCATACCTATGTAAGACGAAAAATTCTGAAAAATTAGGAAGAAAAAAAAATCTGTATATAAATACCGTGTTAAAATTTCAGAAACTTTTAACATTCCAGTAAAAAATGAAAATTCACGCACTACAGCCAAAGTTTCTGTTTTTACACTGCACATACCAACAAGCAATCTAATCATCCTAAAGGCAAATCTTGGCACATTATTTTTATAATACAATGGATTTTTACAAGGGGATAATTATTTTTGTTGGAAAAGTTTCCGTGATTCAAGATCACAAAGTTTCCGTGGGCATGAACAAAAGTTCAAGGACGTCCCCCACTTCAACGATGCTCCTCATCTCTCTCGCTTTCACCTTTCCTTTTGTGAAGTTTTAGGTTCCCCTCTATTTTATTTTATTTAAAACTTTATAAAAGCACACAACAGAATAAAATAACTCACTAAAACTTACGGGTTGTCTCCCTGGCAGCGCTTTCTTTAAAGCCATTAAGCTAGGCATAAAGTGCTCAAGTAATGGATCCACCCAGATCCCAAGGTATATCAAAGCCAATTTTAATTAACAATTGTTTGTAATTTAGTAGTGAGCACAAAGTGATATATATCATGTGACAGCGAAGTCTAACTCTCTTCCTATGCATCGGTATGTCATACAAGAACAATTCATGTACATCAAGTAAAGGTCAATGCATAGTATAAACAGTTTCTTGCAATTTTATAGTATTGGAAACATAGAGAGGTGAAGATGTAGTTCCACTCTCATAATAATTGCAAGTAGGAGCAGCAAGCACATGCATATTATATTCATCAAAATCATCATGTGTAGTGGTAAAACGTAACCCATCAATGTAATCCTTAATAAGTGCAAACTTCTCCGATATAGTGTAGTTGGGAGAATTCAAAGAGATAATAGGACTATCATGTGTGGGTGCAATAGCAACAATTTCATTCTTAACATAAGGAACTATAGCAAGTTCATCTTCATAAGCATAATTAATATTGGCATCATGGCCACAAGCATAGCAAGCATCAAGTTCATCAAAAAGGGATATTTCAAATGAATCCAAGGGATCATAGCAATCATCATAGCATTCATCCTTCGGTATGTGTGAAGGGAAATTAAACAATGTATGAGTTGAAGAGTTACTCTCATTAGAAGGTGGGCACGGGTAGCTAATCCGCACTTCCTCCTTTTGTTCTTTGCTCTCCTCCTCATCTTTTTCATCTAATGAGCTCACAGTTTCAGCAATTTCTTCTTCCATAGATTCCTGCAAAGTATTAGTCTCTTCCAAGGCAGCGGTCATTCTTTCAATAAATTCAATAATATTAGCATTGCAATCATAATTCTCATAGCAATATTTAAGTATGGCAAGATTTTCAGATTCGTAAGAAACATCATCATACTTTTCCATCAAAGAAGCAACTTCATAAGCACCTTTAAAAGCAACAAATTCTTCTATTCGTTCCACATCATAGTAATCATAAATACCTTTAGCATAAGAAGCTAAGGTTTCATGATCATTAAATTTGCATGAAAAGGGAAGGTGTGGAGTGTTCATCCTAGAGCAACAAGTAATATCATATCTCAAGCATAGCTCGCGAGCATACCAATGCAACATACGAATTTGATCCCATAACAATTTCCCTTTTTGTGTCAAGCGATAATCTCTAAAGTATTCACGTTGATCCAACATTACTCCCATTATCAAGTTGAATGGAGTTTTTCAGGATTATCAAAGTAGTATTTAATACTTTGCACATAACTAGCATTGAGGGTTTTAGGAGGTTCCCCATCTCCATGAGTAGCAAGTACCACTAATTTTTTTGGTGTTTCGTGTTCCATATCCATAACTAAAGATATAGAATAACTAATAACAGAAAATAAAAATTACTTAGTGATAAAGAAAACAAGCACACACGGGAATATTCACCCCACGATATTGCTCCCCGGCAACGGCGCCAGAAAAAGGTCTTGATAACCCACAAGTGTAGGGGGACGTTTGTAGCCTTTTTCGATAAGTAAGAGTGTCGAACCCAACGAGGAGCTAAAGGTAGAAAAAATATTCCCTCAAGTTGTATCGACCACCGATACAACTCTACGCACGCTAATGCTTGCTTTACCTAGAACAAGTATGAAACTACTTTGCGGGAATAAAACTAGAAGTACTTTGCAAGATAATAAAGAACATGGAAATAAAAGTTAGGTGTTGTTTTAATAAAAGAACAATAATAGTAAATAACTTAGTAGAAAGATTTTTGTGTAACACAAGAGAAAGATTGTCCCTAGGCAATTGAATATAATATGATAGATACTTGTTATATGCAATGAGGGAGAGGCATACGCTAACACACTTTCCGTACTTGGATCATATGCACTAATGATTGGAACTCTAGCAAGCATCCGCAACTACCAAAGTTCATTAAGGTAAAACCCAACCATAGAATTAAGTATCAAGTCCCCTTTACTCCCATACACAACAACACACCTACTCGGCTTTGTGCTTCTGTCACTCAAGCAACCCACCATAGGCAAATCATGAACATATTGCAACCCCCTACAGCGGGGATCCCTCACGTTTGCGCGACACGGAGGGCACCATAGGACACATTTCAACATACAACTCACATCCATAACATCATACCACAATTAACCCATAGGACAAAAGAGATCTGCTCAAACATCATAGGATAGCCAAATATCATTGGGAAATAATATATGGAGTTGAGCACCATGTTTAAGTAGAGATTACAGCGGGGAAGAGAGGTGTTACACCGCTGCATAGAGGGGGAGATAGTTGGTATTGATGGCGGCGAAGTTGTTGGTGTATATCGTCGTCACGATGATTGCCCCGGCGGCGTTCCGGTGCCACCGGGAGAGAGGGGGAGAGAGCCCCCCTCCTTCTTCTTCTTCCTTGGTCTCCCACCTAGATGGGAGGAGAGTTACCCCTCTGGTCCATGTCTGCCATGGCGGCGGAGGGGCAGGAGCCCCTCCGAGATTGGATCTCCCTCTCTGTTCTCTTCTGTTTTTCATTCATGTTTTCTGGTCGAAAACCGTTTCTTATATTCCCGGAGATCCGTAACTCCGATCGGGCTGAAATTTTGAGGGGATTTTTATCTGAAAATTAACTTCCTTGCGCCCGAAGGAGAGCTCCAACCGACTTACGAGGTGGGCACAACACACCACCATGCGTTTGGGCCCTAGGGCGCGCCCTGATGTATCTTGGGGGTTGTGGGCCTCCGTTTGCGTTGATTCCACTTCTTAAAATTCAAAAATATTCCAAAACAAATCTCCATAAATTTTTATCGTGTTTGGACTTCGTTTGATATGGATATTCTCCGAAACAAAAAAGATGCACCAAACACGAACTATCACTTGGCACTGGATCAATATGTTAGTCCAATAAATCATATAAAATGTTGCCAAAAATATGTGAAAGTTGTATAATACTGGCATGAAACAATCAAAATTATAGATACGATAGAAACGTATCAATGTGATGGACAAGACCCAAACTATAAACGTAGCATATGATTGTGTTAGTTTGTTGCTATTGTTTTCTGCATGTCAAGTATCTGTTCCTATGACCATGAGATCATGCAACTCACTAACACCGGAGGAATACCTTGTATGTATCAAATGTCACAACATAACTGGGTGACTATAAAGGTACTCTACAGGTATCTCCGAGGATGTCTGTTGAGTTGGCATGGATCAAGACTGGGATTTGTTACTCCGTGTGACGGAGAGGTATCTCAGGTCCCACTCGGTAATACAACATCATAATGAGCTTGCAAGCAAAGTGACTAAAGAGTTATCCATAGGATCTTGTATTATGGAACGAGTAAAGAGACTTGCCGGTAACGAGATTGAACTAGGTATGGAGATACCGACGATCGAATCTCGGGCAAGTAACATACTGATGAACAAAGGGAACTGGGTACGGGATTAACTGAATCCTTGACATAGAGGTTCAACCGATAAAGATCTTCGTCGAATATGTAGGAACCAATATGGGCATCTAGGTCCCGCTATTGGTTATTGACCGTAGAGGTGTCTCGGTCATGTCTACATAGTTCTCGAACCCACAGAGTATGCACACTTAACGTTCGGTGACGATTAGGTATTGTTCAGTTATATATGTTGGTGACCGAAGGTTGTTCGGAGTCCCGGATGATATCCCAGACGTCACGAGGAGTTCCGGAATGGTCCGGAGGTAAAGATTGATATATAGGAAGTTGATGTTCGGGCACCGGAATAGTTTCGGTGTCTGCCCGGGTTTCATCGAGAGTGCCGGAAAGGTTCCGGGGTTCCACCGGGAGGGTCCACCTGCCCTGGAGGGTCCCATGGGCTGTGAGAGGGTGCGCACCAGCCCTTGGTGGGCTGGCCGCACCTCCCACCAAGGCCCATGCGGCTGGAAGGGTGGGGGCCAAGCCAAAGGGGGCCGCCGGCCCTTGCCTTGGGTGGCAAGGCACCCACCTTGGCCGCCGCACCAACCCTAGGGGAAACCCTAGAGCGGCCAGCCCCCTCCTCTCCCCCTATATATATGTGAGGGGAGGGAGGGCTGCACACACCTTAAGCCATGGTGCAGCCTCTCCCTCCCTCTAGATCAACTTCTCCTCTAGATTGGTTCGGTTTTGCTTAGCGAAGCTCTGTCGGATCAGCTCCACCACCACCGCCATCACGCCGTCGTGCTGCCGGAGAACTCATCTACCTCTCCGCCCTCGCTTGCTGGATCAAGGAGGTGGAGATCGTCATTGAGATGTACATTGATCGTGATTGGATCGCGGGACGGCTTGCGATTTGGATCGCGAAGACGTTCGACTACATCAACCGCATTTCTTAACGCTTCCCGCTTAGCGATCTACAAGGGTATGTGTATCCAATCTCTCCTCTCGTATATGGTCATCTCCTAGATTGATATTGGTGAAGCGTAGGAAATTTTTTGTTTCCCATGCAACGTTCCTCAACACTTATGCCACCATATTGAGAGTGGGAGTGACTTCACCACTAGCTCCATATACGATGAGTTGCCTCAATTCCCATGTGAGGAGAGCCACAAACCCCACCACTTGAGTGAGATGAGTGACTCCACCATATGTGGTTTGAGTGCACCTACCTTGAGGGAGTGTGTGAGCCACCACATAGAGAGAGTGAGGTAGTTGATGAGGCATGTGAGGCCATTTCGATTTCTAACAACTTAACCTCTTCCTCTATTGTGTCTTCTCTTTTGGTGCAAGGTCCCATATTTGATGACGCGCCGATCCTCGACGACTTTGTACTTCCTTTGAACAAGACGAGGGCCATGGTGGACGATGACACACACCCCACATGGTTCCATCATGATGTTGACCATGAGTTGGTCATTCCCACCTCACCTACATCACATGAGCGGAGGTCTAAAGGTAACATAGGTGAACGTTCTTCGCTTGTCATGATGGGGATACGTACCTAGGGTAGGGTTATAGGCCTGACCTACATATCCTACCCAAGGACACTGCCCCAGAAAGCTTAAGGGCCACAAGGAAGTCTCCGACTGAAATAGCGAAGAAGCATAAATCACTCGACAATATACACTCGGAGATGCCTTTCACTCGACGGTTATCTTTCACTCGGAAGAGTCTGAAGACAGTCGACCGCAGGAGTCCAGAAGTCACCCCAGGGAGGCTAACGGGCAAGCAGTCATCAAGATCATTAACAGCATTTATGGTGTACGTTACCAGTAACGTACACCTCTTTATGACCACGATTAAACCCCTTCATGCCGGACGTTATGAGGGGCAGCGCACTCTATATAAGCCACCCCTCCCCGCTGGTAGAAGGGTTCGCAACCTTTTGTAATACAACACACATATTTCACTCGACAGAGTAGAGAGCTCTCCGGAACACTGAGACGTAGGGCTGTTACCTCCACGAGAGGGGCCTGAACTCATACATCTGTGTGTACAACCTCGCCGTAGCTAGGACTCTGCCCTCTCCATTCGTACCCCTACCTTCTACTGTCAGGCTTGTTCCCACGACAGTTGGCGCCCACCGTGGGGCAGGCGTCTAAGCGACTTCCGGCGAGTTTGCATTTTTTCTCCTTCGTCATGTCTTCCGGTGGTGATTTGTTCCTGGGCCGCGAGATCCGTCTCGGAGCGCTCACCTTCATCGCCGACGATTCGGCATGGCTCCAGGAAGCGCCTTTGGATGTGGAAGCGCTCCCGATTCGCGGGGCGACGCACTTCTGTGCAAGCTCCTGCGGCGTTCTTCTCCTTCAGTCGTCGACTCCGTGTGTATCGGCCCTCCCTGCTGTTCATCGTCGCAAGCGATCCGGTCGCTCGCGGCTACAGCGTTGGGTGCGGCACGCGGCGGCACGCCAGGTTTCGTCCCCGCAGATTGCGGCCATCGAGCCCGCCGAGTCACTTCACGGCGTGTTCGACTCGGCGTCGGATCGGTCCGACATCCCTTCCGAGTGCGAGAGCTGCGACCCTGCGGCGGAAGTTTTCATGGCTGGCCCTCATCAGAGTCCGCCGCCCGGCTTCGACCACTCCAGGCGTGAGATTGGTGGAATGTCGAATGATCAGCAGCGCCGGGATGAGGATGTTCTCCGTACTCCCATCGTCGGTACGACCGCTGAGGCCCAGGCCATGGAGGCTACACGCCTTCGGCTCATAGAGATGCAGGAGGCACTCGACGAGCGTGCTGGGCAGCGTCCACCACGTCCCAATCGACAGCAGCGACAGTTGTTTCCGAGTAGATCTCGAAATAACGTCGAGGTATTTCGTACTCCAGTTTTAAATGTTGCAGCAGCTGCTAGAATTGCAGAGTCTATTCAACCGTCACGATCAGAGGCTGGTAGAGGTCTGCAGCAGATCAAGGCATTGCTTGAGGCGGCGCAGCACCAGAATGCAGCTGTTTCTCAGTCGCAGAACAGGTTACATGGCAATTCTACCAGGGCAGAAACAGTTCAGTCGGCTCACAGTCCTGGGTCACCTTCGCGTCGCAGAGGCGGAGAATACCGTGAAGACCGGTACAGAGATCAGGGGCGAGATCAGTCTGCTCCCCGTTATCACCGTGATGACCGCCGTCGAATGTTTTCTCCTCCGCGGAATGGTTCTTATGTGTCCCGGCACAATGATGATAGGCGCCCGTTCGGTGATGAGCGGAATCCCGGATTTGACGCAAGGGATGTCCTTGCTCAAAGGAGGGTCGACAGAGGCAGAGCCCACAGAGATGGTCATAACAGAGATTATCCGAGTGGAAGCAGTGCTGTTGTTTCTGGGCCCGAGTGTTTTAGCAGAGCCATTCGCTCTGCAGAGATTCCCCCCAACTTCAGGTTGGCGGCCGGGATCGGCAAGTTTTCTGGCGAGTCAAAGCCTGAAACCTGGTTGGATGATTACCGAGTGGCTGTACAGATTGGTGGAGGTAACGACAACATAGCCATGAAGCATCTGTCCTTGATGTTGGATGGTTCGGCCAGAGCTTGGTTAAATCGTTTGGCTCCCTCTAGCATCTATTGCTGGGAAGATTTGGCCCGAGTGTTTATCAGAACTTTTGAAGGCACTTGTAAACGTCCAGCTGGTTTGACTGATTTGCAGCACTGTGTCCAGAAGCCCAATGAAACCTTGCGAGATTACATTCAGCGTTGGTCCACCTTGCATCACACGGTGGAGAATGTTTCCGAGCATCAAGCTGTTTGTGCCTTCAAGGCTGGGGTTAGATACAGAGAGCTCTATCTGAAGTTTGGTCGCACCGGTGACATTTCTATGAGCAAGATGATGGAGATTGCCACTCGGTACGCCAATGGAGAAGAAGAAGACCGCCTCCGAAGCGGTAAAGCCAAAATAGTCGACAATGATGCAGGTGGGAATTCCAGTCGGAAACAAAAGCGCAAAGCTGATCCCCCTGCTCAGGCAGAAGCGGCCGCCCTGGCGGCACAAGGCAAGAATAAGGGAAAGTCCAAGGCTAAGTTCACCCCAAAGAAGTCAAAGAATCAGTCGGGTACCGATGTTTTGGATTTATCGTGTGCAATCCACACGAGGAAAGATGAAGAGGGCAATTTGATATTGCCGAAGCATACCACTCGACAGTGCCGTTTGTTGATCCAGTCATTCAAAGAGAACCAGTCGAGTGAGAAAGACCCTGAGAAAGAAGATGAAGAAGAAAAAGAAGAGTTCCCTGAAGTCAATGCCACCTTGTTGATTTTTGCTGATGTTGAGAGTAAGAGTCGACTGAAAGTTATCAACAGGGAGGTTAACATGGCGGTTCCTTCTACCCCCACATATCTCAAGTGGTCTCAAACTGCTGTCACTTTCAGTCAGTCAGATCACCCTGCGCACATTGCTACCCCCGGGCGGCAAGTGCTGGTGGTAGACCCAGTGGTGGGGGGCACTCGACTCCGCAAAGTTTTGATGGATGGCGGGAGCGGTCTGAACATCCTGTATGCTGATACCCTTAAGGCAATGGGCATTCCGATGTCCCGGCTCAGTGAAAGCAACATGCAGTTTCATGGAGTAATCCCTGGGAAGAAGGCCCGTTCACTCGGCCAGATAGCATTGGATGTGGTGTTTGGTGATGATAAGCACTTTCGCAAGGAAAAACTGACGTTTGAAGTGGTAGATTTCCAGAGTGCCTACCACGCCATCCTTGGTCGACCAGCTTATGCCCGTTTCATGGCCCGACCATGTTACATGTATCTCAAGCTGAAGATGCCTGGACCAAAAGGTGTGATCACAGTCACTGGCAATCGACAAAGGGCTGAGGAGTGCCTCCAGCAGGGCTCCAAGATCGCCGACCAGCAGATGGCTATGGTTGAGTTGGAGGAATACAAGAAAAATGATGATCCTGCCGACCTGTTGCGTGCTAAGAAGCCCGCTTCTGAGTCAGCTTTTCAGTCGGCAGGAGAGGTGAAGAAGGTGCACATTCACCCGACAGATCCGACTGCTGCCCCGACCAACATCTCAACAACACTCGACAGCAAATAGGAAGCCGAGCTCATCCAGTTCCTCCGTGAGAACTGGGACATCTTCGCATGGAAGCCCGTTGACATGCCTGGTGTACCCAGGGAACTGGCTGAGCACCGTTTGAGAGTTGATCCGAAGGCCAAGCCTGTGAAGGAACATTTGCGTCGGTCAGCAACAGAGAAGCGAAAAGCAATCGGCGAAGAGGTGGCTCGTCTCTTGACGGCCAAGTTTATACGTGAGATTTACCACTCCGAGTGGTTATCAAACGTTGTCATGGTCCCTAAGAAAGACAAGTCTCTTCGCATGTGTATTGATTTCAAACATATCAATCGGGTCTGCCCGAAAGATCATTTCCCGCTCCCCCGCATTGATCAGATTGTCGACTCAACTGCGGGATGCGAGCGTTTATCTTTTCTTGATGCTTATTCTGGCTACCATCAGATCCGTCTGTTTGGTCCAGATGAAATAAAGACAGCCTTCATCACCCCTTTCGGGTGTTTCTGTTATATCACCATGCCTTTTGGTTTGAAGAATGCTGGCGCTACTTTCATGCGCATGATTCAGAAGTGTTTGCTCGATCAGATCCCTCGGAACATCGAAGCTTATATGGATGATATCGTGGTCAAGTCTCGCAAAGGTTCCGACCTGTTGTCTGACTTGGCTGAAACATTCGCCAATTTGAGGAGATATGATATTAAGTTAAATCCGACTAAATGCACTTTCGGCGTTCCTGGTGGCAAATTACTCGGTTTCCTCGTTTCCGAGAAAGGAATCGACGTCAACCCTGAAAAGATCGGTGCCATCGTCCGAATGAAAAGCCCTGAGCGTGTGCACGATGTCCAGAAGCTCACAGGTTGCTTGGCAGCATTGAGTCGATTCATTTCTCGTCTCGGTGAGAAGGCACTGCCTTTATACCGACTGATGAAAAAGTCTGATACATTTGAGTGGACTCCAGAAGCTGAAGCAGCGTTTGTCGAGCTCAAAGCCCTGCTTACCACCCAGCCGGTGCTTGCTGCTCCGCACAGCAAAGAGCCATTGTTATTGTACATCGCGGCCACTAATCAGGTCGTCAGTACAGTACTAACTGTCGAGCGGGAAGAGGAAGGCAAGGCTTACAAAGTTCAACGCCCGGTCTATTATATTTCTGAAGTGTTGACTCCGTCGAAGCAAAGATATCCACATTACCAGAAGCTCGTATATGGTATATATCTGACTGCAAAGAAGGTAGCACACTATTTTCAGGATCACTCCATTTCAGTCGTCAGTGACGCTCCGTTGTCTGAAATTCTCAATAATCGAGACGCGACTGGTCGAGTGGCCAAATGGGCTATTGAGCTCCTTCATCTTGATATCAAGTTTGAGGCGAAGAAAGCAATCAAATCTCAAGCGCTGGCTGATTTCCTCGCCGAGTGGATTGAGCAACAGCAGCCAATCCAACTTCACTCGGCACACTGGACCATGTTCTTTGATGGTTCAAAGATGTTGAATGGGTCTGGTGCTGGCGTCGTTCTGGTATCCCCAAAAGGTGATAAGCTCAGTTATGTCTTACAGATTCACTTTGATTCCTCCAACAATGAAGCTGAATATGAAGCACTTTTGTATGGATTGCGTATGGCCATTTCACTCGGCGTCCGTCGCCTGATGGTATATGGCGATTCTGATTTGGTGGTTAATCAAGTGATGAAAGAGTGGGATGTCAGGAACCCCGCTATGACTGGATACTGCAATGCAGTAAGAAAACTTGAGAAGAAATTTGAAGGTTTGGAACTCCATCATGTTCCCCGAGTGAAGAATCAAGCAGCTGATGAGTTGGCAAAGATTGGATCCACTCGGAAACCTGTCCCCAGCAATGTATTTCTCGAACACATTCATTCTCCTTCGGTGCAAGAAGATCTTTTCACTGAAGAGCCCCCGCAAGCAAAGAGTGCTTCTGATCCGACTGAAGTTGATGTCCCAGCTGTCATTGATCTGGTCATGGAGATTTTGGTAATCACGCCCGACTGGACTGTACCATATATTGCGTACATTCTCAGAAGAGAACTCCCAGTTGATGAAGATGAGGCTCGGCAGATAGTCCGCAGGTCCAAGGCTTTCACTGTGATCAATGAACAACTCTACAGAGAAAGTGTGACTGGCGTAGCTCAGCGGTGCATTTCTCCTGAAGAAGGTCGACTGATTCTGGAGGAGATTCACTCGGGAACTTGTGGCCATCATGCGTCCTCTAGGACGATTGTTGCCAAAGCTTATCGAGCTGGTTTCTTCTGGCCACGCGCCAATGAGATGGCTAAAGATATTGTCGATCACTGCGAAGGATGTCAGTTTTACTCGAATCTGTCACACAAACCTGCGTCTGCCTTGAAGACCATTCCACTCGTCTGGCCGTTTGCTGTGTGGGGCTTGGATATGGTTGGACCCCTTAGAACAGGTCAGAGCGGGTTTACTCATTTACTGGTTGCAGTCGACAAGTTCACTAAGTGGATCGAAGCTAAACCCATCAGGAAGCTGAACGCCCGCACTGCTATCAAATTCATAAGAGAGATAACGTTCCGGTATGGGGTCCCTCACAATATCATTACAGACAATGGTTCTAACTTTGACTCGGAAGAGTTCAGGTACTATTGCTCTTCTCAAGGCACTCGGGTGGATTACGCATCTGTTGCGCACCCCCAGTCAAACGGTCAAGCTGAGCGAGCGAATGGCCTTATCCTCCAAGGATTGAAGCCTCGGCTCATGCGAGATCTTGATCATGCTGCCGGAGCTTGGGTCACTGAGTTACCGTCTGTTCTGTGGGGCTTGAGGACAACTCCCAACCGGTCGACTGGACGAACTCCTTTCTTCCTTGTATATGGAGCCGAAGCCGTATTGCCAAGTGACATCCTTCACAATTCTCCTCGAGTGGATCTTTACTCTGAAGACGAGGCTGAACAAGCAAGACAGGACGGAGTGGATCTCCTGGAGGAGGAGCGTGAGATGGCCCTGATCCGATCAACTGCGTATCAACAAGACCTTCGCCGCTTCCATGCAAGACATGTCAAGAGCCGTTCATTCCACGAAGGGGATTTGGTGCTCCGAGTGGATCAGCAGCGACCTCATAAATTGGCCCCAGCCTGGGAAGGACCATTCGTCATTACCAAGGTGCTTAACAACGGGGCGTACCATCTTTTCAACTTGAAGAAGAATATTGACGAGCCACGCGCCTGGAATGCGGACCTACTTCGACGTTTTTATTCTTGATAACAGAGTTGTTTTGATGTAATAAGAGTATCCCAGATGATGTTATGGATTGAATGAAGACTCCCGCAGTCTATTGTCGATTCCGATCGCACAGATTTACATTCAAAATTACTCCGAGTGAAGAGCAGTCCTCTCTCTCGGGGGCTTAGCTGCGAATCCGTTTCGCCTAAGTTCAAAACTTTTCCGAGTGTATTACATTCAATACACTCAGAGACTTAGCTGCGAGCCAGTCCTCGTCTAAGTTCAAAAATTACTCCGAGTGACGAGCAATCCTCTCTCTCGGGGGCTTAGCTGCGAATCCGTTTCGCCTAAGTTCAAAACTTTTCCGAGTGTATTACATTCAATACACTCGGAGACTTAGCTGCGAGCCAGTCTCGTCTAAGTTCAAAAATTACTCCGAGTGAAGAGCTATCCTCTCTCTCGGGGGCTTAGCTGCGAATCCGTTTCGCCTAAGTTCAAAACTTTTCCGAGTGTATTACATTCAATACACTCGGAGACTTAGCTGCGAGCCAGTCTCGTCTAAGTTCAAAAATTACTCCGAGTGAAGAGCAATCCTCTCTCTCGGGGGCTTAGGTGCGAATCCGTTTCGCCTAAGTTCAAAACTTTTCCGAGTGTATTACATTCAATACACTCGGAGACTTAGCTGCGAGCCAGTCTCGTCTAAGTTCAAAAATTACTCCGAGTGAAGAGCAATCCTCTCTCTCTGGGGCTTAGCTGCGAATCCGTTTCGCCTAAGTTCAAAACTTTTCCGAGTGTATTACATTCAATACACTCGGAGACTTAGCTGCGAGCCAGTCTCGTCTAAGTTCAAAAATTACTCCGAGTGACGAGCAATCCTCTCTCTCGGGGGCTTAGCTGCGAATCCGTTTCGCCTAAGTTCAAAATTTTTCCGAGTGTATTACATTCAATACACTCGGAGACTTAGCTGCGAGCCAGTCTCGTCTAAGTTCAAAAATTACTCCGAGTGAAGAGCAATCCTCTCTCTCGGGGGCTTAGCTGCGAATCCGTTTCGCCTAAGTTCAAAACTTTTCCGAGTGTATTACATTCAATACACTCGGAGACTTAGCTGCGAGCCAGTCTCTTCTAAGTTCAAAAATTACTCCGAGTGAAGAGCAATCCTCTCTCTCTGGGGCTTAGCTGCGAATCCGTTTCGACTAAGTTTAAAACTTTTCCGAGTGTATTACATTCAATACACTCGGAGACTTAGCTGCGAGCCAGACCTCGTCTAAGTTCAAAAATTACTCCGAGTGAAGAGCAATCCTCTCTCTCGGGGGCTTAGCTGCGAATCCGTTTCGCCTAAGTTTAAAACCTTTCCGAGTGTATTACATACAATACACTCGGAAGCTTAGCTGCGAGCCAGTCCTCGTCTAAGTCCCGAATTCTTTCGAGTGCAGAACACCCGTTTCACTCGAGAATCAAATAAATTCGGCCAAGCTAAATGTCAGAAAGCGAAATGCGAGTAAGACTAAAATCTCCGGCGCAGCAGGAACTTGTTCGCGCAAAAGGGAAGTTCTCAGGCTTAAAGCCTGAACGAAGTTTACTCGGTTACACCAACACTCGGCATACCGAGGCAAATAAAGTTTTTACCATAAGCAAAATACCAACTTAAGCTCCAGCAGGACTTGAAGGCTCAACAAAGGTATCCAGGTCGATTCCGTCGGCGATCCGAGTGGCAGCATCGATGAAAGTCTCCATGAAATCTTCAAATTTGAGTTTCTTCGTGTTGGTCACTCGGAGATCCTTCAGTTTGTCCTCTCTAGCTTCCTTGCAATGAACCCTGACGAGTGAAAGTGCCACGTCAGCTCCACAGCGGGCAGCAGATTTCTTTCACGATTGCACTCGATTGGGAATCTCATTGAGCCGAGTCATCATTGACTCGAGGTCAGTCTGGAGAGGATCTTCAGGCCACAGTTCCTTGTCGACCTTCTCAAATGCAGCTCTCAGCCGAGTGATGAATCCTTGGACGCTCTTAAGACGAGCTTCGAGACGAAACATATCCATGGCCACGGCGTCTCCGACGAGAGACTTTGTGGGGTCCAGATTGGGTTCAATTTCTTCAGTTTCTTTTTCGAAGTCTCGACAGAATTCTACATGAAGAGAAAGTGAAAGGGTGATCATAATACCATTCTGGAAAAACCGGGGAAATTCATTCGACAAATGAGGGTTACCTTCGAGCATGCTGAACATTTTCTTCGCAAAGTCGCCCAAGTGTTTCTCCAGAGCGGTCCTACTCTTGGTCTGCTCTTCGAGTTTTTTGATCCACTCGGATCGTTCCTGCTTGAGCTTGGCGTTCTCCTCTTCCAGTTTACTGGCTGCTGCAAGTTTCTTCTCAGCAGCTGCAGTCTTCTCCTTCGCTTCCTTCTGAGCATCAGCAAGTGATTTGTCCTTGTCCTCGAGCGCTTTCTTCATGGTATCTAAAGAAATAGCATTGTTGAGGCGCACTCGGAGACGACGGTTTTCATCACGTACGTCTGTTCGAGTGGATTCACTCGGTTCAAAAGATGGAAATTGAAAGTGATAATACAATTGATCAACAAAGATTACCTCCCAAAGTCTTCAGTTCGGTCTGTGCACGGTCCAGGTTGTTGTTCGTCAGTTCCAGATCCAGCAGAAGTCGGTTCTTTTCCTTCTCCAGCTCGACGTACTTGGTCCCGAGCCCACAGGCTTTCTGAAATCAGCAGAAATAGGGGTTCAGTCGACATAACCATTTCTCTACTCCCGAGTGGAAAAGGTCAATTGCACTCGACTGAAAGACGGCCCGCCACCCCACCTCACAACCCTATACAAGCGTCATACCATGGTTGATGGAAATGATGTCCATGAAACCTGCAGAATGGTTCTAAAGACTACCGCCCATCGTCAACGATCGACAGTAGTCTCGGGGACTACACCCAGTGGGTGCACTCAGCGTGCCCCCACTGGAAACGAAAATACTCGACCAGGTCTGGCCTGTCCGAGTATAAAAGAAAGAAGCAAGCAACCGAACATCGTCTCTATCAGACCACCGCCGAAGCAAGCACTCGACGGCGGCCTCGGGGACTACACCCAGTGGGTGCACTCAGCGTGCCCCCACTGCCCTGTCGAATGGAAACAATATTAAGACCCCCGTCGAAGCCTTCGTCATTCGACAGCGGTCTCGGGGACTACACCCAGTGGGTGCACTCAGCGTGCCCCCACTGGACCAGAAACTATTTGGTCTACTGGCGAAGAAAAACACCCCAGTGGGTGTAAAATCAAGACGGACAGGAATTCAATCAGAAATGAACTTACAATACCACTTACTCGGACGTTGGCCTGAAGCGCTGAGCTGGCATCATAGGCTAACTTGCTGGCTTCATACGCCTCCTTTGTTCGTAGCATCATCTGCCCAGCCTGGATCATGGCTTCCTTGGCAGCTCCGGTTTGGTCCTCCGGGACGTGGTACAAAGGGTATGCAGGCGTCGAGTGAATTGGTGTAGTCAATGGAGCAGCTGGAGGTGCTTGGGATTGTCCGATCTGCGTCGAAGCCACCAGAGTAGAAGTGGCCGGCGGAGCACTCGACAGCGGAATTACAAGGCTTAGAGGCGTCGCAGCACTCGTCCCACGGGGCGTCTGGACAGACGGTGGTCCCCGAGTGTCCACGCGTGGAGCCTCCGGAAGCACAGCTTCATCCTCTGCTCCCCGCCGCGGCTCCTCATCATCTTCCAGTTCGATGACTTCGTCAGCTGCATTCGACACTCGACAATTATTCTTCAGCAAGCAGAGTAAAGTGTGGGATTGTCATACCTCGTAGGGAGGTGGCCGCATCAGGAGTGTCTACTTCCATATGGTCTCCATCATCCCGATGGGGCGACGTTACGGAGGTAGCGGCTCTGGCAAATATATTTCACTCGGTCAACGTCAACATAAAGTTCTTCAACAGCAGAATAAGGAGAACGAACACTCACGTGGAGGCAACAGGCACGGCTATCTTGATTCGAGGCAGGGCCTTCCGAGGCTTTGGCACGTCTGGCTTGAGCTGTTTCGCAGCCTTTTCAGTCGACCCCGATGCCGCGACACGGTCACGTTTCGGGTTCCTTGTGCTCGACGCCACTGTTTTGCTCGGGGTGACCTCCGGGTCGTTCTGCTGCCTGGCTCGACGCTCGGTGCGCGAAGGGACAGGGGCCTCCACCTCATCCTCATCCAGGTCGTCATCACTGCTCTCGGTGTCATCAGCATAGTCACCGTCTGCGCTGCCGTCGACGCTTCCTTCCTCTTCATCAGGATGTTCTCCATTGGGTATGGGCGAGTACATGTTCGTAAATTCCTGCGAGGTTCAAGCTTCAAATTCAGTCGACTGAAGATTCAGTTACTCGGCAAAGTATTAAAACAATCGACAAATATGTGACTCACCAAGTTCTTTGGCGGGTTCAAAGCGGAGAAAGGCGGAATTCGTTTGGATCCTTCCGGATTATCACAGGCTCCAGTGATGCTCCTGAGCCACTGAGAAACAGTCTGATCGGAAACTTCCTCAGGATGAGTCCGAGTGGTATCCTCAGGGCCCGAATAATGCCACATGGTGTGATCCCGAGCTTGGAGAGGCTGAATTCGCCGACTCAGAAACGTTTCAAGGAGGTCCAGACCAGTCACTCCACCGCGGATCAGTTCGGATATGGCGTTCACTAAGATCCCTACCTGGATTTTCTCTACCTTTGTCACGTACAGCGGTTTGGGAGTAACAGGTCGATCCAAGGTGAAGGGAGGAAGCCCAGTCGACATATTTGGCGATGCGGCATCTTTGCAGTAAAACCAGGTCGACTGCCATCCCCGAACAGAATCGTGAAAGGTCATAGAGGGGAACCCACTCCTACCTCTCTTCTGAATCCCTAAGCCACCACACAGTTGGATCACATTGGTTTTGCTATCTTTGGGATTAGCTTTCTTGACAGCTTGGGATCGGACAGAGAATATGTGCTTGAACAAACCCCAATGTGGGGGACAGCCCAGGAAACATTCGCACAAAGTTACGAAGCAGGAAAGATATGCAACCGCATTCGGAGGAAGGTGGTGGAGTTGCGCTCCAAAATAGTTCAAGAAAGCGCGGATGAACGGATGGGGAGGCATGGAGAAACCTCGCTCGATGTGGGTGAGAAGCAGAACTCGCTCGCCGTCGCGTGGCTCCGGCTCGATCTCCCCCTTCGGCAACCGCCATGAATCGGCAGCTATCAACCCGTCGACGAAGAGTTTGTCCACATCTTCCGCAGTGACCGTCGATTGGAGAAAATCCCCCTGGATCCACCCCGGCGGCACCGTCGACCGAGCTCCCGACGGCTTCTTCGCCTTGGCGCCTCCCCTCTGGGCGCGCTCGAGCTTCTCCGTCTTGCCCTTCGTCATGGCGGCGGCGGTCAACGAAGCAGAGCAGGGCGGAGGAAGAAGAGGAGAGGAGTGGATTTGGGAGAAAAATACTGTGCCAGCACCGGCGTCGTCGCCTCTTATATGCACTCAAGTGAGCCACTGACCTGCGGGCCCGCCGGATCTCTGAATATCCCGAAATCAGAGGAGGAGCGGTACGTGGCGATTTGGGCGGCGCGATAATCGAGGCGTCGTTCCCGCACTTGCCTTAGCAGTTACGCCATCTCCGCTGCGCGCGCGCGCGCTCTTATCCAAATTTCGAAGCCCGCGAGGCTCGGACACGGTGGAGCAAACTATTTCGTCAGAAGGTTTTCCAGATCACTCGGACCTGTTTTCAAGTTCAGTTTTACTCGGACTCTCGAACCAGTTTTACTCGGACCGGTTTTCAAGCTCAGTTTTACTCGGATAACTTCAAGACGGAATTGATCAGGGCAAACGGTTAAGGTTTCAATCGACGCAGATTTCGAGGAAGCCTCAAAATACACTCGGAGTTTTGGTGTCTCGTTTGAACTTGCATTGACACCTTTTACCCTCGAACCCCGATCCATTCGGGGGCTAATGATGGGGATACGTACCTAGGGTAGGGTTATAGGCCTGACCTACATATCCTACCCAAGGACACTGCCCCAGAAAGCTTAAGGGCCACAAGGAAGTCTCCGACTGAAATAGCGAAGAAGCATAAATCACTCGACAATATACACTCGGAGATGCCTTTCACTCGACGGTTATCTTTCACTCGGAAGAGTCTGAAGACAGTCGACCGCAGGAGTCCAGAAGTCACCCCAGGGAGGCTAACGGGCAAGCAGTCATCAAGATCATTAACAGCATTTATGGTGTACGTTACCAGTAACGTACACCTCTTTATGACCACGATTAAACCCCTTCATGCCGGACGTTATGAGGGGCAGCGCACTCTATATAAGCCACCCCTCCCCGCTGGTAGAAGGGTTCGCAACCTTTTGTAATACAACACACATATTTCACTCGACAGAGTAGAGAGCTCTCCGGAACACTGAGACGTAGGGCTGTTACCTCCACGAGAGGGGCCTGAACTCATACATCTGTGTGTACAACCTCGCCGTAGCTAGGACTCTGCCCTCTCCATTCGTACCCCTACCATCTACTGTCAGGCTTGTTCCCACGACATGTCACACTAGTGGACTATCTTCCCATTGATTGCTTGAATGATGTTGATCACCTTATGGACACACCACATGCTATGTCTTTTTCATTCTTTGATGTGCTACCTATTTTTGATGAATATGATGATGAGTATGTTGAATTACCTAGTTGTGATGTTATACTCCATAGGATAATGATCTCTACTGCGCAACTTTATTCTTGTAGACTTTGTTGGGCCTCCAAGCGCAGAGTTTTGTAGGACAATAGCAATTTTCCCTCAAGTGGATGACCTAAGGTTCATCAATCTGTGGGAGGTGTAGGATGAAGATGGTCTCTCTCAAACAACCCTGCAATCAAATACAAGAAATCTCATGTGTCACCAACACACCCAATACAATGGAAAATTGTATAGGTGCACTAGTTTGGCGAAGAGATGGTGATACAAGTGCAATATGGATGGTAGATATAGGTTTTTGTAATCTGAAAATATAAAAACAGCAAGGTAGCAAGTAACAAAAGTGAGCACAAACGGTATTGCAATGCTTGAAAACAAGGCCTAGGGTCCGTACTTTGGCTAGTGCAATCTCTCAACAATGCTAATATAATTGGATCACATAACCATACCTCAACGTGCAACAAAGAATCACTCCAAAGTTCTTATCTAGCGGAGAACATAAGAAGAAATTGTTTGTAGGGTACGAAACCAGCTTAAAGTTATTATTTCCGATCGATCTATTCAAGAGTTCGTACTAAGATAACATCAAGTTATCCTTTCCGTTCAATCTATCTAAGAGTTCGTACTAGAATAACACCATACGATACGCATCAGCCAACTCTAATGTCACCTAGATACTCCAATGTCACCACAAGTATCCATGAGTTAATTATACGATACACATCAAACAATTTCAGATTCATAATACTCAATCAACACAAAGAACCTCAAAGAGTTCCCCAAGATTTCTATCGAAGAAAGTAGGACAAGAACGTGTACCAACCCCTATGCATAGATTACCCCAATGTCACTGCGGGAATCTGCAAGTTGAGTACCAAAACATATATCAAGTGAATCAATAGAACACCCCATTGTCACCACGGGTATCCACATGCAAGACATATATCAAGTGTTCTCAAATCCAATATTAGATCCAACATAACGATATCTCAAAGGGAAAGATTCAATTCATCACAACATGATAGCAAGGGAATAACATCATATGATCCGACTATATTAACAAAGCCCGTGATACATCAAGATCGTGACATTTCAAGAACACGAGAGAGAGAGAGATTGAACACATAGCTACTGGTACATACCCTCAGTCCCGTGGGTGGACTACTCCCTCCTCGTCATGGCCTCCGCCGGGATGATGAAGGTGGCCACCGGAGATGGATTCCCCTCTCCGGCAGGGTACTGGAACGTCTCCAGATTGGTTTTTCATCGATACAGAGAGTTGCGGCGGCGGCGCGGAGAGTCTTGGGTTATATTTGATGGTTTCTGAATATTTGGGAATTTATAGGCATCGGAGGCGGTGGAGAGGGGCCCCGTGGAGGGCACAACCCATCAGGGCGCGCCGGGGGCCCCTGGCGCGCCCTGGTGGGTTGTGCTCTCCACAACCCACCTCTCTGGCCCTTCTTTGGCCCACTGGGTGTCTTCTGGTCCAAAAAAAATCTCCAAAAAGTTTTGTCACGATTGGGCTCCGTTTGGTACTGATATTCTGTGAAGTAAAAAACAAGCAAAAACAGCAACTGTCACTTTGGCACTATGTCAATAGGTTAGTCCCAAAAAAATGATATAAATTTGCTATAAAGTGATTGTAAAACATCCAAGAATGATAATATAACAGCATGGAACAAGCAAAAATTATAGATACGTTGGAGACGTATCAGTATCCCCAAGCTTAATTCCTACTCGTCCTCGAGTAGGTAAATGATAAAAACAGAATTTTTGATGTGGAATGCTGCCTAACATGTTCATCTCATATTCTTTTCTTTTTGTATAGCATGGACATTTGGACTTGTAGATGATTCAAAGCAATAGTCTAGTTTTAACATAATGACTTCAATACTCAAGCAAGCCAACAAGCAACCATGTCTTTCAAAATATCAACACTAAAGAAAGTTATCCCTAGCCCATCATGCTCAATCATTGATCCATTCATGAAACACACTCAAATATTAGCTATGCCCAATGCTCAAGTACGATCATAGTGCCCCCTAGTTGGTGCTTATAAGAGAAGATGGAGACTCAAAACAAAAATGAAAATTGCATAAAGTAAAATAGATAGGCCCTTCGCAGAGGGAAGTAGGGATTTGTAGTGGTGCCAGAGCTCAAAGTTATAAATTGAGAGAGAAATTTTTTGGGTGGCATGGTTTTCCTGTCAACGAAAATGACAAAATAGCTCACAATACTTTCCATGCTAGATATATCATAGGCGGTTCCCAAACAGAAAATAAAGTTTATTCCTTTTTCCACCAAACTTTCACATTCCATGGCGGGCCGTATCCACGGTAGCCTTCCATACCAACACTCTCCAAGGAATTTATTATTTGACAACATAAAGTAAAAAAAAAATTCTTTTTCATTTCAGGAATGGGCATCCCTATTACCTCCTTACTCTTGTGCAATGACAAGTGAATAAACACTCATCTTGAGAATAACACATCTAGCATGGAAAAATATAGGACACTCCCCACCGTTTCATGAGCGGTACGGGCATACAAAAGATGAGTTTATTTTGAAAATTAGAGATGGCACATACAAATTTGCTTGGAATGACATGGAAATACCGCATATAGGTAGGTATGGTGGACTCATAAGGCAAAACTTGGTTTAAGGATTTTGGATGCACAAGTAGTATTTCTACTTAGTACAAATGGAGGCTAGCAAATAGATTGAGAAGCAACCAAACCAAGAAACGAAAATTCACATAAGAGAGCATTGAGCATAACTAACACCGAATAATGCACCACAAGTAGGATGTAATTTCATTGCATAACTATTGACTTTCGTACTTTCATAGGGAATCACAAACCTTAACACCAATATTCCTACTAAAGCATAATTACTCACTAACATGACTCACATATTACTATCATCATGTTTCAAAACTATTACAAGGAATCAAGTTTAATTTGTCCAATGATCTTTATGAAAGTTTTTATTATATCCTCCTTGGATATCTATCACTTTGTGACTACTTTCATGTATTGCCATTGCTTTTTGACAAGGTCAACCAAATTTAAGGGAAGCACATGAGCATAAAGATTTCATTTCTCAAAAAGGTATAAGTGAAGCATGAGAGGATTTCTTCAAAATTTACTAACTCTCAAATTAATCTAAGTGAAGCATGAGAGTATTTCTACAAAAATTTCCAAGCACACCGTGCTAAAAAAGATATAAGTGAAGCACTAGAGTAAATGACAGGCTACTCTCAAAAGATATAAGTGAAGATCAATGAGTAGTCAAACAATTAAGTAGCTATGTGAGGACTCTATATCTCAATAAATATTTTCAGATCTGAGTATTTTGTTCAAACAGCAAACTAAACAAAAATAGAACTCCAAGAATAGCACGCATCATGCGAACGAATAAAAAATTAGGCTCAACATAGGCTAACCGATAGTTGACGAAGAGAGGTGGGATGCGTAGCATCCCCAAGCTTAGATGCTTGAGACATCTTGAAATATTTACTTGGGGTGCCTTGGGCATCCCCAAGCTTGAGCTTTTGTATCTCGTTCAATCCTCTCATATCATGGTTTCACCTATTCTCAAAAACTTCATCCACACAAAACGCGAAAAGAACTCGTGAGATAGGTTAGTACACATAAGAACAAATCAACACTTCATGTACTGCCAAGAAAAGTTGCACAATAATTTTCAAACATCATCTACTGTTTAATATTGTTTCCACATTTAATATCTACCAATATAGGCTATGGAAACTATAGGATAAGTAGATAACAAAACTATGACAGCAATCTGTCCAAACAGAACAGTCTGTAGTAATCTATTAAACTAGTGTACTTCTGTAACTCAAACAATTATGAAAATTTAGTACAAGCTAAATAATTTATATGACAAGACTGTGTAAAAATTTGAGAAACTTTCCACGTTTCAGTAAAATATGAAAATTCAAACACTACAGCAAAAGTTTTTGTTTTTACACAGCACACATCAAAACATGCAATGCAAGCATCCTAAGACAATTCTTGGAACTTTTTATTGAAAAAAAAGATTATAAATAACACCCAACAGATAACAACAAAATAAAATGATGCTCCAAGCAAAACTCATATTATGTGACGAATAAAAATATAGCTCTAAGTAAGATATACCGATAGTGTTGAAGACGAAAGAGGGGATGCCTTCCGGGGCATACCCAAGCTTAGGTGCTTGAGTCTTCCATGGATATTACCTTGGGGGTGCCTTAGGAATCCTCAAGCTTAGGTTTTTGTCACTCCTTATTCTCCTCATATCGGTGTCTCACCCAAAACATGAAAACTTCAATCACACAAAACTTAACGGAACTTTGTGAGAAGGGTTAGTGTAATAAAGATAAATCATTGACTTAGGTAGTGTAAAGACAAGATTCATAATTGTTCCCACATGATACCTACTGTATTCTATCATTCCCATAATTTATACCACTAAATATAAGCTATGGAAACACTAAAACAAGCAAACTATGCATGCAAAACAGAATCTGTCAAAAACAGAACAGTTTTTGAAGATCTGTAGTGTAACCATACTTCCCTGTATCTAAAAATTCTGAACAATTAGGATAACCTGAAGAATTTGTATATAAAGACTTTGTAAAAATTTCAGATCATTATCAGGCTCCCATAAAAAATGAAAATTCATGTACTGGAGTCAAAAGTTTCTGTTTTGGTTCAGCATCAATTCTACTCATCTTGTGAGTCATACCAAAGGCTTTACTTCGCACTTTATTGAAATAAAAGGCACAAAACATTATTACTACAGTATCTTAATCATGTGAACACATCAAAACAGAAAGTATAAGTGTTGGGTTGTCTCCCAACAAGCGCTTTTCTTTAATGCCTTTTAGCTAGGCATGATGATTTCAATGATGCTCACATAGGAATAGTATTTGAAACATGTAAGAGAGCATCATGAATCTCATGACAAGCACATTTAAGTCTAACCCACTTCCTATGCATAGGAATTTTGTGAGCAAACAATTTATGGGAACAAGAATCAACTAGCATAGGAAGGCAAAACAAGCATAACTTTGAATCTTTCAACACATAGAGAGGAAACTTGATATTATTGCAATTCCTAGAAGCATATGTTCCTCCCTAATAATAAATTTCAGTAGCATCATGAAGGAATTCAACAATATAACTATCACATAAAGAATTCTTTTCATGATCTACAAGCATAGAATTTTCATTACTCTCCACATAAGCAAATTCCTTTTCATCCATGGTACTGGGAGCAAACTCAACAAAATAACTATCATGAGACACTTGATTGACATAACTACATTCAATATTAAAATCATGATGACAAGTTTCATGGTTACTATCACTCTTTATAGCATACATGTCATCATCATCATAAATTTGGTCATCAAAACTTGGGGGACTAAAAATATCTTCTTCATCAAACATAGCATCTCCAAGCTTGTGGCTTTGCATATCACTAGTATCATGGATATTCAGAGAATTCATACTAGCAACATTGCAATCATGCTCATCATTCAAGGAATTCTCATTAAGTACTTTCATAGTTTCTTCCTCTACCAATTGAGCACAATTTTCTGAATCCTTATTTTCACGAAAGACATTATAAAGACGATACAAATTATGCAACTTAAACTCCATTTTTTTGTAGTTTATTTTATAAAACCAAACTAGTGAAAAACAAGAAACTAAAAGATTCAATTGCAAGATCTGAAGATATACCTTCAAGCACTCACCTCCCCGGCAACGGCGCCAGAAAAGAGCTTGATGTCTACAACGCAACTTTATTCTTGTAGACTTTGTTGGGCCTCCAAGCGCAGAGTTTTGTAGGACAGTAGCAATTTTCCCTCAAGTGGATGCCCTAAGGTTTATCAATCCGTGGGAGTTGTAGGATGAAGATGGTCTCTCTCAAACAAACCTGCAATTAAATACAAGAAATCTCTTGTGTCCCCAACACACCCAATACAATGGCAAATTGTATAGGTGCACTAGTTCGACGAAGAGATGGTGATACAAGTGCAATATGGATGGTAGATATAGGTTTTTGTAATCTAAAAATATAAAAACAGCACGGTAGCAAGTAACAAAAGTGAGCACAAACGGTATTGCAATGCTTGAAAACAAGGCCTAGGGTCCGTACTTTCGCTAGTGCAATCTCTCAACAATGCTAATATAATTGGATCACATAACCATCCCTCAACGTGCAACGAAGAATCACTCCAAAGTTCTTATCTAGCAGAGAACATAAGAAGAAATTGTTTGTAGGGTACGAAACCACCTTAAAGTTATTCTTTCCGATCGATCTATTCAAGAGTTCGTACTAAGATAACATCAAGTTATCCTTTCCGTTCAATCTATCTAAGAGTTCGTACTAGAATAACACCATACGATACGCATCAACCAACTCTAATGTCACCTAGATACTCCAATGTCACCACAAGTATCCATGAGTTAATTATATGATACGCATCAAACAATTTCAGATTCATAATACTCAATCCACACAAAGAACCTCGAAGAGTGCCCCAAGATTTCTATCGGAGAAAGTAGGACAAGAACATGCATCAACCCCTATGCATAGATTACCCCAATGGCACCGCGGGAATCTGCAAGTTGAGTACCAAAACATATATCAAGTGAATCAATAGAACACCCCATTGTCACCACGGGTATCCACATGCAAGACATATATCAAGTGTTCTCAAATCCAATATTCAATCCAACATAACGATATCTCAAAGGGAAAGATTCAATTCATCACAACATGATAGCAAGGGAATAACATCATATGATCCGACTATATTAACAAAGCCCGTGATACATCAAGATCGTTACATTTCAAGAACACGAGAGAGAGAGATTGAACACATAGCTACTGGTGCATACCCTCAGCCCCGAGGGTGGACTACTCCCTCCTCGTCATGGCCTCCATCGGGATGATGAAGATGGCCACCAGAGATGGATTCCCCTCTCCGGAGGGTACTGGAACGTCTCCAGATTGGGTTTTTCGTCGATACAGAGAGTTGCAGCAGGGGAGCGGAGAATCTAGGGTTATATTTGATGGTTTCTGAATATTTGGGAATTTATAGGCATCAGAGGCAGTGGAGAGGGGCCCCGTGGAGGGCACAACCCATCAAGGCGCGCCGGGGGCCCCCTGGCGCGCCCTGGTGGGTTGTGCAATCCAAAAACCACCTCTCTGTCCTTCTTTGGCCCACCGGGTATCTTCTGGTCCAAAAAAAATCTCCAAAAAGTTTCGTCGCGATTGGACTCCGTTTGGTACTGATATTCTTCGAAGTAAAAAACAAGCAAAAACCGCAACTGGCACTTTGGCACTATGTCAATAGGTTAGTCCCAAAAAATGATATAAAGTTGCTATAAAGTGATTGTAAAACATCCAAGAATGATAATATAACAGCATGGAACAAGCAAAAATTATAGATACGTTGGAAACGTATCAGATAACATGTGAAAACTCTATTGGTCACATCTTGTTTGATAATCCGCTAAACTTGTCATATGCTATGCGTGAAATTTCCCATATTGCATCTTTGCAATCTCACCGGAGTGATGTCTACTACGCAGCTTTATTCTTGTAGACTTTGTTGGGCCTCCAAGCTCAGAGTTTTGTAGGACAGTAGCAATTTTCCCTCAAGTGGATGACATAAGGTTTATCAATCCGTGGGAGGTGTAGGATGAAGATGGTCTCTCTCAAACAACCCTGCAATCAAATACAAGAAATCTCTTGTGTCCCCAACACACCGAATACAATGGCAAATTGTATAGGTGCACTAGTTCGGCGAAGAGATGCTGATACAAGTGCAATATGGATGGTAGATATAGGTTTTTGTAATCTGAAAATATAAAAACAGCAAGGTAGCAAGTAACAAAAGTGAGCACAAACGGTATTGCAATGCTTGAAAACAAGGCCTAGGGTCCGTACTTTCGCTAGTGCAATCTATCAACAATGCTAATATAATTGGATCACATAACCATCCCTCAACGTGCAACGAAGAATCACTCCAAAGTTCTTATCTAGCGGAGAACATAAGAAGAAATTGTTTGTAGGGTACGAAACCACCTTAAAGTTGTCCTTTCCGATCGATCTATCCAAGAGTTCGTACTAAAATAACACCAAGTTATCCTTTCCGATCAATCTATCTAGAGTTTGTACTAAAATAACACCATATGATACGCATCAACCAACTCTAATGTCACCTAGATACTCCAATGTCACCACAAGTATCCATGAGTTAATTATACGATACGCATCAAACAATTTCAGATTCATAATACTCCATCCAACACAAAGAACCTCAAAGAGTACCCCAAGATTTCTATCGGAGAAAGTAGGACAAGAACGTGTACCAACCCCTATGCATAGATTACCCCAATGTCACCGCGGGAATCCGTTGAGTACCAAAACATATATCAAGTGAATGAATAGAACACCCCATTGTCACCAAGGGTATCCATATGCAAGACATATATCAAGTGTTATCAAATCCAATATTCAATCCAACATAATGATATCTCAAAGGGAAAGATTCAATTCATCACAACATGATAGCAAGGGAATAACATCATATGATCCGACTATATTAACAAAGCCCGTGATACATCAAGATCGTGACATCTCAAGAACACAAGAGAGAGAGAGATTGAACACATAGCTACTGGTACATACCCTCAGCCCTGAGGGTGGACTACTCCCTCCACTACTCCCTCCTCGTCATGGCCTCCGCCGGGATGATGAAGATGGCCACCGGAGATGGATTCCCCTCTCCGACAGGGTATTGGAACGTCTCCAAATTGGTTTTTCATCAATACAGAGAGTTGCGGCAGTGGAGCGGAGAGTCTAGGGTTATTTATGATGGTTTCTATATTTATAGGATTTTTTGGCGTTGGTTTCACGCGAAGGTGGGCCACGCGGTGTGCACGATACACCAGGGCACGCCGGGGGGGGCCTGGCGCGCCCTGGTGGGTTGTGCCCACCTCGTGGCTCGTCTGGCCCTCCCACGAAGCGTCTAGTGCCACTTTTGTTCCAAAAAAAATCGTCAAAAAGTTTCGGGCGATTCCGAGAACTTTCATTTTCTGCACAAAAACAACACCACGGTAGTTGTGCTGAAAACAGCGTCAGTCCGGGTTAGTTCTAAAGAAATCATATAAAGTGCATCAAATCCATATAAAAGTATTGTAAACATAGGTGAATATGGCATGAGTACTTCATAAATTATCGATACGTTGGAGACGTATCAGCATCCCCAAGCTTAATTCCTGCTCGTCCTCGAGTAGGTAAATGATAAAAGAACAAATTTATGAAGTGTGAATGCTAGCATAATATATAAGTTTGATCATTGATAATTTCAGTCAGTTTTCTAGCATCATAACCAACAACTTTTTCTCATAAAAATCAACTTGATAGAGTAGCAAGCAATTCACATGATATGGTTCAAACAATGAATTCTCTTGCAACTTAACAACCTATGTTCTTAGTCACCAAACAATTGCAATTCAAATTATTCTCAACAAAGTCTAAGTAAGAGCTCCACATACTCAATCATCATATAGTCTTCTATGATTGCTAGTACTCAAAGCATATTTTTAGAACAAATGACATCCATCGAACACAGAGAAAGATAGGGGCTTAATGTTTCGCCTCCCAACTCATTTATCATAGAGATAATTGTCAACAATAATAAATCATGATCAAATATATTTGACTAGATATATATGTTTGGATCTTTCCCCACCACATGATGCTTGCCAACTAATAGATTGAGGTTGGATAAGAAGTTGACTCAACATGAATAGTAAATAACATGAAAGTAAATAGATTGTCCCTTTGCAGAGGGAAGCAGGGATTTGCAAAGGTGCCAGAGCTCATTGTTTAGAAACATAGATGAATATAGTTTTGGGAGGTGCACCCTTCCTGTCAACGTTACGACCAAGAGTTATCAATATCTTCCATGCTAAACACATTAGCGGCGGTTCCCAAGCGGCAAAAGTAAAGGTTTACTCCCCCTCCACCAACAAACACACTCCATGGCTAGCCGAATCCACGGGTACCGTCCATACCAACAACATTCCTGGGGGAGTTTTGTTTAATTATTTGCATTTTTTTTATTTCGGGACTGGGAATCCCTATTACCGCCCCTCTCGTGCAAGGACGCGTGAATAAACACTCATCATGAGAATAACCCGCTTAACATGGAAGATATTGACCGCCCCCCGTCGCTCCATGAGCGGTCCAGGCACACAAAACAGATGTTTATTTGAATGTTTAGAGGTGGCACATGCAAATTTACTTGGAATGGCAGTGAAATACCATATATAGGTAGGTATGGTGGACTCTTATGGAAGAAACTTGGCTCAAGGATTTGGATGCACAAGTAGTATCTCTAGTTAGTACGAAGTTTTGGCTAGCAAAAGTTTCTAAACAAGCACCACATGTTGGAGGATCCATAACAATATAACTTCTATGCAAATATACACAACCATAACTCATTACGTTGTCTTCCTTGTCCAACTTCAACTAATTTTCTCAAGTTTGAAAATAATTAATGGGTATTCACAATGATAGAAGATATCCAAGATAATATATTTGTATGTGAAAATTCTCTTCCTTATACTAATCATTCATGAATTGCTTGTATGACCAATATTGTGATTGTTAAACTTCAATAGATTTTACTTTCTAAACCAAATGTGAACTTGCTACTATGAATATAGCACATTGATAATTTCAGATTTATGATATTTCATTCATTCACAATTTACTCTTAGGATATAAGTGAAGCACAAGAGTAAACATCAAACTACTCTCAAAAGATATAAGTGAAGATCAATGAGTAGGTAAACAATCAAGTAGCTATGTGAGGGCTCTCTCTCAATAAATATTTTCAGATCTGAGTATTTTATTAAACATCAAGCAAAAGAAAAATATCACTCCAAGAATAGCACGCATTATGTGAACGAATAAAAATTTAGGCTCAACATAGGCTAACCGATAATTGTTGATGAAGAGAGGTGGGACGCGTAGCATCCCCAAGCTTAGATGCTTGAGACTTCTTTAAATATTTACTTGGGATTCCTTGGGTATCCCCAATCTTGAGCTTTTGTATCTCGTTCAATCCTCTCATATCATGGTTTCACCTATTCTCAAAAACTTCATCCACACAAAACACGAAAAGAACTCGTGAGATAGGTTAGTACACATAATAATAAATCAACTATTTATGTACTGCCAAGACAATTTGCATAATAATTTCAAACATCATCTACTTTTTCCTATCATTTCCACAATTTATATCTACCAATATAGGCTATGGAAACTATAGGATAAGCAGATAACAGAACTATGACAGAACAGTCTGTAGAAATTTATGAAACCAGTGTACTTTTGTAACTCAAAAAATTATGACAATTTAGGACATGCTAAAGCATTTATATGATAACACTGTGTAAAAATTTCAGAAACTTTCCACGTTCCAGTAAAATATGAAAATTCAAACACTACAACAAAAGTTTCTGTTTTTACACAGCACACATCAAAACATGCAATGCAAGCATCCTAAGGCAATTCTTGGAACTTTTTATTGCAAAACAAGATTATAAATAACACCTAACAGAGAAAAACAAAATAAAATGATGCTCCAAGCAAAACTCATATTATGTGACGAATAAAAATATAGCTCTAAGTAAGATATACCGATAATGTTGAAGACGAAAGAGGGGATGCCTTCCGGGGCATCCCCAAGCTTAGGCGCTTGAGTCTTCCTTGGATATTACCTTGGGGTGCCTTGGGAATCCCCAAGATTAGGTTCTTGTCACTCCTTATTCTCCTCATATCGGTGTCTCACCCAAAACTTGAAAACTTCAATCACACAAAACTTAACGGAACTTCGTGAGAAGGGTTAGTGTAATAAAGATAAATCATTCACTTAGGTACTGTAAAGACAAGATTAATAATTGTTCCCACATGATACCTACTGTATTCTATCATTCCCATAATTTATACCACTAAATATAAGCTATGGAAACACTAAAACAAGCAAACTATGCATGAGAAACAGAATCTGTCAGAAACAGAACAGTCTGTGAAGATCTGTAGTATAGCCATACTTACCTGTATCTTAAAATTCTTAAAAATTAGGAAAGCCTGAAGAATTTTTATATGAATACTGTGTAAAAATTTCAGATCATTATCACGCTCCAGTAAAAAATGAAAATTCCTGTACTGGAGTCAAAAGTTTCTGTTTTGGTTCAGCATCAATTCTACTCATCTTGTCAGTCATCCCAAGGGAATTACTTGGCACTTTATTGAAATAAAAGGCACAAAACATTATTACTAAAGTAGCTTAATCATGTGAACACATCAAAACAGAAAGTATAAGTGTTGGGTTGTCTCCCAACAAGCCCTTTTCTCTAATGCCTTTTAGCTAGGCATGATGATTTCAATGATGCTCACATAGGAATAGTATTTGAAACATGTAAGAGAGCATCATGAATCTCATGACAAGCACATTTAAGTCTAACCCACTTCCTATGCATAGGGATTTTGTGAGCAAACAATTTATCGGAACACGAATCAACTAGCATAGGAAGGCAAAACAAGCATAACTTCAAAACTTTGAACACATAGAGAGGAAACTTGATATTATTGCAATTCCTATAAGCATATGTTCCCCCTCATAATAATTTTCAGTAGCATCATGAAGGAATTGCACAATATAACTATCACATAAATCATTCTTTTCATGATGCACAAGCATAGAATTTTTATTACTACCCACACAAGCAATTTTCTTCTCATCCATAGTAGTGGGAGAAAACTCAACAAAATAACTATCATGAGGCACTTGATTGGCATAACCAAATTAAACATTAAAATCATGATAAAAAGTTTCATGGTTATCATTATTCTTTATAGCATACATGTCATCACAATAATCATCATAGATAGGAGGCATGCCATCATCGTAATAAATTTGCTCAACAAAACTTGGGGGACTAAAAATATCATCTTCATCAAACATAGCATCCCCAAGCTTATGGCTTTGCATATCATTAGCATCATGGATATTCAGAGAATTCATACTAGAAACATTGCAATCATGCTCATCATTCAAGGAATTCTCATTAAGTATTTTCATAATTTCTACCTCTACCAATTGAGCACAATTTTCTGAATCCTTATTTTCACGAAAGACATTATAAAGACGATACAAATGATGCAACCTAAACTCCATTTTTTTGTAGTTTTCTTCTATGAAACCAAACTAGTGAAAAACAAGAAACTAAAAGATTTAATTGCAAGATCTAAATATATACCTTCAAGCACTCACCTCCCCGGCAACGGCGCTAGAAAAGAGCTTGATGTCTACTACGCAACTTTATTCTTGTAGACTTTGTTGGGCCTCCAAGCGCAGAGTTTTGTAGGACAGTAGCAATTTTCCCGCAAGTGGATGACCTAAGGTTTATCAATCCGTGGGAGGTGTAGGATGAAGATGGACTCTCTCAAACAACCCTGCAATCAAATACAAGAAATCTCTTGTGTCTCCAACACACCCAATACAATGGCAAATTGTAAAGGTGCACTAGTTCGGCGAAGAGATGGTGATACAAGTGCAATATGGATGGTAGATATAGGTTTTTGTAATCTGAAAATATAAAAACAGCAAGGTGGCAAGTAACAAAAGTGAGCACAAACGTTATTGCAATGCTTGAAAACAAGGCCTAGGGTCCGTACTTTCGCTAGTGCAATCTCTCAACAATGCTAATATAATTGGATCACATAACCATCCCTCAACGTGCATCGAAGAATCACTCCAAAGTTCTTATCTAGTGGAGAACATAAGAAGAAATTGTTTGTAGGGTACGAAACCACCTTAAAGTTATCCTTTCCGATCGATCTATCCAAGAGTTCGTACTAAAATAACACCAAGTTATCCTTTCCGATCAATCTATCTATAGTTCGTACTAAAATAACACCATATGATACGCATCAACCAACTCTAATGTCACCTAGATACTCCAATGTCACCACAAGTATCCATGAGTTAATTATACGATACGCATCAAACAATTTCAGATTCATAATACTCAATCCAACACAAAGAACCTCAAAGAGTACCCCCAAGATTTCTATCGGAGAAAGTAGGACAATAACGTGTATCAACCCCTATGCATAGATTACCCCAATGTCACCGCGGGAATCCGCAAGTTGAGTACCAAAACATATATCAAGTGAATCAATAGAACACCCCATTGTCACCACGGGTATCCATATGCAAGACATATATCAAGTGTTCTCAAATCCAATATACAATCCAACATAATGATATCTCAACGGGAAAGATTCAATTCATCACAACATGCAAGGGAATAACATCATATGATCCGACTATATTAACAAAGCCCATGATACATCAAGATCGTGACATCTCAAGAACACGAGAGAGAGATTGAACACATAGCTACTGGTACATACCCTCAGCCCCGAGGGTGTACTACTCTCTCCTCGTCATGGCCTTCGCCGAGATGATGAAGATGGCCACCGGAGATGGATTCCCCTCTCCGGCAGGGTATTGGAACGTCTCCAGATTGGTTTTTTATCGATATAGACAGTTGCGGTGGAGGAGCAGAGAGTCTAGGGTTATTTCTGATTGTTTATATATTTATAGGATTTTTGGCATTGGTTTCACGCGAAGGTGGGCCACGAGATGGGCACGATACACCAGGGCGCGCCGGGGGGGCCTGGCGCGCCCTGGTGGGTTGTGCCCACCTCGTGGCTCGTCTGGCCCTCCCACGAAGCGTCTAGTGCCTCTTTTGTTCCATAAAAAATCATCAAAAAGTTTCAGGCGATTGCAAGAACTTTTATTTTCTGCACAAAAACAACACCATGGTAGTTCTGCTGAAAAAAACGTCAGTCCGGGTTAGTTCTAAATAAATCATATAAAGTGCATCAAAACCATATAAAAGTATTGTAAACATAGGTGAATATGGCATGAATACTTCATAAATTATCGATACGTTGGAGACGTATCACGTAGCGACTATGCATATCCCATAAAGATTAATCCCACTTGCTCATATGGCATAGACGACAAGCCCATGGTTATGGGCATTTGTTTTTCTTGTGATGATATTGCCATGATCCCTTTGCATCATTTGCGCAATTGCTCACATATGACATGCCATGACCAGCTAGCTACGGATATGCATTGTTTTGGGTATTGTCCATACTCTCCATATTATGCTTCCGCTATTGCACATGAGGAGACCCCCATAGTTTCCTCATACATGTTAGGAGATTTTGTTCCATCCCATCCATTACATGATTCCAACAATTGTGTGCACCATCCACATTTCATGAATAACAATGCTCTCGATATTCCAAGTGATGCACTACATACTTCTAGTCTCCATTATGCCATATATAACAACAAACCTTTCATGATGGATGACATGTTCTTATATCATGCATCTCATTTATTTGAGCATTGGATATTTTGTGCTAACGAACACAAGCACATGCACATCCTAACGGATGATGTATACATATACCACGCGCACACAATTTTCCCTTTGCCTTTGTTGTGTGTAGGTACTCATGATTACTCGTCAACCTCACAATCCCATGAGTTGACGAAACGAGCTCTTGAGAGCACCAATGCTTTGGGATTCACCGGAATGTGTCTCCAATCATTCCTCTCGTGCAAGGACTTCGCACATTTCTTCTACATGGCTCTCACATGGCTATGGCATCTTACTCATTACACTTATTATGCCCATATTGCCATGTTCACTTTGCATGATATGCTTACTTCTATGACCTTAACATGCATTTGTGACTCATGCTTTGCATTTAACATGACACTTGATTATATGACTTGTATGTGTATTTGCAAGCTTGGTGGAGATATTACTTGCTATTGCCATGTTTTCTTTGTGCTCCATGCCTATGATGACACGTTGATCTTGCTTTGTGTTCGTGCTCGCGATATGTCATGTGCATTAGTTATGTACACTATTTGTTCATATGACATGATTGCTATAATTTTCTCTAGTATGTTGCATCTTCGCACTACTAGCTTGCACGACATGATAACTATGCTCGCTTATGTTGCATCACCGATGTGCTCCTTTTATGCGGTTGATGACAACCATTGCCTTGCTTCGCACATGATTGATATTGCTTGTTGTCATATGTCTCCACATGTTGCCTCTCTCATGCTCGATGTTTTGTCATGTATTGAGTGCAACATGCTATTAATTTTGCTAATGAGATTGCCCCCATAGCTTTCTCTCATATTCTTGGAGCTTTTGACATCTTTCATGTGAAGCATGCTTTCTTTCCTTCTTTGCACCATATGCTAGTGCCATAAATATAGCCATTGTTGCATCATATTGTTCATGCACTCTTTATCCTAATGGCTATGTGCAAGGGAAGAGAACCATCATGATGGATGATGTATTTGTCTACCATGCACATACATTGTTTCCTTTGTTGTGTGTATGTGTAGGATACTTCGACTTCATGTCAACTTCCACTTCACGTGAGTTGACCATTCGAGCTCTTGAGAGTGAGCCACTTTGGACCGACATGTTTCTACATAGCACTTGCTTGTGCTTCGGCATTGTGAAGAACCCACAAGGACGCTTGATACATCTCCAACGTATCTACTTTTCATCACCATTTTGCCCTTGTTTTGGACTCTAATTTGCATGATTTGAATGGAACTAACCCGGACTGACGTTGTTTTCAGCAGAACTACCATGGTGTTGTTTTTATGCAGAAATAAAAGTTCTCGGAATGGAACGAAACTTTTTGGAGAATTATTTCAGAATATATGTGAATTATTGGAGCCAAAATCCACCGAAGAGGGGGGCCAGGGTGGCCAGCACCCACCAGGGCGCGTCAGGCCCCCTGGGCGCGCCCTGGTGGGTTGTGCCCACCTCGTGGCCCCACTGACCCTAATTCCGCCACTATAAATTCCTACTTTCGGAGAAAAAAATCAGAGAGAAAGTTTCATCGCGTTTTACGATATGGATCCGCCGCCACCTCCTGTTCTTCATCGGAAGGCCAGATCTGGAGCCCGTTTGGGGCTCCGGAGAGGGGAATCTTTGGTCTTCGTCATCACCAACCTTTCTCCATCGCCAATTCCATGATGCTCCCTATCGGGAGTGAGTAATTCCTTCGTAGGCTTGCTGGTCGGTGAGGAGTTGGATGAGATTCATCATGTAATCGAGTTAGTTTTGTTAGGGCTTGATCACTAGTATCCATTATTTTCTGAAATTGATGTTGCTATGACTTTGCTATGCCTAATGCTTGTCACTAGGGCCCGAGTGCCATGATTTCAGATCTGAACCGTTTATGTTAACATCTCTATATCTATGTTCTTGATCCGATCTTGCCTATTCATATGCACCTATTACGTGTTATGATCCGTCAACCCCATAGTGACAATATTTGGGATACTTCGCGGTGATGACCGTAGTTTGAGGAGTTCACGTATTCATCATGTGTTAATGCTTTGTTCCGATTCTCTATTAAAAGGAGGCCTTAATATCCCTTAGTTTCCTTATGGACCCCGCTGCCACGGGAGGGTAGGACAAAAGATGTTATGCAAGTTCTTTTCCATAAGCACGTATGACTATTTACGAAATACATGCCTACATTACATTAATGAACTGAGCTAGTTCTGTATCGCCCTAGGTTATGACTGTTACATCATGAATATCATCCAACGAGTTACCGATCCAGTGCCTACGAGCTTTCCACTTATTGTTCTTTCTAAGTTACTATTGTTGTTGCTATTGTTCCAACTACTACAAAACTATTGCTACTACTGTTACTGTCACTACTGCTATCAAACTATCATATTACTGTGCTACTGATCACTTTGCTGCAGATATTTAATCTCCAGGTGTGGTTGAATTGACAACTCAACTGCTAATACTCTCAAGTATTCTTTGGCTCCCCTTGTGTCGAATCTATAAATTTGGGTTGAATACTCTACCCTCGAAAACTGTTGCGATCCCCTATACTTGTGGGTTATCAAGAACTTTTTCTGGCGCCGTTACCGGGGAGCATAGCAATATTTTTTGAGTCACTTGGGATTTATATCAATTGATCACTATGAAGAATCTGAAGGATCCAAAGACTAAGATTTTTCCCTCTAAGACGAGGGGATGTAAGGAACTGCCATCTAGCTCTGCACTTGATTCACCTTCTGTTATGAGTAAGCTTGCAACACCACCACATGCTAGTAATCCTGATATGTCGCAAGTTATTGATGATGCTACCTCTGCTATGAATGATGCTTATGATGATGCTAGTACCATGCTTGATGATAATGTGCCACTAGGAGAATTTCTTGATGAACAAATTGCTAGAGCTAAAGAGAATGAAACCGCTGAAACTGATGAAGCTTATGAAACTGATAATGACTATGAAACACCTATTAGTCCTAGCTCTCCTAAGTTTGAAATGCCTAAGATACCTGAAGGTTATGTTATGGACGAAGAGATAACTAGAGAAATTCTTTCTTGCAAGGATAGAAATGATCTTAAGAATTTGCTACGCAAGTATAAGGAAAAGACTCTGAATGCTAGAATGAAATGTGATCCTAAGTTTGCTACTTCACCTATCTTTGTTACCGATAAGGATTATGAGTTCTTTGTCGACCCAGAGTTAATCACTTTGGTTGAATCTGATCCTATCCATGGCTATGAAACTGAAACTGTAGTGGCACACCTTATTAAGCTGAATGATATAGCCACCCTCTTTGCTCATGTTGAGAAGATTCGCTACTATTATATCCTTAAGTTATTTCCGTTCTCATTAAAGGATGATGCTAAGACATGGTACAATACTCTTACTCCTGGTTGTGTGCGTAGTCCCCAGGATATGATCTATTACTTCTCTGAAAAATATTTTCCCGCTCATAAGAAACAAGCTGCCTTACAGGAAATATTTAACTTTGTGCAAATTGAAAAAGAGAGTCTCCCACAAGCTTGGGGGAGGCTTCTCCAATTGTTTAATACTTTGCCTGATCATCCTCTCAAGAAAAATGAAATACTTGATATCTTTTATAATGGACTAAACGATGCTTCTAGGGACTTCCTAGATAGTTGTGCTGGTTGTGTTTTCAGGGAACGAACTGTTGAACAAGCTGATGAATTATTGAATAATATATTGAAAAATTATGATGATTGGACTCTTCCTGAACCACCTCCTAAACCCACTCCAAAGAAGAGGGGTATCTTATTTCTCAGTCCTGAAGATATGCGAGAGGCAAAGAAATCTATGAAGGAAAAAGGTATTAAAGCTGAGGATGTTAAGAATTTGCCACCTATTAAAGAAATACATGGCCTTGACACACCACCACCTCCACAGGTGGTAGAGGTAAATTGTTTATTAAAGTTTAATGAAAGTGACATTCCTCACAATAAACATCCTAGTCAATGCTTATATGAGTTTGACAACTATATTATGAAGCAAGATCATTTCAATGCCCATGTTCTGGAACAATTGAAATACAATTCTGATATGATTGCTCGCTTGAGTGACTTGCTATTTAGAATCAGTAATGATGTTAGAGGTGTAGGAAAGCATGCCTCTATGGTTCAAACTCAGCTAGAACAAGTTGCTAAGTCTCAAAAAGAGTTGCTTGATGAAATGAATAACAATATGCGTGATTTTGCTGCTAGAGTAGTAACTAGAGGAGGTAGAATGACCCAAGAACCACTTTATCCCGAGGGTCATCCTAAGAGAATTGAACAAAATTCTTAGAGAATTAATACTGATGCACCTAGTCCTTCTAAGAAGAAAAAGCAAAAGAAAAATGATAGGACTTTGCATACCTCTAGTGAACCTGAGACACAAAAACCTCCTGATATTAGTGATGTCTCTATTTCTGATGCTGAAACTCAATCTGGTAGTGAACACTCACCTAGTGATAATGAAAATGATAATGACGATGTTCACGATGATGCTCAACCTAGTAATGATAAAGAACCAGATAATGATGTTGAAATAGAGCCTGCTCCTGATCTTGATAACCCACAACCTAAAAATAAAAGGTATGATAAAAGAGACTTTGTGGCTAGGAAACATGGTAAAGAAATAGAGCCATGGGTTCAAAAACCCATGCCCTTTCCACCTAAGCCATCTAAGAAAAAGGATGATGAAGAATTTGAACGCTTTGCTGAAATGATTAGGCCAGTCTTTTTGCGTACTCACTTAACCGATATCCTAAAAATGGCCCTTATGGAAAGTATATGAAAGACATCATCACAAATAAAAGAAAGATACCTGAAGCTGAAATCTCCACCATGCTTGCTAATTATTCTTTTAAGGATGGAGTACCTAAAAAACTTGGAGATCCTGGAATACCAACTATACCTTGCTCCATTAAGAGAAACTATGACAAAACAGCTTTGTGTGATTTGGGAGCCGGTGTTAGTGTTATGCCTTTCTCCTTATATAAAAGACTTGATTTGAATAAACTCACACCTACTGAGATATCATTGCAAATGGCTGACAAATCAACGGCCATACATATCGGTATTTGTGAGGATGTGCATGTTGTTGTTGCAAATGTTACTATCTTAACGGACTTTGTTATTCTTGAGATGCCCGAGGACGACAATATGTCGATTATCCTTGGTGGACCCTTTTTGAATACTGCAGGGGCTGTTATTGATTGCAATAAAAGCAAAGTCACTTTTCATATCAATGGTAATGAGCATACGGTGCACTTTCCGAAGAAACAATTCCAAGTGAATGGTATAAATGTTATTGAAGAATCTCCAACCATCACTATTGGAAGTTTTAAATTACCTCTACCTACTGCCAAAAAGAAATATGATATACTTATTGTTGGGGAAATGCACATCCCCATTGAGGTAACTTAGTGTTTTACAAAAGTTCTTCGGTTTCATGCTGATCGGAAGTGGTTGTTAATAAGACTTGATCAACCTTATTAATGGATCATTTTTCAGAGGTATGACATCGATGAATCTAGTAGGTACAACTCTCTGCTCCCACCTTTTATTTTCTGTTTTAGCTAGTCAAATAAAATAAAATGCCATGATTATCCTGTTTTCTGTTTTCTCCGTGCAATAAAAAATGACCCAAAAATAAAAATTCTCAGAATGCCCTGAAAATTTAACACGATTTTTTCGGAATATTTGTGAATTTCTGGTGCAAATAATACCAAGGGGGGTGCACCTGGTGCCCACAAGACACCAGGGCGCGCCAGCACCCCCAGGCGCGCCCTGGTGGGTTGTGGCCCCCACGTGGGCCCCCTCACTTATCTCTTTAGCCCACTTCATCACCTACCTCCAGAAAAAAATCACCACAGCCACCATTTTTGTGTTCTTGCTCTCAAACCTGCGGATTTCGATATCTTTGCTTGAAGCTCCGTTTCTGAAACTGTTTGGAGGGATTGCTATTTGGTATGTGACTCCTCCATTGCTCCAATTAGTTTTTGTTTTAGTGGGTTATTTTTAGAGTAATTAGCTACTCTTGGTCCTACTGTAGATGAGCTTGCATGTTGAATTCTTAGAGTTCTAAGTAGTTTGAATGCTCAATATGGCCTCTATGCATGCTTGGGAGTAGTTGCTAACAATCTTACAAAGTTTTGTTGACAAAAAAATTTGTGGACTAAATTTTTTCAGAATTTTTATAGGAATAAAAATGCAATTCTTTAGGAGTTCTTCGAGGAGGAGATCCTCGGAAGCCTCTTCAAGTGGAAGCTCGGTTCGACAGTCTTATGTTGAACCAAGCGAAAGCTCGATGCGAGATGCCGCCACCAAATCATACTTGTGGCCGTGCAACGAGTTCATGGAAGGTGCAGGTATTAAGGAGGAATTTGACCAATTTATCCACAATACAGAGCTTGCTCCCTTCATCGCAGATAAGTGCCCCCAACACCTCGAACTCACGAAAACCTTCACAAAGAAATTTAAATATTTTCCTCGTGAGTCTAGAGTTTCATTCAACCTGTATGACCGTTCCTTTACCATGCCGTTAGAAATGTTTAGCGAAGCATGCAAACTTCCATATGAGGGTTCCCTCGACGAACCAACAAAAGCTGAGTACGAATCATTTTTAGTTAATCTTTGCTTTGGTGAAGATAGGGGGGTAACACAAGGGAGAATTATAAGCATCCATTTTCCATCATTACAATATTTTGCGCTCTTTAACGACAAATGTATCGTAGGCAAACAAGATTGTAGCACACTGTGTGCTCATGATTTGAGTCTCTTACACACTGCCATAACTGGGAATAAGGATTATAGTCTTGGTGCAATTGTTGCACGGAGGTTGCAGCTTAATGCTGCTAGTGGTATTTTTTATGGAGGAATCTATGCCTCCCGTGTAGCTGAGAGATTAAATGTTTCACCATGGCCTAATGACCCCATCCTACCTACTCAGTATTTAGACTTTGATGCCATGAAGCGTCATAAGTTCCTTACGGGTATGGCCACCAACTACACCTATAACTTGACATTTAATTAAAAAAAATGTTGTGCCTGTTGCTTTGCCTGCTCCTGCTCTCTTTGATTTTCACACTAGGGGAAGATATTATGTCCTTGAGAGCGAAGCCCATGCGTACAACACGGAGGTTGAAGCTGCCAAGAGGGCCGCGGAGTCTGCTCCGAGGGCCTCAATGAGCCATCGCCCAGACTATTATTACTACGGATGGTGATTACCAAGCTAGGCCAAAAGCCTAAGCTTGGGGGAGTACGTATTTCCACCGACATTACATTCATGTTCACACATTTCATTCCAGTTGTCGGTGTTCACACTTTTTCATTGTAATATCCATGCTAGATTTGTTTTCTCACTTTCTTCTTGCGTGTTTGAAAAACTTTGAGAAAATCCAAAAATATTTCCTACTTCTTTTTAGTTTTTCTTTCTAGCTTAGTTTAATTGTAGCATCAAAAAGAAAACCCAAAAATATTTCTCGCTTCTTCTTTTACTTGTTGGGAGCTTTCCCGTGTAAATAGTTTTTCTCGTTTTTGTTTTTCCTCTTTAATTTGCTTTCTTCAAGAAAAAACAAAAACTCCAAAAATATTTCAGTGTGTTTCTCTTAAATTCCTTTTTTTTGAGTCGTACCTAGGAGAAGACCACAATGAAATTGTTGAGTGGCTCTCATCTACATTATTGTTTATCCACCAAAGAGCTCATGTTACTTTGTCTTCTCCTCTTGAATAAAATGTTTGCAGATTCCAGCTTAGTCCTCGGCACTCTTGCACTATCATTATCTTCTTATCATTCGGTCGTGCAAGTGAAAGGCAATAATGACGATATTTGATAAATTGAATGTGGCAGAGAAAGGCGGGTATGAACTCAACTTGTTTTTGTTTTTGTAAATATGTTTAACCTAGTATCCCTTGATTCAACTCATTATGATCAAACATGTTTGCAATGACCATTAGAGATTATAGTTGTTCATGCCATGCTTAAGTAGCTAGGAGTGGATAATGATCTATCTTGGGTGTCAACATGCATTAAAATGGTTGTGACGCGGTATGATGATATGGTATCCTCCTCTGACTGTTTCAAGTGGCTTGACTTGGCACATGTTCACGCATGTAGTTGAATCAAAACCAACATAGCCTTCATGATATTTATGTTCATGGTGTCCATATCCTACTCATGCTAGTATTCAATGTTGATTATATGTAATGCATGTTCATGACCGTTTTCGCTCTCTAGCTGGCCGCTTCTCAATCTAATTGCTAGCCTTCGCCTGTACTAAGCGGGAATACTGCTTGTGCATTAAAACCTTTGAACCAAGTTATGCCAGATGAGTCCACTATATCTACCTATATGCGGTATTACCCTGCTGTTCCAAGTAAATTTGCATGTGCCACCTCTAAAAATTCAAATGAACATCTGTTTTGTGTGCCTGGACCGCTCATGGAGCAACAGGGGCGGTCAGTATCTTCCATGCTAAGCGGGTTATTCTCATGACGAGTGTTTATTCACTTGTCCTTACACGAGAGGGGCGGTAATAGGGATTCCCAGTCCCGAAATTAAAAATTAAAAATAATTAAACAAAACTCCCCCTGGAATGTTGTTGGTTTGGATGGTACCCGTGGATGCGGCTAGCCGTGGAGTGTGATTGTTGGTGGAGGGGGAGTAAACCTTTACTTTTACCGCTTGGGAACCACCGCTAATTTGTTTAGCATGGAAGATATTGATAACTCTTGGTCGTGACGTTGACAGGAAGGGTGTACCTCCCAAAATTATATCTATCTCTGTTTTAAACTTTGAGCTCTGGCACCACTGCAAATCCATGCTTCCCTCTGCGAAGGGACTATCTATTTACTTTTATGTTGAGTCATGACCTTCTCAAATAAACGCCAGACCTGAGAGCACTATTGTCATCCTCATGCATTGTGTATAGTTGATGTTGGGTGCAGCATGACTGGATCTTTTCTACCATGAATTACAATGTTTAGTCGCTGCTTCAATTTTGGAGGTGCTCTGCATTTATGTTTTGCGGTCTCAGAAAGGGCTAGCGAGATACCACTATTGTCATATTGTATCATGATTGTTTTGACAAAGTGTTGGCACTTGAGATATCTTATTATTGCTCGCTAGTTGCTTATGTCATTGTTATGAGTTAATATAATTTCTAAGAGTTATTGTTGACATAGTTAGTCATAATCTTTGCTGAAAACCTGGGTGCTACTTAAGCATATATATGTGAACAAGAACAAAAGAGTTCATAAAAGTTTTTCTTTATCACTTTCAGTTTGTCAACTGAATTGCTTGAGGACAAGCAAAGGTTTAAGCTTGGGGGAGTTGATACGCTCCAACGTATCTACTTTTCCTCACCCTTTTGCCCTTGTTTTGGACTCTAATTTGCATGATTTGAATGGAACTAACCCAGACTGACGTTGTTTTCAGCAGAACTACCATGGTGTTGTTTTTGTGCAGAAATAAAAGTTCTCGCAATGGAACGAAACTTTTTGGAGAATTATTTCAGAATATATGTGAATTATTGGAGCCAAAATCCACCGAAGAGGGGGGCCAGGGTGGCCAGCACCCTGGTGGGTTGTGCCCACCTCGTGGCCCCATTGACCCTAATTCCGCCACTATAAATTCCTATTTTCGGAGAAAAAAATTAGAGAGAAAGTTTCATCGCGTTTTACGATACGGAGCCGCAGCCACCTCCTGTTCTTCATCGGGAGGCCAGATCTGGAGCCCGTTTGTGGCTCCGGAGAGGGGAATCTTCGGTCTTCGTCATCACCAACCTTTCTCCATCGCCAATTCCATGATGCTCCCCACCGGGAGTGAGTAATTCCTTCGTAGGCTTGCTGGTCGGTGAGGAGTTGGATGAGATTCATCATGTAATTTAGTTTTGTTAGGGCTTGATCACTAGTATCCATTATGTTCTGAGATTGATGTTGCTATGACTTTGCTATGCCTAATGCTTGTCACTAGGGCCCGAGTGCCATGATTTCAGATCTGAACCGTTTATGTTATCATCTCTATATCTATGTTCTTGATCCGATCTTGCCTAGTCATATGCACCTATTACGTGTTATGATCCGTCAACCCCATAGTGAAAATATTTGGGATACTTCGCGGTGATGACCGTAGTTTGAGGAGTTCGTGTATTCATCATGTGTTAATGCTTTGTTCCGATTCTCTATTAAAAGGAGGCCTTAATATCCCTTAGTTTCCTTATGGACCCCGCTGCCACGGGAGGGTAGGACAAAAGATGTCATGCAAGTTCTTTTCCATAAGCATGTATGACTATTTACGGAATACATGCCTACATTACATTGATGAACTGAGCTAGTTCTGTATCACCCTAGGTTATGACTGTTACATGACGAATATCATCCAACGAGTTACCGATCCAGTGCCTACGAGCTTTCCACTTATTGTTATTGCTAAGTTACTATTGCTGCTGCTGCTGTTCCAACTACTACAAAACTATTGCTACTACTGTTATTGTCACTACTGCTATCAAACTATCATATTACCGTGCTACTGATCACTTTACTGTAGATATTTAATCTCCAGGTGTGGTTGAATTGACAACTCAACTGCTAATACTCTCAAGTATTCTTTGGCTCCCCTTGTGTCTAATCTATAAATTTAGATTGAATACTCTACCCTCGAGAACGGTTGCGATCCCCTATACTTGTGGGTTATCAACGCTCTTTTGAGGAATTACTAGACGGTTCGACATTGGAGAGTGCCCATTTCGAGCTTGATGATTATGAGTGCTTGGTGATCGTCCACTTCGACACGGTGATGCCATATCTTTCCCATGCTGATTTGGATTTCGATCCGAGGACGAATCTGTCCCAAGGGGGAGGCGATGTTGCAGAGCATCCTACGGACATCACCATGACAAGAGCCCGTTTGGCAAGTGACATGTGCGACATCTACCTCACATACATTAAGGTGAATTGTCTCCTTTACACGTGTTCACTTGATCCCTTCGAGGATGGTATACTACTTGACACTCCCCTCGTGTGCATACATAGGTATTGTAGGAGCTTCACGGATGACGAGGAGCAGTGCAAGTGTCGAGGAACGACTACACCATCCGCGAGGGAAGCATGGAAGTGACGACAGAAGAAGGCCAAGCAACCTCCTAGGCCCCGGACCTCCGGCCCATACCCCGGACATCCGGCCCCTGGAGATCTCTCTGGCGCCAAGGCCAAAGCTGCTGGAAGCTACAGGTGCCGGACATCCGACCCGCGCCACGGACATCCGACGACCCCTCAAGACCCCGGACATCCGCCCCCAGCTCCCGGAAATCCGGCGCGCATGTATCCAGAGAGCCACAGAAACCGGCGCCCGAGCCCCGGACATCCGGCCCCACGGCCCAGACATCCGGCCTTCCCCTGAAGCCCCGGACATCCGGCCCCTGTGCGGGCAGGAGGCCCATGTATCCCTCTCACTTACCCCTTCGTGGGCTAGCACTATATATACTCCACCCCCTCCTCCATTTTAGGGTTAGCAAAGTGATAGCTCATGCATAGTTGAGCTTTGCTCCTTCCTCTACCTCTCCCATGGATATCGGACCTTCACCGGAGAAGATCCATAGAGAATGTCAAGGCCCCTTCCAAGGGAAGATCCGTCTATGGATTTCAAGGCCCATCTCTCCTAGAGATTTGGATGAACTACCCATGTATCTTTATTTTCATTGTTGTCCTTGGATCTTGATGCATCCCGTGTATTGCTTGTGATTTAAGGAGTACTTGGTGTGGATCTTGTCCAATAAAGTGTTTTTCCCTTTGATTTCTCCACGTTTTCCCCTCGTGTTCTTCGTGTTCTTCCTCAAATCCACCTCCAATTCGTGAAGATCGGGCCACCCTCGGGTTTGCCCCGTATCAGATAGTAGCTGCATTTTGTGAATCATTTGCTACTCATGTTGATCTCCCCAAGAAGAAATGGTTTAAATATCATCCTCCCATTGAAAAACCATTAGAGGAACGTGTTAAAATTAAGAAAGAAAAAATAATTGTTATTTCACAGACAAACTTATATTTATAAAGATATGAGTGATTTAAATTGTCTAAGATAAAATAATTTGTATGGACTCGTTTGGGAGTAAGAGAGAAAAGAGATGTCTGAACATTGTACTTCACTGACAAAAATAATACTATGAGCCGCATCAAAATGAAATACGAGAAGCTGAGAATCGAATACATGGGAGATGCATGTGCATGGGCCATAGCGTGTGGTGCCGGATCTACCGCTAGGTAGCGCTACGGTGCAAAACGAGTTTCTGTTGACGAACCTACTCGCACCGCCTGTACGACAACGACCCACCCATGTTGGGCTGGGCCGCTTGCCCATCCAAACCAGGCGTGACGCCAGTCCGCGGCTCACTGCTGACGGGCTTAGGTATATTGAACGACAAAGAGAAGCGGGGAAATACGAAAATTTAGAAACAACAAAGAGATAAGCGTTCCATTGTGATTAACCAAGTATATTCCTTGAGGAGATCCAGCGCAGTGAACCTGCCAGCGCAGAATTAACTAGATGAAGACGATAAATTTCGGCAGGTAATTAATCGCCAGCTGCGATATGACCCATACCTCCACATCGCTGCAGGTCCCAGTTCTACAGCGTCACATTACTGGCACTCCCGTCATGTGATACACGAACACCCACATACACGAAACCTCTACAAAGGTAATAAGGCCGGGGCGTTCCTCCGCCAGGTTGAAATTTGAGGGGCTCTCGGTAGAATTTTTAGAACTGGGAAGCAGAAGAGAGCAGCTAGCAAGGCCTCCATGGACATGGATCTCAACGTGCCGTCGAACACGGATGATGTCCCGGAAGTGGCGGTGCCGACGTGGGGAGAATGCCCGGAGATGTACCTCTCGTACGGCACCGCCACTCGCAACGACCGGCTCCCGATGCTGAAGGACGCCGTAGCCGCCGTGAAGTCGTTCACGGTGCTGTCACCGCCGATGGGACTTGATTTCTTCGGGGTCTTCGACGGGATCTTGGGCGCCAAGTTCGTGGAGCACATGGAAGCGCGGCTGCACGTCACCCTCGCCAAGGAGATAGAGCGGGACCTGCGCTCCAAGGCCCCGCGGGCTCGCGACGACGTCGAGGGCTGGTGGAGGTCGATCATCCAGGACGCTTTCCGCGTGGTGGGCAACGAGGTGGTCGCTGGCGGCGGTAGTGGCGCAGATGCTCCTGCGCCCGTCGGCTCCGGCGCTCTCGTCGCGCTGGTTCTCGAGGACTACTTCGTCCTCGCCAACCGCGGCGTTTCTAGGGCCGTGATCTACCGCGGCTATGAGGCAGTGCCGCTCACCCCCGAGCACACGCCGCCTATGGTAATGCTTCCACCCTACTCTCTAATCTTTCCTCACCCAACACCATCTCCGAAATTCAGATCTATGTTCCGTTTTCTTTCAGTTCTCAAGTTTTAAACTGCATATGATGTTATGAACGAAATGGGATGTTTTAGGTTATGGTATGATCTCTTGTTTATTTGGATTGTTCAAAGAGTTTTGCGAGATTTCTTCCCCCTAAGCATAAAATTTGGACCGGAGAAACACTGAAAGTTGTAGGCACGAAAGAAGGGGATCAGCTAGCTAGTATAGTTATGAAATGTTCATTTTGTATTGTTCAGCTAGCTAGTACAGTTAATTTTACCACATGGCCCATGTGGTAAGCAACCTGAAAAAAACATGAAATGTTCATTTTGGACAACCGGAATGCCTGGTGCTATCACGAAATCTACTGGTAGGTATTGTTCGGCTCTGTGTGCACCTTTTGAATTGAACTAGGTCATGCAAGCTTCTGTTCTAGTATGTGAGGACACATGAGAGAGAGAAGGTATGCTTGGAAAGGCATTTATTTACATGTGTTTGTACTTGAACTGGCAGCTGCCAGACACACACTTCTCCTAACTAACAGTAAAAATATAAGAAATTTCTCCGTAGAGAACTGTATATAACTATACATTTGTTTTGTCATTATATATGCTATTTGGTTTTGCCATGGACAGGCCTCTTAATGTCCAGACCTTTTTTTTCATTTTCATGTGTGTATGCTTCTGTTTTTAGTTTTTTATACTCATTTTCATTTTCATATGTGTATATGCTGAGGATGTGTGTTTTGTGAGTATACACGTAAATCCTATGCAGTATGTGTGTAAATTATACCACAGTGAGAAAATTGCACTATTTTCACACTTATTATGGCATATTATAAAAAATTCTAAATTTTGTGCAAATTGTGTGCACATTTTTTTAGCATTTGTTTTAAGTTTTTTCAACTTCTTTCTTCTTTAAGGGTAATGCAATGCCACTAACTCATTGTGTCTTAGAATATATTTTTAATTTGTTGCATTTTGTATGTATATTCTTGCGTATTATAACAAAATTATAATTTCTGTACAAATTGTGTGCACGTTTCTGTCATCATTTGTTTTTCATTCTGTATTGTCTTTCTTCTCTAAGTGTACGTAATAGCAATTCCACTAAATCATTCTTTCTTAGAAAACTTCATTTTGTTTGTTTGTGTTTTTAATTTTAGTATATATAAAGCTGGATGACAAAAAAACAGAAAAATAAGAAGGCAGTTGGGCCATTATATCTCGATTGGGCGGTTGAGAGCGCTTTGAGTGAATCAACAAAGAAATTTCAGGGGCCTATCAAATAGTTATCCCCGTAATATAGGGTATTGTTTCTTTATCACGGCTCTTTTTTTGTTAGCATGTTGTAGTGACATGTACTATAAGCCACATCGATGTATTGGTTTCTTGAATTATAATTATCATGATGAATTCCTCTTACTGCTTGGTTTTAGGATTAGCTAACAATTGTGTGTATGCGCAAGCATGTGGGTGAAAAAGAGACGAGGACACGATGTGTGTATGTGAGTGTGTACATCCATCTGTGTTCGTGTGTGCATCTATATGTGAGAGAGGTGGGAGGCGACACCGTTAGCATGAGATACAATTCTTCTTCGGTGCACTGAGAGACGACTAATATTTGACGTTGTTGTTCGGAAATCCATTTCGGCTCTCGGGTCCAGATGCTCCCGTAATCTGGACCACAAGCCTGCCTCGCGATTCCCCCACAGCCCAGTATTCAATGTCGTATTTCAATTTAAAAGTACGTTCACTGGCCCACCTGACAGTTGTACGGCCCAGCGACGGCGGGCGGACGCCGCTAGTGTACAGATGCCACCAGACGGACCTGGGCCACCCTCCCGACAGAACTTGACCAAACGCCGGCCGTCCCCTACAGATATTTCTCCCCCCACCTCACAGCACTCGATTCCCCCTCCGAGCCCCACACCATCTCCTTCCTCGGCAAGATTCAGTTCATCCACCGTTGACCCTTATTCCTTCACCTCTCCCATCTCTGCGGCAATGGAGTCCTCCTCCTCTGCCATCAAACGCCGGCCGACGCCGCCGCCCCTTCCACTCATCCTCTGCCCCTTCTGCCGCGCAAAAATCGTCACCGCCGTATGCGGCCCGCGTGGATCCAAGCCTGGGCATTGGTACTACAAGTGCTGCCTAAAAGACGTCAGTTCTTCCTCCCCTCGACCAGCTTCTTATTCTTCATAATACATTGACATTTGCTCATAGTGACTGTCATTTTTGCAATTTTTCATCCAGGCCGGAAGATGCTAGTTCTACGAGTGGCAGGAGGGGTACGAGATGTACCTACTTGCTAACCAAGATGCAGAAGTCACCGACGACAAAGAAGTTACAGAGCTCAAGGCTGGGGAGAAGGGGTTACCGATGGCACCTCCTGCCACAGTTAACAGTGAATCTAATGCCATATCCTAGAAGGGAGGGGCGTTCTGCCGAGGACAGGGTGCAAATGCTCAATCACACTGAATACTGAATCCTCTGCCACCGTGGGGATGGATCTGCGATGAGCAGGTCGAGAGTTTCGAGTGGGTTCTTCCAGAGTTTGTTAGAATGATGGGAGGCAAACCTTCTATGACAATTCTGATAGGTAATCCATAATTCTTGCTGTGATTTTTTTACTCCTTTCATTTCATTGTTTGTGGTGATAAATGCTTCTTCACTTCTGCTGCCATGTATGTCCAGGTCAGTGTAGGGCGATGGAGGTTGTGATCAAGAATATACCGCCATCGACAACCCATCGCTGGTGCAAATGGCATGTGCTCTTCGTGTACCCAAGGACATCCATTACCTGCAATCAGAACAATGATACGAGGGTATAGGTTACAAGAAAGTGAGTATGGCAAAAACAAAACAAAATCAAATATATAAAAGCCGTACTTTCAGTATGTGGCAACTGGGCATTCCCACATGCTCGAACGGCCAACACTCACCCTCAAATTTATCACCATCGTCCAACGTCCTCACTTAATAGATAACACTTGCCAATTTCTCCCGCCTCTCAGCTCAAGTGTGTGTTGCCCTGTACAACTTCTTTTCTAGTTCTTCCATTCGGTATACATGTGAGCTGCCCTGTACACTTTGTCTTCTTGGCATTAAGCCTACTTTTCCATGCTCCCACCAATAAAGATTGTAAAAATTGCAGTCCTCTCCAAGAGAGTCGAATGTCAGCCCAATAGTAGGTTCGACGACATGCTCACCCAACTTATCAGCATATCCCCGAATTGTCTGCTCTAGCACGCCAGTCCTCTCCAGACATTGCTGCCCGTCCGGCGGATGCTTCCCCACTCTAAATCTTGCATGCAACAGGGAACAAGGTCCAAACCACATTTAAAAGACCAACCCACAGATGTCCTCATTGGATCTGAATTTTTACAGCACTGTCAACACACGCCTGAATTTTTTAAAAAGGATGTGCTACCTAAGTTCATGCTTTTTAGGTAAAAAAACTTCTGAGCAAAACCCTAACCCTAGTTGTTCTGGCATAGCTAACCGAGTTGAATGAGACCACAACCCACACACCCTTCACTGCCACCCAACCAAATTTCATAGAACTTGTTTGACCAAATTTAGAATTCTAGTCTCATATATCACCAATTAGCTCGCTCCTGGGTCCATGTACATGAAGCAGAGCGAGTACCGAGCTGAATTCCACAAGGTTGTCAACCACATGCTGACAATTGATGAGCTCGAAGAGGCGTGGAAGATGTTGGTAGAGAAGTACAACCTGCAGAGCCATACGCACATGTCCTAGGTGTATGGTATTAGAAACAAATGGGCGAAACCTTATTTTAATGGTGTTTTCTGTGCAAAGATGACAAGCACCCACTGGAGTGAGAGCGCTGACAGTATGTTAAGGTCTTATGCCCCCCCCCCCCCCCCCCCCCCCCCCCCCCGGGGTGTCCAATGCACATGTTTGTGAGGCATTACATGCTCCTCCAATTTGCAAGGGATGCAGATGAGAGTTATGAAGAAAAGCACAATAAAACTGTGAGTGCCCAATTCCTGACTTTGCATTTAGCTCTTCAATTCATGAGACAGAACCAGTCTAACATGGAATTGGGTTATTCCCGTTGCAGGCCGGCGTTGTGGTGAAGTCTAATATGTCGATAGAGAGACACGCAAGCAAGATTTACACACGTGCAATGTTTGAGCAGCTTGGTGAGCTGCTGTACCAAGCTCACGCGTACCGAATTGAAGAGCTGGATAGGGGTAAGTTGTATAGAGTGACACACACCCAGGCAGAGAGATGCGAGAAGTGAACATGGGTTATATACGAATTGAAGATACTGGACGATGGTGCCTTGTTCGAGTGTGAGTGTGGCCTCTTTGAGCACATGGGCATGCCATGCTGCCATATGCTGAGGTTATAACTAAACTGTATGTTTTCACCAATACGGTATCTAATATGATTCCATATGATTTGCTGATTCGAGTGTGATGCAGGTTATGGATGTTCTTGGGTACACAGAGATTCCACATAATTTGATCCTGAAGAAGTGGACACAGGGATGTTCTGCCGCCTCATCTGCAAATATATCAGTGAGACCATGCTGGTAGCAGGACAATGACACATCGGCACGCTACTCTGTATGTGCACGCCATGGAGTTGGTCCGTCTCGGCGATGCATCCGCACAAGCTTATGAGAAATGGATGAAATTAATTAGGGATGGGATCGCTGCTCTCGCTGAATATGAAGATCAGAGAGATGGTTTAGAGCTGGAAGACAAGCCTGCACTAGCATGCACTGCAGCGGCAAAATGCAATGAAGTTGTGCCCGCTGCTGCTATGGCGGACAAGAAATGCATGTAGATACTTTGGCTGGGCTGGAAGCACCTGAAAAGAGAATGAAGGCAGGGCATCCGACGAACAGCCGTGAAAAAAAACCTATCCGAAGAGAGGCGACTTGCCGAAGAAACCAAGGAAGGAGGCTAAATGCAACAATTGTGGCGTCGCCGTTCACAGGATGAATACTTGCACAAATGCAGTGGCAGTTAAGCTTCAGACTGTGCCGTGTTAACTTTGATGGTTCAGTCTTGTAAGGGAAGTTTTTGTTAGTCAGAGTTGTTTGTTTTTTCCATGGAGCTGTAGGTGTGGTGTTTCTCTTGGAGCATGTCGTGGAACCAGGGGTGAGAACATTCCTGTGATGTTGTTGATCGTAGGGTTTTCCAGTAGATGTTGCAATTTTATTTTATTTTGAGAGAGAGATGGACACTGCCCATTGGGCACATGGAGCCATTGCATCTGTGTGTGGATATTGGGGATCTTGCTGTGCGGGTTCCAACTGTTTGCACACAATATATGTATCTTCCAAACGCCAACACACCTAATCGACTGACTTTTCGAAAAGTTTCAGAGTTTTCTGCACATACCTGCAAGAAGAACTTGTTGTCAACTTGCCAGGTCAAGCTGGAGGTGAGGGCGCCTGAGCTGGGCCAGCTGATGGAGGGCGCCATCTTCACTGCTTCTGCCTCGCCCTTGATTCTGAACATTGCTAACTGATGGAGGGACACCCACTCCATGCTACAACGCTAGTTTCCCAGAAATATCCCCAATGAAGCCTCTGCCCATTATAAAGACTTGGGGCTTGCTTCAAATTTCGAAATTCAAAATGAATGGGACACACTTGTCACACCAACACGCCCGTCAGCTCGCTCCCAACGCTTCCCCCCTCCCACCATACAGGGGGCCATGACAGACGGTCGTGGCCGTGAAACGCAAACACCTGTACCACGCGTCCAGAGTACAGGTGCGTCAGGGCAGTTAACTAGCAGACGTCCGTGCACTCTCCCGTCTCCCCCCGCCTGTACGTACACGCTGCGAGGACAGGGTATACTACATTATATATTACTGTATTCCAGTGACAGTGACTTGTGGCACAGATCCTGATGCATAACTGTGGGGCTGAGATTTCGGGTCCATCTGGACCCGAGAGCCAAAACGCCCCTCCCGTTGTTGTTCTACTCTATGAACACTAGTATAGCATGGTCATATGCATGCAAGTTATAGAAAAATGTGTGTGCAAATCGTATTGTTGTCTGAATGTTATCCTATTATATGTTTGTGCTTGCATATTATGGAACAGTGCAAGTTATATCGAATGTGTGTGCAATTTTTTTCAGCGTATGATTTTAGGCCTTTTCCTTTTAGGATAGTATCAATGCTGTTAATTCATTTCATTTTAGAATAAGAATTGCTTTTTTTTAGTGTATGATTTCTTTAGTACATGTCTTTGTCTACTTTTTTTTAACATAGTACACACAATACATGCACACATGCAATATGTCTTTGTTTATTGATAAGGATAAAGTGACTGACACAAAAAAATCTTTTGTTTTTCTCGCTGGTGCTAATGTTTCCAGCTCCATTTTATTATTCCTTGGTCTCTTGATTCTTTTGTTGGATTTTCTACTATATTTTCGCTTCCGGTAGTCGTTTTGATAATGCAATCGGGTGAACTAATTAATTGATGTTAGCAACTAGTAAATGATTTTTAATATTATGTACTTGTGTATGGTGTTGGGGTATGAAAGATGCAACTGGGTCTCCAACACTAGCTAAAATTTAGTTTAAAGCACCTTAGTGCGCGCTTATCTTTGCTCCCAGGCATTAATCTCATTCTCACCTCATTTTTTTTCCGGCGGATTCTCAACTCATATATATACATATTATTGTTCTGTGTTCATTATGCATATGATAGGCGTTGGTCTTACTCCAATTACTTCCAGCTGCTTGTATTAGGATCCATCGGTTTTTCATATTTAGAGGGTTTAATCTATTTAACTTATTTAAAAAAAATTGTTGTAAAGTCAGTCAGTCACAAATTGTGATAGTTTGTAATGTATAGAAAATTGCACATGATTAATGTTTAATCTGCTAGTTATGTAGTACTACTTACTTAAGCTTATCTTGAGAAGGAAAAAAACTTACACAGTTCGTGATGTATTTATGCACAGCCACAAAATGCAGGAGGCGATGTGGTTGGATCTACCAGCAGAATTCAAGACGTTATGCCTCCTCAAGCTTTTTGTAAGTCCATATTTTTATGGAAAAAATAGTTGAACATAAGTCCTAATTAATCTCATCTTTTTTTTTTTGATTTTTTCCTGCAATTTGCATAGTTTTCCATTCACATGTGACGTTGAAAAAGGTGCGTCTCACATATATATGTGTGTGTGTCTTAGTTCCCACATGAACTCAAGCTGCATGACACCCTCACACCACTACCAGAATCAGGCTCGTTGCCGACGGCTTAAACTATGCCGACGGCCCCCGTAGGCATATATCACCCTATGTCGACCACCTGCATCTAACCGTCGGCGTACAAAACACCGTCGGCGTAGATCAATCTATGCCGACGGCAACCGTCGGCGTACAAAGGCCGTCGGCATAGATTGATCTATGCCTACGGTGGTCGTCGGCATAGCCGCCCCGTCGGCATATCTGCGGGCCCGGCCACTCGTTGGGTTACGCCCGTTTGACGCCGTCAAAGATATGCCGACGGCCCTGACGGACACCGTCGGCATAGCTACGATGGTCCACGTCATCGATCCGCGGCAGGTGCCACGTCATCGATCTGAGGGAGCTGCCGATCCGGGGGCATAGCTATGCCGGCGGTTATGCCGTCGGCATACCTATTTTTATTTTTATTTTGGCTACGCCGACGGTGTAACCGTCGGCATAGGTACATTTTTTTAAATCTTTTCCCTATATTAAAATTTGATTTACTTAGGAAGTCTATAGCCCATGTCCATGTTATATATAGTCTACACAAAGTTTTTCCAATGCATCGTCTATTTAGCTGTGTGTATAGGCGCTAAAATCATGTTATAGATAGTACTCTACACACAGTCTTCACGGACGGCGCTGGACCCTCTTGGGGGGTTGGCAATGCCACCAGGTCTTGTGATGGGCCCTCTTACACGTATGGAAGTGTGGTGGCTGGTGCAAGCACCCCACATGTGTCTCCGTAGTGTGACCCTCTTCACGGAAGGCGGTGCCGCCGGCACTTGGAGGGTGGAAACGGTGGCGTCGGGTCGACACGGAGGGAATCTTGCGGTGGTTTGGGCCTGGACCTTGTTCTAAGATGTTGCTATGGGATGGTCTATCACATCCAGGCACTAGTAGAAAACAGACCTTTTGTCCAAGGCATTAGTCCCGGTCTGATTTTGAACCGGCACTAATGTGACCATTAGTCCCGATTCCAACGGCTAGGGGGGCGGGCATCATTAGTCCCGGTTTGTTCCGGACCTTTAGTCCCGGTTCGTAACACGAACCGGGACTAAAGGGGTGGTGGCAGGCTGGTGTCAGCCTGGGGCCCCACGATCACCTTTAGTCACGGTTCGTGGCACGAACCGGGACTATAGGCTCACCTTTAGTCCCGGTTTGTGTCACGAACCGGGACTAAAGATGCCCCTATATAAACCCTACCCCGAGCTCTCTCTTCTTCCCCTTTTTTCTCCTCTCTATTCTTCCCCTCTTCCTCGAGCTCATCCTCCATTTTTGCCAAAATTTTTCAAGATTTGGAGGCACCCCATCCATCCAAGTGTTCACAAAGGTTAGCAACTTTGTCCTTTCATCTCTCATTGCTAGATTAGCTCTTGCAATGCTCTATAAGTATAGTGATTTGTGGGTTTTAGTTTGGGAGTATTTATATGTGGTAGTTTATTTGATTTATATGCAATTTGAGCTCAAATTAACTTCTTACTTTGCATGTGTAGGTGTGGTTTACTTAGTGCCTCCCGTCCCCGTCCTAACCACCGTCGATCGCCCGCACCGTCCCGTCGCCGGCACCACCTTGGTGAGCCTCTTGTTCTTATCCTTTTTATAAAAAAAAAAATCATGTTTGTAAGATTTAGATAGTTACTGTATAGTTTTCTTACCTATATGGTTGTTTGTTATACATAGTGGCATGGTTTTGATATCCGTCCCCGTCGGCCCTCGTCCGGTTTATGATTCGGATGTGGTATATACTCTCTTTTATAACTATTTGTTGCATTTCGTGTTTATGACAATTATGCCCATCAAGTTGACATAGATATTTTTATCTAGGAGGTATGTGAACCGGAAATTGCAACCGACATAGATATTCTTGTCAAGAAGTTAAATTTAGTTGAAAAAGAAAACGAGTATTTGAAAGAAAAATTGAAAAGAGTTGAAGAAGAGAAGATGAAACTGGAGTTGTATGTTGCCGATGTCGTCGATGATCACAAGATCAAGATGGATGCAATGCGCTTGAAGATTAGAAAATTTAAAAAATATGCCATTGATAGTGAGGCTTGGTATCACTATGCTGTTGGATCAATTGTTACCTTAGTTGCGATCTTGATCGCATTTGTTGTTGCATTTAAATGCTTTAGCTAGAGAGTTTGTATGTTGTTTTATGAGAACAAGTGTGTATGAACATTATGTATGAACTTGTATTAATTTGGTCTTTTCGGTGTTGTGTAATGAAGATGAGCCGGCAATGGATGTACGATGACCGATGCTCTCCCCAGTTCATTAATGGCGTGCATACTTTTCTGGTTGCGGCTGAGGCAAACAAGCGGGCGGATGGTTTTATGTATTGTCCATGTGCTGGCTGTAAGAATGATCAAAATTACTCTAACTCAAGAACCATTCACGTCCACCTGTTTGAGTCCGGTTTCATGTCCGGCTATAACTATTGGACCAAGCACGGAGAAAGAGGGGTCCTAATGGAAGAGAATGAAGAAGAAGAGGATGACGACAACTATCCTGGCCATGGGTTCCATGAATACGATGGTACAACAATGGGGGAAGAAGCTGAGCCGGCAATGCGGGAAGAAGCTGAAGAGGAGGCATCAGATGAGCCCCCTGATGATCTTGGTCGGGCCATTGCCGATGCAAAGAGAAACTGCGCAAGTGAAAAGGAGAAGCTGAAGTTGCAGCGCATGTTAGAGGATCACAAGAAATTGTTGTACCCAAATTGCGAAGATGACAAGAAAAAGCTGGGTACCACACTGGAATTGCTGCAATGGAAGGCAGAGAATGGTGTATCTGACAAGGCATTTGAAAAGTTGCTGATAATGTTAAAGAAGAAGCTACCAAAGGACAACGAATTGCCCGACAGTATGTACGAAGCAAAGAAGGATGTCTGCCCTCTAGGATTAGAGGTGCAGAAGATACATGCATGCCCTAATGACTGCATCCTCTACCGCGGTGAGTACGAGGATTTGAATGCATGGCCGGTATGCTGTGCATTGCGCTATAAGATCGGCCACGATGACCCTGGTGATGTTGAGAGCGAGCGCCCCAGGAAAAAGATTCCTGCCAAGGTGATGTGGTATGCTCCTATAATACCACGGTTGAAACGTTTGTTCCAAAACAAAGAGCATGCCAAGTTGATGCGATGGCACAACGAAGACCATAAGAAAGACGGGAAGTTGAGAGTACCCGCTGACGGATCGCAGTGGAGAAAAATCGAGAGAAAGTGGAAGGACTTTGCAAAGGACGCAAGGAACGTATGGTTTGGTTTAAGTGCAGATGGCATTAATCCTTTTGGGGAGCAGAACAGCAATCATAGCACATGGCCTGTGACTCTATGTATCTATAACCTTCCTCCTTGGTTGTGCATGAAGCGGAAGTTCATTATGATGCCAGTGCTCATCCAAGGCCCCAAGCAACCCGGCAACGACATTGATGTGTACCTAAGGCCATTAGTTGAAGAACTTTTACAGCTGTGGAATGGAAAAGGTGTACGTGCGTGGGATGAGAAAGAACAGGAGGAATTTGACCTACATGCGTTGCTATTTGTAACCATCAATGATTGGCCTGCTCTCAGTAACCTTTCAGGATAGACAAACAAGGGATACCACGCATGCACGCACTGTTTAGATGATACCGAGAGTATATATTTGGATAAATGTAAGAAGAATGTGTACCTGGGGCATCATCGATTTCGTCAGAGCAGGCATCCCGTAAGAAAGAAAGGCAAGCATTTCAAAGGTGAGGCAGATCACCGGAAGAAGCCTCGCCACCGTACTGGTGATGATATACTTGATATGGTCAAGGATTTAAAAGTAATCTTTGGAAAGGGTCCTGGCGGACAATCTGTTCCGAATGACGCTGACGGACGCGCACCCATGTGGAAGAAGAAATCTATATTTTGGGACCTACCCTATTGGAAAGACCTAGAGGTCCGCTCTGCAATCGACGTGATGCACGTGACGAAGAATCTTTGCGTGAACCTGCTAGGCTTCTTGGGCGTGTATGGGAAGACAAAAGATACACCGGAGGCACGGGAGGACCAGCAACGTATGCACGGAGAAGACGGCATGGATCCAAAGCTGTTTCAGGGTCATGCCAGCTACGCTCTTACCAAAGAAGAGAAGGAAATCTTCTTCGAATGCCTGCTCAATATGAAGGTCCCGTCTGGCTTCTCGTCGAATATAAAGGGAATAATAAATATGGCAGAGAAAAAGTTCTAGAACCTAAAGTCTCATGACTGCCACGTGATTATGACGCAACTGCTTCCGGTTGCATTGAGGGGGCTTCTACCGAAAAATGTTCGATTAGCCATTGTGAAGCTATGTGCATTCCTCAATGCAATCTCTCAGAAGGTAATCGATCCAGAAATCCTACCAAGGTTAGAGAATGATTTGGTGCAATGTCTTGTCAGTTTCGAGTTGGTTTTCCCACCATCCTTCTTCAATATCATGACGCACGTCCTAGTTCACATAGTCGAGGAGATTGCCATTCTGGGTCCTGTATTTCTACACAATATGTTCCCCTTTGAGAGGTTCATGGGAGTCTTAAAGAAATATGTTCATAATCGTGCTAGGCCAGAAGGAAGCATCTCCAAGGGCCATGAAACAGAGGAGGTCATTGAGTTTTGTGTTGACTTTATTCCTGACATTAAGCCGATTGGTGTTCCTGAATCGCGGCATGAGGGCAGACTGGGTGGAAAAGGCACGCTAGGAAAGAATTCAGTAATATGCCGGGACAGACATTCTTTGGCGCAAGCACACTACACAGTTCTACAAAGTTCCGCCTTGGTGGCTCCGTATATCGAGCAACACAAGAATATTCTACGCTCCAAACACCCGGAGCAGTCTGACGACTGGATTACACATGAACAAACGGTGACTTTCTCCGGTTGGTTGCAGACACGTCTCATGCATGACGACACTGTTGCAGATGACCTGTACTTGCTGTCCAAGTTACCATCTTCGACTATATTGACTTTCAAAGGGTACGAGATAAATGGGAATACATTTTACACGATCGCCCAAGATAAAAAGAGCGCCAACCAAAACAGTGGTGTCCGCTTTGATGCAGCAAACACCAATAGGCCAAAGGACACATATTATGGTTACATAGAGGAGATATGGGAACTTGACTATGGACTTGGTTTGAAGGTCCCTTTGTTTCGGTGCAAATGGGTCAATCTGACAGGAGGCAGGGTAAAGGAAGACCCGCAGTACGGAATGACAACAGTGGATCTCAACAATCTTGGGTACGCAGACGAACCATTCGTCCTAGCCAATGATGTGGCGCAGGTTTTCTATGTGAAGGACATGTCTACCAAGCCGAGAAAAAGAAAAGATAAGGAAGCGAATACATCATACGATGAGCCAAAGCGCCACATAGTTCTTTCAGGGAAAAGAAACATCGTGGGAGTGGAGGACAAGACAGACATGTCAGAAGATTATGAAAAGTTCCATGAAATTGCTCCCTTCAGAGTGAATGTTGACCCGAGCATCAAGTTAAACGATGAAGATTGTCCATGGTTACGACGCAAAGGGACACACGCGAAGAAAAAGTTTTATACCCAAAGATCCCACTCTCGGATGTGACCGGCTTCTCTAGTTAGTTTCCGGACTTATATATCTGGAAAGTCCCACTTCGGACAAACCGGAGGGAATCTTTGTAATAGTAGTGTACTTATGTGTTTTGGCATTTGAGAGGGTTACGGCAAAAACTGGATGCACTTCGTGTACAAAATGGACAATCTCTTTCGAAGTATCAGGGTTTCAGACGAAAACTCGTCTATTACAAAGGCATTTCATTTTTTTAAACTTATTTCAACTCCATACTTTTTGTGTGTTCAGTATGCACCATTCGAAGCCACGTCATCAATTTTCAACCCTTTCTCACTTCATTTGCTATTTTTCATGCATTTACTGATTTTTTTGAGCAAAATGACCCTGAAATTGAAAAGCACTACAAATGAACTCTGAAAAGGTTGAAAGTTGGCATGGTATCATCATTTCACCCACATAGCATGTGCTAAAAAGTTGAGAGGGTTACGGCAAAAACTGGATGCACTTCGTGTACAAAATGGACAATCTCTTTCGAAGTATCAGGGTTTCAGACAAAAACTTGTCTGTTACAAAGGCATTTCATTTTTTAAATAACCTAAGAATTACCAAATTGAATATAATGATAAAACACGCTAATATTAAACAACAGAAAAAAGAATCACTGCAAAATCTATTTTTAAAGTAAAGTTATTCACAAACTAGTGATTCACACAAATTTCAAATAATTCGAATTTAAACTATTCAAATTTGAAAACTACTGCCACTAACAGAAAGTTTATAATTTTTTTGACCAAACACAAAAATCTTCACTCATTAACTCTAAATAAAGCAAAAAAAACTCAGAAACAAAAGAAAATAAATAAAACAGAAATTAAAAAAAAACTGAAAAGTAAATAAAAAAAAGCCCGCCTACTGGGCCGCCACAGAGTATTGGGCCAGGATGCAGGCCCAGTAGGCCCAACAGGGCAGCACAGGTGCGGTAGGCCCAGGAGGCCTGCATTAGAGAGGAGCTCGACACGGTAGCCGCGGCGGGGCTTATAAACTGGTGCGAGCTCCTCTCAACTAGCGAGGTGGGACTAAACATTCGACACGGGAAGCCAGACCTTTAGTCGCGGTTGGTGGCTCCAACAGCGACTAAAGGTGGCCTTTAGTCGCGGTTGGAGCCACCAACCGCGACTAAAGGTCTGCGCTTCCCGCTGCTTCGCCTGGCGAAAAATACCTTTAGTCGCGGTTGGTGGCTCCAACCGCGACTAAAGGCTCTCATATATATATACAACACTTGAAATTTTTTCACAGTTCGTTCTCTGCTTCTTCAACCACGACGCCAGGAGATCGCCGCGCCGCCAGGCTGCCGCCGTACGCGCCTGCCCAGACGCCGTCTCGCTTCCCCCGACGCCGGAGCTCGTCGCCGCCCCCGATGCCGGCCGCCCCTGCCTCCTCGCCGATCCCCGACGCCGGACGCGCCCTCCTCGCCAATCCCCAACGCCGCCCGCGCCCGCTCCTCCCCGACCTCCTCGCTGCGCCGCCTGCCCCGACGCCGTCGCCGCCCCCGACTCGCCTCGCCTCGCCGTCGCCCCGCTGTGAGCTCCTTTCCTCCCTCTCCTCCCTCTCCCTCGCCCCCTGCCGCCATGGCCGCCCCTCCCCGAGCCCCCCCCCCACACACACATGCATGAACACACACACACACACACACAAATTTTCTTAAGTTAGATGATTTATATGTATTTTTTATGTTTTAGTATATATGTATAGCAATTTTGACATTTTTCAGAAGAATTTTGACATTTCTTTTTCACTAGATGATGATTAGATGTATAGAAAAAAGTTGAGGAATTTTGACATTAATTTGAGGAATTAATTAGTATAATGTATGTATAGAAATTTTGAGGAATTTTGACATTTGAGGAATTTTGACATTTTTTATACTTTTAGATGAAATGTTAGTTTTTTATACTTTTAGTTATAAAAATGTTAAATTTGCATAGAATTTCTTCTCGGAGTCAACGATGCCCGGCCCGCATCCTCGTCGTCGACTCGTTCGCGACGACGTCCTGCTTCAGAGGTGCAACGTTCGGGACTGGGCTCCGCCGGGCTGGCACTGGGAGGTGCTACTTTCAGGGGCGCGCAGCTTGGTGAGGAACCCGGCCCTGGATCCCGTCGTCGACCCGGAGCTTCTTTGGTGGCGTTCGCGTGGGCCACTTTCGGTGCGGAGGCAGCCGGCCCCGCCGGAGGTGGTACGTCGCCGTGTCAGGGAGGAGGATAAGCACGTCCGTCGCTACATGGATGCGTTGGACGTCAGGTTCTCCAATACCTGGCAGGTTCTTCAGGGATCTCACCCGAGCTATGATCCTGTGATGGTTCCTTCTCTTTGGGTGTCCACCGCCCGCGCCTCAGGAACCGCGAGTGAACTAGATTCTTCGATAATATTCGATCTGTATTAGCTAGTGATAATACTCGAGATGTATTCGAGATTATATTCGATAATATTCGAGACGATTTATTCGAGATTATATTCGATGATGCATATTATATGAATTATTCGAGATGCATATTATGTACTATGATTCAGTTTTTTCTTATTGATTGCATGCATTCTAATTTGAATACTAAATTGTTTTATCTTTCTTCTGGATTAGTTAAATAAAAGCTATGGACAATACCGGCAGAGAAGGAGAAGAGGCTCTGTTCGACATCATACGCTCCCCGATCCCAGAGGATGAACCTGAAGATGATGACGGCTCGCAATATCTGAACAATTCCGGTGAGGGTTGTATGATATTTGATGAAGATGAACGAATAGATGAAGGCGACGACAACGATGTTGACGAAGAAAATGTTCTTCAAATAACAAAGACCGGCGAGGTATATTTATTATATAAGCCATCCGGTGATCATTACATGTCTTAATTGATTTGTATGTATTAACGAATCGATCTTTCTTCTTTTAGGCCTCCGGATCGAGCAAATCTTCTACAAGCGACAGGGTAGTTCGAGGCCCGGCCAGAAAGTTGGATCCTGGCGTAAAGTTCAACATCGATTCCATCAAAACATCAAATGGCGAACCGCTTGAACCTAGGAAAAATGCGACCAAGTTCAAGAATCAATGCGGAGTTATTGTCAGGGACCAAATCCCGATCTCCGTTCAAGAATGGAAAAAGCCAGCAAAGGGAGATCGAGCAGGAGTTACTTTTGTTGACGAAAGAGCAAAAAGATGTGCTTTGGACATCGCTCATGGAACATTTCACCCTACCAGATAATTTGACAGATGCAGATCTGAAGAAAGTCAGAAACTATGCTCTTAAAAATATGGCGATCGCATTCAACACCTTCAAGAAAAATGCATGGACTAAGTACGTCAAATCAAAAAAGAAGACTCCAGAATTCACGGGAGCACTGGTGAAGGCAAAAGATCACTGGGACGCTTTCATGAAGTTCAAGGAATCGGAAGAAGCTAAGGAATGGTCGAGAAAAAACAAGATTAATGCTGCGAAAAAGAAGTGGCACCATACTCTGGGGCCAGGTGGCTACCAGGTGGCCCTGCCTAAGTGGGATCAATCTGAGCAAAAGATGATTAGTGCAGGGGTCAATCCAGTTACATTGACATGGCCCTCTAGGTGCAGGACATGGTTTTATGCGCATGGGGGGAAGTTGGACCCAGAGACAGGGCTGGTTATGGTGAAGGCAAGTCTTAAAGAAGCGACAGACGAAATACTTATTGCAATAGAAGAAGCTCGAACGGGGGTGTTCACGCCCAACTGAGAGAACGACGAGCTTACGCGCGCCCTGAAGAATCGTGAACACCCGGGAAGAACACGAGGCAAAGGCGTTGTTCCGTGGTTTGAGGGGTTTGCGGATTGGAACGACGACTATAGAAGCCGTGCGAGAAAGAAGATGCAGGAGGAGAAGAAGAAGAAGGAGGAAGCACTCCGCCTTGAAGGCCTAGAATCAAATCACCTGCAGTTGGAACGATTTGTCAGGCGGCAGCAGGAGCAGATCGACTCACTCAGCCAGGAAAGGGCGTCTCAGCGGCAGCATGAGCAGATCGATCCAGCATTGGATAGCACCGTCCCATCTATGCCGAGAAGCAGCGTGGGTTCCGCCCCGGCCGATATCGATAATGCATTGCTAGCTAGCTACCCTGTGGATGATATCAAAGACAGGACTAACTGTGAGCTACACATGAAAGTGAAGAACTTATCCATGAAGGTGGCGGACGGCTATGCTTTAGCAAATCCCCCTGAAGCAACCTTCCATTGCAATCCCATTCCAGCTGGCTATGCTCGTGTCGGGGTTGATGAAGTGATGTCAGGATATCACGAGCAACAACTTGACATTCTTGGAGGTGACGAGGAGAGAACACTAGGAGAGGCCATACATCGTATCATTCTATGGAAAAAGGATTGCATCGTCTTTCCAAGGCCACCGACTCCTCCTCCTCCAAGTCCGCCGCCGCGTCAGTAGACTCCTCCTCCTCCAAGTCCGGCACCGCGTCAGCCGACTCCTCCTCCAAGTCCGGCACGGCGTCAGCCAACTCCTCCTCCTCCAAGTCCGCTGGCACCGCGTCAGCCGACTCCTCCTCCAAGTCCGGCACGGCGTCAGCCGACTCCTCCTCCTCCAAGTCCGGCACCGCGTCAGCCTAAGCAACATCGAAAGAGAGAGTCTGCAGCTACGACGGCTAGCGGTACAACAGGCAAGAAATTCAAATATGGTCCAAACCTCAAGCCTCTTCCGAAGTTGCCTTACCACCTGACTCCTGAGGAACTCGACATCGCAGTGGATGCCAAAGTGAAGGCCCATTTTGGACCGAAACCGCCCCCGCCGCCAAAGGAGAAAGTACCTGAGCATGTCTCACAACACTTTATTGATATGGCTCGACCGGCTGACAATCAGAAGGACTCCGACTATGTGCGGTCTATCAAGAAGTCATATTTGGCAGGACTAAAGGAGTCGAGCTCGAGCTCGAGCCAAGCAGTTGGCAAAAAAAGCGGGAAAACTGTTCCCCAGCTGGGAGAACAGGCAGTGCAATCGATCCCCCCGCTCATTGTACAAACACCTGTGAGTACCGCCGATCAGCTGGTAATAACCGAAGATCATAAAAAGCAGGCTAAAGAGGCCGGTGTCACTGTTGAACAACTCCTAGGCCTTGAGGAAATCCCCGGGATTACAGAGGAGGAAGTAAAATACCAATATGTCTGCGGCACTCCTAGGCCTTGAGAAAACAATTTGCATACGTGGTACATGCAACAAACAGCAAATACCAATGAAGAGTCCCTCATGGTGAAAGTTAAGAGAAAGCATTACTTCCATAAAAAAGATGTGTGGATTCATTATTCAGAGTTGTTTCAGTTATTCAATCAAGACGCACTCGACAAATCTATCGTCAGTTGCTATTGTCCGTAGTGATTTCTTTCTGTAATTTAAGTCTCTAGCTAGCTAGCTGTGCTCTCGTTCATTACCTGTAATTATCCTCACTATATTCTTTTCTGTGGTATTATGCAGAATGAAGATGTATGAAATGAAAAAAGCTGGACGCTATGGCATTGGGTTCATTGACCCAAATACGGTTAATCAGGCGATATGAGAAGATCAATATTCGAGAAAAGACACAGAGAGATTCCTGCTAGAGTTTTTGAAGCAACTAAACACCCAAACAGAAATACTACTTCCTTACAACTTCGGGTGAGTGTTACTATATCTTGTACTACAAATTCTATTTTTTGCTTAATTACTAGATGTTAATAAGTGTAGTTGATGAGTTATGCACGTGCCCGCTTATTTATACAAAACGTGTGCGCATGCAGTTACCACTGGATCTTGTTAATCATTGAAGTTGACAAGGGAAAAGTTGAAGTACTGGACTCACTATATAAGAATCCATCCGAATACGCAACCGTGAGGGGGATGGTCGACAGGTAATTTCAATCATTATCGCACTATGTCGGCCTCTTTACTTCATTTCCTAATATCAACTAGTTAATAACTCCTTTATTCATTTTCTTTGCCGGCGGGCAAGGCTTGGGCCAAGTTCGTCAAACAGGTCCCAGGCGACTGGGAACAAAAGCTGACATGGGTGCGACCCAAGGTAATTAAGTAGTACTAGCTAGCTACGTCCGTGCATCTCTTTAATTCTAGTTTCAATACCACTATCATGCTTGATTAATTATTACCTGATTGAATTTTATTCTCGTAAAGTGCATGAAGCAGGAGCAGGGAAATAGTTTATGCGCATACTATGTTTGCGAGAACATTCGCATGATCACGTCTGAAAGGAGCAGAAACGAAAGAAATCTTTGGGTACGTTTGCCAGAACACTATCCATAATTTTTTTATCATGATCTAGCTAATATATATACACACAACTAATATATTCATCTTGATCTCCTGATTATAGCTGACGAAGATGCGGGGCCAGCTCCTACCAACGGCTCGCGTACGAGCAATTCAAGAGGAAATAGCTGGATTTCTGGTCGACCAGGTCATAGATCCCAAAGGAGAATACCATTACAAGATCAAGCAGTAATGCCTGCATATGTAATGATCCGCAAATTGTAGGATAAATTGTATATACCAAATTGTATATATATATGTATGTGAATGGTCGTCGTACGAGAAATTCGATGATATATATATATATATATGATCGGTTCTACGAGAAATTCTATTTATATATATATATGCACAACGTGTACAGTATGTAGTAGCGTAATATATGTTTGAAATGAAAAATAATTAAATGAAAAACACAAAATTAAAAGGAAAAATAAACCATAATTAATTCATAAACCCCTAAAGGATTAAAAGGAAAATTAAAAGAATTAAATACTTTTAGTCCCGATTGGTAACACCAACCGGGACTAAAGGTCCCCCAGCCCACGGCGCCGGCAGGTGCCACGTGGTGGGCCTTTAGTGCCGGGCCGTGTTGAACCGGGACTAAAGGGGGGGGGGCTTTAGTCCCCACCCTTTAGTGCCGGTTGGAGAACCGGCACTAAAGGCCCTTACGAACCGGCACTATAGGCCGATTCTGCACTAGTGAGGTGAAAATGTCCCCCGGTCAAACCCCGTCCGGTGAAAGTCAAAGGGGTAGATCCGTCGGGTCAACAGTGCCAGGGTTAGACGGGACGGGGTACTTGGGGGGTTGGCAATGCCGCCAGGTCTTGCGCTGGGCCCTCTTACACGTATGGAAGTGTGGTGGCAGGTGCAAACACCCGTCACGCGTCTCCGGAGTTTGACCCTCTTCACGGATGGCGCTGCCGCCGGTACGTGGAGGGGGGAAATGGTGGCGTCGGGTCGACACGGAGGGAATCTTGCGGTGGGATGGGCCCGGACCTTGTTGTAAGATGTTGCTATGGGCTGACCTATCACAACCAGGTGAAAATGTCCCTCGGTCAAACCCCGTCCGGTGAAAGTCAACAGTGCCAGGGTTAGACGGGACGGGGGTACTTGGGGGGTTGGCAATGCCACCAGGTATTGCGCTGGGCCCTCTTACGCGTATGGAAGTGTGGTGGCAGGTGCAAGCACCCCGCATGCGTCTCCGGAGTGTGACCCTCCTCACGGATGTTGCTGCCGCCGTCACACGGAGGGGTGGAAACGGCCACGCCGGTGAGACACGGAGGGAATCTTGCGGTGGGCTAGGCTCGGACCTTGTTCTAATATGTTGCTATGGGATGGCCTATCACAGCCAGGTGAAAATGTCCCTCGGTCAAACCCTGTCCGGTGAAAGTCAAAGGGGTAGATCCGTCTGGTCAACAGTGCCAGGGTTAGACGGGACGGGGTACTTGGGGGGTTGGCAATGCCACCAGGTATTGCGTTGGCCCCTCTTACACGTATGGAAGTGTGGTGGCAGGTGCAGGCACACCGCATGCGCCTCCGGAGTGTGACCCTCCTCACGGATGTCGCTGCACCCTTGTAGAAACTGGTGCCCCGCCAAAACATAGTCCACCAACAACCTCCGCCGCCACCATGGCAATGACGGAAAAAGAGGAGACCAACCACCATACCGAGATCTGGGAGAGCACCATCACATACAAAGATGCTTTTCGAGCTGATGAACCGGACCGCCGCAAGCGACGAGACCGAGACTTTGTGCCACTTCGTCCGGGGATCTTCCCCGTGGTCACCATATCTCGACGCTTTCAACTTCATCGGATGTAGTCGAAGAAGAGGAACACCGCCAGCTGCCGCCATCCACGTATACAACTGCAAGACAACTAACAAACTACTGTAGCCGACACGACCGCCACCCGCAAGAGTGCCAACGGCCGACCACCAGACACAAACCTCGCCGGATCCAGAGATCGGCGAGACGACAGGGTTGCTTGCCCCTCGACGCCACCGGTTGAAGTGACGCCAAGATGTAGGAAAGGCAGAGGCAAATTATTCCGACGCGGCGCCGTCTCCTCCGTGAAAGCAACGCCTCAAGGAAACACTGGCAAATCCTAACTACAAAACAGAGCCGAAGCACCAGGGTCCCCACCCCCTCACGTCGCCGGAACGGCGGACGGAGGAGGCAGGGACCGGCAGGCTACTGTTCGGCAGTGAGTTCGGGGCAGACGTGCGCCCAGATCCCTTTTCCTCGCTGGGGCAATTCACCGTCTTTAATTTCTTTTTTCGGATGGCAAAATAAACACTTTGTCATGTGTAAAAAATGAAGAGAGCAAACAGAAAACACAACACATGGATCAACCTCGCGGATTGATGACATGGCAACGATCCACCACCTCCCGTTGTTCTTGGGCACGATCCACACCATCCATCACCCACCTTCCAACCACGCACTCCCCACCGCCCACACAACTACCCACCACCCCATGTCCCCATCTGCCTCCCTTATCCCCCTGCAACCGCACCACCACTACACCATCCCGCGTGCAGCCTCGCCGGACCCAGCCACCACCGGCCTCCATGCGCCTCCGCGGGGCTCCGCACGCCGCCTGCTGCCTCGCCGGACCCAACCACCACCGGTCTCCGTGCGCCTCCGCGGGGCTCCGCCCGCTGCCTGCTGCATTGCCGGACCCCTCCGCCGTCGTCCAGCGCCCACGTCCGCGAGGCTCCGCGCCCGCAGACCTCCGCCCAGTCGCCCGCCTCCACGCGCCTCCGTCGGCCTACGCCCTGCACCGCGCGCCGCCGGCCTTCGCCTCCTCTGCTCTCCTCTTCCTCCCTTTCCCCCAATCTCCGCTACTCTTTATCTGTCGCCCGCCTCCGCGCGCCGCGTGTCTCCGCTGCTCTCCTCTTCTGGCGGCGGGGCTTGGCGCTAACGGAGTTGGCAGGTTCGCGACCATCTCCAGCGCCAGGACGAGGGTGGTGAGCTCCGGCGCGGTGGCAGATGGCTTGAGCTCCTCGGGCGTCCATGGTGGCGTGCTCATGTCCATGGAGAAAGGAAGGAGAAGGGAGAGGGGCGCGGCTGCTGGTTGCTGCTGCTCCGGCGAGCACGGGCATAGGGGAAGGTTGTAGTGAGGCGCCGGCGTCCAGATCGAACTCCTATAGTGTACTGTAATGTATTGAGTGTATTATAGAGTAGTTTTGGCTTGTGAAATTCGTTCGTTCGTGTTGATTCTTGGAACAGCACGTGATGGATACTGCGGTGTTTGTTATCTGCTATTGGACGGTTTGTTATCTGCAGAACCAAAACAAAATAAAAAAAGCTCAAAACTATGCCTACGGTTAAACTCAATGTGATTATCCTCTATGTGCACACCCCAGGATGCACCAGCAGCTGCCACATGGCAGGCTATGCCGACGGCAACACCGTCGGCGTAGTTCCTGATGTATGCCGACGGTATAACCATCGGCGTAGCCTTGCCTCAGGCAGCACCAGGAGCTGCCATGAGGCAACACCAGGAGCTGCCACGTGGCAGGGCTATGCCGACGGCTACACCGTCGGCGTAGTTCCTGATGTATGCCGACGGTATAACCGTCGGCGTAGCCTTGCCACGTGGGTGCCTCTGGTTGGTTGACGTCCTCCGACGGCGCCGTCATGTGAAAAAGGGTACCGACGGCCTATCTATGCCGACGGACGTACGAAAGGACGTCTGCATAGGAGCCTATGCCGACGGTTTCCCTATGCCGACGAAATTGACCGGGTACGCCGACGCACGCGATCCCGATGGCCCTACGCCGACGGTGGCCGTCGGCATAGCCCTATGCCGACGGTGTTCGGGTCTACGTCGACGGATGCCGGCCGTCGGCATAGGAGGCGATTCTGGTAGTGCACACCCATACCTCATGTGTCTAATTTCTACCATGCATGCTGAAAACGCACACCTCCTACAATACAGCTGCAGGGAGCTCAAAGCTTGGGGCTACTGTCCCAGAACCTGAGGTCCTCGCGGTGAAGCGGAAGCCAGGGGACAAGTTCCTGATCCTAGCCACCCGCGGGCTCTGGGACTTCGTCACTCCAGGCGACGCGTGCGCCTTCATCGAGAGAAGATTGAGCGTGTACGTGCCGCAGATCATCATGCCGTGGGAGAAGAAGCCAACGAACAGTAGCGGCCCGCCCTGTGCCAAGATACTCGCCAATGAGTTGGCCGAACACGCGATCAGCAAGGGCACCAGGCACAACGTGAACATCATCGTCATACTGCTCAAGAATTTCTGGGACCAGAGTCTTCCCTCATCTTCTAAGAAGTGATTTTGGTTTTCCATGCTCGTAGTCGGTCTTATCATCTTGCAATGGTATGGAAACTTTGTTGCTGTCTTAATGATTGCTAAGGGGACTTTGGAACATGTTTGTTGAGACTTTTCTTGTAGCTATTTCAAGATGGATCATCGTTAGACTATATATGTCTTACTTACTTAAGGGATAATTTTCTATCCCAGAATTGAAGTATTTGGTTATTAACTTCTTGTGGTTTTGGACTGATATATCTTGAGCATTGAGAGGGAAGTTTCAGTTACTTGCATATTTACAGAGCTAGAGTATGCATGTTTACTACTTCCTAGGTTCCTAAACATATGACGTTTTGGTAGTTCAAGTATCCTCCCGTTCCTAAATATAAATATTTTAAAGATTTCACTACAGACTACATACGAAGCAAAACGAGTGAATCTATACTTTAAAATATGTTTATATACATCCGTATGTAATTCATAGTGAAATCTCTGAAAAGACTTGTATTTAGGAACAGAGGAAGTAGTACATGTTTTACTTTAAGAGACGATTTTCTATCTTGAACATGTTACGAAGTCTTTTTTTTTTCGTGAATAATGTTACAAAGTCTTTTAACATACTATAGCATGCACATACTTTATTCCAATAAGCACAGAAATGATACATCAGGATAAGAATTGAATTATATATTAATAATCAACTAAACAGTACGGCACATGCATGAAGTATATCTTTGGTGGTTTTATTTTGGTCAGTCCAACACCTAAACATTTCCTCTACGTATGTTGCGCGCGTGTCGTGTTCTCCAGACCGATCTCAGGGTTCATCCGTAACCCTGCATGAATGCAACGACGATCGAATCAAAAAATGAAGATCAGATGAAGAAGAACCTAAGCATATTTTGCATGTTTGCATCCATGGAATTCATGAAATATTGGCACGCGTGCATCAGTGCATGCATGCGTAGTACGTACTGGTTGCAGTCCATGTTGGGAGTGACGGCGAAGTTGATGGCGAGCCCGCAGGCGGCGGGGAGCGCCGCGGCGCGGCTGAAGTCTGACGGCCGGGAATCCGCTGGCGGCCGCCTTGACGCAGTTGCAGGCGGCGACGCGGTCGACGGTGGTGGCGGCGAGCTGGTTGAGCACCCCGAGGCTGTTGCAGCAGATGCCGTAGGGCGTCATCCCGGGGGCGCCGCTGAGGTACGGCGCGCAGGGCGCCATCAGCTGCGTCACCTGGCCGCACTGCACCACCGCCGAGGCTCCCCGCAGGGTGGCCGCGGCCAGCGCCGCCAGGAGGAGCGCGGCTAGGGCGCGGCTCGTCTGGAAGCCCATTTATTCTTGGTCTAGGGTGAACGGACACGCGCTAGCAATCTTGGAGCTCTCTGAGGTGAGCTCGCTGTGTGTTAGTGGCCTAATGAGTGTCCAGACTCGCCGCCGTTCCAACAAGTATATATAGGGGAGAGATTTACTGGGGAAGATGGTGTAAAGCGTAGGGTTGTTGTGTCACGTTGCCCGTGCGCGCGCGCCAGCCGCCAGGCGTCTCAGATGCGTCTTGGGGGTCGTTGGGCAGGGGAGAGTGCATGAAGGCTGTATGAACAAACAGACAAGACAAGCGGCACGCTGGACTAGCACAAGCAAAATAGTTTTTCTAACGGAGCCGGTATCTACCGGTGGAACATCGCCCGTTCACTTGATTCCTCTGAGATTCGTGCCAACTTTTTGTGTATAAAGTAAAACTAATTTGCTATGCAATACGAACAGTGGGGGGAAAATACACTAGTGCATGTCATATTTGCGGCAGCTTTAGCTATGAGAGAGAGTGCGTGAGAAGAAAAGGACGGCGCATGTGTTCTCTCTGGACTACGCTTAAGGCACCTGTCTTTGTGTCTATAGCATGTGGGCCCAACAGGTGGCGGGCTCACCCAAAGGCAGGTGCCTTTACGGCACCCAAGCTGCGTCTGTTCTCTCTCCCCAAGTAAAATTGTTGCATTTTATTTCATCCTTATATTTTGAATGATTGATATGTGTTAAATAAAATGTTCAGTTTAACAAATATATATATATGAAATCGTGATGACAATATCTTCAGAACAAGATCAATCTTTGATATATTTGAACTACTTTTTATTTTATATATTTCAGTTATTTTTTAAATGACTTTCATAAAACATAAAATTGTTTGGCTTTGATAAGATATTTCATATATTTGAAATAATCAGTTTCACACATGAAACAATCCATTTCAAATATCTGAAATAACAAGTTTCACATATTAACAAAATGGACCTATATTGTTGCATAAAACTCATTTCGCTCGTTTCAGAATATAATTTCACTCATTTCAAAAAACTTATTTCAATCCTTAAGATACCTATTTCACATCTTTTGCCAAAAAGAACTTGATTTCAGTCATTCTGATTTGCTGATTTCAATTATTTCAAAAAAACATATTTCAATTATTTCCAAAAACAATTTCACTCACTTCATAAAACATGTTTCGCTAGTTTAAAAAAACATTTTCATGCATTTTAAAATAACAATTTTCACTTATTTCAAAAAAATATTTTCACTAGTTTCAAAACAATATTTCATGCATTTTAAATAACAAGTTTCACATATTTCACGCTGTAATATGTTTCATATGTATGTTTTTTTTTCTACAGAAAAGTGGTTTCAATAACTGAGTTCAATATTTTTGAAAAAATAAATTTGTAATGGGTGAAATTAGAATTTTGGTATGATTGAAATAGCAAAAATTAAACTAGTTTAAATATATTCAAGTTTGGTCTTGTTCTGAAGAACATGTGTTCAGGAATTTGAATATAAAATAATAAATAATATAAAATTGTTGTTCAATATATTGGGCATCTATAATCTAAAACAAAGATTAAAGTGCATGAATATGTTGGAGAGAGAGAGAGAAGAAGAGGTGCTGCATGCACAGGGACGGAGCCAGGATCCAAGAAAAGGGGGGGGGGGGGGGGGGGCAAACATAGTTTACCAAGCTTTAGGGGGGTCAAACATATATTTGAAGGGTATATATGCAAAATTTTCGGAAAATCTCAAGGGTATATATGCTAAAATCTGAACTTGGGGGGGGGGGGGGGGGCATGGCTCCCCCTGGCTCCGTCACTGTGCATGCATGTGTACCACCCTTGTTAAAAAAAGTATTACACTATGTGATATTGATTTAACTAAACAAATAAAAGAGATGACTTGCACTAAATACTTTTATATGCACATGCATATGGTCCCATAATTTTACATATGGCAGAACTCCATTGGTGACAAGACCACCGGTAGCTACCAACACCGGTAAAAATGATTTTACGCTAGCACAAGAGTAATGCTACACACCTGGCCCGACACAGTCATACAAAACTCACTTGTGTGGGCGGGCGATTCCTCCTACTCAGTGCACGGTAGCCTACCGGCACTCGCGCGCATAGCTAGGTGGGTGGTTGCAGTGAGCAATGCTACACGTACGAAGGTTAACTTAATTTTTTTTTGAACACAGTACAGACGTAAGCGTTCATATACACGCGCATACACTCACCCCTATGAACGCACACACGCACACTCTATCCCTATGAGCACCTCCGAGAGACTGAGCCGACATATCATCTTGAAATTTACGAAGTCACCGTAGGCACCTCGTCGTCGACGGGAACGTCTCCTCCCACTGAATGCGCATCGCCGGAAATCCTGAAATAATTTCAGGAATAAATGCGAGCACCAGGATTTGAACCCTGGTGGGCTGGGGATACCACAGTCCCTCTAACCATCCAACCACAGGTTGGTTCGCAGGTTAACTTAATTTTTACGTGATTAACCAGATGGCAAGTTATAATTGGGGTTAGGAGGAAGGGGGTGTTATTGATGAAAGTTACGTAAGAGCATCTACAGCCGGATATGACAAATCCGGCCCCTCAAACGCCCGCGTACGCGCCCGGACACGTCCGCGGGCACTGACCGGGCACTTCTCAAATTGCTCAATCTGCATCCGCATATCTCAAATTTCATCCCCTACATCCATACAAAAGCATGTAAAGTAAATTCTACGTACTACCCTAGCTACTCTTCGTCGTCGGTGATGTCCACGACGACGGAGCCGGGCGCCGGCTGGACGGGCGGGGAGGAGGGCTCCGGTTCATCCTCCTCCTGCTCCATCTCATCAATGTAGGCCAAGCACTCCGCGTGTTCTGCGGCTTCTTGCGCCTCCATCTTCTGCCGGCGACGGCGTCTTGCATCCGCATCCGACTCCGACCGGAGGGAATCGAGTATGGCCTGCTGCTCCGCCCGGAGATCCCCGTCGCCAGCGTCCCCCACATCCTCCTCCCCCGGCTCATCCCCCTCCTCCTCCACCTCTTCATCCTCCTCCTCCACCTCCACCTCCTCCTCCTCCTCCACCTCCAACTCATCCTCCGGATCCACTACATCCGGAGGTAGCCCCGCGGCGATCCGGGCTTCATGCCTATTCAGGATCCGCTCAAGGAGTTCGAGCCGGCGCTCCGGCGTCAGGAACTGCTGGCTCCTCACCCGGCGGCGTGGGGCCATGGGTGCGGATGGGTGGAGTGGAAACTGGCGGCGGTGGCGGACAGGATGAGGAGGAAGATGTGGATGTAGGGTTTCGGGGTCCGCCGGTGCACTTAAATAGCCGGGCAATGCACTACGCGGCCCGCCGGAGCTGTGACACGCGGCGCGACTGGTCCGGCGGAGGAGACGACCTTCGGACCGCCGGGTTGGCGGGCGTTTCCGGCTGGGCCCCGTTCGTCAATCCGACGTGACGGGCGTGCCCGGGCGCGCCCGGGCGCCCCCATATCCGCCCCATATTTGGGCTGGATATGGGGGGTGCCGGTCAGCCCGGACGTTTGAGGGCCGTTTGAGAGGCCCGTCTGGGTCAAAAAAAAGTGACCGGGCGGCCTGCCCGGACGTATGAGGCGGGTTTGAGAGGTCCGGTTGTAGATGCTCTAATCTTTGTAATGTCGGATTATTGGGGTGCAGTTGGCTTTGGCTTGTGCGCGATCCTCTTCCGGTAATTAAGGATGGAGTTTGGTTTGGCCAACATATTTCCGGAGTAATAAGCATGCGTGAAAAAAAATTGGCTGCAGCCCAACAACATTTGTGCGCTCTCATTTTGAGCGAGCTCGCTTGCATGAGGCACCCCTTGCGCTGGCTCGCTCCATCTGCCAACTAGGACAGTTGACTATTGATAGTTGACCACTAACCGCTGACTTCAAAAAGTTTGCAAGAATTTAGGAAACAAATTTGAAAAGGTTCAGCACTTAAAACAAACTAATGGATTTGAAAAAAGTTCATAAATTTGAAAGAAAGTTTGTGAATTTCAAAATTGTTAACAAAATTTAAAAACACACGTATTTGAAGAAAATTATCACGAATTTTAAAAATCTTCATGGGCCTGAAAATAATTACGAATTTGAAAAAATTTCGTGCATTTGAAAAAAAAAAACAGATTTGAAAATTGTTCATGGATTCAAAAACAGTTCGCGGGTTTGAATAAAGGTTGACAGATTCAAAAAAAAAAACTCACATTTGAAAAAAGGTTCATGAATTTTAGAAAAGTTCACGGATTTACCAATGTTCATGGATTTGAAAAATCTTCAAAAAATAAAAACGAAAAAAGCAAAAAGGAGAAGAAAGGAGAAAAACCCAAAGAAAATCCTTCAAAAAATGAAAACAAATATGTTTCGGAAGTTCTAGTAGCGTCCCAAAACCGGAACAGATGGATGGCCCAGCTGAGCAAGTAGCCCTCTAAACGCTAAATAGGAATAGTTATTAGTTGGTGGTTTCCTTCGTTTTATGTTCCGTTTGTCTTTTCTTAGGTCTATATTCTGAAAATATTATAAATGTTTATTTACTTATTTACTTTCCATAAATTGGATTTCAAAAAAATACTTTACTTAATTTTTTTACAAAATTTAACGTGCATTAAAAAATGTCCATGTAATGTAAACATTGCATGCAACTTTTAAAAATAAGTTATACCATTAAAAATATTGACATGTTTAAAAATAAGTTCATGATATTGTAAAAAAATCATGAAAAAAACACATTTTTTTTAAAATATGTTAGTCTCATGCAAAAAGTAATTCATCGCATTTCAATAATATATTCATGAAATGTTAAAAAAAATGTCATGAGATGTAAGTGTTTAAAATGTATTCGAAAAATATTCAAGGTGTATCATAAAAATGTGCAACGTGTATATAGAAAATGTTCAATATGCATTTGACAAATATTTTAACATTTATTCAAACAAATTTTAGACATCTATTTTAAAAATAATCAGCACATGTCTAAAAGAATTCCAGCGTGTATACAAAACATTTCCAAAAATATTCAATAAATTTGAAACATATTTGAAAAAATAAGAAAAAAATAAAATGAATGAAGGAAAGAAAGTAAAATTAAAAGGAAAGATTAAAATTACTAAAAATAAAAAAACAAAAAATGATAAAACCGGTATCGAAACGCACAAGAAAAAAGAAAAAGAAATGGTCGAAACCTTCTCAAAACCGAGTGGAATGTTCCCAAAAACGATGGCTAACCTTATTCACGAAACAAGGTAACAAACCTTGTTGAGTCAGCCCATCCTAGAGACCGATTGCAAGATGGTACTCAGTCTTGGAGGGGTCCAGACTCGAGTGGGAGCAACTGCTCTCGTCAGGGCGTCACGAATGGGCCGGCCTAGATAGGTACGAGGTAAGTACATATGTTGCGTGAGGATTCTTTTGGTACAAATTTGATGTGGCGGGCCTGAATCTTTTGATTGCTGGTTGTGGTAACTTCTGGAGTTGTGTGGTGTGACCTCGGTCTGCTGCTCCCTCTCGATGTGAGGTTGTGATTGTGTTGCTCTTCATATATACTCCCTTCATCCTTTTATGTAAGGTGTATAATTTTTTACACGGTGACAAACGCACATAATTATACACAATCTTTAACAAAAATAATCTTGGTTAAATCATTGATTAGTGACAAGTGAATTGTTTAGGCTAGAAAAGGAGAAGATACACGCAACAGAGAGAGAGATATACCTTCCTTTTTCTTTTCTCTACAAGGAGCTATACATGCAATCGGGGGAGAGGTACTTTTCTTTTCTTTAGAGGACCTAAAACGAAATTTCAAGGAATTAGAAGAAATATACCTTACATTGTGGAATTCTATAAAAAATACACCTTATATAAAAAATTGGAGGGAGTACTTAGATTTGGTGGTGCTAGGTTTTACCCTATAATAGGTGGCTTCGAGTCCGAGCACCTGCCCCAACTCGCTCTCTCTTTCCCCAGTCTCCTTTTGCTTGCTCATTAGTAGTAGTTGCACTGTTATGTGGTTGTTTCGATGCAGACATAGCTGAACTTTGTTATCTTTCCGTTGAGCAATTAATGGAAAGGATGATGCCTGTGTTGGGGAACGTTGCATGGGAAACAAAAAATTTCCTACGCACATACAAGATCTATCCATGGAGATGAGCATCTACGAGAGGGGAGATCGGATCCACATACCCTTGTAGATCGCTAAGCGGGAAGCATTAAGAAACGCGGTTGATGTAGTCGAACGTCTTCGCGATCCAAATCGCAAGCCGTCCCGCCATCCAATCACGATCTAGCGCCAAACGGACGACACCTCCGCGTTCTGCACACGTACAACTCGATGACGATCTTCGCCTCCTTGATCCAGCAAGGGAGAGCGGAGAGGTAGATGAGTTCTCTGGCAACACGATGGTGTGGTGGCGGTGGTGGTGGTGCTATCCCGGCAGGCTACGCCTAGCGCTACCGAAACCGCGAACGGAGGAGAAAACGATCTAGGGAGAGAGAGGGGCGCCAAGGGCTTCGTGTGTCCTCTTGGGACGCCCCCTCCCCTCTATATATAGGTGGAGGGGCGTGGAGATCAGCCCCTCCAAGCCCTAGGGCGCAGCCAAGGGGGAGGAGTTGGACTCCTAGTCCAATTCCCTCCCTTTCCATAAACAGGTGGACTTTCCACCTCTCCCAAGCCACATGGGCCTTGAGGGACTTGTGCGCCTGGCCCAATAAGGCCAGGGCGCCTCCCCTCAGCCCATGCAATCCCTTGGGACGCGGTGGAACCCTTGGTGGACTTCCGGACTCCTCCAGAAGTTTCTGGAACCTTCTAGAAGCTTCCCGGTACAATACCAGAAAAACCCGAAACTTTTCTGGTCGCCAAAATATGACTTCCCATATATAAATCTTTACCTCCGGACCATTCCGGAGCTCCTCGTGACGTCCGGGATCTCATCCGGGACTCCGAACAACCTTCGGTCACCAACATACATAACTCAATAATACCAAAACGTCACCGAACGTTAAGTGTGCAGACCCTGCGGGTTCGAGAACTATGTAGACATGACCGAGACACCTCTACGGTCAATAACCAATAGCGGGACCTGGATGCCCATATTGGTTCCTACATATTCTACGAAGATCTTTATCGGTTGAACCTCTATGTCAAGGATTCAATTAATCTCGTACGTTGTTCCCTTTGTTCATTGGTATGTTACTTGCCCGAGATTTGATCGTCGGTATCTCCATACCTGTTCAATCTCGTTACTAGCAAGTCTCTTTACTTGTTCTATAACACAAGATCCCATGACTAACCCCTTAGTCACATTGCTTGCAAGCTTCTTGTGAGGCTGTGTTACCGAGTGGGCCCAGAGATACCTCTCCGTCATACGGAGTGACAAATCCCAGTCTCGATCCACGCCAACCCAACAGACACCCTCAGAGATACTTGTAGAGCACCTTTATAGTTACCCAGTTATGTTGTGACGTTTGATACACACAAGGTATTCCTACGGTGTCAGGGAGTTGCTGATCTCATGGTCGTAGGAACAGATACTTGACATTGATAAAGCCATAGCAATAAACTGGCACGATCATATGTTGTGCTTACGGTTGGGTCTTGTCCATCACATCATTCTCCTAATGATGTGATCCCGTTATCAGATGACAACTCATGTATATGGTCAGGAAACGTTGACCATCTCTGATCAACGAGCTAGTCTAGTAGAGGCTTACTAGGGACATGGTGTTGTCTATGTATCCACACATGTATCTGAGTTTCCGATCAATACAATTCTAGCATGGATAATAAATGATTATCATGAACAAGGAAATATGATAATAACTAATTTATTATTGCCTCTAGGGCATATTTCCAACAGTCTCCCACTTGCACTAGAGTCAATAATCTAGTTCACATCACCATGTGATTTACATCCAATGAGTTCTGGGGTTTGATCATGTTTTGCTTGTGAGAGAGATTTTAGTCAACGGGTCTGCAACATTCAGATCTGTGTGTACTTTGCAAATCTCTATGTCATATTGTAGATGCTGCTACCACGTTCCACTTGGAGCTATTCCAAATGACTGCTCCACTATATGTATCCGGATTGCTACTCAGAGTCATCTGGATTGGTGTCAAGGCTTGCATCGACGTAACCCTTTACGACGAACTCTTTATCACCTTCATAATCGAGAAACATTTCCTTAGTCCTCTAGTTACTAAGGATAATTTTGACCACTGTCCAGTGATCCACTCCTGGATCACTCTTGTACCCCTTGACAGACTCATGGCAAGGCACACACCAGGTGCGGTACACAGCATGGCATACTGTATAGAGCCTATGGCTAAGGCATAGGGGACGACCTTCATCCTTTCTCTTTTTTTCTTGCCGTGGTCAAGCTTTGAGTCTTACTGAAATTCATACCTTACAACACAGCCAAGAACTCCTTGTTCGACTGATCTATTTTGAAGTCCTTCAAAATCTTGTCAAGGTATGTATTCATTGAAAGTTTTATCATGCGTCTTGATCTATCTCTATAGATCTTGATGCCCAATATTTAAGTAGCTTCATTCCAGGTCTTCCTTTGAAAAACTCCTTTCAAACAACCCTTTATGCTTTCCAGAAATTCTATATCATTTCCGATCAACAATATGTCATCCACATATACTTTATCAGAAATGCTGTAGTGCTCCCACTCACTTTCATGTAAATACAAGTTTCTTGCAAACTTTGTATTAACCCAAAAGCTTTGATCACCTCATCAAAGCATATATTCCAACTCCGAGACGCTTGCCCCAGTCCATAGAAGCATCGTTGGAGCTTGCATACCTTTTAGCATCCTTAGGACCGACAAAACCTTCTGGTTGTATCACATACAACCTTTCCTCACGGAAACCATTTAAGGAAACTCTGTTTTGACATCCATCTGCCAGATTTCATAATCGAAAAAATGCAGCAACTGCTAACATAATTCCAACAGACTTCAGCATCGCTATGGGTGAGAAAGTCTCATCGTAGTCAACTCCTTAAACTTGTCAAAAACTTCTTTGCGACAAGTCGAGCTTTATAAATGGTGACATTTACCATCAGCGTATGTCTTCTTCTTAAAGGTCCATTTTTACTTAACGGCCTGCCGTTCATCGGGCAAGTCTACCAAAGTCCATACTTGGTTTTCATACATGGATCCTTTCTCGGATTTCATGGCTCCTAGCCATTTGTTGGAATCCGGGCTCACCATTGCTTCTTCATAGCTCGTAGGCTCACTGTTGTCCAAGAACATGACCTCCAAGACAGGATTGTCGTGCCACTTAGGGGTGGCACGAGTCCTTGTCGACCTACGAGGCTTGGTAGTAACTTGATCCGAAGCTTCATGATCATCATCATTTGCTTCCTCTTCACTTGGTGTAGGCGCCACAGAAACATCTTTCTGCGTCGTGCTACTCTCCAACTGAAGTGACGGTTCAACAACCTCATCAAGTTCTACTTTCCTCCCACTCAATTCTTTCGAGAGAAACTCTTTCTCGAGGAAGGACCCGTTTTAGCAACAAACACTTTGCCCTCGGATCTGAGATAGAAGGTATACCCAACTATTTCCTTGGGGTATCCTATGAAGATGCACTTGTCCGCTTTGGGTTCGAGCTTATCAGGTTGAAGCCTTTTCACATAAGCGTCGCAGCCCCAAACTTTAAGAAACGACAACTTAGGTTTCTTGCCAAACCATAATTCATACGGTGTCGTCTCAACGGACTTTGATGGTGCCCTATTTTAAAGTGAATGCGGTTGTCTCTAATGCATAGCCCCAAAATGATAGTGGCAGATCAGTGAGAGACATCATAGATCGCACCATATCCAATAGAGTACGATTACGATGCTCGGACACACCATTACACTATGGTGTTCCAGGTGGCGTGAGTTGTGAAACAATTTTCACATTATCTTAAGTTGCATACCAAACTCGTAACTCGGATATTCACCTCCACGATCATATCGTAGACATTTTATCTTCTTGTCACGATGATCTTAAACTTCACTCTGAAATTGCTTGAACTTTTCAAACATTTCAGACTTGTGTTTCATTAAGTAAATATACCCATATCTACTCAAATCATCAGTGAAGGTAAGAAAATAATGATATCCACCGCGCGCCTCTACACTCATCGGGCCGCACACATCAGTATGTATGATTTCCAACAAGTCACTTGCCCGCTCCATTGTACCGGAGAATGGGGTTTTAGTCATCTTGCCTAAGAGGCATGGTTCGCATGTATCAAGCGATCCAAAATCGAGTGATTACATAAGTCCATCAGCATGGAGCTTCCTCATGCGTTTAACACCAATATGACCTAAGTGGCAGTGCCACAAGTATGTGGTACTATCATTATTAACTTTGCATCTTTTGGCATCAATATTATGAACATGTGTATCACTACGATCGAGATTCAATAAACCATTCACATTGGGTGCATGGCCATTGAAGGTATTATTCATGTAAACAGAATAACCATTATTCTCTGACTTAAATGAATAACCGTATTGCAATAAACACGATCTAATCATGTTCACGCTCAACGCAAACACCAAATGACATTTATTTAGGTTCAACACTAATCCCGAAGGTAGAGGGAGCTTGCGATGGTGATCACATCAACCTTGGAAACACTTCCAACACACATCGTCCCCTCGCCCTTAGCTAGCCTCCGTTTATTCCGTAGCTTTTATTTTGAGTTACCAATATTAGCAACTGAACCGGTATCTAATACCCAGGTGCTACTAGGAGTACTAGTAAGGTACACATCAATAACACGTATATCAAATATACTTTTGTTGACGTTGCCATCCTTCTTATCTACCAAGTATTTGGGGTAGTTCCGCTATCAGTGACCGTTCCCCTTATAATAGAAGCACTTAGTCTTGGGTTTGGGTTCAACCTTGGGTTTCTTCACTGGAGCGGCAACTGTTTTGCCATTCTTGAAGTTTCCCTTCTTGCCCTTGCCCTTCTTGAAACTAGTGGCCATGTTAACCATCAACACTTGATTCTCCTTCTTGATTTCTACCTTCGCGGCCTTAAGCATTGCGAACAGCTCCGGGATCACTATCTCCATCCCTTGCATGTTATAGTTCATCACAAAGCTCTAGTAGCTTGGTGATAGTGACAGGAGAACTCTGTCAATCACTATCTTATCTGGAAGATGAACTCCCACTTGATTCAAGCGATTGTAGTACCCAGACAATCTGAGCACATGCTCACCGATTGAGCTATTCTCCTTCATCTTGTAGGCAAAGAATCTTGTTGGAGGTCTCATACCTCTCAACACGGGCACGAGCCTGAAATCCCAATTTCAGCTCTTGGAACATCTCATATGATCCGTGACGTTCAAAAACGTCTTTGGAGCCTCAATTCTAAGCCGTAAAGCATGACGCACTAAACTATCAAGTAGTCATCAAAAACGTGTCTGTCTGATGTTCTCAACACCCACAGACGACGCTTGAGGGGGTGGCGCACCGAGCGGTGCATCAAGGACATAATCCTTCTGTGCAACAACTGAGGACAATCCTCAGATTACGGACCTAGTCCGCATAATTGCTACTACCATCTTTCAACTTAGTTTTCTCTAGGAGCGTATCAAAAACACAGGGGAGCTACAGCGCGAGCTATTGATCTACAACATAATTTTGCAAAGTCAACTTTAGACTATGTTCATGATAAAAAGTTCAATTAATCATATTACTTAAAGAACTCCCACTCAAATTGACATCCCTCCGGTCATCCGAGTGCTACATGATCCAAATTCACCAACTCAAGTCCGATCATCACGTGATGTTGGGGAACGCGACAGAAAACAAAAAATTTCGGTACAGCGAGCACGCCCAGGATCACTATGGAGACTGCATACAAGGTTTGATCTGATCCGTACCAACTCGAAGCGCAGCGGAAGAAGAGTCGGTGTAGATCGTCGGTGCAGATCCCTGCAGCTAGGATTTACAACCTCCCAACCGCAAGGATGTACTCCCACTCCGGACAGCCCTTCGGGAGGCGGTCGGACAGTCCCCCGGACAATGTCGCGGACAGCCCTTCGGGAGGACCCTCGGAACCCGAACAGTAACCCGGACAGCCCTTCGGGAGGACGCCGGAAACTCGAACGGTAACTCGAACAGCCCTTTGGGCAAAAGATCGAAACTACAATCTCTCTACGGGGTTACACACATACGGTGTCAGCTATCCGGCAAGGCTTCGCCGTCCAGAGCTAGTTCCTGCTGGAACCCAGACAGCCTTTCGGCTCTACGAAAAACTCTTTTCGTGGGAGGGAGAGAGAGAGCTAGCAAAGCATAGCATGTGTATGAGAGCAAGGGATCAACCTATGGCAGCCCTCACCCCCTCTATTTATAGGAAAGCCAAGGGGTAAAATGGTCACACAAAGTACCAAACTACCCCCACTTTATGTCACACATAAAAAACCATAAGAAGGAAAAGGTGTGCCATGTGGAGCTCCATGGAGGAGCTCCACCCTTGGCCGGCCACCTCTTGGGGGCCCCCCCATGAGGAGCTTCCTTGGCCCCCAAGCCCTTCTAGAAGCCTTTTTGGAAATATCCCAAAAGTGACTTTCCAAAAATATCCCAAAAAGCACTTTCACTATTCACGACGACATTTTTCAGCGTCCGGTCGAACTGAAAATATTTATGTGGGCTTAGAACATTTCCAGTACCCACAAAAATAATTTTCAATGCGATCCGGAACAATTCCGGTTTAGTGATTTTCATCTGCGAAAAGCATCTGAAGCGGTTCCGGCAGCTCCGGAACATTTCCGGTTTTCATCTCGGAAAATTCCAGAAAGTTTCCAGAACGATTCTGGCACCCTCCAAGAATTATCAGGCATGTGCCAAAACCAATTTGACTTTATGGTATCCCCTGAAACAACTTTTCAGTTTTACCGGAACTATTCCGATATCCTCTCCGGAACGTTTCCGTTTCGTTCGAAACTTTTCCGGTGAATTTCTCTCAGACTCCCCGTCTAGTATTCAGCAGATAGATGACCCTTAAGCGTGTGACCCTATAGGTTCGGTGAAGTATAGACATGACCCGGAACACTTTCCGATCAATGATCAACATCGGAGCCGTGGACACCCATATTGAACCCTATACCCACACGAATGAATATTCGAGTGAACCTCCAGTTGCCGTGTGCTATTCCTGTTGCTTCACGATATATTACAAAACCCGAGGTGAGATTTATGCATCCCCGTGGATCAACAACTTGTCCATTATGCAAGTTACCTCGTAACCGGTTTTGTTCTCTTTACTCGTTTCCGTGTTCCGGCATCCCAGTGATCAAATCACAATGTGTCTGGCCAGACGATGATGGATACCGTAACACCGAGAGGGCCCAAGAATATCTCTCCATCGTCGGAGGAGCAAATCCCAATCTTGAGCTATCAAGTTACTTGACACACTTTTCCATGAACCCGTAAGCCGCCGTAATAGCCACCCATTTACAGATGATGTTTAACAAACCCCAAAGTTCATGAAGCAAGCATGAAGAAACTCGACACTCTCATGGTCTAAGGAATTATGCAAACAATAACTATCTCTGTGTTATTTACCATTAACTCATGACGAATGTATCTCATAGCATAACATCAATTTGGGTCGATTCAACACAAGTGTTCTACTAACATTGTGCCCTCAAAATTGCCGGCATAGCCATGCCCATGATCAGGAAAACAGGATCATCATGCAATACTTGAGCCAGTCATAGAGGCATGACTAGGAATACTTTTCCATTTATTATACCACACGTGCACATGAGTTTCCCTCCGAGCCTCGTGGTTATTGTAGACTCGAGAATCATTGCAGTTATAGCATGGAACATAAACATTCATTACAAACTCGGAAATACAAAGTAACTGTTATTACTGCCTCGAGGGCATATCTCCTACAATGAGGTGGTTTCAATGGTGAACATCTCCATGTTGATCATATCTACTATATGACTCATGTTCGACCTTTCGGTCTCCTGTGTTCCGAGGCCATGTTTGTACATGCTAGGCTCGTCAAGGTTAACCCGAGTGTTCCGCATGTGCAAAACTGGCTTGCACCCGTTGTATGTTAACGTAGAGTCTATCACTCCCGATCATCACGTGGTGCTTCAAAACGACGAACTTTCACAACGGTGCACACTCGGGGAGAACACATATTTATCTTGAAATTTTAGTGAGGGATCACCTTATAATTCTACTGTCGTCCTAAGCAAAATAAGATGCATAAAAGGATTAACATCACATGCAAATCATAAGTGACATGATATGGCCATGAACTTGTGCTTTTGATCTCCATCTCCAAAGCACCGGCATGATCTCCATCGTCACCGGCTTGACACCATGATCCCCATCATCATGATCTCCATCATCGTGTTGCCATCGGGATTGTCACGCCAACCATGCTTGTACTACTATTGCTACCGCTTAGCGATAAAGTAAAGCATTACATAGCGCTTAATGAGTGACACACATGCCACATAATAATTAAAGACAACCCTATGGGTCCTGCCGGTTGCCGTACTCATCGACATGCAAGTCGTGATAATCTATACAAAACATGATCATCTCATACATAACATATATCACATCATGTGTTTGGCCATATCATATCACAACATACCCTGCAAAAACAAGTTAGGCGTCCTCTAATTTGTTGTTGCATGTTTTACGTGGCTGCTATGGGTATCTAGCAAGAACGATTCTTACCTATGCAAAACCACAATGGTGATATACAAGTTGCTATTTCACCTTCTACAAGGACCGCCTCTATCGAATCCGATTCAACTAAAGTGGGAGAGACAGACACCCGCCAGCCATCTTATGCAACAAAGTTACATGTCAGTCGATGGAACCGGTCTCTCGTACGTGGACGAGTAAGGTTGGTCCGAGCCGCTTCATCCCACAATACCGCTGAATCAAGATAAGACTAAGGAGGGAAGCAATCTGAATATCAACGCCCACAAACTCCTTTGTGTTCTACTCGTGATCTCATCTACGCATAGACCTAGCTCATGATGCCACTGTTGGGGAACGTTGCATGGGAAACAAAAAATTTCCTACGCACATACAAGATCTGTCCATGGAGATGAGCATCTACGAGAGGGGAGATCGGATCCACATACCATTGTAGATCGCTAAGCGGGAAGCATTAAGAAACGCGGTTGATGTAGTCGAACGTCTTCGCGATCCAAATCGCAAGCCGTCCCACGATCCAATCACGATCTAGCGCCGAACGGACGGCACCTCCGCGTTCAGCACATGTACAGATCGATGGCGATCTCTGCCTCCTTGATCCAGCAAGGGAGAGCGGAGAGGTAGATGAGTTCTCCGGAAACACGACGGTGTGGTGGCGGTGGTGGTGGTGCTATCCCGGCAGGGCTACGCCTAGCGCTACCGAAACCGCGAATGGAGGAGAAAACGATCTAGGGAGAGAGAGGGGCGCCAAGGGTTTCGTGTGTCCTCTTGGGGCGCCCACTCCCCTCTATATATAGGTGGAGGGGCGTGGATATCAGCCCCTCCAAGCCCTAGGCCGCAGCCAAGGGGGAGGAGTTAGACTCCTAGTCCAATTCCCTCCCTTTCCATAAACACGTGGACTTTCAACCTCTCCCAAGCCACATGGGCCTTGAGGGACTTGTGCGCCTGGCCCAATAAGACCAGGGCGCCTCCCCTCAGCCCATGCAAACCCTTGGGACACGGTGGAACCCTTGGTGGACTTCCGGACTCCTTCGGAAGTTTCCAGAACCTAATAGAAGCTTCCCGGTACAATACCGGAAAAACCTGAAACTTTTTTGGTCGCCAAAATATGACTTCCTATATATAAATCTTTACCTCCGGAGCTCTTCGTGACGTCCGGGATCTCATCCGGGACTCCGAACAACCTTCGGTCACCAACATACATAGCTCAATAATACCGAAACGTCACCGAACGTTAAGTGTGCAGACCTGCGGGTTCGAGAACTATGTAGACATGACCGAGGCACCTCTACGGTCAATAACCAACAGCGGGACCTGGATGCCCATATTGGTTCCTACATATTCTACGAAGATCTTTATCGGTTGGACCTCTATGTCAAGGATTCAGTTAATCCCGTACGATGTTCCCTTTGTTCATCGGTATGTTACTTGCCCGAGATTCGATCGTCGGTATCTCCATACCTAGTTCAATCTCGTTACTGGCAAGTCTCTTTACTCGTTCCTTAACACAAGATCCCATGACTAACTCCTTAGTCACATTGCTTGCAAGCTTCTTGTGATGCTGTGTTACCGAGTGGGCCCAGAGATACCTCTCCGTCATACGGAGTGACAAATCCTAGTCTCAATCCACGCCAACCCAACAGACACCCTCAGAGATTCCTGTAGAGCACCTTTATAGTCACCCAGTTACGTTGTGATGTTTGATACACACAAGGTATTCCTACGGTGTCAGGGAGTTGCGTGATCTCATGGTCGTAGGAACAGATACTTGACATTGATAAAGTAGTAGCAATAAACTAACATGATCATATGCTGTGCTTATTGTTGGAAATATGCCCTAGAGGCAATAATAAAGTGATTATTATTATATTTCCTTGTTCATGATAATCGTTTATTATCCATTCTATAATTGTATTGATTGGAAACTCAATTGCATGTGTGGATACATAGACAACACTGTGTCCCTAGTATGCCTCTAGTAGACTAGCTTGTTGATCAAAGATGATCAAGGTTTCCTGGCCATAGACATGAGATGTCATTTGATAACGGGATCACATCATTTGGAGAATGATGTGATGGACAAGACCCAAACTTATGAACGTAGCATATGATCGTGTCAGTTTATTGCTATTGTTTTGTGCATGTCAAGTATTTGTTCCTATGACCATGAGATCATGCAACTCACTGACACCAGAGGAATACCTTGTGTGTATCAAATGTCACAACGTAACTGGGTGACTATAAAGATGCTCTACAGGTATCTCCGAAGGTGTCTGTTGAGCTGGCATGGATCGAGACTGGGATTTGTTACTCCGTATGACGGAGAGGTATCTCAGGGCCCACTCGGTAATACAACATCACAATAAGCCTTGCAAGCAATGTGACTAAAGTGTTAGCCATGGGATCTTGTATTACGAAATGAGTAAAGAGACTTGCCGGTAATGAGATTGAACTAGGTATAGAGATACCGACGATCGAATCTCAGGAAAGTAACATAACGAAGAACAAAGGGAACAACATACGGGATTAACTGAATCCTTGACATAGAGGTTCAACCGATAAAGATCTTCGTAGAATATGTAGGAACCAATATGGGCATCCAGGTCCCGCTATTGGTTATTGACCGTAGAGGTGTCTCGGTCATGTCTACATAGTTCTCGAACCCGCAGGGTCTGCACACTTAACGTTCGGTGACATTTCGATAGTATTGAGTTATGTATGGTGGTGACCGAAGGTTGTTCGGAGTCCCGGATGAGATCCCGGACGTCACGAGGAGCTCCAGAATGGTCTGGAGGTAAAGATTGATATATAGGAAGTCCCGTTTTGGCCACCGAAAAAGTTTTGGGTATTTCCGGTAGTGTACCGGGAGTGCCGGGAGGGTTCCGGGGGTCCATCGGTAGGGGCCACCCACGCCGGAAGGCCACATGGGCCTTAGGGGTGGCGCACCAGCCCTTAGTGGGCTGGGCAAGCCAGCCCCTAAGGGCCCATGCGGCCAGGAGGTGGAAATAGGAAAAAACCCAAGAGGGGGAAGGGTTTCCAAGTGGGGGAGGAATCCTACTAGGAGTAGGATTGGAGTTGGACTCCTCCACCTCCCCACTTTGGCCGACTCCTAGGGGGAGCCCTAGGGGCGCCGGCCCCTCCCCTCCCTCCTATATATACTAGAGGGAGAGAAGGCCAAAGACACCCAACCCTAATGGCCACGGTGCAGCCCTCTCTCCCAATAGATCGTCTCCTCTAGTTTTGGGCGGTGCTTAGGCGAAGCCCTGTCGGAATAGTTCCACCACCACCGCCGCCGCGCCGTCGCGCTGCCGGAGAACTCATCTACCTCTCCGCTCCCTCTTGCTGGATCAAGAAGGCGGAGATCGTCATCGAGCTGTACGTGTGCTGAACGCGGAGGTGCCGTCCGTTCGGCGCTAGATCGTGACTGGATCGCGGGACGGCTAGCGATTTGGATCGCGAAGACGTTCGACTACATCAATCGCGTTTCTTAACGCTTCTCGCTTAGCGATCAACAAGGGTATGCAGATCCTCTCTCCCTCTCGTAGATGCTCATCACCATGGATATATCTTGCGTGTGCGTAGGAAATTTTTTGTTTCCCATGCAACGTTCCCCAACAGTGGTATCAGAGCCAGGTTTATGTGTAGATGAGATCACGAGTAGAACACAAAGGAGTTTGTGGGCGTTGATATTCAGATTGCTTCCTCCCTTGGTCTTTTCTTGATTTAGCGGTATTGTGGGATGAAACGGCCCGGACCAACATTACTCGTACGCTTACGAGAGACCGGTTCATCAACTGACATGTAACTTTGTTACATAAAGATGGCTGGCGGGTGTCTGTTTCTCCCACTTTAGTTGGATCGGATTCGACAAAGGCGGTCCTTGAGAAGGTTGAATAGCAATTTGTGTATCACCGTTGTGGTTTTTGCGTAGGTAAGAATTGTTCTTGCTAGATACCCGTAGCAGCCACGTAAAACATGCAACAACAATTAGAGGACGTCTAACTTGTTTTTGCAGGGTATGTTGTGATGTGATATGGCCAATTACATGTTGAGATATATGTGATGTATGAGATGATCATGTTTTGTATAGAATATCACGACTTGCATGTCGATGAGTACGGCAACCGGCAGGAGCCATAGGGTTGTCTTTAATTTATTTTCGCCATTTTTGCTTTACTTTATCGCTATGAGTTAGCAATAGTCGTAGAAGCAACAGTCGGCACGACAACCTCATGGCGACACGTTGATGGAGATCAAGATGATGGAGATCATGGTGTCATGCCGGTGACGATGGAGATCATGCCGGTGCTTTGGAGATGGAGATCAAAAGCACAAGTTCATGGCCATATCATGTCACTTATGATTTGCATGCGATGTTAATCCTTTTATGCATCTTATTTTGCTTAGGACAACGGTAGCATTATAAGGTGATCCCTCACTAAAATTTCAAGATAAAATTGTGTTCTCCCCGAGTGTGCACCATTGCGAAAGTTCGTCGTTTCGAGACACCACGTGATGATCGGGTGTGATAAACTCTACGTTCACATACAACGGGTGCAACCAGTGTTGCATGCGCGGAACACTCAGGTTAAACTTGACGAGCCTAGCATGTACACACATGGCCTAAGAACACAAGAGACCGAAAGGTCGAACATGAGTCATATAGTAGATATGATCAACATGAAGATGTTCACCATTGAAACCACCTCATCTCACATGATGATCGGACTTGAGTTGGTGAATTTGGATCATGTGACACTCGAATGACCGGAGGGATGTCAATTTGAGTGGGAGTTTTTTAAGTAATATGATTAACTAAACTCATTATCTTGAACAATAGTCTAAGTTGTCTTTGCAAAATTTATGTTATAGATCAATGGCTCGCGCAGTAGCACCCCTAAATTTTAATGCGTTCCTAGAGAAAGCTAAGTTGAAAGATGATGGAAGTAACTTTGTGGACTGGGCCCGTAATCTAAGGATTATCCTTATGGCTTCCCAAAAGGCTTATGTCCTTGATGCGCCGCTTGGTGAACCACCCGCTCCAGTAGAGTCTGCAGACATTGCGAACGCCTGGCAGGCATGTTCTGATGATTACTCAATGGTTCAATGTGCAATGTTGTATGGCTTAGAACCGGGACTTCAAAGACGTTTTGAACGTCATGGGGCATATGATATGTTCCAGGAGTTGAAGTTTATCTTTCAGAAGAATGCCCGGATCGAGAGGTATGAGACCTCCGATAAGTTCTATGCTTGCAAGATGGAGGAGAACGGGTCTGTCAGTGAACACATACTCAAAATGTCTGGGTATTCCACCCGTCTGGCTGAATAGGGGATGCCCCTTCCGGCAGAGGCGATCACTGACAGAGTTCTTCAATCACTGCCACCAAGCTACAAGAGCTTCGTGTTGAACTATAACATGCACGGGATGAACAAGTCAGTTGCCGAGCTATTTGCGATGTTGAAAGTCGCTGAGTCTGAGATTTAGAAGGAGCATCAAGTGTTGATGGTTAATAAAACCACTAGTTTCAAGAAGAATGGCAAGGGTAAGAAAGGTAACTCCAAGAAGAGTGGCAAAGCAGTTGCCCCTCCCGTGAAGAAACCCAAGGCTAGACCCAAGCCAGAAACTGAGTGCTTTCATTGAAGGGAACTGGTCACTGGAAGCGGAACTGCCCCAAGTATCTGGCTGACAAGAAGGCGGCCAACACCAAACAAGGTATATATGATATACATGTTATTGATGTGTACCTTACCAACTCTCGTTGTAGTGCCTGGGTATTTGATACTGGTTCAGTTGCTCACATTTGCAACTCAAAACAGGAACTGCGGAATAGACAAAGGCTGGCAAAGGACGAAGTGACGATGCGCGTGGGAAATGGTTCCAAGGTTGATGTGATCGCCGTTGGCACGCTCGCTCTTCGATTACCATCGGGATTAGTGATGAACCTGAATAATTGTTATTTAGTGCCTGCGTTAAGCATGATCATTATATCTGGATCTTGTTTATTGCGAGACGGTTACTCATTTAAATCAGAGAATAATGGTTGTTCTATTTATATGAGTAATATCTTTTATGGTCATGCACCCAATGTGAGGGGTTTATTCTTATTGAATCTCGATAGTGATGATACACATGTTCATAACATTGATGCCAAAAGATGTAGAGTTGATAATGATAGTACCACTTTCTTGTAGCACTGCCGTTTAGGTCATATTGGTGTAAAACGCATGAAGAAGCTCCATGCTGATGGACTTTTGGAGTCACTTGATTTTGAATCACTTGACACATGTGAACCATGCCTCATGGGCAAGATGACTAAGACCCCGTTCTCTGGAACATTGGAACGGGCAAGTGACTTGTTGGAAATCATACATACTAATGTGTGCGGTCCGATGAGCAATGATGCGCGTGGTGGATATCGTTATTTTCTCACCTTCACTGATGACTTAAGTAGATATGGGTATATTTACTTAATGAAACACAAGTCTGAAACGTTTGAAAAGTTCAAGCAATTTCACAGTGAAGTTGAGAATCATCGTAACAAAAAGATTAAATTCCTACGTTCTGATTGAGGAGGAGAATATCTGAGTTATGAGTTTGACAGTCACTTAAGACAGTGTGGAATTGTTTCACAATTGACACCGCCTGGAACACCACAGCGTAATGGTGTGTCCGAACATCGTAATCGAATCTTATTGGATATGGTGCGATCTATGATGTCTCTTGCCGATTTGCCACTATCGTTTTGGGGTTATGCATTAGAGACAGCTGCATTCACTTTAAATAGGGCACCATCGAAATCCGTTGAGACGACGCCATATGAACTATGGTTTGGCAAGAAGCCAAAGTTGTCGTTTCTTAAAGTTTGGGGATGTGATGCTTATGTCAAAAAGCTTCAGCCTGAAAAGCTGGAACCCAAAGCGGAGAAATGCGTCTTCATAGGATACCCAAAAGAGACAGTTGGGTATACCTTCTATCTCAGATCCGAAGGCAAAGTGTTTGTCGCTAAAAACGGAACATTTCTTGAGAAAGAGTTTCTCTCGAAAGAATTGAGTGGGAGGAAGATAGAACTTGATGAGGTTGTTGAACCTTTACTTCAACCAGAGAGTAGCGCAGCATAGAAAGATGTTTCTGTAGAGCCTACATCAGTTGAAGAGGAAGTTAATGATGATGATCATGAAGCTTCGGATCAAGTTTCTATCGAACCTCGTAGGTCGACAAGGACACGTACTGCTCCTGAGTGGTACGACAACCCTGTCTTAGAGGTCATGTTGTTGGACAACGATGAACCTACGAGCTATGGAGAAGCGATGATGGGCCCGGATTCCGACAAATGGTTAGCGGCCATGAAATCCGAGATGGGATCCATGTATGAAAACAAAGTATGGGCTTTGGAAGTATTACCTGAAGGGAAAAAATCCATTCAGAACAAATGGATCTTTAAGAGGAAGACGGATGCGGACGGTAATGTCACCGTCTATAAAGCTCGACTTGTGGCAAAGGGTTTTTCACAAGTTCAAGGAGTTGACTACGATGAGACCTTCTCACTCGTAGCGATGCTTAAGTCCGTCGGAATCATGTTAGGAATAGCTGCCTTTTTCGATTATGAAATTTGGCAGATGGATGTCAAAACAGCGTTCCTTAACGGTTTCCTTAAGGAAGAGTTGTATGTGATGCAACCAGAAGGTTTTGTCGATCCAGAGAATGCTGACAAAGTTTGCAAACTCCAGCGATCCATTTATGGACTGGTGCAAGCATCTCGGAGTTGGAATCTTCGCTTTGATGAGGTGATCAAAGCGTTCGGGTTTATACAAGTTTACGGAGAAGCTTGTATTTACAAGAAAGTGAGTGGGAGCTATATAGCGTTTCTAATATTATATGTGGATGACATATTGCTGATTGGAAACAATATAGAAATGTTGGAAAGCGTGAAGGAATATTTGAACAAGAGTTTTTCAATGAAGGACCTAGGAGAAGCTGCTTTCATATTAGGCATCAAGATATATAGAGATAGATCAAGACGCTTAATAGGACTTTCACAGAGCACATACCTTGACAAAGTTTTGAAGTAGTTCAAAATGGATCAGTCCAAGAAGGGGTCCTTGCCTGTATTGCAAGGTGTGAAGTTCAGTAAGACTCAATGCCCAGTGACTGCAGAAGATAGAGAAAAGATGAGTGTCGTCCCCTATGCTTCAGCCATAGGCTCTATCATGTATGCAATGCTGTGCACAAGACCCGATGTCAGCCTTGCCATAAGTATGGCCGGAAGGTTTCAAAGTGATCCAGGAATAGAACACTGGACGGCGGTCAAGAATATCCTTAAGTACCTGAAAAGGACTAAGGACATGTTTCTCGTTTATGGAGGTGATCAAGAGCTCGTCGTAAAGGGTTACGTCGATGCAAGCTTTGACACTGATCCGGATGACTCTAAGTCTCAAACCGGATACGTATTTATTCTCAATGGGGGTGCGGTAAGCTGGTGCAGTTCCAAGCAGAGCGTGGTAGCTGATTCTACATGCGAAGCGGAGTACATCGCTGCCTCAGAGGTGGCGAAGGAAGGTGTCTGGATGAAGGAGTTCATGACAGATCTTGGAGTAGTGCCTAGTGCACTAAACCCAATGACTCGGTTCTGTGACAACACTGGTGCCATTGCTCTGGCCAAGGAACCAAGGTTTCACAACAGGACCAGACACATAAAGCGGCGTTTCAATTCCATCCGCGATTACATCAAGGAGGAGGACATAAATATTTGCAAAGTACACACGGATCTGAATGTCGCATATCCGATGACTAAACCTCTTCCAAGGGCTAAACTTGATCAACACCAGAACTGTATGGGTGTTAGATTCATTACAATGTAAATCACATAGTGATGTGAGCTAGATTATTGACTCTAGTGCAAGTGGGAGACTGTTGGAAATATGCCCTAGAGGCAATAATAAAGTGATTATTATTATATTTCCTTGTTCATGATAATCGTTTATTATCCATGCTATAATTGTATTGATTGGAAACTCAATTGCATGTGTGGATACATAGACAACACTGTGTCCCTAGTATGCCTCTAGTAGACTAGCTTGTTGATCAAAGATGGTCAAGGTTTCCTGACCATAGACATGAGATGTCATTTGATAACGGGATCACATCATTGGGAGAATGATGTGATGGACAAGACCCAAACTTATGAACGTAGCATATGATCGTGTCAGTTTATTGCTATTGTTTTCTCCATGTCAAGTATCTGTTCCTATGACCATGAGATCATGCAACTCACTGACACCAGAGGAATACCTTGTGTGTATCAAACGTCACAACGTAACTGGGTGACTATAAAGATGCTCTACAGGTATCTCCGAAGGTGTCTGTTGAGCTGGCATGGATCGAGACAGGGATTTGTTACTCCGTATGACGGAGAGTTATCTCAGGGCCCACTCGGTAATACAACATCACAATAAGCCTTGCAAGCAATGTGACTAAAGTGTTAGCCATGGGATCTTGTATTACGAAACGAGTAAAGAGACTTGCCGGTAACGAGATTGAACTAGGTATAGAGATACCGACGATCAAATCTCAGGAAAGTAACATAACGAAGAACAAAGGGAACAGCATACGGGATTAACTGAATCCTTGACATAGAGGTTCAACCGATAAAGATCTTCATAGAATATGTAGGAACCAATATGGGCATCCAGGTCCCGCTATTGGTTATTGACCGTAGAGGTGTCTCGGTCATGTCTACATAGTTCTCGAACCCGCAGGGTCTGCACACTTAACGTTCGGTGACGTTTCGGTAGTATTGAGTTATGTATGGTGGTGACCGAAGGTTTTTAGGAGTCCCGGATGAGATCCCGGACGTCACGAGGAGCTTCGGAATGATCCGGAGGTAAAGATTGATATATAGGAAGTCCCGTTTTGGCCACCGGAAAAGTTTCGGGTATTTCCGGTAGTGTACCGGGAGTGCCGGGAGGGTTTCGGGGGTCCATCGGGAGGGGCCACCCACGCCGGAAGGCCACATGAGCCTTAGGGGTGGCGCACCAGCCCTTAGTGGGCTGGGCAAGCCAGCCCCTAAGGGCCCATGCGGCTAGGAGGTGGAAATAGGAAAAATCCCAAGAGGGGGAAGGCTTTCCAAGTGGGGGAGGAATCCTACTAGTAGTAGGATTGGAGTTCGACTCCTCCACCTCCCCACTTCGGCCGACTCCTAGGGGGAGCCCTAGGGGTGCCAGCCCCTCCCCTCCCTCCTATATATACTAGAGGGAGAGAAGGCCAAAGACACCCAACCCTAAAGGCCACGGTGTAGCCCTCTCTCCCAATAGATCATCTCCTCTAGTTTTCGGCGGTGCTTAGGCGAAGCCCTGTCGGAATAGTTCCACCACCACCGCCGCCGCGCCGTCGCGCTGCCGGAGAACTCATCTACCTCTCCGCTCCCTCTTGCTGGATCGAGAAGGCGTAGATCGTCATCGAGTTGTACGTGTGCTGAACGCGGAGGTGCCGTCCGTTCGGCGCTAGATCGTGATTGGATCGCTGGACGGCTAGCGACTTGGATTGCGAAGACATTCGAATACATCAACCGCGTTTCTTAACGCTTCCCGCTTAGCGATCTACAAGGGTATGTAGATCCACTCTCCCTCTCGTAGATGCTCATCACCATGGATAGATCTTGCATGTGCGTTGGAAATTTTTTGTTTCCCATGCAACGTTCCCCAACACTTACGGTTGCGTCTTGTCCATCACATCATTCTCCTAATGATGTGATCCCGTTATCAGATGACAACTCATGTATATGGTCAGGAAACCTTGACCATCTCTGATAAACGAGCTAGTCTAGTAGAGGCTTACTAGGGACATGGTGTTGTCTATGTATCCACACATGTATCTGAGTTTCCGATCTATACAATTCTAGCATGGATAATAAACGATTATCATGAACAAGGAAATATGATTATAACTAATTTATTATTGCCTCTAGGGCATATTTCCAACAACCTGGTTGAAAAAAAGTACGACGTAAGTTCGTCTTTTATTCTGTTTTTTCGTTTGTTCGCTTTTTTTGTTTTTTTGTTTTACTCTCTTTTTTGAAAATATTGTAAATGTATATATGTGTGTGTGTGTATAAACATAAAAACAAATAAATTAAATCATGACTTTAAAAAATAACATAATGTAAAACAATTGTTAGCTTAATTTAGAAAAAATGTTGTGGCCCAGGATGTACCAGTCTATTCGATGTCGTGCTTCAAACTTCCCCGTAGACTATGTGAACACATAAATTCTTTGATCATGAAGTTTTGGTGGGGTAGTAAGGATGGCCAGAGAAAGCCAAGCTGGGTGTCCTGGAACATATTGACGAGGCCAAAATTCTGCGGAGGATTGGGATTTCGAGATATAGAACTTTTTAACCTCGCTCTCCTCCCAGGCAAGCTTGGCGAGTACTAATGGAACCTGAATCCTTAAGCGCACGAGTATTGAAAGCTAAATACCATACCACATGTGATATCTTGCAAGTAGAGTTGGGACCGGCTCCCTCTCAAATTTGGAGAGCCATCCTAGAAGGACGTGATGTCCTTGTTCACGGACTTATTAAACGCATTGGGCATGGTCAAGCAACTGATATTTGGCAACAAAATTGGATCCCAAGAGCATCGAATATGCTGTCGATTGTGTGCAGAGTATCGAACCCGCCATTGCTTGTTGGAGATCTGATCTTGCCAGGGGCAGAATGGGACCGAGCAACTATTGCGGATGTCTTCTTACCAACTGATGTTGAGGCGATCCTTTCAATACCGTTGTGTACAAGACACATAGAAGATTTTTGGTCCTAGGTGCACGAAAAGAACGAAGTGTTCTATGTGCGTTCAGCATATCACATGCTCATCGATACTAAGATGAGACGCGAAGCATGGCTCGAGGGCAGGCCAAATTCTTCGGATACGGCAGGCGAGCGACAGTTATGGATGGGGCTTTGGACAGTTGATGTCCCGTCCAAGGTAAAAATCTTCTTATGGAGGCTTGCCCAGCAATCTATACCTACGGCTGACTACATGATCGAAACATGTTGACAAGCACGAGTTGTGGTTTGTGTGGAGCTGAAGACTCTTGGGGAACGTCGCATGGGAAACAAAAATTTTCCTACGCACACGCAAGATCTATCCATGGTGATGAGCATCTACGAGAGGGAGAGTGAATCTACATACCCTTGTAGATCGCTAAGCGGAAGCGTTAAGAAACGCGGTTGATGTAGTCGAACGTTTCCGCGATCCAAATCGCAAGTCGTCCCTCGATCCGATCACGAACTAGTGCCGAACGGACGGCACCTCCGCATTCAACACACGTACGGCTTGATGACGCCTTCACCTCCTCGATCCAGCGAGCGATGATGAAGTAGTAGATGAGTTCCGGCAGCACGACGGCGTGGTGATGGTGGTGAGGAACAATCTCTGCAGGGCTTCGCCAAGCACTACGGAGATTATGACGGGAGGAACTAGAGGGTTAGGGTTGCCGGCACACGGCTTGGGAAATCTTGATGTGTCCCGTGTGCTAGCCCTTCCCCTCTATTTATATGTTGAGCCTTGGGGTCTAAACTTGGAGTAAAAGCCTCCTCCAGGTCGGTTTTGCCCGCACAAGGTCGGTTTGGCCCGCAGGGAAAGAGTTCAACTCGGATTCCAGCAGTCCCGCGTACAAGCGGTAGTACCGCTCACGAGCGGTAGTACCGCTTCACAGCGGTAGTACCGCTCACGAGCGGTAGTACCGCTTGAGCGGTAGTACTGCCTTACCAGCGGTAGTACCGCTTAAGGCAGCAGCAAAACTTCCTTTTGCACTTTCCAATACCTCGTGGGCTTTACCCCTTTGGCCTATATAAAGTGTTGCTGCACCCGAACACTTCGGTAAACATCCGGAACCCCTTCCGGTGAATTCCGGAACCCTTCCGGAGATCAAAACACTATTATCACATATATCAATCTTTACCTCCGGACTCTTCCGGAGACCCTCGTCATGTCCGGGATCTTATCCGGGACTCCGAACAACCTTCGGTCACCAACACAATAACTCAACTATACTAACCGTCACCAAACGTTAAGTGTGTAGACCCTGCGGGTTCGAGAACTATGTAGACATGACCGAGACACCTCTACGATCAATAACCAATAGCGGGACCTGGATGCCCATATTGGCTCCTACATATTCTACGAATATCTTTATCGGTCGAACCTCTATGTCAAGGATTCAGTTAATCCCGTATGCTGTTCCCTTTGTTCTTCGGTATGTTACTTGCCCGAGATTCGATCGTCGGTATCTCTATACCTAGTTCAATCCCGTTACCGGCAAGTCTCTTTACTAGTTCCGTAATACAAGATCTCGTGGCTAACACTTTAGTCACATTGCTTGCAAGGCTCATTGTGATGTTGTATTACCGAGTGGGCCCTGAGATACCTCTCCGTCATACGGAGTAACAAATCCCAGTCTTGATCCATGCCAACCCAACAGACACCCTCGGAGATACCTATAGAGCATCTTTATAGTCACCCAGTTACGTTGCGACGTTTGATACACACAAGGTATTCCTCCGGTGTCAGTGAGTTGCATGATCTCATGGTCATAGGAACAGATACTTGACATGCAGAAAACAATAGCAATAAACTGACACGATCATATGCTACGTTTATAGTTTGGGTCTTGTCCATCACATCATTCTCCTAAAGATGTGATCCCGTTATCAAATGACATCTCATGTCCATGGCTAGGAAACCTTCACCATCTTTTGATCAACGAGCTAGTTTAACTAGAGGCTTACTAGGGACACAGTGTTGTCTATGTACCCACACATGTATTTAAGTTTCCAATTAATACAATTATAGCATGGATAATAAACGATTATCATGAACAAGGAAATATAATAATAACCAATTTATTATTGCCTCTAGGGCATATTTCCAACAGTCTCCCACTTGCACTAGAGTCAATAATCTAGTTCACATCACTATGTGATTTACATTGTAATGAATCGAACACCCATGCAGTTCTGGTGTTGTTCATGTTTAGCCCTTGGAAGAGGTTTAGTCATCGGATCTGCAACATTCAGATCCGTGTGTACTTTGCAAATATTTATGTCGTCCTCCTTGATGTAATCGCGGATGGAATTGAAACGTCGCTTTATGTGCCTGGTCCTCTTGTGAAATCTTGGTTCCTTGGCTAGAGCAATGGCACCAGTATTATCACAAAACAGAGTCATTGGGTTAAGCGCACTAGGCACTACTCCAAGATCTGTCATGAACTCCTTCATCCAGACACCTTCCTTCGCCACCTCCGAGGCAGCGATGTACTCCGCTTCGCATGTAGAATCAGCTACCACGCTTTGCTTGGAACTGCACCAGCTAACCGCACCCCCGTTAAGAATAAATACATATCCGGTTTGTGACTTAGAGTCATCCGGATCAGTGTCAAAGCTTGCATCGACATAACCCTTTACGACGAGCTCTTGATCACCTCCATAAACGAGAAACATGTCCTTAGTCCTTTTCAGGTACTTCAGGATATTCTTGACTGCCGCCCAGTGTTCCACTCTTGGATCACTTTGAAACCTTCCGGACATATTTATGGCAAGGCTGACATCGGGTCTTGTGCACAGCATTGCATACATGATAGAGCCTATGGCTGAAGCATAGGGGATGACACTCATCTTTTCTCTATCTTCTGCAGTCACTGGGCATTGAGTCTTACTCAACTTCACACCCTGCAAAACAGGCAAGAACCCCTTCTTGGACTGATCCATTTTGAACTTCTTCAAAACTTTGTCAAGGTATGTGCTTTGTGAAAGTCCTATTAAGCGTCTTGATCTATCTCTATAGATCTTGATGCCTAATATGAAAGCAGCTTCTCCTAGGTCCTTCATTGAAAAACTCTTGTTCAAATATTCCTTCACGCTTTCCAACATTTCTATATTGTTTCCAATCAGTAATATGTCATCCACATATAATATTAGAAACGCTATAGAGCTCCCACTCACTTTCTTGTAAATACAAGCTTCTCCGTAAACTTGTACAAACTCGAATGCTTTGATCACCTCATCAAAGGGAAGATTCCAACTCCGAGATGCTTGCACCAGTCCATAAATGGATCGCTGGAGTTTGCAAACTTTGTCAGCATTCTCTGGATCGACAAAACCTTCTGGTTGCATCATATACAACTCTTCCTTAAGGAAACCGTTAAGGAACGCTATTTTGACATCCATCTGCCAAATTTCATAATCGAAAAAGGCAGCTATTGCTAACATGATTCTGACGGACTTAAGCATCGCTACAGGTGAGAAGGTCTCATCGTAGTCAACTCCTTGAACTTGTGAAAAACCCTTTGCCACAAGTCGAGCTTTATAGACGGTGAAATTACCGTCCGCGTCCGTCTTCCTCTTAAAGATCCATTTGTTCTGAATGGCCTTACGCCCTTCAGGTAATACTTCCAAAGTCCACACTTTGTTTTCATACATGGATCCCATCTCGGATTTCATGGCCTCTAACCACTTCTCGGAATCCGGGCTCATCATCGCTTCCCCATAGCTCGTAGGTTCATCGTTGTCCAACAACATGACCTCTAAGACAGGGTTGCCATACCACTCAGGAGCAGTACGCGTCCTTGTCGACCTACGAGGTTCGATAGCAACTTGATCCAAAGCTTCATGATCATCATCATTAACTTCTCTTCAGCTGATGTAGGCTCTACAGAAACATCTTTCTGCGTTGCGCTACTTTCAGGTTGAAGTAAAGGTTCACCAACCTCATCAAGTTCTATCTTCCTCCCACTCAATTCTTTCGAGAGAAACTCTTTCTCAAGAAATGTTCCGTTTTTAGCGACAAACACTTTGCCTTCGGATCTGAGGTAGAAGGTATACCCAACTGTCTCTTTTGGGTATCCTATGAAGACGCATTTCTCCGCTTTGGGTTCCAGCTTTTCAGGCTGAAGCTTTTTGACATAAGCATCACATCCCCAAACTTTAAGAAACGACAGTTTTGGCTTCTTGCCAAACCAAAGTTCATATGGCGTTGTCTCAACGGATTTCGATGGTGCCCTATTTAAAGTGAATGCAGCTGTCTCTAATGCATAACCCCAAAATGATAGTGGCAAATCGGCAAGAGACATCATAGATCGCACCATATCCAATAAGGTTCGATTACGACGTTCGGACACACCATTACGCTGTGGTGTTCCAGGCGATGTCAGTTGTGAAACAATTCCACATTGTCTTAAGTGACTGCCAAACTCATAACTCAGATATTCTCCTCCTCGATCAGATCGTAGGAATTTAATCTTCTTGTTACGATGATTCTCAACTTCACTCTGAAATTGTTTGAACTTTTCAAATGTTTCAGACTTGTGTTTTATTAAGTAAATATACCCATATCTACTTAAGTCATCAGTGAAGGTGAGAAAGTAACGATAACCACCGCGCGCCTCAATGCTCATCGGACCGCACACATCAGTATGTATGATTTCCAACAAGTCACTTGCCCGTTCCATTGTTCCAGAGAACGGCGTTTTAGTCATCTTGCCCATGAGGCATGGCTCACATGTGTCAAGTGATTCAAAATCAAGTGACTCCAAAAGTCCATCAGCATGGAGCTTCCTCATGCGTTTTACGCCAATATGACCTAAACGGTAGTGCCACAAGAGAGTGGTATTATCATTATCAATTCTACATCTTTTGGCATCAATGTTATGAACATGTGTATCATTACTATCGAGATTCAATAAGAATAAACCCCTCACATCGGGTGCATGACCATAAAAGATATTACTCATATAAATAGAACAACCATTATTCTCTGATTTAAATGAGTAACCGTCTCGCAATAAACAAGATCCAGATATAATGTTCATGCTTAACGCAGGCACCAAATAACATTTATTTAGGTTCATCACTAATCCCGATGGTAATCGAAGAGCGAGCGTGCCGACGGCGATCACATCAACCTTGGAACCATTTCCCACGCGCATCGTCACTTCTTCCTTTGCCAGCCTTCGTCTATTCCGCAGTTCCTGTTTAGAGTTGCAAATGTGAGCAACCGCACCGGTATCAAATACCCAGGCACTACAACGAGAGTTGGTAAGGTACACATCAATAACATGTATATCATATATACCTTGTTTGTTGTTGGCCGCCTTCTTGTCAGCCAAATACTTGGGGCAGTTCCGCTTCCAGTGTCCAGTTCCCTTGCAATGAAAGCACACAGTTTTTGGTTTGGGTCCAGCCTTGGGTTTCTTCACGGGAGGAGCAACTGCTTTGCCACTCTTTTTGGAGTTACCCTTCTTACCCTTGCCATTTTTCTTGAAACTAGTGGTTTTATTGACCATCAACACTTGATGCTCCTTCTGAATTTCAGACTCAGCGGCTTTCAGCATCGCAAACAGCTCGGCGACTGACTTGTTCATCCCATGCATGTTATAGTTCAACACGAAGCTCTTGTAGCTAGGTGGCAATGATTGAAGAACTCTGTCAGTGATAGCCTCTGGCGGAAGGGGCATCCCCAATTCAGCCAGACGGGTGGAGTACCCAGACATTCTGAGTACGTGATCACTGATAGACCCGTTTTCCTCCATCTTGCAAGCATAGAACTTATCGGAGATCTCATACCTCTCGATCCGGGCATTCTTCTGAAAGATAAACTTCAACTCCTGGAACATCTCATATGCTCCATGACGTTCAAAACGTCTTTGAAGTCCTGGTTCTAAGCCATACAATATTGCACATTGAACTATTGAGTAATCTTCAGAACGAGCCTGCCAGGCGTTCACAACGTCTAGAGACTCAACTGGAGCGGGTGGATCACCAAGCGGTGCATCAAGGACATAAGCCTTCTGGGAAGCCGTAAGGATAATCCTTAGATTACGGGCCCAGTCCACAAAGTTACTTCCATCATCTTTCAACTTAGCTTTCTCTAGGAACGCATTAAAATTCAGGGGTGCTACTGCGCGAGCCATGATCTACAACATAAATATAGCAAAGACAACTTAGACTATTGTTCAAGATAATGAGTTTAGTTAATCATATTACTTAAAACTCCCACTCAGATTGACATCCCTCCGGTCATTCGAGTGTAACATGATCCAAATCCACCAACTCAAGTCCGATCATCACGTGAGTTGAGGTGGTTTCAATGGTGAACATCTTCATGTTGATCATATCTACTATATGACTCATGTTCGACCTTTCGGTCTCTTGTGTTCCGAGGCCATGTCTATACATATTAGGCTCGTCAAGTTAAACCCGAGTGTTCCGCATGTGCAACACTGGCTTGCACCCGTTGTATGTGAACGTAGAGTCTATCACACCCGATCATCACGTGGTGTCTCGAAACGACGAACTTTCGCAACGGTGCACACTCGGGGAGAACACAATTTATCTTGAAATTTAAGTGAGGGATCACCTTATAATGCTACCGTCGTCCTAAGCAAAATAAGATGCATAAAAGGATTAACATCACATGCAAATCATAAGTGACATGATATGGCCATGAACTTGTGCTTTTGATCTCCATCTCCAAAGCACCGGCATGATCTCCATCGTCACCGGCATGACACCATGATCTTCATCATCTTGATCTCCATCAACGTGTCGCCATAAGGTTGTCGCACCGACTGTTGCTTCCACGACTATTGCTAACTCATAGCGATAAAGTAAAGCAAAACGGCGAAAATAATTAAAGACAACTCTATGGCTCCTGCCAGTTGCCGTACTCATCGACATGCAAGTCGTGATATTCTATACAACACATGATCATCTCATACATCACATATATCTCATCATGTAATTGGCCATATCACATCACAACATACCCTGCAAAAACAAGTTAGACGTCCTCTAATTGTTGTTGCAAGTTTTACGTGGCTGCTACGGGTTTGCAAGAACCGTTCTTACCTACGCAAAACCACAACGTGGTGTAGTGATTGCTTTTTGATCTTCTAAAAGAACCCTCTTCATTGAAATCGATTCAACTAAAGTGAGAGAGACAGACACCCGCTAGCCATCTTTATGCAACGAAGTTACATGTCAGTTGAAGGAACCGGTCTCTCGTAAGCGTACGAGTAATGTTGGTCCGGGCCGCTTCATCTCACAATACCGCCGAATCAAGTATCAACTAGTAACGGCAAGCAATATGTATACACCCACGCCCACAACTCGTTTGTGTTCTACTCGAGATCTCATCTACGCATAGACCTAGCTCAGATGCCACTATTGGGGAACGTCGCATGGGAAACAAAAATTTTCCTACGCACACACAAGATCTATCCATGGTGATGAGCATCTACGAGTGGGAGAGTGAATCTACATACCCTTGTAGATCGCTAAGCGGAAGCGTTAAGAAACGCGGTTGATGTAGTCGAACGTTTCCGCGATCCAAATCGCAAGTCGTCCCTCGATCCGATCACGAACTAGTGCCGAACGGACGGCACCTCCGCGTTCAACACACGTACGGCTTGATGACGCCTTCACCTCCTCGATCCAGCGAGTGATGATGAAGTAGTAGATGAGTTCCGGCAGCACAACGGCGTGGTGATGGTGGTGAGGAACAATCTCTGCAGGGCTTCGCCAAGCACTACGGAGATTATGACGGGAGGAACTAGAGGGTTAGGGTCGCCGGCACACGGCTTGGGAAATCTTGATGTGTCCCGTGTGCTAGCCCTTCCCCTCTATTTATATGTTGAGCCTTGGGGTCTAAACTTGGAGTAAAAGCCTCCTCCAGGTCGGTTTTGCCCGCACAAGGTCGGTTTGGCCCGCAGGGAAAGAGTTCAACTCGGATCCCAGCAGTCCCGCGTACAAGCGGTAGTACCGCTCACGAGCGGTAGTACCGCTTCACAGCGGTAGTACCGCTTACGCGGTAGTACTGCCTTACCAGCGGTAGTACCGCTTAAGGCAGCAGCAAAACTTCTTTTTGCACTTTCCAATACCTCGTGGGCTTTACCCCTTTGGCCTATATAAAGTGTTGCTGCACCCGAACACTTCGGTAAACATCCGGAACCCCTTCCGGTGAATTCCGGAACCCTTCCGGAGATCAAAACACTATTATCACATATATCAATCTTTACCTCCGGACTCTTCCGGAGACCCTCGTCATGTCCGGGATCTTATCCGGGACTCCGAACAACCTTCGGTCACCAACACAATAACTCAACTATACTAACCGTCACCAAACGTTAAGTGTGTAGACCCTACGGGTTCGAGAACTATGTAGACATGACCGAGACACCTCTACGATCAATAACCAATAGCGGGACCTGGATGCCCATATTGGCTCCTACATATTCTACGAATATCTTTATCGATCGAACCTCTATGTCAAGGATTCAGTTAATCCCGTATGCTGTTCCCTTTGTTCTTTGGTATGTTACTTGCCCGAGATTCGATCGTCGGTATCTCTATACCTAGTTCAATCCCGTTACCGGCAAGTCTCTTTACTCGTTCCGTAATACAAGATCTCGTGGCTAACACTTTAGTCACATTGCTTGCAAGGCTCATTGTGATGTTGTATTACCGAGTGGGCCCTAAGATACCTCTCCGTCATACGGAGTAACAAATCCCAGTCTTGATCCATGCCAACCCAACAGACACCCTCGGAGATACCTGTAGAGCATCTTTATAGTCACCCAGTTATGTTGCGACGTTTGATACACACAAGGTATTCCTCCGGTGTCAGTGAGTTGCATGATCTCATGGTCATAGGAACAGATACTTGACATGCAGAAAACAATAGCAATAAACTGACACGGTCATATGCTACGTTTATAGTTTGGGTCTTGTCCATCACATCATTCTCCTAATGATGTGATCCCGTTATCAAATGTCATCTCATGTCCATGGCTAGGAAACCTTCACCATCTTTTGATCAACGAGCTAGTTTAACTAGAGGCTTACTAGGGACATAGTGTTGTCTATGTACCCACACATGTATTTAAGTTTCCAATTAATACAATTATAGCATGGATAATAAACGATTATCATGAACAAGGAAATATAATAATAACCAATTTATTATTGCCTCTAGGGCATATTTCCAACAGGCTTGCCCAGCAATCTATACCTACGGCTGACTACATGATCGAAACATGTTGACAAGCACGAGTTGTGGTTTGTGTGGAGCTGAGGACTCTTGGAAACACTCCTTACTCCACCGCCGCGTAGCAAGATGTGTTTGGGCTCTCCAAGATCCTGATCTAGTGTAAGCTTTGAACAACACTACAGAACCAGATGCAAAGAGATGGATTTTTGCTCTCTTAGACATGTTGTCCCTAGAAGAGTTTACTCAAGTGCCGGTTACTTTGTGGTCTATATGGTATGCTAAAAGGCAGGCCCTTCATGATAACATATTCCAGAGCCCTCTAGCTACACACAATTTCATCATGAAGTACTTAAGGGAACTGAATGAATGCAAGCCAAAGAGCCAATCAAGGGCGATGATGTCTACGATGGGCATCCAAGCGCAGAGTTTTGTAGGAGAGTAGCACTTTTCCCTCAAGTGGATGACCTACGGTTTATCAATCCGTGGGAGGTGTGAGATGAAGATGGTATCTCTCAAACAACCCTGCAATCAAATACAAGAAATCTCTTGTGTCCCAACACACCAAATACAATGGCAAATTGTATAGGTGCACTAGTTCAACGAAGAGATGGTGATACAAGTGCAATATGGATGATAGATATAAGTTTTTGTAATCTGAAAATATAAAAACAGCAAGGTAGCAAGTGTAAAACAGCGAGCAAAACGGTGTATAAATGCTTGGAAATATGGCCTAGGGTTCATACTTTCGCTAGTGCAATCTCCCAACAATGCTAACATAGTTGAATCATATGATCATCCCTCAACGTGCAACAAAGAATCACTCCAAAGTTCCTATCTAGCGGATAACAATAAGATGAAATCGGTGTAGGTAGTAGAACCACCTCAAAGTTATTCTTTCCGATCAATCTATTGGGCTATTCCTATAAGTGTCACAAATAGCCCTAGAGTTCCTACTAGAATAACACCAATGATACATATCAATCAACACTAATGTCACCTAGATAGTCCAATGTCACCTCATGTATCCGTGGGTAAATTATGCGACATGCATCAAACAATTTCAGATCTATCATATTCAATCCAACACAAAGAACTTCAAGGAGCACCCCAAGATTTCTATCGGAGAACGTGGTATGAAAACGTGCAATCAACCCCTATGCATAGATCCCCTAGGTCACCGGAATCCGCAAGTTGATGCCTCAACATATATCAAGTGAATCAATAGAATACCCCAATGTCACTACGGGTATCCCACGCAAGACGTACATCAAGTGTTCTCAAACCATAATATTCAATCCAACATAACGAGATCTCAAAGTTAAAGATTCAATTCATCACAACAAGGTAGCAAGGGAATAACATCATATGATCCAACAATATTGACAAAGCCCGTGATACATCAAGATCGTGCCATCTCAAGAACACGAGAGAGAGAGAAATTGAACACATAGCTACTGGTACAAACCGTTAGCCTCGAGGGTGGACTACTCCATCCTCGTCATGGCCTCCGCCAGGATGATGAAGATGGCCACCAGAGATGATCTAGCCTCTCCGGTAGGGTGCTGGAACGCCTCCAGATTGGTTTTTTGTCGATACAGGGAGTTGCGGCGGCGGAACGAGGAGCCTCTCTTTATTTCTGGGGTTTCTGGTATTTATTGGATTTTTCAGCGTTGGAATCATGCCAAACGGAGCCACGTGGGCCCCACCACATATCTAACCGCGCCACTAGGGGGCGCGGCCTGTTGTGTGGTGGCCCACTGGCACACCCCCTCCGGCAGGTCTTCGCTCCAATGTTGCTTATTTCCTCTAGAAAAAATCACAAAAAGTTTCGGGCGATTCCGAGAACTTTCATTTTCTACACAAAAACAACACCACGGTAATTCTGCTGAAAACAGCGTCAGTCCGGGTTAGTTCTAAATAAATCATATAAAGTGCATCAAAACCATATAAAAGTATTGTAAACATAGGTGAATATGGCATGAATACTTCATAAATTATCGATGCGTTGGAGACGTATCCGCATCCCCAAGCTTAATTCCTGCTTGTCCTTGAGTAGGTAAATGATAAAAGAAATAATTTATGAAGTGTGAATGATAGCTTAGTGAATAGTTTTGATCATTGATAATTTCAGTCACTTTTCTAGCATCATAACCAGCAACTTTTTCTCATAAAAATCATCATGATAGAGTAGCAATCAATTCACATGTCATGGTTCAAACAATGCATTATATTGAAACTTAACGATATATGTTCTTGGTCACCAAACAATTTCAATACGTCAACAAGTCTAAGTAAGAGCTCCACATACTCAATTATCATATAGTCTTTTATGATTGCTGATACTCAAGGCATATTTTTAGAACAAACAACATCCATCGAACACAGAGAAAGATAGGGGCTTGATGTTTCGCCTCCCAACACACTTATCATAAAGATAATTGTCAACAATAATGAATCATGATCAAATATATTTGAGTGGATATATATGTTTGGGTCTTTCCCCACCACATGGTGCTTCCAACTAATATATTGAGGTTGGAATAAGAAGTTGACTCAACATGAAAGTAAGTAACATGAAAGTAAATAGATTGTCCCTTCGCAGAGGGAAGCATGGATTTGCATATGTGCCAGAGCTCATTGTTTAAAACAGAGATGAATATGTAATTTTGAGTGGTGTGCCTTTCCTGTCAACGTCACAACAGAGTATTCAATATCTTCCATGCTAATCACATTATTGGCGATTCCCAAACAGAATTTAAATTTTTACTCGCTCTCCACCATTCAAACACATTCCATGGTTGGCTGAATCCACAGTTGCCCTCCAAACAATCAATTTTCTAGGGGGAATTTTTGTTTATTTATTTTTGTGTTATGCAGGACTGGAAATCCTTTTTAGCAGCCTCTCTTGTGCAATGACAAGTGAATAAACACTCATCTTTAGAATAAATCGCTTAGCATGGAAGATAATGACTGCCCCATCGCTCCAGGCGGTACAAGCACACAAAACAAATGTTTATTTGAATGTTTAGAGGTGGCACATGCAAATTTACTTGGAATGGCAGTGAAATACCATATATAGGTAGGTATGGTGGACTCTCATGGAAGAAACTTGGCTCAAGGATTTGGATGCATGATACGTCTCCAACGTATCTATAATTTATGAAGTATTCATGCCATGTTTACAATAATTCTATATGATTTTGGTATGATTTTATTAGAACTAACCCGGACTGACGATGTTTCAGCAGAACTACCATGATGTCGTTTTTTGTGCAGAAATAAAAGTTCTCGGAATGGGCTGAAAATTTACGGTGATTTTTTATGGACCAAAAGAGACCCCCGAAGCACTAGAGCTGGGCTAGGAAGTGACCGAGGAGGTCACAAGCCTGGGGGGCGCCCACCCTAGGGCGCGCCCCCTGGCTTGTGGACTCCTCGAGCACCCCCCTGACGTGATTCCAACGCCAAATATTCCTATAAATACAGAAACCCCCGAAAAGAAACCTAGATCGGGAGTTCCGCTGCCAGAAGCCTCTGTAGCCACGAAAAACCAATCGGGAGCCCGTTCCGGCACCCTGCCGGAGGGGGAAACCATCACCGGAGGCCATCTTCATCATCCCGGCGGTCTCCATGACGAGGAGGGAGTAGTTCACCCTCGGGGCTGAGGGTATGTACCAGTAGCTATGTGCTTGATCTCTCTCTCTCTCTCGTGTTCTTGAGATGACACGATCTTGATGTACCGCGAGCTTTATTAATATAGATGAATCATATGGAGTTTTCCCCTCTCTATCTTCTTGTGATGAATTGAGTTTACCCTTTGAAGTTTTCTTATCGGATTGAGTCTTTAAGGATTTGAGAACACTTGATGTATGTCTTGCGATGGGATATCTGTGGTGACAATGGGATGTTTCTATTGATCCACTTGATGTATGTTTTGGTGATCAACTTGCGGGTTCCGTGACCTTGGGAATCTATGCATAGGGGTTGGCACACGTTTTCGTCTTGACTCTCCGGTAGAAACTTTGGGGCACTCTTTGAAGTTCTTTGTGTTGGATTGAACATGATGAATCTGAAATTTTGTGATGCATATCGTATAATCAAGCCCATGGGTACTTGTGGTGACATTGGAGTATCTAGGTGACATTAGGGTTTTGGTTGATGTGTATCTTAAGGTGTTATTTTAGTATGAACTCTAGGGCTGTTCGTGACACTTATAGGGATAGCTCATATGCTTGATCGGAAAAGATAACTTTGAGGTGGTTTCGTACCCTACAATAATTTCTTCGTTTGTTCTCCGTTATTTATGACTTTGGAGTGAACTCTTTGTCGCACGTGAGGGGTTTACATATGATTCAACTATGTTAGTATTGTTGAGAGAACTTGCACTAGTGAAAGTATGAACCCTAGGCCTTGTTTCCAAGCATTGCAATACCGTTTTTGCTCACTTTTGTTACTTGCTACCTTGCTGTTTTTATATTTTCAGATTACAAAAACCTATATCTACCATCCATATTACACTTGTATCACCATCTCTTCGCCGAACTAGTGCACCTATACAATTTACCATTGTATTGGGTGTGTTGGGGACACAAGAGACTCTTTGTTATTTGAATGCAGGGTTGCTTGAGAGAGACCATCTTCATCCTACACCTCCCACGGATTGATAAACCTTAGGTCATCCACTTGAGGGAAATTTGCTACTGTCCTACAAAACTCTGCGCTTGGAGGCCCAACACGAGTCTACAAGAAGAAGGTTGCGTAGTAGACATCAAGCTCTTTTCTGGCGCCGTTGCCAGGGAGGTGAGTGCTTGAAGGTATATCTTTAGATCTTGCAATTAAATCTTTTAGTTTCTTGTTTTTCACTAGTTTGGTTTTATAAAAGAAAACTACAAAAAAATGGAGTTTAGGTTGCATCATTTGTATCGTCTTTATATTGTCTTTCGTGAAAATAAGGATTCGGAAAATTATGCTCAATTGGTAGAGGAAGAAATTATGAAAATACTTGATGAGAATTCCTTGAATGATGAGCATGATAGAAATATTGTTAGTATGAATTCTCTGAATATTCATGATGCTAATGATATACAAAGCCACAAGCTTGGGGATGCTATGTTTGATGAATATGATATTTTTAGTCCCCCAAGTTTTGATGAGCAAAACTATTATGATGATGGCATGCCTCCTATCTATGATGATTATTGTGATGACATGTATGCTATAAAGAGTGATAGTAATCATGAAACTTGTCATCATGATTTTAATATTCAAAGTGGTTATGTCAATCATGTATCTCATGATAGTTATTTTGTTGAGTTTACTCCCACTATTAGTCATGAGAAGAAATTTTCTTGTGTGGAGAGTAGTAAAATTTCTATGCTTGTGGATCATGAAAAGAATGCTTTATGTGCTGGTTATATTGTGAAATTACTTCATGATGCTACTGAAAATTATTATGAGGGAGGAACATATGCTTGTAGGAATTGCAATAATATCAAGTTTCCTCTCTATGTGTTCAAAGTTTTGAAGTTATGCTTGTTTTGTCTTCCTATGCTAGTTGATTCTTGCTCCCATAAATTGTTTGCTCACAAAATCCCTATGCATAGGAAGTGGGTTAGACTTAAATGTGCTTTCCATGAGATTCATGATGCTCTTTTGCATGTTTCAACTACTATTCTTATATGAGCATCATTGAAATCATCATGCCTAGCTAAAAGGCTTTAAAGAAAAGCGCTTGTTGGGAGACAACCCAACATTTTTACCTTCTGTTTTGGTGTGTTCACATGATTAAGATACTGTAGTAAATCATGTTTTATGCCTTTTATTTCAATAAAGTGCCAAGTAAAGCCTTTGGGATGACTCACAAGATGAGTAGAATTGATGCTGAACCAAAACAGAAACTTTTGACTCCAGTACAGGAATTTTAATTTTTTACTGGAGCGTGATAATGATCTGAAATTTTTAAACAGTCTTGATATACAAATTCTTCAGGTTGTTCTAATTTTTCAGAATTTTTAGAGACAGGGAAGTATGGTTACACTACAGATCTTCACAGACTTTTCTGTTTTTGACAGATTCTGTTTTGCATGCATAGTTTGCTTGTTTTAGTGTTTCCATAGCTTATATTTAGTGATATAAATTATGGGAATGATAGAATACAGTAGGTATCATGTGGGAACAATTATGAATCTTGTCTTGACAGTACCTAAGTGAATGATTTATCTTTACTACACTAACCCTTCTCACGAAGTTCCGTTAAGTTTTGTGTGATTGAAGTTTTCAAGTTTTGGGTGAGACACCGATATGAGGAGAATAAGGAGTGAAAAGAACCTAAGCTTGGGGATGCCCAAGGCACCCCAAGGTAATATCCAAGGAAGACTCAAGCGCCTAAGCTTGGGGATGCCCCGGAAGGCATCCCCTCTTTCGTCTTCAACATTATCGGTATATCTTACTTGGAGCTATATTTTTATTCGTCACATAATACGAGTTTTGCTTGGAGCGTCATTTTATTTTCTTGTTCTCTGTTAGGTGTTATTTATAATCTTGTTTTTCAATAAAAAGTTCCAAGAATTGTCTTAGGATGCTTGCATTGCATGTTTGATGTGTGCTGTGTAAAAAACAGAAACTTTTGCTGTAGTGTTTGAACTTTCATATTTTACTGGAACGTGGAAAGGTTCTGAAATTTTTACAAAGTGTTGTCATATAAATTTTATAGAATTTCCTAAATTTTCATAATTTTTTGAGTTACATAAGTACACTGTTTTCATAAATTGCTACAGACTGTTCTGTTTGGACAGATTGCTGTCATAGTTTTGTTATCTACTTATCCTATAGTTTCCATAGCCTATATTGGTAGATATAAATTGTGGAAATGATAGTAAACAGTAGATGATGTTGGAAAATTATTGTGCAACTTGCCTTGGCAGTACATGAAGTGTTGATTTGTTCTTATGTGCACTAACCTATCTCACGAGTTCTTTTCAAGTTTTGTGTGGATGAAGTTTTTGAGAATAGGTGAAACCGGGATATGAGAGGATTGAAAGAGATACAAAAGCTCAAGCTTGGGGATGCCCAAGGCACCCCAAGTAAATATTTCAAGAAGTATTAAGCATCTAAGTTTGGGGATGCTACGCATCCCATCTCTCTTCGTCAACTATCGGTTAGCCTATGTTGAGCCTAAATTTTTATTCGTTCACATGATGCGTGCTATTCTTGGAGTGCTATTTTTCTTTTATTTGCTGTTTGAATAAAATACTCAGATCTGAAAATATTTATTGAGAGAGAGAGAGAGAGTCCTCACATAGCTACTTAATTGTTTGACTACTCATTGATCTTCACTTATATCTTTTGAGAGTAGCTTGTCATTTCCTCTCATGCTTCACTTATACCTTTTTGAGGGATGAAATCTATATGCTCATGTGCTTCATTTAAAATTGTTTGAGCTTGTCAAAAAAAAAGCAATGGAAATATATGAAACTAGTCCCAAAGTGATAGATATCCAAGGAGGATATAATAAAAACTTTCATGGAGATCATGGGACAAATTAAACTTGATTCTTTGTAATAGTTTTGAAACATGATGATAGTAATATGTGAGTCATGTTAGTGAGTAATTATGCTTTAGTAGGAATATTGGTGTTAAGGTTTGTGATTCCCTATGCAAGTACGAAAGTCAATAGTTATGCAATGAAGTTACATCCTACTTGTGGTGCATTATTCGGTGTTAGTTATGTTCAATGCTCACTTATGTGAATTTCCGTTTCTTGGTTTGGTTGCTTCTCAATATATTTGCTAGCCTCCATTTGTACTAAGTAGAAATACTACTTGTGCATCCAAAATCCTTAAACCAAGTTTTGCCTTATGAGTCCACCATACCTACCTATATGCGGTATTTCCATGCCGTTCCAAGCAAATTTGTATGTGCCATCTCTAAATTTTCAAAATAAATTTTCTCTTTTGTGTGCTCGTACCGCTCATGAAACGGTGGGGAGTATCCAATATTTTTCCATGCTAGGTGTGTTATTCTCACGATATGTGCTGATTCACTATCATTCACGAGAAAGTGGCTGGTATTCGGGATGCCCAGTTCCATGCTCAAAATTCAAATCAAAATATAATGAAACAAAACTCCCCCAGGATTGTTGTTTGTATGGACGGTACCCGTGGATTCGGCTCGCCGTGGAGTGTGATTGACTGGTGTAGGGGGAGTAAAAACTTTACCATTCTGTTTGGGAACCACCTATAATTTATCTAGCATGGAAAGTATTGTGAGCTACTTTGTCGTTTTCGTTGACAGGAAAAGCATGCCACTCAAAATATTTCTCTCTCTCAATTTAAACCTTGAGCTCTGGCACCTCTACAAATCCCTACTTCCCTCTGCAAAGGGCCTATCTATTTACTTTATGCAATTTTTATTTTTGCTTTGAGTCTCCATCTTCTCTTATAAGCACCAACTAGGGGGCACTATGATCGTACTTGAGCATTGGGCATAGCTAATATTTGAGTGTGTTTCATGAATGGATCAATGATTGAGAATGATGGGCTAGGGATAACTTTCTTTAGTGTTGATATTTTGAAAGACATGGTTGCTTGTTGACATGCTTGAGTATTGAAGTCATTATGTTAAAACTAGACTATTGCTTTGAATCATTTACAAGTCCAAATGTCCATGCTATACAAAGAAGAATACAATATGATGAAAATGTTAGGTAGCATTCACACTTCATAAATTATTTCTTTTATCATTTACCTACTCGAGGACGAGCAGGAATTAAGCTTGGGGATGCTGATATGTCTCCAACGTATCTATAATTTATGAAGTATTCATGCCATGTTTACAATAATTCTATATGATTTTGGTATGATTTTATTAGAACTAACCCGGACTGACGCTGTTTTCAGCAGAACTACCATGGTGTCGTTTTTTGTGCAGAAATAAAAGTTCTCGGAATGGGCTGAAAATCTACGGTGATTTTTTATGGACCAAAAGAGACCCCCGAAGCACCGGAGCTGGGCCAGGAAGTGACCGAGGAGGTCACAAGCCTGGGGGGCGCCCCCCCCCTAGGGCGCCCCCCCTGGCTTGTGGACTCCTCGAGCACCCCCCCTGACGTGATTCCAACGCCAAATATTCCTATAAATACAGAAACCCCCGAAAAGAAACCTAGATCGGGAGTTCCGCCGCCAGAAGCCTCTGTAGCCATGAAAAACCAATCGGGAGCCCGTTCCGACACCCTGCCAGAGGGGGAAACCATCACCGGAAGCCATCTTCATCATACCGCCGGTCTCCATGATGAGGAGGGAGTAGTTCACCCTCGAGGCTGAGGGTATGTACCAGTAGCTATGTGCTTGATCTCTCTCTCTCTCGTGTTCTTGAGATGACACGATCTTGATGTACCGCGAGCTTTATTAATATAGATGAATCATATGGAGTTTTCCCCTCTCTATCTTCTTGTGATGAATTGAGTTTACCCTTTGAAGTTTTCTTATCGGATTGAGTCTTTAAGGATTTGAGAACACTTGATGTATGTCTTGCGATGGGATATCCGTGGTGACAATGGGATGTTCTATTGATCCACTTGATGTATGTTTTGGTGATCAACTTGCGGGTTCCGTGACCTTGGGAATCTATGCATAGGGGTTGGCACACGTTTTCGTCTTGACTCTCCGGTAGAAACTTTGGGGCACTCTTTGAAGTTCTTTGTGTTGGATTGAACATGATGAATCTGAAATTGTGTGATGCATATCGTATAATCAAGCCCATGGGTACTTGTGGTGACATTGGAGTATCTAGGTGACATTAGGGTTTTGGTTGATGTGTATCTTAAGGTGTTATTTTAGTACGAACTCTAGGGCTGTTCGTGACACTTATAGGGATAGATCATACGATTGATCGGAAACGATAACTTTGAGGTGGTTTCGTACCCTACAATAATTTCTTCGTTTGTTCTCCGCTATTTATGACTTTGGAGTGAACTCTTTGTCGCACGTGAGGGATTTACATATGATTCAACTATGTCAGTATTGTTGAGAGAACTTGCACTAGTGAAAGTATGAACCCTAGGCCTTGTTTCCAAGCATTGCAATACCGTTTTTGCTCACTTTTGTTACTTGCTACCTTGCTGTTTTTATATTTTCAGATTACAAAAACCTATATCTACCATCCATATTACACTTGTATCACCATCTCTTCGCCGAACTAGTGCACCTATACAATTTACCATTGTATTGGGTGTGTTGGGGACACAAGAGTCTCTTTGTTATTTGATTGCAGGGTTGCTTGAGAGAGACCATCTGCATCCTACACCTCCCACGAATTGATAAACCTTAGGTCATCCACTTGAGGGAAATTTGTTACTGTCCTACAAAACTCTGCGCTTGGAGGCCCAACACGAGTCTACAAGAAGAAGGTTGCGTAGTAGACATCAATGCACAAGTAGTATCTCAACTTAGTACGAAGTTTTCGATAGCAAAAATTTCTAAACAAGCACCACATGTTGGAGGATTCATAACAATATAACTTCTATGCAAATATACCCAAACATAACCATTACGTTGTCTTCCTTGTCCAACTTCAACTATTTGACCAAGTTTGAAAATAATGGATGGGTATTCACAATCATAAAAGGTGTCCAAGATAATATATTTATATGTGAAAGTTCTCTTTCTTATACCAATCATTCATGAATTGCTTGTATGACCAATTTGATGATTGTCAAACTTCAATAGATTTTACTTTATAAACCAGATGTGAAGCTACTACTAAGCATAAAGCACATTGATAATTTCATATTTATGATATTCAATTCATTCACAATTTACTCTCCGGATATAAGTGAAGCACATGAGTAAACCTCAAACTACTCTCAAAAGATATAAGTGAAGATCAATGAGTAGGTAAACAATCAAGTTGCTATGTGAGGGCTCTCTCTCTCAATAAATATTTTCAGATCTGGGTATTTTATTTAAACAACCAGCAAAATAAAAATAGCACTCCAAGAATAGCACATATCATGTGGACAAATAAAAATTTAGGCTCAACATAGGCTAACCGATAATTGTTGATGAAGAGAGGTGGGATGCGTAACATCCCCAAGCTTAGATGCTTGAGACTTCTTGAAATATTTACTTGGGGTGCCTTGGGCATCCCCAAGCTTGAGCTTTTGTATCGCGTTCAATCCTCTCATATCATGGTTTCACCTATTCTCAAAAACTTCATCCACACAAAACTGAAAAAGAACTCGTGAGATAGGTTAGTACACATAAGAATAAATCCACACTTCATGTAATGCCAAGACAAGTTGCAAAATAATTTTCAAACATCATCTACTGTTTACTATCGTTTCCACAATTTATATCTACCAATATAGGCTATGGAAACTATAGGATAAGTAGATAACAAAACTATGGCAACAATCTGTCAAAACAAAACAGTTTGTAGCAATTTACAAAAACAGTGTACTTCTGTAACTCAAAAAATTATGAAAATTTAGGACGTGATACAGAATTTATATGAAAACACTGTGTAAAAATTTCAGAAACTTTCCACGTTCCAGTAAAATATGAAAATTCAAACACTACGGCAAAAGTTTCTGTTTTTACACAGCACCTATCAAACATGTAACTCAAGCATCCTAAGAGGAAATTCTTGGAAATTTTTATTGAAAAACAATATTATAAATAAAACCTAACAGAAAATAACAAAATATAATGATGATCCAAGCAAAGCACATATTATGTGACGAATAAAAATATAGCTCTAAGTAAGATATACGGATAATGTTGAAGACGAAAGAGGGGATGCCTTCTGGGGCATCCCCAAGCTTTGGATCTTACCACTCCTTGTTCTTCTTATATCGGTGTCTCACCCAAAACTTGAAAACTTCAATCACACAAAACTTGACGGAACTTCGTGAGATGAGTTAGTATAATAAATAAAGATCATTCACTTAGGTACCGTCAAGACAAGCTTCATAATTGTTCTCACATAATACCTACTGTATTCTACCATTCACATAATTTATATCACTGAATATAAGCTATGGGAACACTAAAACAAGCAAACTATGCATGCAAAACAGAATCTGTCAAAAACAGAACAGTCTATGAAGATCTGTAGTATAACCATACTTCCATGTCTCTAAAAATTCTGAAAAGTTAGGAAAACCTGGAGAATTTGTATATAAATTTTGTGTAAAAATTTCAGAATTGTTTAACGCTCCAGTAAAATCAGAGAAGTTTTTTACTGGAGGCAAAAGTTTCTGTTTTTGCACAGAATCAAACTAACAAGTTTCCACACTATCCCAAAGGCTTTACTTGGCACTTTATTGGAAATAAACGCACAAAACATGATTACTATAGTAGCTTAATCATGTGAACATATAAAAAAACAGAAAGTAAAAGTGTTGGGTTGTCTCCCAACAAGCACTTTCCTTTAATGCCTTTTAGCTAGGCATGATGATTTCAATGATGCTCACATAAAAGTAAAGGATTGAAACACAATGGGAGCATCATGAAGCATATGAAAAGCATATTTAAGTCTAACCCACTTCCTATGCATAGGGATTTTGTGAGCAAACAATTTATGGGAACAAGAATCAACTAGCATAGGAAGGCAAAACAAGCATAACTTCAAAACTTTGGACACATAGAGAGGAAACTTGATATTATTGCAATTCCTACAAGCATATGTTCCTACCTCATAATAATTTTCAGTAGCATCATGAAGGAATTTCACAATATAACTATCACATAAAGCATTCTTTTCATGATCTACAAGCGTAGAAAATTTATTACTCTCCACATAAGCAATTTTCTTCTCATTCATTGTAGTGGGAGCAAAATCAACAAAATAACTATCATGAGACACTTGATTGTCATAACCAAATTCAATATTAAAATCATGATGACAAGTTTCATGGTTACTGTCACTCTTTATAGCATACATGTCATCATCATAATCATCATAGATAGGATGCATGCTATAATCATAGTAAATATCATCATCACAAGTAGGGGGACTAAAAAGATCATCTTCATCAAACATTGCATCCCCAAGCTTGTGGCTTTGCATATCATTAGCATCATGGATATTCACAGAATTCATACTAACAATATTGCTATCATGCTTTTCATTCAAGGAACTATCATGAATCACTTTATAAATTTCACAATTTTTAGATTCATGATTTTCAAGCAAGACCTCATAAAGATAATCTAGTGAACTCTCATTAGCAATTGTTTCAACATAATCGGGTCTTTTGAAAAGATTAGCAAGTGGGTGAGGATCCATTTATATTTATTTTGTAGTTTTCTTTTATAAAACCAAACTAGTGAAAAATAAGAAAGTAAAAGATTTAATTGCAAGATCTAAAGATATACCTTCAAGCACTCACCTCCCCGGCAACGGCGCCAGAAAAGAGCTTGATGTCTACACGCAACTTTATTCTTGTAGACTCGTGTTGGGCCTCCACAAGCGCAGAGTTTTGTAGGACAGTAGCAATTTTCCCTCAAGTAGATGACCTAAGGTTTATCAATCCGTGGGAGGTGTAGGATGAAGATGGTCTCTCTCAAACAACTCTGCAATCAAATACAAGAAATCTCTTGTGTCCCCAACACACCCAATGCAATGGCAAATTGTATAGGTGCACTAGTTAGGCGAAGAGATGGTGATACAAGTGCAATATGGATGATGGATATAGGTTTTTTGTAATCTGAAAATATAAAAACAGCAAGGTAGCAAGTGTAAAACAGCGAGCAAAACGGTGTATAAATGCTTGGAAATATGGCCTAGGGTTCATACTTTCGCTAGTGCAATCTCCCAACAATGCTAATATAGTTGAATCATATGATCATCCCTCAACGTGCAACAAAGAATCACTCCAAAGTTCCTATCTAGAGGAGAACAATAAGATGAAATCGGTGTAGGTAGTAGAACCACCTCAAAGTTATTCTTTCCGATCAATCTATTGGGCTATTCCTATAAGTGTCACAAACAGCCCTAGAGTTCCTACTAGAATAACACCAATGATACATATCAATCAACCCTAATGTCACCTCAAGTATCCGTGGGTAAATTATGTGACATGCATCAAACAATTTTAGATCTATTATATTCAATCCAACACAAAGAACTTCAAGGAGCACCCCAAGATTTCTATCGGAGAACATGGTATGAAAACATGCAATCAACCCCTATGCATAGATCCCTTAGGTCACCGGAATCCGCAAGTTGATGCCTCAACATATATCAAGTGAATCAATAGAATACCCCAATGTCACTACGGGTATCCCACGCAAGACGTACATCAAGTGTTCTCAAACAACAATATTCAATCCAACATAACGAGATCTCAAAGGTAAAGATTCAATTCATCACAACAAGGTAGTAAGGGAATAACATCATATGATCCGACTATATTAACAAAGCCTGTGATACATCAAGATCGTGCCATCTCAAGAACACGGGAGAGAGAGAGAGAGAGAGAGAGAGAGAGAGAGAGATTGAACACATAGCTACTTGTAGAAACCATCAGCCCCGAGGGTGGACTACTCCATCCTCGTCATGGCCTCCGCCGGGATGATGAAGATGGCCACCGGAGATGATCTAGCCTCTCCGGCAGGGTACTGGAACGCCCCCAGATTGGTTTTTTGTCGATACGGAGAGTTGCAGCGGCGGAACGAGGAGTCTCTCTTTATTTCTGGGGTTTCTGGTATTTATGAGATTTTTCTGCGTTGGAATCACGCCAAACGGAGCCACGTGGGCCCCACCACATATCTCACCGCGCCACTAGGGGGCGCGGCTTGTTGCGTGGTGGCCCACTGGCACACCCCCTCCGGCAGGTCTTTGCTCCAATGTTGCTTATTTCCTCCAGAAAAAATCACAAAAAAGTTTAGGGCGATTCTGAGAACTTTCATTTTTCGCACAAAACGACATCACAGTAATTCTGCTGAAAACAGCGTCAGTCCGGATTAGTTCTAAATAAATCATATAAAGTGCATCAAAACCATATAAAAGTATTGTAAACATAGGTGAATATAGCATGAATACTTCATAAATTATCGATACGTTGGAGACGTATCAGGCGACCGCTGAACCAAGATCACTTGTGCATCCGAGGTGGATTCTGCCGCCTCCTAGAGGCTAAGATAAGGGTGGACGGTGCAGTCTCCCGAAATCAAAACGAAGGTTCGTACAGTGCGATATGCAGGGATTTAGCTGGTTACTTTCTGGGTTCGTCAGTTATAAGGACTAGGGGTATAACTGATCCCACTACCTTGGAGGCACTTGCCTGCCGAGAGGCCATAGTGCTTGCTACGGATCTCGCATTATCACATGTTGAAGTTGCTTCGGATTGCCAAGGGGTAGTGAATGATATAAAGAATCACACAGGAGGTATTTACGCGAGCATTGTCAAGGAGATCATAGAGACGTCGAACAACTTCCACAGTTGTTCCTTCATCTTCGAGGGAAGAAAGTCAAATTCCGAGGCACACAGTCTCGCTAAATATGCTTTTGGTCTGGATGTCGGGCGCCATGTGTGGCTAATAAACCTGCCAGTCTTACATTGTATCCGCATGAACATTATCAGTTAATAAAGCAAGTGTGTTTAGATTCAAAAAAAAAATATTGGGGCACATTTAGAAAATGTTGTGACATTTTCAAAATGCCACATTTTTCATAAATGTACGTGCCAGTATAAAAAAGGTTAATCATATATTTGAAAAAAGTACACGTGTATGAAATAAATGTTTCAAATGTATGCAAAAAATATTCATAGCATACTAAAATAATGTTGTGATATTTTTAAAATGTTCATGTGGTTCAAAAAATATGTGTGATATTATAAACAAATTAATAAAGTATTTTTAAAAAGGTTAAAAATATATCAACTAAAAATTTCAACTTTATATGAAAATGTTGGTATACACAAAAATGTAATGCGATTTTAAAAGTATTCACACGTTTAAAAAAATGCATGAAATTACAAAAAATGTTAACATGTGTAAGGAAAATATTAAATGTATATCAAATAAATGTTTCAAATGTATATGAACATACATTGCTTATGAAAAAAGTAGGCATCAACCATTTATTTGAAAGAAATGTCAATCATTGTTAAAAATGTCAATCATGTATCAAAAAGTTAAACATATTAATAAATCTTCTTGATGTATCTAAAATGTATAAATAAAACTTTTGTTTGGAAAATATATATTAATGAATAAATTCCGACCTCAAGCGCGAGGACGTAGTTTCCCCGTAAAAAAAGCATGTGTCGTGTAATAATTGTACTCCCTCTGTAAAGAAATATAAAAGCATTTGGATCACTAAAGTAATGACCTAAATGCTCTTATATATCTTTACAGAAGGAGTACCAAATATAGTAAATAAATCTAAATAAAAGTTAAATCCATCTAAGATTTTGATTCCCAGTAAAAAATATAATATAAAAATATGGGACAAAACATAAATCACTCGGTTTCAGGCCTGAATAAATTTTCACATGTAGGTGAAAATGTACATAGAAAATTGAGGGAAAACGATAAAAACAACAAATAGAAACTCAAAAAATATAAATCATAAAAGGTACAAAAACCAAAGATAAACCAATGAAAACCATAAAAAAACCACATAAATAAAAAATACACGAAAGAAAATAGGTGAAAAGAAAGAGAAATAAAGAAAGCCAAAAAATTCAATGAAAATGGAAGAAAGAAACAAAGAAAACCGATGAAACACAAAAAAACAGAGAAAATAAAAAATTATTGAAAAAGAAAAAAAAACAGAAATTATATCAAAGAATAAAGAAATCAATGACAAAGAAAAAGTATATCAAAGAAAAATAAGGAAAATGAAAAAAAAAATATGGAGAAAAACGCCTCATGAGCGAACATACAGCGAGCAAAACCTTCAGGTGAACAAAAAAACCACCTAATGTCTAGAGCGGGCGGTTGAAACATGGACAATCTATATCTATATCTATATCTATACCTACTTATTTTTTTTTCACTAATAAAGCAAGGTGATATTCTTGGTTTCGTCCAGCCTAAGATGATGTTATCATAATGAGCTGGATGAAGTGGTACTAAATAAAAACGTTTTGTTCGCTTCGAACGTCAGCTGCGATTGGGCCGTTTTTGTCCGTCGTCAGCATTGGGCCGCGCGAACGCGAGCGGGATTAGTGGCTTATGGGCTGCGGAAACATTGAGAAGTAAAAACATCAGCATGGGGTTCGAACACCAGGCCTACAGGATGTGGAATACGTACATGACTTACCAACACACATGTGCTCAAGTCGTAGCAAAGTTTCTCTTCAAGTCAATATCCTACACAACGGATCCCTATACAACTATAGGAAACCATCGGTATTCACCTCAGAAAAGGAAACCGATTTTTTCTAAATAAAAGAAAACAACTACTATAAAACAAAAGTTGATCCCTCGATCTAGAATCCGTCGTTGCCGAGGCGTGGTCGCCGAGGATCCTGACGAGGTAGGTCCAGGAGAGGCGCCGCTGAGGTCGGACGACGGAGTAGAGGAAGATTTGTCCGCCCGCAGCCCCTGCGTCTCCAACACGTGTGTGTGGGTCTCGGCTGCAGGACCAACGAGGTGGTCATCGTCCCGAGCCACGACGAGTGCTATCGGAGTATTGGTCATGGCTCAGGGTCTTTCTTCTGAGTTCTGACCCATGGAGGCAAGATCTGTGCTCGTACTACCTCCTTTACTGGCAACAACGTGCGACATTGGCTTGATCCTTGATCCTTGCGGCCCCGTTGAGGGGTTGAGGCAGCTGCGCCTTGCACGCTCTCCCTCCCATCAACTTCGTTGGCACTGCCTCAACTTTGAAGCCCGTGAGTGGCATCTAATCTGCCCTTTGCTTGTTCAATGCAAACTGCAAACGGAGAGATGACCCAATGACTAATCAAGTCAGATGTTGATGTTGGTCAGGTCGGAAGATAGACACAGGGGAAGAAAACGAGCTTGCCGGGTGCAACCGGCTGCAAGTGCTCTGGTTCGGTCGAAGGTATCAAGCAGGAACTAAAAAGCTAGCGTGGCGTCTTACCATGTTGTTTTCTTCATACAGCGATAAAGCTGTTAAACAATCCTTGCATGCACACCTAATCTTTTAGTGTAATATTATATTACATTATATATATACGGTTCATCTCTAAGAAGGCCTATTCTGACTTTGTGATGTCTATATCCAGTATAAAGCATTCATTAAAATCATGGGAGAAAGGATATAGGGGCAGCTAAATTTTCAGCGAAATTTTAGCCTAAATCGGTGCAATCTCCGAAGATCTCCCGCAACCTACTATGATGGACGACTTCCTAGCGGCAACTGAGGGGCGATCGCGGCAAATCACCGGCGGTTTAAAATTATAGTATAAAATCACCCGCCCCCCCTCCTCGCCGCCGGCGTACCCGTTATCAGGCAAAGCGCATGTGGTGGCGGCGGTGAGGACATGAGTAGAGTGCCTCCGTAAAATAAAGGACGTCGACCTTAGTGAGAGGGAAAGTAGAGGGTTATTATGGTGTTGTATTTTTCTTTCTTCCGTTGCAACGCACGGGCATGTTTGCTAGTGAAACCCTAAGCAAACATTGAATGAAAAAAAACTAATGAAACGAGCCGGCCCAATAAGGACAACAGGGGAAAAACCTTCAGGCGAGCCGGGCATACATCTCGCAATAAGCGAGAGATATAGCCCTACCGCTCTTGCAGTAGGTGAGGCATAGCTCTTGCGATGGCAGGCTGGGTGCAGGACTAGAGAGCTCCTTATGTGTTTGGCGCATGGGTGTGGCTCATTAACATTTTTTTTAATTCTTGTTCTTATAGCAAGAACAACCTTTATATTACAAATAAATGTAAATTTCTATTTCCATTCTATTCTTATTTCGGTAATTTTCCTTTTTATATTTCTATTCCCTTTGGTAACTCTATAGTAAAAAAATATAACTGCTTCTATTGGCTTATTCTGCATTTTATTTATTTACTTACTTAATTTTGTTTACTTATCATTACCCTTTAGGAAGATACTTGGAATTTTTCAAAGCTACTTGCAACTTTATAAGACATGAACATTTTTTTTCAACATGACCATTTGTTGTCCATGAGTCAATAATAAAGTAATAATTCAGGTCAGTCGGGGGGCTCTCATTTTCCTCTTCCCTTTTCTCCTCCCTCTGCCCATGCTCTCTACCAGACGCTCTTCCTTCCCGTCGCCTCCTCTCCCCTCTGTCTCGACAAGGCTTGTGCGGCCAGGGATGGCACAGAGGGGGTCGATCTCCTCCTCTCCTTTGTATATCCACTAGGTGTTCCTGTATGGCAGTTGCTGAGGATTTGATGTTGGATTGGAGGAGCCAGTGTTGTCCTTCCCCTTTGAATAATCTCCTCTTCGTATTAGTTCTGGCTAGATCCAGTCACATCTCTGCAGGTTTGGGATTTATGTTGCCAGTTCATGGTCTCATCTACTATTTCTCGTCCAATAATATCCTCTGCATTTGTTTGTTGTGGTCGCCATCGGTGTGGATGTTCACTTTCATATTTGTCTTGTGGTTTAGGTTATGTGTTGTAGATCTACTCCAGCCATTTCAGGGTGCTTGGGTGTTGGAGCGGGTTGACTTGGAAGAGACGTGTATTTTCCTTTCCTACTTCTCATGGCATCTCTTCCTTCTCTATTGGGTGATGGTTTACTCTTTGATTTTATGCGCCCGGAAGAGGTCAATCTTAGGTGACGTGCTCATCATTTTCTCTTAGAGGGCCTCTTCAACCTCCATCTTTGGAGGGCCCCTTCAAGGGTTCTTGGCTCCATGGTGAGGATGGCGAGCTCTACATCAATGCTCTTGCCCTTTCTTGGTGCTCTCTGCCTACTCAATGGGCTTGTGGATGGCAGACGGAGAAGGCTCTTCCCCAACAGGAGGCCTTTGGTGTTGCAATTCCTCATCCAAGTATTCGTCGGTGGCAACCAGACTACTGTTCGCCGACGTCAATTGATCATGCTCTGGTCGGCAGGTGCTCTGTTTAAGCAGCATGTGATAGCATTGTGGATGATGTGTCATCACAGTGTGTAGTTGTTTCAACATGTGGCTCTCGCCTGCGGCGATGTGTGCACATGACAGTTCATAGGCTTGGTTGTATTTTCTATGTCTTGCTAGCCTTTTGTATCATGAACTTGCATATGTGTGATTGTTTGTCCCACTTTGTTTAATGAATGAATGCACGGAAGTTTGCCAAAAAAAAGTGGGCCATTCAAGAGGTCAAATAGATTGTCTCCACATTCCACCCCCATGGTCCGCAAGCTAGTTTTTCTTCTTTCTCTTCCTCCTGTGTCTCTTCCTTCTTCCTCCATTGTTGCTCCTCATCCATCTATCACACTCCTCCGTCCTCATCACCCTATTCATAGCCCAACAACTCCTCCACATCCACCTCTTCTACCGCACTTTCTCCTCCATTGTACTTTCTTTCTCTCCCGGCCAAGTTAAAGGTCGTTGGGCTCACCTCGCATGACTCACGACGAAGCTTGAATGTAAGCCCAAAATGGGAGTCATTCACACGTACGCCACTCGGCTCGAGAAGGTGGTGTTGAGGGAGTTCCGAGGTTGCATGATCAGGCTACGACGAAACGAACTTGTCGTTGGCACGCCCGAAACGGTGAGGGTGTGTTTTTTTACTATTGTTGAGATGTTTGCACATACCGCAAGCTTATATGTGTTTGTTGCGCACACGTCAACCGGAAAGGTCAAATTTATATGTGTTACAAATGTGATTCTTCATTGTTGTATGCTTGTACTTGTATGTTGCGTCCATTCTGTTCTTTCCATGTTCGGCTAGCTACAGAACTCACTGCAACCATTCGGCATGTGAGTGACGAGCCATCTGAAAAAGGGAAAACTCACTGTAGAATCCAGATAAACTTCCTAGGTCGAACGCCGTCCCACCAAAATTTCTTGCGTGGCCGCGAAATCCAGGCGCAACCGAAACTCGCGAACATGACACGTGTGGGCGGTAACCACCCTTCCCGCCACCACCATGCATGTGCCAACGCAGAATCAGGATCCATCGGAAAAATCCTTCTCCCAAGGCCGATCCTGGGTTAGGAGCTCGAGATCCGACCAAACACTGAAAACAAACATCCAGCCTCCGGGCCACCGCCGACGTGTAGATCTCGATCGCAACCACCGGCGCCGCGACGCAGCAACGCGGATCCACTCCACCCCGCGCACCGCATTCCGAACCCAACCCAACACACAAACAAATTCGATGCCCTCGGTCGATCCCGCATCATAATTCTGATCGATGCGGAGCAGGGGTCGTCGTGTGACGACCGACCGGGGAATCGATCGCACAGGAGAACACGAGTCCGTCCGTCCCCGAGATCGCGCGAGGTCGGACATGCGTACGTGTGAGACAGGGACGCCACTAGCGGCGGAGCCCCGGCCGGCACATGGGCCGCCGAATCCTTCCGGCTTAATCTAGTCCGACTATGCAAACCCGGCCGGAGTAGTAGGAGTAGTATTGCAGCGGCACTCAACCACCGTCGGGTTCCCCGGCGCCGGTTGTCCTCTTGCGCACGATCAGCGTTCGTGATTCATGCATGAACCATCGGCGTCGTTTACTGTTTACTACTCGTACTCATCAGGGGTCAACTTGAATACCCAAAGGTTTCGGTTGTGCAATAATGAAATGAAAAACAAACAGAGCTCGATCAAGGTTTCGTTGAGGAGGTGAAGAATATATACTGTTACTTGGGGATCGATGAGTAGGTCGTCCTCCATTATGCATGATGGAAATTATGTGGCCTGGTTTAGAGAGGGAGGCCGGACATGGAGTTTTTGCTCCCGAGCTCATATGCTCCCTCGTAAACAGTAAAATCGATAAAAATAGTAAAAAAATCAAAAAAATATGATTTTTTTTGTGATAAACTTTGACAAATGTTTTGTATGCTTGCAAAATTTCAGCTCGAAATGACATTTGTGGAAGTCGTGACAAAAAAAATTGTTGCTCCAAAAATGCTAGTTTTGAATACATTTTAGACTGTTGATTTTTTTTTTCACAACTTCTACGAATGTTATTTCATGCTGAATTTTGGTAAGCATGTAAAATATTTGTCAAAGTTTACCACAAAAAAAAAATCAGAATTTCTTGAATTTTTTTTACTGATTTTTTCAATTTTACTGTTCACGGGGGGAGCATTTGAGCTCGGGATTAGAATAGGACTTTTGGGGAGATACGGACTACCCCCCCCCCCCCCCCCACCCTCTCTATAAGATGCATTTGCACCATTAAAATGCCAAGAAAAATATGTGCCGGTATTTGTTTTAAAAACTTGACGGAAACAACTCGGACCCCGTCTCGAAGATATCGGCGCTCTTCCCTGACTACGGAGCTCATGTCCAACGTTCCAAGTGGAGCATAGATGTGTGTCCTCCCCCCCCCCCCCCCCCCTCCCTATGGTGTGACAGTTGTTGTGGTTGTCAGAGTCCGGCACCTGGCGGCGCAGTGTTGCGGTGGACAGCGGCGAAGCCAGCCTAAAAAATCTATGGGGTCATTGCTAATTTTTAGAAGAAAAAAAATCTTAACAATGAACAGTAAGTCTACAATGTTTGTAGGTTGTTTTATTGAAAAGCTGTGGGGTCAGTTGACCCCACAACCAACACGTGGAGACGCCACTGGCGGTGGTGGTGGTGGCAGCCTCCCCGGACTTTGGGCGCTCTCGTGGCGAGGCTCCGGACTTCACAAAGCTTTGGATCTGTGTCCTAGATACGTCAGTTACAGCCTTACAGGCCGCTAGGGCTGGTGGCCCTCTCCGACAGGGAAAAAGCATCAGTGGTGTGACAAGTGGACCAACCACCCATCGGTTAAGCAGAAGAGGCTGCCAATGAAACCAAATATGGTTGTGGCTTGGGCGACAACGGCGGCACCCACATGCGACGTAACCTTGTTGAGGAAGTCAACGATGCAACCTGCCCGAGTGGGCTAGGGAAAGCCCTAGATCCAAATTCCTCGAATCAGACAATGGTTGTTTTCCCTCTTGAAAATGTCGTTTTGGAGAAGGTTTTAACTGGAGGGAGACATGGTTGATGGGTGGTTTGCGTTGCAGCGCCGGCTTTCTTGTCCCTATGGGGCTCAAAATTGGGTGGATGAGGCATGAAGACGGTACATGACTGCTGGTAGTGGTGATCCTTTGATGCGGTGTGGCGCTGTGGAGGTGGTGTGCAGCGGTAGTGACACTGGCCGAAGGTGCGGATGATTGGGCCATGGTTGCTTGATCAAGGGGGTGAGGATCGCAACCATGGTAATGCAGTGACGACTCGTGGTGTATTGCCTAGGGGCGTAGAAGGTGGGAGGATTGTTGGAGCGTCTGCAATATGAGATTTTGGTGGCATTATATCTTCCCTCTCTCCCTACGACCTGCGGCACACATGCATCGATCATTGTTCTTGGCAACTGGCTGCTTTGACGGTGTGTGCACGGTTTTTGAATCATGTGGCCGAATCCATGTCCGAAACATGTGTGTGTGTGCGTGTGTGTGCGCGCGCACGTGTGTATGTGCGGGTCCGCAACGTGTGCTTTTAGATGTTTTTTATAATTTTTGTATACTGGGGCATAACTTGAATGTTATATTGGTCTTTACCGATGCAATACTTTGCGTGCATGCGTTGATGTTGATGTTAGTGTTGTGCATCTTATTCTGCTGAGATGCACAACACTAACATCAACAACTCAATTTGCACGATTAAGATGCACACCATTAACATCAACATCTTACTTTGCATCTTAGTCGTGCAATCTCTGCAAAATTATTATCTTTGCAAAAAAAAAAACTTAATCATGCACAGGTCCAGAGGCGGAGCGTGGCACAAAACATAGGAGGGGCCAATGGTATACAATGCCGAGCAATCATATTCAAGTATAAGTGAATAACATGGTCTTTCGGATTTTGTAATCGTAGAATAGTTAAGAAGTGACATACATTAATATACCTATCAGGGCTGCTGGCTGGAAGGAACGGAAGAACTAGAAACTTTTTACGAAAATAACTGGAGATTTTTTTTAGACCCAGAGGAGTTGAAGATCTTTTTTTTTTAGCAGAAATGAGTTGAAGAGCTAGGTAGAACTTTTCTCCCCTGAGGATAGGAAAGCTTTTATTCTGAAAGATGTTGGGGAGCTTCTTTAGTTGGAAGGATTTGAGACCTCAGGGATTGATATTGCTGCCCAGAACGCCAACCACCAGCCCACAACGTAGTAAAAAAAAGCTCATGACAAGCTGACACTGGGGCTAAAATAGTGGGACGGAATGGATCTCATGGGCCGCATATCCAGCTATTTTTTTTCTGCAGTTTTGGAAGACCGAGCCATGGCCCAGTATGGTCCCCAAGAGGATCCGCCTGTGCACAGGTCAGCATGTGCTTATTTTATTTCATGTATTCCGACCCTTCATTACGGGTTAATAAAGCATCGTCTTACAAAAAATCATGACATCTTGCACCGAAATGTGCGATGCACAACTTTTGGCAAAATACCTCCCAGCTAAAAACCAAACGTGGAAAATATCTCTAAATAAACAACATTTTGGCGAGGCGACCACCGTCCACCACCACTCAACCACAACACTAGCGCGAGCTTGTTTATTGCAATTTGGAAGAAGAAGAAACGAGTGGTTGGTTTTTTTTTTATGTAGCCGGTTCAGTCATCCAAACCCACTACGTCGCGCCTACGCTAGCAGGGAGAAACAACGAACTGCTGCACATGGGGGCGCCCGCCAATCAAGCTCTCCAACCAATCCGTCGCACGAGTTTACGTTCCAAGACAAAAACGCATCCGGCCGCTGCATTATTAGCTTTCCATGTCGCAACCAACAAATGATCCACCTTCGGAGCAGCAACCCCGATCGCCAGCTTCCTCCATTGTTTTTTTTTTCTGCACTATTATTAATGCTAAGAAAAATGTATGATGCGTAGCACACACCATCTGGATTAAACCTGAATTGAATCCTTTCGACAAAATTCGGGACTAAACTTGAATACCCACCATGTAGAAAAATGTTTTCAGCACGTACGTAGCCAATTCAGTGCTCGCTGACAGAGAAAGGCTAGTAGTTACTTCCTCCGTTTCTAAATATAAGTCTTTCTAGATATTTCACTATTGTACTACATATGGATGTATATAGACATATTTTAGAGTGTAAATTCACCCATTTTGTTTTCTATGTAGTCCCTTATTGAAATGTCTAAAAAGACTTATATTTAGGAACGGAGGGAGTAGTTATCTAGCACACACACATAAAGTTAACCAACATGCTCCAAGAGAATACACATGGAATAGCACCAACTACCGATGTGTGAAGAAGAAGAAGGCGAGACGTCGTTCCATTTCTTTGGATTGGAGAGTAATATACAAGCGAGATGAACAGCAGGAGGAACAGAAGAGAGAAGCTTCAAAAAAAAGGAAGCTGCTATACCTATACACGCCAGCCAACATCACATCATGGATATGTACGCATGGCACTACTACAAAAACGGCTATAGCTAATATGGACATTAATGACGCACCATGTATGTGGTGCGCCACTGCTATATAGCAGTGGCGCACCAGATATGGGTGCGCCATTAATCGCCATATTACTAATGGCGTACCTGGTGTGTGGTGCGCCATTACTAGTTTTGTCCTGGCCCCACACCCCTCCCCAGACTTAGCAATGGCGCACCAGGGGAAAGTGCGCCATTACTAGTTTTAACTAGTAATGGCGCACCAGTAAGAGGTGCGCCATTGCTATCTATACGTATGGCGCACCCCCTACCAGTGCGCCATTGCTATCTATACGTATGGCGCACCCCCTACCAGTGCGCCATTGCTATCATCTGTCTGCAGTAAAATCGCGGTAAAAGTTCCCTTCTTTCTTCGGACCCGCTACCCCCACCCATCCCAATTCACCCCCCCCCCCCCCGCCGCCGCCGCCGCCGCCTACCTCTCTCCCCCTCGCACGTCCGAGACCTCGCCTCCGGCCGGCCATGGCGTCCCCCACCCTCCCCTTCTCTCATCAGAAGACAAGACAAGGCAAGGAGGGAGAGAGATCGACCGCGACCGCGGCCGCGACGGAGCAGGTCAGATCCACCCGCCCAATCGCTCGCTCGCGCGCCAGGACGACGACGACCTCGCCTCCGCGTGCCTGGGCTCGTGAACGGCCGACGAGATCGAGCGCACCAGCCCGATTGATTGCTCCGTCGCGCCGTCGTCGAGGTACGCACTCTCTCACCCATCTTCTCCTTTTTCCTTCCCTTCCCTTCCCTCATGCCCTTGGTTTGCTTCCTCACGCAGGTGCGCACGCGTCCAGCGGCGAACCCTGGCCGTACCTCGGAGCGGAGACGGCGTCGTCCCCAACACCTCTGTCTGGCAGAAGCCCCTCTGGTGGACTGGGTAAGCCCTTCCGATCTGCTCTGCTCCATGGATCCGTGGTTACTCTTTAACTGCGGATCCATGCCCATGTGCAGCTCTTCTTGTTGTTAGAGACTGCGGAGACCTACTTGTAAAACTGCATCTTTGCTACTTAGTGATGCTCTGTGTGCTTGTTTTCTCGATCCCAAATGGGTGACCAAGTTGAAGTTTACTGCAGACAGATGATGAAGTTGAAGTATTCAGTGATATCTTGTGATCATTTCCTTGACAAAATCTACATATGTATACTGCAGAATACATATGTGAGCCTTGACAAAATATGTTCAGTGAGTATGCATATGCATATGTTTACAAAATCTACATTTTCATTTGTTAAACCAGTGGTATCTCTCTATATAATACAGAAATATAGGTTGAGTTCACAAGAATATCGTGTAACTAAAGAAAAGGTAATGGTGTGGAGTGGATATATTGGGCTGCAACGTGCAAAACCATATCAAAACAGTAGGTTACTCTAAACAGCTCCCATCAGCAAAACAGGGGATCTCATTGTAGAAGGATAAAACAGAGTAGGCAACCAGGCTCATAACACATACTGAACTTGTTGAGTTCACAAGAATTAAATTGAAGAAAAAAACTAGCACCTCAGTACAGCTCTGATAAAATTACTACTAGCACCTCAATTTATAGTATGTTGCATTAGTTCCTTTATCACCGGATGTGAAGCCAATTTAAGGGGAGGTAACTTTGATAGTAAAGTGCATCGAATCCTTGTTTAACCAGCACAGTAGAGGATACCAAATTAACCCATGTATGTAGTGTACCCTACACCTCCATGGCAATCAGATAGGCTTTCCAAGATGATTGCCAGCAAGAAATTAGCACCCTAACCCTTTCAGCTTAATTAAGCAGCACGTATGTGCGTACATATGATCGATGATGGAGCAGCAAGAGAAAGCGGAAAGGATATCGATCGAACCGTAGGAGTCTAGGGATGTGGCGACGAGGTTGTTGCCGGAGCCGAACGCGGCGGCGAGCGCCAGCGAGAAGGACAGGTCCCCGTCTCCGACGACCAGGATGGTTTGGGCCGAGGAGTAGTGGCCTAGCCATTCCACCCGCCTCCCCCTACGCTGCCTCGCCATTTCCCCACTCCACCGCCGGCCATCGCCTGACGTAACTTTCCTGTCTACGGCGGCGGACACCGGCGCCCTATCCCTCCTCCACCGAGGCTAGTGTGAGTGTTTCACTGTTTTGTGCGTGCGCGTCTCCCCGTGTGGAGCGCGTGGACTCGAGTCTTGATGCACTTTACTGTTTTCTTTAGAGTAATCTACATTTTCATTTTCATTTGTTCTTATCCTCCTTTAACCGCCGTGTCAAAAGGTGCTTCAAAGTGATGTTGTTACTCTTTAAGCCGCCGGTGATGAAAGCAATTAAGTTCTTCCTTTTTTGGTTGGCCATTATTCCCTACTAGTGCTTGCTTTTCTGCAGGCTGATGCTACTTTAGTTTTCATGTAACCATAAAAAAACACGTATCATCTCTTTAATCCGGTTGACACCTCTTGGTTTAGATAGTTGCAGAGGATAAGATCTTGCTCTGATCATACTGTTCCTGTTGTACATCATGTGTTGAAGTGCTACATTTACTTTCATACAGTCTTATGCCTGCTTCAGTGGCAGTGCATTCTAAGCAATGGAGTCCACTTGGTAGTGGTACAGTTAGTAGTACTAGCATGTTCTCTTGCTTCTACAGAGAAGGAAGGAAGGACTTCAGAATTTAGCTAGTACCGTTTTCATGGATAGAGTGTACGCGACGATCTTACGGAGAGAAAGCATTAATTTTTTTCCCAATTGGTGCCGCCGATTTGGTACATGTGGGGAATTTATAACCTTGTTCAGTCATTTCCATTGGAAAGAAGAGAGAGCCTCTGTGTTGGTTCATAATGATTTCTGGGCAGTTTGTGTGTAAGCACTTATGCAGCACTACAGGTACAGGTTTCTTCAGTAGCCTTATTTTGGGCATAGGATGGCGTTTCATAGGAAATAGCCAACACATGGCCTTCTCTCTTCTTCCTTTTTTGTGATAACTCACATGGACCTCTCCTGGCAACTGTTGTCCATTCGTATTGTTTGTAAGGCTTTGATTGGTTAATTATAAAATCTTATGAATGTTTGCTCCATGATCTACGCGCAAAATATCCTTAGATTCTCGGTGCAGTTATTTAGGGGGGAATTTATTTGCTTACCATTTAGGGAAAGTCATTGCTCTGTTTTCAGTATTTTCTGATCCAGCACCGATACACGGACACTGAAACTGCTTGACTGTCATCTTATCAATATTTTCGGATCCGGCACCGATATTAGGAAACTGCTTAGCTGTCATCATAGACAACACAGGCATGATTTTGACAGTTCTTAATTTCCTGTCTCTCCATCAGATTTGGGTTTTCTGTCATCTTTAACATGACAGTGATGTTACTGCTGTGCAGGTAATCAAGATCAGATTTTCCAGCATTCACTAGATTTTTGCTTCTTCGGCGAAGATGGAGCTCGTCTATTTGGAAAGGAGAAATGGATTACGCGGCAACAACGCCGCTCCAGAGTTCAGTGGGAGGTCAGAAGAAAAGATTACTAGAAGATTAGTTTTAGAATTTTCTTTTATTTCCTTGTAATTTTTCTTTTATTGGATACTTGTAAAGACATTGTAATATTCTTACTATAATAAAAATTATGATTCTATTTCATTTTTTGTTTTTAAATTATTTTTTCTTATAGGTTGTTTTCTGTAAATTTGGATTTTTTTTTTGTTTTCCAAATACATTACTAGTGGCGCATTTCAGCCCTTATTAGTGGCGCGCCTTCCTTTATTACTAGTGGCGCACCTATAAGGCTATTAGTGGCGCACCTAGAGGAAATACCAGTGGAGCACCTAAGGGTTAGTAGTGGCGCACCAGAGGTGCGCCATTACTATCTGGATTACTAATGGCGCACCAGAGGTGCGCCATTACTATCTGTTACTAGTGGCGTGTTAATAGTGGCGCATCTATAGTGCGCCATTACTAACGAAAACAGGTGCGCCACTAATAGGCCTTTTTCTAGTAGCGTGGGAGGGAGAGCTTAATTACATTGTAACCTGCTCGCCTCTCAACCCAAACCCCCCTCCTCCCTCTCTCGACTCCAACACGGCACGATCCTACACAAGATGAGATGCACGGTGCACCTACGACGACTCCTCGGGGATGCTCTCCAGCGCGGGCCGCCACCCGGCCGCCGCCGCGGCATTGGCGGCGGCGCGGCGGGCCTCCATCCTCTTGATCTCGGCCACGATCTGCGCCGCCGTCTTCTGGCCCCCGACGGTCAGCGACAGCAGCCGCGCCGCCTCCTCCTTGCTCAGGAGCACCTTCACCCTCACCATGCCCTTCCTCTGGTCGCCACCACCACGAGCCGCCGCCGCCGCTCGTCTCGGGGAAGCCTTGCCGTGGCTGGCCTTGATGCTCTTCACGCCAGCTCCACCTACTTCAGATCCCGGCGAGGACTTGTCGCCAATCCTGTTGCTGCGCGGCGTCTTCTTCATCCTGCGGAGGACCTTCATGAGAAGCTTGAGCGAGTACATCCTCCGCCTGGGCTTCGCCGCCGCCGGCAGAGCCTTCACGCCCTGGTCGACAAAGCACGGCAGAGCGTTGCCCATTTTCTCTCGTCCCTTTGCTCGCCGCGTGCCGGCTTGTGAAGTTGTGGTTGTGCTTTGCCGTGAGCAGAGCTAAGGAAAGAGAGAGAGGGAGAGGGCTAGAATAGCTAGATGAGCAGTGCCAATGGCGCCCTGGTGGTGACAGCCATGGAGTCTATATAAGGGCACAGCCGCGCGCGCAAGGACAAGGGTTGGAAGCAAACTTAACTACGTAGAATATAATACGTGAGGAGTAGGTTGCACTGCCCGGTGGACAGCATTTGCTGCAAGAGCTCGGGGGTCAAAACGGGCTTGGACAGTTAGCGCTTGTCCACGGCAAGTTGACACAGATTACTACTCCCTTCGTCCGGGTTTATTAGGCCCCCTTATATTTCGGGTCCAACTTTGACCATCTATTTCACTAAAAAATATAAAACATGTTGCTATAAAAAGTATATTGATGGACTTGTATTTGAAAGAGGTTTTCCATGGTATATTATTATAAGATAGAATTTACATTTCATAAGTTCAAATTCATGGTCAAACTTTGTCGCAAAATGAAAGGGGGCCTAATAAACCCGGACGGAGGTAGTACTGCACAAACCAAAACTAATCAGCTCAAAGCAAAGTCGGCACATGCTGCGTCCAAAATAAATGTCGCGGATTTACTAAACTAGTACAATTTTTTTGTATTAGATCATTGACACTTATTTTGGGACGGAGGGAATACAAAACTTGGTTAGCACTTGTTATTCAGAAAAGAGAGGAACATGTGTGATGGCACTTGATCAAAGTGGGTGTTGCATGGAGTTTTGTGGGCGGTGACATGCGCATAAGGTTCGTGGATGACTACGTTTCTACGGGAAAGCCGCACCCCATGAGCTGCAAAGGCGACTAAAAATACATTTTATCATGACCAAGATGGTTATCTTGTAGTACTTGAGCTTGGACCGGAGCAGGCCGTCCATTGCATCATGTGCAGGATTCCAGCTAGTCCAATGGAGCAGAGGCCCTGGAGAGTGGAGAGGATTAGGCTGGCTGGGTCGCGGAACAAGTCGATCACGTACGCACAGCTACTCTGCTCAGCCCGGCCGCTAAGGTCCAGGTGTATGCAGACAGAGGTGTGTGCTATTGCTGATTTGCCTAACCACGTGAGTGGTAACCTCTGAACGTGTGCAGCATTTCGGGCTCCAAATTAGCAGCATTTGGCGCTGGCGAAGAGGGCCGGGGGAACGTGCCGATTTGGTGTGATAAGTTTGCGCCTTCTGGGGTTGCTAAAGAAGCCCAGATGGAGACATCAGCAGTCTGCGGCTGCGAGTTCAGACTTCGGAACTTGAAGCTCTCAACACAACAACCAGATTAAAGCTCCACTGCGGTGCGCACGAATGGCAGGAGATCGATTCTGGTGTCTGTTCCGCATCGCGTTTGCGTAGCCGTATACCAAACCAACTCCATTCTACTGGTTAGATTTACACACATTGCAAGGCCGCTACGGAAGGAGAAATCTAGGTCTTGTGGAAAATGCATTTTGCCAACAAGGAAGGGTCTCGAGGAACAAAGGAACCCACAAGATTGATTGGCCATAATCAGTAGTGCTACTGTGAGTACTCATCCAACCATAATCAGTACTACTGTAAGTACTAAAACTCCCTCACCCTGCACCTTACGCAAACCAAGCACCGACATCTAAAGATGCTCCATCCACTTAGACCATCTGTTTCACAGCTATCATTATGCAGAACAGAATCGATCACACAAGAAATTTGCACAAAAAACCAATGAGTGGACAAAATACATAAGCAAAAGAGTTTACAATTTTGCTCGAATTGTGTCGATCATGATCTAATAGTGCATGGAAAAAGAACACTGCTAGAAATAACTACTCCCTTATGGGACGGAGGGAGTAGCATCTAAACTTCACCAGTGCAGTGTTACCCATGTCTAAAGAACTCTGATGCTGTGCATCCAGTCTACAATGCACACGGTAGATACAGAAGCAGCAAGACAACCAAGCAAACAGAGTAAACCCAGTACATACCAGCACCAAGCTAAGCTCGAATAATCCACATGATGCTATATATATATGTGCTCAAAAGATTGTGCAACTCTGCGACGAAGTACAAACATACCGCATTAAACATCGATCGATAAAACAAACAACAGAGAGCCCGCTCTTCCTATTTTCGTTTTCTAATGGCCAATTTACCTACTCTGCTTTCCTTTTTTTGCAATGGAATTTATCTACCCCACTGTACCCCTTCCTTTGTGACTATCCCCCTGTCAGCACTAGTATCAGATCAGAGCAAAGTAAATACCAGGCATTAACACATTTCCACAACGCAGCATCAAGGAACCCAGCCAGAAATGAACCAAGCACGAACGAATCACAGGAGCTGCTGCGTGATCCTGACAGACACGATCTGCCCGCCCCTCGACGTGTCCCGCATCGCCTGGAACCTCGACAGCAACCCTGTCATGAGAGACACGCGCGCGCCATAAAAAAGATTCATTGTCAGAACTAGACTCCAGCCAGATAAATGCTTTGCTTCAGGCCATGATCTTGCCAGAACTAGACATACCTTCGTTGGGCTTGAGGTTGCTGCTGAGGGCGACAGCGACCGGGGTGAAGTATCCCTTGGGCAGCAGGTTGGAGCGATCCCGGATCCAAGACTTGGAATTGAGAATATCTGCACAAACAATGCCACAGTCAGCGTGGGTGTCATCCTCATATCCAGGCAATCACGTACGAGTAATGAAGTGCTGGAATGGATGAATAGTTCAGGAACAAACTTTTGACGCATGGGGTATCGATGTAGTCGTAGTTGAAGATGGCAGCGGCGGCAGTATCCAGCTGCCCATTGCTGAAGTAGCTGCCGAGGTCCTCGTACTCCCAGGTCCCATCCCTGAACTTGTTCTCCAGGTACAGCTCGCAGTGCCGCGCGTCCAGAACCTGCATCGTCCCTGCACCACAGGTTGTTCCAATCCAAACCAAATTCAGAAACAAGCACCACAATGGCAGGACCAAGAACAACCTCCAGCCTATAGCATCATCACCTTCGCACTTGTTGAGGTTGCACACGGGGCATCGCACCATGTTCATGTCTGCAACATTCAAGAGGACCAAAGAACAATGAAGAATGTCAGACATCTTAACAAGGCCAGCAAGTGAGCGAGGAATGGCCGAGAATAAGGGCACATGACGTATGCATCATTGCATCGTACCAGCGATCCAGATGCCGGGGCGGACGTTGGTGAGCAAGCAGGCTCCGATGAATCCGATGGTGATCCCCGGGCCATCATTCAGGAGCGGCCTCCACCGTGGCAGTGCCAGCTTCGCCGACAGCAGCAGCTTGGGCGTGTCCATCAGGAATCCACCAATGCGAAACCACTCTGCACCACACCAAGCGTCAGGTAAACACATGACAGTAAACAGCAAGAAACAGGCCGGGAGAGGATTTCGGGAGTCGGGACGTCGCTGAGCTGTGCTCACCAATGTGCTTCTCGGGCTGGCGGAAGCAGTACGCATGGGTATCGTCTGAAAGAAACAGAGGACAGAGGAGCGCGCATGTCAGTACGTGCAACTAGCCCGAGGGGGGGGGGGGGGGGGGGGGGGGGGGGGGGGGGGGGGGAGGAAGAAGCACAACGGAGGCCTTGGTGCATACCGAAGGCGGTGGCGTAGAGGAGGCGCCAGGAGCGGTGGAACGGGCGGGGGACGTGGAGGAGCCTGACCATCTTGGGGTCGTCGGTGTGGAGCGAGAGGTCGCGGAGGAAGGCGTAGCGCCAGATGGTGTCGTCGAAGAGGAGGCGGAAGAACCAGAGGCAGGTGGCGGAGAGCCTCAGCAGGTCACTGCCGTGCAGGTGCTTGGCCACCTCCGTCCAAATGTCCGGGTCATACCTGCACCAAACAACATGACGAGAGTATCCAGATTTCAAACCTGCAGCACAAATCACAGAACAGATAGATAACGAACTCCTGGATCGCAACACAAAGCAGGAAAACCACCACTCCAATCCCAGTAGAATCCCTGAAGCATCGGAATCACAAGTAGTCGGTTCATACGTCAGGCATTATACATTGGTCAACAAACACTTCGCTCCAGCGAATTTGAATTCGAACCCAAAAAAAAACAAAATGACACGGCAATTCACCTAAACTGGGACTGCAGACAGCAATGCAGAGGGCGCACTGGACCAATTCGAACACCTACTGCTTCAAAACCACCAACAGAACCGTACCTGAATCAATTCAAACACACGAAGCTAAGCCCAGCGACTCTGCATTCCAAATTGGAAACGCTAAGTCCGGAATTTCGAGGGCGCAGCGCACCAGTTCTTACACCAAACACATCCGACGCAACATAAATTCGAATCATATCCGACGCATCCAGAGAATCCAGATAGCAACACACACTGCTAACGGGGTTAAGTTGAGATCGCTTCAACACCAAGCTCCAGACAGCAACACACACTGCTAACGGGGTTAAGTTGCGATCGCTTCAACACCAAGCTCGATTCACAGCAGCAGAATTCAAACCACTTCAATAAGCAATTCAGTAGGCAAAACCGCACGGATTCATCACAGAAATGCTCAGGTCCAATTCCCTCCCTCCGATCCGATGCACCAAGTTCCAGAACCACACACGCACACTTCATGACCAGAGGATTCAAACTAGGAACTCGAATCGGTTCGAAGCGCGGTCGAATTAAGCCGACCACCACGGGAAATTTCAAATCGACAGACCCGCACGCACGCATACGACGAGAGAGCGAGCAGAGAGGGAGGGAGGGAGCGGAGCGGGGAACAGCTTACCAGTTGAAGGGGACGCGGGAGCGGGGGATGAAGGAGACGCGCGACAGCGGCGCCACGATCCTGCAGCACCTGGAAGGCTGGAGCCCGGCGACGGGGCTGCCGATGCCCTGCTGCACGCACCTGGACCTCCTGCTCGGCCCCTGCTGCTTCTTCGCGGCCGCCGGCCGCGGTGGCTTCCTCTCCGCGTCCTGCTTCCGCGGCCGCTTCCTGGGCGGCGTGGGCGGCGGCGACGAGACGAAGTCGGGGTCGAGGCGCCGCGGCCTCGGGCGCTTCCTCAGCTCCATCGCCATCCCCTCCCCCTCCCCTCTCTGTGGCTGTGGCTGTGGCTGCGGGCGCAGGAGGGAGAAGGCCTTGCCCATGCGCTGCTGCTGCTGCTGCTGCGTGCGGGGGGAGGAGGAGCAGGCACGATCGCATATATAGGTGGGAGGCGAGCGACACGGGTTTCGAAATTTGAAAATGGTTGGAAGAATTGGAGCACAGCTGCACGCGTGCCGTCCCACCGGCTCACTGGCATGTGGGCCTGCCTGCCGCGACGTCTATTCTGGTGGGCCCCACAGGCCAATGGACGCGAACGAAGGGTGCTTTGTAGTTTCTTCTGCAAGAGGGGAATGAAAATCGCAGTATTAATAAATAACCGCATGAAAGAAATGGTTACAGCTTTGGAATGGAAGTACAGAGGCAACTCGTGCAGAGCAAAGATGCCGTTTATAGCCGAGTTTTGCATCAACTAGTTTACACAGAATTTGATTCGGTTCAAATAAACAAATGGAATCAAGGATTACAGGAGGGAGTTGTGGGCTGCACAAGTAAAGCGTCGCTCGTGTAGCATTTATGCACAACACGGAGCTTGATCCGGCCACCAGTCATCAAACAAAAGGGAAATGGGTAGAATACATGCACTGCCGGAGCGATGGAGATGAACCAGGTCTCTGATTTTTGCTGGAGCGATGAAATCACAGCTCGGTGTCGCAAAGCTTCACCATCAGGTCGGAGACGATCCGTCGAGCGAAAGGGATGTAGCTCAAGCTGTACCTGAGGTGGAACAAGGGAAGCATGGTCAGGTAATTCTGTTTTCTTCTTCCTCTTACTTCTGAAACTAGGTAATTCTGTGAGTTGATTGAAAGGGGAAAGAACAGGGAATAGAGATGCAATCAGCGCATTGTTTCCTGGGTTGGAGATTTTACATTGTCCAAACACCCTGCGTCTCCATTCACCAGATGCTATGTGCACGTGTTCGAGTGATATCCAAGTGTGCATCATTGAATGGTCCATTGATGTTCTGTGTTCAAATATGGTAGCATTATGTCATGTTTTCCTTTGGTTCAAATACAGCATATTCGACAGCCCTGAGGAGCTAATAATCAGTCATTGCTTACTCCAGGTTTGCATATGCCACAGACCGTTTATACAAAGATGATGCTATGACCACTCATGGTTATGGGCTACTAATATAGTGTCGGTGTACTAAAGTATGGGTCTTTTTAGTACCCCTTACTTGTGCACGGGCAGTTGTAGCCGTACCGCGGCAAGCCTTGCCGGGGAATAGCTAGGAGTAATCACAAGACTAAGATGCCAAGAAGGCGTTCAAGTCAACGATCAGACAGACCAGAAGACAGAAGACCAAAGGGTTGCGGAGGCCCGGCAAGACCCTTGCCGGCAAGGCCTCGCACCCGGCAAGGCCTCGCACCCGGCAAGGATTCGCACCCGGCAAGACCCGGTCCCGGCAAGCCCCGGGTCCGGCAAGGATTCAGCCCCGGCAAGGCTCTGTACAGTGCAGCGCTATCGCTCTAGTGCAGCGGCTAGCCTTGTCGTTTAGGGCTTGTCCTCATGGTGACGTGGCGCAATGCTGGCCACGAGATGCTTAAGCGGTGCTGATGGGATGACTGCTTTTCCCATCCCCGTAAAGCTTTTCCAAGCCCAAGACGCTAAGGGACACCTTGACGGACACCTCACGGTGCATTTAATGAGTTTGTCCTAGGCCGTCAGGGTTAGGTATGATAACACTGTAGCTACTTTCCACCTCATGCCTTATCTCGTACGCCACTGTGGTAGCCCCTTTGACTCATATAAAAGGAGGCCCGAGGCGTACAGAAAGGAGAGGAGAGCACTTTTGAGGATCCATTCTGCATGCGCAGCTACCGAGTACTGTAGCTCCCAGAACTTAGCCAAGAACATCCACTGTAATACAATCAAAGCAGGAGTAGGGTTTTACGCATCCGTGCGGCCCGAACCTGGGTAAAATCCCCCGTGTGCTGTTCGTTAGATCTGCTCTTTGTGCAATCCTCTCCCCTTGCCGAACCGTAAAGGGATCTCCTTGATCCCATAGGTGTCCGTTTCCCACGACATCTTTGGCGCGCCAGGTAGGGGGAGATCGAGGTTGTGCGAACCTGATCTAGCGATCAGTGCGTCAGATCTTTGATCATCTTCACCACCATGGCTCCCAAGAAGAAGGGTTTCACGGCGGTTGGTCCATCTGCATCCGTCGTGCCTGATGCTGCGCGCACAGGCGACGGGGTAGACGCGGGTGGAGGAGGTGGAGGCTCCGAGCTTCCACGACGTTCCGGCGATCCGAGCCGAATGAGCAACAGGTCCAAGGATGGAGCTGCGCAACCTGCGGGTGGTGCAGCGACTTCCAAGGATGGAGCGGCGCCTTCCAGGACGAATACGCCGGCGCGTGCACCGCGACCTTCTCAGGACGCGCGTGACGTGCGGCCTCAGGACGTTGGTGGTTCTAGGCGTCTGCATGGAAAGACCCCTGCGCATTACTCTCAGGGTGCGCAGGGCCAAGATCCGCGCCAGCGCGCTGGTGGAAGCCGCGCGCGGGTGCAGAGTCGTGATGGTGCTCCTTCTAACCCTATTAGGAGTTTGAGCACCTCACGTTCTTCGCACCTGTCGCCACCGCCTACGCCAGCAGAGGCGTTGGCGCGAGCTCAGCTGCTCCTAGACTTCCCTCCTGCCACGGAGAAGCTAGACGAGTGGCGAGCCACTATCCATAGCCTCCTCAGCCTGGCTGACAACGGCAGACCGCAGCAGGGTGAACCCTCGCGGCTGCAGTCGTCTAGGCTGGTGCGTGGCGATGGAGAGAAGACCGGAGCTGGGACGACTACGTTGCGTTCCCCTCCGCTGCATCAAGAGCGGTCGTTAACTCGACGGACCAGCGCCCGTGACGATGATTCCACGGCGTCGTCTGATCCGCGGGTTCGCCGCGATCAACGTCATGTTCTTCGGGAACGGAAGGAGGACGCTCGAACCACCATCGAGCGCCGAAGGGAAGCGCGTCGCCAGTCCGACAAGCGCGCTGGGACCGCTGTTGACGAGCCCGCGCCAGGGTACCCTGGCTGCCTACCTTACGAGGTGGGTTGTCCAGCGTTTACTCGTGAGCTGCGGCAAGTCCAGTGGCCCAGCTCCCGCTCCTTCAAGCCAGAAGTACCGGAGAAGTATGACGGCAAGACCCGTCCGTCCGAGTTCTTGAGCATCTACACCATCGCGGTGCGGGCTGCCGGGGCTCGTGACGATAAGGTGCTGGCCAACTACTTTCCGTTGGTGCTGAAGCCCAACGTTAGATCGTGGTTGATGCACCTGCCCGAGAATTCCATCTCTTCTTGGGCCAACCTGTGCCACCAGTTTGTTGGCGCCTTCACCGGCGGCCATCAAGCTCCTGGCCAGGAGAGTGATCTGCATATCATCCCCCAGAAAGAGGGCGAAAGCTTGCGCAAGTATATCCAAAGGTTCAGCCGCGTCCAGCACAACATTCCTGACGTTCATCCCGCCGCCGTCATCAGCGCCTTTCATCAGAATGTGCGCAATCGTAAAATGCGGGAGGAGCTGGCGATGAACAAAGTCAGAGACGTCGCCGAGCTCTACGCTTTGGCCGACAAGTGTGCACGGGCAGAGGAAGGAAGAAGACTCCCCGGCGAGAACGCTGGCGCCGGAGTCGACTCCGAGAGCGAAGACGCTCCTGCCCCGGCAAAGAAGGGAAAGCGGAAGAACAGGAAGCGCAAAGGCAAGGCCGTGCTTGCCGTTGAAGGTTCCGGCAACACCGGCACCGCCAAGAAGTCCAAGACCGACGACCCCGGCAAGGAGGTTGCCGGGTGTGCGGCGTGTCAGGCCTTGACGGCTGCCGACAAGCCAGAAGGATCCGGCAAGCAGTACTGCAAGATCCACCGTACCAAGGGCCATGATCTCCAAGACTGCCGGCAAGTGGAGGAGCTTGTCGAGAAGCAGCGCGCCGAGTACGAAAGGCGCGACAAGGAGAGAGCCCAAGATGGTGCCGGAGGGTCTGGCAGGAAACGCGGTCGAGGAGGTCGCCGCGGCAAGCCCAGGCAGCAGCAAGAGAAGCCTGCCCGGGGCCGTGACAAGAAGGAAGGGGATGAAGATGAAGAGGAAGATGATGGCGAATCTAGTGAGCGAGAGTTCCAGAAGGCAACGGAGGTTATGTGTGTCGATGGAGGCGCTTCGTTGCATTTCTCTCACCGCCAACTCAAGCGGTGGGCACGTGAGATTAATGCGGCAGAACCCTCTATTGGTGCCCAGAAGCCACTGAAGTGGTCCCACACGCCCATCATTTTTGATGCCGAGGACCACCCAGGTATGATAACACTGTAGCTACTTTCCACCTCATACCTTATCTCGTACGCCACTGTGGTAGCCCCTTTGACTCATATAAAAGGAGGCCCGAGGCGTACAGAAAGGAGAGGAGAGCACTTTTGAGGATCCATTCTGCATGCGCAGCTACCGAGTACTGTAGCTCCCAGAACTTAGCCAAGAACATCCACTGTAATACAATCAAAGCAGGAGTAGGGTTTTACGCATCCGTGCGGCCCGAACCTGGGTAAAATCCCCCGTGTGCTGTTCGTTAGATCTGCTCTTTGTGCAATCCTCTCCCCTTGCCGAACCGTAAAGGGATCTCCTTGATCCCATAGGTGTCCGTTTCCCACGACATATAGCATTTTTAGGTATGCGCTCTTTACAGTTGTATTTATATGCTATGTAGGTCCAACTGTGCAACAAAGAAAGTAATCAAAAAAGACATAGATGAGGCCCATGTATAACAGAGTGCACGGAAGGACTGGGTGAATTGCATATCAACCGCTGGTGTATTTATGCTCCCACCACTCAAATCTCAAACAATAAGCAAGTTAGAGGTGTGGCTGTATTTCGAATTCCAGGTATTGCTTCTTCGACAATTTGACATGGCTGGAACTGAACATGCTACACATATACAATGACTTCAATAAATTGGGGTGGAGATAAACATAAAGCAAAACGACACAAATGAGGATAACCTGAAATTGATTCCTGAAAAATGCAAGAGGACATAACAGTTTTCTATCATCTTGAAGTATAGGCTAATCTCAGTTTTGCTAACGGTCCTCTAAACACAGATTCCATGCATGATAGCACTCAAGGATCAAATGACTGCATATAATTAACTGTGTCCTTGTTATATGCTTGAAAAATATTGAAAGGTGTTCAGATTATCCTACTGCATGCAGGAGAACCACATTCTAGACGTTGCCTCACTTAGCACAGTAATAAGTATCTGAATACAAGTGTCATTTACTTTTTCTACATGCAAAACAAGCAAGTATTTAGGTAGTCTTATTTTTTTTCCTTGGTCTAATTGAGGTATATCATACCTCGATTCAGTTAAGGATATTCACAACCTCTCAAGTGGCATTGGCATTATGATGTGTTAGTTTAAGGATTAATATGCCAGTAAGTCGCTACTATTTGTAGGAAAGGCAACTTACCAAAAGAGCGCACAGATCTCACATATGATTGCAATCAATGTTAGCAGCTTGTCATGAATCTGCACATAGACCACAATCAGAACGCATGGTTATCTGTTGGGTTTTGATAGCTGTTCATTCAACTAGGTTATTTACTTACAGGAATAAAGCCATAAAATGAACAAAGGGTTCAGAGATTACTAACCAAAAGAGCAAAAACCAAAGCAAAAGCAACACATCCAACATAAATAGCCGTTGCATAAACACGAACTGGGTCAAGCATCATCCTCAATTGTTTATTTACCCCCATTACGAAGACTGTGCTGCCAAACAAAGGTTCAAATCAACATATTGCAAAAAGTGAATATTCAAGAAGTTAAGTAGATCTGATGCACGAGCTGAACATATGTGCTATCAAACTGGCATTTGACAGGATCATATGATTCACTTGTAAGTTTTACTGCAGTTATATAAATACTGACACCGATATAGGGAAGAGTACAAATGTAAACAGAAAGCCCATGAATTAAAATCTGTGTAATCACCTGCCAACTGCCATTATGTTTCCAAATGTAAACAGGAGAGAAAATTTGATAGGTCTGGCGAAAACAATGAGTGACTGCAAAAATAAAATAAAAGATAAGTACAAAATCATATGAAGAATTTACATTTAGACACGTTTTATTTGCTACAACTAACTTCTGTTAAAGAGTGTAGAATTGCCAGTAAATCATACTATAAGTTTAAAGCCTAATGATACAATTTCTACACTCTAATGGAATTAGGTGAATTAACCATTGTCTCGGTCATCCAAGACCAAATCTGAACATATATCGCATAAGCATGGCATTTGAAACCTTAACTCCAACTAAGAAGGCAAAGCATCACTTCAGTAGTTCACTAGCACCGGCAGGTTAAATGCGAGACGAGCACAGCGAAGGGCAAATCCAGCGAAAAATCACTGCGTTGGGTTGACTAAAGTTCTCAATGTGACCCATTTCTTTCGACTTGTAGCTTTGTTAAGCCGAAATGTCTGAATGACACATTTGATATTTGGAAGGAATAGCATCAAGCATTGCCGGAAATAACACAGTAAGCACAAATCTTCACGATAGTTCTTAATCCCTTAATGTATAGGATCCAATTGCTGAAAATAGCGTCAGCACGGCCTACATGGCCAATTCTTCACCTGCAGTCAAGTCAACTACAGCAAAAACTGCACGCGCGACAGGTCATAGGCGGAAATTACAGCAACGTACCAGCATCATGAGGGCGAGTCCAGCAACCAAGCAAGCCGCGAAGGCGTAGACCCGCTGAACCAGGCAAAACAAGCAGAACAATGTCAGATCGACGCGGACCAAGAAACGGCTGCTGCGGTCGAGGGTTCGCGGAAGGGTCTGTTTGACCTGGAGAGGGGACAGAGAGCAGAGGCCCTCGGTATCACCGAGGATGTCGTCCTCCTGCCACTCTTCGTCGTCGCCGCCGGCGAGCGACCGGTGGAGGCGGGTGAGGGCGTCCATTATTGCTCCGATGGGTTTCTCGGTTTCAGTTTTGGGGATCGGCTACCATCGGGTTGGCGTGGACAGGAGTGCTTACATGATACCTGGGCCGTCCGTTTGGCTCCTCGGAGATCTGAAGGCTGAGAAGAAGTCGAGAGTTCGGTGCTAGGAGCATCCACAGGGCAACTCCAACAGTGCCCTGCAGCATCTCTAGCAAATCCGCTGTAACCTCGCCGGTCCGTAAAATTTGGGCCGTTTTACAGGTTTTTCGTTTTTCTACTGTCAAAACAGATCCGCTGAAAGTCCATCGACCCGTAATTTTTTTTCAGACGGCCCACAAATTCACCCCGCCTGCTGCTATATGTACGGGTCGTGGGCTTTTTAGGGTTAGTGTATCGGAAAATCTCCGCCGTTAGAGATAGAGTACTCGAACAATTAGCCGCTTGTCTTCTTTCCTTTCTCGCCTTCGGCAACGGATCCATGGCAGGCGGCACGGGAGTGGCTGTGGCGGCCACATCGGCACTCGCAGAGGCCGAGGCGGGCACGGGAGCGAGGCGAGCAAGCGTCGTCGCCTTAACGCCGAGCAAGCCTTCTCGAGCCGCGCCGTCCTGGCCCATTCGAGCTCAAGCGATGATGATGGCAACGAGCGGTGCGGGTACAGTACCGACAAGTAGGTAGATGTTTATGTTGTATTATTAATTGTAAACACTTTGAGTACATTTTAAAAGCCATAGCTTGAATATATGTTTACGTCATGTCATTCCTCGAGTAATGTCTAAAAAATATTGCATTCACATAAAAATAGCAAAGTACATTTTAGTATTTAACAATAGCTTGTACATAAGAGATTAATTTTGCATTATTGATATAAGTGTTTACACGTACAAAAAAAATAAAGATATATGTGTTTGCAACAGTAATCTAAGTTAAGACTTAATTTGGTTGCAAACATATTGGACGGATCCACCGAAAACAATCAATGTGTAAGGACATGCATACCAAAAGTTCAAGGTGGCATATCAACATTGACTAGAAGGGTTGGGCGCGCTTTGCTGCGCCGTCGGTGTTGCTGGCTTTTCATAAAAAAATACTCCCTTTGTTTCAAAATATAAGGTGCAATTTTTTGAAAAATTAAATCTTTTTAAGTTTGACCAAATTCGTAGAGAAATATATCAATATACATAATATCAAATCGGTATCATTATATTCATCATGATTTTTTTATTGATTTAGTGTTGTGGTTGTCAATATTTTTGGCTCTTAACTTAGTTAAAGTTAAAGATATTATACTTTTTGAAAACTTAATACACCTTATGTCTTAAAACTGAGTGAGTATTTGGTTTCGCAAGAGGAGGAGACGATGAAGTGTGTTTTTTATTTATAATGCAACGTGTTTGGTGGGCCATCAGTGGTGTGATTCAGTGTTATTTGCTAATCAATCCATACTTTTGTGTCAAAATTTCGCCGGTGACTGCATGTTCTATACTGGTGCTACAATATTACATATTTTCACTTTTTAAGGTGGTGAGAGGGCTGTCGGTTGATTGATATGCTTTTATAGGTCGATTGTTGCCGATTGATTTAGAAGATCATTGGACTGTCAAAATCATAAACCAAATCCAAAATTAAATACCTCGATGAAACGAGAGAGCTTCAAAATTAAAGAGCACAAGGAATAAAAGAATATAATAACATAGATGAATTATAAGAATTTACTAAGAGAGATGAATTAAAATAATTAAATAAGAGAGCTCCTTGAGAAATTGTTGACCTGGTCAAAATCAGGTGATTCAATTATAAATTAAAGACATCAATTTGATTGCGAGGCCTTAAAATTAAGGAGCATATGTATTTATAAATATAGTATATAAAAATTGAATAAGAAAGCTTTGAGAAATTGTTGACCCGATCAAAATCGGATGACCCAATGTGAATTGGAGACCTCAATTGAATGTGGGCTCTCCAATTCTAGGATTTTTTATTTATAATGCAGTGTGTTTGGTGGGCCTTCAGTGGTGTGATTAAGTGTTATTTGCTAATCAATCCATACTTTTGTGTCAAAATTTCGCCGGTGACTCCATGTTTATACTGGTGCTACAATATTACATATTTACACTTTTTAAGGTGGTGAGAGGGCTGTCGGTTGATTGATATGCTTTTATAGGTCGATTGTTGCCGATTGATTTAGAAAATCTGTCAAAATCGTAAACCAAATTCAAAATTAAATACCTCGATGAAACGAGAGAGCTTCAAAATTAAAGAGCACAAGGAATAAAAGAATATAATAACAGAGATGAATTATAAGAATTTACTAAGAGAGATGAATTAAAATAATTAAATAAGAGAGCTCCTTGAGAAATTGTTGACCTGGTCAAAATAAGGCGATTCAATTATAAATTGAAGACATCAATTGATTGTGAGGCCTTAAAATTAAGGAGCATATGTATTTATAAATATAGTATAGAAAAATTGAATAAGAAAGCTTTGAGAAATTGTTGACCCGGTCAAAATCGGATGACCCAATGTGAATTGGAGACCTCAATTGAATGTGGGCTCTCCAATTCTAGGAGGATTAGTCTTATAGTATATATATCAAAAAACGTTATGGGCACAATCTCAGAAATCAACGTTATGCCACTTGTTTATATAAAGATTGTATCAGCATTTTAGTGTACGTCATCGTATAGGGAATGGTTATCGTGCACTGTGTGAAATAGAGAGGATGAATATGTACATATTGTAACCTTTAGTATATGGTAGCTAGTAGGAATGAGCATCCCATATGGTGCTAATAATAGCTTTTGTGAGAGCATCAAACTATCATATTACTCAATTTAAATGGGATAGGAAACATATATAATAGGCATTTCTAAAATACCCCATGTAAAGAAGGTATTAATTAAGCTTGCATAGTAAACATAATTTTGAAGAGGGGTAATTATTTTTATGTTCCTAATTGTGTCCCACTCAACAGTTTTACCCCTGGTTTCCAAAAATCCTCGATTCTGCCTAAACCACTTCGCTCCTTATGCTTTTGCCCTTTGACCGTTCGATGGTAGCTTTGAAAACTTCATAAGAAATTTATACTAACTGTAAAAGATACAAATAAGATGTCATAATGTTCAGAAAAACATCACTTGTATGTGCATGTCATTTGCATTCATGACAGAAGTGTTGGAAAGTCACTATCTTAGTTTGAGCTCTTATGATCTAAGCATGAGCAGTAAAATTGAAAAAAATTCTGATTTTTTTGTGAGGCAACCATTGACAAATGTTTTGATTTCTTGCAAAGTTTCATCGGGGAATGACATTCATTGAAGTCGTGGAAAAAAAACAAAATTAGCACTCCTAAATGTTTTTGTTATGGAGCATTGGTTTTTTTACCATGAATACGATGAATGTCATTCCCTAATAAAACCTGGAAGCATTCAAAACAACGGTCAATGTTTGCAACCAAACTTTTTTAGAATTTATTTTCAATTGTTTCAGATTTTATTGTTCATGCTGAGATCATACGAGCTCAAATTGAGATAGGGACTTTTCAACACTTTTGTCATGGCAAATGACATGCACATATAGATGCGAAAGTACCTTTCTATACCCAGGAGCAAATGCTCCTGATGTGAACAGTAAAATCCAAAAAATAGAAAACAAATTCAAAAAATTCTGAATTTTTTGTGTGACATAATTTCACAAATGTTTGTTGTGCATGCAAAATTTCATCACGAAATCACATTGGTAGAAGTCGTGCCAAACAAACAAAATCAGAGCTTCAAAATGCTTTTGTAAGTAACATTTTCAGAGCATCGATTTTGTTGTTTTTTACCACGCCTTCCACCAATGTGATTTTGCGATGAAATGTTGCATTGACAACAAACATTTGTGAAAGTATGCCACAACAAAAATTCAGATTTTTTTTTATTTTACTATTCACACTAGGAGCATTTGCTTCTGGGTGTAGAAACTCCACGTCCGTATAGACAATGATTTTTCTGAACATTTTGATATCTTATTTGAATAGGGGTATCTAGATGTACCGAGGTTTAAACAACTGAGTTCCTTATGATTCGGATTTCTCTTTATGTTGCTCGAGGACAATCAAGTTAAAGCTTGAGGGAGTTGAAGAGTGATATTTTTACACTCATTTCACCTTTGTTTAAACCAAGATATTTCATTTAAAAAGAGATATTCGCTCTGATATTGCTACAAATGACTAATAAATGCAAAGGGTTCCACAAATCCTCTCTTTTATGTGTTTCCATAGGAAATGGGCTAAGAGGAAAGAAATCACGTGTGGAGATAGAATGGAAGGAAAATGGAGGAAGGAAAAAATCAACATGAGGCGTCTGCGCGAAGACAGAGCCAAAGACGGTGTTCCATACGGGCGCATGTGCCCGTATGAGCGCACGTTTGGCATGGCGTTCGAGGCAGATCAACCACCCGAACAACTTCTATTAAAGTGACCCCGTCGAAATGTCAATAGAACAACAAGCACGGAAGCCAGAATCTCTTCATCATCATCCTCATCCACAAACCCTAGCCGTCTCCATTTCCATCTTCATAGCCATCTCCACCACCATAGTGCTCTTGCATCTAGTTCATACTTGTAATCGTGCATCGCACAAGGCATCCATTGTAAGACATACTGCAACCAATCAATCTCAAGATGTGTTCTTCAATGTTTTATTTTCATGATCTGATCTCAATGTGTGAGTAGTTCGGTAAGGTATGGGTTGAGGCATGAGCCTAACAACCCAATTTATTTGTTGCGGGGATCAATGGAATAATTCTACATAACGTCTCATATGTGTGAAATAAAATTGTTTCATGGATATGTCTATTGTCTTGTCCATATCCTTGCAGGTACCCAGGATCATGAAGATCGAGCACCGATAAGGCTAGGACCAAGGGGACAGCGAAGTGTTATACCGAACACCGGTGACAGTAAGGTTGAGTAGGGTAACATGGATCATATCCTTGGGGATGGATGAGGTGTAGTCATTAAACGCCCAAAGCTCTTGTCTGGTTTCATTATCTTAATTATCGAGGCAACCCCGCACGACGGATAGGGCTTGCGGTAGGACAACTGATTCTTGATGCATGATTCTTGTCGGTCAAGATGTTATTTGGACACATATGAAAGGACGTGGATGTCGCCTAGAGGGGGGTGAATAGGCGCTTTAAAATAATTACGGTTTAGGCTTGAACAAATGCGGAATAAAACTAGCGTTTAATATGTCAAGCACAAAACCTAAAACAACTAGGCTCACATATGTGCACCAACAACTTATGCTAAGCAAGATAAACAAATGAGTGATAGCAAGATATTTAGCATGAAACAATATGGCTATCACAAAGTAAAGTGCATAAGTAAAGGGCTCGGGTAAGAGATAACCGAGGCACGGGGAGACGATGATGTATCCCGAAGTTCACACCCTTGCGGATGCTTATCTCCTTTTGGAGCGGTGTGGAGGCACAATACTCCCCAAGATGCCACTAAGGCCACCGTAATCTCCTCACGCCCTCGCACAATGCAAGATGTCGTGATTCCACTAAGGGACCCTTGAGGATGGTCACCGAACCCGTACAAATGGTAACCCTTGGGGGCGGTCACCGGAACCCTTACAAATTGCTCGGGGCAATCTCCACAACCTAATTGGAGACCCCGACGCTTGCCCAGAGCTTTACACCACAATGATTGAGCTCCGAGACACCACCAACCGTCTAGGGCGCCAAAGCACCCAAGAGGAACAAGCTCTAGGGTGCTCAAACACCCAAGAGTAATAAGCTTCTCAAACTTCATTTCCACGTATCACAGTGGAGAACGCAAACCTATGCACCAAATGCAATGGCAAGGGCACACGGAGTGCCCAAGTCCTTCTCTCCCAAATCCCACCACAACAACTAATGCTATGGAAGAAAATGAGAGGAAGAACGAAGACGAACATGAAGAACTCCAAGATCTAGATCCAAGGGGTTCCCCTCACATAGAGGAGAAAGTGATTGGTGGAAATGTGGATCTAGATCTCCTCTCTTTTTTCCCTCAAGAACTAGCAAGAATCATTTGAGGGATTGAGAGATAGCAAGCTCGAAGAAGGTCAACAATGGGGGAAGAATACGAGCTCAACGGATGAGATCCATTGGGGAAGAAGACCCCCTTTTATAGGTGGGGAAAAATCCAACTGTTACCCCCACAGCCCGCACACAAGCGGTACTACCGCTCCGGAGAGCGGTACTACCGCTTATAAGCGGTAGATCCAGGAAAGAACAAGCAAACGGTTGAAACCTCGAGGCGGTAGTGTTGCTGGAGCGGTACTACCGCTCCTGCTAGCGGTACTACCGCTTGTTACAGCCGCTCAACTTCCTCTTGGGTGGCGCGGGGCATCAGACATGTGTCTGGTGGCTGGCGAGGACGCCAGAACCACCTGAGCGGTACTACCGCTCCATAGCAGCGGTACTACCGCCTGAGTGCTGAAAACTGTCCTGAGAAAGAAACTGCCATAACTTTCGCATACGAGCTCCGAATTGAGCAGACTCAAGTTTGTCGGTTATATTAAGAAGAGGCAGTATAAAAATGCCAATGATATGGAGATGTGAAACCTCTATCAATGAAGAACCGGCAAAAACTCCAACATCGAAAACATCATAGAAGATGCATATGGACTCCGTTTTTGATGAACTCAAGCTTTTCATGAAGATGACCATAAGCTTGAAAACTCACAAAGAGAAACACCAAACAAGAACCAAGAAAGATGATGCAAGGATGCAAATGGTTTGAGCTCTCAATGAATGATACGATCAAGCTACTCACTTGAGAGCCCCCCTTGATAGTACGACAATCGATCCTATAACCCGGTCTCACAACTACCACCATGAGACCGGTAAAATAGAAAACCTATCAAGGGCAAACCTATACCTTGCACATAGTCCACTTGAGCTAGATGATGACGATCTTGACTTCCTCAAGAAGGACCACCTTTCTTGATTGTGTTGGCTCGATGAAGACTAGTTGATTGCCCCCCCCCATACTCCACTATGGGTGAGACACTCTTCGGCACATCTTCACAGGTCCATTGTCACCATAATGGATGGCAAGCTTCAAGCATGATCTCTTCATGATGCTCCACTTGAACTTGCACACCACAATTTTGATGACGATCACCACTTGATGTCACCCTCCATGGGTTGTATCAGATCTTCCTCTTGACGCAAGCCCATGGAAACATACCTAACCCCACATAGAACTCTCACGTAGACCATGGGTTAGTACACAAAGCGTAATGGACAATGCTTACCATACCATGGGATCACTTGATCCCTCTCGGTACATCTTGTATGCTTTGTATGTTGATCTACTTGATTCACTCTTTAACTTAGTCTTGATCAACCTTGTATCTTATCTTCTCTCTTCATAAAGATGATGTCTTGAAGGTAAACATGAATGCTCACACAATCTTCTTCTTCAAGACATGCTTGCAATAAGCTCAACTCTCACATGACCATTCTTTGGATAAAACCTTGAATACCACCTTGGTCACCATATAAACTCCTTGAAACCAACAGATGGACTTCAAGAAGTGCCTATGGACAAATCCTTCGAATGTAACTCAAGGCAACCATTAGTCCATAGGGATTGTCATCAATTACCAAAACCACACATGGATAAATGTGCTCTTACAACATCCCTCACTCCGATCAGTAACAAGCACATCTTGATGGGTGACTTCCAACGCACAAATTAATATCATATTTGATCCCAACACAAATACAAGGTTGTAAGCATTAAGACCTCATACCCATACCTATTTTTATTATAAGTGTATGAATCACTATTTGCTTGTTGATCTGGCCAAAAGCTGGATTTGACAGTTTGACAAAAGCTTGCTAGAGACCATCGCTTTAAGGGAATCTTCCTCTCGTGGGTTCGATAACCCAGGGTCACCTCTAGGGAATTATATGCGTGATACTCATTTTTGTTCCAATACCGGATCAATAAAAGGAGGTATCATAAACCATGTACACTTGCACGCTATCATCTAGCAAAGCCTCCAGCTGTGCCATTGAAATAGCATGACAATCTTGTAGTTTAGGCTGAACCCCTATAGTTTCATAGCGTGATCCTACCTATGGAATGAAATATGTTTGTCACCCCAATGAATGTTCATGGGACTATGACGCTCTCGCAAATCCATACCTATAATGATACCGTACAATCAAGAGATAACACTTTCAGGTTGGTGCATAATATGTTACAGTTTGATACCTTCGATGAACATTGCAAGTGCCCCCCACCCACCCATCTACAATTCAAACTCAGAGAGGCCGATGAGCATATACAACTCCTATGAATTTCCTAGCTAGAGTTGTGCTGACAAAGCTATGATAGGTTGCTAAAGCAATCAACATCATAACTCGCTCACTTTGGATTTCCCTTGCAGACAAATGGTTTTGTAGTGCTATAGATCCTTGTAATGTTGTTATGGAAATAGTGTGACATTCACTGGACTTATCCGAAATCAAAGACTAAGCATAATCCTGAGAGATTCCCATTACATCAGAAATTTCTTGGACCATGTGAAGTTGTACTGCAAGTCACATATTTGTGATGAGGTGACCATTTTTCTTCGCATAGATAGCAAAGGCCAAGTGCCCTTTGATACAGACGTAGTGTGGAGAGGCGCTAGTCAGTAGTGGGCGCCCTTCGAACAACCTCCAAAGTTGGCGCACGACGACGCTGCTCTGTGGTTGTTTCTACTAGAGGTGGTCGTCCGGCGGCAGAGGCAGTGGCATCCCCCCCCCCCCCCCGAGATATCCCCAGCCTCCGATCAACGAGGCTCTCACCACTTGTAAATTTCCAACGCTTCTTCTTGCGGATATGCGAGAGAAACATCAGCTTCCATGTCTTTCCGATTATGAACCAAAACTACGACTATTATTTCATCTTTTAAACCATCAACATACCAAGAAGGACAAATAGTCAGATTCCAACTACTTCTATGAGCTAACAACGAATGCATATTTTCATGGAACCTACTAGTATACTCTTACATTGACTCTGTTGCCGCAAATGGAACAATTGGCGCAGCAACACAGATAACTCGTTGCGTCCAAAAAAAATCATCAACCAGAGTACAAAAAGTCTCCCAGCTCAGCGTGTCTAAATCCAATATGGTATTCTCTAACCACAACATAGGTTGCCCTGTAAAATGCATACATACATTATCTAACCATGGAGCGGGATTTATATGAAAAATTCTAAGATACGACTTACACTTTTGCTTCCAACTACGTGCCCCCTGATACGTCTACAACGTATCTATAATTTTTTATTGTTCCATGCTGATATATTAGATACTTTTTGGGTATTTATTTACCAATTTATAATATTTTTGAGCACTAACCTATTGACCCAATGCCCAGTGCCAGTTCCTGTTTTCTGCGTGTTTTTGCCTTTTCAGAGTTACAATACCAAATGGAGTCCAATTGTCACGAAACTTTTTGGTGATTTTTTCTGGACAAATACAAGACCTAGAAGCTTTGGAGGAGGGCCAGGAGATGCACCAGGGGCCCACAAGATATTTGAGGCAAACCTGATTACTATGATTCTTATTTGCATGATCATCATAGCTTTGTAATGCTCTCCGATCTATTGAGATAGTTTGGTGTAACGCCCAAGATGCGGTCCTATCCTTATTTTGGCACGAGGGCCTCGACAGGGATAGAAGCGCATCTCGTCATTTCGCAAGAATGGATATCATTACAAGTACATGTAAAGAAGAGATGAGTATATGGAATTGGCTTACACTCGCCACAGGCTAAATCAAGATCACATCAATATGACAACATATACAATCATCATACAGAAGAGCAGGGTCCGACTACGGACGAAAACAAACGATAAAATGACATCCATCCTTGCTATCCCAGGCTGCCGCCTGGAACCCATCCTAGATCGATGAAGAAGAAGAAGAAGAAGAAGAAGAACTCCAAATCAAACAAAGCATCGCTCTCACGTCAAGCATCGCATTACCTGTACCTGCAACTGTTGTTGTAGTAATCTGTGAGCCACGGGGACTCAGCAATCTCATTTCCAAGGGTATCAAGACTATTAAAGCTTAATGTGTGAGGTATGGTTAAGTGGTGAGACTGCAGCAAGCACTAAGCATTTATTTGAGTGGCTAACTTACGAGTACAACAATAAAGGGGGATGATCGTCGCATAAACGGACGTGAACTAGTAATGATCACTAAGTGATCCTGAACACCTACTTACGGTCAAACATAACCCCACCATGTTCTCTCTCGGATCAGAAATTCACGAGAAGAGACAATCACGGTTACGCACACGGTTGGTGTATTTTATTTGAGTTTACTTCAAGTTTGCTATGACCGGGTGTTAAACAAAATTTCCAAGTTGCCACGTAACCGCGGGCATGGCATTCCGAAAGATTTAACCCTGCAGGGGTGCTCCAACTCATCCATCACAAACTAACCACACGCCGCGGGAATAACCTCGACCACGAATCCCATGATTTCCTAGGAAATTCCATTGGAAAACCTCAACCTCGGGATAGCCCAAAGTATCGGAATTCCTCGCACAAGACGTTCGAGAAAGGTAAAACAAGTCCAGCAAGACCGCCCGACGTGTCGACGAACCCGATAGGAGCCGCGTATCTCGTTCTCAGGACACGACGGATGAACTATGGTTACCACGCCAATCACCGAGTTGCCCAAGGTAGCGTTAATAAGCTGCTCTGGGTTGGACCAACACTCATGAGGAGCACTGGCCCGGGTTGTCGATTAAAGATCCTTGGGTTAATTACTCCCTATGCAGGTTTATTAGTTATTAGGCAAATGTAGTACCAATGTTGGGCCTTGCCAGACAAGTTTTATCCTAAAACGAAAATCAAGGGGGTCCCCATAACAACCCCGAGCATGTTAGGAGTGCAAAATATGGAACATAACACTGGTACACAAGTAACTAGGGCGGCAAGAGTGGAACAAAACACCGAGCAGAAGGCCAAGCCTTCCACCCTTTACCAAGTATATATGTGCATTAAATTAAATAGCAATAATATTCTGATGTAGCAAAATATCCATGTTTCACATGGGAAACATCTTGCACCTGCAACTAGCAACGCTATAAGAAGGGCTGAGCAAGCGGTAACATAGCCAAACAATGTTTTGCTAGGATGTGGAGGGGTTAGAGGCTTTTCATGGCAATTTGGGAGACTTGACATACAAGTGGTAGGTAGCGAGACAAGCGATAGAAACGAGACATCTAGCATGGCAATGATAGTAATGGTATCCAGGGAAATGATCATCTTGCTTGAGATCCCGCTTAGAAGAAGATCGAGTCCATGAAGAAGACAAACAACGTAGCCGAACGGATCCTCACACTCCGAACGCTTTCGGAACTCTATCGAGAAGAAGAAAATCGAAAACAACAATCAACACACGAGAACACCACAACATATGCATGACATAATGCACAACCAAATATGATACATGTCCGGTTTAAATATGCAAGGCATGGCAATCACAACAATCAAATACTACACATTAAGTGAAGCTCAATATGCAACGAGTTGCATTTTGACGAAACTCCACATTTGAATTACTTAGTTCGCTCGCGTTTAGGTACACGGCAATATTAAATGTTGTTAAACATGGCAAGAGGTGAAGCATAATGAAACTACACTATCTAGGCACCTTAAATGAGGTCGGAAACAACTTATAGTATTTCCGAAGCGACCTCATATGCAAATTATGAATTTGGTCCAGATCTGAAGTAACCATGTTTTATATTTATTAAATAGGTAAATAAAGTGCACAATGCGATTCTACTCGTCATTCTAGTCGATTTACATCTATAGATCATATAAAACGGAGCTACGGCCTAAAACATATGACCATCACAAGATAATATGCCATGAATGCAAAATGCTTGCAAACATCAACCATAAACATCTCAAATCATGGATTCAACAAGATATTATGAAACTACATGAGATTCTAAGCAAGTTTCATATAGGACATGCTCAAAACGGAGTTACGGTTCAACCACAACAACCAACACAAGTTTTATTTGAAATCTGCCCAAAACAGCAACATAGCATATTGCACACATGAAAACAACAAGCTAAAAGATTCTAAAATGCACAAACTAAGCATGGAGCAGTAGCATATAACACACACTTCATTTCATCTTCACATATCATACTCAAAAGAGTCATGGATCACATGGTAGGAAGCTCACAACATGGCAATAAAATATAACAGTTTAGGATAGTGAAAATCTCAGTTTTTAGCATAGCAGATTTTCACGAAGGCATATTGGCAGCAATAAAACTATATGCTACAGGGCATATTATGGCATGAGAATCTACAGCATGGTAGAGGACATTATGCACAACAAATCATTCCATGGTTGCAAGGTCTAATTATGCATAGAATCATGGCTAGCATCAACACAACATGGCATTATGAAGAAAACAGATTCTCAGACTTAGTGAAAATTAGACTAGACATGAGCAGCAGTTTTTAACAGATTGACATGTTGGACAATGAATATAACTATGATGCAAATCCTATACATGGCATCAAATGGCACAATCTGGTAGACAATAACATGCTTAACAAAAGTCCCCTTGGGAGCAACCACAAAAGACTCCTAGATCACTAACAAATCACATGGCAACATGGCAACAAAATAACAGATTTTCAGACTTGGAAATATTTTGGACCCTCAAAACAGCAACATATTTATCACATGATGGCAACAAGAAAATAGCACCTAAACATGGATTATCATGGCAAACACAAACACCAAGGGCTGGTACACATGTCGAAGGGCATATCTCATGTTTACAACTATTACAAAAGGTGCATGGATCAACTACTATGATGCTCGCAAAATGGTACTTATCGTTAACAGATTGCAGTTTTACTGCGATAGCCACTTTAGAGCAACAAATAAATATGCTAATGATGTTCTACCTATCAACCAGATGCATGGCATCAAAGTACACATTACCTAGAACAATTCTCATGAAGAAGCCATGTGCAAAAGGTCTACGGTTGAGCTGCAACCATCCACGCGAAATTGAATAAAATAACAGATTCGTCTATTACGATGAGATGCACTTTTGCAACAGAGTTTTCAACACGTAGACAAACCCTAACATGGATGCAAATGATGCTATCATGTAGAGCTTGACGAGTAGATCATTTTTCATATAATATGCATCTCCATGGGACCAACACACACAAAGTTACACATGCCACAAGATGCCTAAATGATAAAAAATTGCAGACGAAAATGACTTAGCCAAAATTCGTTTAAGTTTGTAACCGTTCGCAAAATAGACTACCGAGTGAACATTGCTAGATAGGGCCAGAGGAGCTCACAGCGGGCTGGATCGTTTGGAGCAGCGGACGGGGTCATCCCGTTTGGTACGGGGGTCGGGGTGGATCGGGACGGCCCGGTCCCGATCTGAGCTGAGGAGGAGGAGGCCGGCCATGGCGCCGGCGGTTCTGGCGCCGGCGAACGGTGCAGCTGCCGCCGGAGGTGGGGGCGAGGCCGAGGAGGCGCGGGGGCGGTGGATCCGGCCGCGGGGGTTCGGGATCTGGCGTCTCCTGGCCGGATCCGGCCACGGCGGGGCCGGCGGCGAGCTGGGACAGGCACGGGCGACGGCATGCTCGGCGGCGGCGGATTGCGACGCACGGCGACGCGTCATGGCGGGCGGCGGGGTCCGAAGCGGTGGCGCTTGCACGGCAGGGCGGCGTCGGCTCGGCCAGCGCACAAGGGTGGCCAGAGGCAGGGTGCAGCGCGGCGGCGGGGCAAGCAACGACGAGGCGGCGGCGGGCTGGGGCGGCGGCGCTTGCGCGCGGGAGCGAGCGGGAGGGGCGGCGGTGCGTTGTTCGGGCCCCGATGGGCTTGGCGAGCGGGCGCGCGGGCCTGCCCTGGGCCCGGGCAGGCCTAGCGGCTGGGGAGGCGAGGCAGAGTGGCTGGGGCGTACCACGTGGCGGTCTCCGGCTGGCCGCGGCGGCGGCTGGTGGCGGCGCAGCCACTCGGGTGGCACCAAGTGGCGGCCCGGCTACGGCATGGCGCGGAATCCGATGGGGGCGGCGGCATGAGGTGGAAGGAGGTTATGGGCGGCGCGGTTTTCGAGGCAGGGAGGCTAGGGTTGCCCAAACAGGAAGAGTGGGTGTCTATTTATAGCAGGTAGGTCTAGGGTTAGCTGTTTAGTCCGTTTTCGGACCGTGTGATCACGATCGAACGGTCCGGAAGCGGAGGGGGTTGCTAGGTGGGTTGGTGGGGTGTGTAGGTGGCCTTGTGCTGAGATGAGAGGGAAAGTTGCGGTCCGTGACAGAGTTTTAAAACACCAAAAAACATCCGATCATTTACCCGATGACGGTGACGCTACTGTTGAACGTTGGGGTATCAAACGGCCTCTGATTGCGACTAAATTTAACAGGCGGTCTACCTACAACAAAACAAGACCGCATGCCAAGTTTCGTCCCAACCTGAGAATATTTTATATCCACTTTTTGAAAAAAAAATATTTTCAATGCCGCGGGCGCGTGCGTGTGTGGTTGGTCTCGAAACGGTCAACGGGGAGAACCGGCAACTACTAGCAGATGCAAGTTTTCAAAAACGGCGGGAACAGAGTGCCGGTACAATGCAGATGATGCGAATGATGCGATGATGCATGCGACAAACAAACGAATCACACGATGGCAATGGAATAAATCGGGAATCTTCTGGAGCATCGGTCTCGGGCTGTTACAACTCTCCTCCACTTACAAGAGATCTCGACCCGAGATCTTAGAATGAAAAGGGAAAGAGGAAGAAGAAAGGAAGAGGTAAAACTTAGTTGCTTCTTTCACAAACCAGTGAAACCAACGGAACTTGAAGGTTACAAAGAGATGAAGAATGACACTTGGAACAAGCAAGAATGCCAAAGAAATTTGGGCAGCACTTCGGTAGAAAAGAGAGGCAAAACTTGATAAGATGGAAAGAACTTGAAGAGAGGACACACCACTCCAGTTAAATGAATAAGCATGGAAAGAACATGATCTTGATAAAACGATATGATGATTCAAAGAGAGCAACATCACAACGCCTCCGGAACAAAAGACTAGAAGCTAGATCTATGAGGTGACAACCGGCCACTAAACCAAACAATTGATTGATTGGGAGCAACAAGAGAGGCAAAACTTCTTTCATGAAGAGGATATCTTGAGAACTTAGATCAATGATATGCACCATGATAGCAACGATCCTTTGGAAATGCTTTAGGTGAAATCCAATCCAAGAAAACTCCAAGGAAGAAAATGATGGGTTTAGATATCTCATTCTTGACAATTCTCTTTGAGACTCCTCATGAATCAAGAATGCAATAATACCATCTCAGAAGATGAGGGAGAATGAATTGCACTTGAAAAGCAAGATAAAGAATACTTGAGCTCCTCCAACAAAATCTTGAAGAATACTTGAGAAGAAGAAAATCCTTGACAAACCACTATGAAGAACCACCGTATACAAAAGAATGGCCGAAAGAAATGAAGGTTGAAAGAATAAGATTTACGCCATGCAAAGATTTAGATGAAGCTTCGCGATGAGATACTTGAGAAAAAAACTTGGAACTCCGGAAAAGAAAAGATAAGCAACTTATAATCGGGAATTTGATATCATGAACAACTCCGGAAGAAGGATTTGAAATCACCTTGATGAAATAAGGATAAGAATTATGTTATGCTTATCCTTCATCAAGTTAAATTGATGACAAGCAACAGATTTGCATACTACTTATTCTTCTTGAAAGATTGAAGAGAGATTAAACAAGCTTGAAGAAGTCTTGAACGAACCACCGGTGAGAATTGAAACAAATGGGAATACATGAGAATGAAGAGATCAAGATTTTCCTAATAGAAACTTGAACAACGCGCCAAAATAATTGAGATACGAACGAAGGGACAACAATTGAGAAGAATTGGAGAACGAAAGCTGAAAGCTAAGGACGAAGAAATCTTCTGAAATGATGGCCTTCGGAGGATCGAGAAATGAAAACAACTATGAAAAGCTCCGGATAGATATGGAAGGAATTACTCAAGATCGAACACAGTTTGATAGGATAACACGAAGCTGAAACCATGAATCTTCGCGAGAACGGACCGAGATTTAAGAGAAACTCTCCTTCGATCATCAACTCTGAGAATGATGGCGAGAAACACCACCAAGAATTACTGAGACACTCCGGAATAATGGATAAGGAAAGGTTGAGCCAATGATGAAAATAATTTAGAAGCGATCTTCGAGAAGGCGGAAATATGACTAATGGAATTTTCATTCTTACGTCACATTTGAAAAGAACTTGAGATCTCCTGAATGATTAGAAGAGTCAGGTAAGATCCTGGGGAAAACCCTGTGGGTTATGAGCCCACTCAAATAAAACACCGTTGAAACGATTGCTTAGAAGGAGATATTGCACCAGAAGCTTGAATGAATCCACCGGAAAAGAAAACAAAGATGAATACTAAGAAATGATGAACTTGAGCACTTGAGCATCTTCATAATGAATCACCGGATACCATACGGAAGAAAAGATAGCGGAAACATCACATGAATAGAAAAGACACTTTGATGAGAATTTAATCATTGAAGAAAAGGGCGGGAGGGTGGGAAAAACAAAGACAACTTGAGACAGATGAGACGAACTCTGGAAAGGAATATGAGGATTGATCTTGCAAATATTGGAGAGGGATGAATTATCTTGATGAGAACACACCGGTTAGGAAAGATATGAAATCACCACATGACATCGAAGCAACTCGAATTACCATAATCCAACAAAACAAAAGATGGGGCTTGAGGATTAAGCCAGAAACAAATACATAACCCATTGCATTTGCTGGAAGGATAATCCTAGGTAACTACTTGAATACCCACCTAAGAACTTCCAAAATCTTTCTGGTTATGCAATCTGGTCCAACGGATACACGGATAAATTACTGAATAAAACACTCAACTCCTAGCAATAATACTACCCACCGTGTATCACATCCGTCAACACACAACCAGAGAAACCTCGGAAACTCATCTACCTCAGACCCTCGTAATCACAACGATACTAAAGATGGCAGTACATGTGATCCCGCTCCCCAGTACTGGGTGCCGCCACACTCTTCGCACCATGAATAGTATGAAGCAATTTCGAACATCCGCGTCCTGAGATACTAAGGAAACTGAACGATAGCGATGTGTCAAGAACCCCTTGGAGCTCAACTCCCCGGGTCATATCCATACGTACGGGAGGCACCAAGAATAGAGTTCCGGTCACATCGACATCATAGAGGTTCCAAAATACCCGCGTGATCCTAAAAAAATTTTGAGTGAGAAGAGGGGTAGAATCAAAATTCCTAAGTCGTAATTCCTCACCAGAGCATAGAAGAGGAGTAAAAAGAATCCTACTCTCCGATATATAACTAGACTCAAAATAGTTTTTTTCACTAGACTAGACTCGGCCAAGTTCGATCAATCAAGGGGCTCCTAGGTCGGTACAGGCTCTGATACCAACTTGTAACGCCCAAGATGCGATCCTAACCTTATTTTTGCACGAAGGCCTCGATAGGGATAGAAGCGCATCTCGTCGTTTCGCAAGAATGGATATCATTACAAGTACATGTAAAGAAGAGATGAGTATATGGAATTGGCTTACACTCACCACAGGCTAAATCAAGATCACATCAATATAACAACATATACAATCATCATACAGAAGAGCAGGGTCCGACTACGGACGAAAACAAACGATAAAATGACATCCATCCTTGCTATCCCAGGCTGCCGCCTGGAACCCATCCTAGATCGATGAAGAAGAAGAAGAAGAAGAACTCCAAATCAAACAAAGCATCGCTCTCACGTCAAGCATCGCATTACCTGTACCTGCAACTATTGTTGTAGTAATCTGTGAGCCACGGGGACTCAGCGATCTCATTTCCAAGGGTATCAAGACTATTAAAGCTTAATGGGTGAGGTATGGTTAAGTGGTGAGGCTGCAGCAAGCACTAAGCATTTATTTGAGTGGCTAACTTACGAGTACAAGAATAAACGGGGATGATTGTCGCATAAACGGACGTGAACTAGTAATGATCACTAAGTGATCCTGAACACCTACTTACGGTCAAACATAACCCCACCGTGTTCTCTCTCGGATCAGAAATTCATGAGAAGAGACCATCACGGTTACGCACACGGTTGGTGTATTTTATTTGAGTTTACTTCAAGTTTGCTATGGCCGGGTGTTAAACAAAGTTTCCAAGTTGCCACTTAACCATGGGCATGGCTTTCCGAAAGATTTAACCCTGCAGGGGTGCTCCAACTCATCCATCACAAACTAACCACATGCCGCGGGAATAACCTCGACCACGAATCCCATGATCTCCTAGGAAATTCCATTGGAAAACCTCAACCTCGGAATAGCCCAAAGTATTGGAATTCCTCGCACAAGACGTTCGAGAAAGGTAAAACAAGTCCAGCAAGACCGCCCGACGTGTCAACGAACCCGATAGGAGCCGCGTATCTCGTTCTCAGGACACGACGGATGAGCTATGGTTACCACGCCAATCACCGAGTTGCCCCGGGTAGCGTTAATAAGCTGCTCTGGGTTGGACCAACACTCATGAGGAGCACTAGCCCGGGTTGTTGATTAAAGATCCTCGGGTTAATTACTCCCTATGCAGGTTTATTAGTTATTAGGCAAATATAGTACCAATGTTGGGCCTTGCCAGACAAGTTTTATCCTAAAACGAAAATCAAGGGGGTCCTCATAACAACCCCGAGCATGTTAGGAGTGCAAAATATGGAACATAACACCGGTACACAAGTAACTAGGGCGGCAAGAGTGGAACAAAACACCGAGCAAAAGGCCAAGCCTTCCACCCTTTACCAAGTATATATGTGCATTAAATTAAATAGCAATAATATTGTGATATAGCAAAATATCCATGTTTCACATGGGAAACATCTTGCACCTGCAACTAGCAACGCTATAAGAAGGGCTAAGCAAGCGGTAACATAGCCAAACAATGTTGTCTAGGATGTGGAGGGGTTAGAGGCTTTTCATGGCAATTTGGGAGACTTGACATACAAGTGGTAGGTAGCGAGACAAGCGATAGAAACGAGACATCTAGCATGGCAATGATAGTAATGGTATCCAGGGAAATGATCATCTTGCCTGAGATCCCGCTTAGAAGAAGATCGAGTCCATGAAGAAGACGAATCAACGTAGTCGAACAGATCCTCACACTCCGAACGCTTTCGGAACTCTATCGAGAAGAAGCAAATTGAAAACAACAATCAACACATGAGAACACCACAACATATGCATTACATAATGCGCAACCAAATATGATGCATGTCCGGTTTAAATATGCAAGGCATGGCAATCACAACAATCAAACACTACACATTAAGTGAAGCTCAATATGCAACGAGTTGCATTTTGACAAAACTCCACATTTGAATTACTTAGTTCGCTCGCGTTTAGGTACACGGCAATATTAAATGTTGTTAAACATGGCAAGAGGTGAAGCATAATGAAACTACACTATCTAGGCACCTTAAATGAGGTCGGAAACAACTTATAGTATTTCCGAAGCGACCTCATATGCAAATTATGAATTTGGTCCAGATCTGAAGTAACCATGTTTTATATTTATTAAACAAGTAAATAAAGTGCACAATGCAATTCTACTCGTCATTCTAGTCGATTTACATCTATAGATCATATAAAACGGAGCTACGGCCTAAAAGATATGACCATCACAAGATAATATGCCATGAATGCAAAATGCTTGCAAACATCAACCATAAACATCACAAATCATGGATTCAACAAGATATTATGAAACTACATGAGATTCTAAGCAAGTTTCATATAGGACATGCTCAAAACGGAGTTACGGTTCAACCACAACAACCAACACAAGTTTTATTTGAAATCTGCCCAAAACAGCAACATAGCATATTGCACACATGAAAACAACAAGCTACAAGATTCTAAAATGCACAAACTAAGCATGGGGCAGTAGCATATAACACACACTTCATTTCATCTTCACATATCATACTCAAAAGTGTCATGAATTACATGGTAGGAAGCTCACAACATGGCAATAAAATATAACAGTTTAGGACAGTGAAAATCTCAGTTTTTAGCATAGCAGATTTTCACGAAGGCATATTGGCAGTAATAAAACTATATGCTACATGGCATATTATGGCATGAAAATCTACAGCATGGTAGAGGACATGATGCACAACAAATCATTCCATGGTTGCAAGGTCTAATTATGCATAGAATCGTGGCTAGCATCAACACAACATGGCATTATGAAGAAAACAGATTCTTAGACTTAGTGGAAATTAGACTAGACATGAGCAACAGTTTTTAACAGATTGACATGTTGGACAATGAATATAACTATGATGCAAATCCTATACATGGCATCAAATGGCACAATCTGGTAGACAATAACATGCTTAACAAAAGTCCCCTTGGGAGAAACCACAAAAGACTCCTAGATCAATAACAAATCACATGGCAACATGGCAACAAAATAACAGATTTTCAGACTTAGAAATATTTTGGACGCTCAAAACAGCAACATATTTATCACATGATGGCAACAAGAAAATAGCACCTAAACATGGATTATCATGGCAAACACAAACACCAGGGGCTGGTACACATGTCGAAGGGCATATCTCATGTTTACAACTATTACAAAAGGTGCATGGATCAACTACTATGATGCTCGCAAAATGGTACTTATCGTTAACAGATTGCAGTTTTACCGCGATAGCCACTTTAGAGCACCAAATAAATATGCTAATGATGTTCTACCTATCAACCAGAGGCATGGCATCAAAGTACACATCACCTAGAACAATTCTCATGAAGAAGCCATGTGCAAAAGGTCTACGGTTGAGCTGCAACCATCCACGCGAAATTGAATAAAATAACAGATTCATCTATTACGATGAGATGCACTTTCGCAACAGAGTTTTCAACACGTAGACAAACTCTAACATGGATGCAAATGATGGTATCATGTAGAGCTCGACGAGTAGATCATTTTTCATATAATACGCATCTCCATGGGACCAACACACACAAAGTTACACATGCCACAAGATACCTAAATGATAAAAAATTGCAGACAAAAATGACTTAGCCAAAATTCATCTAAGTTTGTAACCGTTCGCAAAATAGACTACCGGGTGAACATTGCTAGATAGGGCTAGAGGAGCTCACAGCAGGCTGGATCGGTTGGAGCAGCGGACGGGGTCATCCCGTTTGGTACGGGGGTCGGGGTGGATCGAGACGGTCCGTTCCCGATCTGAGCTGAGGAGGAGGCCGGCCATGGCGATGGCGGTTCCGGCACCGGCGAACGGTGCAGCGGCCGCCGGAGGTGGGGGCGAGGCCGAGGAGGCGCGGAAGCGGCGGATCCGGCCGCGGGGGCTCGGGATCCGGCGTCTCCTGGCCGGATCCGACCACGGCGGGGCCGGCGGCGAGCTGGGACAGGCGCGGGCAACGGCATGCTCGGCGACGGCGGATTGCGATGCACGGCGGCGTGTCATAGAGGGCGGAGGGGTCCGAAGCGGCGGCGCTTGCGCGGCAGGGCGGCGTCGGCTCGGCCGGTGTGCAAGGGTGGCCGGAGGCGGGGTGCAGCGACGACGAGGTGGCGGCGGCCTGGCGCGGCCGCGCTTGCGCGCGGGAGGGGCGGCGGCGCGGTGTCCGGGCCCCAATGGGCTTGGCGGGCGGGCACGCGGGTCTGCCCCGGACCCGGGCGGGCCTAGCGGCTGGGGAGGCGAGGCAGAGGGGCTGGGGCGCACCACGTGGCGGTCTCTGGCTGGCCGCGGCGGCGGCGGCGGCTGGTGGCGGCGCAGCCACTCCGGTGGCGCCAAGTGGCGGCCCGGCGCGGAATCCGATGGGAGTGGCGGCCCGGTGCGGAATCCGATGGGAGCGGCGGCTGGAGGTGGAAGGAGGTTGTGGGCGGCGCGGTTTTCGAGGCAGGGAGGCTAGGGTTGCCCAAACAGGAAGAGCGGGTGTCTATTTATAGCAGGTAGGTCTAGGGTTAGCTGTTTAGTCCGTTTTCGGACCGTGTGATCACGATTGAACGGTCCGGAAGTGGAGGGGGTTGCTAGGTGGGTTGGTGGGCTGTGTCGGTGGCCTTGGGTTGAGATGAGAGGGAAAGTTGCGGCCCGTGACAGAGTTTTAAAACACCGAAAAACGTCCGATCATTTACCGATGACGGCGACGCTACAGTTGAACGTTGGGGTATCAAACGGCCTCTGATTGCGACGAAATTTGGCAGGCGGTATACCTACAACAAAAACAAGACCGCGCGCCAAGTTTCGTCCCAATCTGAGAATATTTTATATCCACTTTTTGAAAAAAATATTTTCAATGCCGCGGGCGCGTGCGTGTGTGGTTGGTCTCGAAACGGTCAACGGGGAGAACCGGCAACTACTAGCGGATGCAAGTTTTCAAAAACGGCGGGAACAGAGTGGCGATGCAATGGAGATGATGAAAATGATGTGATGATGCATATGACAAACAAACGAATCACACGATGGCAATGGAATAAATCGGGAATCTTCTGGAGCATCGGTCTCGGGCTATTACATTTGGCCAACTAGATTGATATTTCTTCTGTGGGAGTGGTGCGTTGTTGTAGGTTCAACCTGACGAGTTTCTATATCCCAGTGACAGAAGGGGACAAGTTGCGTCTTTGTGTTGTTGCTACTAAGGATAAAACGATGGGGTTTATTCATATTAGTTGAGTTTACTTTGCCTACATCATGTCATCGTTGTCCAAGCATTACTCCGTTTGTCATGAACTTAATACGTAGAGAGGCAAGCATAGAAGCGCTCTTGAAGTGGAGTAATAGTAGTAGGTGCAGGTAGGAGTCGGCCTATTTTCTTATGGACGTGATGCCTATATACACGTGATCATTGCCGTGAACATCGCATAATTATTCGCTTTTCTATCAATTGCCCAATAGTAATTTGTTTACCCACCGTATGCTTTGCTTATGAGAGATGCCACTAGAGAACTCGACGGCCCCCGGGTCTATTCACTTATAAATTCACAAACGTTATCATTACCTTGCTGTTATTTATTACCTTTTATTTTAGTTTGCACTTTACCATTATCTACAATTATCTACACAACTCACTTGCTTGCAAATAACGAGATCAAGGGGATTGACAACCCTCTTGCCGGCGTTGGGTGCAAGTTGTTTGTTCTTTTGTGTGCAGCCGCTGAAGACGGTTGAGGATTGGTATTCCTATTGGTTCGATAAACCCTTGTTTCATAAGTGAGGGAAATACTTACCCACTTTGTGCTGCGATTACATGTTCCTCTTCACGGAAAACCCAACGCAGATCACGAGTATCAGGAAGGATTTCTGGTGCCGTTGCCGGGGAATACCATCACCAACTATCAAGTAAGTTCGCACAAAATTTCTTTCACTTGTTCTTTTTTTTATTTGCTGTTATATTTAGTTTTTCTCATAAAAATTAAAAATACAAAAATATTTATCTTTGCTAGTTAGTAGTTTGCTTCTAGTTTGCTTTACTTGCTAGTTTACTTGTCTTGCTTGTTTTGCTAGTTCGGTCACCATGTCTCAAGATACTACTAAGTTGTGTGATTTCTGAAATACTAATAATAATGATTTTATTAGTACTCATATACCACCCGCCACTAGTGCGGAGGCATTTGATATTAATGTTGCATTGCTCAATCTTCTCATCAAAGATCAATTTTCAGGAAGTCCTAATGAGGATCCCGCATCACATCTTAATACCTTCGTTGAATTATGTGATATGCAAAAGAAAAAAGATATGGATAATGATATTGTGAAATTAAAATTATTTCCTTTTTCACTAAGATACAAAGCTAAAGCTTGGTTTTCATCTTTACCTCGTAATAGTATTAGAACGTGCGATAAGTGTAAAGATGCTTTTATTGCCAAGTATTTTCCTCCTGCTAAGATTATCTCCCTTAGAAATCAAATAATGAATTTTAAACATCAAGATCAAGAACATGTTGCTCAAGCTTGGGATAGAATGAAATTGATGATAAAAAATTGTCCAACTCATGGCTGAAACTTGTGGATGATTATCCAAAATTTCTAAGCTGGACTAAACTTTGTGTCTAGAAATCTTCTAGATTCTGCCGCAGGTGGTACCTTCATGGATGTGACCTTAGGAGAGGCAACAAAACTTCTGTACAACATTATGACAAATTATTCTCAATGGCATACCGAAAGAGCTCCAACTGGTAAGAAGGTAAATTCTATCGAAGAAATCGCTACTTTGAGTGAAAAAGTGGATGCTCTTATGAATATGGTTGCTAATAAAAATGCTAATGTTGATCCCAATGATATGCCTTTTTCTACTTTGATTGAGAAAAATAATGATGCTATCGATGTGAACTTTATATCGCAAAATAATTTCAACAACAATGCTTATAGAGGAAATTTCAATGCTAGACCGTATCCCGGTAATTCCTCTAACAACTATGGAAATTCTTATGGTAATTCATATGGAAATGCTTCTACAAATTCTAATAGGATACCTTATGATCTTGAGAACACAATTAAAGAATTTATTAATTCTCAAAAGGTTTTCAACACTACGGTAGAAGAAAAGTTGCATATGATTGATACTTTGGCTAAAAACATGGATATAATTGCTCTTGATGTTGAAACTCTTAAAAATAAGTCTTTGCCACCCAAGCATAATTTTAGTGAGACTATTAAATATATCCAATTTCTATTAATGAAAGTAAGGAGAGGACCGCTAAGTTGAGAGCTAAGCGAGAATTCTTAGAAAAGGCTCTTCCACCCGGTTTTTACCGGAATCATGATGAAGATCTTAAAATGATTGGTGTTTCTCCTATTGAATATTTCTTTACATATCTGAATATAAATGATAAAGGGACTGTAGATGAGTCAACTTTAGTTAAGGAGCGTCCTGATTGCTTGGAGGGTGATAATTCTAATGCTAAAACTGAAAAAAGCGGGTTTGGAGAGGTTAAAACTTTAACTAGTGATGTGCCCACTATCTTGGATTACAAGGACTTTAATTATGAAAAATTCTCTTTAGTAGAATGTATTTCCTTGCTGCAATCCATTATGCTCACCCAATGCTTATGAACAAAACAAAGCTTTTACCGAACATATAGTAGAAGCTATGATAAAAGCTTATGATGAGAAACCGGAGCTTGAAATTTCTATTCCTAGAAAATTCCATGATGAGTGGGAACCTACTATCAAAATAAAGATAAATAAATATGAATGCAATGCTTTGGGTGACCTTGGTGCTAGTGTTTCAACCATAGCAAAAACGTTATGTGATGTGCTTGGTCTCACTAATATTGAAGAGTGTTCCCTGAACTTGCATCTTGCGGATTCTACCATCAAGAAACCTTTAGGTAGAATTAATGATGTGCTTATTATTGCAAACAAAAATTGTGTCCCTGTAGTTTCATTGTGCTTGATATTGATTGCAATCCTTCTTGTCCCATGATACTTGGAAGGCCATTTTTACGAACTATAGGTGCAATTATTGATATGAAAGATGGAAACATAAGATTCCAATTCCCATTAAATAAGGGGATGGAACACTTCCCTAGGAGTAGAGTTAAACCACATTATGAATCAATCATGAGAGCTACCTACGGGTTGAGTGTCAAAGATGACAACACTTGAAACTATGCATTATGCCTAGCTAGGGGCATAAAACAATAGCGCTTGTTGGGAGGCAACCCAGTATGTATCTTTATTTTTGTTTTTACTTTATGTTTTTGTGTGATAACATGATTGTTGACTATGTAATGATTGTGTTTTTATGTTTTAATTAGTGTTTGTGCCAAGTAAAGCCTTTGGGATGACTCACAAGATGAGTAGAAACGATGCTGGATCTGAAACAGAAACTTTGACTCCAGTGCAGGAATTTTCCTTTTTTTACTGGAGCGTGATAATGATCTAAAATTTTAACACATTATTTCTATACAAATTCTTTATGTTTTACTAATTGTTCAGAATTTTTAGAGTTATAGAAGTATGGGCCCTTTACAGATTGCTACAGACTGTTCTGTTTTAAACAGATTCTGTTTTGCTTGCATAGTTTGCTTCTTTTGATTATGCTATGGACTATATCGGGGGGTGTAAGCCATGGGGAAGTTAGAATACAGTACCTATTATGAAAAAAATGAATTTTAATCAATTTATCATAGTACCTCAAGTATGCAATATGTTTCTTATACTAACGGATCTCACAAAGTTTTGTTGAGTTTTGTGTGATTGAAGTTTTCAAGTTCTGGGTGTGATCACGATGGACTACGGAATAAGGAGTAGCAAGAGCCCAATCTTGGGGGTGCCCAAGGCACCCCAAGTATAATTCTAAGGATACTCAAGCGTCTAGGCTTGGGGATGCCCCGGAAGGCATCCCCTCTTTCGTCTCAATCCATCGGTATGTCACTTGGAGCTATATTTTTATTCATCACATGATATGTGTTTTGCTTGGAGCGTCGTTTGCTTTTGTTTGCTTTTACTTTCAGTTTGTCACAATCATCATTTTCTGGACACACCTATTTGAGAGAGACACACCTTCATGATAATTTGCTAGAATACTCTATGTGCTTCACTTATATCTTTTGAGCTAGGCAGTTGCTCTAGTACTTCACTTATATCTTTTTGAGCACGGTGGCGTGTAGATTTTATAGAAATTACATGCTCTAGTTATTCACTTATATTTGTTTGAGAGCTGAGTAATAGTGACGGTAATTTGCATGGGTCGTAAGACTAGTCCAAGAATATTAGGTATTCAATGAATGATAATCAAAACCATCGTGTAGCACATATAGAGAAGTTGTGGGTTAATGACATTGATATAGTAATATGAAAAAGGTGTGAGTCCAAAGTTGTTGATTCATAGAAGTGTCGAGATTAAGAGGTGTTAACTTGTTATTCATCTAAAAATTAAAGAGGCATGGTGATGATGTGTGAGCATTTATATTTCTCGTTAAAATCCTAGTGTTGTTTTGAGTCGGGGGCGCGCGATGGTTAACTCCTACCAACCTCCTCCCTCGGGGCATGCGAGGAGTACTTTGATTTGTGATAAAACTAATAAAACTTTGCAATAAGTATGTGAGTTCTTTATTACTAATGTGACACTATGGACATACGCATCTTCACCTTCTCATATTTGCTAGCCTCTTCGGTACCGTGCATAGCCCATTCTCACCTCGAGGATCGGTACAAATATTCGCCGGTGCATCCAAACCCCGTGACATGATACGCTCTGTTGCACATAAGCCTCATTATATCTTCCTCAAAATAGCCACCATACCTACCTATTATGGCATTTCCATAGCCATTCCGAGATATATTGCCATGCAAATTCCATCGTCACTTCACATGACTAGTTCGTTCATCCTCATAATGCTTTGCATGATCATATAGAGCTGACAGAGTATTTGTGGCAAAGCCACCATTCTTCATATTTTTGATACATGTCATGCTAGATCATTGCACATCCTGATACACTGCCAGATGCATTCATACAGAGTCATAACTTCCTATCAGTTCTTCATGTTGAGTTGTAAGTAGATAAAAGTGTGATGATCATCATTATTAGAGCATTGTCCCAGTGAGGAAAGGATGATGGAGACTATGATTCCCCCACAAGTCGGGATGAGATTCCAGACGAAAAAAAAGAGAAAATGGGGGAGGCAAAAAGGAAAAAAGAGAGAGAAAATCCCACCATAAAAAAATGAGAGAAAAGAGAGAAGGGACTTTGCTACTATCCTTTACCACACTTGTGCCTCAAAGTGGCACCATGTTCTTCATATAGAGAGTCTCCTATGTTGACAATTCCATATGCTAGTGAGAATTACCTTTTCATATAATAAACTTAACTTGTATATTCCTATAACGGGCTTCCTCAAATGCCCGAGGTCTTCATGAGCAAGCAAGTTTGATGCACACCCCACTTAGCTTCAGTTGAGCTTTCATACACTTATAGCTCTAGTGCATCATTTGCATGGCAATCCCTACTCCTCGCATTGATATCTATCGATGAGCATCTCCATAGCTCGTTGGTACGCCTAGTTGATGCGAGACTATCTTCTCCACTTCTACCCCTTTGATACCTACCACCATATTCTATTCCACCTATATGCTATGTCCAATGGTTCACGCTCATGTATTGCATGAAGAATAAAAAGTTGATGCATATTGAAAAAGTATGATCCAATTGCCTGACTTGGACACTGTGGTGCTAAACATTTGTATGTATGTGGTGAAGATGGAGTCATGCCTTCCTAATATAATAAGATGAATAGGGGTAAAACATTCTTTTAGGATCGTATACTTTGAAAAAATAATGATTTTGTTTCTTATAATTATAAATATTACTATGTTGCTGTTTGTTAAATCACCATTTCTCAATGAGCATACATACCAAATATTACATAATGGGTAGCATGTCACATCAAAAATTCTGTTTTTATCATTTACCTACTCGAGGACGAGCAGGAATTAAGCTTAGGGATGCTGATACGTCTCCAACGTATCTATAATTTTTGATTGTTCCATGCTGATATATTATTATTCTAGGATACTTTTTGGGTATTTATTTACCAATTTATAATATTTTTGAGCACTAACCTATTGACCCAGTGCCAGTTCCTGTTTTTTGCGTGTTTTTGCCTTTTCAGAGTTACAATACCAAACGGAGTCCAATTGTCACGAAACTTTTTGGTGATTTTTTCTGGACAAACACAAGACCTAGAAGCTTCGGAGGAGGGCCAGGAGATGCACCATGGGCCCACAAGCCATCTGGCCGCGCCCCCAGGGGGGCGCGGCCAGATATGTTGTGGCTCCTTGGAGTGCCTCCCGACGACGTTCTCTGGCCTATAAATTCACATCTACCGTAAAAACACCAGAAGCGCTCCCGAAACACTTTTTCCGCCACCGCAAGTCTCTGTTCCGATGGGAGGCCATCTACACCTCCGTTCTGGCACCCTGCCGGAGGGGGGATCGATCACGGAGGGCCTCTTCATCAACCTTGCTGCCCTAACCAAGATGTGTGAGTAGTCCACCACAGACCAACGGGTCCATAGGTAGTACCTAGATGGCAATCTCTCTCTCTTGATCTTCAATACAATGTTCATCGCATCTTTGCCTTGATCTATCCAATGTAATCCCTTTGTATGGTGTGTTTGTTGGGATCCGATGAATTGTGAGTTTATGTTCAGATTATTCGAGAAAAGTATTTGAGTCAAACCTGATGCGGAGCATCCCACCATCATCCCAATGAAGACTACACCATCAAGACAACCCCCAAGTGTCCCTATGACAAGAGCACGCGCACGCAACATTGGAGCTAAGGTGAACTCACTCCTCTTCGAGTATGACTTCGATGGCAAAGGAACTTGGATGCTACCTCAACGTGAAACCCTGTGTATCCTTAGGTACGAGGAAGACGACCACGAAGGACCAAGGAAGCATCCCCAAGACCAAGGCCGAGGAGGAGAAGGAGCTAGCACCAAGGGCAAGTCTCTGGATAGCCCGGAACTTCCGGCCTACCCGGCACTTTCGGCCCACCGGCGACCCAGGGCCAAGTCTAGAGGTGCAAACTCTCTGGATAGCCCGGAACAAGCCCGGACCCTCGCCCGGAACCTCCGGGCCCCGGAACTTCCGGTCGGCCCGGAACTTCCGGCCCCTCCAGAAGCTATCCACCGAAGCCTGCGCCAACACTCGGGAAAGCCCGGACCCAGACCGGAAGCTGCCCGGAACTTCCGGCGCCCGGAACTTCCGGCCTTCACAGAACGATGCCACTCGGGCCCGAGGCCCATGTACCTCTTCCACTTACCCCTTCGTCGCTAGGACTATTTATACTCTTCCTCCACCTCGAATTAGGGTTATCTTTGTTTAGCAAATACCTTTTTGTTGAGCTTAGCTCCATTACTTACTTCTCCCACGGAGATTGACCTCCATCAAGAGAAGATCCAAGTGATGCCAAGGCCCCTCTAAGGGAAGATCCCAAGGGATTCAAGACCTCCTCCTTTGGAGCGAGGAGACAACCGGTTACGTGTATCCTTTCGTTGTTTGTGGATCTTGTGTCTTGTGTACTCGTATAAATCTAGTGGATGTGTAATCGAAGATTGTCCTTGAGTTTGTGATTTCCTCTCGTGTTCTTCGTGTTCCTCGTGTTTCTCGTGGAAATCCCCCCTCCAATTCATGAAAGATCGATGCACACGGGCGTGCCCCGTATCATATTGGTATCAAGAGCCAAGGTTTCTCATGAATTTGGAGTCTCCCCCTTCGTTTGCTAGCCAATTTTGTTTTGTTTTGACCTAATTTCGAAAATCCCCACAAAAATAGCCCTACCAAATTTCTTGGATTCGCTTGATTTGAGGAGATTTCGTTGATTTTGATCCGTGGATTTCGTTGTGGACTGATACGTCTCCAACGTATCTATAATTTTTGCTTGTTCCATGCTGTTATATTATCGTTCTTGGATGTTTTACAATCATTTTATTACAACTTTATATCATTTTTTGGGACTAACCTATTGACATAGTGCCAAAGTGCCAGTTGTTGTTTTTGCTTGTTTTTTACTTCGCAGAAAATTAGTACCAAACGGAGACAAAACACTGCGGGTATTTTTTTGGATTTTTTACGGACCAGAAGAAAGTAGATGGGCCAAAGAACACCAGAAGAGGGGGCCCAAGCTGGCCACCACCCACCAGGGCGCGCCAGAGGCCCCCTGGCGCGGCCTGGTGGGGGCTGGGCGCCTCGAGCACCCCCTCAACCGACTATCGTGCCTATAAATTCCCAAGAAATCCAAAAACCCTAGGGGAGTCGACGAAACACAATTCCAGCCGCCGTAAGTTCCAGAACCGCGAGATCCAATCTAAACACCATCACAGAGGGGTTCATCTTCCTCATAGGTGCCTCTCCGATGATGCGTGAGTAGTCCACCATAGACCTACGGGTCCGTAGGCAGTAGCTAGATGGCTTCTTCTCTCTCTCTCTTATGATTCTCAATACAATGGTCTCTTGGAGATCTATTTGATGTAAACTTTTGCGGTGTGTTTGTTGGGATCCGATGAATTTTGAGTTCATGATCAGTTTCTATCCATGAATATTATTTGAGTCTTCTTTGATCTCTTATATGCATGATTACTTATAGCCTCGTATTTCTTCTTCAAATCTTTGGTTTAGTTAGGCCAACTAGATCGATTTTTCTTGCCATGGGAAGAGGTGCTTTGTGATGGGTTCGATCTTGCGGTGTTCTTTCCCAGTGACAGAAGGGGCAGCAAGACACGCATGTATCGTTGCTATTAAGGATAACAAGATGGGGTCTATTCCTACATGAATAAATCTTGTCTACATCATGTCATCGTTCTTATTGCATTACTCCGTTTTTCCATGAACTTAATACACTAGATGCATGCTGGATAGCGGTCGATGTGTGGAGTAATAGAGGTAGATGCAGGCAGGAGTCGGTCTATCTATCTTGGACGTGATGCCTATATAATGATCATCGCCTTGGATATCGTCATGACTATTCGATTTTCTATCAATTGCCCAACAGTAATTTGTTCACCCACCGTGCGCTATACTCATGAGAGAAGCCACTAGTGAACCCTACGGCCCCCGGGTCTACTTTTCCATCATATTGCTTTCCGATCTACGTTTTTTGCAATCTTTGTTTTCAGATCTACAAAACCAAAAACCCAAAAATATATTGCTGCATATTTACTCTTTTTATTTGTGTTCTTGAGAGATCTATCTCTCCTACTACCTAATCTATCTTATTACCGTAAAAAGATTGACAACCTCTCTTTCGCGTCGGGTTGCAAGTATTTGTTGTTTGTGTGCAGGTGCTGCTTATTGTGTGTTGGTGATCCTCCTACTGGTTCGATAACCTTGGTTTCATAACTGAGGGAAATACTTACCGTCGCTGTGCTCCATCATCCCTTCCTCTTTGGGGAAATACCGACACAGTCCAAGCCACGTCAACGGAATTTCTAGCGCCGTTGCCGGGGAGGAAGTGGTCTCTTCTACGTGCCTATCGTAGGTGCCGAGGGGACTCCATCATCATCTACCAGGTTCCTAATCACAAATCTCATCTCCTTGCAATTACATTATTTGCCATTTGCCTCTCTTTTTCGTCTCCCCCACTTCACCAATTTGCCGTTTTATTCGCCCTCTTTTTCGTTTGCCCTTTTTCTTGCCGGATCTCTTCCTTGCTTGCAATCTTGTTTGCGTAGTCACGATGACTCAAGAAAACACCAAGTTGTGTGATTTTTCCAATACTAATAACAATGATTTTATTAGTACACCTATTGCTCCTCCTGCCACTAGTGCGGAGTCTTGTGATATTAATGCCGCTTTGTTGAATCTTGTCATGAAAGATCAATTTGCCGGTAATCCTAATGAGGATGCCGCGTCCCATCTAAACACTTTCATTGAATTGTGTGATATGCAAAAGAAAAAAGATGTGGATAATGATATTGTCAAGTTGAAACTATTTCCTTTTTCCTTGCGGGGTCATGAAAAAATTTGGTTTTCATCTTTGCCTTGCAATAGTATCGATTCTTGGAATAAGTGCAAAGATGCTTTTATCACTAAGTATTTTCCGCCCGCGAAAATTATTTCCCTTAGGATGCAAATCATGAATTTTAAGCAACTTGAGCATGAACATGTTGCCCAATCTTGGGAAAGAATGAAGTTGATGCTAAGAAATTGTCCTACTCATGGTTTAAATCTTTGGATGATCATACAAAAAATTTATGCGGGATTGAATTTTGTCTCTAGAAATCTTTTAGATTCCGCCGCGGGTGGTACTTTTATGGAGATTACTTTGGGTGAAGCTACTAAATTGCTAGATAATATCATGGCTAATTATTCTCAATGGCATACCGAAAGAGCACCTACTAGTAAAAAGGTTAATTCGTTAGAGGAAATTAGTACTTTGAGTGATAAAGTTGATGCTTTGATGAAATTGGTTGCTAGTAAAAATGCTCCTATTGATCTTGATGATGTGCCATTGTCTACCTTGATTGAGCAAAATAGTGATTCCGTAGATGTGAATTTTGTCTCGCGCAACAATTTCAATAACAATTCTTATAGACGTAATTTTAATCCTGGGCCTTTTCCTGGAAATTCCTCTAGTAATTATAGTAATTCCTATGGTAATTATTCTTACGATAATAATAGGAACACCTCTGATCTTGAGAATAATATTAAAGAATTTATCAATGCGCAAAAGGCTTTCAATACTATGATAGAAGAAAAGTTGAATAAGATTGATGATTTGTCTAGAAGCATTGATAGAATTTCTCATGATGTTGAAAATCTCAAATTGAAAGATTTTGTGCCTAAGATTGATGAATCTATTAAAGCTTTATATGTCTCTATGGATGAAAGTAAGAAAAGAACCGCTATGCTTAGAGCTAAAAGAGAAATCTTAGAAAAATCGTCTTCTAGTGATTGCCGTTACAAGAATGATGAAGATCTTAAAGTGATTGGTCTTTCTTCTATTGATTCCTTGTTTAGTAATGTTAAAATTTATAATGAAGGGACTAAAGTAGAGTCAACTTTATCCAGAAGGCATCCCAATAATTTGGAGGGTGAAAATCTTGATGAAAATTTTGATAAAAGTGGGTTTGAAGAGGTTAAAACTTTAACTAGTGATGTGCCCACTATCTTGGATTGCAAAGATTTCAACTATGATAGTTGCTCTTTGATTGAATGTATTTCTTTGTTGCAATCTATGTTGAATTCGCCTCATGCTTATGAGCAAAATAAAGCTTTTACTAAACATATTGTTGATGCCATGATGAAATCTTTTGAAGAAAAGTTGGAGTTGGAGATTTCTATTCCTAGAAAATTACATGAGGAGTGGGAACCTACCATTAAGGTCAAGATTAAAATTATGAATGCTTTGCTTTGTGTGATTTGGGTGCTAGTGTTTCCACGATTCCGAAATCTCTATGTGATGTGCTTGGTCTTACCAACATTGAAGAATGTTCTTTTAATTTGCACTTGACGGATTCTACTATTAAAAAGCCTTTGGGAAGAATTAATGATGTTCTTATTCTTGCAAATAGAAATTATGTGCCCATTTATTTTATTGTGCTTGATATTGATTGCAATCCGTCTTGTCCCCTTATACTTGGTAGACATTTTTTACGCACTATAGGTGCCGTGATTGATATGAAAGAAGGCAATATTCATTTTCAATTTCCCTTGAGAAAGGGTATGGAACACTTCCCTAGAACAAGAATTAAGCCACCATATGAATCAATCATGAGGGCATCCTATGGATCAAAAACCAAAGATGACAATACTTGAATCTATCCATTATGCCTAGCTAGGGGCGTAAAACGATAGCGCTTGTTGGGAGGCAACCCAATGAATAAATATTTTTTTGCTTTTTCCTTTATGTTTTTGAGTGTTGACACAATTATGACTCTTTTATGATTGTGTTTTTATGGTTTATTTAGTGTTTGTGCCAAGTAGAACCGTTAGAATGATTCATAGGATGAGTAGAAGTGATGCTGAATCTGAAACAGAAAATTTGCGTCCAGTATATGAATTTTCATTTCTTTCTGGAACGTGATATTGAGCTGAAATTTTAACACAGTGGTTCTATACAAATTCCTTACGTTGTCCTAATGTTTCAGAATTTTTAGAATTAGATAAGTATGGGTATAGTACAGATTTCTACAAACTGTTCTGTTTGAGACAGATTCTGTTTTTGTTGCATTGTGTGCTTGTTTTGATGAATCTATGGTTTGTATTGGAGGGTATAAGCCATGGTAAAGTTAAAATACAGTAGGTATAATGCAATTATAAAATTTGAATGGGTTTACACCAGTACCTAAAGTAGTGATTTGCTTTCTTATACTAACGGATCTCACGAAGATTTTGTTGAGTTTTGTGTGATTGAAGTGTTCAAGTTTTGGGTGAGATCACGATGGATGAAGGAATAAGGAGTAGCAAAAGCCTAAGCTTGGGGATGCTACCGCACCCCCAAGATATATCCAAAGAGTAACAAGCAACTAAGCTTGGGGATGCCCCGAGTGACATCCCCTCTTTCTTCTAACGACCATCGGTATTTTACTTGGAGCTATATTTTTATTCGTCACATATCATGTGTTTTGCTTGGAGCGTCTTGTATCTTTGCTTGTTTTGTTTGTTAGTTTTTCCTTTGTATCCTTGCTGTACACACCTATTTGAGAAAGCCAAAATCATGCTATGATTTGTTAGAATTGCTCTATGTGCTTCACTTAAACTTTTTGAGCTACAGAATTGCTCTAGTGCTTCACTTATATCTTTTTGAGCACAGTGTGCTTGGAAACTTTTGTAGAAATACTCTCATTCTTCACTTAGATTAATTTGAGAGTTAGTAAAAATTTTAAGAAATCCTCTCATGCTTCACTTATACCTTTTTGAGAGATGAAATTTTTATGCTCATGTGCTTCACTTAAATTTGTTTGAACTTGCCAAAAAACAATGGAAATATATGAAACTAGTCCCAAAGTGATAGATATCCAAGGAGGATATAATAAAAACTTTCATGAAGATCATTGGACAAATTAAACTTGATTCCTTGTAATAGTTTTGAAACATGATGATGGTAATATGTGAGTCATGTTAGTGAGTAATTATGCTTAGTAGGAATATTGGTGTTAATGTTTGTGATTCCCTATGCATGCACGAAAGTCAATAGTTATGCAATGAAGTTATATCCTACTTGTGGTGCATGATTCGGTGTTAGTTATGTTCAATGCTCACTTATGTTATTTTTCGTTTCTTGGTTTGGTTGCTTCCCAATCTATTTGCTAGCCTTCATTTGTACTAAGTAGAAATACTACTTGTGCATCCAAAATCCTTAAACCAAGTTTTGCCTTATGAGTCCACCATACCTACCTATATGCGGTATTTCCATGCCGTTCCAAACAAATTTGTATGTTCCATCTCTAAATTTTCAAAATAAATTTTCTCTTTTATGTGCCCGTACCGCTCATGAAACGGTGGGGAGTGTCCAATATTTTTCCATGCTAGATGTGTTATTCTCAAGATGAGTGTTTATTCACTTGTCATTGCACGAGAGTGCGGCGGTAATAGGGATGCCCATTCCCGAAATGAAAAAGAAAAAAAATATTTACTTTATGTTGTCAAATAATAAATTCCTTGGAAAGTGTTGGTATGGAAGGCAACCATGGATACGGCCCGCCATGGAAAGTGAAAGTTTGGTGGAAAAAGGAATAAACTTTATTTTCTATTTGGGAACCGCCTATGATATATCTAGCATGGAAAGTATTGTGAGCTACTTTGTCATTTTCGTTGATAGGAAAAGCATGCCACCCAAAATATTTTTTCTCTCTCAATTTAAAACTTTGAGCTCTGGCACCTCTACAAATCCTCACTTCCCTCTGCGAAGGGCCTATCTATTTACTTTATGCAATTTTTATTTTTGCTTTGAGTCTCCATCTTCTCTTATAAGCACCAACTAGGGAGCACTATGATCGTACTTGATCATTGGGCATAGCTAATATTTGAGTGTGCTTCATGAATGGATCAATGATTGAGCATGATGGGCTAGGGATAACTTTCTTTAGTGTTGATATTTTAAAAGACATGGTTGCTTGTTGACATGCTTGAGTATTGAAGTCATTATGTTAAAACTAGACTATTGCTTTGAATCATTTACAAGTCCAAATGTCCATGCTATACAAAGAAGAAAAGAATATGATGAACATGTTAGGCAGCATTCCACATCAAAAATTATGTTTTTATCATTTATGACGAGTAGGAATTAAGCTTGGGGATGCTGATACGTCTCCAACGTATCTATAATTTTTGCTTGTTCCATGCTGTTATATTATCATTCTTGGATGTTTTACAATCATTTTATTACAACTTTATATCATTTTTTGGCACTAACCTATTGACATAGTGCCAAAGTGCGAGTTGTTGTTTTTGCTTGTTTTTTACTTCGCAGAAAATCAGTACCAAGCGGAGACAAAACGCTGCGGGTATTTTTTTGGATTTTTTACGAACTAGAAGAAAGTAGATAGGCCAAAGAACACTAGAAGAGGGGGCCCAGGCTAGCCAGCACCCACCAGGGCACGCTAGAGGCCCCCTGGCGCGGCCTGGTGGGGGCTGGGTACCTTGGGCACCCCCTCAACCGTCTATCGTGCCTATAAATTCCTAGGAAATCCAAAAACCCTAGGGAGTCGACGAAACACAATTCCAGCCGCCGCAAGTTCCAGAACCGCGAGATCCAATCTAAACACCATCACAGAGGGGTTCATCTTCCTCATAGGTGCCTCTCCGATGATGCGTGAGTAGTCCACCATAGACCTACGGGTCCGTAGGCAGTAGCTAGATGGCTTCTTCTCTCTCTCTCTTATGATTCTCAATACAATGGTCTCTTGGAGATCTATTTGATGTAAACTTTTGTGGTGTGTTTGTTAGGATCCGATGAATTTTGAGTTCATGATCAGTTTCTATCCATAAATATTATTTGAGTCTTCTTTGATCTCTTATATGCATGATTACTTATAGCCTCGTATTTCTTCTTCAAATCTTTGGTTTAGTTAGGCCAACTAGATCGATTTTTCTTGCCATGGGAAGAGGTGCTTTGTGATGGGTTCGATCTTGCGGTGTTCTTTCCCAGTGACAGAAGGGGCAGCAAGACACACATGTATCGTTGCTATTAAGGATAACAAGATGGGGTCTATTCCTACATGAATAAATCTTGTCTACATCATGTCATCGTTCTTATTGCATTACTCCGTTGTTCCATGAACTTAATACACTAGATGCATGCTGGATAGCGGTCGATGTGTGGAGTAATAGAGGTAGATGCAGGCAGGAGTCAGTTTATCTATCTTGGACGTGATGCCTATATAATGATCATCGCCTTGGATATCGTCATGACTATTCGATTTTCTATCAATTGCCCAACAGTAATTTGTTCACCCACCGTGCGCTATACTCATGAGAGAAGCCACTAGTGAACCCTATGGCCCCCGGGTCTACTTTTCCATCATATTGCTTTCCGATCTATGTTTTTTGCAATCTTTGTTTTCAGATCTAGAAAACCAAAAACCCAAAAACATATTGCTGCATATTTACTCCTTTTATTTGTGTTCTTGAGAGATATATCTCTCCTATCTATCACTACCTAATCTATCTTATTACCGTAGAGAGATTGACAACCTCTCTTTCGCGTCGGGTTGCAAGTATTTGTTGTTTGTGTGCTGGTGCTACTTATTGGGTGTTGGTGATCCTCCTACTGGTTCGATAACCTTGGTTTCATAAATGAGGGAAATACTTACCGTCGTTGTGCTGCAGCATCCCTTCCTCTTTGGGGAAATACCGACGCAGTCCAAGCCACGTCATGGACGAGTGGATCTACCTCTCTATCCATCCAATTCCCCCCAATTTTTCTTTTTCCCCCTCAGATTTGGGTTTTTCCTCTCGGTTTTCTGCCCAAGTCCAAGATCTGAAAATTAGGGTTCATCCCAATTTTCCCGACCCCGGGAACCTTCGGCCTCACCCGGACCTTCCGGCCCCCGGAACCTCCGGCAGGCCTGGACCTTCCGACCTTTGCAGAAACTTTCCCTTAGCCACATTTATTATTTTCTTCATTTTTTCCACCACAGTTTTCCGCAACCCTCCACCATTTTCTTCCGCAACGCACTTGCACTTGAGATTTTGAGTCGCGAGCCTCGCCACTTCCTAAGGTGTTTCGGCTAATTAGGAGTGGTTCTTCATCAACATCGCCGCTCATCATCACCCCGTATCGTCGCCGGCCAACTCTTCATTGACACCTCACCATAAGCAAGGACGGTAACCGCGATGACACTCTTATCTACCACCCTTGCCATTGCATTGTTACCCCGAGCCTATTTGCGTTACTTGCCTATCGAGACTAGCCATTGAGTATTGCCGGGCTACGCTACTTGTGCACTTTAGGGATACATACTCCGCATAGCTAAAATTGCGTGCATATATCTTAGTATCATTTCGGTATCATATTGGTATCTTTTGTGTTCAAGTAGTACCCGCATACATAATTGCTACCTTGGTGTGCACGCCCCGCATTGTGACCATACAAAACATCATGGCAAAAGAAAAGAGAAGCAAAACTTTTAAGCAAGAGCAATAGCATCGCAAGATTCGCATAGCATACTTGATCATATTGGATCGCTTGAGCGAGTGACACGTGCCGCATACACACATAGCAAGTTCAGCATAGGAAGACGACACTTTTAGTTCATTTTAGGGTGTGCACAAGTGCGTATCATGCCCATTGGAGCAATCGTGCTACCGTCTCTCTAGTGTTGTGCAACGAGAGCATTTTCTGTGGATTCCACATTGCCCTTGGAGGAGCGCAACCGCCAAGCTCACCATGAACAAGAGGCCCTTCACCAAGCACAACAAGAAGAACTTCGTCGACAACGACAAGAAGAAGCCAATCACCAAGAGGAGCACCAAGAAAGGCGCAACCGAGTGCGTCCACCTCATCGCCGTCCTCAAGATCATCGCGACGAACCCGACCATGAAAACGAGCAAGGACAAGATCAACGTCAACACGTTCAAGGCAATGACAATGAGGATCCACATCCAAGACAAGGATTTTGGAATCACCACCACAATGATGAACAACGCCTCGGCAAGCTCAAGTTCACAATGCCAAAGTTTTCCGGAAGCAATGATCCCGAAGACTACTTGTCATGGGCCCTCAAGGTTGACAAGATCTTCCGCCTACACAACTATGATGAAGAGAAGAAGATTGCCATGGCTTCACTCGAGTTCCAAGACTACGTCCTTATTTGGTGGGAACAAGTGATTGAGCAGAGAAGAGAAAGAGGCGAGCCACATATCAACACTTGGGCCCAAATGAAGGATCTCATGCGAGCCTGTTTTGTGCCTACTCACTACAACAGGATCTCTTCAAGAAGCTACAACAACTCAAGCAAGGCACCAAGTCCGTAGAAGAGTACCACCAAGAGATGGAAATCGCAATGATTCGAGCCAATGTCAAGGAAGATGACGAGCAAACAATGGCACATTTCTCGAATGGCCTCAACTACCAAGTCAAGAAAATTGCCGACTTCCAACCATACTCCAACCTTCTCGAACTTGTGCATCAAGCAACCAAGGCGGAACGGCAAGTGCAAGATGACTACAAGTACTCCAAGTTCTCCTCCAAGACCTACGGCTCAAGTGCTCAAGCTACTACGACAACAAAACCTTCGGCTACGAAATCAACAACACATATCGGCGACAAGTCAAACTACAAGGAAAAGACGACTTCGTCAAGCCGACCATCCTCAAGCACCTACAAGCCGAGAGCTTCATCCTCTAACCCAACAACGGATGCTACCGCCAAGACAAGCTCCATCAAGTGTTTCACGTGCCAAGGCCGAGGCCACAAGACCTTCGAATGTCCAACCAAATGCAACATGATTCTCCTAGACAATGGCACCTATGACTCTATGAGTGACGACGAGATGCAAGCTTTGGAGCAAGTGGCCATACACCGCCAAGTGAATGAAGATGAAGATTCGCAAATCTTTTGCGACAATGATTCGAGCCCCGCTCTCGTTGTCTCCAAAGTTTTGACGCTCCAACAACAAGAAGACGAGGACCAATGTTGCCACATCTTCCACACCAAGGCGGGCATCCAAGGAAAATCCGTCAAGGTCATCATCGATGGCGGGAGTTGCCACAACTTGGCAAGTGAGGACCTTTGCTCCAAGCTACACTTGGTCAAGAAAAAGCACCCTCGCCCCTACAAGGTCCAATGGCTAAGTGATTCCGGAACCCTCCAAGTTGACCACACAGTGGAAGTTTCCTTCAAGATAGGCGCTTATGAAGACACTTTGGAGTGTGATGTGGTTCCAATGTCCGTTTGCCACCTCCTACTTGGTAGACCTTGGCAATTCGACCGTGGCATCACACACAACGGTCGGACAAATCAATATAGCTTCAAGATGAAGGGAAAGCAATATGTACTTCGACCAATGACTCCAAGTCAAGTCATCGCCGACAAACAAGCTTCATCCCATCGTGGAGATAAAAGTGAGAGAGTGATCCACCTAAAAGAGAGTGAGTGCCACGATCCAAAAATGAGCGACTCCACAATGAGGGACACGAGAGATATAGTTCTTTTAGCCAAAGAGATTTGAGGGATGTAAGTGAGAGCCCATCGACCGTTCTTCACTATGTACTTGTGTGCAAAGATGACGTCGTTCGGACTAACCCTTCACAACATCTTCCTCTTGTGTTATCCAAGTTGTTGCAGGAATTCAAAGATGTTTTCCCCGATGAGCTACCTCCGGGACTACCACCAAAACGAGGGATCGAACACCACATCGACCTCATCCCCAGAGCACCGCTTCCTAACAAGGCTCCCTACCACGTCAACCCCGAAGAAACAAAGGAAATACAAAGGCAAGTCCAAAAACTCCTAGATAAAGGGCATGTATGCGAGAGCTTGAGTCCTTGTGCGGTTCCGGTAATACTAGTGCCTAAGCAAGATGGTAGTATGCGCATGTGTTCCGATTGTCGTCCTATCAATGCTATCACCATTCGCTACCGTCATCCAATTCCTCGCTTAGATGATATGCTAGATGAACTTAGTGGTGCCACTATATTTTCTAAGATTGACTTAAAAAGTGGTTACTACCAAATTCGCATACAAGAGGGTGACGAGTGGAAAACTGCATTCAAGACTAAATTTGGTCTCTATGAATGGTTGGTTATGCCCATGGGCTTATCCGAAGCACCGGGTACTTTCATGCGTGTTATGCACTATGTTTTGCGACCCCTCATAGGATATTGTGTTGTGGTCTATTTTGATGATATTCTTGTCTTTAGCAAGTCTCTTGAGGAGCATGCTACACATGTTCGTGATGTTTTGCAAATCCTTAGGAAAGAACAACTCTATGCAAACATGGAGAAATGCACATTTGGTGTTGAGAAGGTAGTTTTCTTAGGTTTTGTAGTATCTTCTAAGGGTGTTCATGTAGACGAAACTAAGATTGATGCTATTAAAACTTGGCCCACACCAACGAATTCGCAACAAGTGTGTAGCTTCCTAGGACTAGCCGGTTTCTATCGCCGTTTTGTCAAAGACTTTAGCACTATTGCATCACCTCTCCATGCTTTGAGCAAGAAGAATGCACCATTTATTTGGGGTCCTTCCCAAGACACCGCATTCCATGAACTTAAAAATTTGCTCACTCATGCACCTTTGCTTGCTTTGCCCAACTTTGATAAAACATTTGAAGTGCATTGTGATGCTAGTGGTAATGGAATAGGTGGTGTGCTTATGCAAGAGAAGCGTCCTATCACGTACTTTAGCGAGAAACTATCCGGCGCTCAACTTAACTACCCCATCTATGCTTTGGTGAGAGTTTTACATGTGTGGGAACATTATTTGCGACCTCATGAGTTTGTTATCCATACCGACCATGAAACGCTTAAGTACTTAAAGGGTCAAACTAAGTTGAACAAACGGCATGCTAAATGGAGTGAATTTATTGAGTCCTTCCCTTATGTCATCAAATACATTAAGGGTAAGGAAAACGTTGTGGCGGATGCCCTTTCCCGCAAATGCATGCTAGTTACTCAACTTGAATTGAATGTTGTTGGTTTTGAGCACATCAAAGACTTGTATGAGCATGATGCTTATTTTGCTAATCCTTACGCTATGTGCCAAGTGAAAACTTGTTGGGAGAACTATTATATGAAAGATGGCTATCTTAGGCGTGCTAACAAACTGTGTATACCCGAGTCTTCTCTTCGTTTGTTGCTTTTGCAAGAGGCTCACGGTGGAGAACTTATGGGTCACTTTGGACGCGACAAGACGTATGCCACACTATCCAACAAGTACTTTTGGCCCAAGATGTTTCGTGATGTTGCACGCTTCACCAACCGATGCTCTACATGCCGCAAAGCTAAGTCCAAAGCTCAATCCCATGGTCTTTATATGCCTCTTCCTATACCTTTCCAACCTTGGGAAGACATTAGTATGGATTTTGTGCTTGGCTTGCCACGAACTAAAAATGGCCATGACTCCGTTTTTGTAGTTGTGGATTGCTTTTCCAAGATGGCTCATTTCATTCCATGTCACAAGATAGACAATGCTTCACATATTGCAAATTTGTTTTGTAGGGACATCTTGCGACTACATGGCATCCCCAAGACCATTGTCTCGGATCGCGACGTCAAATTCTTGAGCTACTTTTGGAAGACCCTATGCGCCAAGCTCGGAATCAAGCTTCTATTCTCTTCGGCATACCACCCTCAAACCGATGGACAAACGGAGGTGACGAACCGGATGCTCTCTACCCTCTTCGCGTGTTGATCAAGAAGAACATCAAGGAATGGGAAGATTGCCTACCCATCGCCGAGTACGCCTACAATCGGGCAAGTCACTCCACCACCGGCAAGTCTCCGTTCGAAGTGGTCTATGGCTTCAATCCTTTGTCCACATTGGACATCCTACCTCTACCACTCCAAGAGCGCGTCAACATGGACGCAAGTGCAAGGGCAAGCTACATCAAGAGGATGCATGAAGATACAAGGTGCACGATTGAACGTCGAGTGGAACGCGTCACCAACAAGCGCAACCTCAACAAGCACCCCATAGTGTTCAAGACCGGCGATATTGTGTGGATACACCTTCGCAAGGACTGCTTCCCCAACGAACGCAAGTCGAAGCTACTTCCTCGAGCCGACGGTCCCTTCAAGGTGTTGGCACGCTACAACAACAATGCCTACAAGATCGACATACCACGCAACAAGTACAACATGAGTGACACCTTCAACGTCACGGATCTATCCCCTTTTCATGGCGATGAAGATCTTGATCCGAGGACGGATTTTCCCCAAGGGGGGGAGATGATGCGGAGCATCCCACCATCATCCCCATGAATACTACACCATCAAGACAACCCCCAAGTGGCCCTATGACAAGAGCACGCGCACGCAACATTGGAGCTAAGGTGAACTCACTCCTCTTCGAGTATGACTTCGATGGCAAAGGAACTTGGATGCTACCTCACAATGAAACCCTGTGTATCCTTAGGTACGAGGAAGATGACCACGAAGGACCAAGGAAGCATCCTGGAGACCAAGGCCGAGGAGGAGAAGGAGCTAGAACCAAGGGCAACTCTCTGGATAGCCCGGAACTTCCGGCCTGCCCGGAACTTCCGGCCCACCGGCGACGCAGGGCTAAGTCCAGAGGTGCAAACTCTCTGGATAGCCCGGAACAAGCCCGGACCCTCGCTCGGAACCTCCGGGCCTCGGAACTTCCGGCTGGCCCAAAACTTCCGGTCCCTCCAGAAGCCAGTCGCCGAAGCCTGCGCCAACACTCAGGAAAGCCCGGACCCAGCCCGGAAGCTGCCCGGAACTTCCAGCGCCCGGAACTTCCGGCCTTCACAGAACGATGCCACTCGGGCCCGAGGCCCATGTACCTCTTCCACTTACCCCTTCATCGCTAGGACTATTTATACTCTTCCTCCACCTCGAATTAGGGTTAGCTTTGTTTAGCATATACCTTTTTGTTGAGCTTAGCTCCATTACTTACTTCTCCCATGGAGATTGACCTCCATCGAGAGAAGATCCAAGTGATGCCAAGGCCCCTCTAAGGGAAGATCCCAAGGGATTCAAGACCTCCTCCTTTGGAGAGAGGAGACTACCGGTTATGTGTATCCTTTCGTTGTTTGTGGATCTTGTGTCTCGTGTACTCGTATGAATCTAGTGGATGTGTAATCGAAGATTGTCCTTGAGTTTGTGATTTCCTCTCGTGCTCTTCGTGTTCCTCGTGTTTCTCGTGGAAATCCCCCCTCCAATTCGTGAAAGATCGACGCACACGGGCATGCCCTGTATCAAAACCTGATTGCTATGATTCTTATTTGCATGATCATCATAGCTTCGTAATGCTCTCCGATCTATTGAGATAGTTTGGCCAACTAGATTGATATTTCTTCGGTGGGAGTGGTGCGTTGTAGTAGGTTCAACCTGACGAGTTTCTATATCCCAGTGACAGAAGGGGACAAGTTGCGTCTTTGTGTTGTTGCTACTGAGGATAAAATGATGGGGTTTATTCATATTAGTTGAGTTTACTTTGTCTACATCATGTCATCCTTCACCAAGCATTACTCCATTTGTCATGAACTTAATACATAGAGAGGCAAGCATAGAAGCACTCTTGAAGTGGAGTAATAGTAGTAGGTGCAGGCAGGATTCGGCCTATTTGCTTATGGACGTGATGCCTATATACACATGATCATTGCCGTGAACATCGCATAATTATTCGCTTTTCTATCAATTGCCCAACAGTAATTTGTTTACCCACCGTATGCTTTGCTTATGAGAGATGCCACTAATTCACAAACGCTATCATTACCTTGCTGTTATTTATTACCTTTTATTTTATTTTGCACTTTACTATTATCTACAATTATCTACACAACTCACTTGCTTGCAAATAACGAGATCAAGGGGATTGACAACCCTCTTGCCGGCGTTGGGTGCAAGTTGTTTGTTCTTTTGTGTGCAGCCGCTGAAGACGGTTGAGGATCAGCATTCCTATTGGTTCGATAAACCTTGGTTTCATAACTGAGGGAAATACTTACCCACTTTGTGCTGCGATTACCCGTTCCTCTTCATAGAAAACCCAGCACAGGTCACGAGTATCACCCCCACCAAAAAAAATTGTGGTAAATATTTTGGGGCAAGGAAGTACATATGAACGATGGGGAGGACTACACGAATAGGAATCCGCTCGGTTTGGGTGTGTATGATATGATCAAAATTGAGACGACAAGGGCAAGTAGGGATTCAAGAATTCTTTTCATACCCATGGTCAGAGGTGGCATGAAGGTGGTGACCACGACGTTGCCTTACCCCATGTGGTCATGTCGACACAAGTGGCTACTTGGTTTGTAACTTAGGTCACTGGTGTTGGGCAGCTCCGTATCAGGGAGGCGCGGGATGAGTGGTGGCAACTCGAAGGGCTTGAGGGTGAGCAATGTGTTCCTTGCCACCAAATTCAACTTCTTGGGTATTCCTTCCAGCCCGACCTCACACCCGCCACTGATGCCTCCATGGTTGGCCTCCACTCCGTCAACTCCTCCATGGATGGCTTGAGGGCCTCAAACAAGTCGTTGGAAACTATCACCGCCCTCTGGATTGCGGCGTTCTGCTCCTGGATGGCCTTGAACATTGCGGCGAGCTTGTCTAAGCGCTACTTCAATCTGGTGGAGTGAAGGTCCTGGTGGGTGGGGGAACTAGGGCTTCTTGAGGTAATGAGGAGGCTTTGATACCATATAGTAAGATCCTTCACCTCTACATTGATATCCAACACAAATTACATGGTATTTAGTGGGGACTGGGGAAGGAGAAAATGTGATGGGGAGGAGGAAGAAGGAGGCATGAGCTAGAGTTTCAGCCAATTACAGTAATCACATTCCACACACAACACACACTCCTCCACTTGGGACCTCTTATTCGCCGATGCGTGCGGTGGAAAGAATCTAACGCACAACCCTCGCTCCCCACGCGTGAATTTACGTCGACCCACGTGCGAGGTAGGGCTCCCAAGATTCTTTAGTTTTCTTCGTTCTTTGTTTGTCATTTTCTATTTATTTATTTATTTATTTTCTTCTTTAAATATGTTAGGAATTTCAAAAATGTATCGAATTCCAAAAATTATTCATGAATTTTGAAAAAGTTCCATTTTTTAAAGGTTCTCAAATTTGAAAAGTATTCGCGAGTGAAAGCACAACTTCTCCCAAGGTGGTTTTGGTAATTAATAAGAACATATATTTCATTAGACTAATGATTCCACCAAGTATATTTCAGGAAAATTTCAATGAATGAATTGGCAAAGGATTGTGTGGAGATCCCCTAGATGCAAGGAACATCTATTGGCAACAAGCTTCAAGACTCTACATTTTGCATTTTGTGAGAAATCACATTTGAGTTCATAGGAAAGCCAATACTATTAAAAGGGGATGAGGTGTCCATGATGATCTGGTTGCTCAAATGCTTAGATTAGCCACCAAAAATACCCATGAAATTCTCCCACAAAATACTTTGTCTAAACCCTACCACTCAAATTCCGTGCCACCAATATTTCCAAATCTGCCCTACCGAGTTTCACCCTAGACAGATCCTAAGCCAAACCCTAAGGTCTCAGTGACATAAAGTTTGATTTCGGTGACTGATACGTCTCCATCGTATCTATAATTTTTGATTGTTTCATGTCAATATTATACAACTTTCACATATTTTTGGCAACATTTTATATGATTTATTGGACTAACATATTGATCCAGTGCCCAGTGCCAGTTCCTGTTTGTTGCATGTTTTTTGTTTCGCAGAATATCCATATCATCCAAACGCGATAAAAATTTACGGAGAATTATTTTGGAATATATGTGATTTTTGAGAGTTGGAATCAGCGCAAAAGGAGGCCCACGGCCACCACGAGACACCAGGCTCTCCCAAGGGCCCAGGCGTGTGGTGATGGGTTGTGCTCACCTCATAAGTCGGTTGGAGCTATACTTCGGGTGCAAGGAAGCTTATATCCGAAAAAAAACGTGTTAAAATCTCAGCGCAATTGGAGTTACGGATCTCTGGGAATATAAGAAACGGTTTTCGGCCAGAAAACAGGAACACGAAACAGAAGAGAACAGAGAGGGAGATCCAATCTCGGAGAGGCTCCTGCCCCTCCCCCACCATGGAGGCCATGGACCAGAGGGGGAACTCTCCTCCCATCTAGGGAAGAGGCAAAGGAAGAATAAGAAGGAGGGTGCTCTCTCCCCCTCTCTCCCGGTGGCGCCGGAACGCTGCCGGGGCAATCATCGTGACAGCGATCTACACCAACAACTTTGCCGCCGTCAACGCCAACTCTCTCCCCCTCTATGCATCGGTGTAACACCTCTCTTCCCCTCTGTAATCTCTACTTAAACATGGTGCTCAACTCCATATACTATTTCCCAATGATATGTCGCTATCCTATGATGTTTGAGTATATCCATTTTGTCCTATGGGCTAATTGATGATCGTGGTTGGCATGAGTGTATATTTTATTATGGTGCTGTCCTACGATGCCCTCCGTCTCGCACAAACGTGAGGGATCCCCGCTGTAGGGTGTTGCAATGTGTTCATGATTTGCCTATGGTGGGTGGCGTGAGTGACAGAATTCACAGACCCGAGTAGGTGGATTGTTGCATATCGGAGTAAAGAGGACTTGATACTTAATGCTATGGTTGGGGTTTACCTTAATGATCTTTGGTAGTTGCGGATGCTTGCAAGAGTTCCAATCATAAGTGCATATGATCCAAGTACGGAAAGTATGTTAGCTCATGCCTCTCCCTCATATAAAATTACAAGAATGATTACCGGTCTAGTTATCAATTGCCTAGGGACAAATAACCTTCTTGTTTGACAAAAGCTTTCTACTAAACAACTAACTTTTATTATCTTGCAATTTACTCATAGTTTTATTCCCGCTAAGTACTTCTAGTTTTATTCGTGCAAACTATCCTATCACCTACAAAATAGTTTCATACTTGTTCTAGGTAAAGCAAACGTTAAAGTGTGCGTAGAGTTGTATCGGTGGTCGATAGAACTTGAGGGAATATTTGTTATACCTTTAGATCCTTATTGGATTCGACACTCTTACTTATCGAAAAAGGCTGCAAACGATCCACTACACTTGTGGGTTATGAAGGCCTTTTTCCGGCGCTGTCGCCGGGGAGCAATAGCGTGGGGTGAATATTCTTGTGTGTGCTTGTTTGCTTTATCACTAAGTAATTTTTATTTTCTTTTATTAGTTGTTTTATATCTTTAGTTATGGATATGGAACACGAAACACCAAAAAAATTAGTGGTACTTGCTACTCATGGAGATGGGAAACTTCCTAAAACCCTCGATGCTAGTTATGTGGGACGCGTTAATTACTCCTTTGATAATCCTGAGAAATCATCATTAAACTTTATAATGGGAGAAACGTTGGATCAACATGAGTACTTTAGGGATTATCACTTGTCTCAAAAAGGGAAACACTTATGGGATCAAATTAGAATATTGCAATGGTTTGCTTGGGATGCATGTTTGAAATGTGATTACACTTGTTGCTCTAAGATTGAGGGTCTTCACCTTCCCTTTCAATGTAAATTTAACAATAATAAAACCTTGGCTTCTTATGCTGAAGGTATTTATGATTACTATGATGTGGAACGTATAGAAGAATTTGTTGCTTTTAAAGGTGCTTATGAAATTGCTTCTTTGCTTGAAAAGTATGATGATGTTCCTTACAAATCTAAAAATTTATCCATACTTCAATATTGCTATGATAATTATGAATACAATTATGATATTATTTAATTTATTGAGAGAATGTCTGCTGCCTTGGAAGAGACTAAAATTTTGCAGGAATCTATGGAAGAAGAAATTGTCGAAACTGTGAGCACATTAGATGAAGAAGATGAGGAGGAGAGCGAAGAACAAAAGGAGGAAGAGCGGATTAGCTACCCGTGCCCACCTTCTAATGAGAGTAACTCCTCAACTCATACATTATTTAATTTCCCTTCGTGCTTACCGAAGGATGAATGCTATGATAATTTCTATGATCCCGTGGATTCTTTGGAAATATCCCTTTTTGATGAACTTGATGCTTGCTATGCCTGTGGCCAAGATGCCAATATGAATTATGATTATGGGGATGAACTTGCTATAGTTCCTTATGTTAAGAATGAAATTTTTGCTATTGCACCCACACATGATAGTCCTATTATCTTTTTGAATTCTCCCAACTACACTATATCGGAGAAGTTTGCTCTTATTAAGGATTATATTGATGGGTTGCATTTTGCTACTACACATGATGATTTTGATGAATATAATATGCATGTGCTTGCTGCTCCTACTTGCAATTATTATGAGAGAGGAACTACATCTCCACCTCTTTATGTTTCCAATACGATAAAATTGCAAGAAACTGTTTATACTATGCATTGGCCTTTACTTGATGTGCATGAATTATTCTTTTATGACATGCCAATGCATAGTAAGAGAGTTAGACTTCGTAATTGCATGATATATGTTGCTTTTTTATCACTACTAAATTACAAATCATTGTTAATTAAAATTGGCTTTGCTATACCTTGGGATCAGGGTGGATCCATTATTTGAGCACTTTATGCCTAGCTTAATGGCTTTAAAGAAAGCGCTACCAGGGAGACAACCTGGAAGTTTTAGAGAGTCATTTTATTATGTTGAGTGCTTTTATAAAGTTTAAAAACAAAAAAATATAGAGGGGAACCTAAAACTTCACAAAAAGAAAGGTGAAAGTGAGAGAGAGGATGAGCATCGTTGAAGTGGGGGCTAGCCTTGAACTTTGTTCATGCCCATGGAAACTTTGTGAATCTTGAATCACAAAAACTTTTCAACAAAAATAATTAGCCCCTTGTAAAAATCCATTGTATTATAAAAATAATGCGCCAAGATTTGCCTTTAGGATAATTAGATTGCTTGTTGGTATGTGCGGTGTAAAAACAGAAACTTTGGCTGTAGTGCGTGAATTTACATTTTTTACTGGAACATCAAAAGTTTCTGAAATTTTTAAACAGTATTTATATACAAAATTTTTATTTCTTCCTTATTTTTAAGAATTTTTGGAGTTACAGAAGTATGGTCAAAGTTCAGATTACTACAGACTGTCCTGTTTAAGACAGATTCTGTTTTTGATGCATTGTTTTGCTTGTTTTGATGAAACTATCGATTTTATTGGTGGTATAAGCTATGAAGAAGTTATAATACAGCAGGGATAATGCAAATATAAAATATGAATGGGTTTGCAACATTACTTAAAGTAGCAATTTTCTCTATTATAATAACGGATCTCACCAGTTTTCTATTAAGTTTTGTGTGGATGAAGTGTTCAAAGATCGAGGAGGTCTCGATATGAGGAGAAGGAGGAGAGGCAAGAGTTCAAGCTTGGGGATGCCCAAGGCACCCCAATTAAATATCCAAGGGGACTCAAGCGTCTAATCTTGGGGATGCCCCAGAAGGCATCCCATCTTTCTTCAACAAGTATCGGTATGTTTTCGTTTTCGTTTCGTTCATGTGATATGTGTAAATCTTGGAGCGTCTTTTGTGTTTAGTTTTCACTTTTATTTTATGCACCATGCTGGTATGAGATAGTCCATGGTTTATTTATAGAATGCTCATTGCACTTCACTTATATCTTTTGAGTATGGCTTTATAGAATGCTTCATGTGCTTCACTTATATCATTTGAAGTTTGGATTGCCTGTTTCTCTTCACATAGAAAAGCGTTATTTGTAGAATGTTATTTTGCTTCACTTATATTTATTAGAGCATGGTATTTTGTAGAAAGAATTAAACTCTCTTGCTTCACTTATATCTATTTAGAGAGTCAACAGGAATTGGTCATTTGCATGGTTAGTCATAAATCCTACATAAAACTTATGGATCACTGAATGTGATATGTTTGATTCCTTGCAATAGTTTTGCGATATAGAGATGATAATATGTGGGAGGTACTAGTGGATGATCGTGTTTAGTAAGATATTGGTGTTAAGGTTTGTGATCCCCGAAGCATGCACGTATAGTCTCCCGTTATGCCAGGAAGTTGGAGCATAATTTATCCTTGATTGTCTATCTTTGTGTGAAGGTCGGGGGCGCGCGATGGTTAACTCCTACCAACCTCCCCCCTAGGAGCATGCGTAGTAATACTTTGCTTCGAGGGCTAATAAACTTTTGCAATAAGTATGTGAGTCCATGGATTATACGCACTCTTACCTTTCCGCAATTTGCTAGCCTCTACGGTACCGTGCATTGCCCTTTCTCACCTCGAGAGTCGATGCAAACTTTGCCGGTGCATCCAAACCCCGTGATATGATACACTCTATCACACATAAGCCTTATTATATCTTCCTCAAAACATCCACCATACCTACCTATTATGGCATTTCCATAGCCATTCCGAGATATATTGCCATGCAACTTCCACCTCTTCCGTTTTGATGACTTGAGCATTCATTGTCATATTGCTTTACATGATCGTAACATAGCTAGCATGATGTTTCCATGGCTTTTCCATTTTTTGATATCTTTGCTACGCTAGATCATTGCACATCCTGGTATACTGCCAGAGGCATTCATATAGAGTCATACTTTGTTCTACTATCGAGTTGTGATATTGAGTTGTAAGTAAATAGAAGTGTGATGATCATCATTATTCATTATTAGAGCATGTACCAGTGAGGATTCCCCCACAAGTCGGGATGAGGCTCTGAATAAATATAAAAAAAAAGAGAAGAAAAAAAAGAAAAAAATGAGAGACAAAGAGAGAAGGGGCATACTAATTCCACACTTGTGCTTCAAAGTAGCACCATGTTTTTTATATAGAGAGTCTCCTATGTTGTCACTTTCATATACTAGTGGGAATTTTTCATTATAGAGTTAGATGCACACCCACTTAGTTTTCATATTGAGCTTTCATACACTTATAGCTCTTAGTGCACCCGTTGCATGGCAATCCCTACTCCTCGCATTGATATCAATTGATGGGCATCTCCATAGCCCGTTGATTAGCCGCTTCGATGTGAGACTATCTTTCTTTGTGTCTTCTCTATATTAATGTCTACCACCGCATTCTATTCCACCCACAGTGCTATATCCATGGCTTGCGCTCATGTATTGCGTGAGAGTTGAAAATGCTGAAGCGTGTTAAAAAGTATGAACCAATTGCTTGGCTGACACTGGGGTAGTACATGATTTATACTTTGTGTTAAGAAGACAGAGCATGACAAGGCTATATGATTTTGTAGCGATAGCGCTCTTTAGCCTTGATATTTTGAAAGACATGATTGTTTGTTGGGATGCCTGAGTATTAATGTCTTTATGTCAAATTATTGACTATTGCTTTGAATCACTCATGTCTTAATATTCATTCCATGATTAGATATATGATCAGGATTATGTTAGGTAGCATTCCATATCAAAAATTATCTTTTTTATCATTTACCTACTCGAGGACGAGCAGGAATTAAGCTTGGGGGTGCTGATATGTCTCCGTCGTATCTATAATTTTTGATTGTTTCATGCCAATATTATACAACTTTCACATATTTTTGGCAACATTTTATATGATTTATTGGACTAACATATTGATCCAGTGCCCAGTGCCAGTTCCTGTTTGTTGCATGGTTTTTGTTTCGCAGAATATCCATATCAAACGAAGTCCAAACGCGATAAAAATTTATGGAGAATTATTTTGGAATATATGTGATTTTTGAGAGTAGGAATCAACGCAAAAGGAGGCCCACGGCCACCACGATACACAAGGGCATGCCCCAGGGCCTAGGCGCGTGGTGATGGGTTGTGCTCACCCCGTAAGTCGGTTGGAGCTATACTTCGAGCGCAAGGAAGCTTATATCCGGAAAAAAAATCGTGTTAAAATCTCAGTGCAATCGGAGTTACAGATCTCCGGGAATATAACAAATGGTTTTTGGCCAAAAAACAGGAACGCGAAATAGAAGAGAACAGAGAGGGAGATCCAAATATCGGAGGGGCTCCTATCCCTCCACCGCCATGGAGGCCATGGACCAGAGGGGGAATTCTCCTCCCATCTAGGGGGGAGGCCAAGGAAGAAGAACAGGGAGGGGGCTCTCTCCCCCTCTCTCCCGGTGGCACCGGAACGCCGCCGGGGCAATCATCGTGACGGTGATCTACACCAACAACTTCGCCGTCGTCAACACCAACTCTCTCCCCCTCTATGCAGCGGTGTAATACCTCTCTTCCCCGCTGTAATCTCTACTTAAACATGGTGCTCAACTCCATATACTGTTTCCCAATGATATGTGGCTATCCTATGATTAAGGACAGTATAACCGCACCTAATCCCTGCACTCACAGCGATTTACGTTTACGACCGTCCGTTTTCCTGATCTGGACGTTTTGGATCGTCAGATTTCATGTTTAAGTCGATCTGATCCGTAGTCTGTCTAATCTAGCCCATCTGTCCTGTGGGCTGCTGCTCCAGGGGCCAAAACCCAGGCCTTTGGTGCATTGGGCCTTCCGTCGGCCCATTCCAAGGAAGCCCAGTCCTGTAATCGGCCAGCGACCGCGTAACCATACCCTCGCGAACCCAACCGCATGACCATTCACTCGCCAACCCTAATCCAATCCCAATCAAGGGTGGGGGGAGCCGGGAGCATCACCATCCATCCAGCCGACGCGTGGGTGAGGAGTGGAGCCGAGGCGACACCAGCGAGGGAACCGGTGGTCGACGGGATCCGACACGACGCGCGTGAGGGAACTGGCGTCCAGGGGATCTAGCGAAGGCGAGGCGCCCAAGGGGATCCGGCGCTCGAGCGGCCGCCTCCAGGTTAATTCTCTCATCCTCCCTTATCTATGAGGCCCTAAAAATCCCTAACCGCGCTGCTGCGGTGGCATCGAGCCGACGACGCTTCCGCTCAGGTTGCGGCGATGGAACCCGCGCCATGGCCGCATCTAACCTAGAGGCATCCAACGCGTGCGGCGGGCGAGGCCACCTCAACTAGCGGCACCGTGTCCGTCGTTGCAGCTTCACGGTAAAAAAAATTCCCTTGATCGGTGGCCTGTTGTCAACTTTCTGGCCTCACGGTAAAAAAAATTCCATTACATGGTTGATGTTCATATTATTGGCTTCTGCCTCCGTTCATTGTTGACTTCAGAAATATGGCTTTTGTTCGAACGTTCCTCTGATTGTGTGTCTTTCACGTAGGAATTGCAGAGGCCAGCCACTACTTCCTTTGATTGCAGCATACGTGTACGAGGTTCATCCATGGCTCCTCGATAGATTACCATCTTTCATGGAGATTCATTTTATGCCCCTTCCTTTCATGTATGCATCGAGTACATCTATGCCCTTCTCTCCATATTTTTTTTCTTTCTGGCCCAGTATATTACAGCTTATATAATACAAAATGAGAAACTGTGTTGGTCCGGTATACCAATCCTATTCCAGCAACAAAACTAGGGAAAAGACTTGCAGGGCTGCAAATCGTGCACATGTATTTTGGTTGGATTCCATTGCTGGCCTTTTTACAGTGGATTCAGGGCATGTAAGTGCATATGGAATGAAAAAATGGTACCATAATGTATGTGTTCAAATCATATATCTCTTCTCAATGTGTTAACAATCTGCTTCATGATTATTTTTCCAGGAACATCACTGAACTCAAACGCTCATTATCTCTGCTGACATGAAGTGAAACCTTTTAAGAACACGGTACGTGTGGAAATGAAACAAATAGCAGGAATCATTTCTTCACAAAAGTCTGTATTAATGGCAGCCATACTTTTGAAAAACATTGTTGCATGTGTTAAGCTAAAAAGAAAAGATATATATGTCTTGTTTGTTGGATTACCCATTAACATTGTCTTGTTTGTTGGATTATCAGGGGGTTACTTTTCACAATCAGCATTGTTGCCTTCCTCAGTCTTACAGTTTGGGTATATGTTGTCACTTCTTTGCTAAGATGTATTTTACCGATTTGAGAAATAATTATCCGATAATTTGATGCCATCAACTCCAGCTGCGATGCCTTGATTATTATTTTTGCTGTTCGTTAAGTTTATTAAGTTTCATCCGAAAATAACCCTAAATATTATTAATCTAAGTTAATCGATCAAGAGTTACAGTCTATATGTCATGCTTATTTCTTTACTGCTCATTCTCCATCAACCTGCTATGAAGAAATGGTCTGATGTCCCAAACCTGAAGAAATAAACTCCAGTGTAATGTTTCAGAATGATGGTACGAAGCTGTCTCTTGGCTAATTGAGAATATTGCAGACTACCCAAGATTTATACAAAGCAGGGATACGTCAATATGTATATACTTTGTACCCTGATTTCATTCTCTTAAACTATGACATCCCCGCACCCACCTGCCGCCGCCTCATGTAAAAAAGGAACATTCTGTCTGATGCCTCTACATTTCTACCTTGAAAATGTGTGATTGGATTTTATGAAAAATTACATTTTCATGATTTAAATTCCTATCATTCTACTGATAAAGTTGACGGGCGCGGCAACGCGCGCCATCTACGATCTAGTGTTTGAATAGATCCGTTTTGTCCTATGGGCTAATTGATGACCGTGGTTGGTATGAGTGTATATTTTATTATGGTGTTGTCCTACGGTGCCCTCCGTCTCGCGCAAACGTGAGGGATCCCCGCTGTAGGGTGTTGCAATGTGTTCATGATTTTCCTATGGTGGGTGGCGTGAGTGACATAATACACAGACCCGAGTAGGTGGGTTGTTGCATATGGGAGTAAAGAGGACTTGATACTTAATGCTATGGTTGGGTTTTACCTTAATGATATTTGGTAGTTGCGGATGCTTGCTAGAGTTCCAATCATAAGTGCATATGATCCAAGTACGGAAAGTATGTTAGCTCATGCCTCTCCCTCATATAAAATTGCAAGAATGATTACCGGTCTGGTTATCAATTGCCTAGGGACAAATAACCTTCTTGTTTGACAAAAGCTTTCTACTAAACAACTAACTTTTATTATCTTGCAATTTACTCGTAGTTTTATTCCCGCTAAGTACTTCTAGTTTTATTCGTGCAAACTATCCTATCACCTACAAAATAGTTTCATACTTGTTCTAGGTAAAGCAAACGTTAAAGTGTGCGTAGAGTTGTATCGGTGGTCGATAGAACTTGAGGGGATATTTGTTCTACCTTTAGCTCCTCGTTGGGTTCGACACTCTTACTTATCGGAAAAGGCAAAAAACAATGCCCTACACTTGTGGGTTATCAGTGACCAACTTTCGGGTACCCTATTTCTAAGAATCGAAATTTCCGAGTTTTAGGAATCGGTTTCACCGAGTTTTGGTAACTGCCTAGGTTAGCCAAATCGGACCCACCGAGATTTACCTATTGGTCTCACCGAAACGCCAAAAGTTGCCACAATTTACACTAGTCGGTGCAACCGAGTTTTTGCTTCGGTTTCTCTGAGTTGGGCAATAATGTTGTAACGGTTGTATTTTTTGGAGATGCCTATATATACCCCTCCACCTGCCTCTCACTCGTAGGAAGCACTCAGAACAGACCAACACTTGCCCCATCCATTTTCTGAGAGAGAACCACCTACTCATGTGTTGAGATCAAGATCTTCCACTCCAACCATATGAATCTTGATTTCTAGCCTCCCCAAGTTGCTTTCCACCCAATCAACCTCTTCTACCAAGCCAAATCTATGAGAGAGTGATTGTGTGTTGAGGAGACTATCTTTTGAAGTACAAGAGCAAGGAGTTCATCATTCTTACCACGTCTATTACCTTTTGGAGAGTGGTGTCCCCTTGATTGGTTAGGTGTCGCTTGGGAGCCTCCGTCTTCGTGTGTGGAGATGAACCAAGAAGTTTGTAAGGGAAAGCAGATCGCCTACTTCGTGAAGATCTACTTCGAGTGAGGCTAGTCCTTCGTGGACGTAAGCCGTGATGGAATAAACGAGGTTGCTACTTCGTGGAACCTTATGGGTGGAGCCCTCCGTGGACTCTCATGACCGTTACCCTCCGTGGGTTGAAGTCTCCATCAACGTGGACGTACGATAACACCACCTATTGGAACCACGGTAAAAATCTTCGTGTCTCCAATTGTGTTTGATCCTCCTATCCCTTCCCTCTACTTATATGTGCATGTCTTTACTTTCCGCTGCTATACTCTTAGACTTGCATGTGTAGGGTGTGCTTGACTTGATATAATTGCTAAAACTTGCCAACATCTAAAATTGGGAAAAGGCTAGAATTCTAATTTGGTCAAGTAGTCTAATCACCCCCCCTCTAGACATACTTTCGATCCTACAAGTGGTAAGATTAGGCGAACGAAAGATTTTAGGTTTAGGTTTTCACCGTACGCGTCTCGGAGTCACCGAGTGGAAATGGATCGGTGTCACCGATCCGGGTTTTAGGGTTTCTGAGAACGTTCTCGGTGAGACCGAATCACCTTTTTCGGTGAAACCGAGAATGGTGACCAAGTTTCTATTAAAGAGAGTGTTTGTCTCGGATGCTCCGAAAATTGAAACTCGGTGGAACTGAAACCCATAAAGTGGAAATCTAAAACTAAGATGTTTAAGTTCAAATTTTGCAAAAATAGCTGTATTTTGTGATGCTCATCTATTCCACTCCTCTACATCTATTCACATGGTCAGTTCTCAGCTATGTCGGGCTCAGATGATAGTCATAATGCCTTCAAAGAGGCAAGTGCAGATCTTGATGCTGGCACTAGTCCATAAGCCAGGTCCTGAGACCCAGGCACCCCCAGCTCACATGGCTTGCTGACGTGGCTTGAGACTGTGTCGGTATTTCCCCAAAGAGGAAGGGATGATGCAGCACAACGACGGTAAGTATTTCCCTCAGTTATGAAACCAAGGTATCGAACTAGTAGGAGGATCACCAACACCACGTAAACAGTACCTGCACACAAAGAACAAATACTTGCAACCCGACGCGAAAGAGAGGTTGTCAATCTCTCTTCAGTAAAAAGATAGATTAGGATAAGATAGATTGGATAGATAGATCTCTCAAGAACGCAAAATAAAATAGGCAAATAAAAAGTGCAGCAAGGTATTTTTGGGTTTTTGGAATAATAGATCTGAAAACAAAAGCGGCAAAAAGATAGATCGGAAAGCAATATGTTGGAAAAGTAGACCCGGGGGCCGTAGGTTTCACTAGTGGCTTCTCTCATGAGTATAGCACACGATGGGTGAACAAATTACTGTTGGGCAATTGATAGAAGATCAAATAATCATGACGATATCCAAGGCGATGAGCATTATATAGGCATCACGTCCAAGATTAGTAGACCGAAACGATTCTGCATCTACTACTATTACTCCACACATCGACCGCTATCCAGCATGCATCTAGTGTATTAAGTTCATGGAAAAATGGAGTAATGCAATAAGAACGGTGACATGATGTAGACAAGATCTATTCATGTAGGACTATACCCCATCTTTTTTATCCTTAATAGCAACGATACATGCGTGTCTCGCTGGCCCTTCTGTCACTGGGAGAGGACACCGCAAGATCGAACCCATCACAAAGCACCTCTTCCCATGGCAAGAAAAATCGATCTAGTTGGCCTAACTAAACTAAAGATTCGAAGAAGAAATACGAGGCTATAAGTAATCATGCATATAAGAGATCAAAGAAGACTCAAATAATATTCATGGATAGAAACTGATCATGAACTCAAAATTCATCGGATCCCAACAAACACACCGCAAAAGTTTACATCAAATAGATCTCCAAGAGACCATTGTATTGAGAATCAAAAGAGAGAGAGAGAGAGAGAGGAAGCCATCTATCTACTGCCTACGGACCCGTAGGTCTATGGTGGACTACTCACGCATCATCGGAGAGGCACCAATGAGGGTGATGAACCCCTCCGTGATGGTGTTAGATTGGATCTCACGGTTCTGGAACTTGCGGCGGTTGGATGTGTTTTTCGTCAACTCCTCTAGGGTTTCTGGAATATTTGGGAATTTATAGGCATCAGAGGCGTTGGAGAGGCACCCCGAGGAGGGCACAACCCACCAGGACGCGCCAGGGGCCTCTGGCGCGCCCTGGTGGGTTGTGGTCTCCTTGACCATCCCCTCTGGTACTTCTTTGGCCCACTGGATGTCTCCTGGCCCCAAAAAATCTCCAAAAAGTTTTGCGGTGTTTGGGCTTTGTTTGGTACTGATATTCTGCGAAGTAAAAAACAAGCAAAAACAACAACTGGCACTTTGGCACTATGTCAATAGGTTAGTCCCAAAAAATGATATAAAGTTGCTATAAAATGATTGTAAAACATCCAAGATTGATAATATAACAACATGGAACAAGCAAAAATTATAGATACGTTGGAGACGTATCAGCATCCCCAAGCTTAATTCCTACTCGTCCTCGAGTAGATAAATGATAAAAACAGAATTTTTGATGTGGAATGCTGCATAACATGTTCATCACATAATCTTTTCTTTTGTAGAATGGACATTTGGACTTTTAGATGGTTCAAAGCAATAGTCTAGTTTTGACATAAAGACTTTAATACTCAAGAATGCCAAAAAGCAACCATGTCTTTGAAAATATCAACACTAAAGAAAGTTATCCCTAGCCCATCATGCTCAATCATTGATCCATTCATGAAACACACTCAAATATTAACTACACCCAATGCTCAAGTATGATCATAGTGCCCCCTAGTTGGTGCTTTATAAGAGAAGATGGAGACTCAAATAAAAAAATAAAAATTGCATAAAGTAAATAGATAGGCCCTTCATAGAGGGAAGTAGGGATTTGTAGAGGTGCCAGAGCTCAAGTTTAAATTGAGAGAGAAAGATATTTTGAGTGGCATGCCTTTCCTGTCAACGAAAATGACAAAGTAGTTCACAATACTTTCCATGCTAGATATATCATAGGCGGTTCCCAAACATAAAGTAAATTTTATTCCTTTTTCCACCATTCTTTCACAATCCATGGCTGGCCGTATCCACGTTTGCCTTCCATACCAACACGTTCCAAGGAATTTATTATTTGACAACAAAAAGTAAATTTTCTTTTTCATTTCGGGACTGGGCATCCCTATTACCGCCGTACTCTCGTGTAATGACAAGTGAATAAACACTCATCTTGAGAATAACACATCTAGCATGGAAAAATATTGGACACCCCCTACCGTTTCATGAGCAGCACGAGCACACTAAAAGGGAATTCATTTTGAAAATTATAGATGGCACATACAAATTTGCTTAGAACGGCAAGGAAATACCGCATATAGGTAGGTATTGTGGACTCATAAGGCAAAACTGGGTTTAAGGATTTTGGATGCACAAGTAGTATTTCTTCTTAGTACAAGTGGAGGCTAGCAAATAGATTGAGAAGCAACCAACCAAGAAACAAAAATTCACTTAAACGGGCATTGAGCATAACTAACACCGAATAATGCACCATAAGTAGGATGTAATTTCATTGCATAACTATTGACTTTCGTGCTTGCATAGGGAATCACAAACCTTAACACCAATATTCTTACTAAAGCACAATTACTCACTAACATGACTCACATATTACTATCATCATGTCTCAAAACTATTACAAGGAATCAAGTTTAATTTGTCCAATGATCTTCATGAAAGTTTTTATTATATCCCTATTGAATATCTATCACTTTGGGACTAGTTTCATATATTGCCATTGCTTTTGACAAGCTCAAATAAATTTAATTGAAGAACATGAGCATAAAAGTTTCATCTCTCAAAATAGTATATGTGACGCATGAGAGGATTTCTTCAAAATTTACTAACTCTCAAATTAATCTAAGTGAAGCATGAGAGTATTTCTACAAAAGTTTCCAAGCACACCGTGCTCAAACAGATATAAGTAAAGCACTAGAGCAATTTCATAGCTCAAAATATTTAAGTGAAGCATAAAGAGCAATTCTAACAAATCATAGCATAATTTTGGTTCTCTCAAATAGGCATGTCCATCAAGGATACTAGTGACAAACTAAAAAGCAAAGCAAGCAAAGACTCAAATAATACAAGACGCTCCAAGCAAAACTCATGATATGTGACGAATAAAAATATAGCTCCAAGTAAAATACCGATGGTCGTTAGAAGAAAGAGGGGATGCCACTCAGGGCATCCCCAAGCTTAGTTGCTTGTTTCTCTTTGGATATATCTTGGGGGTTCTATATCATCCCCAAGCTTAGGCTCTTTTCACTCCTTATTCCTTCATCCATCGTGATCTCACCCAAAACTTGAAAACTTCAATCACACAAAACTCAACAAAACTATCGTGAGATCCGTTAGTATAATAAAGCAAATAACTACTTTAAGTACTGTTTAAAACCCATTAATATTTTATTATTGCATTATACCTACTACATTTTAACTTTACCATGGCTCATACCCTTCAATACAAACCATAGATTCATCAAAACAAGCACACAATGCAACGAAAACAGAATCTGTCTTAAACAGAATAGTCTGTAGTAATCTGTACTCTAACCATACTTATGTAACTCTAAAAATTCTGAAAAATTAGTACAACGTAAATAATTTGTATATAAACACTGTGTTAAAATTTCAGCTCATTATCACGTTCCAGTAAAAAATGAAAATTCGCGCACTGGAGGCAAAGTTTCTGTTTAAGATTCAGCGTTGTTTCTACTCATCTTATGAATCATCCTAAAGGCTTTACTTGGCACAAACAATAAATAAAACATAAAAAACACAATCATAAAAGAGGCATAATTGTGTCAACACTCAAAAACAGAAAGAAAAAGAAGAAAATAAATTTATTCATTGGGTTGTCTCCCAACAAGCGCTATCATTTTACGCCCCTAGCTAGGCATAAGGCATAGATTCAAGTATTGTCATGTTTGGTTTTTGTGGAGGTACTTTTATCAAGAGGTTTTGCAAATAAAACTTGAAACACATCATCCATGGAAACCTTAGCACTATCAAGTTGTCCATATATGTACCCTCTTTGATTTCCGGCCACAATCCAAGAATATTGTTGATTAACATCATTGAAAACTTGTTGGATCATATCTAAAACGGGGGCTTCCTTTTTAAGGTTCTCATCAAAAATTTGATTATTTCCAAGTAGATGTCTCAACATGTAATCACTATTGTAAAGGATCTCTCCTATTACCGGCTTTTCACGGCTCATACCAAAGAAATCAAAAACCTCCCTAGCTTCTCGTACTATGTGATAAAATTCATTCATAAGAACAAGGGTACTTGTTTTATTCGCCCTCTCATAAAACAATCTTTGCAAGGTAGGAAAATTTGCAGTCTATTTTCAGGGCAAACCAAAAAGAGGGCGAATAAAACGGAAAATTTGGTGAAGTGGGGGAGAGGAAAACGAGAGGCAAATGGCAAATAATGCAATTGCAAGGAGATGAGATTTGTGATTAGGAACCTGATAGATGTCGATGGTGTCTCCTCGGCGCCAGAGATTGGCATGTAGAAGAGACGGCTTCCTCCCCGGCAACGGCGCCAGAAATTCCTTTGACGTGGCTTAAGACTGTGTCGGTATTTCCTCAAAGAGGAAGGGATGATGCAGCACAGCGACGGTAAGTATTTCCCTCAGTTATGAAACCAAGGTATCGAACCAGTAGGAGGATCACCAACACCACGTAAACAACACCTGCACACAAAGAACAAATACTTGCAACCTGACGCGAAAGAGAGGTTGTCAATCTCTCTACGGTAAAAAGATAGATTAGGATAAGATAGTTTGGATAGATAGATCTCTCAAGAACGCAAAATAAAAGAGGCAAATAAAAAGTGCAGCAAGGTATTTTTGGGTTTTTGGAATAATAGATCTGAAAACAAAAGCGGCAAAAAGATAGATCGGAAAGCAATATGTTGGAAAAGTAGACCCGGGGGCCGTAGGTTTCACTAGTGGCTTCTCTCATGAGTATAGCACACGGTGGGTGAACAAATTACTGTTGGGCAATTGATAGAAGATCAAATAATCATGACGATATCCAAGGCGATGATCATTATATAGTCATCACGTCCAAGATTAGTAGACCGAAACGATTCTGCATCTACTACTATTACTCCACACATCAACCGCTATCCAGCATGCATCTAGTGTATTGAGTTCATGGAAAAATGGAGTAATGCAATAAGAACGGTGACATGATGTAGACAAGATCTATTCATGTAGGAATAGACCCCATCTTGTTATCCTTAATAGCAACGATACATGCGTGCCTCGATGCCCCTTCTGTCACTGGAAGAGGACACCGCAAGATCGAACCCATCACAAAGCACCTCTCCCCATGGCAAGAAAAATCGATCTAGTTGGCCTAACTAAACCAAATATTCGAAGAAGAAATACGAGGCTATAAGTAATCATGCATATAAGAGATCAAAGAAGACTCAAATAATATTTATGGATAGAAACTGATCATGAACTCAAAATTCATCGGATCCCAACAAACACACCGCAAAAGTTTACATCAAATAGATCTCCAAGAGACCATTGTATTGAGAATCAAAAGAGAGAGAGGAAGCCATCTAGCTACTGCCTACGAACCCGTAGGTCTATGGTGGACTACTCACGCATCATCGGAGAGGCACCAATGAGGATGATGAACCCCTCCGTGATGGTGTTAGATTGGATCTTGCGGATATGGAACTTGCGGCGGCTGGATGTGTTTTTCGTTGACTCCTCTAGGGTTTCTGGAATATTTGGGAATTTATAGGCATCAGAGGCGGTGGAGAGGCATCTCGAGGAGGGCACAACCCACCAGGCTGCGCCAGGGGCCTCTAGCGCGCCCTAGTGGGTTGTGGTCTCCTCGACCATCCCCTCTGGTACTTCTTTGGCCCACTGGATGTCTCCTGGCCCAAAAAAATCTCCAAAAAGTTTTGTGGTGTTTGGGCTTCGTTTGGTACTGATATTCTGCGAAGTAAAAAACAAGCAAAAACAGCAACTTGCACTTTGGCACTATGTCAATAGGTTAGTCCCAAAAAATGATATAAAGTTGCTATAAAATGATTCTAAAACATCCAAGATTGATAATATAACAACATGGAACAAGCAAAAATTATAGATACGTTGGAGACGTATCACTTGCCCAAGGCAGCCACCAGGGCCAGAAGGAAGTTGAACTCAGATGAGGAGGATGAAGATTTCATCCCAAATGATGCTACTTACAAGAGGAAGACTGTCAGAAAGGAGTATGCTAGTTCATATGCTGTGAAAGCTCTAGAGACAGCCAAGAGAGGAATGGCAATTACACTTGAGAATCCCAGTTCCTCTAGGCAAACCAAGTCTATGGCAAAGAAGCCTGCCAAGAAGAGAGAGAGGAAGAGGATCGTGTCCAAGGAAGGGCAACTTCCATGTATGAAGATCCAGCCGAGCTTGAGGAAGAGGAAGAGGAAGAACCAGCTGCTAACCCACCTCCTTCCAAGCAAAGGAAGCTTATGGCTGATGCTATGCCTAGCAAGCCACCTTCTAAGGCTAAGCCCCCTACTCCAAAGAATCCAACTGCCACTAAGCCAAAGAAGACTACCAGAGACATCCCAACTGCTGATAAGAACAAGGGTTCTACATCCAGGGATGAAGAAGAGGATATTTTTGTTTTGAGGAAGCTAAGACCTCACTTTCTAGATCATAATGATGATCACCCAGTTGCATAAGATATGAAGAATAGGAAGGATCAAGGGCTCAGGAAGTGGAAAGTTGTTGATCCCTATGCTATCAAGAGGAAGACTGTTGTAGATGCTCGCTTCCACACCAAGGAGCAGCAAGATTTCTATGAGACTGTCTTGTTAGACAAGAGTCCAGCTGTCAGTGACATGAGATATGTTGATTGGAAGTTCATCAAGGAGATGAAGACTACTTCCCTCACGTGCTAGAAAACTTCAAGGCCATTGACATTGATGCTTTTGTTGGTACAGAGTTGACAGCTTGGAGTGATGAGATTATCATGCAATTCTACTTCATAGCTCATTTCTATCCAGATGGAAAGATTGTATGGATGACTGAGGGCATCAGGTACCAGTCTACAGTTGATGAATGGGCTACCATCTTAGGAGCCCCAGAGATACAAGAAGGAGATCTTGATGTATATGCTGAAGCAAAGATGAATCAAAACTCTATGAGCAACATGTAAAACCCCATTCCCAGAGCATATCTGAAGACACATAAGCTTGGATCTGTCTACTTCTTGCAAGCAGGACTACCCACCACTAACACCATTATGAGGTACACCTTGATGCCTAAATCAGGTGATGACAAGATGGTCAGGGAGTATTCCATCAATATGCTGCATCATGTAGACATCCACACCAGGATTAGGGTCATGGATTTGATTGCAGCGACAATCAAGAGGAATGTTGCTGACCAGAAAAGATATTGTGGATATGCTCCCTATATCCAGATGCTCATTAATTCCAAAGTTGGAAAGAGCCTCTATCTACTTGACCGTCCACACCTACCACTCCAGCCAAATTTTGAGGATAATGTTGTGGTGATGGATCCTAGTAATCCCACTTCATCTACATCACATGCTGAGGTTGAGGCTGAGGCCCAGGCAGAGGCAGCCAGAGCCACTAGTGCTCAAATACCGAGTACTTCATATCTCATCAGCACTATCCAAGGGATAGAGAAGAACGTGAGTGGGATCCTCAAGAACCAGAAGAGCCTTGAGAGGATAGTGGAAACCAAATTTCATGACCTAGATAACAAGGTGAGTGAGCTGACCACCATTGTCAATGCTCTAAAGAAGGAAGTGGATGCAGTGCCTAGCCCCAGCTCCAGCTCTAGTGATGATGATGATAGTCCTCCTCTCCAGACTCACACTCAGTTCAGGACACATGTCAGATCTTCTGTCATGCCAGTCCCAGAGACGAGACCATCTTCATCAGCACTTGCATCAGCTCCATCAGCACCCTCAGCACCTCTAGTATCTACTCCACCGCCTAGAGGACTTCAGCTGAAGCATCCGTGGACGTTGTTCTTTCGACTCCTTCCACGGCCACCGGAGGAGATAGAGCCCGGAGTGACGCTTAGCTCTATACCTTCGAGCTTTTTTGTAACTTGTTGCCAAAGGGGGAGAAGTGTTATAGATCATAGGGCTTCGAGAGAGAGTTGCACTTTGTTTGCTCTCTTTGTTTAAAAAACATTTGGTTTATCGTGTGGATGTCCTGTCGTGTTTGATCATACGCGTTGTTTGATGATGCTACTATTTCCTATCCTTGTGATGTCTATATGATGATCATTCACTCATGTTTGGTGTTATGTGCATTGTAATCCATTCTTATCTTTTATGCTCACCATCAAGTTGTATGTGACATGGAAGAGTTACCCATGATCCTAATCGATTGTGCATTTGCATTCAAACGCAAATTTAAAATAATGCACAAATTTAGGGGGAGCTCTTTCTTATCACATACTTCTCAAAGCGACGATGTTATTCATTGTTTATATCCCTATCAAAGCTTTGATCTATATGTTGTCATCAATTACCAAAAAGGGGGAGATTGAAAGCACAACTTCTACCTAGGTGGTTTTGGTAATTAATAACAACATATATTTCATTGGACTAATGATTCCATCAAGTATATTTCAGGAAAAGTTCAATGAATGGATTGGCAAAGGATTGTGTGGAGATCCCCTAGATGCAAGGAACATCTATTGGCAAAAAGCTTCAAGACTCTACATTTTGCATTTTGTGAGAAATCACATTTGAGTCCATAGGAAAGCCAATTCTATTAAAAGGGGATGAGGTATCCATGATGATCTGGTTGCTCAAGTGCTTAGAGTTATCCACCAAAAATACCATGAATTTCTCCCACAAAATACCATGTCTAAACCCTACCACTCAAATTCGGGGCCACCAATATTTCCAAATCGGCCCTACCGAGTTTCACCCTAGACAGATCCTAAGCCAAACCGTAAGGTCTCGGTGACACCAAGTTTGATTTCGGTGACACTGAAATCAGTGACCAACTTTCGGGTACCCTATTTCTAAGAATCAGAATTTCCGAGTTTTAGGAATCGGTCTCACCGAGTTTTGGTAACTGCCTAGGTCAGCCAAATCGGACCCACCGAGATTTACATATCGGTCTCACCAAAACGCCAGAAGTTGCCACATTTTGCACTAGTCGGTGCAACCGAGTTTTTGCTTAGGTTTCACCGAGTTGGGCAATAATTTTGTACCGGTTGGATTTTTGGAGATGCCTATATATACCCCTCCACCTGCCTCTCACTCGTAGAGGAAGCACTCAGAACAGACCAACACTTGCCCCATCCATTTTCTAAGAGAGAACCACCTAGTCATGTGTTGAGATCAAGGTCTTCCACTCTAACCATATGAATCTTGATTTGTAGCCTCCCCAAGTTGCTTTCCACCCAATCAACCTCTTCTACCAAGCCAAATCTGTGAGAGAGTGATTGTGTGTTGAGGAGACTATCTTTTGAAGCACAAGAGCAAGGAGTTCATCATTCTTACCACATCTATTACCTTTTTGAGAGTGGTGTCTCCTAGATTGGTTATGTGTCGCTTGGGAGCCCCCGTCTTGGTGTGTGGAGTTCAACCAAGAAGTTTGTAAGGGCAAGGAGATCGCCTACTTCGTGAAGATCTACCCCGAGTGAGGCTAGTCCTTCGTGGATGTAAGCCGTGATGGAATAGACGAGGTTGCTGCTTTGTGGACCCTTATGGGTAGAGCTCTCCGTGGACTCTCGCGACCTTTACCCTCCGTGGGTTGAAGTCTCCATCGACGTGGACGTATTATAGCACCACCTATCGGAACCAGGGAAAATATCTTCGTGTCTCCAATTGCGTTGGATCCTCCTATCCATTCCCTCTACATATATGTGTATGTCTTTACTTTCCGCTGCTATACTCTTAGCTTTGCATGTGTAGGGTGTGCTTGACTTGATATAATTGCTAAACTTGCCAACATCTAAAATTGGGAAAATGCTAGAATTTGAATTTGGTCAAGTAGTCTAATCACCCCCCTCTAGACATACTTTCGATCCTACAGTGTGTTAGAAAAATGTTCTCGAATTCAAAAAATGTTCTCGAATTGAAAGATGTTTGTAAATTCAAATAGTGTTCATGATTTCAGAAAATGGTAACGAATTGAAAAAAAAAATCATGAATCTAAATGAATGCTCTTGTATTCGAAAAATTGTCCATCAATTCAAAAAAGGTCGTGAATTATAAAAAACGCTTGTGAATTCAAAAAATGTTTGTAAGTTTTGAATAAATGTTCAAGAATTATAAAAGCTTTTGCAAAATCAAAACATGTTCATGAATTTAAAAATGTTAACAAATTTGCAAATTGTGTTCACAAACACAAAAAATGTTCATAATTCCAAATTTAAATGAACTGAAAAAATATTTGTTCATTCAAAAGAAGTTCATGAATCTAAAAGAATATCCGTGAATTAAAAAAACATTCATGACTTCAAAAAATGGCACTGTATTTCGAAAAATATTTACGAGTTTCGAAAAATGAAAAACATTTGCAAATCTAATAAATATTCAAGAATTTGAGAAAATGTTTACGAATTTGAAATATCTTCAAGAATTCAAAAAATGGTAAAGTATTGTAAAAAAATTTGGGAATTAAAAAATTATTCATGAATGTAAAAATATATGCATGAATTAAAAAATGGACGTGAATTTAAAAAAAATGTGAATTTTAAATATGTTTGCGGGTTTTGTAAAAAAATCATGAATTCACAAAGTGTTCACGATTTCATAAAATATGAATGAATTGAATAAATATTCGTGAATTCAGAAGATGTTCATGAATCTATAATAATGTTCTCGAACTTTTCAAAATGTTCATGGATTCAAAAAAGGTTTATAATTAATTTTTTGCAAATTTTTAAAACGTTCACAATTGTGAAAAATATGTTACTAATACAAAAAACGTTGAAAATTTCAAAAAATATTAGGCATTTAAAAAATTGGCCGGGAGATCAATAAAAATCTAAATTAATGTTCGTAAATTGAAAGAAAATACAAGAATTCCGAAAATGGTCGTTGGTTTCAAACAATGTTTGTGTATTATAAATATCTATGTTAGTGTTGAAATATGTTCGCAAATTTCAAAAAATGTTTACGAATTTATAAATATGTTCACATATTGAAAACAAATCTTGAATTTCAATAAATTCAGGATCTCTCAATTTTATTTTCTTGAATTTTATTTTACTTTGCAAATAGAAAATCTTTACGAGTTTAGAAAAGGTTCTGTAATTTTGAAAATATTTAAGACAATTAAGAAATTATAATCAATTCAAAAATATTCATGAGTTTGAAAAAAATGTTCTCAAATAGTCAAATTCAGAAATGTTTGCGAGTTTTAAAAAACGTTCACAAATTTCGAAAGAAAAAATAACATATGAAAACAAAAAAGTTAAAAGAAAAAAAAACACGTTAATAGAAAGAAAATCCAAAAGGATAGACAAAAAAACAATTTTGGGAAGGTTCTTAAAGTTTCCAAAAACCGATAGGAAAAAACCATGATTTTGTTAGACCATAAAGAGGACGAGCAAGGAATAGGAACTGCCTCCTCCACTTATTGGGGCACACGGAGGACGCCAAGATGCACAGGAATATGTCGACTAGTTGTTCTTGTTATGTGTGAGGAATGGAAGACTCATGGAAACACAGTTTGGTTGAGTGTACGATGGCACGTTGCGTGTGGGCTCTAGTTGATCAAGACCTCTTGGATCAGATGATAGAGAATATAGAACAGAAAAGCGGGCTATTTACCATTTTGGACCGTTTGTCACATGATGTGTTTGTGAGGACGACAGTGACGCTTTGGGCGATATGGACAACACGGAGGAAGCTCTTACATGAGGAAATTGATCAGAGTCCTCTAAGTACTCATCTGTTCATTACGAACTTTATTGCAGAGTTGGATCACATTAATGAGAGCCTTATACTACAGCAAGAGATACCGGGTCAAATCCAACAATGAAGAAGTGGATCCCTCCACCTCTTGGTAAGAAGAAAGTTAATGTTGACGTGACGGTATCTCCACATGGAAATTTTGGTATTGCAGCTGCATTTTGCAAGCAATGCTAGTTTTTGTGAGCTTTAGTTTCCGTTATACGTGGTCTTTCAGATCCATCTTCTCTTGAAGCAGTGGCTTGTCGAGAAGCGCTTTTCTTGACAGACGATCTTGGACTTCAGGAGCTTCATATATCATCGGATTGCAAGAATGTTATTAAACACATACATGAATCGTCAGGTGGTAGCTATGGTGGAGTGGTCAGGGGTTTTTTTCGTGTGTTTTCATTCACAAGTCGAGGGTGTCGAACTATGAACCTCATGTACTAGCTAGGTATGCACTTTCTTTAGATCACGGGCGACACGTTTGGTTGGGTCAGACCCATGATCAGGTTGTTTTATCTATTTTTGTGAACTTTGATCAATAAAGTGGGAGCAACTAACGAAGGAGCGCTCCTTCGGAAGCCTTCCCAAGGGTCATTTGGGTGGGCAGAGAGAGCACCACTTTGTGTGCTCTCAGTCGTCGCCACGTGTTGCGCTCCGGGCGCTCCCTTCAGATTTTGTTTTTATTGATTTACTCACACGTGTTTTTGGCTTTTTAGTTGTTTTTATGTTTTTTGGCGTTTCGATTTTTCACCGGTTTTTCTTGGCTTTTGGACAAAAAAATAAAAAAGTATTTTTGTGCGAAAAAATGAGTTTTTTTTCTTTCGCGAGAGGCATGGATTTGCTTCCGCAAGAAGCACGGTTGTGCCTCTCGGAAATGAAAAAAAAACGTGATTTCTTTTTTTTTTCTTTCACAAGACGCATGGTTTTGCTTTCACGGAAGGCACAGATTTGTTTCCGCGAGAAGCACGGCCGTGGCTCTCGAAAACGAAACAAACTTGTTTTTTTCTTTCGCGAGAGGCATGATTTTGCTTTCACGAGAGGCACGGATTTGTTTCCGTGAGAGGCACGACCTTGCCTCTCGAAAACCGAAAAAACACATTTTTTTCCTTCAGCGAGAGGCACGGTTTTGCTTCCGCGAGAGGCAGGGATTTGCTTCCGCAAGAGGCATAGTCGTTCCTCTTTTGAAAAGGAAAAAAATCGCGGTTCGGTTTTTGTCTATTTTTTTCTAAAGAAAGATCGTTAAAACCTATTAACATGGGATCTGATTTTGAAGATCTCAACGCAAGGAATCCAATGGTAAAAACAATTCGAGATTTGGGAAAAAGGTTTTGAATAAACGGATCTACGAAAAAACGTTTTGCTCAAGTGGCGCACGTGAAGATAAACGGATCTACAAAAAAGGAAAAACTTAGAGAATGCGACAAATGGCGCACCTGAAGAGGTGTGAGTGACCTTTGCAAAAAGTGCTCCTTAATTACTAATTTCGCAATATATACCTACTAATAAAAGAAATAGGTATTCTTAGTTTGTCATGCTATTTTATAGAAACCCCCCTGATATTTCCGACATTAAACCCGCAGTACATATCAAATGTTTTTCAAAATACTCATATCTTCTAAACCGTAACTCCATATTTATATGTAGAATCTGAATATAATGTTATTTTACCTGTTAACCATTTAAAAAAAATACTATGTAGGGTGCAATCTTAATCAATAATGTTTTATCCGTCTTTCTTTCATACCGGTACTGATCCGGATTGGGGATGAACACCTCAGCAAAATCAGGGTTGGGGACGAAATTGAAGATAAATTTAAATCGGGATTGGAGACGAAATTGAAGATAAATTTGCTAAACACCCAATAAATAAGGACATGCATGACAAGAAATAAAAGAAGGACCCAATAAAGATGGGATGTCCGCTATAAAAGAAATAAAAGAGAAAATGCTGAGGAGACCCGATAAAGATCAAATGTTGCGCTATTTCTCCTATATATAAGGAAAAAAGAGAGGACATGCATGACGAATCTACATGCAAGCCGTGTTGAAATAGAAGACATGTGGAATCTTGAACTGCACTTTTATAGGCCAAGACCATCTTTGTTTGGACCGTAGCTACAAATTCTCAGATTATAAACCATTCTTTATAAATTAAGAGCGTGTGGTATTCTTTTCCCCCGTTGCAACACACGGGCCTTTTTGCTAGTAAAGTAAAAGGGTTTTGCTCAACAACAAAAAACTGATCGGGCACCCGTCACAGTAGGTTGCTGGGTCGAATCTGTAGTGGGCTCTTCTTCCTGACGGGCCTGACTGTGTTAGGTACCTCTTGGGCCTTTGGATTTGCTCAAAAAAAACCTCTTGGGCCTTTGGGTAGCCAGTAGGGGACGTCACATTCTTCGCTCTCTGCCGGCGAGTTATGGGTAGCGACGACGGCAAACCCTATTTGGTGCTGCAGGCGCCCGTTATAGGGTATTTTGGTAACGGGCGCCTGCAGCACACACACCCCTGCGACTATTTGGGCCGGCCTAGTTTCTTTCTTTTCTTCTTATCTGTAAAAACTGAACAAAAGGTGGGGAGCGACATATTCGAACCTGAGACCTAGGCCATACGGTAGCAACGGAACAACCACTTGGGACAACCCATCAGATCTGACAACTTATTCATTTTTCTACTTTTATTCAATCTCCAGATCGCAACCGGTTTTCTCGTTTTTCTCTTTTTTAAACGGTTTTGTTGGCTTTTATTTTTCTTGTCTTTTTCTCTGTTTCTTTTTTGTTTTCTTTTTCTTTTGCAAGTGCGTGAACTTTTCTCAATTTTTGTAATTTATTTTTAAAATCAATGAACTCTTTTTAAAATTTGTGAACTTTTTCACGAATTGGTGAACTTTTTTTCAAAATTGATGAAATTTTCAAATCTTGATGAACTCTTTTTTGAATTTGATGATTTTTTTCAGAGCCGATGAACTTTTTTTAAGATTAATGAACTTTTTTTCAAAATTGTATGAACATTTTTCGAAATTAATGAACTTTTTTTCAAATTCGTGAACTTTTCTTTAAAATTGATGAACATTTTTTAAATGTACCAACTTTTGTCGAATTCTATGAATTTTTTTTATTTTTGCGATCTTTTTTTGTTGATTTTTTTTACCGAATGTCAACTGGTCAACGGGCCTGGTCCACCAACCTGGTTAATTTCGCCAGTCAACTACAAACATCCGGGTGAGCGAGCGAACGAAATCACTAATTGAGTACTCCTTTCAAGGATCACTCTCACCTCCCAGGTTGCGACAAGTGGCGTGTGACACTTGTCGTAACCGGGGAGTTTTCCTTTTTTTCGTAGATCCGTATTTTCAAAACGTTTTATCTCTTAAACCGTGCGTCCAAATCTCGAACCATTTTTACCGTTGGGTTTCTCGCGCCAAGATCTTCAAAACTAGATCCCATGTTGATATAGGTTTTGTTGAACTTTTTTCACGAAAAAATTGGATGAAAAAAAACCGGGCCTCTCGCGATAGAAAAAAAACAGAAAACACATTTTTTCCCTTTCCGAGAGGCACGGCCGTGCCTCTCGCGAAAGCAAAACCATGTCTCTGACGGAAGCAAAACCATGCCTCTCGCAAAAAAAAACACATTTTTTCCTTTCCAAGAGGCATGGTCGTGCCTCTCGCGAAAGCAAAACCGTGCCTCTCGCGGAAACAAAACCGTGCCTCTCGTGAAAAATAAAAAAAAAAACAGAAAACACGTTTTTTTCCTTTCCGAGAGGCACGTCCTTGCCTCTCACGGAAGCAAAGCCATACCTCTCGTAAAAAAACAGAAAACACGTTTTTTTGCGTAAATGTTGTTTTTTTTTAAAAAAATCATCCAAAAGCTAAGAAAGACCGGTGAAAAATCGGAACAACAACCCCCTCCCCCCCCAAAAAAAACCAAAAACGCGTGCGAAAAAATAAAAAACAAAATTCGAAAGGAACGTTCAGAGCGCGACACGTGACGACGGCTAAAAACGCGCCAAGTAACGACGCGTGTGAATGATAGTTGGGAGGCTTTCGAGGAAGTGCTCCCTACCCTCGCGAGCGAAGACCAGCGAGCTAGCGAGCACATAAGCGCTTAATGGGCCACGGCCCGCTTAACACGCGCGTGTCACGCGCCAGGCTCGCTAGTTGGCGCCGAAGGCGCTGACTAGGAGTTCCCAGCGGTGACTGTGTGCTCGAGTTGGATTTGGTGTTCTTCCGTATCCTGTCTGGATCGTACTCGTATGTATATGTGTCTTTGTAATGTTTTCCTTGTATAACATAATATAATCTCGAGTATTTCTCTAAAAAAACGTAAATCTTTCCCGACCCAACGCGCCGGCGCCAACCACCCCGAACGGAAATCCAACCGCCGACACAACGCGCCGCCGCCGCCAAGGGAACCTCCGCCGTTGAGATGACGTCAACGGAGAAGCGACTCTGCCGCGGATCAGGGGAAACAGTGGGTTCGTTTCTTGCCGCCCGCCACCCCAGCCCTAGCACGGAGGATCTCCGTGATACGCTGGAGGAGGTGGAGGCCCCCCATGGCCAGCCGGCGCGCATGGTCGCCGGTGCGTACCCTGTGCACACTCCTTTACTTCACTTTATGCACGCTCCATTGGGAAGGTTTCGGATGGATCTTGTTTGAGTTGATCAATTACTTCGATGTAATTGCACATATCCAGATCCTGGTCAGATTGCCTGGCATGCCCTGGACCTCAAGTTCCCACGGGAGGAGAGCGAATCAGACTGGAGCGAGGCCGATGGCCGAGTGATTCACGGGGAGGAGAAAGATTGCCCAGGTACCTACTATTTGTACCTCTAGATTAACTAGTAAGCATGCACGTGAAATTCACGTGCATCAACAAGATGAGACATTGTCCCCAAAAATAAAAGACAAGACTTCAGCGTGCCTTGCTTAGACAATGATGATATACTTAGTGATGAGTTTGAGTATGTGCTTGTGTTGACTTACAAGAGTTTCATTCAGGTTCTTGTGTTGTGAGTTTGAGTCCGTGCTTGTGTTAGACAATTACTGTAAGAGTAAATAAGATGGATGTGTTTCATAGCTAATTGTTGCCTCAGTTTCCTAGTGACCTTTCATTGCTCATTTGCAGACTACATTGTTTCCTATTGAAAATCTAGCATGAAAGATTTCTTTTGGCCGGATAAAGCATAGGAGCACCCTGAACCTACATATTGCACCCTTTGTGTTAGTCAAGTTCAAAAAATAGCTAGGCATTGGTAGTCACGATTGTACCTTTTTTATTGAACAATGCGATTGTACCTTGTAATCAAGTTCTTTGCTTCGTCAATGTCTGGGTTAAAGTGCTCTTTGAAAATCTGAACTATACTGAAAAAAATCAAAGCCTTTCTATGCCTGGAAGATAGGAAACAATGTAGTCGTTGCTGAATTTCACAGGAAACAATGTAGTTGCTGAAATTCATAGGAAATAGTGTAGTTAATGATTCATGAAATTATCATGTTCCAAACAGGGTCTTGCAGTATAGGAAAAGACTTTTCGATATTCCACCTGGTGTTTTAGGACTTGTACGCAACAGTCAGTCGTTCAGATGTTGGTCAGCTAGCTTTAGGAGAAACATAATCAAACACTATCTGAGTTGACTGTTATTCATCTTGACAGTAAGGCATGATATTCATTATTTTTATTATAATTCTTCGTGCCAACACTACAACATAGATAGTAAATCATATAACTATGTTTGAAACTTGACATCATACAATGTGGAAGAAGGAATTAAGCTGGCAAATATATACATACCTTAATCTTTAACTGTGTTTAGAAGTACTCGATCCACTGCTGGAATAAAAAATGATTCCTGATCCGTAACTTCAATCCAGTGTTGGGATAAAAATGAAATATCAAATATACTTCCCCAAATAACAAAATATAAGTTGACAAATGACCACCTACAATAGTGGGAACAAACACTACTCATCATTTTAGTTCAGTTTCTGTAAAAGTGCGCATCAAGCTTTCAAAAACTTGGGTAAATCCAATTTCGACCAAATACCTCGTTTTGGGTAGAAGAATAGAGACTATTTTCTTCTGTGAGATAAAAAAAATACATAACCAAATGGAAGATATTTAGGCCTGTGAATAAATATCCACCTAATTCCAAAGAAGGCCAGAAGCAAATCTTGAATATTCAAAGGGTCCTAAAGTCTAAAAGAACTAATGTACAAAAAAGAAAGATAAAATGATCTGTAGTCCTGTACTAACATGGATACCGATATAGCATTAAGAAAATAAATATAATATTGAATTCACATTGGCTAGAAGTTTTATTTCCACATTGCATTGAAAAGGACAATGGTACTTCACGTTGGCACATCAACAATAGCCTCTCAGGAGAAGTGAGGAAATCAGGAACCTATGTCAAAATATGGCAATCGCCCAACATGATCAAGTAAAGAAAATTTAAACACACTATCATGCCAATTTAGGAATCTTGTATCATTCATTACTAATTAATCACACTATTATTTTCTCTATTCAGAAGAATCTGCTTAGCAGAAGAGGCCTATCACATCATATCTACCCACACTTGCTAACTAATATTTTCTCCAGAAGTGCAAGCTAAAAAGTTCATACAAGCTGATTCCCTCCTAGATGCTTGACAAAAGTGTCATTTTCTAAATCGTAATCCCTATACCTCAGCAACTACAGGATGAACTAACATAAATGAACCATACTAACATTTGGCAAAGTCTATGGAGATTAGAAATATATGCATCATCTATAGAAGGAAAAAATGATAGATCGCACAAGGGTAAGCTTAGCATCATGCACTCTATCTGGACCTCGCTTTTGTAACCAATTAGAAGCGCCCCAACTACTATAATATTTCCCTAATTGCAGTTGTTTTCTACTCAGCGGCACCCAATTTTGTGTCAAACTAATTTTTTTGCCTCCCAAAGGTAACCACCAAACACACACACAGACACACACACACGCACAGCAGCAGCAGCCTGGAACCACCGGCAAGGCCCAACAAAGGAATGAGAAGATCCAGTGAAAATTATAGTGAATAGACTGTGGCATGAAGATTACATAATTAAACTGTGATGAAAAAAACTGATGGGGGTACTTACCAGGCTACTCAGTTCGGATGGTTATGCAAACCATTGAGCCCGCATACAAATTAAGATAACATAAACTGAAATTTTGAAATGGCTAGTAAATCAGGCTTCCAGCAAAACCAAAAGTCCAACACTAACATTGCATGCCTGCATAATATGCTGGACTTAACTGAACAATGAATGACTCATCAAAGTTGTACTTAATTAGTAACATCACCAATACTTAGTTGATCTAGTAGGTTCACAAAAAGTTTCAGTTGCACGACTTGCCTTGCCACGCATGCACATCCACTTCATGGAGCTTGCTTACAGACAAGGTTGGGAAGAAAGTGGACCTGCCCTCCTCTCCATGATCAGCCAAGAGAATGTTATCTACCACATGTATCCAATCCAGGGGGTGCGTGGTATGTCGTGGGGAGAAGGTCGATGGAAGAGCTCTTACTCTGCAGAAGATGAGGTGGAGGAGGACCTCAAGCGGGGATGCCACTGGGAGCCGAGTTTGGGCGCCGACCCACCCGAGGACGTACGACTGGCGATGGGCTCCGACAGCGGTGGCTCCAGAGCTCAGCGGCGCATGGCAGCGGGGAGCCAGGGACAAACGACGTGTTAGAAGCGAAGTGGATGAGCGCATTAGGGAAGCTTCAGATGCAGCATGCGCCCTGAGAATCAGCGGTGACGACGCCCCTCGTCCTCGCCGGATGGGGCGGCTTCCGCGTCATCGAAAGCGGCGATCGGCGCGACACGCGGCGGCTCACGCATTGCAGGTACACGCGGCGTACCCGGGCGGCCCGGTGGCTGCACTCCCCCAGCGTCCCCCAACGGTGCGGTGGCGGCACTCTTGTGGCGGCCCAATCAGGGACGGGGATGAAGGACGGACGCGGGGAGTTGTTGATCCTCAACTCCCCGTCGCCATGGCCGAGTTGAGGCCGGTGGGGAGATGGGATCGTGATTAGTGAGCGAGAAGGTTTGGGCGAGGGACGTGTGAACGTGGGGCACGGTTGTTACCATTTTTTGTGATGGCGTTGGGAGAGCGTGCACATCGCGTGGCAGCGTGGGTAATTAATTAAGCATGGCTAAAACATGGTTTGGTGCTAAACATTGGAGCAATCTGAAGCGTAGGATTCGATTCTCTAAACGGTGGAGATGTTTTGGATCTCCGCCTTTCGTCCTTTTAGGGGAATTTTTGTCCAAAAGGACCCCCTGCCAAATGCTTTTGCCAGATCAGACCACCTGCGAAATAAAATGACAGATCAGACCCCTACGAATCTGGCGGCGGGCGCGCCAGGTGACACGTATCACCGGCCGCCACGGCGCGCGGCGGCGGGCACCGGCCGCCAGCACGCGAGGCGGCCGGCCGGGTTCCTCCGTTTTGCGTGCTCCAGGACGGAACGGAGCCAGGGCAGTGGGTCCTTCCGCCACGGCTCCAGGCGACCGGCACTGTTCATGTGTTTTTTGAACATTGAACAGTGAATTTTGAAAAAAAATTCAAAAAAATAGCAAATTTTTTTTTAAAAATCTGAAATTTTGCAACCACTTAGAACACTCGATCGCCTTTGCTGCCAAAAAGTTTCAGATTTTTTTTGCAATTTTTTTTCAAAAATCACTGTTCACTGTTCCGTCCGCATGAACAGTACCGGCCGCCTGGAGCCGTGACGGCCGGACCCACTGCCTGGCCTCCGTTCCGTCCTAGAGCGCGCAAAACGGAGAAACCCGGCTGGCCGCCTCGCGTGCTGGCGGCCGGTGCCCGCCGTGGCGGCCGGTGACACGTGTCACCTGGCGCGCCCGCCGCCAGATTCGTAGGGGTCTGATCTGTCATTTTATTTCGCAGGTGGTCTGATCTGGCAAAAGCATTCAGTAGGGGGTCCTTTTGGACAAAAATTCTTTTTAGGGGTAGTAGATTAAATTTCCTGGAAATTTCAATCATGAATAAGTAAACTTCCCGGGATTCTACACCAATTCTTCAGGGAATGAAGTAGTCGACAGCGATGATGACGACGACAACTGCAATGGCCAAGTCGTTTACGAGGACAAGAGCCCAAACACGAAGATAATCTGCCCAGGTATCTAATTCTCTGTTCAGTGGAAAACAAAACTCGTAACCACCCAGATATCATCTGCCGATCTATGAGTATGACACAATGATTCTCCAGGAAAGCTCTATCCTGAGAGCAAAGCAGAGGAAATTGAGATGGAATGGATTGAGAGGTACTGCAAGCAGATGGGAGCACACTCAAAGGTGCTTAATGACATTCTGGCCGGGAAGCACGACGGTTGTACTCCTCTGCCTCCTTTTCCTATGAAACTGCTCCCTCCCACAACATCTCTATGCTTCATGGACGGTTACTGCTACCACAGTGTTTACAAGACTCATGATACTTCTACCAGTAAGTGCCACTCATTCCTAGCAGTATGTTGTTGTGCTGTCTGCTTAACAACTCACTTTGGTTCCTAATATATGTTTGCAGCTGCATCAACTCTTGGATATCGCACGCCACAACAGATGCTACAGCTCTTTTCGATGAACTTATCAAGCTCTGGGCTCTCCTATCCCGTTAGCGTGTATGGAATACTTGCTGTTCGAGATGACTTGGACCAGCGACGGAATTATGTCTTCAACTGTCCTAGGGATACTGCTGTAGAGATTGTGAATCAGGTAAACAAGACTTGCTTTGTTTACAGAGTTGTTGGATGCGGACCTATGATGTTCAACAGCTCAACTCTATGGTATTTTATGTCAGTCATCTAAGTTGATTTGTTTCGGATCTGTTTATTACTCCCTCTGTTCCATATCAAGTATCGCTGATTTAGTACAACTTTCTAGTACTAAATCAGCAACACTTAATATGGAACGGGCGGAGTATTTTCCTGGGTCCATTAAATGATCTGTGAGGTGACCTGCATTTTTTGTAAAAAATAAATCAATCAATGGTAAGCATTTGTGTTGTTAAAAAGCTCTCCCATGTAACAGATCCCATAGTCTTTATATGAGTGTACTAATACATCGTCATCTGGTTAATATACTTCAGTTTGAGCACCTTATCTATTTCTTTTCACAAATTGTTAGTTGTCTACTTGTGTGCATTAAGATGAAAATAACTGTAACCAGCGAGAGACTACGGATCTGTGGGTACTGATTGTGATTTTCCCAGTCTTAACTTTTGGGAACGAGACATGGTGATAATATGATTATAACTTAAACCAGCAAGCTGTGGGTATATGGTCGCGAGGTACCCGTTCTTTTGGGACTGAGAGACGGGTTATAATATGCGTGAATATTTTGTACCCATCAATCTTTAAGCTGCCGAGATGAATGGGGTCAAAGGGGTAAAATGACATTAAAATCACATGCTTGCTTCCTTTCACCCACTATTTGATTTAGACGAACACACATGTCTTATTTGAGTTTGTTCTGTTGGTATACAATACAATACTAATGTATGTATTTGAAGGCTGATGTAACTTGTTGGGTTCTAACAAGATTTCAAATTGCAGGAATCCTTTGACTTGCCTCTTTGTAGCCCGTGTCGAGGAATATATGTACTGGAAGAGGCACTACTAGAAGTTGATCTCTGGGTAAAAGAGGAAGGGAATGGATCAGCCGACAAGCATATACTTTCTGCATATGCTGAGATTGAAGTACGTTCAAATTTTGATATTGTGTTGTCTGGTCGGATTCCTGGTGTTGATTGCAACTTGGACTTGACATACATGTTCAATGCACAAAGCATTGAGGCGGTAGTACAAGTCTATGCAGAGGTTGAACATCCTCATCATGTGAGGTTCACTGCTTTAAGCACTGACTATGACGATGAGATTGTGCTGTTTGACGACAATATATCAGGGAGTGTGAAACTGTTCCAGCATATTGTCGCAGTTAAGAGCAATGAAAATCTGGATGTTCTTCTAAGAGTCGATGAATCGCTGTTTCGGTGGACTTTTCATGATGAATATGTTGGACCCGTCAGTTCTCCTGATGACTCAGTCCTTCAGTATGGCCAGTTTTTTGTGAGGGTGCTTTTTGCTCCAAAGAACTCTGCATGAAGCCCATCGCCGGCATCCTGACGAACTGCGGTGAAGGACCTGATCCTTCACTTCAGCCATTTTTTTGTGAGGCTGCTCCAAAGAACTCCACATGAAGCCCATCGCCGGCATCCTGACAAACTGCAGTTTAAGTGAAGGGCTGAATGTGTCCTGCGCCTTCTACTTAGGCCCTGTTCGGCAACCATCCAGCTCCGTAGAATACGGGAGCTGACGGAGCGCCACTTTCGCGACTCCACAAAAATAGGCTGCAGGCCGCTCCGCTCCGGCCGCTCCAGGAGCGAAGCTGCGGGGCGGAGAGTTGCCGAACAGGGCCTTAGTATAGCATTATAGTCCAGTCTGTTAAGGTGAACCGCTGTAAACCTGAACATGCTCTACGCGTGCATATTCTCTGTCTGCTTGCTGTTTTGTTTTTGACTTGTATCATCCGGTGTGATGCTGTCGTTGAAACTTTGACATGCAAAACTTTGGTCAGCTCGAAGTGGGAGTTGATGTTGGTATGAGACAGGCAAAGTGAAGGCTGAAGGTGTCCTAAGCTGTTCTAGCCTTCTACAGTACTAGTAGTATTATACTCGTAGTACTTTTAAGTTTTAACCGCTGTAAACATGAACATGCTCTAAGCTCTATGGATGCATATTCTTTGCTTGCTTGCTATTTTGTTTTTGACTTGTAATATGTAATATTTACTTTCTAATTTTGACACATCATCCGGTAGTTGGTGATGTCGTTGTTGAAACTTAGGCATATGCACAATTCGCCAATTTGGTAAGCGCAAAGTGAGCTTTGACTCTAGTATGAGGTAGGCAATCGCTTGCTATATGCTACTCCCTCCCCAGTGTAAAAAAAATGTCTTTCATTATGGGACGGAGAATTGATTTTTGCCGACCTAGTTTAGCAGGTCAGACAAAAATTCTCAATTAGGGCGTCTCCAAAATGCGGTTTATCAAATCGAACACCCCAAACGTCCGTGGACATGTATGGGCGTGTCAGCGGGGTGGCCATCCAACCCTATGCAACGAATGCCTGCTTATTTTTTTTAACTAGTTACTATAGGTAAAACACCCCATAGCTCTTCATTTTATTGCGAAGAATAAGGTACAATATGTACATGGCCCAAGGCCAAAGAAAGAAAAAGGAAAAGCAGTACATTCTGCTCTCTTTTTTTGTTTGCCTTGACCACTTCTGAATGCAATTCAAATTTGAACGTTTTCGGATGTGCCCACCTGCTCAGCCTTGGACAGGACCGCCAATCAACGGTGCCAACGTCCAACGCGGCACATGGTCTACTCGGCCATGCGGTATTGCGCATGGTTGCCCGACCTTTAGATTCCACGATACCCAAAAGTCGGACAAACGTTGCATTTTTTTTTTGAACAACATAAGGCATGCAACGCGCCAAATTTTCATTCAGCTCAATAACAACGTACATCATGTATTACAAAGCCTTGTATCTGAAAGTTAGAGAGAAGAGAAACTACAGGACAAGTATCATTTCTGTGAGCTGAAGCAAAACAACTTATGTCAGGCTCGACATCAGGTCGAAGAACCTGCTGAGCAACACTGTGTGCAATGCCATTGATTTCCCTTGAGATGTGAAATACTTGAGGTTGGAGATTTGTAGAGTGATAGAAGAAATCACCAATATATTTTCTGATGCTCCAAGGAGTAGCAGTCTCAACCATCCGTCCGACTGCTGCAATCGAAGTTAAGGAAAGGCAGTCTGACAGAAAAGTGGGCTAGATAATGTGCAATCTTCTTGCTAACTGAGCAACAAAAGAAAGGCTAAGAGCCTCAGCCTGTAGAGGAGTAGTTGTGACTTGCGTGGAGGCTTGAATTTGAACATTAACTTCAATCTGATCTTGAGGCAAAGAAAGATATACTCCAATTCCAGTAGCCACAAATCCCTGCATCAAACCTGGATTTTTTTACACTTAAAGGCAACATCAGAATAGATTTTAGGACCTTTAATGAGAAGATCAGATTTAAGACTTTGACCCTGCATAGGAAGCTGATTAGAAGAGATTTGGACCTGAGCTGCAATCTCCGGCCTAGAAAGATGAACCAAGTGAAGAGATTCAACAGAATGAGGGGACAAAGCATTAGCAGCAATTTGCACATGGTGAGGAAGAGATTTTTTCCTATCAAAGAGGAAATCATTTCTAGCCTTCCAAAGACACCATAAAAAGTTGAAAATAGTTAAAATAGAGGCATGCAAATGATTCATGTTGAGAAGAGCAAGAATAATAGCATGCATTAGTATGGTCGTGAAGTAAAACATGAGTTCTAATGAACCATGGCTGAGAGAACCATGCCGCTCTAGCAACATCACACGAAAAAAAGGTGAAGTCCATCCTCCTGTTGATCGCATCTACAACAAAATTAATAAATGTGCACAGAGAAACGGCTAGCTCTCAAACCTGTAGGTAAAGCTCTCTGAAGAAACCTCCAAGCAAACCTTTGAACGCTGGGCAACATCCATTTTTGCTTCCATACCAACTTAAGAAGACTCTTCACCTAAAAAGAAACTTGGGACGATGCATTCCTGTGATGCGCATGTATGTCCTGTAAACATAATTTATAAGTGGATTTGGACGTGCAAAGACCATTTGAGGTTAAATCCTAGCAAAGCAAATCAGGACCATCGTCATTGATAATGTCAGTTCGAACGATCACAGAGGCCAGAGGTTGTTGGAAAAGAGAGTAAACAAGATCATTGTTCCAAGCTTTTTGTGCAGGAATCCATAGATCACTAACAAGAGAAGGGTACCTAAACCCAGGAATCTGGATAATAAGATAATCATGAACGGATGCCCAAAGAGAGCACCAAGGAGAGCTCCAGATGGAAATATTACGTTGCGTAAGCTGGTAGAAAGAATGGGCGTTTAATTCGAGGACAAGGAATATGTGTGAAGAAGGAGATTTAGCATTTCTCCAAGCAGCTGCAAGAATAAGCCCCTCATTAATAGCTTGCAAATTCATGGTACACAAACCTCCTTCCAGCTTAGAATTACAAACATCTTTCCAAGCCTTGAGACAAATGCTTCTACTATAGTCATTCTCTTTCACACATGTCCACCAAAAATTCATAATGACTGTAGTAAGTTTGGCCAAAAACTTCTTCGTGAACAAGATGTTAGCCATGTAGTAGACAGGAATAGCAGAGAATACAGACCTAATCAGCTCAAGCCTAGCAGCATGAGAAAACATATTCACTTTGTAGGCCGATAACTTGCTCATAAATTTATCTAGCACAAAGTTATAAGTTGCAGTTCTATTCTTAGAAGGAAGGATAAGAGGATGGCCCAGGTGAGTAAAATTGCTGTCCATGCTAGCTAGGAACAAGAAAAAAATGCTTAATATCCTAGATAGTAGCTTGGCTAACATGATTACTAAACATAATGGCAGATTTAGTCCAATTTGGGGTTTGACCTGAAAGAGAACAGAAAAAATAAATAAGTTGCGGCATGGCATTAGCCTCCTTCACATTGGCTTGCCCACATACCAAAAGATCATCTACAAACAAGAGAGAGTGAATAAGAGGAAAGTTTGGTCCAAGTAAAATTCCTCGCAAATGGATAGCAGCCAAAGCCTCATTGAGAGCAAGAGACAACTCATTAATTGCAAGTACAAACAATAGGGCGATATAGGGCAGCCTTGCCGAATACCCCTAGAACTTTTAAATTTATGCGAAAGCTAACCATTAATGAGCACATGAAAAGTAGGAAAGAAATGCATGCATAGATCAACTTAATGAAATGACCATGCAACCCTTTACGAGAAAGAGCAGAAACAATGAAACTCCATCCTAGACGATCAAAAGCCTTAGCCAGGTCAAGATTTGAGAGCAAAAGAATGTGTGATCTCTTGAGCAATAATACTCACTTGCCAGTGGATTCTTTGGATCCTACTTATTTTCTCCCAGATAAAGACGAGATTTTGCAGATTTTAAAGGAGATGAAGTTGAATGCCACGCCAGGGGCGGACGAGTTTAATGTTGAATTTTATTTGGCTGCATGGGAATGGATTTGGGAGGAAGTCACTCAGTTGGTGATCAGCTTTTATAAAATAGGTATATTACCACCTCACATTAGTGATACAAACATAGCTCTCATTCCTAAAAAGCTAGTTCCTCATGTTCCACTATCGCCCCATTAGAGCATCTATGACTACATAAAAGGATGGTAGCACCGGCTTTGATTTGGCCACTATGACTACATAAAAATGATATGGTGTTTGATGGTAAAATTTTCTCTCCACTACTGGTTATCTACCAATGTATGCACTGGCACTGTCTGTGGTATACTCTTCAACAACTGGAATATCAATAGTTGTTTATGATGGTGTGTGTATGACAGAAGCAGGTGGACAAGGATGTTTTTATCCAATATAGGTGGCGGCATAGTTTGGGTCTGTTAGAATTGTGTCGAATATTTGTACAAGTTAGGTTACAGTTGGACTTGGATTTGGACTGTGTGTAGACAGGGTAGGAGTCGTGTCCTATTAGGATGCCTGTACCCCTAGGCCTCTTATATAATGAGGGGGTAGACACACGATGTAACATATGCCCACATAATAGCATAGACGCACAGGGGGAGCCGGCGGTGTGTGCCGGCGCCCAGGGTAGCCAGGGTGCAGTATTGTGACGGTGGGAGGAGCGCCCGTAGTCAAGCCCTGGGGATGTAGCCATATCAGTGAACCTCGTTAACAAATCTCGGTGTCGTGTTTGTGTGATTGCTTGACCCTCGGATGATCAACACTATGCGCCTCGAATTTATTCTAACAAGTGGTATCATGAGCAAGGTTCGGTGAGGTCGTGAAAGTTGATCTAGAGGAGGTGGAAGATATCGTTGGAGTTCTGCAGGAATGATTGCAGCCGGAGCGGAAGAAAATCGGTGAGATGTCGTTGATGAGTTCTGTCAGGAGTTAGGGCAGGCAGAGGCGCTGGCGCAACCAGGCACGCAGGGTCGAAGGGCAGCGGGCTACAGCGGCCCGTGCGGGCTGTGCGGCCAGGCGGGGCAGCAGCAGCACGCCCATGGTATGTGCGTGCGTGGCCAGCAGACTAGCCGCACGGTTAGAGCATCTACAACCGGACCTAGCAAATATGACCCCCTATACGCTCGCGGACGCGCCGGTCAGTGACCGGGCGTGTCCCCTATTTGTCCGTCCGCACAGCCACACTTCTCATTTTTTTCCTCATATGTCCGGTTACTTGCATGTGATTGGTCGAAAGGAAGAGATAGAGAGAGAAAAAAAGAGAATAAAGAAAAAGAAAAGGTGGTCCGGGGTGAGGTCGCGTCCTACATGGCGGACTGATCGGGCGTGCCCGGGCGCGTCTGCGAGCCCTCATATCCTCCCTATATTTGAGACGGATATGAGGGTTTGCGGACAACCCGGACGTATAGGGATGATATAATGGGTCCGGTTGAGTCACTTTTTTCCTTCTCTCTCCTGTCCGGTCACTGATCGGGCGCATCCGCGGGCGTATGAGGAGTCATTTGAGGCGTCGGTTGTAGATGCTCTTATCCAAGGCGCACGAGACAAAGCTACGTGAGATTTGTTTATAAAGAAAAAAAAGGACTACGTAATAGGCTGAAGCTAGCCGTCGGAGGGAAAGATAATAGGGAAAGCTAATTGACCTAGGGCAGAGCAGAGCTTTGGCACCTGTGCTCCTCTTGAACCAGTCGCTCGTGTCCCCCGTGGGCGGCCTGTGCGAAACCCTAGCCGTCACACCAACCCCCCTCCCAGATCCCCCTCCCCTCGCCGCCGCCGGCAAGCGCCGCCGTCGGCGGCGGGGCTTTCCATTTTTTCCCTCTCGCGAGGCCAGGGCAGCGCGGGGGCGGTCGGTCTAGGAGAGGAGCTGGGGCGCGGCGGGCGCGGCGAGCTGGTGCCGGGGAACGCGGCGACCGCGGCGAGCTGGCGCCGTTGGGTGCGGCAGGCATGGCATGTAGGTGCAGGCGCCGGGGCTCGTTCCTGGGCGCTGCGGGCGCGTCGACGTGCTACGGGAGGCCGAGGGGACCTGCGCGGATCTGTTCGCGTGTCCTGCGGGCCTCGTCGCGACCGTGCTCGATCTGGTGAGGCCGTGGCCGGATCTCGCTGCCCGGGTCGCACCGGTGGTGGCTGTGCGATGGGGTCGGCGGTAGATGGTGGGCCCTCCTGTCAAGCATGTCCACATCCATCTCCTTGGAGTAGTGGCACCGTACAGCGTCTGAGGTGCATATGAGGTTCTCAGGCAGAACAGATCCAAAATGGCCGGTCTTGTCCTTGCGCGCGGAGGTGTGAGGTGGTCAGTTTGGCTTGGTGTTCGTCCAGTCTCAGCGTGCGGCGGTGCTGACCTGCCAGCTTCGGTTCTAACTCGGCTTTTCCTGTGCGCTGCGGTGCGGTTCCTCGCCCAGTTCTGCGCATGGAGGCAGAGGATGGCCGGATCTGGTTTCGCTCGCCCAGGCCTGCGTGCGGCTAGGCGGCCCAGCCAAGTGGCTCGTGTTCGTCGAGTTTCTGTATGCGGCGGTGACAAGTCCGTTCCCCGTGGTGTGTGCTTGGCATGTTTTGCCCGATGGCGCTGGTAGGCCTCGGATCCATGTTTGTTGGTGGAAGACTCGGCTTCGGATGAAAATCCTGCATTGATCTAGTCAGTGCCGACGGTAACGGCTCTACAGATGTCGTCTTCCTCCTTGGAGGTACTGCCGTGGAGCTCGTTTTGCTCTCCGTACCTCATGGCTTGTGGTTTCCGGGTGAAAACCTAAGATTTGACTATGCCAAATCGGGTGACGGTGTTGTCCTCGACATCACTCCCTCCTTGGAGGCGTCACCTTGGAGGCCCAAGGATGGTTTCCGATGGTGTTCATGGCTTGTCGGTGGAGCTTGGGTTTGTGGTCGTGCCGACCTTTTTTCTTTCTTTTCTTTTATTGCACTAGCACTTTGCTGTGCTTTCCTCCTCGGAGGGCTCTTGTAATGCTTCTTCTGATCAATGAATATGGCAGTTCTCCTGCCAACGTTAAAAAAAAAGCTAATTGACCTAAAGCCTAGGTGAGCACGTGGTGGTGGAGTTTTGGAACTTCTTCATGGATTTCACACTAAAGTGCACACGGGAAGGTTGTGCTGGACTTTGGCTTTTATTTCTTTTGTACGTACTTGTGTACGAGGATGGTAGCGTGAGGGTCTGTGATGCGTGGCAAGGATGGCGATGTGCGTATAAGGTTCGGAGGAGTCTGGAGCGCGTCGTGGCAAGGGATCATGCATACACAAGGCGTTAGGTAGTGCACGGAGTTGTGCTTGGCGGACATGACGTAAGGTGGAGCATGGTTGTAGTCGGATAATTTCGGCTGGGTCGGACTGGACTGTCTGACGGATCGACAGGGATGTCGGTCAAAGCAGAAGACGGCAGTGATTTCAGCGACAACGACATAGGAGCGTGATGTTGATGGTGGCCAACTTCTGGGACGTGGAAACATGTGGTGCAGGCCCGAGGGCTTGTGCGGCTTTGACAAGACTATGGCGCGGGGTTGATTCAAGACAGTGTACACATGAGAGGTTGAAGTCGACAGGGCGCGGAGTAGCACGGCCAGCTACATGGAGTCATGTTGAAGGTGGAGCTGGAGTTCGATGGACGACTTCACTCTGTGCCGATGGAGGGGCTACGGTGTAAGATATCAGAGAATCAAAGCATATTTCAGCGGGATAGCGAGAGACACGTGGATTGGACTGGGGCCTAGTGGTCTGATGGAGACGTGATACTCCGCATCGTTCGGTGATGATCGGTGGTTCTCTGCAGTGGGGGTTGAGTGGTGTGGGTCGCGACCCTGGAGACTCGACCAGGACAGCAGAGGCTCGACGCGGTGATAGCGGCGAGGCGTGCGGTAAGCATGGGACACGGTTACAGGCCAAGGCACTGGTGATCAGACATGTGGTCAGATAAAATGTGCAGGGGTGCTGAAGCAGTGTTGACGAGTACTAGATTCAAGTTGGTGACTGGGTCTATCGCTGCTAGTTGATGGACGGGAGTTGACCATGGAGAATCTGCGAAAGTGATGGAAAATCTGAAATTATCAAAAGCGGAGAGAGTACATGGCCGTATATTCTATGGTGTTCAGTGCACATGACAAAGTGCGGATGACAAGTACAGAAGGAGGCGGAATGATATAGCCGTGGGACATGTCAAAGACTATCCGAGAAAAGGGTGAGACAACTGCGAATTAGACTCACGGTGACACAGGGCGACGGTGAAATTCCTTCAAGTTTCAGAGAGACGGTTAAGAAAGAGTGAGGACGTTGAGTTCAGGTAACTCTTATCTGTGACATCCAATATGTAAGTTGTTCACTTTCACGCAGTTCAGTGATCGGTGTGTGATGGCGTTGAACGGATACTCCAGAAGTTGGAAGCACAAAGTAGAGTAATAAGGAACTTAATTTTGCTCGAGTGTTGACTGTAATGAAGACAAGAAGACACTACAGTTGCAGGTGAAGTCACATGAAGTCTGAGAGTAGCAGCGATGCTCATGGTGTATCTCAAGTCCAATGTACATGGAGGTTCAACGCATGGACGAATCCAAGGTTGCGGAGAATATTTGCCAAGGTGGAGTTAGTTAGAATTGTGTCGAATATTTGTACAAGTTAGGTTACAGTTGGGCTTGGATTTGAACGGTGTTTAGTGTGTAGACATGGTAGGAGTCGTGTCCTATTAGGACACTTATATCCCTAGGCCTCTTATATAATGAGGGGGTAGACACACGATGTAACATATGCCAACATAATAGCACAGACGCATAGGGGGAGCCGGCGGTGTGTGCCGGCGCCCAGGGCGGCCAGGGTGCGGTATTGTGATGGTGTCACGGGGAGGAGCGTCGCGTCCGTAGTCAAGCCCCGGGGATGTAGCCATATCGGTGAACCTCGTTAACAAATCTCGGTGTCGTGTTTGTGTGATTGCTTGACCCTCGGATAATTGACACTATGCGCCTCGGATTTATTCTAACACGGTCTTGCATGATTTGTTCTTGGTGTTGTACGTTATGTGTGTGCATTAATGTTGACTGTGTGCATCTTTGTTATGTAGAGACAGGACAGTATGCCTATATCCCCTTAATGCTGCTCCCTAGTTCAAATTTAAACTAAAACAATGACAAGTATCATGGAGCAAAGGGAGTGTATTTTAAGTCAATTAAAAGCGTCGTTTATCGGAGAAAAAGTATGGATCTAGGATGTGTGTGGTCCCCTGAATTCCACAACTGTAATGTCAGTATATGCAGTCTGGGTGGGTGCAACGGTATGAGTTTCTATACTTGGACATGTGTGGTTTGTTGTCTGAAATTCAGAGCTTGCATACTAGTGTTTCGAACAAGATACATCTATGTGATTCAGAACTCAAGAGTGTGGAAGCATCGTTGCTCGCCAAAATGCAGAGTAGGGCTTGTGTCCATGCAATCTGAACATTTTTCTCTCCACTTCCTTTCCTCTTCTCTAAAAACACATGCATGTAATCGAGCTTGGCTGACTGTAATAAATTGTATCTGCACAACTCTGGAAAGCTGCGTAATGAGACAGAATTAGGAGCTACCTAGTAACTTGACAGAAACTTGCCCCACGAACATTTAGAGCAGTAACCAACTCTAGAGAAGTGCTTAATCAGACAGAATTGTAGGAAACTACTATAGTAACTTGACAGAAACTAGCAAGAACCATTGATAAAATACAGGAACTTAGCTGAGCAACCGACATTTCTCGTACACACTGGAATTTAAGCGATGTAAAGTTCATGAGTCAAAACCAGCATATGAAGTTTATCGATCATGTACACAATTGTGACCATATAACAAACTGAAGTACACAAAGAAACATGATATCGGATCATTACACGATCATCCAATTTACATCTTAACATAACAGAAACAAAATGATCATTGTAAGTTTATGAGCCAAAACCGAAACGGCAATATGAAAGATTTTCAGTTAGCTTAAGCCTGATCAAATACACATGCGCTTCAAACAGAATCTTACCAACTGTTCCCCTAAAAAAAAAGAATCTTACCAACTGAACAACATTCTCATGCATGCAGTGCAGGACATTGGAGATTTCCCCCTCGCGTACCCCCTCGCGTCGCTCCCGCGAGCGACCGAGGGGGCGAACCCTAGCCGCCGGGGCTAGTCCGTCGCCTCCAGCTCCCTCCCTCGCCGTCGCCGGTGTGCGCCGCCGATCCGGTCGGCGTAGGCGGCGACGGGGATTTCCCTTCTCCTCGTTCGATGTCGTGCGGCGCGGGACGGCGGCTTCGGCGACGGCGTCATGCGGATCCAAGGCACGGCGGCGCAGCAGCTCCCGGCGGCGGCGCGTGGCGGCGCGGGTGGAGATGGGCTGGGCGTGGCGTGCCAGTCGGCTGGACGTGGCTAGAAGATGAAGGTGGGGCTGGGCGTGGCCGGTGGCGGTGGCGGCGGCGGCGTTCAGCCCGGATCCGGTCTTGGCGGTGGCTGTCGTGGGAACGATTCCGACAGTACGAAGGGGGTAGGGTAAAGGAGCATGATCTACCGAGATGCATATGGGTGACACGGTATTTTAGCGAGTCCGGGCCTCTCACGGTAGAGATAACAACCCTACGTCTCGTGCTCCGGAGAGGCTTTGTTTTATCTGAGTATATATCCGGAGATTACAATGTGTGTGGGAGAGAGCGGAGAGCGGATCCCCTGCCTGAGCTAAGTCTGGAAACTAGTAGAGAGAGAGAGATGAGAGCGAGGAGAAGAAATGAGAGAAGAATCAGCCCCCTCAGTCTAGTGGTGGGGGGTGGCTTATATAGAGTGCGCCACCCCTTCACCTCCTATGTTACAAAGTGGGGCATTGATGCCGTAACGCCAGATGGTGCTTCGACTGCCTTGTCGACCGTCGGTCTTCGCATATCCGAGTGAGCCACACGACCGAGTTGTTGACTGTCTTCCGAGTGAGCCGTACGACCGAGTGATTGATTGTCTTCCGAGTGGACGGTACGATGATATGTCCGAGTGGATAGTACGTCTGTATGAGATTTATCTGGACCCACATGATGTGTGGACCCCATGCTTTACGATACTTCGACCCTTCGTGGGCCTACCTGTTATGTGTATCCCCAACATTAGCCCCCGAATCGATTGTGATTTTGTAGAACGAGTTTGTGAAAGACACAATTTGGCCCGAGTGATTACGGAAATACTCGGTACCTGTCATCATGCTTTCAGACAACCAAGTTTTGAACAAAATCTCAATGGGTTCTGGCACTGCGCCTCCCGACCGATCTGGGGTAAGTGCTCGCGAGGAGCAACTTGGTGACATTCGTTCATCTCTCGGAAGAGGTTAACTCGTGATCAGAGTATGGGTGTGTCATTAAATCCGGGCAACAAGATTGACGCATGGACTGTTCTCTCGGAGAGATGCCATTCTTATCCCAGAGGAACATCAAAACGAGTCGGTTCTAGATCCGAACTTATGAGTTTCACGCTTTGAGTCCTAGGAGAAGGCTCAAAACAGGTCCACGGAGGAGCGTTAAACTCACCTATAGCAATTTTTTTGGTAGCCGACGGGAGCCTTAGAACTTGTTTGTTTGTTGTTCGTCACTCGGACTGGTCAGGCCATACCGAGTGGAGATTACTCCAGTGGGGGCACGCTGAGTGCACCCACTGGGTGTAGTCCCCAAGACCGCCGTCGACTGCGGGCAGTCGACGGGGGTCTGAGAGAACTAAAAATCTTCTTAATTGGTACTGATCGAACTTGTTCCTCTCCGACTCGGAGGTCGAGTAGTACTTGAGGATCTGGTATTGGTCTAGTTTGTTTATCCTCGACTCAGAAGTCGAGTAATACTTGAGTGATCTGGAGCTGGTCCTGACCGAGCAAAATGTTCTTTTTTGAGTTCCCTTCCAGTGGGGGCACGCTGAGTGCACCCACTGGGTGTAGTCCCCGAGCCTCTGCCGGACTAGATGAGTCTGGCAGAGGGTTTAAGTCTCCTGGTAAACCTCCATGCAGTCGGCACGGTGAATATCTTTTAGTCTGAAATTGAGTCAATCGGATGGATCTTCAGGCGCTTGGCATGGTAAATAAGCTCAGCCTGGAGCTGAATCAGTCGGACTGATCTTCGTGCACTTAGCGAGTTCGGGCCTTTAAATTCAACCTGGAACTGGATCAATCAAGCGAATCTTCGTGCACTCGGCACGATGAATGAATTCGGCCTTGAAACTAGGTGTAGTCCCCGAGTGATGCTCGAAAGAGGTAAGCTTGCTACAACGTGCGATATGAGGTTTTGATCATATGAGTGACTTAGTCGTTCCCGTGTTGGGGGAGTAAAGGTGAAGACATGTCCAACCGAGTGGTGACGCGCGGGGCGGTCGAGTGGTGAAGACGTGCACAACCGAGTGGCGACGCGCGGGGCGGCCGAGCGGTGAAGACGTGCACAATCGAGTGGCGACGCGCGGGGCGGCCGAGCGGTGAAGACGTGCACAACCGAGTGGCGACGCGCGGGGCGGCCGAGCGGTGAAGACGTGCACAACCGAGTGGCGACGCGCGGGGCGGCCGAGCGGTGAAGACGTGCACAACCGAGTGGCGACGCGCGGGGCGGTCGAGCGGTGAAGACGTGCACAACCGAGTGGTGACGCGCGGGGCGGTCGAGTGGTGAAGACGTGCACAACCGAGTGGCGACGCGCGGGGCGGCCGAGCAGCCGGGTGGTGAAGACGTGCACAACCGAGTGGCGACGCGCGGGGCGGCCGAGCAGCCGGGTGGTGAAGACGTGCACAACCGAGTGGCGACGCGCGGGGCGGCCGAGCGGTGAAGACGTGCACAACCGAGTGGTGACGCGCGGGGCGGTCGAGCGGTGAAGACGTGCACAACCGAGTGGCGACGCGCGGGGCGGCCGAGCGGTGAAGACGTGCACAACCGAGTGGTGACGCGCGGGGCGGTCGAGTGGTGAAGACGTGCACAACCGAGTGGTGACGCGCGGGGCGGTCGAGTGGTGAAGACGTGCACAATCGAGTGGCGAAAATGGTCTTCGAAGGAGTTAGCCAGATGCTTTCGAAGCTAATGTAGCGACGAGGTCGGTGTAATGTGGTTGCGACGCAACAAGACCGGCGCGGCAACTGAGTCTGAGTAGGAACGAAGATTGGACGCAGAGCGTTTGAGTGATTATGTAACTTGTCAAAGCGGCGGATATGAATGTACTCGTTGAAGTGAAGGATCTGACTGGTAATGAAGGATTCGACCGCTCAGGAGAGTGTGATTACGAATGAGCTATAGCCCCCGAGCGTACTACCGGCTCGACGGTGGACCTGTCGGAATACGAGAAATATAGTTCTGAATGGATACGTTGCAATTCATTGAGTAGGACTCGGGTAAAGGTGAGGAGCAGCTTCCGAGTGATGCTCGAAAGAGTCAAACTTGCAAAGGAGTGAAATATGCAGTTTAATTATAAAAGGAACTTATCTGTCTCATGCCCAACGAGACGATGAGGTCAATATCGTTGACACGATCAAGAGGACACCATGGTGGGGTTGACCGATGTGTTCAAAGTCAACAGAGCGACAAGGTCGGTGTTGCGGTGTGCTAGGATCAACACGGTGACCGAGACCGAGAAGCGATGAAGTTGGCGCACAGGGCCGTAGAGTGATCGCGCAACTTGTGTATGAAAAATAGCACAAGCCAACGTAATAATTTGTCGAGATAATTTGATGTGTGCTAAAATGATTTGTGGAAATAACACCCATAGACACCTGCTGGGAGTGCAAGGGGCTTGCCGATTGAGAACCAGCAAGAGTCTAAAAGACCGAATGATCCGATCAAACGTGTCGAAGTGAAGGGTCCGACTGAAGTCGTTGGGGTACTAGACCCAAATGAAGCGGAAGTGTAGTGTTCCGACTGAGTTGCAGCCCCCGAGGACCGATGCGAACTCGAAATGAAGAACACATGGTGTTCGTGAATGACATACGCGTTAAAATGGAAGTTGGACTCAGGAGTCAAATAACCAGTACTAAGCCAGTATGTGAAAACAAACAAACGAATGTAGAGGTACACTCGGTGGCGTGGCCTCCGAGTGAATGTAGTGTGTGAATTATGGGACACTCGGGAACGTGGAAATAATAGAATGCAGTGCATGTAGAATGACTTAGCTGTTTGACGGCGCGCGAGTGGCCGACTGGGCGTGTTGATGAAGACGTGCCCAACCGAATGGCGACGCGCGGGATGGCCAAGTGATGTAGATGTGTCTCACCGAATGGCGACGCGCAGGGCGGCCGAGTGGTGAAGAAGTGTCTCACCGAATGCGACGCGCGGGGCAGCCGAGTGGTGAAGGAGTGTCTCACCAAGTGGCGACGCACGAGGCGGCCGAGTGGTGAAGAAGTGTCTCACCGAGTGGCGACGCACAGGGCGGCCGAGTGGTGAAGAAGTGTCTCACCGAATGGCGATGCGCAGGGCGGCCGAGTGGTGAATAAGTGTCTCACCGAATGGCGACGCACAGGGCGGCCGAGTGGTGAAGAAGTGTCTCACCGAATGGTGACGCGCAGGGCGGTCGAGTGGTGAAGAAGTGTCTCACCGAGTGCGACGCGCGGGGCAGCCGAGTGGTGAAGGAGTGTCTCACCGAGTGGCGACGCACGGGGCGGCCGAGTGGTGAGGACGCGTCCAATAGAGTGGCGACACGCAGGATCGAGCTTTTTTTCGTTCGATCTGAATGCTTCAGGAGCACTCGAAATATGTTTCCGAATCATGGCTAGTTGCGCCTTGGATGAAAACACAACAGATTCCAGACTGAAAGGTTCTCCGAATGATCGGATGTTGTTGATCGCCGAGAAAAACTTGGTGGCATTCATATGTCTCTCGGAAGAGACAGACTTGAGGTCCAAGTGGACATGCCATTAAAACTCGAGTGACGACGCTAGCGCGTGGTCTGATTCTCCGGGGAGATGCCACTCTTTATCCCAGGGGAACGCCAGCGCAGGCCATCTACGAGTCCAAGTTTATGAGGCATGCGCCTTGCACCCTAGTGGAAGGGCCAAGTTAACCCGCGGAGGGGCGTCAAGCTCATCTCATAACGATCCTGAAGGTGACTTCAGTCGGGTGTTTTACGTGTCCGAGTGCACGGGTCCCCACGGAGGTTGGTCAGTCGGACTGACAGATGTCCTTTTGGAAAGGAACTGTGGGCAATCGATCGGATCGATTTGCCACAGAAATTCCGGGTGAGGACTAGCCCAACTGGGTGGCGATGCGCGGGGCGTCCAAGTGGTACGTATCCAGCTGAATGACGACGAAGCACGGGGCGACCGAGTGATTGCTGCGGCAAAACGTCCCTGTCCGACTGTCGCAGTGGTGTGTTAACCATCCGAGTAAATTCGTCCGAGCATGCGTGCGAATCGTTCGAGTGGACGGTCATTCAAGTGAGCTTTAGTCCCGTCCGAGTGAACCTGGGTTCGAACAGAAAAGGGACTGTTAAGCAATTGTACAGTAATTTGAGAACTAAACTGTAAAATGATCGGAGAGGATGAGGTCCTTAATCCTCCGTCGAGTGGCCAGGGACTTGTTCCGCCGGGTTCGTCGCACGAGCGGCCGAGTGGCGGTGCACGGGCGGCCGAGCGCCAGTGATCCTACTTAGTCCGAGTGAGCTAGTCCCATCCGAGTGATCATGTCGACTAAAGGGAGTTGCTGCCGAGTGGTTGATGCCGGAAGGAGTGTGCGCCCGCGCCGTGCCGGGCGGACGATACATGAGGGATGAGCCGCCGAGCGCCCACAGAGGCTGCCGCCGAACCACCAACGTCGGAGGGAGAAGCTGCTGAGTGTGGCGGCATGGCCAACTCCTGGTCCCCGCGCCGCGTCGGGTTTGTGCCTCCAGCGCGGGAGACGCTGTCGTGTGCGAGGGCTGAGCCAACTTCCGGTTGCGGCGGTGTGGTGTTGGCTCTATCGTACAGGCTATCGGCAAGCGCTTGGAGTCGGGCGGAGAAACCGCCGGAGATTCGCCAACGCCTGCCGCTTCAGATGCCGTTACCATGCATTGATGGAGTTGATCACGTCCAAAACCTGTACCATGCAAGAGGCTTAATTAGCGGTAATTAAGCAAGAGTTTAAGATGGGACTGCATGCGATGGAAGTTTCCTTCTTCCACGGGGCATTTATCTCCCTGCATGCAGTTTACTCCCTGGGAAGGAATTGAGATCTAATGGAGAGTGATTCATCGAGTGAGCAGGTTAGCTGTCGGAGTGAACAATTCGTCTGAGCGCAAGATTTTTCTCGAGTGAACCAGCGAACCGCTCAATCGGACGCGTCTCCGCGGCGCGGAGGCCGCCATCGACCAGTCGACTGGGCGGAGGAGTCTTGCGCTGCGGCTGCTGCGTCTCGCTGCTCGAGGAACCGGACCGCCTGTCGGGGCCATGAAGACGACGTTACGAGGCATTGATGGAGTTGCCCACGTCCAGAATCTGCATGCTGTAACTCTTGCCAAATTGATGAAACGGCAGTTTCCTTCTCTTGGCCATGCACTAATTGACATTGATTCGTCAATCAATGTAATTTCCTTTATCCTCCTTCCGTTCTCAACGTGCATGCAAATGGGATATGCGTGAGCCCGCATGCATGCGAGACAAACGCAAACCCAGCCGCAGAGTGATTGACACTGGTTGGAGGAGGTGGCCGAGCATGAGGACGTCGCAGATGGGCCGAAAAACGACGCGGCGAACCGCGCCAGTGGCTGTTTGACGGCGCAGCGGACCGCGCCGGAGGGCGTTTGGACGAGCTCGCCCACGGCGTCGTAGACGAGGCCAGAGACGACGCGGCGGACCGCGCCGGAGGGCGTTTGGACGAGCTCGCCGACGGCGTCGTAGACGAGGCCGGAGACGACGTGGCGGACCGCGCCGGAGGGCGATTGTACGAGCTCGTTGACGGTGTCGTAGACGACGCCGAAGACGACGGGACGGCCCGCGCCAATGGCCGTTTGTGGTGGTTGCCATTGATGATGATCCCGTGAGAAGGCAAGAAAGATGAAGAATGACTTGCCCTTTTCTCTCTCTTTGATCCTACAGGAGGAAAAGACAAACTCATTGTTGGACAATGTATTGTAAAAAGACTAGATCGAATGGATACTTCCCTGATCCTTTTGCTTGTATGAATGGCATGATGACCAGAGCTCTAGCGGCCAATTTCTCTGGCGATGATAGTTGATCCGCTGTTGAAGATTGAAGAAAAAACCATTTGCACCATGGTTCGATAGACGCCATACCCCACGGTGGGCGCCAACTGTCGTGGGAACGATTCCGACAGTACGAAGGGGGTAGGGTAAAGGAGCATGATCTACCGAGATGCATATGGGTGACACGGTATTTTAGCGAGTTCGGGCCTCTCACGGTGGAGATAACAACCCTACGTCTCGTGCTCCGGAGAGGCTTTGTTTTATCTGAGTATATATCCGGAGATTACAATGTGTGTGGGAGAGAGCGGAGAGCGGATCCCCTGCCTGAGCTAAGTCTGGAAACTAGTAGAGAGAGAGATGAGAGCGAGGAGAAGAAATGAGAGAAGAATCAGCCCCCTCAGTCTAGTGGTGGGGGGTGGCTTATATAGAGTGCGCCACCCCTTCACCTCCTATGTTACAAAGTGGGGCATTGATGCCGTAACGCCAGATGGTGCTTCGACTGCCTTGTCGACCGTCAGTCTTCGCATATCCGAGTGAGCCACACGACCGAGTTGTTGACTGTCTTCCGAGTGAGTCGTACGACCGAGTGATTGATTGTCTTCCAAGTGGACGGTACGATGATATGTCCGAGTGGATAGTACGTCTGTATGAGATTTATCTGGACCCACATGATGTGTGGACCCCATGCTTTACGATACTTCGACCCTTCGTGGGCCTACCTGTTATGTGTATCCCCAACAGTGGCGACGGCGACGGCTGACCCGGATCCGACCATGGTGGTGGCGGCGTCCCCTCCGCCGGGGATGACGGGCCAGGTGGTGGGTCCTTGTGGCGGCACTGGGGACGGCGGATCTTGGGATCCCGTGTCCGGGCTCGTCGCAGGATCCGGTACTGGCTGCGAGTCGGGGAGACATAGTTGCCGGTGAAAACCGAGCTGACGGCGAGCGATGGCGGTGTTCTACGTCGTTACCTTGATGAAGGCATCGTTGTGTGACTTATGTCGACCCACTCGTACTGCTCTGGGGGAAACCCTAGGATCTGGTCTTCCAGATCGGATGATGACGGCACTGCGGTGGCGTTTCTCTTTTGGGAGCATCCTCTGTGGAGCAGTGCTGGTGGTCAGAGGCAGGAGGTGGAGCGGCTTCGTCTTGCACGAAGCTTCGGTGGAGATGTCAAGTCATGCCTGGCCGACAGGTGCTACGCTTTGTCATGCCTGGTCGGCAGGTGCTACGCACGACAGATCTTCCAGAGACTTCAAGCTGTGTCGGCTGGTGGTACTTGGCAGCATGGGGCTGAGGTGTACCGGCGGCGACCGCGACGTGCTTAGCAGTTCACGCGCAGGGTGGTGGTGCCGTTGGGCGCCGTGGTGGCGTTGACGGCATCTAGACCAGGCAAGGATGACGCGTCAGTACAGCTCTGAAGATGGAGTAGTGGCAGTTGGCGGCGGCGGCCTCTGAGAGCGCACCGGACCGGTGGGTGCCCCATGCCCGGCAAGTGGCTTGGTTGGGGCCTCAGGTCTTAGATGTTAGGCTTGTCTGCGAGGTCTGTGGTATTAGGCCCGGACTATCAGCATGTAACAGCCCGAGACCGACGCTCCAGAAGATTCCCCTTTTATTTCCATTCTCGTCATGTGATTCGTTTGGTTGTCGCATTCGTCATCGCATCATTCGCATCATTCGCATCATCTGCACAACATCGTCCGTCATTTTTTTCAAAAGTTGCATCCGCTCGTAGTCGCCGGTTCTCTCCGTTCGTGTCGTCGACTGTTTCGAGGCCAACCACACACGCACGCACCCACGACATCAAAAAATATCGTTTTTAAAGTGCGTGAAAAATATTCTCGGATTGGGTCGAAAGTTGGCATGCGGTCTTGTTATATTGTAGGTAGACTGCCTGCCAAATTTCGTCGCAATCGGAGGTCGTTTGATACCCGAATGGCCGACCGTAGTGGCACCGTCATCGGTTTATTATCAGACGTTTTGCGGTGTTTAAAACCCTCTGTCACGGGCTGCCACTTCCCTCTCTTCTTGGCCCAACCACTCTACCAGCCCACCTAGCCTGCCCCTCCGACCGGACCGTTCGATCACGATCGGAGGGTCAAAAACCGCCCCACAACCCACAACCCTAGTTACCCTTGCTATATAGTGGCACTCCTAGTCCATTTTTGGACAAAACCTTGCCTAAACCTACCCCTAACACTCAGCCGCAACCCCCACCTCGCAGCCAGCCGCCGCCCTCATCATTTTACGCTCCGGCGGAACCCCCGCCGCCACTTGGCACCGCCCCAGCGGGCGCACCGCCACCTGAGCCGCCGCCCTAGCCAATCGGGTCGTGCCACATTAGCCTCGCGCAGCCTCCCACCGCTTGCGGCCCGCGAAGCCCGCAGCAGGCCCGCCCCGGGCCGAACCGGGCCCGAGGGGAGCCGCCGCCGCCCGAGCCACACGCCTGCTCGCCCCCCCTCGCGCGGCTCGTCTCCCGTACCGCGCCGCCGCCTACCGCCGTCGCCGCGGCTCCGGCGACCTTGCCCGCCGATGTTGCTACGTCCGCCTCGGCCGCCGTCAGCCGCACCCGCAGGTGCTCCTCCTCAGCGCGCCGCCCCGTTGCCGTTCTGCCTCCCCGCGCGCGCCCCGCCGTCCCTTCGTCGCGGCCGCCGGAGCTCGTGTCTCCGCCCCGCGCTGCTAACCTCGCCGCCCGCGGGAACGGTTGCCGCCGGCCCTGCCTCACCTCGTCGCCGGCCTGCCTCACCTCGCCGCCGCCAAGATCCGCCAGCCCCTCGGCCCACCACCACCGGCCCGTTGGTGAGAGCCTCTATCCAGCGCCCGTTCGCCATTTGCCCTATGCAGCGCTCGTTCGCTTTTAACTGTGTTGTGAACATTCAGTATTTAGCTTATCCGACGAATAGTGCTGACAAATGACTAAGTCCCTGAGAAACTGCATGTTTATCAGCATCATTGCATTTTGTGGGGCTCGTAGCCGCTAAACCGTGCGTCGTATGAACATGTGTTATATATAAAAATTGTTCTACTCAATGTGCTCTACACAATGGTTGCATTTGCCTGAGCATTAGGATGCATATGCTTGATGTAATCTCTGTTGCAAAAGTGCATGTCGTCGTAATCGCGTTTAAACTGAAATCTGTTAATGACAAGTTCCGTACTGCGAGCACCATATTAAGCAATCCAGGACCCGTATGAACATGTGCCAATGGTATGATTTGAAGTGTGTCATGTCTAGTTGCTATTAGTGTCCTTGCCATGCTCATAAGTGATTGTTATGCTACTGTTATTGCCATGTCAACATGCCTAGTCAAAACTGCTGTTTGGGAGATAGCTAAATTTCACTAAGTCTGAAACTGTTATTTTGTTGTCATGTTGTCATGTGATTTGCTATTGATCTAGGAGTCTTTTGTGGTTCCTCCCAAGGAGTCTTTTGTTAAGCATGTTGTTATCTACCAGGTTGTGTCTCTTGATGCCATGTATAGGATTTGCATCATAGTCATATTCATCGTCCAACATGTCAATCTGCTAAAAACTGCTGCTCATGCCTACCCTAATTTCCACTAAGTCTGAGAATCTGTTTTCTTCATAATGCCATATTGTGTTGAGGCTAGCCATGATCCTATGCATAATTAGACCTTGCCACCATGATATGAATTGTAGTGCATCATGTCCACTACCATGCTGTTAAGTTTCATGCCAATATATGCCCTGTAGCATATAGTTTTACTACTGCCAATATGCCTTCGTGAAAATCTGCTATGCTAAAAACTGTTATTTTCACCAAGTCCTAATCTGCTATATTTTATTGCCATGTTGTGAGCTTCCTACCATGTGATCCATGACTCTTTTGAGTATGATATGTGAAGATGAAATGAAGTGTGTGTTATATGCTACTGACCCATGCTTAGTTTGTGCATTTTAGAATCTTGTAGCTTGTTGTTTTCATGTGTGCAATATGCTATGTTGCTGTTTTGGACAGATTTACACTAAAACTTGTGTTGGTTGTTGTGGTTGAACCGTAGCTCCGTTTGGTCATGCCATATATGCAACTTGCTTAGATTTTCATGTAGTATCATAATATCTTGCTGCATTCATGATTTGAAATGTTTGTGGTTGTCATTTTCATGCATTTTGCATTCATGTCATGTTCATCTTGTGAAGGTCATATCTTTTAGGCCGTAGCTCCGTTTTATATGATCTATATATGTAAATCGACTAGAACGACGAGTAGAATCGCATTGCACACTTTATTTCCCTGTTTAATAAATATAAAACATGGTTAGTTCAGATCTGGACCAAATTCATAATTTGCATATGAGGTCGCTTCGGAAATACTATAAGTTGTTTCCGACCCCATTTAAGATGCCTAGGTAGTGTAGTTTCATTGTGCCTCACCTCTTGCCATGTTTAACAACATTTAATATGGTCGTGTACCTAAACGGGAGTGAACTAAATAATTTGAATGTGGAGTTTCGTCAATATGCCACCCATTGCATATTGAGCTTCACTTAATGTGTAGAGTTGATTGTTGTGCTTTGCCATGTCATGCATAACATGCATCATAATTGATGTGCATCATGCCATGCATATGTTGTGGTGTTTATCATGTGTTGATTGTTGTTTTTGGATTGCTTCTTCTCGATAGAGGTCCGAAAGCGTTCGGAGTGTGAGGATTCGTTCGACTACGTTGGTTCGTCTTCTTCATGGACTCGATCTTCTTCCAAGCGGGATCTCAGGCAAGATGATCATTTCCTTGGATACCACTACTATCATTGCCATGCTAGATGTCTCGTTTCTATCTCTGTCTCGTTACCTACCACTTGTTTGTCAAGCCTCCCAAAATGCCATGAAAAGCCTCTAACCCTCCACATCCCAGCAAACCATTGTTTGGCTATGTTACTGCTTGCTCAGCCCTTCTTATAGCGTTGCTAGTTGCAGGTGCAATGTTTCCATGTGCCAACATGGATGTTTTTGATATATCACAATATTATTGCTATTTAATTTAATGCACATATATACTTGGTAAAGGGTGGAAGGCTTGGCCTTTTGCTCGGTGTTTTGTTCCACTCTTGCCACCCTAGTTACTTGTGTACCAGTGTTATGTTCCATAATTGAGCGCTCCTAACATGCTCGGGGTTGTTATGGGGACCCCCTTGATTTTCTTTTTAGGATAAAACTTGTCTGGCAAGGCCCAACATTGGTACTACATTTGCCTAATAACTAATAAACCTGCATATGGAGTAATTAACCCGAGGATCTTTAATCAACAACCCGGGCCAGTGCTCCTCATGAGTGTTGGTCCAAACTAGAGTCGTGTGCGGGGCCAACCCGGGGCAACTCGGGAGATGTCTATCAGGCCACTGTACGCTGTGCTCATCCGGTCGTGTCCTGAGAACGAGATACGCGGCTCCTATCGGGTTCGTCGACACGTCGGGCTGTCTTGCTGGACTTGTTTTACCTTTCTCGAGCGTCTTGTGCGAGGAATTCCGATACTTTGGGCTATCTCGAGGTTGAGGTTTTCCAATGGAATTTCCTAGGAAATCACGGGATTCGTGGTCGAGGTTATTCCCGCAGTGTGTGTTTAGTTTGTGATGGATGAGTTGGAGCACCCCTGCAGGGTTAAATCTTTCGGAAAGCCGTGCCCACGGTTACGTGGCAACTTGGAAACTTTGTTTAACACCCGGTCATAGCAAACTTGAAGTAAACTCAAATAAAATACACCAACCGTGTGCGTAACCGTGACTGTCTCCTCTCGTGATTTCTGAACCGAGAGAGAACACGGTGGGGTTATGTTTGTTCGTAAGTAGGTGGTCAGGATCTCTTAGAGATCATTACTAGATCACGTCCGTTTATGCGACGATCATCCCCCTTTATTCTTGTACTCGTAAGTTAGCCACTCAAATAAATGCTTAGTGCTTGCTGCAGCCTCACCACTTAACCATACCTCACCCATTAAGCTTTAATAGTCTTGATACCCTTGGAAATGAGATTGCTGAGTCCCTGTGGCTCACAGATTACTACAACAACAGTTGCAGGTACAGGTAATGCGATGCTTTGACGTGAGAGCGTTGCTTGTTTGATTTGGAGTTCTTCTTCTTCATCATCGATCTAGGATGGGTTCCAGGCGGCAGCCTGGGATAGCAAGGATGGATGTCATTTTATCGTTTGTTTTCGTCCGTAGTCAGACCCTGCTCTTCTGTATGATGTTTGGAGATGTTATTGTATTGATGTGATATTGATGTAGCTTGTGGCGAGTGTAAGCCAATTCCATATACTCATCTCTTCTGTACATGTACTTGTAATGATATCCATTCTTGCGAAACGACGAGATGCGCTTCTATCCCTGTCGTGTGTAGTGAAAAACTATTTTGAGCCTAGTGAGCAAGATTATGATCGCATCTTGGGCGTGACAAGTTGGTATCAGAGCCTGTACCGACCTAGGAGCCCCCTTGATTGATCGAACTTGGCCGAATCGAGTCAAGTGAAAAACTATTTTGAGTCTAGTTATATATCGGAGAGTAGGTTTCTTTTACTCCTCTTCTATGCTCTGGTGAGGTATTCGACTTAGGAATTTTGATTCTACTCCTCTTCTCGCTCAAAATTATTTTAGGATCACGCGGGTATTTTGGAAACTACATGATGCCGATGTGAAGGAATTCCGTCTTGGTGCCTCCTGTTGGGGAACGTTGCATGGGAAACAAAAAAATTCCTACGCACATGCAAGGTCTATCTATGGTGATGAGCATCTACGAGAGGGAGAGTGGATCTACATACCCTTGTAGATCGCTAAGCGGGAAGCGTTAAGAAACGCGGTTGATGTAGTCGAACGTCTTCGCGATCCAAATCGCCGAGCATCCCGCGATCCAATCATGATCTAGTATCGAACGGACGGCACCTCCGCGTTCAGCACACGTACAGCTTGATGACGATCTCCGCCTTCTTGATCCAGCTAGAGGGAGCGGAGAGGTAGATGAGTTCTCCGGCAGCGCGACGGCGCGGCGGCGGTGGTGGTGGAACTATTCCAGCAAGGCTTCGCCTAAGCACTGCTGAAAACTAGAGGACTTGATCTATTGGGAAAGAGGGCTGCACCGTGGCTTAGGGTTGAAGTGCTTTTGCCCTCTCTCCCTCTAGTATATATAGGAGGAAGGGGAGGGAGGCCGGCGGCCCAAGGGCTGCCCCTTGGTGCGGCTGCAAGGAGGAGAGGTGAAGGAGTCCTACTCCAATCCTACTTGGAGTAGGATTCCTCTTCCTCCACTTGGAAACTCTTTCCACCTTTGTGTTTTCCCACCCCCAGCCACATGGGCCTTAGTGGGGGTTCGGCCAGCCCACTAAGGGCTGGCTTGACTCCTCCCACAGCCCATGAGGCCCTTTGGGTCGAGACAACCCTCCCGATGGTCCCCAGTACCCCTCCCGGCACTCCCGGTACACTACCGAAATACCCGAAACTTTTCCGGTGACCAAAACGGAACTTCCTATATATCAATCTTTACCTCCGGACCATTCCCGAGCTCCTCGTGATGTACGGGATCTCATCTGGGACTCCGAACAACCTTCGGTCACCAACATACATAACTCAATTGTACCGAAACGTCACCGAACCTTAAGTGTGCAGACCCTGCGGGTTCGAGAACTATGTAGACATGACCGAGACACCTCTACGGTCAATAACCAATAGCGGGACCTAGATGCCCATATTGGTTCCTACATATTCTACGAAGATTTGTATCGGTTGAACCTCTATGTCAAGGATTCAGTTAATCCCGTATGCTGTTCCCTTTGTTCTTCGGTATGTTACTTGCCCGAGATTCGATCGTCGGTATCTCTATACCTAGTTCAATCTCGTTACCGGCAAGTCTCTTTACTCGTTCCGTAATACAAGATCCCATGGCTCACACTTTAGTCACATTGCTTGCAAGGCTTGTTGTGATGTTGTATTACCGAGTGGGCCCTGAGATACCTCTCCGTCACACGGAGTAACAAATCCCAGTCTTGATCTATGCCCACTCAATAGACACCCTCAGAAATACCTGTAGAGCATCTTTATAGTCACCCAGTTACGTTGTGACGTTTGATACACACAAGGTATTCCTCCAGTGTCAGTGAGTTGCATGATCTCATGGTCATAGGAACAGATACTTGACATGCAGAAAACAATAGCAATAAACTGACACGATCATATGCTACGTTCATAGTTTGGGTCTTGTCCATCACATCATTCTCCTAATGATGTGATCCTGTTATCAAATGACATCTCATGTCCATGGTTAGGAAACCTTAACCATCTTTGATCAACAAGCTAGTCTACTAGAGGCATACTAGGGACACAGTGTTGTCTATGTATCCACACATGTATCGGTGTTTCCAATCAATACAATTATAGCATGGATAATAAATGATTATTATGAACAAGGAAATATAATAATAACTACTTTTATTATTGCCTCTAGGGCATATTTCCAACAGTCTCCCACTTGCACTAGAGTCAATAATCTAGCTCACATCACTATGTGATTTACATTGTAATGAATCTAACACCCATACAGTTCTGGTGTTGTTCATGTTTAGCCCTTGGAAGAGGTTTAGTCATTGGATCTGCAACATTCAGATCCGTGTGTACTTTGCAAATATTTATGTCGTCCTCCTTGATGTAATCGCGGAAGGAATTGAAACGTCGCTTTATGTGTCTGGTCCTCTTGTGAAACCTTGGTTCCTTGGCTAGAGCAATGGCACCAGTGTTGTCATAGAACAAAGTCATTGGGTTTCATGCACTAGGCACTACTCCAAGATCTATCATGAACTCCTTCATCCAGACACCTTCCTTTGCCGCCTCCGAGGCAGCGATGTACTCCGCTTCACATGTAGAATCAGCTACCACGCTTTGCTTGGAACTGCACCAGCTAACCGCACCCCCATTGAGAATAAATATGTATCCGGTTTGCGACTTAGAGTCATCCGGATCAGTGTCAAAGCTTGCATCGACGTAACCCTTTATGACGAGCTCTTGATCACCTCCATAAACGAGAAACATGTCCTTGGTCCTTTTCAGGTACTTCAGGATATTCTTGACCGCCGTCCAGTGTTCCACTCCTGGATCACTTTGAAACATTCCGGCCATACTTATGGCAAGGCTGACATCGGGTCTGGTGCATAGCATTGCATACATGATAGAGCCTATGGCTGAAGCATAGGGGACGACACTCATCTTTTCTCTATCTTCTGCAGTCACTGGGCATTGAGTCTTACTCAACTTCACACCTTGCAACACAGGCAAGAAGCCCTTCTTGGACTGATCCATTTTGAACTTCTTCAAAACTTTGTCAAGGTATGTGCTCTGTGAAAGTCCTATTAAGCGTCTCGATCTATCTCTATTGATCTTGATGCCTAATATGAAAGCAGCTTCTCGTAAGTCCTTCATTGAAAAACTCTTGTTCAAATATTCCTTCACGCTTTCCAACATTTCTATATTGTTTCCAATCAGCAATATGTCATCCACATATAATATTAGAAACGCTATAGAGCTCCCACTCACTTTCTTGTAAATACAAGCTTCTCCATAAACTTGTATAAACCCAAACGCTTTGATCACCTCATCAAAGCGTTTATTCCAACTCCGAGATGCTTGCACCAGTCCATAAATGGATCGCTGGAGTTTGCAAACTTTGTCAGCATTCTCTGAATCGACAAAACCTTCTGGTTGCATCATATACAACTCTTCCTCAAGGAAACCGTTGAGGAACGCTGTTTTGACATCCAACTGCCAAATTTCATAATCGAAAAATTCAGCTATTGCTAACATGATTCTGACGGACATAAGCATCGCTACGGGTGAGAAGGTCTCATCGTAGTCAACTCCTTGAACTTGTGAAAATCCCTTTGCCACAAGTCGAGCTTTATAGACGGTGACATTACCGTCCGCGTCCATCTTCCTCTTAAAGATCCATTTGTTCTGAATGGCCTTTCACCATTCAGGTAATACTTCCAAAGCCCATACTTTGTTTTCATACATGGATCCCATCTCGGATTTCATGGCCTCTAACCATTTCTCGGAATCCGGGCCCATCATCGCTTCTCCATAGCTCGTAGGTTCATCGTTGTCCAACAACATGACCTCTAAGACAGGGTTGCCGTACCACTCAGGAGCAGTACGCGTCCTTGTCGACCTACGAGGTTCGATAGCAACTTGATCTGAAGCTTCATGATCATCATCATTAACTTCCTCTTCAACCGATGTAGGCTCTACAGAAACATCTTTCTGCGCTGCGCTACTCTCAGGTTGAAGTAAAAGTTCAACAACCTCATCAAGTTCTATCTTCCTCCCACTCAATTCTTTCGAGAGAAACTCTTTCTCAAGAAATGTTCCGTTTTTAGCGACAAACACTTTGCCTTCGGATCTGAGATAGAAGGTATACCCAACTGTCTCTTTTGGGTATCCTATGAAGACGCATTTCTCCGCTTTGGGTTCCAGCTTTTCAGGCTGAAGCTTTTTGACATAAGCATCACATCCCCAAACTTTAAGAAACGACAACTTTGGCTTCTTGCCAAACCACAGTTCATATGGCGTCGTCTCAACGGATTTCGATGGTGCCCTATTTAAAGTGAATGCAGCTGTCTCTAATGCATAACCCCAAAACGATAGTGGCAAATCGGCAAGAGACATCATAGATCGCACCATATCCAATAAGGTTCGATTACGACGTTCGGACACACCATTACGCTGTGGTGTTCCAGGCGGTGTCAATTGTGAAACAATTCCGCACTGTCTTAAGTGACTGCCAAACTCATAACTCAGATATTCTCCTCCTCGATCAGATCGTAGGAATTTAATCTTCTTGTTACGATGATTCTCAACTTCACTCTGAAATTGCTTGAACTTTTCAAACGTTTCAGACTTGTATTTCATTAAGTAAATATACCCATATCTACTTAAGTCATCAGTGAAGGTGAGAAAGTAATGATATCCACCGCGCGCCTCAATGCTCATCGGACCGCACACATCAGTATGTATGATTTCCAACAAGTCACTTGCCCGTTCCATTGTTCCAGAGAACGACGTTTTAGTCATCTTGCCCATGAGGCATGGCTCACATGTGTCAAGTGATTCAAAATCAAGTGACTCCAAAAGTCCATTAGCATGGAGCTTCTTCATGCGTTTTACACCAATATGACCTAAACGGCAGTGCCACAAGAAAGTGGTATTATCATTATCAATCCTACATCTTTTGGCATCAATGTTATGAACATGTGTATCATCACAATCGAGATTCAATAAGAATAAACCCCTCACTTTGGGTGCATGACCATAAAAGATATTACTCATATAAATAGAACAACCATTATTCTTTGATTTAAATCAGTAACCGTCTCGCAATAAACAAGATCTAGATATAATGTTCATGCTTAACGCAGGCACTAAATAACAATTATTCAGGTTCATCACTAATCCCGATGGTAATCAAAGAGCGAGCGTGCCGACGGCGATCACATCAACCTTGGAACCATTTCCCACGCGCATCGTCACTTCATCCTTTGCCAGCCTTCGTCTATTCCGCAGTTCCTGTTTTGAGTTGCAAATATGAGCAACCGCACCGGTATCAAATACCCAGGCACTACAACGAGAGTTGGTAAGGTACACATCAATAACATGTATATCATATATACCTTGTTTGTTGCTGGCCGCCTTCTTGTCAGCCAAATACTTGGGGCAGTTCCGCTTCCAGTGACCAGTTCCCTTGCAATGAAAGCACTCAGTTTCTGGCTTGGGTCCAGACTTGGGTTTCTTCACGGGAGGGGCAACTGCTTTGCCACTCTTCTTGGAGTTACCCTTCTTACCCTTGCCATTCTTCTTGAAACTAGTGGTTTTATTGACCATCAACACTTGATGCTCCTTCTGAATCTCAGACTCAGCGACTTTCAACATCGCAGACAGCTCGGCGACTGACTTGTTCATCCCGTGCATGTTATAGTTCAACACGAAGCTCTTGTAGCTAGGTGGCAATGATTGAAGAACTCTGTCAGTGATCGCCTCTGCTGGATGGGGCATCCCCAATTCAGCTAGACGTGTGGAATACCCAGACATTTTGAGTATGTGTTCACGGACAGACCCGTTCTCCTCCATCTTGCAGGCATGGACTTTTTCAGAGGTCTCATACCTCTCGATCCGGGCATTCTTCTGAAAGATAAACTTCAACTCCTGGAACATATCATATGCTCCATGACGTCCAAAACGTCTTTGAAGTCCCGGTTCTAAGCCATACAACATTGCACATTGAACCATTGAGTAATCATCAGAACGAGCTTGCCAGGCATTCGAAACGTCTGGAGACTCAACTGGAGCGGGTGGATCACCAAGCGGTGCATCAAGGACATAAACCTTTTGGGAAGCCGTAAGGATAATCCTTAGATTACGGGCCCAGTCCACAAAGTTACTTCCATCATCTTTCAACTTAGCTTTCTCTAGGAATGCATTAAAATTCAGGGGTGCTACTGCGCGAGCCATGATCTACAACATAAATTTTGCAAAAACAACTTAGACTATTGTTCAAGATAATGAGTTTAGTTAATCATATTACTTAAAAACTCCCACTCAAATTGACATCCCTCCGGTCATTCGAGTGTCACATGATCCAAATCCACCAACTCAAGTCCGATCATCACGTGAGTTGAGGTGGTTTCAATGGTGAACATCTTCATGTTGATCATATCTACTATATGACTCATGTTCGACCTTTCGGTCTCTTGTGTTCCGAGGCCATGTCTGTACATGCTAGGCTCGTCAAGTTTAACCCGAGTGTTACGCACGTGCAACACTGGCTTGCACCCGTTGTATGCGAACGTAGAGTCTATCACACCCGATCATCACGTGGTGTCTCGAAACGACGAACTTTCGCAACGGCGCACACTCGGGGAGAACACAATTTATCTTGAAATTTAAGTGAGGGATCACCTTATAATGCTACCGTCGTCCTAAGCAAAATAAGATGCATAAAAGGATTAACATCACATGCAAATCATAAGTGACATGATATGGCCATGAACTTGTGCTTTTGATCTCCATCTCCAAAGCACCGGCATGATCTCCATCGTCACCGGCATGACACCATGATCTCCATCAACGTGTCGCCATGAGGTTGTCGCACCGACTGTTGCTTCCACGACTATTGCTAACTCATAGCGATAAAGTAAAGCAAAACGGCGAAAATAATTAAAGACAACCCTATGGATCCTGCCGGTTGCCGTACTCATCGACATGCAAGTCGTGATATTCTATACAATACATGATCATATCATACATCACATATATCTCATCATGTAATTGGCCATATCACATCACAACATACCCTGCAAAAACAAGTTAGACGTCCTCTAATTGTTGTTGCAACTTTTACGTGGCTGCTATGGGTATCTAGCAAGAACAATTCTTACCTATGCAAAAACCACAACGGTGGTACAAAAATTGCTTTTCAACCTTCTTAAGGACCGCCTTTGTCAAATCCGATCCGACTAAAGTGGGAGAAACAGACGCCCGCCAGCCATCTTTATGCAACGAAGTTACATGTCAGTTGATGGAACCGGTCTCTCGTAAGTGTACGAGTAATGTTGGTCCGGGCCGCTTCATCCCACAATACCGCCGAAACAAGAAAAGACCAAGGAAGGAAGCAATCCGAATATCAACGCCCACAAACTCCTTTGTGTTCTACTCAACATCTCATCTACACATAGACCTAGCTCATGATGCCACTGTTGGGGAACGTTGCATGGGAAACAAAAAATTTCCTACACACACGCAAGATCTATCTATGGTGATGAGCATCTACGAGAGGGAGAGTGGATCTACATACCCTTGTAGATCGCTAAGCGGGAAGCGTTAAGAAACGCGATTGATGTAGTCGAACGTCTTCGCGATCCAAATCGCCGAGCGTCCCGCGATCCAATCACGATCTAGTACCGAACGGACGGCACCTCCGCATTCAGCACACGTACAGCTTGATGACGATCTCCGCCTTCTTGATCTAGCAAGAGGAAGCGGAGAGGTAGATGAGTTCTCCGGCAGCGCGACGGCGCGGCAGCGGTGGTGGTGGAACTATTCCAGCAGGGCTTCGCCTAAGCACTGCTGAAAACTAGAGGACTTGATCTATTGGGAGAGAGGGCTGCACCGTGGCTTAGGGTTGAAGTGCTTTTTCCCTCTCTCCCTCTAGTATATATAGGAGGAAGGGTAGGGAGGCCGGCGGCCCAAGGGCTGCCCCTTGGTGCGGCCGCAAGGAGGAGAGGTGGACGAGTCCTACTCCAATCCTACTAGGAGTAGGATTCCTCTTCCTCCACTTGGAAACTCTTTCCACCTTTGTGTTTTCCCACCCCCAGCCGCATGGGCCTTAGTGGGGGGCTCGGCCAGCCCACTAAGGGCTGGCTTGACTCCTCCCATAGCCCATGAGGCCCTTTGGGTCGAGACACCCCTCCCGATGGTCCCCGGTACCCCTCCCGGCACTCCCGGTACACTACCGAAATACCCGAAACTTTTCCGATGACCAAAACGGGACTTCCTATATATCAATCTTTACCTCCGGACCATTCCGGAGCTCCTCGTGACATCCGGGATCTCATCTGGGACTCCGAACAACCTTCGGTCACCAACATACATAACTCAACTATACCGAAACGTCACCGAACCTTAAGTGTGCAGACCCTGCGGGTTCGAGAACTATGTAGACATGACCGAGACACCTCTACGGTCAATAACCAATAGCGGGACCTGGATGCCCATATTGGTTCCTACATATTCTATGAAGATTTTTATCGGTTGAACCTCTATGTCAAGGATTCAGTTAATCCCGTATGTTGTTCCCTTTGTTCTTCGGTATGTTACTTGCCCAAGATTCGACCGTCGGTATCTCTATACCTAGTTCAATCTCGTTACCGGCAAGTCTCTTTACTCGTTTCGTAATACAAGATCCCGTGGCTAACACTTTAGTCACATTGCTTGCAAGGCTTGTTGTGATGTTGTATTACCGAGTGGGCCCTGAGATACCTCTCCGTCACACGGAGTAACAAATCCCAGTCTTGATCCATGCTCACTCAATAGACACACTCGGAGATACCTGTAGAGCATCTTTATAGTCACCCAGTTACGTTGTGACGTTTGATACACACAAGGTATTCCTCCGGTGTCAGTGAGTTGCATGATCTCATGGTCATAGGAACAGATACTTGACATGCAGAAAACAATAGCAATAAACTGACACGATCATATGCTACGTTCATAGTTTGGGTCTTGTCCATCACATCATTCTCCTAATGATGTGATCCTGGTATCAAATGACATCTCATGTCCATGGTTAGGAAACCTTGACCATCTTTGATCAACAAGCTAGTCTACTAGAGGCATACTAGGGACACAGTGTTGTCTATGTATCCACACATGTATCGGTGTTTCCAATCAATACAATTATAGCATGGATAATAAACGATTATCATGAACAAGGAAATATAATAATAACTACTTTTATTATTGCCTCTAGGGCATATTTCCAACACCTCCTATTATCGAGGAGTAGAGCTCCGAGGGATTTTTGCACATCGTTATCATTCAGTTTCCTTAGTATCTCAGGATGGAGGATGTTCGAAATTGCTTCAATACTAGTAGTGGCGGGAGGAGTCCGGCATCCCCAGTACTGGTGGAGAGAGTTCGAATGTACTGCCATACTTAGTATTGTTGTGATTATGAGTGTCTGAGGTAGACGAGTTTGCGGAGTTTCTTGGATTATGGTGTGGAAGGTTGCGGGTGCAGTTGTAGCTGATTACCTTGGGTACGTTCCTGGGTCCGCAACCCGAATCGCATAAATAAGAAAGACTTCGGAAATTCTTAGGTGGGAATTCAAGTAGTTACCTAGGATTATCCTTCCAGCAAATGCAATGGGTTATGTATTTGTTTTTGGCTTAATCCTCAAGCCCCATCTTTTGTTTTGTTGGATCATGGTAATTCGAGTTGCTTCGATGTCAAGTGGTGATTTCATATCTTTCCTAACCGGTGTGTTTCTCATCAAGATAATTCAATCCTTTCCAATATTGCAAGATCAATCCTCATATTTCTTTTCGGAGTTCGTCTCATCCGTCCCAAGTGTTCCTTGTTTTTTCCCACCCTCCCGCCCATTTTCTTCAATGATTAAATTCTAATCCAAGTTCCTTCTCTATTCATGTGATGCTTCCGCTATCTTTTCTTCCGTTTTATATCCGGCGATCCATTGTGAAGATGCTCAAGTGCTCAAGTTCATCGTTCTCATTCTCGTTTTCTTCTCCGGTGGATTCAATTCAAGCGTTCGGTGCTCATCATATCATTTTCATTCTCTAATTGCTCTCCGATGTTGGAATTCTTATCCAAGCCTCTCTTGCTTATTCATCACTCTATTCTATCCGGAGTGTTGAAGATATCTTAGAAGCTCGTGTTTTCATTCAATCCTTTTAAATATTTTGAGGTTCTCATCCTCATCAAGTTCTTAATTTGTACCGATGCAATCTCTCTTCTAAGCAATTGTTTCAACGGTGGTTTCTGTTGAATGGGCCCATATCCCATAGGTTTTTCCCCAGGATCTTACCTGGCTCTTCTAATCTTTCCCAGAGATCTCAAGTTCTTTTTATATATGACGTAAGAATGAATTCCTTCGGTCATATGCCTTCTCTAAGATCGCTTCTAAATCAGTTTCATCGCTGCCTTAACCTTTTCTTATTCATTATTCCGGAGTGCCTCAGTAATTCTTGGTGGTGTTTCTCGTCATTATTCTCAGCATGAAGACCGAAGGAGAGTTTCTCTTTAATCTTGGTCCATTCTCGGAGATTCATGGTTTTAGCTTGGTGCTATCCTTTCAAATGTTTTACATCATGAGTAATTCCTTCCATATATATCCGGAGCGTTTCAGAGTTGTTTTCATTTCTTGTTCCTCCGAAGGCCATCATTTCAGAAGATTTCTTCATTCTTAGTGAGGGAGTCCTGGTTTAAGGGGTCCTCGGGAGGTCGACCTATTGCTTAAGGGCCGAACTATATGGGCCACTTACCGAATACTGGATGAATTGAAGACCTTGTCTCCAGGAAGGAAGCTTTGAGAATCGTGGCTTGTCCTCCACGTTTGGAGTAGTGAATAGGCATGTTTATCCCTTCGACGTGTAACCGACCATGTGTAAACCCTAGGTACCCTCGGCGTCTATATAAGTCGGAGGGTTTTAGGTTGTAGGACAACAGAACTCATCTAGGGTTTAGCTACTTGATCTCGAGGTAGAGCAACTCTGTAATCCTCATACTATCAATATAATCAAGCAGGACGTAGGGTATTACCTCCATAGGAGGGCCCGAACCTGGGTAAAACCTTGTCCCCTTCGTCTCCTGTTACCCTCGATTCTAGTCTCACAGCTCGGGACCCCCTACCCGAGATCCGCCGGTTTTGACACCGACATTGGTGCTTTCATTGAGAGTTCCCCTGTGATCACCAGAAGGAATCGATGGCTCGCCTTGTCATCAACGAAGAGGTCCGCAATATGGGCACTTTTGTCCCCGGACAGATCTTCGCTTTCGGCAGCATTGTGCTGCACGCCGACCCAACTGGTCATCTAGGCCGTGTCGGGAGTTTCGCCCCTGATCAAGAGGTCAGATTCGGGAACTTAGAGTTCTCCGTAGACTCTCGGGGCGATCTATCGCTAACCGGGCTCGCAGTCTCGCCTGTCACGCCCGAAGACTCTGAAGCTTTAATCTCAGATCCATCCTTCGGCCCCACCCACGGGATCTACCCCAGCGAGGGCCCGACTCCCAGCCTAGACCCGGTCACAGTGCCAGATGTCCGGACATCTGTTCTTGATGAACACTCTCCCTGCACGGACGCATCAGAAGTTCGCTCCGGAAGCTCTGGGCAGACCGATCTGATCGAGCTCTCGATACTCAACGAGGCTCTAGACCGGATCTCGTCGATGAAGATTACCGATGACCCAACCCCGATCTGTGCTCGGATCGGGCTGGGGACGGGTCAGGATGAATTTTTTGTCCCACCCACCACCCACTTAGTAGCCACTGTCGAGGATTTAACCGACATGTTGGACTACGCCTCTAAGGAGGCAGATCCCATGGATGATGAGGATCACGCCCTCACCCCCGTTAACACCGGGCAATGGACTGCCACCTCCACGTACGACGTCTACATGGTGGACACTCCAAGAAATGATGGCGACAAATCGGATGACGCGCCATCAAGGCGCCGAAAGCCGCATAAACGGTCAAAAGGAAAAAAGGGAAGAAAAGCTACCGATGGCACCGGGGACGGAGATACCCCGGAAGACCTCGGCGATCCCGAAATCCCCGAACACCCGTTAGAGGGTCAGGAGAGGCCCGAAGACTGTCGCAGCCCCGATGATCCAGATGATCCCGAGGACGACGACTACCTCTGCTCTATCGAGGGGGAGGACAATGCGGAAACCGATGACTTCGCTATCCCCGACAATCCTGCAGATCAGGAATTGTTCAGGCAACAGCTCATATCCATGGCTCGCAGCCTGAAAGCAAAAGAGCGGCAGCTCAAAGCCGAACAAGACGAACTCAACGACCGATGGACGAGAGTCCTCTCAGCTGAGGAAGGATACGGCACCGGTCTATCGGACCAACCTAAGAGCTATCCACGCAGAAGGCTGCTGCCACAATTCGATGACGAGCTCACTGATACGCCGTCTCCCAAGCATACCCCATGCGACAAGCCAAACCACCCTCCTCGAGGACGAGACAGGACGGTTGATGATACCTGCTATAGGCCGACGATACCCCGTAGACGGGGAAAGGAGCCACTAGAGCCCGATGACAGGTTCGACCTGCGACACGACCTGGACCGCAGAGCAGGTCGTACGTGATCCATCTACGGATCCAGAGGATACTCCCCCGATAGACAGGAAGGGTACCCGTCTTGGTTCGACCGCAACAATGAAGATTGGGAACGAACCCGAGATAGGACAGACACCGATCACCGGCGCGTCATAGCTCGGGTCAGAGGCGCCGCCCACCCACTGTGCTTCACGGACGAGGTGATGCGGCACCAGTTCCCGGAAGGGTTTAAGCCCGTAAACATAGAGCAATACGATGGGACAACTGACCCGACCGTATGGATCGAGGATTTCCTCCTCCACATCCACATGGCACGAGGAGATGACCTCCATGCCATCAAATACTTACCCCTGAAGCTCAAGGGGACAGCTCGGCACTGGTTAAATAGCCTCCCCGAAAACTCCATTGGGTGTTGGGAGGACCTAGAAGAGGCATTCCGATCTAACTTCCAGGGCACTTATGTCCGGCCGCCGGACTCCTCCGATCTAAGCAACGTCGTCCAGAAGCCAGGAGAGTCCGCGCGGCTATTCTGGAATCGTTTCTTGACTAAGAAAAACCAAATCGTGGACTGCCCGGACGCCGAAGCAATAGCCTCTTTCAGGCACAATATTCGGGATGAATGGCTTGCTCGTCAGCTCGGCCAGGATAAACCAAGGACAATGTCTGCCCTCACATCACTCATGACCCGCTTTTGCGCGGGCGAGGATAACTGGCTAGCTAGACGTAGCCACAACCCCGAAGACCCCGGAACCTCCGAAGTTCGGGATGGAAACGGAAAACCGAAGCGCAACAAGAACAAGCGCCGGCACAACAATATTGATGCCGATGACACGGCCGTTAACGCCGGTTTCCGCAACTCCCATCCTGGGCAGCGGAAGAAGCCTCCTAAAGGCAATCGCGACGGACCCACCCCGCTGGATAAGATCATGGAGAGGCCCTGCCAGATCCATGGGACTCAAGAGAAGCCCGCCAACCATACCAACCGTAAATGTTGGGTATTTAAACAGGACGGCAAGCTCGCATGTGAGGACCAAGGCAAGAGCCCACGCAGCGAGGATGAGGATGAACCTCGTGGTCCGATCGGTGGCGGACAAAAGAAATTCCCTCCAGAGGTAAAAATAGTAAACATGATCTACGCCACTCATATACCCAAAAAGGAGAGGAAGCGCGCCCTTCGAGATGTCTACGCCATAGAGCCTGTAGCCCCGAAGTATAACCCATGGTCGGCATACCCGATCACCTTCGATCGACACGACCACCCGACCAGTATCCGTCACGGGGGTTCGGCCGCACTCATCCTGGACCCAATCATAGATGGGTACCACCTCACTAAAGTCCTCATGGACGGTGGAAGTAGCCTCAATCTGATTTACTCAGATACGGTGAAAAAGATGGGCATAAATCCGTCAAGGATCAAGCCCAGTAACACTACCTTCAAAGGAGTGATCCCAGGCGTTGAAGCCCGGTGCACAGGCTCTGTAAGCCTGGAAGTTGTGTTCGGCTAGCCCAATAACTTTCGAAGCGAGGACTTAATCTTCGACATCGTACCCTTCCGCAGTGGCTATCACGCCCTGCTCGGCCGTACATCGTTCGCTCGCTTTAACGCCGTCCCGCACTACGCATACCTCAAGCTCAAGATGCCCGGCCCTAGGGGGGTCATTACTGTCAATGGCAACACAGAGCGCTCCCTCCGAACCGAAGAACATGCGTTAGCCCTGGCGGCCGAATTCCATTACACCGATGATTGGCAGGTGGCGACATCCGCCGTAAAGGCATCCAAGGCTGGGAAGTGCGCTCGATCTCAATCCGAAGTACCAGAACCTTCCTCTCCCCATAAATACGGATTCGCCCCCCATCGCACGGCCCTAGTACCGGCAAAGTACGTGCCGAGGAGGCACAACTTCACGCTCAAAATTCCATGGGCAGCGGTGGGGAAAAGTATTAAAGGGTAAGTGTTCGGCTGGACCGAACTGTCACCGTCAACATGTCTTCAGACACATAACAGGTACCATAAAGTATCCACTACGGCGTAAAGCTCATTCACACTTCGGCGACTTCTCAAGACTTTTTGACAAAGCCCGCTCGCCGAATAGTACACCCATCGAGGTATACAACTCTTTGTTAGACGCAGGTGCGGAAAAGCAATAGGGCATATCGAGGACGTCAGGTCACCTATCGAAGAACCTTGGCACAACCGCCTCCTGTAAGATTTATATTTCATTTTTAATACCTGTAAACAGTTGTATCGGCAATTTGAATAATAAGAGTTGTTGAGTAAAATACAGACGTATCATGCATGATCACTTCGTTGTTTTTGGCACACTCTTTATTTCCCCTTCTCTTCTTGCGAACCTGTCTGGTATACCTTTACGATGCAACCGGCTAATAGACCGGGGGCTCGACCTTAAAATCGCCCTAAGCACAAACTGATTTTTGCGTTTGGCATCTTGGAATTCCGCTTTATATGCATTGGTTCCGAACTATGTCTTGGGTCAATAGTTGGGTTGCCCGGCTCCTGTGCTTTCCCCTTTACGTTCCGCTTGTTCGGCTAAAAGGGCAAAGGGAGAACCGCTGCGATTGTGTTTCCGGCTAGCCTGGTCAAGCACCTCAGCGGAGAAAGCCGAAAACTGACTATCATGGTATGCGAGAACTGGTCTGCGAATCCGAGCTTATGTAAATCTCGTCAGAGGTTATTCCGTGTCATACGATGGGTTTTGTATTCATACAAACCATGTGATATAGGCTTGGGCCACGGTTATTCCGAACATCACGAACCCTGGGGGCTAGTCATCAGCCCCCCGCACTCCTTTCTCGCGCCCCTACGGCTAAGTGAAAGCAATAAAGCATTATGGTCCGATTGTCTTGTCCGCCCCACACTACCGCCTTCGGGTGCCGATAGTTCGGCTAAGGGTCACAGTGCGATTGGAGGAGACACCTCGTGTAGTATCTACACGGGGGCTGAAGCCGACGACTCGCAGCTTTCAGGTTTAACGGCCACAAAGGAGTTATAAAGGATGCAAAAACATACAAGACATGATAAAACATGCATTTTAAATATATACACGTTGAAAAGTCCTCGGACATATTACAACAATTTATTCATACAAGTTCTCTCTCGAACACTGCGATTCTATGGCACGAGCACCCTCCATAACTCCGGAGAAGTATAGCTCGGGGCGCCTATGCTCCTTTCCAGGAGGCGGAGGGGCGGTGGCTATCTTCATCGGATCCAGCCCCGGCCAGTGCACCTTAGCCTTCGCGAAGGTCATCCTAGCTCCCTCGATGCAGGAAGACCGCCTCAGTGCATCGATCCGAGGAATGGCATCGCTGAGCTTCTGCACCAGGCTGAAGTAGCTGCCCGGCAGTGGCTCATTGTGCCATAGTCGGATACAGAGATCCTTCATGGCCGGTTCTGCCATCCGGTGTAGCTCCATCAGCTGCTTCAGCTGCTCAATAAGGAGAGGAGAGCGCTCGGGGGCTTCGAATTGCGCCCAAAACAACCGAGCTTCATCTCCTTCTCCCCGCGAAGCATAGAACTAGCTTGCGTCCGCGGCGCTCTTCTGGAGGTCCGAGCAGGCGCCTACGGAACGCCATACTTGGGTGAGCACTTTGAACTTGCTATCCCCAAAGATACACTGCAATAAATATGGCTTACCATCCAGGATAGCCTTGGCCTGGCCGACTTCCTCTTTATAGGACCGCCTACCCACCCGCTCCTTTTGGAGATCGGTTTTGAGGGTGGATAGTTCGGCGGCCTGGTCCTTGCTTTTCCGCTCAAGGTCCTCGCACTTTTGGCCTGCGTCCTTGAGTTCCTGTTGGATTTCTTCCACTCGAGCCTCATGCTTATCGCTAGTGGCTCTCAGGGTGGACAGTGCGGTAGCCGCTTCTTGGGCCGCCGCCTTCTCAATCGAAGCTTCCTGCTTCACTTTCTCAAGCTCGGCCTTCAGCTTCTCAATCTCCTTCGCCGAGGCTGCGCAAACATTAAACATATCAACAAAAATATACTGCGTTAACAGTACCGTAATGAAGAGTTTCGAATACTCTCATGCGGCTTACCTTGCGCCTAGTCGAATCTTTTGTTCAGAGCGTCAAGCTCGTCTTCGGAGCTTTTGAGCTTTCGATTTAGCTCGTCCAGCTCGGCAGCGTTAGCAGCCGCCGCTGTAGACGAAGCCTATAACAAACAAAACCATATCCAGTTATATGAGTTCAAAGCTTCTGAACTATCGCAAATATGATCTTGTGTCCGGTCCCTTTATGGACTGTTAGGACATTCCGAACACATACTGTCTTGTACATAGTTCAGACAATGATCTATTATTGACCCCTAGGCAAGTTTTTTCCAAACTCACCTAGGGCTCGGGGGCTGTCATGTATATAATGATAACACAAGGATATTAATATTTCATAAAATAGAGCATTACATGGCTTACCTGAAAGCCCGTCAGGAGACCGTTGAAGGCCTCCTTCAGTCTGTGGTCTACGGACTGAATGCTCTGCAATACCGCACCCATGAGGGTGCGGTGCTCCTCGGAGATGGAGGCGCTTGACAGAGCCTCCCCCATAGCCGGCCACCCATTGGTCGGTGGCGCCAGTGGGGATCGGTTGTCCCGATCTCCAATCGGAGATTGAACCGGTGCCTCTGGAGGCATGGTGCGCTCCGGAGACCGCCTTGGAGGTGACTGGACATCTTCTCGTCCGGTCTCCTCAGTATCCGGGAGGGGCCTCTCTCCCGGGTCTTCGGCGGCCGAGGTGTTGGCCGAGGCCATGACGTCATCACCCCCACCCCCAGTGTCCGGCTCCAAAGGAGCCTGTTGGGAGGACACCTCCGCGGCATCCTTCGCGGCGCCAGGAGGAGAGGGGTGCGACGCGGTCCCGCTCTCCGCTAGCTCGGCGGGCGGGGTCTCCCCGTCCGAAACTTGATCGGTGGGGAGGACTTGTGGTGGGTTGCAGGTCAATAAGCGTTTACATGTTAATAGTATTCGAAACTTAGCACTAATAGCTCGGAAAGATCTTCGGATCTGTACCTTTGAGGAGGGGGCTTGACCCTGAGGTTCCTTCGCGGAACCCTCTCGAAGTCCTCAGACTCAGTATCCGAGTCCGAACTGTCGTCGGACGGGATCACCTGTGTCCGACGCGCTTTCTTCGGAGCGGGAGGATCTAAGTCCTCCGGGGCGTCCGATGACGCCGCCCTCTTTCCTGCGAGGGGGGAATCGCCTCCCTCCTCACCCTCATGCTCCTCCTCTTGATTCGAGGAGGCGTGGGTTTCTTCGGACGCAGCCTCCGGCTGGTCCCTGATGCGCAGGCCTGTTCGGCCTGGCTTCTTCTTCTCCTTCTTTCCTGGCGCCTTGTAAGGCGCCACGCCGAGCATCTCCAACAGTAGCGGAGACTTGGGGTCTTCGAGTTGTGGAGCCGGACACTTGATGCCCGTGGCTTTGCTCAATCATTCCTGTGAAAGGTGATCGGAAAATGCTTAGACTATCTTTAGGAAGACAGAGCCGATCAGATAAAACTATGCTATACCTCGGGTGGGGGCTTGATGGCGCTCAAGCCCTTGTCCTCCTTCTTGCCCGGCCACTTCTCCTGCGCTTTGAACAGTGCCTTCCATTGCTTCTCCCGAGTGGTGTGGAAGAGCTGACGGATCATAGGATCATCGTCAGTCCGGTAAGTCCACGTAGGAGAGGCCCGGCGCTGGCAGGGGAGGATGCGCCGTCGGAGCATAAGCTGGACCACGCTGGTCAGATCGATGTTTTCTTTTATTAGGGAGGCGATGCCCCTCTGCAGGTCATCCACCTCGGTATTCGACCCCCAATCAAGGCCCTTTCGGACCCATGAGGTCAATCTGGTCGGGGGGCCGGATCTGAATTCGGCAGGAACAGTTCCGCCCTCCTCCCTCTGCTCGGTGATGTAAAACCACTCTTTTTGCCAGGTCTTGATGGTATCAATGAAGGTGCCGGACGGCCATACTGCGCGAGGGAGCTTGCTGATGACTGCCCCGCCGCAGTCTGCGTGTGCGCCTGCGACACACTTCGGCTTGATATTGAATATCTTGAGCCACAGTCCGAAGTGTGGTTTGACTCGCAGGAAGGCCTCGCAGACGATGATGAAGGCCAATATGTGCATGAAAGAGTTCGGCGGAAGGTCGTGGAAGTCGAGGCCGTAGAAGAACATGAGGCCCCTTACGAAGGGGTGGAGCGGGAAGCTCAATCCTCGGATGAAGTGAGGGATGAAGACCACCCACTCACCTGGTTTGGGGTGGGGATCACCTGGCCCTCCTCCGCGGCGCGGTGGAAGACATTGGCGGGGAGGTAGCCGGCGTCCTTGAGGTCCCGGATGTACTGGTCTGTGACCGTGGATGCCTCCCACTTGCCATTGGAGCCGGAGCTGGCCATGGCTAAGCTCGGAGGGGGAAGAATGGAAGACCTAGATCTGGGCTCTGGAAGCTCGGGAAATTGGGGAAACAGGGATGCAAATGGGAAGTGCGGATAAGTCTTGGGGTTTTCTTCCCCTTTTATTGAGCTTGCTGCCGGTTAACCTCCCTTCACGGTGCCGTGAATCTCTCCGCTTCCCAAGGCATGCATGCCGTTATACGCGCATGATTAAACATATCCCGTGTAACACGGGGCACGATCTGTGCATTGATGGATCGTGCTGATGGAAACGGCCTCGAACCGCGAATCGAGTCTTTACGACTGGTTCAGTGGTCATGGTGGGCCGTGACCTTTCGTCTGAAAGGTTGTCAGAAATCACTATTTACTCCCTGGCGTTTGGCCTTCAGGGCCGGTTACTTATGGTGTTCGGACGATCTATGACCGGAGAAATTACACGTCGTCGGAGGCCGAACTATCCCGGACGATCATTATTTGGAAAGGAGGAACTCGCCTCGCAAGCCGAAGACTTTGATCACATGAAGCAGCTGAAGCTAGGACTCTTGGCGTTGGAGGCTAGTTCGGGGGCTACTCAGGGAGTCCTGGTTTAAGGGGTCCTCGGGAGGTCGACCTATTGCTTAAGGGCCGAACTATATGGGTCACTTGCCGAATACTGGATGAATTGAAGACCTTGTCTCCAGGAAGGAAGCTTCGAGAATAGTGGCTTGTCCTCCACGTTTGGAGTAGTGAATAGGCATGTTTATCCCTTCGACGTGTAACCGACCATGTGTAAACCCTAGGTACCCTCGGCGTCTATATAAGCTGGAGGGTTTTAGGTTGTAGGACAACAGAACTCATCTAGGGTTTAGCTACTTGATCTCGAGGTAGATCAACTCTGTAATCCTCATACTATCAATATAATCAAGCAGGACGTATGGTATTACCTCCATAGGAGGGCCCGAACCTGGGTAAAACCTTGTCCCCTTCGTCTCCTGTTACCCTCGATTCTAGTCTCACAGCTCGGGACCCCCTACCCGAGATCCGCCGGTTTTGACACCGACACTTAGCTTTCATCTTTCGTTCTCAAATTCTTCTTAATTGTTGTCTCTTCGTTCGTATCTCAATTATTCCGACGCTTCGTTCAAGTCTTCTATTCGGTGGATCATGATCTCTTCATTCTCATGTATCTCCATTCATTCAATAATTCTCATTCGTTCCAATTCTCACCGGTAACGTTGAAGACTTCTTCAAGTTTGTGCCCAAACTCTCTCAATTCATTCTCAAGGAGAATAAGTAGTATGCATAATCCGTTGCTTGTCATCAATTTAACTTGATGAAGGTTAAGCATAACATAATTCTTATTCTTGTTTTATCAAGGTGTTTCAATCCTTCTTCCAGAGTTGTTCATGATATCAATTCTCGATTCTAAGTTGCTCATCTTTTCTCTTCCGGAGTTCCAAGTTTTCTCAAGTATCTCATCGCGAAGCTTCATCTAAATCTTTGCAACGTCATAATCTATCCTTTTCAACCTTCATTTCTTTTGATCGTTGTTTCATATACGGAGGTCCTCATGGTGGTTCTTCAAGGATGTAATTCTTTCTTGAGATATTCGTCAAGATTCTTGTTAGAGGAGCTCAAGTATTATTATCTTGCATTTCAAAGTTCAATTCATTCTCTCTTATGTTTTGAGATGGTGTTATAGCATTCTTGATTCATGAGGAGTCTCGAAGAGAAGTTGACAAGAATGAGATATGTAAACCCATCATCTTCCTCATTGGAGCTAACTGGGATTGGATTTCACCTAAGAATTTCCTTAGGATTGTTGCCATCATGGTGTTTATCAATGGTCCAAGCTCTCAATGTATCCTCTTGGTGAAAGAAGTTTTGCATATCTTGTTGTTCCCAAGCAATCCTTGTTTTCGCTAGTGGCGGGTTGTCACCTCGTAATGTTGACGTTTTTCCATAAGCCCACAACAAGTTTTCTCTTTTTGTTGTTGATTTTCAACAACTCCGTTCAATCTCTTCTTGTTAGGATGCTTTTCAAATTCAATTGTGGCAGAAATTGTCATTTCTTCTTCATTCTCTTCTCTCCAATGATCTAGCTTCTTTCCTTGTTCCGGAGGCTTTGTGATGTTGCTCTCTTTCATCCATCATCTCGTTTATCAAGATCATGTTCCTTCCTTGCTTATTCATTTAACCGGAGCTTGTGTCCTCTCTTCAAGTTCTTTCCATCGATCTTATCAAGTTCTGCTTCTCTTTTCTACTGGAGTGCTGCCCAAATTTCTTTTGAATTCTTGCTTGCTTCTCATGTCATTCTTCATCGCTTTGCTTCCACCAAGATTTGTTGGTTTCACTCATTTGTCAAAGAAGCAACTAAGTTACCTCTTCTCTTTCTCTTCCCCTTCTCATTCTAAGATCTCGGGTCGAGATCTCTTGTAAGTGGAGGAGAGTTGTAACAACCCGAGACCAACGCTCCAGAATATTCCCCTTTTATTTCCATTCTCGTCGTGTGATTTGTTTGGTTGTCGCATTCGTCATCGCATCATCTGCACAGCATCGTCCGTCATTTTTTTCAAAAGTTGCATCCGCTCGTAGTCGCCGGTTCTCTCCGTTCATGTCGTCGACCGTTTCAAGGCCAACCACACACGCACGCACCCGCGACATCAAAAAATATCGTTTTTAAAGTGTGTGAAAAATATTCTCGGATTGGGTCGAAAGTTGGCATGCGGTCTTGTTATATTGTAGGTAGACCGCCTGCCAAATTTCGTCGCAATCGGAGGTCGTTTGATACCCGAATGGACGACCGTAGTGGCACCGTCATCGGTTTATTATCAGACGTTTTGCGGTGTTTAAAACCCTCTGTCACGGGCTGCCACTTCCCTCTCTTCTTGGCCCAACCACTCTACCTGCCCACCTAGCCTGCCCCTCTGACCGGACCGTTCGATCACGATCGGAGGGTCAAAAACCGCCCCACAACCCACAACCCTAGTTACCCCTGCTATATAGTGGCACTCCTAGTCCATTTTTGGACAAAACCTAGCCTAAACCTACCCCTAACACTCAGCCGCAACCCCCACCTCGCAGCCAGCTGCCGCCCTCATCATTTTACGCGCCGGCGGAACCCCCGCCGCCACTTGGCACCGCCCCAGCAGGCGCGCCGCCACCTGAGCCGCCGCCCTAGCCAATCGGGTCGCGCCACATTAGCCTCGCGCAGCCTCCCACCGCTTGCGGCCCACGAAGCCCGCAGCAGGCCCGCCCCGGGCCGAACCGGGCCCGAGGGGAGACGCCGCCGCCCGAGCCACGCGCCTGTTCGCCCCCCCCTCGCGCGGCTCGTCTCCCGCACCGCGCCGCCGCCTACCGCCGTCGCCGCGGCTCCGGCGACCTTGCCCGCCGATGTCGCTGCGTCCGCCTCGGCCGCCGTCAGCCGCACCCGCAGGTGCCCCTCCTCAGCGCGCCGCCCCGTTGCCGTTCTGCCTCCCCGCGCGCGCCCCGCCGTCCCTTCGTCGCGGCCGTCGTAGCTCGTGTCTCCGCCCCGCGCCGCTAACCTCGCCGCCCGCGGGAACGGTTGCCGCCGGCCCTGCCTCACCTCGTCGCCGGCCTGCCTCACCTCGCCGCCGCCAAGATCCGCCAGCCCCTCGGCCCACCACCACCGGCCCGCTCTGCTTCGGCCCAGAGGCCCGCTGATGAGAGCCTCTATCCAGCGCCCGTTCGCCATTTGCCCTATGCAGCGCTCGTTCGCTTTTAACTGTGATGTGAACATTCATTATTTAGCTTATCCGACGAATAGTGCTGACAAATGACTAAGTCCCGGAGAAACTGCATGTTTATCCGCATCATTGCATTTTGTGGGGCTCGTAGCCGCTAAACCGTGTGTCGGATGAACATGTGTTATATATAAAAATTGTTCTTCTCAATGTGCTCTACACAATGGTTGCATTTGCCTGAGCATTAGGATGCATTTGCTTGATGTAATCTCTGTTGCAAAAGTGCATGTCGTCATAATCGCGTTTAAACTGAAATCTGTTAACGACAAGTTCCGTATTGCGAGCACCATATTAAGCAATCCATGACCCGTATGAACATGTGCCAATGGTGTGATTTGAAGTGTGTCATGTCTAGTTGCTATTAGTGTCCTTACCATGCTCATAAGTGATTGTTATGCTACTATTATTGCCATGTCAACATGCCTAGTCAAAACTGCTGTTTGGGAGATAGCTAAATTTCACTAAGTCTGAAACTGTTATTTTGTTGTCATGTTGTCATGTGATTTGCTATTGATCTAGGAGTCTTTTGTGGTTGCTCCCAAGGAGTCTTTTGTTAAGCATGTTGTTATCTACCAGGTTGTGTCTCTTGATGCCATGTATATGATTTTCATCATAGTTATATTCATCGTCCAACATGTCAATCTGCTAAAAACTGCTGCTCATGCCTACCCTAATTTCCACCGTCTGAGAATATGTTTTCTTCATAATGCCATATTGTGTTGAGGCTAGCCATGATCCTATGCATAATTAGACCTTGCCACCATGATATGAATTGTAGTGCATCATGTCCACTACCATGTTGTTAAGATTCATGCCAAGATATGCCCTGTAGCATATAGTTTTATTGCTGCCAATATGACTTCATGAAAATCTGCTATGCTAAAAACTGTTATTTTCACTAAGTCCTAATCTGCTATATTTTATTGCCATGTTGTGAGCTTCCTACCAGGTGATCCATGACTCTTTTGGGTATGATATGTGAAGATGAAATGAAGTGTGTGTTATATGCTACTGCCCCATGCTTAGTTTGTGCATTTTAGAATCTTGTAGCTTGTTGTTTTCATGTGTGCAATATGCTATGTTGCTGTTTTGGACAGATTTGCACTAAAACTTGTGTTGGTTGTTGTGGTTGAACCGTAGCTCCGTTTTGGTCATGCCATATATGAAACTTGCTTAGATTTTCATGTAGTATCATAATATCTTGCTGAATTCATGATTTGAAATGTTTGTGGTTGTCATTTTAATGCATTTTGCATTCATGTCATGTTCATCTTGTGAAGGTCATATCTTTTAGGCCGTAGCTCCGTTTTATATGATCTATATATGTAAATCGACTAGAACAACGAGTAGAATCGCATTGCGCACTTTATTTCCCTGTTTAATAAATATAAAACATGGTTAGTTCAGATCTGGACCAAATTCATAATTTGCATATGAGGTCGCTTCGGAAATACTATAAGTTGTTTCCGACCCCATTTAAGATGCCTAGGTAGTGTAGTTTAATTGTGCTTCACCTCTTGCCATGTTTAACAACATTTAATATGGTCATGTACCTAAACGAGAGTGAACTAAATAATTTGAATGTGGAGTTTCGTCAATATGCCACCGTTGCATATTGAGCTTCACTTAATGTGTAGAGTTGATTGTTGTGCTTTGCCATGTCATGCATAACATGCATCATAATTGATGTGCATCATGCCATGCATATGTTATGGTGTTTATCATGTGTTGATTGTTGTTTTCGGATTGCTTCTTCTCGATAGAGTTCCGAAAGCGTTCGGAGTGTGAGGATTCGTTCGACTACGTTGGTTCGTCTTCTTCATGGACTCGATCTTCTTCCAAGCGGGATCGCAGGCAAGATGATCATTTCCTTGTAATGATATATTGATGTAGCTTGTGGCGAGTGTAAGCCAATTCCATATACTCATCTCTTCTGTACATGTACTTGTAATGATATCCATTCTTGCGAAACGACGAGATGCGCTTCTATCCCTGTCGAGGCCTTCGTGCCAAAATAAGGATAGGATCGCATCTTGGGCGTGACACAGCATCCCTTCATCAGATGGATAGGAGTAGCGACAGTTGTCGCCTAGACGGTGGCTTCAGACTTATTGTTGTATTTCTTTGTAAGGTCTGTTGTGAATAATTTATAAAATGGATGCATGCATCGTCCAGATGCAGAGGCCGGGTGCGATCCTCCTTCTCTAAAAAAATGCAGTGCAGGGCAAGATTCAGAGTAGAAGTTGGAAATAATCTGGAAGCAAACTGAACCATGCATACTAATGAAACGGTATCTGATGCATGCAGGAACGACATTAGCACAAGCAAGATGGACAATCAGTGTAAGCCGAAATCTCTAGACGAACATGAACAGAGCAACCGGATCAATAAAATTCGTACCAGAATTCATTCAAGCAATACTGGATTAGGCGCAGCAACCATTCCGTGTCACAAAATGTGATCAGAAGTAGAACACATTACATTAGTCATCACGGCATCATACGACTGCCCAGTCTCTCATCTGAACCACTATGATCTACTAGTAGCAAATCCTTCATGGCTAGAAACATGGAAGAACAAAACGATCGAGAAGACTCACGCTGTCACACATCACTCACCTTGCCTCTTGGGAGAGGTCATCGCTGAGGAGGGGCAGTCGCCGAAGGGTGCCCCGACGCCGCAGGTGTTGTTCCTCTCGACGGCGGACGCAATAGTGACCGAGGCGGTGAGCTTGGCGAGGTGGAGGCGAAGGAACGGCTTGTAGATGGCGTGGACAGCGATGCGGGATTTGACCACCACGTCGAGCTCTTTGAGGGGTATGTAGTTGATGCTGACGTCACTGATGTAGGCCGAGGCGGAGCCGGCGCCGTTGGTGACGACGAGGCTCTGGCCCTCGCCAGCCAGCGTTGGAAGGATCATGCCAGGGCGGAGGCGAAGGAGGTCGGCGCGGGTGAGGCGGTGGTCGGGGACGATGTGGAAGCGCACCGCCGAGACGTAGTCGTGGCCTCCGCCGACAAAGATGGCCTGGTCGTCGAGCGCGAAGAGCGTCAGGTTGGCAAACCTCTCGAACTCGGCGAACTTGACGCGCATGGCCAGCGCCATGAAGCCGTAGCCCCCGTCGCGGAGACGCGCCATGGCGTCACGGATCATGATGCGCATCACGGAGGCGGCGGCGGAGCGGGCGGTGCCGGTGAGGAGGTGGTGGTGCGGGCTGTCGAAGCAGGAGTGGGTGAGCGGGCGCAGGAAGCCGTGGAGGCCGTGGACGACGTAGCGGCCTTCGTTGTAGAGCTCGGGGTGGGACACCTCGACGCCATCGGCGTAGATCCTGGCGTAGTGGGTGCCGAAGGGGCCCCGCTCGGTGAGGACCTGGATGTCGAAGCCGACGGAGGCGGAGGGGACCTTCATGGTGGCCGCGGCGGTGAGCTCGGAGTAGGGGTAGTATCCCATGGCGACATGCTGCTCGAGGAGGTCTTGGCGCGAGCACATGGGACAGGAGGCCTGGACGAAGGTGTCGGGGGCTGCGAAGACGGTGATCACCCCGGGCCACCTCGCGAGCGGCGGTGAGTTGGCGAGGAGCGGCGCCGCCGACGCCAACTCGTTGTACCCCAGGGAGGCGAGAACCCTGGAGAGCTGCAGCAGCCCCTGCTCGGCGTCTGACCCAGCGGGAGGCGAAGGCGGGCTCGCTGCCGCCGCCGTGGCAGGGAGAGGAAGAAGCATAGTCGACGCGGACCCCTCCTCCTGCGGCTGCGGTGTCGCCTCGGCGAGATCCGGCGCGGCGACGAACGTGGGAGGCGGTGAGGCCGCGGCCGCTTGGGGCGGCACAACCAGAGCGGGACGGGCATTCGCCGACTCCGTGGCCTGCACGTCGGCGAGGATGGGGTCAACGACGGCGAGCAGGGACTGGGTGTCCGTGTCGAGGTGGTTTTGGTGCATCGAGGGCGCGGCGCTAGGGACGGGGTGGAAGTGGGCGGTGGCCGTGAGCGTGACCGCCGGGGGCCGGTGGTGGTGATGCTGGTGGCTACGCGCGGTGCTCTCCGGTGAGTGGGTGGAGGAGGCGGTGGATCGAAGGGGGGTGAGCACGAGGAGGAGGAGGAGGCGGTGAAGATGAAGAGCCATGGCTGGCTGGCTGGCTGGCTTGCTGGCTGTAAGCGAAGGAACAATTTGGAATGGGATGGATGGATCCACCGAGCCAGGGTTTAAAGCCGCACTGCGCTGCGCTGATGGGAGGGATGGGAGAGTGAATAGCATAAAACTACCACAATTCGTTACATTGCTCCAAAAAAAGTACCAGATTTTTGATTGTGACTGATACCTACCACTTTTCTTGCTAGTTGTCTCAAAAAACCCAAAACGTCAGTTGCTAGCGATTTAAGCCGTTTTCTGACGTAGTGGCCCCGCCTGTCAGTCCATGTCATTGGCTCAGTTCACGGCGAGGCCGTTAACGGCCGTTAGCCGACCAGGTGCGGTCCGACCACGCCGGTTGGCTCCCGACCATCTCTCGCTAGCCCGTGTCTCTCTCTCTGTCGGCAGCTCACTTTCTCCTCCCCTGCCCGTGTCCCTCTCTTTGTCTGTCTGGAGCGACGATGGCGGCGATGAAGTAGAAGGACGACGGCGAGCCATTGGGCCCTAGGGCAACCGCTGCCGGCGAGTGCGGTGCACACTCTGAGGTTGACAAGTGGCTAGGCAGCGCTAGTTTCCCGACCCAGCGCTCGCCGGGCCCCCGACGCAAGAGTCCCAGATCTCGCGGAGTTGGGCGCGGCCAAGGCAGTGGTGAGATGCATCCACGCTGATCCACCAGGCGGGCACCAGTAAGTTACTCCTCTCTGCATTTTCTTTGTTTTCTGTATTTATGAACTAGGGTTGGGATTAATTATGAAGCAGGGTTATGAGCTATGGTTTTTATCATTGCAACTATTGAAATAGCATGTTTATGTTTCATACCATTGAACTCCATATCATCACATATCAGAAATATGAATGTTTGTATTTCCTTTTGCATAGTTTTGATGATGAAGTATGGGAATTGAGGCTGCATTTCCAGGGTAGAGACAATATGGAAAGGAAGTTTTCCTCATCAGAAATTAATTACCCGTTATTGTTAGCACTCGTTGAGCTTGAGGGCTATGGGTTGGATGCCTATTTGTCTTATGTTAAGGATGAAGGTAAGGGGCTAGAGGGGATTGAGGTTTTGGACAGTGATGAGAAGGTGGAGGAGATGCTACATTTGTTTGTTGAGAAGAAGGTATTGAACATAACAGTTAGAGAGGCTAGTGATCCTAATCCAGCAGATGTAAACATGGACCACACTTGCTTGAAGAGCAGATACCAATCAGTCAAGTTGGTGAGCCCATTGTTTATAGTGTTTCCCAAGAAGGTGTCCTTTTCCCTGCCTCAAATTCTTCACAGCCTCCAGTTTTGGGTGATGAACCATATCTGAATACACAGCAGAGCTGTAATCTGAACAAGAAGAAAGAGGCACTGGAACATGAAAATATTGAAGCACAAGATCAAGCTGAAGATGAGTTGGGCAAATCCTCTTCAGAATTTGAGTTTGAGAGGGGTGATTACAGTGGGAAGAAAATTTCATACAATTCTTGGGCTAGGGGAGAAGATGAAGGTGGTGAAGGAACAAGTCAACGGTATAGGGAAGAGGAAGAGATGGCTGAGCAGTATTTTAGGGCTGCTTCTGAAGCTAAAGAGTTTTGGGAGGAGGAAAATGCTTCTGTAGAAGATGATGAAGAAGAATGTTCAGTGCAGTTGCAAAGTGAGGCACAGAAACTGAAACAAGTGAGAAAACAAGGCCCAACTAGCAGATCTCACAGTGAGCCTGAGCACATTAAGTTTGAAGATTTTGTGCCTGAACCTGATGAGTACTGCTTCCCAGGTGATTATGGCATTTCTGATGAAGATGATGATGCACCTTTTAGGTTGCCTTGTGGCAGGATGAGAACTTTGAACAAGAAGAAGGAGAGAATATGGTATGATTCCTCTAGGCCTGATGCACATGAACAGTTCAGAATGCATTTATGCTTTCAAAATGTTGTAGAGTTCAGAGAAGCTTTGAGAAACTACCATGTTAGGACACTCAGGAATTTTGAGTACCATAGGAATGAACCAAGTAGGATAATAGCTTGGTGCTCTGATAGAAAGCATGGTTGTGAGTTTTATATTACTGCTTCTAAGATTGCCCATGAGGCAACTTTTAGCATAAAGAAGATGAATCTTGATCACACCTGTGGAGCAAGTGGAGAAAACACAAAGGTTACCATGAAGTGGGTTGCAAAGGCTGTTGAGGATACTGTAAGATCCAATCCTGGTGCAGGTGTTGAGACTATACTGAGTTATACAAAAAAGAAGTTTGGAGTACATGTTCCAAAAAGTTTGGCCTACAGGGCAAGGAGGATAGCAGTTGATATTGTTCAAGGGGATCACAAAACACAGTACTACAGATTAAGGGACTATCTGCAGTGTGTTCTAGATACAAACCCTGGTAGCAGGTGTGTGGTGACAACAAAGGAATTTGAACTTAACCCAGCACCTACCCCAAGGTTTCATTACATGTTTTACTGTCTGTTTGGTTGTAAGGAGGGGTTCCTAAATGGCTGCAGGCCTTTCATAGGTAAAACTTGTATATTAATTAAATTGTAATTTAAAAACAAAAGCTTACTAATGGGTTAAAATGCAGGGCTTGATGGATGCTTCATCAAACTAAGCACTGGGCAGTAAATCCTAGCAGCAACAGGGAGGGATGGCAACAACAACATCTTCCCTATTGCATTTGGTGTTGTTGACAAGGAGGAGACAGAAAGTTGGACTTGGTTTCTTACATAGTTGAGGACAGTAATTGGTAGTGGCAACAAGTTTGGACCCTACACAATTATGTCAGACAGGCAAAAGGTGCAACTACTTCTGCCTTTCAATATTTTTTTCTTGCACTTTCTATTGCTTTCACTACTTAGTTCACTAGTTATGAATACAAAATCACCTAGCAACTAACTCCATAATTTAACAGGGTTTGCTCAATGCAATCAGTGATGTATTTCCTGATTCCCCTCAAAGATTTTGTTTAAGACACATACTTGCCAACTTCCAATCAGCTGGGTTTAGAGGGGATGAATTGAAAAAACATGTTGAACAGGCTGCATATTCTTTCATTAAGCATGGTCATGATTTGGGCATGGAAGCTTTGAAGAAAGAGAGTGAGGAGGCATGGAAGTGGTTGTCTAACATACCAGTCCATACTTGGGCCAGGCATAGAATGGATACTATCTGCAAGACAGACCTTGTTGTAAACAATCTTAGTGAAGTTTTCAACAAGATGATTCTGGATGTTAGGAACAAGCCCATTAGGACAATGCTTGAAGGAATAAGGACTAAATCGATGATCAAGTTTCGGAAGATTAGGGAGAAGACAGAGACATGTAGGTGGGATATCACACCCACATACTCTGAGATATTGGAAGAGGCCAAGAAATGGGCAAAATACTGTGATGCATACATGGCTGGACCAGGCATTTGGCAAGTAACAAGTAGCTCAGAAAGGACATACAGTGTAAACCTAAACAACCACACTTGTGATTGCAGGAGGTGGGATTTGACAGCTGTTCCATGTAGTCATGCTGTAGCAGCAATGCACAAGGTTAAGCTACATCCTGAAGATTTTGTCCATGAGTTTTTCAAGAAGCCCCTGTACTGTGAAACATACAAGCAAATTATATACCCTGTTCTTGGCCCTGATTGTTGGCCACACACCATGGGGGATGACATTTCTCCTCCAGTATTCAAAGAAAAGAAGGGTAAAAAGTAGACAACTAGAAAGAAAGGCCAGTTTGAGGTGTCTGCCAAGAAGGATACCTCAAGAATTGGGACAGTGACCTGTAGCAACTGCAACAAGCAAGGTCACAGATATAACACATGTGTTGATAAATTGAAACCCACACTGTAGATGAGGAAGAACAAACACTAGGTATGCTTCTTGTTATACAAATATTGTTTCAGAGGTTAGTCAGTTTGGTACTAATTTGCCTTTTTCAATGTGCAGGAGAATAGGGAAGACTACTCTACATCTAGCAGAGCTACTGCAACAACCACAGCTTCTTCTGGAGGTGCACCACCACCACCACCACCACAATCAGCAGCAGCAGAAGCAGCTAGGACAAGCAATACCAATCTGCCTCCAAGAGCACCAGCCACATCAACACCTGCTCCAGGAGCTACATCTGCATTAAGGAAGAGGCCTACAACTTCCACAGCTTCTTCTGGAGGTGGAGCACCACCACCATCAACAGCACCAGTAGTTAGGACAAGGAAGAGGCCTGCAACATCCACAACTTCTTCTGGAGGTGCAGCACCACCACCACCATCAGCAGCAGCAGCATTAGCTAGGACAAGGAAGAGGGCTGCAGCATCCACAGCTACTCCAGGACCATCTAAGAAGACCAAGGCTGCTGCTTCCAGTACTCCTGCACCTGCCAAGAAGAGTGGGGCTCCTACCACATCTTCACCGGCCATCAGAGGAGGAGGGTCCATCAGCATTTTCCATGCTCCAAGGCAAGCTGCTCAATCTGAGCTGGAGCTAGGGTACAAGAGGGCTCGCAAGCCAAATGGAAAGTGGATGGACTATTTTACTGCTAGTGGTATCAACAAATCAGGCTGAAGTACCAGCTTGATGATCTACTGTATGAGTTCTTACTATTGTAATGAAACCTATGCATTCTGAAACCTATGTATTGTACTGAAACCTATATATTGTATGATGTACCAGCTTGGTGAAACATGTGTATTTGTGAGTAACTGCATTCTAAAATCAGTAAAAAATGCCAGGCATGGGAATCTAACTAAAAATCTAAAATCAGCAAAATCAACCAGTAAGATAGTATAAAAACATTTGTAAAAAAAAGGTCAGGCCTGGGAACTGAACCCAGGAACTTCAGTTAACTGAATCTTCAGATAACTGAACATATTCAGTTAACTTAAGATTCAGATAACTGAACATATTCAGTTAACTGAATCTTCAGATAACTGAACATATTCAGTTAACTGAATCTTTAACTGAAATTGTTGACAATTTTCAAAGGAAACTAAGTGAATTATCTGACTGAATTTTTGGACAGTGTTGAAAGGAAACCTAACTGAATTTTTTGACAGTAGCTACTCATGCTATTTTGGTACAATGTAGTACATGTACCTACTATTTTGGACAGTGTTGCATTCTATTTTAGGGAAGTAGTACATCCATAGCAACATAAGTAGTACATCCATTGCAACACAGAAACATAGCAACATCTTAAAAGTAGCAACATACTGAATTATAACAGCATCCATAGCAACATAAGACAAGTTTTTGGGCCATGACAGATAACACCAGTACAGATAACTTATGTGCTTATATATACAAGCACACCTAACCAAAATACATATCACTAACTTATATGCTGAATTATAGCAGCATACCTAACCATTAGCTACTTCTAACTTATATGTTGTATTATAGTAGCATACGTAAACTGTCTTCAACAGCCTCAATCCTTCTTCATCATCTTCAGGCGATCCGAGCGGCGCACGGCCTCCATTGCCACTTGCCTCTTCTTTGGCCCCCTCTTCTTCAGCACCTTCTTTTCCTCCTCTCCTCCCTCGACTACCTCTTGCTTGATGACCATTGGCAGGTCCGGCAGGTTCTCCACGTCGATTGGGAGGTCTCTGTCGCCCTCTCTGGCAGCGACGACAGGGGCAACCATCTGCAGCTCCTGACGACGATCACCTCCTCCTTCTCCTCGCGAGATGGCTCACTGTCAGGCTCGTAGCCAGAGGTGTCCACATCGGACTCCGAGGACTCGTCGTCAGAGTCGTCGTAGGGGAGGAGGACCTCCGGATTCATGCGCTCCCAGTAACGGGTGTTGACTGGCGCAGGCAGTGCAACGACGACGTCGGTGACATCGGCAGTCCTCGAGGCGAGGAGTGCAGGATCCGGCTGCGGAGCCGTCAGCTTGGCGGAGCGATACATCCACCATCTTGCGCGCTGGTTGGGGTCGGGGGAGTGCTGGACTTCCCGCATTGCCCAAAGGAGCACGACGCTCGGAGGGACGCCGAGGCCCTTTGGGAATGCACGGGCCTTCTCATCGTTGCGCATGACCTTGACAAGGCCACGCGCGTGGTTGCGCATCATCCCCACGGTTGGGAACCAACGAGCGATTTCCCGAAGCTGCTCGCGGATTTCTTTGTTGTCGCCGGCCAGATCTTCCACTGCCTGCTGCCATCCTAAGCTCTTGTCCATGGCGTCGGCGGTGGTCTGGTGGTCGGCTAGGGTTTTCTTGACGGAGAGCAAGAGGAGTGGTGAGATGGGGAACGGTGGGGAGTGCGAAGAGACGTGAGTGGGAGTGTTGGGTGGTGGGTGGACGCGTATTTAGGGACGTGGGAAACCGAAACGTCTAGTTGTAAACCAACGCACGCTCTCTGCTCAGATGATATTAACATTGGAAGAACCAAAAGAACAGATTCCTACTACTATCCCACTGGTACTCTGAGCAGCATTTCCACCACAAGGTACTGGGTTTGAGCCCCAGGCCAAACAATTTATATATATTTTTGGTTAATTTTTTTAAAAAACCTCAGTTAGCAGCAAGATCACACAACACACAACACACAACATTCATATACATTTAACTGAATTTAACTGAAGTAAACTGGTGATTTAGTTATATGCAAGATAACTGAATTTAATTGAACATAACTGAATTTAACACACAACATTCAGATAAATTTAACTGAATTTAACAGAAGTTAACTGAAGATTTAATATCTCAACCCAAAGGATTCAGTTAACTAACAACACCGATTCAGTTCACCTAATTTAACTACTCCACTGACAGAAATAACTTTATTACAGATCTCAACCCAAAGGATCACTCAATTTCATCTAGTATCTCTCTAACCTTCCTTATCTTGCACTTTGTTTCCTCTTTATGCTTGAATAAGTCACCAATCATATACTCTAGCTTCTTTTGATCTTTCTTCAACCCGTCCCTCTCTTCAATCAAATTGTCCCTCTCTTGCATCATCTGATCTCTCTCTTTCTCTGCTTTAGCCCTAAACAGCTGATGAATGTTAGTTGCAGTTTTGTCAGACATCTTCTTCTTCTCAAACTCTTGCTTCAGATCAGAAAGAGCAATCTGTGTACTGCCCAATTGGTTTATTGCATCCTCCTTGTCAGCCACCATCTTAGCAAAATCTAGTTTAAAAAACCTAAGCTCCTGTTGAGGGAGTCCTGGACTAAGGGGTCCTTGGGCCGCTGGCCTGTCTCTCACTAGGCCGGCTTGGTGGGCCGGACTCTGACTATCGCGGCAAGGGCCGAACACATCGAGACCCTGTGTTCTAGAAGGAAGTCCCGAAGGCGCGTCGTGCACTCCAAGTCAAGATGAGGGAATCGACGTCACCATTCTCGGCAGGAGTCTTGTCATGTGTAAACCCTAGGTACCCCCCGGTGTCTATATAAACTGGGTGGGTTTTAGATTGTAAGGCAGAGAAACTCATCTAGGGTTTTAGCTAGTCTATCTCGAGGTAGATCAACTCTGTAATCTTCATAACATCAATATAATCGAGCAGGACGTAGGGTTTTACCTCCATAGGAGGGCCCGAACCTGGGTAAACATCGTCTCCTTCGTCCCTTTGTTACCATCGATCCTAGACTCACAGCTCGGGACCCCCTACTCGAGATCCGCCGGTTTTGACACCGACATTGGTGCTTTCATTGAGAGTTCCGCTGTGATCTCCAAAGGAGTCGATGGCTCGCGTTGTCATTAATGAAGAAGTCCGGAGCATGGACTCCTTCGTCCCTGGACAGATCTTCGCTTTCGGCAGCATTGTGCTGCACGCTGACCCGACCAGCCGTCTTGGCCGGGTCGGGAGTTTCACCCCTTATCAAGGGGTCAGATTCGGGAACCTAGAGTTCTCCGTAGACTCTCGGGGCGATCTTTCGCTCACCGGGGTCGCAGTCTCATCTGACGCACCCGAGGACTCCGAGGCCTTAACCTCGGATGTCGCTTTCGACCCTGCCCACAGGACTAACCCCGGCGATGATCTGGCTTTTAGTCCGGATCCGGCCATAGCGCCAGACGACCAGGTATTGGCTCCTGCCGAACACACTTCTTGGGAAGACGCATCGGAGGTTAACTCCAAAAGCGCTGAGCAAATTGACCCGATCGAGCTCTCGACACTCAACGAAACTCTAGATCGGATCTTATCGATGAAAGTTACTGACGACCCAACCCCGATCCACGCTCAGATCAGTCTTAAGGCGGGTCAAGAGGAATTTTTCATCCCACCCACCACCCACTTCGTAGCCACTGTCGAAGACTTAACCGATATGTTGGACTACGCCTCCGAGGAGGCAGAAGACATGGATCAAGAGGATCGCGCTCCCACCCCCGTCAACACCGGGCGATGGACTGCCACCTCCACCTACGACGTCTACATGGTGGATACTCCATCCGACAACGGCGAGCGCACACCCGCAAACAATGGTGATAGATCGGGTGAAGCGCCGTCAAGGCGTCGGAAACCGCGCAAACGATCGAAGACAAAAAAGGGACGGGAAGCTATTGCTGGCACCGGGGAAAACGATACCCCGGAAGACCTCGGCGATCCCAATATTCCCGAGCATCCGTTAGAGGACCAGGAAAGGCCGGAGGACCAGCGCGACCCCGAAGATCCAAACGATTCCGAAGATGACAACTACCTCCCCCCTGTAGAGGAGGAGGATAGCCCGGAATCCGAAGATTTCAACGTCCCCGAAAACATTGAGGATCAGGAACGGTTTAGGCAACAGCTTATAGCCACTGCCCGTAGCCTAAAGGCAAAAGAGCGGCAGCTCAAGGCCAAACAAGACACCCTCAATGATAGATGGACGAGGGTCCTGTCAGCTGAGGAAGGATACGGTACCGGTCTATTGGACCAACCCAAGAGCTATCCACGCCGACGGTTGCTGCCACAGTTCGATGATGAACTCCCTAATACGCCGTCCCCCAAGCACACTCCATAAGACCAGCCGGACCGCCCTCCCCGAGGACGAGATAGGACGGCTGGCGACGCCGGTTATAGGCCAGCGATACCCCGCAGAAGGGGAAAGGAGCCAATGGAGCCTGAGGACAGGTACGACATGCGACACGACCTGGATTATCGAACAGGCTGCACGAGATTCATCTATGGATCTAGAGGGTACTCCCCCAATAGACGGGACGGGTACCGGCCTTGGCTCAACCGAAACAATAGAGGTGGGGAACAAAACCAGGCCAGAATAGACGCCGACTACCGGCGTGACATAGCCCGGGTCAGAGGCGCTACCCACCCACTGTGCTTCACCGACGAGGTGATGCAGCATCAGTTCCCGGAAGGGTTTAAACCCGTGAACATAGAGCAATACGACGGAACAACTGACCCAACAGTGTGGATCGATGATTTCCTCCTCAACATTCACATGGCACGAGGAGACGATCTCCACGTCATCAAGTATATACCCCTTAAACTTAAGGGGCCAGCTCGGCACTGGTTAAACAGTCTCCCCGAAAATTCTATCGGGAGCTGGGAGGATCTCGAGGACGCATTCCGATCTAACTTCCAGGGCACCTATGTACGGACTCCGTACTCCTCCGACCTAAGCAACGTCGTCCAAAAGGCAGGAGAATCTGCCCGACAGTTCTGGAATCGGTTCTTGTCCAAGAAAAACCAGATCGTCGATTGCCCAGATGCCGAGGCTATAGCCTCTTTTAGGCACAATATTCGGGACGAATGGCTGGCTCGCCAGCTCGGTCAGGATAAACCTAGGACCATGTCCGCCCTTACATCACTCATGACCCGCTTTTGCACGGGCGAGGATAACTGGCTAGCGAGACGAAGCCACAACCCCGAAGACCCCGGCACCTTCGAAGCTCGGGAGGGAAACAGGAAACCACGACGCAACAAAAATAAACGCCGGCACAGCACTAGTGACGCCGATGACACGGCCGTCAACGCCGGCTTCCGCAACCCTCGATCCGGACAGCGGAAGAAGCCTCCTAAAGGCAATCGCGACGGACCCACCCCGCTGGACAAAATCATGGAGAGGCCTTGCCAGATTCACGGCACTCCAGACAAGCCCGCCAACCACACCAACCGTAACTGTTGGGTGTTCAAACAAGCCGGCAAACTCGCATCCGAGGAGCACGGCAAGGGCCCACGCAGCGAGGACGACGATGAGCCCCGCGGTCCGATCAATGGTGGACAGAAGCAGTTCCCTCCAGAGGTAAAAACTGTGAACATGATATACACCACTCACATACCCAAAAAAGAGAGGAAGCGCGCCCTTCGAGAGGTCTATGTCGTAGAGCCCGTAGCCCCGAAGTATAACCCATGGTCGGCGTACCCGATCACCTTCGATCGACGAGATCATCCGACCAGTATCCGTCATGGGGGATCAGCTGCCCTCGTCCTAGATCCCATTATCGATGGGTATCACCTCACTAAAGTCCTAATGGACGGAGGAAGTAGCCTCAATTTGATTTACTCAGATACGGTGAAAAAGATGGGTATAGATCCATCAAGGATCAAACCCAGCAACACTACCTTTAAAGGAGTGATCCCAGGCGTCGAAGCCCGGTGCACGGGCTCTGTGAGCCTGGAAGTGGTGTTCAGTTCGCCCGATAACTTCCGTAGCGAGGACTTGATCTTCGACATCGTACCTTTCCGCAGCGGTTATCATGCCCTGCTAGGCCGTACAGCGTTCGCTCGCTTTAAATCCGTCCCACACTACGCATACCTCAAGCTCAAGATGCCCGGGCCCAATGGGGTCATCACTATCAATGGCAACACAGAGCATTCCCTCCGAACTGAGGAACATGCATTGGCCCTGGCGGCCGAATTCCATTACAAGGACGGTGGGCAAACACCGAAATCTGCCACAAAGGCACATATGGTTGACAAACGAGCTCAGTTTCAATCCGAACTCCCAGAATCTTCTTCTCCCCAGAAATAGGGACACGCTCCCCATTGCACAACCCTAATGATCGTCAAACATGTGCCAAGAAGGCACAACTTTGCACTCAAGATTCCTTGGGCAGCAGTGGGGAACAACCATTAAAGGGTAAGTGTTCGGCTGGACCGAACCATTACCAGTACACGTCCCCGGACATAACACAGGTACCATCAAGGACCTGCTAAAGAGTAAATCTCATCCATACTTCGGCGGCTTCTCAAGACCTTCTTCCCAAGGTCCGCTCGACGACAGCATCACCCTTAAAGGAATGCAACTCCCTAGGAGGCACATGAGCAGACTGACGACAGGGCACATCGAGGACGTCAAGCCACCATTCGAAGACTCCTGGTACAATCTCTCCTGTGTAAATTCTATGTTTTATCTTCAAAATACCTGTAAACAGTTGCTTCGGCAATTTGAGTTATAATAATTATCGAGGAAATAAAAAACCATTATACATGGCCCCTCCGCTTTATTTTATGGCACATACTCTGTTCTTGTCAAACGCCTCTCGCGCAACTGTTCGGTATACATTACGATGCAACCGGCTAATAGACCGGGGGCTTGAATTTAAAATATCGCCCTAAGCATCACCCCGACACAACTGGTCGTGTGTTCGGCGTCTTGGATTTTGCTTTATATGCATCGGATCCGAACTATGTCTTGGGTCAATAGTTGGGTTGCCCGGCTCCTGTGCTTGCCCCCTTACGTTCCACTCGTTCGGCTAAAGGGGCAGAGGGAGAACCACTACGATTGTGTTTCCAGTTCATCTGGTCAAGCACCTCAGGGGAGAAAGCCGAAAACTGACCATCATAGTAAGCGAGAACCGGTCTGCAAATCCGAGCATAATACTAAAAAAATTGATAGAGGTTATTCCGTGTTATACGATGGGTTTTGTACTTATACAAACCATGTGATGCTGGCTTCGGCCACGGTACATCCGCACATCACAACACACTGGGGGCTGGTCATCAGCCCCCGCATTTTTTTATGCTCCTACAGCTAAGTGAAAGCGATAAAGCAGCATAGTCCGATTGCCTTGTCCCCCTCGCACTACCGCCTTCGGGCACCGATACCTCGGCTAAGGGTCACAGTGCGGAGGCAGAGACACCTCACGTAGTATCTACGTGCGGGCTGAAGCCGACGACTCGCAACTTTCAGATAAAACGGCCACATGGGAGTCAAAATAAACACTAAAAACTTATAAGACATGATAAACCATGCAACTTTAATTATACAGCGTTAAAAGTCTTCGGACATATTACAACGCGCTCATTCATAAAAAACATCCTTCGAGCATTGGGCCTCTATCGCCCGAGCACCCTCCATCACTACGGAGAAGTATAGCTCGGGGCGCCTATGCTCCTTTCCAGGGGGCGGAGGTGTGGTGGCCATCTCGGTCGGCTTGAGCTTCGGCCAGTGCACCATGGTCTTTGCAAAGGCCATCCGAGCTCCCTCGATGCATGAAGAACGCTTTAGCGCATAAATCCGAGGCGCAGCATCGTATAGTTTCTGCACCAAGCCGAAGTAGCTGCTCGGCAACGGCTCTTCAGGACACAGCCGGATGCAAAGATCCTTCATGGCCGGCTCCGCCATCCTGTGCAGCTCCATCAGTTGCTTCATCTGCTCGCCCAGAAGAGGAGAGCGCTCGGGGGACTCAAATTGTGCCCAGAATAGCCGAGCCTCATCATCCTCCCCCCGCGAAGCATAGAACTTGTTCGCGTCCGCTGCACTCTTCTGGAGATCCGCACAGACGCCTGACGAACGCCACACCTGGGTGAGCAAAGCAAACCTGCTACCACCAAAGGCGCATTGTAGTGAATACGGCTTACCATCTGTGACAGCCCGGACTTGGCGAACCTCCTCTTCAAAGGACCGCCTATCCACCCGCTTCTTTTGAAGCTCGGATTTCAGCGCGGATAGCTCGGTGGCTTGCTCTTTGCCTTTCTGCTCAAGGGCCTCGCACTTTGCGTTGGCGTCCTTGAGCTCCTGCTACACCTCCTCCACCCGGGCCTCCTGCTTAGCACTGGCAGCTTTCAAAGTGGAGAGTGCGGCTGCTGCCTGTTCGGCGGCCACCTTCTCATTTGCGGCCTCCTGCTTCATCTTTTCAAGCTCGGCCTTGAGTTTTTCCACCTCCGCAGCTGAAGCTGTGGACGCAATAAATAAATCATTACACTGGGTTACCAGTGCGGATCACTAACAATATACATCCCGGATGTTACAATTCGGCTTACCTTGTGCCTCGTCGAACCTCTTGTTCAGGCTATCAAGCTCCTCTTTGGAGATCTTGAGCTTCCGATTTAGCTCGGTAAGCTCAGCGGCATTAACGGCCGCCGCCGAGGACGAGGCCTACAAAAAAGATAACACACATCCGGTTATGTGCGTTCCAACCCCCGAACCATCAAGGATATGACTCTATGCTTGGTCCTCTTAAGGGCTTTTTAGAACATTATGGAACTAATGGTGCCTTGCGCATCATTGGTCACTCCTGAGTATTTGACCCCCGGGCGCGTTTTTTGCAAAAACTACCCGGGGCTCGGGGGCTACTACATATATACAGATAGCATAAAATTAATAAAAATTGTTCGGGACAAGGGTATTACATGACTCACCTTGAAGCCCATCAAGAGACCATTGAAGGCCTCTTTCAGTCCGCTATCGACGGACTGAATGCCTTGCAAAACCGCACCCATAAGAGCGCGGTGATCCTCGGAGATGGGGGCGCTTGATAGAGCATCCTCCATGACCGGCCACCCAGTTGTCGGTGGCACCGGTGGTGATCGGCCAGCCCAATCTCTGATCGGGGACTGAGTCGGTAGCTCCGGAGGCACAGCATGCTCCAGAGATTTCCTCGGGGGGGGGGGGGGGACTGGACATCCCTCCGCCCTTCCTCTTCAACGGCCAGGGGAATTCTCTCCCCCTGGTCTTCGGCGGCCAGGGGAGTTTTCTCCCCCTGTTCTTCAGCGGCCGAGCCATCGACCTCGGCCATGGCATGGTCACCCCCACCGCCTGTGTTCGGCTCCAAAGGAGCCTGGCGGGATGACACCTCCATGGCATCCTTCGCGGCCCCGGGAGGTGTGGGGTGTGACGCAGTCCCACTCTCCACTAGCTCGGCGGGCGGAGACTACCCATCCGATATTGGGTCAGTGGGGAGAACGCACGGTGGGCTGCGAATTGAAAGACGTTCTTGCATTTAAAACATTGAAAACTTTGCATAAATGACCCAGGGAATCTTCGGATTCATACCTTTGAGGTGGGGCTTGACCCTTAGGTTCCTTCGGGGAACCTTCTCAAAGTCCTCGGACTCTGCATTAGAGTCCGAGTAGTCGTCGGCCAGGATCAGCCTCGGCCGACGCGCCCTCTTCAGGGCAGGAGGAGGTACATCCTCCGCGGCATCCTGTGATGCCGCCCTCTTTCTTGTGAGGGGGGAAACGCCTTCCCCCCCGTCTTCATGCTCTTCCTCATGGCTAGAGGAGGCATGGGTTTCCTCGGACATGGCGTCCGACTGGTCCTTTATGCGGGGGCCTTCTCTGGCCTTCTTCTTCTCCTCCTTCTTCTCGGGCGCCGAGTACGGCGCCACGACGAGCATCACCGACAACAACTCCGACCTGGGGTCTTCGGGTTGTGGTGCGGGACAGTTAACTTTCTCGGTTTTGCTCAACCATTTCTGCGGAAATGATGGGGAAGACGTTCAGTCTTTTTGTTAAAGAAACAGAGTCAATGGATTAAAATTATACCGTACCTAGGTAGGTGGGTTATCGGCGCTTAGGCCCGAATCCTCTTCCTTGGCCGGCTAGATTTTCCGAGGCTTGAATAACGCCTTCCACAACTTTTCGGAGGTAGTAGGGAAGAGCTGGCGCACGGTAGGCTCGTCCTCACGCCGGTAAGCCCACATTGGGGAGGCTCGGCGCTGACAAGGGAGGATACGGCGGTGGAGCATGACCTGGACCACATCGACCAGTTCGGCCTTGGCCTTGATCACCGAGGTAATGCTCTTCTGCAGCAATTTCACCTCTGCATCCGACCCCCAGTCAAGGCCCTTCCTGAGCCACGAGGTCAATCTTGTAGGGGGACCAGATCTGAACTCGGCAGGCGCCGCCCAGCTCTCATCTCTTGGTTCGGTGATGTAGAACCACTCTTTCTGCCAGATCTTGATTGTGTCGATAAAAGTGCCGGTTGGCCACTCAACGCGGGGGAGCTTGCTGATTACCGCCCCTCCGCAGTCTGCGTGTTCGCCCGCGACCATCTTCGGCTTGATGTTAAAGACCATGAGCCACAGGCCGAAGTGCGGCTCGACCCGCAGGAAGGCTTCGCAAAGAATTATGAAAGCCGAAATATGCATAAAGGAGTTCGGGGGAAGATCATGGAAGTCCAACCCGTAGAAGAACATGAGGCCCCTGACGAAGGGGTGGAGCGGGAAGCTCAGTCCCCGAATGAAATGGGGGACAAATACCACCCTTTCGCCTGGCTTAGGGGTGGGGACGACTTTCTTCGCCTCTGGATCAAGGTGGAAGACATTGGCGGGGAGGTAGCCGGCGAGCTTTAGCTCCCGGATATCCTTGTCGGTGACCGTGGAGGCCTCCCACTTGCCCATGGAGCCCGAACTCGCCATGGCTAGGCTCGGAGGGGGAGTTGAGGAAGAACTGGATCTGGGCTCTCGGAGCTTAGGAAGATTGGGAAAGCGGAGGATGCGAAGGGGAAGCGTGAACAAGCCTTGGGGTTTTTTACCCTTTTTATGGGGCGTAACATCGATTAACCTCCCTCTACTGCGCCGCAAATCTCTCTGCTTCCCAAGACGTGTGTACCGTTATGCACGCGCAAAAGGAACTTGGATGCTAATCATATCCCGTGTGAAACGGGGCACGATCTATACATTGATGAGTCGTGCTAATGTAAAAACGGCCTCGAACCGCGAATCGAGTTTTCATAACTGGCTCAGCGGTCTTGGTAGGCCACGAACCTTCGTCAAAAAGGTTGTCAGAAGAAACACTGTTTACACTTTGACGCTTGGCCTTCGGGACCGAAAAACTCATGATGTTCGGGCTATCGTGTGATCGGAAACCGGACAGGTATCAGCCGATCTTTAACGGGAAGAAGAACTCAGCCTGCAAGCCGAAGACTCTGATCAAGCGGAGCTATCAAAACTGAGACCCTTGGTGTTGGGGGCTAGTTCGGGGGCTACTGAGGGAGTCCTGGACTAAGGGGTCCTCGGGCCGCTGGCCTGTCTCTCACTAGGCCGGCTTGGTGGGCAGGACTCTGACTATCGCGGGAAGGGCCAAACACATCGAGACCCTGTGTTCTAGAAGGAAGTCCCGAAGGCGCGTCGTGCACTCCAAGTCAAGATGAGGGAATCGACGTCACCATTCTCGGCAGGAGTCTTGTCATGTGTAAACCCTAGGTACCCCCCGGTGTCTATATAAACCGGGAGGGTTTTAGATTGTAAGGCAGAGAAACTCATCTAGGGTTTTAGCTAGTCGATCTTGAGGTAGATCAACTCTGTAATCTTCATAACATCAATATAATCGAGCAGGACGTAGGGTTTTACCTCCATAGGAGGGCCCGAACCTGGGTAAACATCGTCTCCTTCGTCCCTTTGTTACCATCGATCCTAGACTCATAGCTCGGGACCCCCTACCCAAGATCCGCCGGTTTTGACACCGACACCTGTTCCATCTTTTTCTTCTCTCCAATGATCTTAAAGTTTTCTTCAGCATTGACAACATTTTTCCTCAGCCTCTGAGTGACCTCATTTTCATACATGTCCCATATCCTAGCTAAACTCATTCTCAGTTGAGGAGGCCACTCAGGATCAACCCAATGGACATAGCTACATTTAGGTCCTGCCTAGCATGAACCAAAACAAACAAATTACAGTCTGTTAACTTAGCACAATTCATTTAACTAACAAAAACCAGTTAACATATCACTTAACTGGCAAAATTATGTTAACTTACCACAGTTCAATTAACTAGGCAAAACCTAGTTTATGTACAGAACTAAGATGCAACTAACTGAATACATAATCTACAGCTAACTATAGATCTGAAATGTACTAACCTTTTGTGCACAAGCAAGGTATCTTCTTCCACTGTCTACTGACTGAAAGGCCACAAACCTCTCACATACAGCCTGGTGTTCACATCTAAATGGTAGATCTGGAGCAAGGCCTCTCCATTCCAAGCATAAAATGGTGGGACGAGCCTAAAACAAAAGATGGTCAGAAAATTACCCCATTTTCCCTAACCCTAAAATGCCAGAGGTGCAGAGAGTGGAGCTCACCGGACTGGTAACTGAGTCGCTGTCAGCGGAGGAGCTGTTGTATCCATCACTCCAGGAAACCATGGAGAGGTAGACGGCTCGCGGCGAGCTGGACGGCGGCGGCAGTGAGCAGAGAGAGCGAGCAAAGAGAAGAGAAAGAGAGAGGGGAGAGGAGCAGAGTCTCGATTGGAGGAGCAAAGGGAGCAGTGTGCAGTGAGCAGTGAGCTGGTAGGTGACTTCACGTTTTATGGGCCTGGGCTTAAATTGCAAAGTACAAGATTCTGCATTTCTCATCTCTATTCGCTTCTCTTTTCTTAGCTTTACTTTTCTTTATTGTGCATTTGTCTTCTCTTTTATAAGCATATGAGGAAGCTTAACAACAACCAGCATAAGAGGCTTATCACTTACTACATGGCAAATAGGCTTACTAAGCATTCTCACTTACAACAGTTTGTAAACCTACAGCATATCATATAGGCAAATATTCATTAGAGCATAGCATAGCATGAAAGGTTGTAATTCAGGCACAAGATTCATTACAACATAGTTGATAACTTAGCATTAAAGGTTCTAACTTAATACACTGCAGTTCATAACATTGCCACATACTACATTAACTTCACATTCCCCAAAATGTACACCCCATATCTTCAAGGTCGGATTGTTAGGCCACATACTTATAAAGGCCTTGGATGTACTTGAGCATCAGCAGCACACACTTCAAGAATCAAGGATGGCCTTGATTTTCTCTAGCTTCTCCTTGCTTCCATGCCCATCTTTCAGCAGCTCATTCACCACATGCTCAAGCTTTGCCTTCTCTTTCTTAAGCAAATCTCTATCCTGCTCAACCACCTTCTTTGCCTTCCTGGTGTTCTTGATAATGTCAGCTTGACTCTGTAAAATGATCATCTGTTCCATGGCAAGTTTGAGCTTTTCCATCTGAACCTCCAACCTACCACTCTCTTCAAGCTCTTTCTTTCTCTTCTGAAACTGTTCCTCCTCAACTGCCTTCTTGTACTGCATGTGGTCTACATTACCATCCTGCCAATCAAACATCTTAGATACATCTTGGACAAGCTTTGTGTACTCAATGGACAGCTTATCATTTTCACTCTTAAGCTTGGCCAACTGCTTCTCAAACTTCTGCTTATCAAGTACCCTTCCATGATTCTGTTCATGGAACATTTCCCACAACCTCACCAAGCAATTCTCAAGAATGGGAGGCCAAGGCTTGTCAACCCACTCAGTAACACCACAGTTAACACCCACATCCTGCATTTGGAAATTAATTATGCATGTTTAAGTTCACTGACAAATATATAATAAAATTCAGTTAACTGAATTGTTTTAGTAAATTTATAAAAATTCAATAAAGTGACAAATTTTACTAAACTTACCAAATTCACCTAACTAACATCAATTTAGTTAACTAGCATCCAACTAGCTCAACAAAATTCAGGTAGGTTACATTTTTCAGTTAACTGATCAACATTCAGTTAACTGACAAAATTCATTGAACTGGCTACATTCAGTAAACTTACCAAATTCAGTTAACTAAGAACAATTCAGTTAACTTAGCAAATTCAGTTATATTTTGGTGACAACTACATGTGTGAGTACTTAATTTAGTTAACTGGCTACTAAGCGAGGAGATAATGTGAGTACTTAATGTACTATACCTGCTGACTAAAGAACATTCAGTTAACTTAGCAAACAATCATACAACTAACTAAAGACAATTTAGTTATATTTTTCAGTTAACTTACCAAAATACATGTGCTACTAAGCAAGGATATAATGTGAGTACTTAATGTACTATACCTGTTGTACTCGACAACCATAGAAATGCCTTCCAGTCAACCTTCCCTCAAATGCCACACACTTAATTGGCCTCATGTGGTGCATCATGCAGGTGGGTTCAGAAAGCTCCAGCTGGCCACAGAAAAGAGGCTCCACAGTGGTGTCAGGGGTCTCCTGCATCCACATATCAACAAATTCACCTTAAAACATCAATCCCCAATCCAGCAAGAACCCTAACCCTAACCCTAGTTTTGCAGCATACATTAACCTAGCACCACCAACAACCATAACCCTGACTAGTAAAGAACAGTAGCAGACAAAATCAAGCTCGAAGATGAACCCTAACCCTAGCTCACCAAGAAACCTAACCCTAGCTCAATAGACCAAAGGAACTTACCCAAAGAGCCATGTCCATGCTGGTGATGTCGCATTCATCCTCTGAGCTCGTTTCCCCGTCATTCCAGGAAGGCATGGTGGCAGTGGAGCTTCTACGGCGCTAGTCGCCACCGGCGTCGCAGAGCAGAGAGGAGAGTGAGAGTGAGAGCACAGAGGAGTGCGGGCAGGGGAGGAGAAAGAAAGTGAGCTGCCGACAGAGAGAGACACGGGCTAGCGAGCGAGAGAGAGAGACCGGTGCGGTCGGACTGCACCTGGTCGGCTAACGGCCGTAAACGGCCTCGCCGTGAACCGAGCCAATGACGTGGACTGACAGGCGGGGCGCTACGTCAAAAAACGGCTTAAATCACTAGGAACCGACGTTTTGGGTTTTTTGAGACAACTAGCGAGAAAAGTGGTAGGTATCAGTCACAATCAAATTTCTGGTAGTTTTTTGGAGCAATGTAACGAATTGTGGTAGTTTTATGCTATTCACTCAGGGATGGGAGCGGAGCGGAGTGGAGCGGAGCACGCCGTTTGCACTTGGCAGCTTGGTGTTGCAGCCTTGCAGGCAATTTGCAGCAGAAGGCGTACGATCACGTCACTATAGTAGGTACTATCGTCTTCTGCCCTGCCCAGAGACCTAGTCAAAGCGGATCAAACCTCTCGAGTCTTGAGGGTTTCACTTTTTCTTGAACAGATTAACCCTTTCTCTAACAACTAAGCACGCACTGGAACTGTGTGTTCTTTTTTGTTGCTGTTGTGAAAGGAATTTTGGGCTCTTATTAACTAAAATGCTTTTATGAATTCTGGGGGTGGAGTATTATTCACATGTCTGCATATAGATGCTCTAGTCCTAATGTACATACCCATGCATTCCCACAAAAAAAAACAGAGAACTGAAATTGTGGTAAATTATGCATGTAATTTTCTCCTTCTAGGTCGTCTATAAAGGAGGATCTGGAGCCATCCGAAAGGGGAAGAGCAATCTTGTAACACACTCACACATAACTCAACAAGAACACACGGGCAATACGTAGGGTATTACACCTTCTCGGTGGACTAAACCTGGATAAGCAAAGCCTCCGTAAAAAGGTGATTCGAAGTATTTGACCCCTAGCCGAATCTCTAAAAGGTGTTCGCTCCGATCCCTGATATTCACAATTACCCGTCGACATCGGGTCTCATAAATGATTTTCCATCGCAGCATCTCACTTACTGTTGGAAATATGCCCTAGAGGCAATAATAAAAGTAATTATTATTATATTTCCTTGTTAATGATAATCTTTTATTATCCATGCTATAATTGTATTGATTGGAAACACCGATACATGTGTGGATACATAGACAACACTGTGTCCCTAGTATGCCTCTAGTAGACTAGCTTGTCGATCAAAGATGGTCAAGGTTTCCTAGCCATAGACATGAGATGTCATTTGATAACGGGATCACATCATTAGGAGAATGATGTGATGGACAAGACCCAAACTATGAACGTAGCAAATGATCGTGTCAGTTTATTGCTATTGTTTTCTGCATATCAAGTATCTGTTCCTATGAGCATGAGATCATGCAACTCACTGACACCGGAGGAATACCTTGTGTGTATCAAACATCACAACGTAACTGGGTGACTATAAAGGTGCTCTACAGGTATCTCCGAAGGTGTCTGTTGAGCTGGCATGGATCAAGACTGGGATTTGTTACTCCGTATGACGGAGAGGTATCTCAGGGCCCACTCGGTAATACAACATCACAACAAGCCTTGCAAGCAATGTGACTAAAGTGTTAGCCACAGGATCTTGTATTACGGAATGAGTAAAGAGACTTGCCAGTAACGAGATTGAACTAGGTATAGAGATACCGACGATCGAATCTCGGGCAAGTAACATACCGAAGAACAAAGAGAACAACATACGGGATTAACTGAATCCTTGACATAGAGGTTCAACCGATAAAGATCTTCATAGAATATGTAGGAACCAATATGGGCATCCAAGTCCCGCTATTGGTTATTGACCGTAGAGGTGTCTCGGTCATGTCTACAAAGTTCTCGAACCCGCAGGGTCTGCACACTTAACGTTCGGTGACATTTCGGTAGTATTGAGTTAGGTATGGTGGTGACCAAAGGTTGTTCGGAGTCCCGGATAAGATCCAGGACATCACGAGGAGCTCCGGAATGGTCCGGAGGTAAAGATTGATATATAGGAAGTCTCGTTTTGGTCACCGGAAAAGTTTCGGGTATTTCGATAGTGTATCGGGAGTGCCGGGAGGGTACCGGGGGACCATCGGGACGGGCCTCTCGCCACAAAGGGTCTCATGGGCTGTGGGAGGAGTCTAACCAGCCCCTAGTGGGCTGTCCAAACCCCCCACTAAAGCCCATGCGGCTAGGCGTGGGAAAACCCAAAGGTGGAAAGGGTTTCCAAGTGGGGGAGGAGGAATCCTACTCCTAGTAGGATTGGAGTTGGACTCCTCCACCTCCCCACTTCGGCCGCACCTAGGGGAAGCCCTAGGGGCGCCGGCCTCCCTCCCCTTCCTCCTATATATACTAGAGGGAGAGAGGGCAAAAGCACTTTAACCCAAAAGGCCACGGTGCAGCCCTCTCTCCCCAATAGATCAAGTCCTCTAGTTTTCAGCAGTGCTTAGGCAAAGCCCTGCTGGAATAGTTCCACCACCACCGCGCCATCGCGCTGTCGGAGAACTCATCTACCTCTCCGCTCCCTCTTACTAGATCAAGAAGGCGGAGATCGTCATCGAGCTGTACGTGTGCTGAACACGGAGGTGCCGTCCGTTCGGCGCTAGATCGGGACGGATCGTGATTGGATCGCGGGACGCTCGGTGATTTGGATCGCAAAGACGTTCGACTACATCAACCGCGTTTCTTAACGCTTCCCGCTTAGCGATCTACAAGGGTATGTAGATCCACTCGCCCTCTCGTAGATGCTCATCACCATGGATAGATCTTGCGTGTGCGTAGGAATTTTTTTGTTTCCCATGCAACGTTCCCCAACAGTGGTATCAGAGCTAGGTCTATGTGTAGATGAGATCATGAGTAGAACACAAAGGAGTTTGTGGGTGTTGATATTCAGATTGCTTCCTCCCTTGGTCTTTTTCTTCATTCGGCGGTATTGTGGGATGAAGCGGCCCGGACCAACATTACTCGTATGCTTACGAGAGACCGGTTCCATCAACTGACATGTAACTTCGTTGCATAAAGATGGCTGGCGGGTGTCCATTTCTCCCACTTTAGTTGGATCGGAATCGATATATGTGGTGTATGAGATGATCATGTATTGTATAGAATATCACGACTTGCATGTCGATGAGTACGGCAACCGGCAGGAGCCATAGGGTTGTCTTTAATTATTTTTGCCGTTTTGCTTTACTTTATCGCTATGAGTTAGCAATAGTCGTGGAAGCAACAGTCGGTGCGACAACCTCATGGCGACACGTTGATGGACATCAAGATGATGGAGATCATGGTGTCATGCCGGTGACGATGGAGATCATGCCGGTGCTTTGGAGATGGAGATCAAAAGCACAAGTTCATGGCCATATCATGTCACTTATGATTTGCATGTGATGTTAATCCTTTTATGCATCTTATTTTGCTTAGGACGACGGTAGCATTATAAGGTGATCCCTCACTTAAATTTCAAGATAAATTGTGTTCTCCCCGAGTGTGCACCGTTGCGAAAGTTCGTCGTTTCGAGACACCACGTGATGATCGGGTGTGATAGACTCTACGTTCGCATACAATGGGTGCAAGCCAGTGTTGCACGTGCAGAACACTCGGGTTAGACTTGACGAGCCTAGCATGTACAGACATGGCCTCGGAACACAAGAGACCGAAAGGTCGAACATGAGTCATATCGTAGATATGATCAACATGAAGATGTTCACCATTGAAATCACCTCAACTCACATGATGATCGGACTTGAGTTGGTGAATTTGGATCATGTGACACTCGAATGACCAGAGGGATGTCAATTTGAGTGGGAGTTTTTTAAGTAATATGATTAACTAAACTCATTATCTTGAACAATAGTCTAAGTTGTCTTTGCAAACTTTATGTTGTAGATCAATGGCTCGCGCAGTAGCACCCCTGAATTTTAATGCATTCCTAGAGAAAGCTAAGTTGAAAGATGATGGAAGTAACTTTGTGGACTGGGCCCGTAATCTGTGGATTATCCTTACGGCTTCCCAAAAGGGTTATATCCTTGATGCACCGCTTGGTGATCCACCCGCTCCAGTTGAGTCTCCAGACGTTGTGAACGCCTGGCAGGCTCGTTCTGATGATTACTCAATGGTTCAATGTGCAATGTTGTATGGCTTAGAACCGGGACTTCAAAGACATTTTGAACATCATGGAGCATATGATATGTTCCTGGAGTTGAAGTTTATCTTTCAGAAGAATGCCCGGATCGAGAGGTATGAGACCACCAATAAGTTCTATGCCTGCAAGATGGAGGAGAACGGGTCGGTCAGTGAACACATACTCAAAATGTCTGGGTATTCCACACGTCTAGCTGAATTGGGGATGCCCCTTCTAGCAGAGGCGATCACTGACAGAGTTCTTCAATCATTGACACCTAGCTACAAGAGCTTCGTGTTGAACTATAACATGCACGGGATGAACAAGTCAGTCGCCGAGCTGTTTGCGATGTTGAAAGTCGCTGAGTCTAAGATTCAGAAGGAGCATCAAGTGTTGATGGTCAATAAAACCACTAGTTTTAAGAAGAATGGCAAGGGTAAGAAGGGTAACTCCAAGAAGAGTGGCAAAGCAGTTGCCCCTCCCGTGAAGAAACCCAAGTCTGGACCCAAGCCAGAAACTGAGTGCTTTCATTGCAAGGGAACTGGTCACTGGAAGCGAAACTGCCCCAAGTATTTGGCTGACAAGAAGGCGGTCAACAACAAACAAGGTATATATGATATACATGTTATTGATGTGTACCTTACCAACTCTCGTTGTAGTGCCTGGGTATTTGATACTGGTGCGGTTGCTCACATTTGCAACTCAAAATAGGAACTGCGGAATAGACGGAGGCTGGCAAAGGACGAAGTGACGATGCGCGTGGGAAATGGTTCCAAGGTTGATGTGATCGCCGTCGGCGCGCTCGCTCTTCGATTACCATCGGGATTAGTGATGAACCTGAATAATTGTTATTTAGTGCCTGCGTTAAGCATGAACATTATATCTGGATCTTGTTTATTGCAAGACGGTTACTCATTTAAATCAGAGAATAATGGTTGTTCTATTTATATGAGTAATATCTTTTATGGTCATGCACCCAATGTGAGGGGTTTATTCTTATTGAATCTCGATAGTGATGATACACATGTTCATAACATTGATGCCAAAAGGTTTAGAATTGATAATGATAATACCACTTTCTTGTGGCACTGCCGTTTAGGTCATATTGGTGTAAAACGCATGAAGAAGCTCCATGCTGATGGACTTTTGGAGTCACTTGATTTTGAATCACTTGACACATGTGAACCATGCCTCATGGGCAAGATGACTAAAACCCCGTTCTCTGGTACAGTGGAACGGGCAAGTGACTTGTTGGAAATCATACATACTGATGTGTGCGGTCCGATGAGCATTGAGGCGCGCGGTGGTTATCGTTACTTTCTCACCTTCACTGATGACTTAAGTAGATATGGGTATATTTACTTAATGAAACACAAGTCTGAAACGTTTGAAAAGTTCAAGCAATTTCAGAGTGAAGTTGAGAATCATCATAACAAGAAGATTAACTTCCTACGATCTAATTGAGGAGGAGAATATCTGAGTTATGAGTTTGGCAGTCACTTAAGACAGTGTGGAATTGTTTCACAATTGACACCGCCTGGAACACCACAGCGTAATGGTGTGTCCGAACGTCGTAATCGAACCTTATTGGATATGGTGCGATCTATGATGTCTCTTGCCGATTTGCCACTATCGTTTTGGGGTTAAGCATTAGAGACAGTTGCATTCACTTTAAATAGGGCACCATCGAAATCCGTTGAGACGACGCCATATGAACTGTGGTTTGGAAAGAAGCCAAAGTTGTCGTTTCTTAAAGTTTGGGGATGTGATGCTTATGTCAAAAAGCTTCAGCCTGAAAAGCTGGAACCCAAAGCGGAGAAATGCGTCTTCATAGGATACCCAAAAGAGACAGTTGGGTATACCTTCTATCTCAGATCCGAAGGCAAAGTGTTTGTCGCTAAAAACGGAACATTTCTTGAGAAAGAGTTTCTCTCGAAAGAATTGAGTGGGAGGAAGATAGAACTTGATGAGGTTGTTGAACCTTTACTTCAACCAGAGAGTAGCGCAGCGCAGAAAGATGTTTCTGTAGAGCCTACATCAGTTGAAGAGGAAGTTAATGATGATGATCATGAAGCTTCGGATCAAGTTTCTATCAAACCTCGTAGGTCGACAAGGACGCGTACTGCTCCTGAGTGGTACGGCAACCCTGTCTTAGAGGTCATGTTGTTGGACAACGATGAACCTACGAGCTATGGAGAAGCGATGATGGGCCCGGATTCCGAGAAATGGTTAGAGGCCATGAAATCCGAGATGGGATCCATGTATGAAAACAAAGTATGGGCTTTGGAAGTATTACCTGAAGGGCGAAAGGCCATTCAGAACAAATGGATCTTTAAGAGGAAGATGGACGCGGACGGTAATGTCACCGTCTATAAAGCTCGACTTGTGGCAAAGGGTTTTTCACAAGTTCAAGGGGTTGACTACGATGAGACCTTCTCACCCGTAGCGATGCTTAAGTCCGTCAGAATCATGTTAGCAATAGCTGCCTTTTTCAATTATGAAATTTGGCAGATGGATGTCAAAACAGCGTTCCTTAACGGTTTCCTTAAGGAAGAGTTGTATATGATGCAACCAGAAGGTTTTGTCGATCCAGAGAATGCTGACAAAGTTTGCAAACTCCAGCGATCCATTTATGGACTGGTGCAAGCATCTCGGAGTTGGAATCTTCGCTTTGATGAGGTGATCAATGCGTTCGGGTTTGTACAAGTTTACGGAGAAGCTTGTATTTACAAGAAAGTGAGTGGGAGCTCTATAGCGTTTCTAATATTATATGTGGATGACATATTGCTGATTGGAAACAATATAGAAATGTTGGAAAGCGTGAAGGAATATTTGAACAAGAGTTTTTCAATGAAGGACCTAGGAGAAGTTGCTTTCGTATTAGGCATCAAGATCTATAGAGATAGATCAAGACGCTTAATAGGACTTTCGCAGAGCACATACCTTGACAAAGTTTTGAAGAAGTTCAAAATGGATCAGTCCAAGAAGGGGGTTCTTGCTTGTATTGCAAGGTGTGAAGTTGAGTAAGACTCAATGCCCAGTGACTGCAGAAGATAGAGAAAAGATGAGTGTCGTCCCTTATGCTTCAGCCATAGGCTCTATCATGTATGCAATGCTGTGCACAAGACCCGATGTCAGCCTTGCCATAAGTATGGCCGGAAGGTTTCAAAGTGATCCAGGAATGGAACACTGGACGGCGGTCAAGAATATCCTGAAGTACCTGAAAAGGACTAAAGACATGTTTCTCGTTTATGGAGGTGATCAAGAGCTCGTCGTAAAGGGTTACGTTGATGCAAGCTTTGACACTGATCCGGATGACTCTAAGTCTCAAACCGGATATGTATTTGTTCTTAATGGGGGTGCGGTAAGCTGGTGCAGTTCCAAGCAGAGCGTGGTAGCTGATTCTACATGCGAAGCGGAGTACATCGATGCCTCGGAGGCGGCGAAGGAAGGTGTCTAAATGAAGGAGTTCATGACAGATCTTGGAGTAGTGACTCTGTTCTGTGACAACACTGGTGCCATTGCTCTAGCCAAGGAACCAAGGTTTCACAAGAGGACCAGACATATAAAGCGACGTTTCAATTCCATCCGCGATTACATCAAGGAGGACGACATAAATATTTGCAAAGTGCACACGGATCTGAATGTTGCAGATCCGATGACTAAACCTCTTCCAAGGGGTAAACATGATCAACACCAGAACTGTATGGGTGTTAGATTCGTTACAATGTAAATCACATAGTGATGTGAGCTAGATTATTGACTCTAGTGCAAGTGGGAGACTGTTGGAAATATGCCCTAGAGGCAATAATAAAAGTAGTTATTATTATATTTCCTTGTTCATGATAATCGTTGTAAGAGCACATTTATCCATGTGTGGTTTTGGTAATTGATGACAATCCCTATGGACTAATGGTTTCCTTGAGTTATATTCGAAGGATTTGTCCGTAGGTACTTCTTGAAGTCCATCTGTTGGTTTCAAGGAGTTTATATGGTGACCAAGGTGGTATTCAAGGTTTTATCCAAAGATTGGTCATGTGAGAGTTGAGCCTATTGCAAGCATGTCTTGAAGAAGAAGATTGTGTGAGCATTCATGTTTACCTTCAAGACATCATCTTTATGAAGAGAGAAGATAAGATACAAGGTTGATCAAGACTAAGTCAAAGAGTGAACCAAGTTGATCAACACACAAAGCGAACAAGATACACCGAGAGGGATCAAGTGATCCCATGGTATGGTAAGCGTTGTCCATTACGCTTTGTGTACTAACTCATGGTCTACGTGAGTGTTCTTTGTAGGGTTAGGTATATTTCCATGGGATTGCATCAAGAGGAAGATCCCATATAACCCATGGAAGATGACATCAAGTGGTGATCGTCATCAAGGTTGCGGTGTGCAAGTTCAAGTGAAGCATCACGGAGAGATCATGCTTGAAGCTTTCCGTCCATTGTGGTGACAATGGACTTGTGAAGATGTGCCGAAGAGTGGCTCACCCATAGTGGAGTATGGGGGAGCAATCTACTAGTCTTCATCGAGCCGGCACAATCAAGAAAGGTGGTCCATCTTGAGAAGGACAAGATCGTCATCATCTAGCTCGAGTGGACTATGCGCAAGGCAAAGGTTTGTCCTTGATAGGGTTTTCTATTTTACCGGTCTCATGGTGGTAGTTGGGAGACCGGGTTATAGGATCGATAGCCGTACTATCAAGGGGGGCTCTCAAGTGAGTAGCTTGATCGTGTCGTTCGTTGAGAGCTCAAACCATTGCATTCTTGGCATCATCATCTATCTTGGTTCTTGGTTGGTTTTTCTCTATGTGAGTTTTTGAGCTTATGGTCTTCATCGTGATAAGTTCAAGCTCATCGAAAACAGATTTCGTATGCATCATATTGTGTTTTCGGTGTTGGAGATTTTGCTGGATATTTATTGGGAAGGTCATCTTCCTTATCCTAGTGGCATTTATTCTCCATTGCTTGTTCTTAATTTAACTAGTCATTGTTGGATAGCTCTTGTTGTCCTTTATCCAACAAGCTTGAGTTTGCTCAAATCGGAGCTCGTATGCGATAGTTATGGTTGTTTTAGTCTTACCTGTTTTACATAGAGAGGTTGTACCGCCCCATAGAGAGGTTGTACCGGTTGACCGGTACAACCAGTGTTTGGAGCGGTTGTACCGCTCCAGAATTGGTCCGAAGGTTGTACCGGCCATGTACCGCTCTACCACCGGACTAGTTTCTGTTTTGGAGCGGTTCTTGGGCGGTTGTGGGCCGGTTGTTCCGGTTATTCTGGTACTACCGGTGCCCCAGGCGGTTGTATTGCTTATTGCTTTTGCTACAGGTTGGTTTTGTCTGCTTTGACCGGTTGTACCAGTCTTCATAGCGGTTGTACCGCCCCTGTGTTATTCTGCACATAACGGGCAGATTTGTGGGGACCTATTTAAGGGGGTCTTCTTCCCCAATGGTTCCCTAACTCTTTAGCTCGTGTTTGCCCCCCATTGTTGACCTTCTTTGAGCTTGCTAACTCTCAATCCCTCCAATGATTCTTGCTAGTTCTTGAGGGAAAAGAGAGAGGAGATCTAGATCCACATTTCCACCAATCACTTTCTCCTCTATGTGAGGGGAACCCTTTGGATCTAATTCTTGGAGTTCTTGGTGTTCTTCTTTGTTCTTCCTCTCATTTTCCTCCCTAGCATTAATTGCTTTGGTGGGATTTGGGAGAGAAGGACTTGGGCACTCCGTGTGCCCTTGCCATTGCATTTGGTGCATAGGTTTGAGTTCTCCACGATGATACGTGGAAGTGAAGTTTGAGAAGCTTATTACTCTTGGGTGTTTGTGCACCCTAGAGCTTGTTCCTCTTGGGTGCCTTGGCGCCCTAGACGGTTGGTGGTTCCTCGAAGCTCAATCATTGCGGTGTAAAGCTCCGGGCAAGTGTCGGGGTCTCCAATTAGGTTGTGGAGATTGCCCCGAGCAATTTGTACGAGTACCGGTGACCGCCCCCAAGGGTTGCCAAAGTGTACGGGTACCGGTGACCGCCCCCAAGGGTAGCCATTTGTACGGGTTCGGTGACCGCCCTCAAGGGTCTCTTAGTGGAATCACGGCATCTTGCATTGTGCGAGGGCGTGAGGAGATTACGGTGGCCCTAGTGGCTTCTTGGGGAGCATTATGCCTCCACACCGCTCCGAACGGAGATTAGCACCCGCAAGGGTGTGAACTTCGGGATACATCATCGTCTCCACGTGCCTCGGTTATCTCTTACCCGAGCCCTTTACTTGTGCACTTTACTTTGTGATAGCCATATTGTTTCTTGTTATATATCTTGCTATCACTTAGTTGTTTATCTTGCTTAGCATAAGTTGTTGGTGCACATAGGTGAGCCTAGTTGTTTTAGGTTTTGTGCTTGACATATTAAACGTTAGTTTTATTCCGCATTTGTTCAAGCCTAAACTGTAATTATTTTAAAGCGCCTATTCACCCCCCCCCTAGGCGACATCCACGTCCTTTCAATCGTTTATTATCCATGCTATAATTGTATTGATTGGAAACACCGATGCATGTGTGGATACATAGACAACATTGTGTCCCTAGTATGCCTTTAGTAGACTAGCTTGTTGATCAAACATGGTCAAGGTTTCCTAGCCATAGACATGAGATGTTATTTGATAACGGGATCACATCATTAGGAGAATGATGTGATGGACAAGACCCAAACTATGAACGTAGCATATGATCGTGTCAGTTTATTGCTATTGTTTTCTGCATGTCAAGTATCTGTTCCTATGACCATGAGATCATGCAACTCACTGACACCGGAGGAATACCTTGTGTGTATCAAATGTCACAACGTAACTGGGTGACTATAAAGATGCTCTACAGGTATCTCCGAAGGTGTCTGTTGAGCTGGCATGGATCAAGACTGGGATTTGTTACTCCGTGTGACGGAGAGGTATCTCAGGGCCCACTCGGTAATACAACATCACAACAAGCCTTGCAAGCAATGTGACTAAAGTGTTAGCCACAGGATCTTGTATTATGGAACGAGTAAAGAGACTTGCCGGTAACGAGATTGAACTAGGTATAGAGATACCGACGATCGAATCTCGGGCAAGTAACATACCGAAGAACAAAGAGAACAGCATACGGGATTAACTGAATCCTTGACATAGAGGTTCAACCGATAAAGATCTTCATAGAATATGTAGGAACCAATATGGGCATCCAGGTCCCACTATTGGTTATTGACCGTAGAGGTGTCTCGGTCATGTCTATATAGTTCTCGAACCCGCAGGGTCTGCACACTTAACGTTCGGTGACGTTTCAGTAGTATTGAGTTACGTATGGTGGTGACCGAAGGTTGTTCGGAGTCCCGGAAGAGATCCAGGACTCCATGAGGAGCTCCGGAATGGTCCGGAGGTAAAGATTGATATATAGGAAGTCCCGTTTTGGTCACCGGAAAAGTTTCGGGTATTTCGGTAGTGTACCGGGAGTGCCGGGAGGGTACCGGGGGACCATCGGGAGGGGCCTCTCGCCCCAAAGGGTCTCATGGGCTGTGGGAGGAGTCTAACCAGCCCCTAGTGTGCTGGCCGAACCCCCCACTAAAGCCCATGCGGCTAGGGGTGGGAAAACCCAAAGGTGGAAAGGGTTTCCAAGTGGGGGAGGAGGAATCCTACTCCTAGTAGGATTGGAGTTGGACTCCTCCACCTCCCCACTTCGGCCGCACCTAGGGGCGCCGGTCTCCCTCCCCTTCCTCCTATATATACTAGAGGGAGAGAGGGCAAAAGCACTTTAACCCAAAAGGCCACGGTGCAGCCCTCTCTCCCCAATAGATCAAGTCCTCTAGTTTTCAGCAGTGCTTAGGCGAAGCCCTGCTGGAATAGTTCCACCACCACTGCCGCCGCGCCGTCGCGCTGCTGGAGAACTCATCTACCTCTCCGCTCCCTCTTGCTGGATCAAGAAGGCGGAGATCGTCATCGAGCTGTACGTGTGCTGAACGCGGAGGTGTCGTCCGTTCGGCGCTAGATCGGGACGGATCGTGATTGGATCGCGGGACGCTCGGCGATTTGGATCGCGAAGACGTTCGACTACATCAACCGCGTTTCTTAACGCTTCCCGCTTAGCGATCTACAAGGGTATGTAGATCCACTCTCCCTCTCGTAGATGCTCATCACCATGGATAGATCTTGCGTGTGCGTAGGAAATTTTTTGTTTCCCATGCAACGTTCCCCAACACTTACAACCTTGTTTTCGTTTCATGTAAAAGATGTAAATATGGTATGGAAGTTTTCGGTCAAAAGTGTAACTCATGTTAAACAAAACATGTGGTACTAAAATATGAAGGCGGTGCACGGAAGGACAACAATAATCTTGTCAAATATATATTAAATGAACTATATGAATTTTATTTTTTGAAAAAGGTCGATGACCTTTTGGTTGTGCTATAGGTCAAACCAATGGCAAATCCTATTCTACACTTAAAGAAAAAATAGCCTGCATTTTTTCTAAAGAGCATGTGAATGGATCAACCATTGCTTTATTATTATTATTATTATTATTATTATTATTATTATTATTATTATTATTATTATTATTATTATTATTATTATTATTATTATTATTATTATTATTATTATTATTATTATTATTATTATTATTATTATTATTATTATTATTATTATTATTATTATTATTATTATTATTATTATTATTATTATTATTATTATTATTATTATTATTATTATTATTATTATTATTATTATTATTATTATTATTATTATTATTATTATTATTATTATTATTATTATTATTATTATTATTATTATTATTATTATTATTATTATTATTATTATTATTGTTGTTATTGTTATTATTATTGTTGTTATTGTTATTATTATTGTTGTTATTGTTATTATTATTACTATTACTATTAATATTATTTTCCTTTCTTTTTTACCCTATTTTTATGTTTTATTTTCTTTCTTTCTTTACCTTTTTTGTTCATGCTTACTATTTCATTTCCAGATATTTTTATTTTATTTTATTTGGGGCATACATGATATTTTTCAAAGCATATAAAAATATATTCAGACATGCATGAATAACTATTTTTGAATAAAATGAACTTTTTCGAATACATGAATATTTTATTGTATACAAGAACAATTTTTAAACATGAGATTAAACTTCATCTCAAATATGTGAACGTTTATCATAGCCCTAGTACATGAACCTTTTTTGCAATAAATGATTTTTTCCATTTTTTAAACACTGTTTCTGGAATATGTTCAAATGAAAAACATAATTTTCAGTGTTAGTGAGCCGTGTGCCAGTGGCCAGCCCATTTAGAAGTTGTTAGCCCGTCTCTGTATCTCGCACCCACAAACAGCAACAACATAGCCCGAAAAGAAAAACCGAGAACATAAGCCCGGAAATCGTAGTCCAGTCCAAAGCACCTCCGGCTAGTTCCCCCACCGCCATGTCCGCCGCCGGCGAAGCCTCCACCACGGTCCTCCGCTTCTTCTCCTTCATCGGCGCCGGCGGTGCGGATCCTGCTCTCTCTGTTTTACATTCCTGTACTCGTATGCCTTAGCCAGCGGCGCTTAACGCCTCTGTCTCCCAGTGATCTGCACCAAGGCCATCAACATGTATCTCGCTCACGAGCGCAAGCAGGAGGAGGCGTCCGCCGCGGCTGAAGCAGCAGCGGCCGCAGCCACTTCCGACTCTGCCGTGTTGGTAGCAGCCGACGCGTCTCCGGCGAGCGCCGTCGCCGCGAAGCCCTGACCTCGGAGGAGGGGCCGTCTTTGCTGGTTAGGGTTCTCGCGATGTTGGCTTGCCACTCGCGAAAGGGGAAAAAAAGTAGTACCACTTGTTCTGTTATATGTAATGTATTGTGAATGAACTGATGACCATCCTTTTTCTACCATGTGAAATTGTGAATGCCGCGAGCTTGAATCCACCTGCTCAACTGTGGCCTGATGAATAATAATACATTACACTTTTGTTCGCTAAGGAGTCATGAGATCGCGATGCTTTACATGTTATCTGTTCTATCAGAAAAGCTTTCAATGTTGTTCTGTCCGATGCTCATATGGTAATTTGGCAGAACCGCTAATCAAACTATAGGTAGTTTACTGGTAAAACCTGAGTTGCAGCATTCTCCTAGTTATAAACGTTTTTCTCTTTTACTTCAAAAGTTTGCACAGATTGAAGTAACATATAAACACTCTTGGGCTTTTTTTCCTGTTGAGATTCTGTGATGCTTAGGATCAACTTTTGCCAAGTATAAGCATATGCAATTAGGGATTCTTGATTTGCAGTTAAGGGTTCCGTGAATTGATCGGAGAAAACTACATTTATTTCATGTTGCAAGGGATTTTTAGGATCCTTAGGTTCTTGTTGTTGCTCTATCAGATTATTGCAGCAACTAGGATAAATTTAAAAGCGATGGAAAAACTTTTCTTTATAGCAACTAGACAGCTAAATGTTTGTGTGTTTACCATGTAGGTTTCCTTCTAGACCAGGTCTTGGGACACTCTTGATTTTAGTATGGACATTATCCACTTCCTTCATAACATCTGTGCTATAGCATTTCAGGAGACATGGTATTATTCTTGCTTTCGATGTGATTTCAATGACCACGGCAGATTTGATGGTATCATGGAGAGTTTTTTTTTAATGGCTATGAATAATTGTTAGTGTAACTGCCTGAGTTGGTGATATGTTGGCAGCCTTGAAATACATAAGAGTATTATGTCTTCAGGTTCGCAAAAGGGCTCTTTAAACTATCTAATTCTTGATTTACCCTGTGGACTTCTCCAATACAATCCGCCTCTGTCAAGTTTGGTTCAAGGTTCTTTCCTGGTTTGGATCTGTCACGAATAAAGTTACATCAAGAAGTTTGGGTGGGTGAAAGGTCATCCAGCTATGCAGTTCAAATTTCATTTGGAGTTTGTTTTTTTCATGTCAACTGGTTTGATAATGTTTACTCAGTTAGAACAATAAGTCAATAATATCATCATAAGACCGTGATTTCATAATTTCCGTGTATGGATAACAAAGATAAAAGTTCTCTGCTTCTTTGACTCCTGGTGATGTAACTTTGTATATTCACATGATTTTGATTATATATAAGTTGATTGTGGCTTGTGTCTGCTGAAGATTTCTTATCCTAAGTTGTTTGACTAGAATCATTCATTTCTGGTAGTTGCATGCATTGTAACATCATCAAGTGAAGAGGTTGATTATTTTGTACGAGCAACTTTGATGGTTAACAGGTTATATATAATATTGGTCCCGTGATTTATTTCTGCTTTAGTATATTTCAATATAACACGTAAATAAATAATTGTTGAGCACTTCAGAATTTTATTTCTGCGCTCCATCAAATCCGTGCTACTTGTTTAATGCATCTGTATTTTACTTAGAACTTCATAACAAGTAGGATGTACTCAAGTGCCAAGACAACATACCGGGAATATGACAGAGAGAGGAATATGTTCTATGCTATCTTCCACAGTGATTTATGATATTATTATTTTAGTTGAAACTACTTAATCATCCTATAATAGCTTTGGTTCTTATTGCAGGGGATGGTATGCTTGTCCCAGAGCAACACTGTAAGAGTGTTACTGTCACCTTTTGTGCTTCTATTGGTGAACAGAACAGGAGATCCATATACTACAATTGCTACCAAAAAGGGAAACTGCAAAAAAGATTAACAAAGAGCCCTAAAGCTTGATGCTCAAGTGAGCAAAGTCTCAGCTCTTTGAGGAGGGGAGAAAGAGAGAGGAGAATAGATTGTAATTGCATCTCGGAAGATATCACACTTAAATGACATCTCTTTTGGTCGACTTGGAGGACGGAGTTGGAGGTACTGACTCCGATACTGATGGAAGCTTTTCCTCTGACAGACCGTTCCAGCAGATGTCCTTGAGAGAAGGCCGTAGGTCCTTCTTGCAGAACCGTTCGTACTCCAATGTGTCTCCTGCCGACTTCTTCACCTCAACAACATAGAAGGATGGAGTCACTTCAAAGATCTCCGCATCAATCGCAAGCTGCCCCTTCCTCCCTTCTTTGGATCCCTGCAGCGTCACCAGTCCGTCCTGCTTCTTCACCTTGAAGGACTCTGTCTCAGCTATCTGCTCCAGCTTTGACACTATTGCTGATGCAGGTTTTTGGGTCATGAACCGCGAGTTTGACTTCTGCTCTTGGTCCTTCTCAAATAGGCCAGAAAGATCAAATCCTTTGGAGAGGGAGATTATGTCAAACGCATTCAGGCTTGCTGGCTTCAATGGGCTATTTGGCTGTCCTGCCCTGTTGCCTTCACCATCCTTGTGGTCAGTGCTGAAAGCAGTCTGGACATCATTAAGATCCTTTGAGGCACGTGGTGTTCCCATCATCACTGCTGGTTTGTACCCTTTCTTGAACCATGGGTGCTCAATCAGCTTCTCCATGGTGATCCTAGTGTTTGGATTTGGATCGAGCAGCCTGCATAGAAGCTTCCGGGCATCAGAACTGAACCACTGTGGATACCTGACATCACCTTTGCTGATCTTGCGGTACATCTCCATCAAATTTGAGTCTTGGAATGGGAGGTAGCCGGCAAGCAGAACAAAAAGTATGACACCACAAGACCATATGTCTGCCTTCTCTCCATCATAGCCCTTCTTGTTGATTATCTCCGGCGCAACATATGCAGGTGTGCCACAGGTTGTGTGCAGCAGGCCATCTTGCTTCTGACACTCTTTGAGGGCACTCAACCCGAAGTCGGACACCTTGAGGTTTCCATGCTCATCCACGAGAAGGTTCTCCGGCTTGAGGTCCCGGTGATAGACATCACGGCTGTGGCAGAAGTCCACAGCCCCTATCAACTGTTGAAAGTACTTCCTTGCAGGATCCTCCTTGAGCCGGCCCTTGGCTACCCTGGCAAAGAGCTCGCCGCCCCGGACATACTCCATCGCAAAGTATATCTTGCTCTTGCTGGCCATGACCTCATGCAGCTGGACGATGTTTGGATGGCGAACCAGGCGCATGATGGAGATCTCCCGCTTGATCTGGTCAATCATGCCGACACGCAACACCTTCTCCTTGTCAATGACCTTGATGGCGACGCTCTGGTTGGTCGCAAGGCTCCGTGCATGGTACACCTTGGCGAAGGTGCCTTGCCCGAGCATACGACCAAGCTCATACCGGTTCATGAGAATGGTGGACTTCCTCTCCATCCTATCGGATTCTTGGGCACAAGAGCAGCAGCAAGCTCGAGGTGAAAAAAAAAAATGGCTATTCACAAGCGTCTACTCTGCGCCACTTCCTGCCTCTGTGTTCCTCCCTCCCCGAGAGGGAGGAGAGGTGAAGGGCGAGAGCGCGCTGTGATTGGGGGGGAAACTAAGACACGACTGGTCTGTTTTCTCAGAATCCTCCAAGGATGAAGGAGAGGATGGTGGGAGAGAAGAATAGTCTGCGGTGGCTAGAGCTTTCCTTGCGACATGAGGCCAGGAGCTCGCTCTTCCCTCTCGAGCTGGAACAGGCCGCCTAAAAATAAGCCCAGGTACGTTGTGTTGGATGGCTGTGGTTTGTGGTGCTATTTGTAGGCAGGGGATCACTGGCCTGCTCTGAATGAATCCATCCACACATATGCCTTCATCCCAGCCTTCCATCTTTCCGTGCAACAATTACATGTGCCTTTCGTGATGGGACCTGCGCTGCCGGTGCATTGTGTGAAGAGTAGTAATTGAATGGCGTGTCCATGATTGGCTTGTTTAACAAGACGTGGGGTGGATGAGGTGTTGGCCCGGTGACCACTTTGCTCCAGCTGCGCATGTGGCCAGCACCGCAGCACGGTTGATGTCCCTGAGAAAGATGTTAGGTTTTCCGTAATCGGCCCGTTTGCGGGGTTGAGGGTGCAACAATGCATGTGACGAGGCATATGTTTCTGGGGTGGTTTGGCCGTTGTTGCTCAACATCTTGCATGATCTGGATGCAACTGATACCAACCTGGCCTGCTCTTTTTTGTCTGTGCGCCAAGGAAACCTTGCTCCGCATTTCATCTGTGTGTTTGTGGGCTTGTTAAATCTGATATTACTATGGCCGTTTGATTCAGTATTATTATTTTTTGCTTGCTTGATTTTATTTCCTCATTTACATCAATTCTTGACTTGTAAAATTCCCGGTTTTGCGCGATCAGAAGCTGAGCCACATATGCATTCATGTGGCACTTCTCTTCTTTCTCCGGCAATAGGTCTACATCCTTTTTTTGGCTGACAAATCGACGGTGGTGAGAATCCTCCAGGGCATTGACCTAGTTTAGCCTCTTGGTAATATTAGGTTGCCACGAACGTCAGGTGCCATACTTGGTTGGCGGAAACTTGATACAGAGAATGAAGCACTCACCATGTCACATTCAGTTCATTTTTTTCTTGGAACTCATGTCACATTCAGATGTTGATTAATCAGTAACCCACATCCAATCCATCCCGTTCCATCGTTGCGTGGCCAATTCTTTCCAATCGGTCTCTGTGGTGTCTTTTTGTTTCAGCCGTGGACGAGATCGCGCTGTTCCTTCCCCGACCACGTGTCGATCGCACAACATTTCTTTCACCATTACTGCCTGGTTGTGACATCAAGATGCTCATCGATTGGACATAAGTTTGACGCTAATTTTTAGTAGTATCGTTTTTTTTTTTTGCCACACATACACATGAATGCCTAGTTTGGTGTAGTTGTAGGTCATGGTCGTGCCAGGTGTCGAGTGCATGATTTGCAACAAGCTAGATTAAAAAATAACATCTGAATTCCACAATTTGTACGTGCAACATTTGGCTGCTTGTCGATAGGACAAACCCTAAAAGGATTGATTGGGCGAGTAGCTTCTGACTATTTTTCAGGCGGAGCGGAGTGGGTGTAAGTTTGATTTTACAATAAACCAATGGGCTGTGGTTCTCGCGACCGCGACTGCGTCGGGTGAGCGCGCCGGCGGCGCAGCCCCGATCTCCTCACCCCGGCCTCCCCTGCAGCTGTAGACACCAGATCTGGAACCTCCTCTGCGCCTTCTCTCTCCTCCCTGCGAATCTCCACTGGGCGCCATGGCTCCTCGCTTCCAGCCCGCGGCCACGGCAACGGCGGCTGTCACTTCGTCCGCGCCGAGCACGGGCGCTGTGTTGTCCCGCTCGGCTGAGCTCCGGCGTCCTCCTGCTTGGAGGTTCATGAAGGGGAACGGGGGCAGGATGTCCTCACCTGCGCGCCCCTCAAAGCTGACGGCGGCGCCCGCTTCGCCCGCGACGCTCACCGCCCCACCTCCGCCTGCCGGCGTCGCCGCGATGCCCACCCCCGACGCTGCGTGCGCTGGTGCATCTCCGTGCGCCCCTGGCCAGGTGGATGGATCGATTGAGTCCCCGCCGCCGCCGCTGCTTGGGCGTCCCCCGTCCCCAGCTTCTACCGGCAAGGTGCCGTCCATCCAGAATACAGCTGATGACATGCAGTTCCTGACTCCTACCGGCTCCGCTTCGTCGTCCCCGTCATCCCCGACTGCTGCTGAAGCCGCGCCGTCCCCAACTCCTACCGGTGCTGAGCCACCATCCCCGACTCCTGTTGGCTCTCCTCGGCCTCCGTCGCATCCGGCGGGCCCCTGCCCCGCGCCCGGGGATGCGGTGGAGGAGGTGCTGGTGAGCACAGATGGGGATGCTGATGCTGAGTTGGTGCTGCGGATGCCTGGGTCGTGGGCCTCCCTCGCCGACGAGCAGAGTGATGACGACAACGAGGAGGAGTTGGCCCCGCGGACGCCGCTGGCTGCCAACATCTCGGCCATGGCTACTCAACCGGCTCTGTCGAGCATGGGGCACGAAGCTGAGGAGGCAAGCGGGGAGTGGCAAGAGGTGTTGCCCCGGCGTGGTCCGCGCCATACGTCGTCACCAGCCTCGATATTGCCCCCTCGCCCAATCCCGGCTTGGCTCTTTGGTAGATGTTGCAGATGCCTCGCCCCTGGACATCGTGCAGCTGTTTGCAGAGACCCTCTTCGATGCTCCCGTTGTTTGGAGAACGGTCACCGTATGCGCGAGTGCCGCAATCCCTGGCGTCCGCTCAGCTCGCTCGCATGCCTTGTCGCGCCACGGGTGTCCCGCCTTGGCGGCAAACATCGTCAAGCTCCAGCTGCATGTGAGAGAACGCTGGATTCCACGCTCCACTCCAAGGTGCTTCGTCCTAGGTCTTGGGCATCGGTTGTTTCTGCTCCCGCTGGTTCAACAACCTCGTCTGATATGATGCCTCGGCTCCAAGGTTGTCTAGCGCGGATTGAGAGATTGCTTGAGCAGGCGGAGGCTGCTTTTAGCAGGCTTTCTGTCGTGTCGGCCATGGTTCAGATCGCTCCTACGCCGTGTCCTCTTGGTGAGGTCGGTGTTGGCTCCTCGGAGGATAAGGGAGCAGAGCTCTATGGTTGTTTCTCCCCTCGTGTTGGGGACACATCGTCGACGTTGTCCGCCTTGCCTGTTGTTTCATCTTCCATCGAGGGCGAGGTCATCGCTCTGGTCGATGCTCCAGTGCTGCAGATCATGCCTGAGCTTCAGGAGCTTTGTGCACGCCCTGCTTTGCCTCTCTCAGTGGAGCATACTAATGTGGACTCGCCAACGACCTCGTGGGAGGGTCAGAATTTGCCTTTGTCATGGGAGCAGCAGGAGGTGAACTTGTCCGGGAACTCAGTGGTGGCTTCAGTGTCAACTCCACCTCTGCCGACTGATAATGCCGATGCTCTCTTCGCAAAAGAGCTTTGCGACGTGCTCAACAGCTTGGAGGCTGCTCGCCCTAGATTTGGAAGGGCGATTGCTTGCCTCCTGACGGGGTCGACAATCAGGGGCAAAAGTAAGAAAGTGGGCGATTGCCCTCGGACCGTCATCCTGAAAGAGAAGTCACACAAGTGCAAAGGAAAGAAGCGTGGCGTCATAGGAAAGGCACCTCCGGCTGCTTGATGCATCATCTTCTATCTCTTGGCGGGTCGTTACCATGATTTTGGTGTTGCCCGTTGCCTTTCGTTGTGGTGTTCATGACCGGGGTTCCATCGTGTTTTTCAAGTATTGGGATTGGATTGTGGGTTTGCAGTGGGCTTTCATGCTTTGTGAGTAGTCATCTTATGGTTAGTTTGTATCGGTTTTCGCCCGGTTTTCCGTAAATTAACTGGGCAACTCTCTTCTTCTTAATTAATCGATGAGGCAATTCTTTTGCCTCCGTTTCGAAAAAAAAAAGTAGCTTCTGACTAATTGGTGCACGATTTCACCGAGCCGCAGAGAGACATGCAAGAAAAGAACATATTTGGAATGGTTGAATTGTCATGCAAACTTATGCTGTGCATTGGCTAGACCTAGTTTAGCAGAGAAACTAAACACTGAAGATTCTGGAACTTTGTTCGGTTTTTTAAACCAGTATAAAAATTAATAATAAAATAAATAAATACTCGGTAGTACATATGTCCATGGTATTCCCTCATCTTGAGTAAAAAAGATCAACATGTACATTAGCTGCATCACATCTGTCATTTACAACCTTTTCCCTGCACGGGTGATCTCACAGCGTTCAGCAAAAGTTTACAGCTAAACTGTTGGTAGGATCAAGAGGGATGATGTTACACGGCACGTTAGTGCACACCCAGACAAATGGTATACATATGCAGCAGCAGCAGGCAGGCAGCAGCAATCCTACTAGTTCGACTTTATGGACAGTAACTCGAGCTCAGCCCACCAGAGGGGCGAGAGCCGCGGCGCCGCCGCCTCCGGCGAGACGCCAAGAGCTTCCCTGAGCTTTCCCGTCACGTCTCGCATTGCTGGCCGCCGCGTCGGGTCGGGGTCGGTGCACTCCTCGATCACCTCGCAGACGGCCTCCAGCTCGTTGGCCTTGTGTTCCTCGAGCACAGTGTCGACGAGCTCGCCATAATTCTTGGCTTTGAGATGCTCGGCAGCCTGCGCGGCAGAAAACAAGTTCACACACACTTGTACCAATGCAATGTCGGAAGTCAAGTTTGGGATATGCGCGGTTCGTTCGTTCGTCGTGCATACCCAGATGCAGGTCGGATCATGGTCGTTTGGTTCAGGAGGAAGCTTTCCGGATATGATCTCCAGCAGAAGCGCGCCGAAGCAGAAGACGCTTCCCGCAAGATCGGGAGGAGGTTCAGAGCGGCTGCGGCTGCTGCCATCCTGCTTTGCGGCCTTTGCTCTCTTCGCGACCTCTTTCCACATGCCAACATCAGCAATCTGCAAATCAGCGTCCATCTCAATCAATGCTTGTGTTAATTATAATGTGGTAACTTCTTAATGAACCATGCCTCCACTGAACTCCGTGTTTCAGAAGACGAAAAAAAAACTGATTTCCTTCAAATGGATACCTTAGCAGCATAGTCATCTGTCATAAAGATTGCGTCGGAGCGTATATCGTTTATCGCCACAGGCGGATCGAGCTCATGGTGCAGGTACTGGAGGCAGTATGCCAGGCCCATGATGATCCTCATCCTCGCGGCCCAGTCGAGATCCTCAAACACCTTGACTGCGAGGTTAGTAATTCAGTTTGCAGGTGGATATATAGAGTACACAGCTTATGCGCAAGGAGGTAATGCGAAAGTAAAATTCCTTACGATGAAGATGCTCAGAAAGAGTTCCATTCGGAGCATACTCGTACACCATCATCCTCATGAAGGGTTGATTTTCTATGCAATATCCGAGGAGATTGACAAAGTTCTTGTGGTTGACTCTTGACAGTGTATCTATCTACACAAAGAGAATGAGATGATTAGAAAGGTTACTAGAATTCACGCCTTTTACTACTACTTGGAACTTGTTTATGTTGGCTGCTAAAAGATGTTCGAAGTCACCTTATTTCGGAAGAACGTTTCCGAACTCTTGGACCACTCATTGATCGATGAAATGGAAGTGGAGGCAACACAAATCTCAACCCCGCTAGATAATGTCCCCTTGAACACAGTACAGCTAGGTTGAGCGTTGAGGATGTTGCTGAAATCCTCGCAAGCGGCTTCGAGTTCTGGTCTGTTTAGCTTTGGAATACCTGAATGAAAGAATTGAGCTACCCAACGTTAAATTGTATTACCTGGAGGCAATGGCATCTCAACAAATATAATGGAAGCACTAGCGTCCTGAGTTCATCATGTGCCAGTTCAAAGTAAGAATATCCGGTGCATCTAAAATACAAACTGTATCACAGAAGACCCACATGTTCTATTGTCAGGCTATGCATGTATTTCTTATGTTTCTTTCATGAGATATATTGCCTTCATAAACAATAAAAGCTGATAGGATAATTAGAATGATTACCTGTTACAAATGCCTTCCGAAGTGGGCCGCTTAGCCCTGTCTTCCAGGGGGCTATCGATCCATCTCCTCGCTTCCGGCAGACCAAGATCGGCGCAATAATCAGGCTAATGAGCAGTATTGCAGCTAGAAATATGAGGACATAAGTCCAAATGCCATACTTCGCACTAGATGACTCTTTGTCGGACGATTGGGTCACTGCGGCAGGCACCTGTTTTGGTGTTGCAGCATCAACATTCTCAACGGATTCTGGAACCGAAGGCATCAGGATTTGGCCATCCGGCTTTGGGAACGCAGGAAATGAACCAGTCCCTAGAGATAGAACATCAGCAGGTCTCTGGATTCCTGTTGAATTTTCCGGGTCATTATTCCCTGAAAGAGCAGCCAGATTGCCAGCTTCACGAAGCAGCCTACGGTGCATCACACTTGCTAAGGACTGCAAATTCTGCATGATGTGTGACTCAGTAAAACCTGACAGACAAAATGTAAATGTTTAATGATGTGTAACACATCAGACAAAAATGTGTTGAGTCTACATCCTGAAAGTGCCCAATTACTTGGTAGATTGTTGCAATATTTCCCATGGAGGACATTGAAAGAAATCCAATTCTGAGACCCCAGCCTGTAAAACGAAGATCTGTTAGGATGTGAAACAAAACTTTAAGAAATGAAGCCTATGAAAATTTCAAGGCTAAGTTGAGTGACCACAAAAGTAGTGCCGGGCACATCCATGTAGCCACTTACCAGCAACCTAGTTTTCTGCTCAAGTAGCATGTCTGCTTAGCAGCTCCATCTTGTATGTTGAAAGATGAGACGCCTTCTTGGAACTGATTATTATGAAGTGATCTGAAACACAATGGTACTTCATTCTACGAAGCAAAGAAGAGACCACAAATGATGCAATTGGCCTTACAGCTGTTTGAGTAGTGGCATCGTCCCTAGTTCTTTTGGAATTGTTCCATCCAAGTTGTTGGCACTCAAATCAAGTACTTCAAGGGCAGATAACCCTCCAAACTCTCTGGGGATTTGCCCATGGAAATTGTTCTTTGGAAGTAAACTAGACAGAAATAAGAATTAAGCCAATATCACCCAACACATGTATTTCAAATAATATTGATCAAACGAAAGCAGATTTTGCGCAATCACTTGCTAACGTAGGTGTAATGGTGCATCTAGAAATTTTCATCAAAAACTAACATCATTTTTGACACGTACGAAAATAAACAAGAGATAAGTGAATAGTAACCGATACTGTTTTTTTATGTCCTTTCATTTTTGTACAAGGTAGAAAAACTCGTAACTTTAAATGGAAGTTTCTAGGTGCACATGATATAGCGTAATGTATGTCCATGCTTTTTTGCATGATTCTTCAAAACCAGTAAGGCTGTAAGTGTGACATGCAAATGCGGCCGTTTGTGATTCAGAATTATCCTGATCGAATAAGCTATTATATAGAAATGAGCATAAAGAATGGGATTCCAAATTAACCTCCTATAATCCAGATAAGTGTAGTTAAAATACTCACAGTGATCTTAGACGTTGTAGGCTTCCAATCTCAGGTGCGAGAGTTCCAGCCAGTTCATGACCTGTTAAATTCCTATATGTTGAAGAAAATAAGAACTTAAGGTACATGGTGCACAATTAATATACACTACCTTAGCTAATCGTATTGGCACAAATATGATTTGCAAACAATGATCTTAATTTCAACGAAGAAACAAACTATATTTACTAACATAAATTTGACACAAATATGATTTGATTAATGTACGCAGTTACAAAATTCAGCACTTTGATAATCATGAGGAGGCGTTGCATTCATATTTGAAGAAGAGTTGGAGATGGAAAAAACAGACTTACAGAATCTCCACTTTGCCGTCAGAGCATTGGACGCCGGACCAGCTGCAGGGATTGCCGTCCATGGGATCCCAGTCATCGAAGACTCTGTGGGGATCTCCTTCCACCCTTGCCCTCAGCTCCAGCAAAGCCAATCCTAGCACATGAACACGATTGCAGAATACAGCACACCCGCACCAGTCAGTCACGGATCATCCGTCGGTCTCTCGTGTGAATGGCAGGCATTGTCAGTTTACCTTCGCCGTTGAGCGGAGCCGCGCCGCCCCACGCCTGCGCCTGCGCCTGCGCCTGGAGCAGCGCGACGAAGAGGAAGACGAAGAGCAGCATGAGCCCCCAACGCGCGCCACCCATGGCTACGCGGGCGCCTCCCGACGGCCAGTCGCTAGCTGGACGCACCGACGCCGTCCTCGGACACCCGCGTTCTCTCAGAGCGGAGCAGAAGACCAGTAACGAAGACGAGACGAACGGACGAACAGCACGGCCGGGCCGGAGACGCTAGCTCCGGTCGGGCCTCGCGTCAGGGCGGGCGTTTCTCCTCGGCTCGGCCATATATCATGCCGGGAGAGCAGGAGAGGGGGAGGGCGGGCCGCCGCCGCGCGCGCGCGCTGGTTCCGGCGAGCTATTCGCCGGCGCCCATGGGTGGATGGTGCCCGGGTTTCGCCTCCTGCTAGCTCCGCGGAAGCTGGGGGGCTTGTCCCGGCGGAGCTGGATAGGTTCCTGCCGCTGCCGGGATGTGCGGTTGGCGGCGGCGCGAAGGGGAGGAGGGATTTCGCGCGCGAAGGCGGTGGGTGGTGGTTAGATTCGGAGGGGGGGAGGGGAGGGAAGGGAAGGCCGCGGCCCCGTCGCCGCCGCGCGCGGCAAGCCGCTGTCCCCATGCGTTCCTTCAGACTTTCAACAAGGCAGAAATAGAGCATGGCCATTTCAGGTCCTCTTCGCTTCAAATCAAAAGAGTTCTATCATGTCAAAGAAAAAAAAAGTTCTATACTCCCTCCATCCGTTTCTTTTTAGTCCGCATGTCAGTTTTATTTGAGGTCAAAAAAGTTGAAGTTTAATCAAAATTGTAGAAAAAAAATATGAAGCTTTACAATAACAAATCGATATTACTACTGGATTCATCGTGGAATATGTTTTCATATACAATACCTGTTTGTGTTCTACAGTAGATGTTAATATTTTCTCTATAGGCTTGATCAAACTTCAGAAAGTTTGATTCAATACAAAGCTAACACGTAGAGTACAGCTTCAGAAAGTTTGATTCAAGACAAAGCTTTTTTTTTTTTTGAGAAAAGGCCATCATGGCTAGATTCAAGGCAAAGCTAATATGCGGAGTACAAAAGAACGGAGGAAGTACCGGAAATATAGAGAATTCTGTTTCCAGAGAACTTTAAATAATTTTTGGGAGGTTGTGTTCCATGTGACTTTTTCCATATTGAAAACCATATGAGTTTTCTCCATAATCTAGTGCCATTTCAGAAGAGGAGTTTCCTAGATATTTTTATTTCTCTCAGTGACAAATATGACATGCACCGAACATGCCATATCAGTTCTTATAGAATTATTTGATACGTACTCCCTCTGTTTATTTTTATAAGACGTTTAGGCAATTGAGACAGCATCCAAAATAGTTGAATGTAAGCTGTCCAAAACATCTTATAAAAATGTACGGAGGGGTATAAGTTATGCGTTTACTGTTTGACACAACCAAACATCTTATCATTCAGCTCTTCTAGAATTCAACATGCCATGGCATCCATTTCATGTCCTGACATTAGCATGAAATGTCATGCACCTACATCTGGTGCCATTTCGAACCCCTCAAACCAAAAGGGACCTGACATTAGCATGAAATGTCCACTAGTAATATCCTACAAGAAACAAACACAAACTGAGTCGAAAACCCCTATCGTCTATAATAACGGAAAGTAAACACACAGGAGCAATGAAGTGCTAATAATGCAGAGACATTTGGTAACAGAGACGAGTTATATAAAGGTTCAGGCATTCAGAACAGTTCACATTGGCAAAGACACACTGACGAAACGAAACCCAGATACAGAGTTGTGCACAGAAGCTAATAATTACATTCACCCAAACTTGAGCGAAATACCAAACTCCAGGGTTTTCTTAAGTCGCATGATTTAGTAGACAGGCTTTATTTAGCGGTAAACTTGCCCAACCAAGCTCTCTTGAAAGCCTCGACTCCCGTCAGTTGCACGCGGCTTCACTTCTTGCCTCGCAGCTTTGTGCCAAGAGCCCTTTCCAGCTTGCCGATGATCTGTTGGTTTGGGATAGCCTTGCCTGACTCGTACTCCTGGATGACTTGTGGCTTCTCGTTGATCAGCTGGTAGTCAAACAATGTGTCTTAGGGTACGAAGGCAGAGAGATGTTACAGATTTCAGGTTGGCAGTGAAGTAAGATTCATACCTGTGCAAGCTGTGCCTGTGTGAGCTTCTTGTCCGTTCTAGCCTGCATAATGCTCTTCTTCAGGTCTGACGGCACACGCTCATCTGTTGAAGATAAACCCCCAATGGTTAAAAAGAGCAGTAAAAGACGTATTGGCATTCAATAACAAGGAAAAAGTAAGGACCATTGAAGGATTCAAATTCGTTAAAAGTAAAATTTCATAGAATAGCATTCCTATAATGTAACGTAAGTTTTAACAGTGTAGCCCTAAAAGTACAGGTGCACCCATAGAAAAATCATGATTACCATATTTACAGAATATGAAATCAAATGCAGCAGGATACGCACGGCTTCTAAACAGCAAATTTGCTCTGGAAGGACAGTACAGGTACATTATAGAGGAACTTAATTTTCCTTGTGCTCAACAGTTGAATTGGCTACACAGAGATTACCATTAGAAACTAAGAAGAAACTGACTTGTACATCACAACAAATTATGTTTATTCCAAATCTCAAAGAACTCATCGAACAATAGGATAAACCATGAGTCCACGATGGTAGACAAATAAGGAACAAGTGTTGCCTCAATAGTGTGGAACACTCAAGCAAGCCCAAAATTCTTTACTACATAAGTAGATATATACTGAATTGCATGTCAACGCATTAAGAAAGAAGGGAAACTGATCAACTGACAAGCATACTCCTGTATAGTTCCTTTTAAAGAAAGGAAAAATGTTTGCCATGCTTCACAGATATTATTGGATTTAACTGAGAAACACACACATCACAAACGAAATGATTGACAAACACACATCACATAAACAAGATTGACATACACACACCACATAAACAAAATGATTGGACAATAAACAGCTATTTTAGATAGTTATTCCCTTTTGAAACATATAGAAGTAAAAAGTGCAAGGAACTCACGAGCAAGATTCTCTGTATCATCATCAAGCCTCTTTGTATTGAGCGATGTGGTGCTATGAGCAGCTTTGTTTGTCCCAGCATTATCTGCATTCATCAACAATGCCATCAAGGTTAAAGCAATATATATAAGTCTCACCTATCTATCTCAACAAAGTGTGCAAAAGATATGCACAGATAGATATTCTGATCATACAATGGAAGCCTCTCTTTTACAGCACCGCCTATTATACAAGATATCACATACTGATCATGTACAAGCATTTATGATGGCCATAACAAAACTAGAAAAATAACTCATCATAAAAGAGGAAGGTATTCCATGATAAGCTTAAACATCTTCAATGGGAATCACTTAACTGACATGAGCGAGAAAGTACTATTCAATGTTGGCATGAAGTGCATTATAGCAAAGGCAACCAAGCTGGTAGACATCACTGACACCCGTCATCCACAAAAATAAACAGTTAAACATACGGATCATACACTAGGTGTGCACTAGGGACTAGGCACATGAGGTGTACAGGTGCACTAGAAGCATAATTAACACTTCTAATAGCCATGTAAAATCCTAATTATAATTCAGAAAAGATTGATACAGCATAGATCGACAAACACACCAATTTTTAAATCCAAGTTCAATCCACACATCACGGAAAAAAGGGGACAAACATTGCTGTGAATAGTCCACATCATGATTTTTCTCTTTTGTTTCTCAGTGTTATTGTTTTTTTAAGGTACATAAATCTTAAATATTTTTCATTTTATTCCGAAAACTTTCATAAAATTTATGACATGCCAATTGACAAGACACTAGTGCACCCACCAGTTAGTAGACACAACATCACCCCAACATACTATTACAGTATTAGTTCAATCCAGAACCAAGACAACACAAATGCAATGTCATTCTACTTATACAGATCTCGCCCCAACATATGACAGGTTGTTATCAACATGTTTTGATGACTTTACATGCTGCAAAAGACTGTAGATATTTTAACTTGTGGTACCAAATCCGAATGAAAGACCACATCAGAGATGCAATTGATGAGCCACTGCTGCAATACAGACTACAAGGATTAAACCCCACTAACCGTATGTTCTAACCTCAAATTCAGTACAAGTGCTGCATCATCACCAATCAAACAAGAGAATCGTAAAATAAAGAAAAAAATCTCATGAAAATAAGGTGCTTAGCACAATCAAATGACCAAACAAGAACAAGCCCTAGTCTTGTAAAGCTCGCAGACAATTTATTCTTCCAAAAATTCCTAATAATTCATTCCCCTCGAAAAAAAAAGGGTAAGGAATCCATTCTACGAAAACCCTCGCGTGAAACATGAACATGCTTCGGATCACCACGCCGATGACCGAAAATCAAGGAGACTCAATCCAAAACCCTAAGATTCGTAGCATCGCACGCCAATCTCGCGAAAAACCCGCGCCTACTCGAAGACGAACTAGCCACTACCCGGCCAAACCAAATCCACCGCCGCATCAGGCGATTCCTTTCTACTCCGAGACAAGGGGTCGAAAAGTTCGGGGACAGGAGGGACGCGTACGCTTCTTGGCTATGTCGATGTCGACGCCGGCGCGGCGGGCGGCGTTGACGGCCTTCTCGTCCTTCTTGGCGGCGGCGTTGGGCAGCTTCTTGCGCACGACCACCGGCTCCCAGTCCTGAGCGATCGGTCCCGTGCGAGACATCTCGGCTTGCTCCGGCTTCGGTGGGGCTTGCGGTGTTCGGTGGGGCTAGGGTTTCGCCGAGGTTGGAGACGATGAGGATGTGGTCGGTGAGAATGATCGGGGTTCAGGTGGCGACGGTCTCGTGACTCCTCTTGAGGTGAGCGCAAATGGGCCCTTCCGCGATCCTCGTGGGCTGGTAACGTGTCGGAGCGGACTTGACCTCTCTTTAGCGCGAATGATATATCTCGCTCATAGCGATTATAGCATCCGTCTCGCCTGAAGCGAGCGCGCATATTGGCTGGTCCGTTAGCGCAGCTCTGTCGCTGTAGTTCGCTATGCTCTGTTTTTTTTTTGTTTCTTCTTCTTCTCTTGTTTCTTCTTCAGCTTTGTTTCCTTTACTGGTTTTCTCTGGATTTTTTATGTTGTCTTAGTTTCTTTTTATTTTTTCAGTGATTTTTTTATTTCGCTCTTCGGTTCTCTTTATATATTTCTTGCGTTTTATTTATTTATTTTCTTTTTCATTTTTAACACATTTCTACATTTTCGTTATACATTATATTTTTTTCATATAAGTCAATAACATTTTTAATACACATTTCAAAATTTCTAGATACATGATTAACATGTTCTTAAAATATATTTTATATTGTTTTCGTACATATTGTACTCTTTTGATATACATCTAAAACATTTTTTCTCCAATTTTAACATCTTTGATAAGCATGATTAACTTTTTTTATCAAATATATGTTTTGATATCTACTTTTTCGTACACAATGTACATTTTTGGTATACATCCAATTTTTTTAATAAATGTTTAAACATTTTTCAAATACATTATTAACATTTTGTTTTCAAATATATATTTTGATGTGTATTGTTTCAATACACATTGTAAATTTTTGGTATATGTACTAAAAACTTTTTAAATACAGGTTAAAACAATTTCATATACATGATTAACATTCTTTTCAAATATATGTTTTGATGTCTACTTTTTCTCCATGTGCATCTACATTTTTCTTATACATCCGAAAAAAATCATTGACGTTTAACATTTTATTTAAAATTACATCAACATTTTTTTTACATTGTATAGACATTTAAAAAAATAATGCACATGTTTTTTAATGTGTGAACATTCCTTACATGTAACAAACATTTTGTTTGAAAGTTATCAACATATTTTTAAGTTACAAAAATTACACTGCGTTAACATTTTTGAAACCTCGATTCTATTTTTTTAAGTTAATATGATATTTTTATTTCAAAAATATAGTAAACTTATGAAACAAAAAAATGAACCATGAATGGATGACCATAGAGAAGCAATGAATGCAACGAGGAACTAAATGGGCGGGCCCCCTACTAGCTCTCTTTAGGCGATCGCGACCTATAGGTCGCTTACGCCGAACTATAGGTGCACCCCTCTTTTCATTCTTCCTTTGGAAGAGTTTCGGTCCCAGTTCACCTTGGTTTCTCGGTTTACACAATGACTAGAGGCGTTAGCCTCTAGTATTAACTCTTTTTCTCTAGGTTATTGCAGTCTATTTTTTGTTTTGCTTTTATTTATGTTAACTTGGGTTTTAATTATATATATTTTTAGAATTTGGGTTTTAATTATATTACGGTGATGCCTTTCTCATTTGTATATCGTATTGGGCTGGTGTTGAAGTTTATATTTGTTTTGAGAGGATATTGGAGTTGTTTGGTGCGTGATTGTTCTATACTTACACGTTTTGGCCTTGGTGTCAGCCGGTGATGGTTGTGTTAGCCCCATTAAAGCACTTATTCCATGTTGAGCCATGAAATTGTTGCTATAAGGCTCACATGGCCGACCAATAAAGTTGTTGCTGGCTTAGTTCAGCACCCTGCTCCGCTAGCTCCGTTAAAATAAATTCAATCGCTCCACAACTATCTAAAAGAAAAGATATCATATTTTGCATTTGAAAATGTTCATTAAATAAAAAAATGTTCATGAATTTAAAAAATCTTGTATTCAAAAAATGTTGTGAATTTAAAAACATGAATTTTAAAAAATACTCAAGAATATCCATGAATTTCAGACAATGTTCATGAATCAGAAAAAGATTCACAAAATTTAAAAAATTACATACTGTAAAAATGTTCATGAACTTTAGAAGTATTCAGTAATTAGGAAATGTTCCAAATTTAAAAATATATTTGTTGATTTTATAATATATTCAAGTTCTTAAAATGCAATAATTTCTGATAAATAAACATGAATTAAAATGTGAAATAAAAAAACATAACGAAAAAAATCATGAAAAGAAAATATTAAAAACAGTAGAAAACAAAAAAAATGAAAAACTAAGGCAATACGCCAATACCTTCTCAAAACTAGAAAAACTGGTAGGCCCATTACACCTTGGTGTGTGTTACTCTCAGCCGGCGACACACACACCCTTACAGACGGGGCCCATAATGACCCACATCCCCTGACGCACCCGAAGGCTCCAAATCTAGGAGCTTAACCGTGAATTAAAATGTGAAAAAAAGAAAAGAGGAAGAATAGAAGTAGAAACAAAAATAGGACATAAAAAGTAAAAGAAATAGAAAGAAAAGAAAACAGAAAAATGAGGCAATACGTCACAAAATCGGAAAAAAAACGCTGACCCATTACAAATACGTGTGCATTACTCCCAGCCAACGACACACATCCTTATAAGTGGGACTCATAGCGAACCCCGCGGCCACAACACATTCCAAATCTAGAGAGCTTAGTATCTTAAAAGATACTTCACATGTTGTAACCGAAATTGCTTAAAATAAGCTTTCATGATATTTTATTATTTTGACCATAAATATTTGGATGAATAATATGAGAACTGAAATTAAAAGTTCATATGACTTACAAGATTTGTAGTTATCAAGGTGGGTCTTCCCGCTCCATGTTTGCATGTTGACGTGGGTATTTTTCATACATGTTTACATGACGAGGTGGCATATATGATGTTGAGAAATATATTGGTGGGGGCTAACTACTTAGATATAGAAGATATATGTAGAATGTTCTTTCACACGCAAAATTGTAAAACATATATAAATTAATATATTTATTTTACAGTCATGCATGGAATAACAATCCAAATATCATTGAGAAGAATCATTCCAATGTTGTATTGGGATAACATACAAATTTTGAGATTATGTATTACTTGATTAAAGAGTGGAGACAAAAGGGGGGGGGGGGAGAAGGACATCAGTTGGATTCAGACTTCCTCAGCTTTCCCTATAGCGTTAGAACTCGTCTTTACTTGCTTCCAAATTTGTAGAATAAATTACTATCGTATGAAATTCCTTTGATGCAAATGATGTGAATTGAAAATTTCCTTATGATTGCAGTCGTTCTTTTCCTCTATGTTTCCACACACTTAATTCCTAGAGTAACTAAACTAGAAAAAGACACATCTAAACCAAGTTTGGAGGATGGTTTTTGCTGATAAGGAATTTATTAAAAATGGTTTTAGCCACATGAATGATGATTGTCGTCGTGGAGATAACATGAGATTGGGGATAATGTTAGTAATATAGTTACAACAATTATTAGTGCGAGGATGCACGAGGGGCCTATAGCCAAGATCATCATACACCGGTAAAATTGACACTTCATCTACAAATGACCCAATACTATGTTACTACCGTGGAGTTATGTAATCATGTTCATGTTCTTGGAATGGCATTGTTGTAGTTAAGGCTGAGGTACACGATCTTCCCAATGAAGCCTCGATGGTTGGGATCCCATGGACAACAATCTTGTAGCTGGTCCAACTCATGTCTTGTGATGATGATATTTTGTGGTGATACTTATAGAAGCACATGATTTTATTTTAGCAATGTTGCTCGAAATCCATATGTTGTGTCATCTTGGGTAAGTTTTTATTTCTACTCAGTTTACTTCTATAGAACAACTTCACATGATCAAATTACAAGAGTGGTTGGAGGGTTAAACATTGGATTTGAGTGCAATAAGCTTGGATGGAACAATTCCAAAGAACTCAGGACTATGCCACTACTCAAACTACTGATGGCAAACTGTTTCATTTTGTCATCTCCTATGCTTCTTAGAATGAAGCAATATTATGGTTCAGATCATCGTGCATCTTCTTTTGATATCTAGGGTATAGTTGTTGTTCAGTGGCTACATGATTGTAACCTAGCAATGGCGGATCTTGTAAAAGATTTAAGAGGGGCCATGACTTGAAGGGGAACAAATTAGTAGGAAGGGTGGGCTAGTCTCTAGTTGAAACACTAGTTAGGTCTAAAATCTAGCACACACTTCAACAAATGCAAAAAATAAGGACGGGGGCATGGCCCCTGTTGCTTTACACTAAGCTCTGCCACTGTACGCTAGAGATAATAATAATAAAATATATTATGTGACATTGTTTGCTGAGCACATGCATAGTTTGTTTTGTAAGTGCTGACGACCGAGAAGCTAGGCATTCAATGATGGTGATTCTGCCTCCCTTTTATGCACATTTGATTAGTGCTGATTCCTAGCAATTACCAATGGACACACTTCACCTCAAACTCGACCTTCTTGCTAGTATATACTATCATGGATTTAGAATTACTACTATTTTGGGTTGGCTTCTATGGATTTATTTGTTACGTCAGAGATAATTATTGTATTGCAAGTTTCTACCTGCCATTGCAATTTTGCGTAATCCTTTTTCCTATCGCAAATAAAGAATTGTTCTAACAATCCTTGCTTGCTTGTTTGCTTCCTTTTGTGTACGTTGCCTGCCTATGTGGTGATTGTTGAGCTATTTAACAGAATTGCACACATAGTCGTGAAGAGCGGAGCAAAGATGTACAATACGAGAGAGTCGGGCTCGCTCGACAGATCATGGCGAAGCTCGTCGTGCTAGTCGTGTCGGTTGCCTCCTGACACCAAGGAACACCTGGAGTCTGATGACTACCTGTGAAAGCTCTACGAGTTGTTGGGGCGTGCTAAAAGGTAGCACGACCCTGGTGAGAACCTTCGCTAGTTCGCCATCTTTAAGGAGAAGGTGCGCATAGTCTACGCCTCCCATCTTCAAGTTGCGGGCTAGGATTACTGGCTCTTTAGGAATTCATACGAAGAAGATTCACTACTGCAGGAAGGTCCTAAAACCACATGTATAGGAGACCCTTCGATCAAACCGTATGCGATGCATGAATCGCAAACGGTATGTTAATAAAATTGTCACCAATAAAATAAACTGTGTGCGATGGCTGATCCATCAAGCACGATTTAGATAAGAGTTGCGTGTGCGATACATAGCATATACTTGATCCATACGAACTATTTGCGATGAGCCAATAAAACACAAACGATTACCAGATGAAGATATGTGCAACGGACGAAATACATGTCACTCAGATTAATTGTTTGCGATGAGAAAAAATAACACACACGATTCGGCATAACAAGATGTGTGTGATACCCGGCAAATGAGTCAGTAATCAGAATTGTGTGGGAAAACCGATAATAACACGGACGATTCCTCCTAATAAGTTGTGTGTGTTGTGGGCAAACGGTTGCTGGTAAACAATTGTCAGCGACTGATGGAATCATCACCGACGTGTTCCTTAGTTTAATCGTATGAGATGTGATTTTCGCTGTCTGCACAACATCTATGCTCTGTCTATAGAACAACAACATATTTACTTATAACAACATAGTTGCATAACCAAATTAAACATCCAATTACATAAGTGACTACACATAACATTTGCACACCTCAATAAAACTTCTTGTGACGACGCTTGCTGCCACTGCTCTGCTTGTGGCTCGATCTGTCGCCGTCTGCAGGACGGAGGCACTTCCTCATGTCAACAATCCGTCTGTACATCTCGTAGCTTGTGTATGCATCCGTGGCCGTGTACTTGACGTATTCTTTGTTGGGGAACGTTGCATGGGAAACAAAAATTTTCCTACGCACACACAAGATCTATCCATGGTGATGAGCATCTACGAGAGGGAGAGTGAATCTACATACCCTTGTAGATCGCTAAGCGGAAGCGTTAAGAAACGCGGTTGATGTAGTCGAACGTCTCCACGATCCAAATCGCAAGTCGTCCCTCGAACCGATCACGAACTAGTGCCGAACGGACGGCACCTCCGCGTTCAACACACATACAGCTTGATGACGCCTTCACCTCCTCGATCCAGCGAGCGATGGTGAAGTAGTAGATGAGTTCCGGCAGCACGACGGCGTGGTGATGGTGGTGAGGAACAATCTCTGCAGGGCTTCGCCAAGCGCTACGGAGATTATGACGGAGGAACTAGAGGGTTAGGGTTGCCGCACACGGCTTGGGGAAATCTTGATGTGTTCCGGGTGCTAGCCCTGCCCCTCTATTTATATGTTGAGCCCTGGGGTCGAAACTTGGAGAAAGAGCCTCCTCAAAGTTGGTTTGGCCCGCAAGGCAAGAGTCCTGCTCGGACTCCAGGACCAGACGCCAGGGTCCTCGGCGTCTGGTCCCAGACGCCAGGGACCCTGGCGTCTGGCCCCTGGCCTCCGCAAAACTTCCTTTTGCACCTTCCTAAAGCCTCGTGGGCTTTACCCCTTGGCCCAAATAAAGTGTTCTCGTACCCGAACATTTCGGGAAACATCCGGAACCCCTTCCGGTGAATTCCGAAACCCTTCCGGAGACCAAACACTATTATCCCATATATCAATCTTTACCTCCGGACTATTCCAGAGCTCCTCGTCATGTCCGGGATCTCATCCGGGACTCCGAACAACTTTCGGTCACCAACATAACAACTCAACTATACTTATATCGTCACCAAACGTTAAGTGTGTAGACCCTGCGGGTTCGAGAACTATGTAGACATGACCGAGACACCTCTACGGTCAATAACCAATAGCGGGACCTGGATGCCCATATTGGCTCCTACATATTCTACGAAGATCTTTATCGGTCGAACCTCTATGTCAAGGATTCAGTTAATCCCTGTATGCTGTTCCCTTTGTTCTTCGGTATGTTACTTGCCCGAGATTCGATCGTCGGTATCTCTATACCTAGTTCAATCTCGTTACCGGCAAGTCTCTTTACTCGTTCCGTAATACAAGATCCCGTGGCTAACACTTTAGTCACATTGCTTGCAAGGCTTATAGTGATGTTGTATTACCGAGTGGGCCCTGAGATACCTCTCCGTCACACGGAGTAACAAATCCCAGTCTTGATCCATGCCAACCCAACAGACATCCTCGGAGATACCTGTAGAGCACCTTTATAGTCACCCAGTTACGTTGCGACGTTTGATACACACAAGGTACTCCTCCGATGTCAGGGAGTTGCATGATCTCATGGTCATAGGAACAGATACTTGACATGCAGAAAACAATAGCAATAAACTAACACGATCATATGCTACGTTTACAGTTTGGGTCTTGTCCATCACATCATTCTCCTAATGATGTGATCCCGTTATCAAATGACATCTCATGTCCATGGCTAGGAAACCTTCACCATCTTTTGATCAACGAGCTAGTTAACTAGAGGCATACTAGGGACACAGTGTTGTCTATGTACCCACACATGTATTTGAGTTTCCAATCAATACAATTATAGCATGGATAATAAACGATTATCACGAACAAGGAAATATGATAATAACTAAATTATTATTGCCTCTAGGGCATATTTCCAACAGTCTCCCACTTGCACTAGAGTCAATAATCTAGTTCACATCACCATGTGATTTACATTGTTCTAACACCCAATGAGTTCTGGGGTTCAATCATGCTTTGCATGTGAGAGAGGTCTTTAGTCAACGGGTCTGTGACATTCAGATCCGTGTGTACTTTGCAAATCTCTATGTCATACTGTAGACACTTCTACCACACTCCACTTGGAGCTATTCCAAATGGCTGCTCCACTATATGTATCCTGACTGCTACTCAGAGTCGTCCGGATAGGTGTCAAAGCTTGCATCGACGTAACCCTTTATGACGAACTCTTCATCACCTCCATAATTGAGAAATATTTCCTTAGTCCTCTAGTTACTAAGGATAATCTTGACCGCTGTCCAGTGATCCACTCCTGGATCACTCTTGTACCCCTTGACAGAATCATGGCAAGGCACACATCAGGTGCAGTACACAGCATGGCATACTATACAGAGCCTATGGATAAGGCATAGGGGATGACCTTCGTCCTTTCTCTTTTTTCTGCCGTGGTCGAGCTTTGAGTCTCACTCAACTCCACACCTTACAAATCAGGCAAGAACTCTTTCTTTGACTGATCCATTTTGAACTCTTTCAAAATCTTGTCAAGGTATGTACTCATTGAAAGTCTTATCAGACGTCTTGATCTATCTCTATAGATCTTGATGCCCAATATTTAAGTAGCTTCATTCCAGGTCTTCCTTTGAAAAACTCCTTTCAAACGACCCTTTATGCTTTCCAGAAATTCTACATTATTTCCGATCAACAATATGTCAACCACATATACTTATCAGAAATTCTATAGTGCTCCCACTCACTCTATTGTAAATACAAGTTTCTCATAAACTTTGTATAGACATAAAAACTTTGATCACCTCATCAAAGTGTATATTCCAACTCCGAGATGCTTGCTCCAGTCCATAGAAGGATCGCTGGAGTTTGCATACATTTTAGCATCCTTAGGACTGACAAAACCTTCCGGTTGTATCACATACAACCTTTCCTTACGGATACCGTTAAGGAAACGATGTTTTGACATCCATCTCCCAGATTTCATAATTGAAAAATGCAGCAACTGCTAACATGATTCCAACAGACTTTAGCATCGCTACGGGTGAGAAAGTCTCATCGTAGTCAACTCCTTGAACTTGTGAAAAACCCTTTGCCACAAGTCGAGCTTTATAGACGGTGACATTACCGTCCACGTCCGTCTTCCTCTTAAAAAATCCATTTGTTCTGAATGGCCTTACACCCTTCAGGTAATACTTCCAAAGCCCATACTTTGTTTTCTTACATGGATCCCATCTCGGATTTCATGGCCTCTAACCATTTCTCGGAATCCGGGCCCATCATCGCTTCTCCATAGCTCGTAGGTTCATCGTTGTTCAACAACATGACCTCTAAGACAGGGTTGCCGTACCACTCAGGAGCAGTACGCGTCCTTGTCGACCTACGAGGTTCGATAGTAACTTGATCCGAAGCTTCATGATCATCATCATTAACTTCCTCTTCAACTAATCATAGGCTCCACAGAAACAACTTTCTGCGCTGCGCTACTCTCTGGTTGAAACAAAGGTTCAACAACCTCATCAAGTTCTATCTTCCTCCCACTCAATCTTTCGAAAGAAACTATTTCTCGAGAAAGGATCCGTTTTAGCAACAAACACTTTGTGCTTGGATCTGAGATAGAAGGTTCACCCAACTGTTACGTTAGGGTATTCTATGAAGATGCATTTGTCCGCTTTGGGTTCGAGCTCATTAGGTGAAAACCCTTTTTCACATAAGCGTCGCAGCCCCAAACATTAAAAAATGACAGCTTAGGTTTCCGCCAAACCAAAATTCATACGGTGTCATCTCAACGGACTTATGGTGCCCCTTTTAAAGTGAATGTGGTTGTCTCTAATGCATAACCCTAAAACGATAGTGGTAAATCGATAAGAGACATCATAGTTCGCACCATATCTAATAGAGCACAACTACGACGTTCGGACACACCATCACACTATGGTGTTCCAGGTGGCGTGAGTTGTGAAACAACTTCCACATTGTCTTAAGTTGTATACCAAACTCGTAACTCAGATATTTACCTCCACGATCATATCGTAGACATTTTATCTTCTTGTCATGATGATCTCAAACTTCACTCTGAACTTTTCAAACGATTCAGACTTGTGTTTCATTAAGTAAATATACACTATATCTACTCAAATCATCAGTGAAGGTAAGAAAATAACGATATCCACCGCCCACTACAAAACTCACTGGACCGCATACATCAACATGTATCATTTCCAATAAGTCAATTGCCTGCTCCATCATACCGGAAAACGGGGTTTTAGTCATCTTGCCCATGAGGCATGGTCCGCATGTCTCAACCGATTCGAAATTGAATGAGTCCAAAGATCCATCAGCATGGAGTTTCTTCATGCGTTTTACACCAATATGACATTTAGCGGCAGTGCCACAAGTATGTGGTACTATCATTATTAACTTTGTATCTTTTGGCATCAATATTATGAACATGTGTATCACTACGATCAAGATTCAATAAACCACTCTTATTGGGTGCATGACCATTGAAGGTATTATTCATGTAAATAGAATAACCATTATTCTCTAACTTAAATGAATAACCGTATTGCAATAAACATGATCTAATCACGTTCATGCTTAACGCAAACACCAAATAACATTTATTTAGGTTCATCACTAATCCCGAAGGTATAGAGAGCGTGCGATGGTGATCACATCAACCTTGGAATTACTTCCAACACTCATCGTCACCTCGCCCTTAGCCAGCCTCCGTTTATTCCGTAGCTTTTATTTCGAGTTACTAACATTTAGCAACCGAACCGGTATCTAATACACAGGTGCTACTAGGAGTACTAGTAAGGTACACATCAATAACACGTATATCAAATATACTTCTGTCGACGTTGCCAACCTTCTTATCTACCAAGCATCTAGGGTTGTTCCACTTCAGCAACCGTTCTCCTCATAATAGAAGCACTCAGTCTCGGGTTTGGGTTCAACCTTGGGTTTCTTTACTGGAGCAGCAACTGGCTTGCCATCCATGAAGTATCCCTCCTTGCCCTTGCCCTTCTTGAAACTAGTGGTTTTACTAACCATCAACACTTGATGCTCCTTCTTGATTCCTACCTTCGCGGGGTCAAACATCGCGAATAGCTCAGGGATCATTATTTCCATCTCTGGCCTTTTATAGTTCATCACGAAGCTCTAGTAGCTTAGTGACAGTGACTTGGAGAACTATACCAATCACTATCTTATCTGGAAGATCAACTTCCACTCGATTCAAGCAATTGTAGTACCCAGACAATCTGAGCACATGCTCAACGATTGAGCTATTCTCCATCATCTTGCAGGCAAAGAATCTTGTTGGAGGTCTCATACCTCTCAACACGGGCACGAGCCTGAGATCCCAATTTCAGCTCTTAGAACATCTCATATGTTCCGTGACGTTCAAAACGTTTTGGAGCCTCAATTCTAAGCCGTAATGCATGACGCACTGAACTATCAAGTAGTTATCAGAACGTGCCTGTCAGATGTTCACAACATCTACAGACGACGCTTGAGGGGGTGGCGCACCGAGTGGTGCATTAAGGACATAAGCCTTCTGTGCAGCATTGAGGACAATCCTCAGATCACGGACCCAGTCCGCATTATTGCTACCATCATCTTTCAAATCTATTTCTCTAGGAACATAAAAATTCAGGGGAACTACAGCGCGAGCTAGTAATCTACAACATAATTTGCAAAGACATTTTGACTATGTTCATGATAATGAGTTTAGTTAATCATATTACTTAAAAACTCCCACTCAAATTGACATCCCTCCGGTCATTCGAGCGTAACATGATCCAAATCCACCAACTCAAGTCCGATCATCACGTGAGTTGAGGTGGTTTCAATGGTGAACATCTTCATGTTGATCATATCTACTATATGACTCATGTTCGACCTTTCGGTCTCTTGTGTTCCGAGGCCATGTCTATACATGCTAGGCTCGTCAAGTTTAACCCGAGTGTTCCGCACGTGCAACATGGCTTACACCCGTTGTATGTGAACGTAGAGTCTATCACACCCGATCATCACGGCGTGTCTCGAAACGACGAACTTTCGCAACGGTGCACACTCGGGGAGAACACAATTTATCTTGAAATTTAAGTGAGGGATCACCTTATAATGCTACCGTCGTCCTAAGCAAAATAAGATGCATAAAAGGATTAACATCACATGCAAATCATAAGTGACATGATATGGCCATGAACTCGTGCTTTTGATCTCCATCTCTAAAGCACCGGCATGATCTCCATCGTCACCGGCATGACACCATGATCTCCATCAACGTGTCGCCATGAGGTTGTCGCGCCGACTGTTGCTTCCATGACTATTGCTAACTCATAGCGATAAAGTAAAGCAAAACGGCAAAAATAATTAAAGACAACTCTATGGATCCTGCCAGTTGCCGTACTCATCGACATGCAAGTCGTGATATTCTATACAATACATGATCATCTCATACATCACATATATCTCATCATGTAATTGGCCATATCACATCACAACATACCCTGCAAAAACAAGTTAGACGTCCTCTAATTGTTGTTGCAAATTTTACGTGGCTGCTACGGGTTTGCAAGAACCGTTCTTACCTACGCAAAACCACAACGTGGTGTAGTGATTGCTTTTTGATCTTCTAAAAGAACCCTCTTCATTGAAATTGATTCAACTAAAGTGAGAGAGACAGACACCCGCTAGCCATCTTTATGCAACGAAGTTACATGTCAGTTGAAGGAACCTGTCTCGCGTAAGCGTACGCGTAATGTCGGTCCGGGCCGCTTCATCTCACAATACCGCCGAATCAAGTATCAACTAGTAACGGCAAGCAATATGTATACACCCACGCCCACAACTCGTTTGTGTTCTACTCGAGATCTCATCTACGCATAGACCTAGCTCAGATGCCACTGTTGGGGAACGTTGCATGGGAAACAAAAATTTTCCTACGCACACACAAGATCTATCCATGGTGATGAGCATCTACGAGAGGGAGAGTGAATCTACATACCCTTGTAGATCGCTAAGCGGAAGCGTTAAGAAACGCGGTTGATGTAGTCGAACGTCTCCGCGATCCAAATCGCAAGTCGTCCCTCGAACCGATCACGAACTAGTGCCGAACGGACGGCACCTCCGCGTTCAACACACGAGGACGCATTTCACATCTCAACGTGGGCGAACGATCGTTCGCGACGTTGCGTAGAGAACGACCATTTGCTATGTAATAAAGTGCAAATGCTTTTTATTATTAATTGTATGTGTATGCATCATTTCATCCTCCTCTCGCACGTCTTGTCACCGCTTTGCCGCCAGAGGATTCAAGTGTACACTTCAGCACCGCATAGGCGTTTCTTTTGGCCACGCGTCGGCTGGAAGAGGCGTCGGTAAGCCTGTTCCCACGCAACCGTGCAGGTTCCCACGCGCAACCAAGCAAGCTTCCCGTCCGGCTCGACAAAATCCCCCAAAACCCCAATGCTTGTCGGTCTTCTATATAAACCCTCTCGGTCGATGACTTCGTATCGCATTCATCCCCATCCACCCCCTTGTAGCTTATCTTGTTTGCTTCTTCCCAATCGCCAATGGCATCGGCCCGTCGTTGTCACTCAGCCACTCCGCCAGAGGACAGTTCCAGCTGGGAGGTTGCACCGCGTCGGTGGCATAGTCCCCAGAAGTGTGTCATGCACGTGGCGGCCCTGTTGGGTGTGCGCACGCTACCCACCACACACTCCTCCATCGCTGTTAGCACAAATCGTGTACAATGTAGTATCCAATATCTTATGCCGAAAGCTTCGAACCAAAATTTGCACGTTCAAACTCATCACACATGGGGTAAGGTATAAGAAACGTTTGTGATGTTTCGATATCGCACACGGTTCTGAATAAGGGACTATGTCCGATGACACTTTGCGCACCAGTTTTTCGCTGCATCGAACAAAAATTTCTGGCTACCGTGGAAATGTCTACCTTCCCCACCCTCCTACCAACCAAAAGCCATATATCCCTTGTTTCCTCCTTCCTTTCAAGTTCAAACCTTTGCTGCTTGCTTGCAGCGCCGCCTTCTCGCCGGCGACGCTCCTTCCTGCTACTCGGCCTCGTCGATCTATTCAGGTAATTGCTGACCCACAAGTATAGGGGATCAATCGTAGTACTTTCGATAAGTAAGAGTGTCGAACCCAACGAGGAGCAGAAGGAAATGACAAGTGATTTTCAGGAAGATATTCTATACAAGTGATGTAAGTAGTGATAATAGATAGTTTTGTAGCAACATAATTTGTAACAAGTAACAATTGTAACAAGAGTGCAGCAAGGTGGCCCAATCCTTTTTATAGAAAATATAAGTCGGAAGTACTTCTTATAAAGAGCAAAGCGTTCTAAGGACACATGGGAATTGTCATCTAGTCATGTTCATCATGTTTAATTGACTCGCGTTCACTACTTTGATAATTTGATATGTGTGTGGATCGGTGCTAGGGTGTTGTTCTTACTTGAACAAGCAATCCTCTTATGATTACCCCCTCTCGCAAGCATCCACAACTACGAAAGAAGAATTAAGATGAATCTAACCATAGCATGAAACATATGGATCCAAATCAACCCCTTACGGAATAATGCATAAACTAGGTTTAAGCTTCTGTCACTCTCGCAACCCATCATCTACTTACTACTCCCCATTGCCTTCCCCTAGGCCCAAATATGGTGAAGTTTCATGTAGTCGATGTTCACACGACACCACTAGAGGAAGAAAATTATACATATCATCAAAATATTGAATGAATACCAATTTCACATGATTACTTTAACAAGACTTCTCCCATGTCCTCGAGAACAAAAGTAACTACTCACAAATCATGTTCATGTTCAAGACCAAAGAGGTATTGAATATGATTAAGGATCTGAACATATAATCTTCCACCAAATAAACCAACTAACATCAACTACAAGATGTAACCAGCATTACTAGCAACCTACAGGTACCAATATGAGGTTTTGGACAAAGATTGAATACAAGAGATGAACTAGGGTTTGAGTTGAGATGGTGATGGTGAAGATGTTGATGAATATTGGTCCTCCCATGATGAGAGGGTCGTTGGTGATGTCGATGGCTTCGATTTCCCCATCCCAGAAGGAAGTATCCCCAACGGAATCGCTCCGTCGGAGAGCAAAAGTGCTCTTGCCCAAGTTCCGCTTCGAGGCGTCAGTGCTTCGTTCTGAATGCCTTCTCCTTATTTTTTCTAGGGTAAAGTCTTCATAGCAGAAGGGGGGCACTGGAGGGCTGTTGTGGGACCCATAAGATATCAGGGCATGCCCTGGGGGGTGGCCACGCCCTGTTGTCTTGTGGACAATAGGTGGCCCCCCTCTGGTGGTTTTTCGTTCCAGTATTTTTCATATAATCAATAAAAATCTCCGTGAAGTTTCAGGTCATTTGGAGCTCCGTAGAATAGCTATCTCTATTGTAGCTCTTTTAGGCGCAGAATTCCAGCTGCCGGTAATTTCCCTCTCCATGTAAATCTTGCAAATTAAGAGAGAAAAGACATTAGAATTGCATCATAAGGTGAAATAATGACCAAAAAATATAAATAACAGTAGGAAAACATGATGAAAAATGAACGTATCAACTCCCCCAAGCTTAGACCTCGCTTGTCCTCAACCGAAAGCCGAACTCGATAATCATGACCACATGCTTAGATAGAGAGGTGTCGATAAAATATCATAGCAAAAATTACTTGTCATACAACTTCACATAATCAAGTAATAACTCATTCACAATATTGAAGTATAAAGGATAATCTTTCTTGAAAACAAACAAACTATGTTCTTAGTCATTGAAGCAATTACAATTCATCATATTTCAGGAAGAGTCTATATAAGAGGTTTTGTTTTAGCAAGTTCCACATATTGAACTATCATATAGTCTTCTATGATTGCCAATACTCAAGGCATATTCTTGGAACAAATGTTTCATTCAAACTGGTTGAAATATATATATATATATATATATATATATATATATATATATATATATATATATATATATATATAAAAGATGCTTCAAAGTGAATTACATGAAAATATTGCAAGTTGCCCCTTAGGGAGTTACCCCACATGTCTTATATACTACCATGTCCTACCAACTAGGTTTTTTTATTATATTTGTGAAATACGTACATGTTTGTACGTAAAAATGGGCATACTCAAAATACGATACATAGTACCAAAAAGTAGTATATATACTACCTAAACATCCTTATATACTACATACTACGCTTACATACTCTTTGATTTGACATATACTACATACAACATACAAAACGTAAGTGGTGGTAATTACCACCAGGTGGTAGGAAACATTTGTCATATATAGCCTGGATCTTTCCCCACCACATGATGTTAGCTAGCGAGAGAGTAATTAAGGGATGAAAGATGACAACATTATTGACTCTTGCATAAAAATTAAATATCAAACATGAATAAAACATTACAAGATAGGCCCTTCGCAGAGGGAAGCAGAGGTTGTCATGCGCCTTTTGTTTTTGGGTGTGCAAGCTCTTAATGTAAAGGAACATCACTTTACATTGCCCCTTGTGGTAGCAACCTTTATTATGCAGTCTGTCGCTTTTATTTATTTACCACAAGATCATGCAAAGCTCATTTCCCTTACAATAAAAGATTGTACAATACTTAGGGAGCAATTTTTATTGCTTTTTTGCATCGATGACAACTTAGTTGAAGGATCTTATTCAATCCAAAGGTAGATATATTGGACTCTCATGGCAAGAAAGCAATTTTATCGCCCATAATAAAGGTTGATAGGCGGACTAAAGACAGGCGGATTAAGGGGTCCTCGGGCCGCCGGCCGCATAAAGGGAGCCCGAGAGTCCAATATATCTACCTTTGGATCTCGGGTCAAAACCGGCGGATCTCGGGTAGGGGGTCCCGAGCTGTGAGATTAGGATCGATGGGTTACAGGAGATGAAGGAGACGGTGTTTACCCAGGTTCGGGCCCTCCTATGGAGGTAAAACCCTATGTCCTGCTTGATTGTATTGAGGTGTATGAGTATTACAGAGTCGATCTACCTCGAGATCAAGTAGCCAAAACCCTAGATGAGCTTGTCTGCCCTCTACAATCTAAACCCTCCGGTTTATATAGACACCGGGGGTACCTAGGGTTTACACATGGTAAGATTCTAGCCGGAAATAGAGGCGCCGATCTTCTCATCTTAACTTGGAGTGCACGCCCCGTCTTCGAAGGTTTCCTTCTAGAATACGGGGTCACCACCTGTCCGGCCATTCCCGTGATAATCAGGGAGCAGCCCACCAAGCCGGCATGTGAGAGATAGGCCGGCGGCCCGAGGACCCCTTAATCCAGGACTCCCTCAGTAGCCCCCGAACTAGCCTCCAACGCCAGGGGTCATGACACCAGTAGCTTCGCGTGATCAGAGTCTTTGGCTTGCGGGGGGAGTTCTTTTCCTCCTTTATGATCGGCTGGCTCTAGTCCGGCGTCCGATGATATGTAGTTATCCGAACATGAAGTCATCCGGATGCCATAAATTGCTTAACCTCGAAGGCCAAACGTTAAAGTGTGAATAGCGTTCCCTGACAGCCTTTCTGACGAAGGGTCGTGGTCTACCACGACCGCCGAGCCGGTTACAAAAACTCGATTCGTGGTTCGAGGCAGTTTCATTGGCACGTCTCATCAATGTGCAGATCGTGTCCCGTTTCTTACGGGATATTATTAATCCTTTGGGTTATCCCACGCGCGCATAATGGCACGATTATTTCGGGAAGTGGCGAGGCCTGCGGTGCAGCAGAGGGGAGGCTCTTGGTATTACGGCACCCATAAAAGGAAGAAAACCCCCAAGGCCTAATCACGCTCTCTATTCGCAACCTTTGCTTCCTCAACCTTCCCAAGCTCCGAGAGCCCAGATCCAGTTCTTCTTCCATCTCCCCTCCGAGCTCGGCCATGGCCGGCTCCGGTTCCATGGGCAAGTGGGAGGCCTCCTCCATCACCGACAACGACATACGGGAGTTGAAGCATGCCGGCTACCTCTCTGCCAACATCGCCCACCGTGCCCCAGAGGCGAACCAGGTGGTTCCCACGCCGAGGCAGGGCGAGAGGGTGGTGTTCGTCTCCCATTTTCTCCGGGGACTCGGCTTCCCGCTTCACCCCTTCGTTAGGGGCCTCATGTTCTTTTACGGGTTGGACTTCCACGACCTTCCCCCGAACTCCATCATGCACATCTCGGCGTTCATCCTTGTCTGTGAAGCCTTCCTGCGGGTGCAGCCGCACTTCGGCCTATGGCTCAAGGTCTTCAACGTCAAGCCGAAGACAGTTGCGGGTGCGCATGCGGACTGTGGAGGGGCCGTCATCAGCAAGCTCCCCCGTGTCGAGTGGCCGGAGGGCACCTTCATCGACACGGTAAAGATCCGACAAAAGGATTGGTTCTACATTACCGAACCAAGGAGCGCGGACGGGATGGCGCCCGCCGAGTTCAGATCCGGACCCCCTGCGAGGCTAACCTCGTGGCTCAAGAAGGGCCTTAACTGGGGGTCGGCCGAAGAGGTGAAGTTGCTGCAGAAGCGCATCACCTCGATGATCGAGACCAACATCCAGCTGACCAACGTGGTCCAGGTCATGCTCCGCCACCGTCTCCTCCCCTGCCAGCTCCGGGCCTCCCCAATGTGGGCTTACCAGCTCGAGAACCCGGATACCGTACGTCAGTTCTTCCACACCCCCCACAAGAAATTGTGGAAGGTGCTATTCAAGCCTCAGGAGAGCTGGCCGGCCGAGGAAGAAGACACCGGACTCGATGCTGTCAACCCTCCCACCAAGGTAAGGTAGAATTTTTAATTCTGCGACTCTATTTTTTAACAAGGAGCTGAACCCCCTCTCCCTTATCTTCACAGAAATGGCTGAGGAAGGCCGTGAAAATCGACTATCCGGCCCCGCAGCCTGAAGACCCTCGGTCAGATCTGCTGACGGAGATGCTCGTCGTGGCGCCGTATTCGGCGCCAGAGAGGAAGGAGAAGAAGAAAGGGGAGAAGAAGGGAGCCCGAGAGGGCCTTCGCCCAAGGGGTCTCTCGGACACTAAATCCGAGCAGACCCACGCTTCTTCCACTCACGAGGAAGAGCACGAGGACGAGGGGGAGTGCGGCTCCCCCCTCGCAAGGAAAAGGGCAGCGTCAGCGGACGTCGCGGAGGACCTACCTCCTCCTGCCCCAAAGAGGACCTGCCGAACCAAGGCGGTCCTAGACGATGATAGCTCGGACTCCGATGAGGAATCTGAGGCTTCCGAAAAGGTCCCCCAAAGGAATCCCAGGGTTAAGCCCCCAGCCCGGAGGTATGAATCCGAAGACCTTCTGGGTTGATTGCATAGAGTTTTTAATGCTAAACGGGTGAATCATATTTCAATTTGCAGCCCACCGCGCGATCTCCCCGCCGACCAACTTTCAGACGAGGAGCCTCTGCCCGCCGACCTGGCGGAAAGTGGGACTGCATCGCATCCGACGCCTCCAGAGGCCTCGAAGGAGGCTGCGGAGGTGTTGTCGCGCCCGGCTCCTTCTGAGCCGAACACTGGCGGCGGGGGCGACGAAGTCATGGATGAGGTTAACACCTCGGCCGCCGAAGACCAGGAGGAAGAACATCTCCTGGCGACTAAAGAGGGGGGGACGAAGCCCGGTCCGTCCCTCTCCGAAGACATCTCCGTCGGCCGCATAAAGTACCACGACAGCCGGACTCAAAGCAGCTGGAGCTCAAGGATGCCAGCACAAAGTGTGAGGCCCTTGAGCAGGAGATCGGAAACCAGGCCACCGAGCTATCCACGCTTAAATCCGAGCTCAAATCAGAACGTGTTGATAGGCGGTTCTTTGAAGAAGAACTCCGCCAAGTCAGGGCGATCGCCAATGGTAAGCCGTACTTGCTGTAATGTGCCTTTGGTGGTAACAGGTTTGCCTTGATCACCCGGGTGTGGCGTTCCTCAGGCGCCTTTGCGGACCTCCCGAAGAGCTCAGCGGACGCGAACAAATACTTCCCCTCCCGGGATGGGGAAGTTGAGCAACGGCTGTTTTGGGCTCAATTTCAAGCCCCCGAGCACCCTCCCCTCCCGAGCAAGCAGATGAAACAGTTGATGGAGCTGCACAGGATGGCGGAGCCGGCCATGAGGGACCTCTGCATCCGGTTGTGGCCCGCAGAGCCGATGCCGAGCAGTTACTTCGGCTTTGTGTAGAAACTGTGCGACGCTGCGCCCCGGATTGACACTCTGAAGCGTTCGGCTTTCATCGAGGGAGCTCGGATGGCCTTTGCAAGGACCATGGTGCACCTGCCGGGGCTCAAGCCAACCGAGATGGCCACCGTGCCTCCACCCCCTGGGAAGGAGCATAGGCGCCCCGAGAAATACTTTTCCGCCGCGATGGACGGTGCTCCGGCGATAGAAGCTCAATGCCCGAAAGATGTAATTTACGAATGAATGTTCTGTCATGTATCCGATGACTGTTCCACTTTATAATGCGGTTGCATGGTTTATCATGTCTTTTAAGTTTTGTATTATTTTGACTCTTGTGTGGCCGTTTTATCTGAAAGTTGCGAGTCGTCGGCTTCAGCCCCCATGTAGATACTACATGAGGTGTTTCTACCTCCGCACTGTGACCCTTAGCCGAAGTATCGGTGCCCGAAGGCTGTAGTGCGAGGGGAACAAGGCAATCGGACTATAATGCTTTAGTGCTTTCACTTAGCCGGAGGAGCTTGAATGCGGGGGCTGATGACGATCCCCCAGTGTTTTGTGATATTTGGATACACCGAGGTTGACACCAGCATCACATGGTTTGCAATAGTACAAACCCCTCGTATAATACGGAATAACCTCTATCGATTTTTAGTTTGACACTTATGCTCGGATTACAGACCGGTTCTCGCTTATTATGACAGTCGGTTTTCGGCTTTCTCCACTGAGGTGCTTGACCAGGCGAGCCGGAAGCACAATCGCAGTGGTTCTCCCTTTACCCTTTTAGCCGAATGAGCGGAACGTAAGAGGGCAAGCACAGGAGCCGGGTAACCCAACCATTGACCCAAGACATAATTCGGAACCAATTCATATAAAGCAACATCCGAGACTCCGAACACATGAATAGTAGTGCCGGGGTGATGCTTGGGGCGATTTTTATATTTGATCCCCCGGTCTATTAGCCGGTCGCATCGTAGTATGTACCGAACAGCTTTTTGCTATAGGCGTCAGCGAGTAGAGAACAGGGTATGTGACATAAAATACCGCAAGGAGGCTGCAAAGGATACTCGTTATTTCAGATGAATTCTTTCAACTCAAACTGTCGAAGCAACTGTTACAGGTATTTTGGAATGGAAAATAAGGTGTATCAAGGAGAGGCTTTACCCGAGGTCTTCGATGGGTGGCTTGACGTCCTCGATGCGCCCTGTCGCCTGTCTACTCCTTTGCCCCTGAGGGGGTTGCATTCCTTTAAAGGTAATTGTTATCAGCGAATGGACCTTTGGAAGAAGATCTTGAGAAGTCGCCGTAGCGTGAATGGGCTTTATGCTTGGCAGGTCCTAGATGGTACCTGTAGTCTATCGGAAGACATGCGTTGGTAGTAGTTCGGTCCAGCCGAACACTTACCCTTTGATAGCGGGTCCCCACAGCTGCCCATGGTATTTTGAACGCGAAGTTGTGCCTTCTTGGCACATGCTTTACAGGAACTAGGGCTGTGCTGTGGGGGGCGTATCCCTATTTTTGCTGGGCGGAAGGTGATTCCAGAAGTTTGGGTTGAGGCCGAACTCGTTTGCTATCACGACGCGCCTTTATGGCTAATTTGGGCGTCGGCCTATCGTCGCCGCACTGGAATTCGGCTGCCAACGCCGCCGTATGCTCCTCAGTTCGGAGAGAGCGCTCGGTGTTGCCGTTGACAGTAATGACCCCCTGGGTCCGGGCATCTTGAGCTTCAGGTATGCGTAATGGGGGGCGGCGTTAAAGCGAGTGAATGATGTGCGCCCGAGAAGTGCGTGATAACCGCTGCGAAAAGGGACAATGTCGAAGATCAAGTCTTTGCTGCGAAAGTTGTCGGGCGAGCCGAACACTACTTCCAGATTTACGATGCCCGAGCAGCGGGCTTCAACGCCTGGAATCACTCCTTTAAAGGTAGTGTTGCTAGGTTTGATCCTTGACGGAATATACCCATCTTTTTCACCGTGTCTGAGTAAATCAGATTAAGGCTACTTCCTCCATCCATTAGGACTCTAGTGAGGTGAAACCCATCGATAATGGGGTCTAGGACGAGGGCTGCCAAACCCCCATGACGGATACTGGTCGGATGATCCTGTCGGTCAAAAGTGATCGGGCAAGCCGACCATGGGTTATACTTCGGGGCTACGGGCTCCACGGCGTAGACCTCCCGAAGGGCGTGCTTCCTATCCTTTTTTGGTATGTGAGTGGCGTATATCATATTCACGGTTTTCACCTCTGGAGGGAACTGCTTTTGTCCTCCATTGCTTGGACCGCGGGGCTCGTCGTCGTCCTCGCTGCGTGGGCTCTTGCTTTGCTCCTCGGCTGCGAGCTTGCCAGCTTGCTTGAATACCCAACAATTACGGTTGGTGTGGTTAGCGGGCTTGTCCTGAGTGCCGTGGATCTAGCAGGGCCTATCCATAATTTTGTCCAGCGTGGTAAGTCCGTCTCTATTAGCTTTAGAGGGTATCTTCCGCTGTCCGGATTTCGGGTTGCGGAAGCCGGCATTGATGGCCATGTCCTCCGCATCGCCATTGCCATGGTGGCGTTTGTTTTTGTTACGTCGCGGTTTCCCGTTTCCATCCCGGACTTCAGAGGTGCCGGGGTCTTCAGGGTTATGGCTTCGCCGAGCTAGCCAGTTATCCTCGCCCGCGCAAAAGTGGGTCATTAGTGAGGTAAGGGCGGACATTGTCCTTGGCTTGTCCTGGCCGAGCTGACGAGCCAGCCATTCGTCCCGAATATTATGCCTGAAGGAGGCTATTGCCTCGGCGTCCGGGCAGTCCACAATCTGGTTTTTCTTGGTCAAGAACCGGTTCCAGAATTGTCGAGCCGATTCTCCTACTTTCTGGACAACATTGCTCAGGTCGGAGGAGTCCGGAGGCCGGACATAAGTGCCCTGGAAGTTAGATCGGAAAGCATCCTCGAGCTCTTCCCAGCTCTCGATGGAGTTTTCGGGGAGACTGTTGAGCTAGTGTCGAGCTGGCCCCTTAAGTTTTAGGGGTAGATACTTGATGGCGTGGAGGTCATCTCCTCGTGCCATATGGATGTGGAGGAGGAAGTCCTCAATCCACACGGTTGGGTCTGTTGTCCTGTCGTATTGCTCAATGTTAACGGGTTTAAACCCTTCAGGGAACTGATGCTTGAAAGCACACTTGCTCCCTTCGTGGTTTTGGTAATTAATAACCACATATATGTCATTGAACTAATGTTTACACTAAGCATATTTCAGGAAAATTTCGATGATAGGGATGGCAAAAGGATTGTGGAGATACCCCAAGATGCAAGGAAATGGATTGGCAAAGCTTCAAGCAAGAGGACTCTACATTTTACTTTGTGAGAAATCACTTTGAGTCCACAGGAAAGCCAATACTATTAAAAGGGGGTAAGGTACTGTTGGTGAACAAGATGCTCCAGGTGCACAAGTGATAGTCACCAAAAACACCCACAAGCTCTTCCACAAAAGTCTGTCCAAAGTCAAATATCCAAAATCGGTGCAACCAACACTTTCCACTCGGTGCCACCGGTTCCCAAACTCAGACAGACCCATGCCAAACCCTAGCCGGTCGGTGCAACCGATTCTGCATCGGTGCCACCGAGTTTAGGTTGCCAACTCTCTGTTTAGCTATTCTCAGTCTTCGGTACCACCGAGATTTGCTAGTCGGTCTCACCGAGTTTCTGGACCAACTCTCTGGATAGCCATTCACAAGAATCGGTACCACCGAGAATTGTGGATCGGCGCCACCGAGTTTCTGGACCAACTCTCTGGTAAGCCATGGTCAAGAATCGGTACCACCGAGATGTGAGAATCGGCGTCACCGAGTTTGCGCAATCTGACCGTTGGTCACCTGATCGGTACCACCGAGATTTATATATCGGTCTCACCGAGATTCAAAAGTTGTCACCTTTTGGTCACTTCGGTACCACCGAGATTAACACATCGGTGTCACCGAGTTGGTCACTTTAGGTGTAACGGTTGGATTTTTGGGGATGCCTATATATAGCCCTTCACCACCACCCACTCGAGAGAGAAGCACTCAAAACTATTCCATACTTGCCCCATCCAATTTTCTGAGAGAGAGCCACCTACCCTTGTGTTGAGATTATGCCATTCCATTCCAACCATATGAATCTTGATCTCTAGCCTCCCCAAGTTGCTTTCCACCAATCCAATCTCCTCTACCAAGCCAAATCTATGAGAGAGTGATTGTGTGTTGAGGAGTCTATCATCTTGAAGCACAAGAGCAAGGAGTTCATCGACATTGCCGAGCCTATTACCTTTTGGAGGGTGGTGCCTCCTAGATTGGTTAGGTGTCGCTTGGGAACCTCCTACATCGTGTTGTGGAGTTGAACCAAGAAGTTTGTACAGGCAAGGAAATCGCCTACTTCATGAAGATCTACTCATAGTGAGGCTAGTCCTTCGTGGACGGAAGCCGTTATGGAATAGTCAAGGTTGCTACTTCGTGGACCCTTATGGGTGGAGCCCTCCGTGGACTCTCGCGACCATTACCCTCCGTGGGTTGAAGACTCCATAAACGTGGACGTACGATAGCACCACCTATCGGAACCACGGGAAAAATCTTCATGTCTACAAATTGCGTTTGATCTTCCTTCCTACCCTCTACCATACATATGCTTGTTGTTACTTTCCGCTGCTATACTCTTAGACATGCATGTGTAGGGTGTACTTGACTTCCTATCATTGCTAAAATCTGCCAACACTTAAAATTGGGAAAAGGTAGAATTTTTATTTGGTCAAGTAGTCTAATCACCCCCCCTCTAGACATACTTTCGGTCCTACAAGTGGTATCTGGGCTTTGGTCTCCATTGCATTGGTCTCACAACCTAGGAGAGTATGGCGTCTAGTGAGGGAAATTATCATCGTAGAGGTCCGTACTTTGATGGCACTAATTTTGCTAGTTGGAAGCACAAAATGAAAATGCATATTCTTGGTCATAACCCTGCCGTATGGGCTGTTGTTCGTGTTGGCTTGCAAGGTGAATTCTTTGGTGATGGAAAGGAACCGGATCGTGAAGCGACCGCGGATGAATTGAAGATGTTGCAATACAACGCTCAAGCATGTGACATTCTCTTCAACTGCCTATGCCCCGAAGAATTCAACAAAATCAGCCGTCTCGAGAATGCAAAAGAGATTTGGGATACTTTGGTTGATATGCACGAAGGAACCGAGTCCGTGAGAGAATCCAAGTTGGATGTTCTTCAAAGTCAGCTTGACAAGTTCAAGATGAAGGATGGTGAAGGAGTCGCGGAGATGTACTCTAGGCTAGCTCTCATCACCAATGAGATTGCCGGCTTAGGAAGCGAAGAAATGACCGACAAATTCATCATCAAGAAGATACTTTGAGCTTTGGATGAGAGATACGACACCGTGTGCACATTGATCCAAATGATGCCCAACTACAAAGATATCAAGCCTACGGAAGTCATTGGAAGGATTGTTGCTCATGAGATGACACTCAAAGACAAAGAAGAGCTTCACAACAAATCTAGCAGTGCTTACAAAGCCACAAGTGATGCTCCCGCAACTTCAAGCGACAACCTTGTCACCAATGAAGAGATAAGCCTCATGGTCAAGAAATTCAACAAGTTCTACAAGAATAGAGGCAAAGAACGAAGCTCCAACTCAAGATATGAAGAGAAGCATTCGTCAAGTCATGACCGCAACTGCTACAATTGTGGGAAGCCCGGACACTACTCCAATGAGTGCACGGCTCCCTACAAACGAAGAGAAGAATCACCTAGAAGACGAAGCTCAAGGAATGAATCACCTCAAAGAGAGAGAAGGAGTAGAGATGATCGTTATGAACGAAGACCCTCAAGGAGAAGTAGGGATTCGGAGAAGAAGGACAAGTACACCAAGAGCTACACAAGAAAAAGACATCAAGCTCATGTTGGTGAATGGGTTTCCGGCTCCTACTCCGACAACAACTCCGAGAGAAGCTATCACTCCAACTTCGAGTATAGTCAAGATGAAGGTGTTGCCGGACTTGCACTAGTGACTACCAACTCCTATGATCTATTTGATTCACCAAATGAAGGGAGTGGAAGTTGCTTCATGGCTAAAGGCCCCAAGGTATCACACCCCGAGTATCTTGATTTCGATAGTGATGAAGATGACTTACTTTGTGATGATGACTTGCACTTTGATTATACTAGTAATGTTAGTCAAAATGAACTTGATAATTCTCGTGCTAGTCAAGAAAAGTCATTTGATGATGATAAGATGAAAAATAGAACAACTAACTAAAGAATTAAACTCTCTTAAGTTTGCTCATGAATCTACTCTCGAAGATCATAGACAGCTTGTAAGGACTCATGAGAAGCTACGCTTCGAGAAGCTCACCTTGGAGCAAGAGCATGAGTTTCTTAAAGCTATCAATGACGATCTCCGAAAGAAGACTTCATCTTATCTAGCCAAACGATTACTCTTGTCTACATTCATGCCACAAGTTAAATCTAGACAAACTAGTAACAAAGGCAAGAAAGGTTCTTCATCTAGTAGCAACAATAAAAATGCTAAATCCAATGATGTTGCATCTAGTAGTTCTATTGATTTCACTAATGATGATTCTCTTAGCCAAGTTACACTTGAGCAAGAAAATGCTTTATTGAAAGGAATTATAGAGAAAGGTATCTACAAGAGTCTTGCCGGGTGTAAGCAATTTGAGGAAATTGTACGCAAGCACGGAGGATACCGGAAGAACCATGGCATTGGCTACTTCAACGCAAATGGAGTTGAATGGGAAGAAGGTCAATACCCCAAGCCCAAGTTTGTTCCTCAAAAGGAGAAGTATGAAAATACTCTCCCCAAGGGAGCAAAAGCTCAAGATGACCTTCCACCACAAGACCCCAAGCTCAAGGACAAGAACAAGCTTCAAGAGGACATTGACTCATATGAAGATGAATCCCAAGCTTTGGTGGAGTGGGTTCCCAAGGCTACTTCAAGCTCAACTTCTACAAGGGATACTTCAACACCAAGGATCCCCATCAAGTTGATGTGGGTCCCCAAGAAGAAGAACTAGAAAGTTCTTGAGGGGTGACTCCGCCAATGAAATTCACTCACATTCATTATTGGCAAGAACTATTTGCAATCAACATCAACTCTATGCAATAGTTCAAGGAGTCACATATTCCCTCAAAGGTAAGCAAGGGACTTGGTAATCAACAAATCCATGGACATCATCACATATGCCTTGCACTCCATGTCCATAGATATCCTTGTATTTGTCTCTTGTGTGTTGGGACTAACCCATGTAGGTGAGAAGAGTAAGGAAACAAGAAGGATGCTCCCAACTCTTGGTGATCTTCATCAACCTTGAGCATCCACCACTACCTCACCAACATGAAGTCTTCATCGACAAAACGCAAGGTTAGTTTATCCCTCCTATAGGGGGATGTCACATCAAGGGGGAGCTTTACTCTAAGACTTGAGTTAAAGCATCTCATAGTATGTGACAATATTAAATGCTTTATGTAAAAGTGGTAACCCCACTTGTGCTTAAACGATGAGTATGACCTATGATCAAGTATTCTTACTTGGCTCCTAAGTCAATATACTCATATATAGATGACTCCGTCATCGCCAAAATGCTTGATAGATGCTAGTATGTATGTGCATGTTTGCCATGATTTCATTTGACATCTTATTGTGTGAGCATGTTGGTCTGCATTTATTTATCCATTCGAGGACATCCAATTGTTGCTATTTGGTTTTTGATTTTTCTTTTGCCAATTGGATGGACAAGAATGCCTAGGACCACTCTCTAGCTATCTATGCTTTCTCACCTCATATTCTTTTCTTGCTGCATCACAAAACTTGAACAAGCACTTCTCGATCCCTCGGTGTGAGATGCACTCGGAGTTCCATGTCGAAAAGGGCTGCACTCCAAAACCTCCCAAGTGCAACTCGGTGTGACCAACAAACATTTCTCGGTTTCACCGATTGCCAAGGGTTGATCTGGTTTTCCACCTCGGTAACACCGATTCCTTATTCTCGGTTACACCGAGTTTCCTTGTCAGCTGACAGTTGAGAAACTCGGTGACACCAAAAATTTCGAACTGGTGTCACCGACAGCAAGGGGTATATATGCCGTGGACCCGACGTTTTGAAATTCACTCCTCAAACCGTCGCGCTCCAAAACCCTAAGCTGCCAAAAGGACCCCCTGGTCGTCGCCCTTGCCTCCCCGTGCTCCTCCGCCGCTGGGATCCTCGCCGTCGACGGGCATCTTCGCCGCCGTCTTCGCCGTAGCGGACCATCACCAAGCTAGGGTACGGATCCGATCCTCTCTTGCGCTCCATCGTCTAATTCTTGCGCATTGAGATGTTATTATCTATAAGCCACTGTGTGCAATTCTCCCTATCCACCAGAGTTCTTGTAGATTAGCGAAGAATGAAAATTTTAAGGTTAGCTGTCCGCAGATTGCATCTCGGTGCCACCGAGTTGAAAAAATCGGTTCCAACGATTGTGTTTTAGGGTTACTGAGAACCATATCGGTGAGACCGAAGCAATCTTTTCGGTTCCACCGAAAAGGCTGCCAGGTCTCTGTTGATGCATATGGTCAGTCTCGGTGGCTCCAAAAAATACCACTCGGTGACACCGAAATACCTTCTGCAGAAAGCTAAAACTAATGTCTTCCTTGTTCAAATTTTTGAAAATCTCTGTGTTTTGTGTTGCTCAACCCCTTTGCTCCTCTATACTCTATTCACAGGGTCAGAGATGTCTGCTTCAGATGACAGTGAGAACAACTTCAGAGAGGAGAATGTTGTCATGAGTTCAGGCACTAGTCCTGAGGAGAGTTTTGATGATGTGCCTAGTTCTCCTGACTTGCCCAAGGCTGCTACAAGGACTAGGAGGAAGCTCAATTCTGATGAAGAGGATGAGGACTTCATCCCTGATGAGATGACTAAGAAAGATGCTGCTGCCACTTTTTCCAAGAAGAAGAAAGCTATCAGGAAGGAGTATGCTAGCTTTGAGACAGTGAACGAGCTCAAGGAGGAAGTTGACAGCGTGCCCAGCCCCGACACTTCAGATGATGAGGATGACTCTCCTCTTAGGCCAGGCACTCACTTCACTACCCAGGCCAGATCAGCCACAGTGCCAGCTCAAGAGTTGAGGCCTTCTTCATCAGCACCCGCTACAGCCTCCTCAACTCCATCAGCTCCAGTACCTCCCGTTGCTACTCCAACTCCATCCATGACATCAGCAGAGGTCTTTGCCGACGCAGTTCTCTCGACTCCTTCATCGACTACCGGAGGAGATCAGCCCCAGAAGAACGATTAGCTATATCTCTTTGAACTTTTTGGTAACTTGTTGCCAAAGGGGGAGACATTATATATAGATCTTTAGGCTTCGAGTGAGAGAGCGTTTGGTTTTTATAGCTTTTTTCAAAAACATTTGATCTTTTGGTTGCTTGTGTTAAACTTTTGTTGGTGTTTTGATCATACGGTTAATGTGTGTTGCTACTACTTCCTATCATTATGATGCTTATGAGATGATCATTCACCTTTGCTTGATTGTGTTGTGCTATGATATTCATTCTTATTATTCTCGCACACCACCAAGTTGTATGTGACATGAAAGAGTGCCCTATGTACCTAATCGATTGTGCATTTGCATTCTAACGCAAATTTAAAATAATGCACAAATTTAGGGGGAGCTCTTGCTTATCACATACTTCTCAAAGCGACGATATTCATTGATTATATCATATGTCGAAGCTTTGATCTATATGTTTTCATCAATTACCAAAAAGGGGGAGATTGAAAGCACACTTGCTCCCTTGGTGGTTTTGGTAATTAATAACAACATATATGTCATTGAACTAGTGTTTCCACTAAGCATATTTCAGGAAAATTTCGATGATAGGGATGGCAAAAGGATTGTGGAGATACCCCAAGATGCAAGGAAATGGATTGGCAAAGCTTCAAGCAAGAGGACTCTACATTTTACTTTGTGAGAAATCACTTTGAGTCCATAGGAAAACCAATACTATTAAAAGGGGGTAAGGTACTGTTGGTGAACAAGATGCTCCACGTGCATAAGTGATAGTCACCAAAAACACCCACAAGCTCTTCCACAAAAGTTTGTCTAAAGTCAAATATCCAAAATCGGTGCAACCAACACTTTCCACTCGGTGCCACCGATTCCCAAACTCAGACAGACCCATGCCAAACCCTAGCCGGTCGGTGCAACCGATTCTGCATCGGTGCCACCGAGTTTAGGTTGCCAACTCTCTGTTTAGCTATTCTCAGTCTTCGGTACCACCCAGATTTGCCAGTCGGTCTCACCGAGTTTCTGGACCAACTCTCTGGATAGCCATTCACAAGAATCGGTACCACCGAGAATTGTGGATCGGCGCCACCGAGTTTCTAGACCAACTCTCTGGTAAGCCATGGTCAAGAATCGGTACCACCGAGATGTGAGAATCGGCGTCACCGAGTTTGCGCAATCTGACCGTTGGTCACCTGATCGGTACCACCGAGATTTATATATCGGTCTCACCGAGATTCAAAAGTTGTCACCTTTTGGTCACTTCGGTACCACCGAGATTAACACATCGGTGTCACCGAGTTGGTCACTTTAGGTGTAACGGTTGGATTTTTGGGGATGCCTATATATAGCCCTTCACCACCACCCACTCGAGAGAGAAGCACTTAGAACTATTCCATACTTGCCCCATCCAATTTTCTGAGAGAGAGCCACCTACCCTTGTGTTGAGATCATGGCATTCCATTCCAACCATATGAATCTTGATCTCTAGCCTCCCCAAGTTGCTTTCCACCAATCCAATCTCCTCTACCAAGCCAAATCTGTGAGAGAGTGATTGTGTGTTGAGGAGTCTATCATCTTGAAGCACAAGAGCAAGGACTTCATCGACATTGCCGAGCCTATTACCTTTTGGAGGGTGGTGCCTCCTAGATTGGTTAGGTGTCGCTTGGGAGCCTCCTACTTCATGTTGTGGAGTTGAACCAAGAAGTTTTTACGGGCAAGGAGATCGCCTACTTCGTGAAGATCTACCCATAGTGAGGCTAGTCCTTCGTGGACGGAAGCCGTTATGGAATAGTCAAGGTTGCTACTTCGTGGACCCTTATGGGTGGAGCCCTCCGTGGACTCTCGCGACCATTACCCTCAGTGGGTTGAAGACTCCATAAACGTGGACGTACGATAGCACCACCTATCGGAACCACGGGAAAAATCTTCGTGTCTACAAATTGCGTTTGATCTTCCTTCCTACCCTCTACAATACATATGCTTGTTGTTACTTTCCGCTGCTATACTCTTAGACATGCATGTGTAGGGTGTACTTGACTTGCTATCATTGCTAAAATCTGCCAACACTTAAAATTGGGAAAAGGTAGAATTTTTATTTGGTCAAGTAGTCTAATCACCCCCCTCTAGACATACTTTCGGTCCTACAATGCTGCATCACCTCGTCTGTGAAGCACAGTGGGTGGGCAGCGCCTCTGACCCGAGCTATGTCATGCCTGCGATCGGCAGTAGGCCGGGTCCGGTATTGTTCCCGGGCTCTATTGTTGCGGTCGAGCCAAGACCGGTATCCGTCCCGTCTAGCGGAGGGGGGGGGGAGTACCCTCTAGATCCATAGATGGATCTTGTGTGGCCTGCTCTGCAGTCCAGGTCCTGTCGTAAGTTGTACCTCTCTTCGTGCCCCGCTGGTTCTTTTCCTCTCCTGCGGGGTGCTTCACGCCTGTACTCGGCCTCGCCGGCCATTCTATCCCGTCCTCGGGGAGGGCGGTCAGGCCGGTCGTACGGAGTATGCCTGGGAGGCGATGTTTCTAAGGCCTCGTCATCGAACTGTGGCAGCAGCCGCCGGCGAGGGTAGCTCTTGGGTTGGTCCGGTAGGTCGGAACCGTACCCTTCCTCAGCTACCAAGACCCTCGTCCATCTTTCATTGATGGTGTCTTGTTCGGCTTTGAGCTGTTGTTGTTTTGCTTCAGGCTTCGGGCGGTGGCTAGAAGCTGCCGCTTGAACCGTTCCTGATCCGTAGGATTATCAGGGACGGTGAAGTCTTCGGCTTCAAGGTCGTCCTCCTCCTCGAGGGGGAGGTAGTTATCGTCCTCAGAATCATTAGGATCCTCGGTGTCGTGCCGATCTTCGGGCTTTTCCTGGTCCTCCAGTGGCTGCTCGGGGACTTCAGGGTCGCCGAGGTCTTCCGGGGTATCGTTTTCCCCGGTGCCTGCAATGGCTTCCCTTTCCTTGTGTGCCTTAGATCGCTTGCGCTGTTTCCGACGCCTTGACGGTGCCTCACCGAATTTATCGCCATTATTCTGAGGGGTGCGATTGCCCTTATCATCGGGGCTGTCCACCATGTAGACGTCATAAGTGGAGGTGGCCGTCCATCGCCCAGTGTTGACAGGGGCAGGGGTGCCATCCTCTTCATCCATGTCTTCTGCCTCCTCGGAGGCGTAGTCCAGCATATCGGTTAAATCCTCGATAGTGGCTACCAAGTGGGTGGTGGGTGGGTCGAAAAATTCCCAATGACCTGCCTCTGGACCGATCTGAGCATGGGTCGAGGTCGGGTAGTCTGTGGTTTTTATCGTTAAGATCCGATCCAGTGCCTCGTTGAGCGTTGAGAGCTCGACCGGATCAATCTGCCTCGGACTTCCGGAGTTGACCTCCGACGTGTTCGTACAAAGAGTGTGTTCGGCAAGGGCCGACCTCCGGCCCTCAGGTACTATAACCGGATCTGGACTGGGAGCCAGATCATCGGCAGGGATGGACCCGAGGGCAGAGTCGAGAAGGAAACCCGAAGTTAAGGCTTCGGAGACTTCGGGCTTGTCAGACGAAACTGCGAGCCCGGCGAATGAAAGGTCGCCCCGGGAGTCTACGGAGAACTCTAGGTTCCCGAATCCGATCTCTTGATAGGGGGCGACCATCCCGATCTGACCAAGGTGGCCAGTCGGGTCAGCATGCAGCACGATGCTGCCGAAAGCGAGAAACTGTCCGGCGATGAAGGAGTCCCCGTTATGGACTTCATCGCTAAGGATCAGGCGAGCCATCAATTCCTCTTGTGATCCCGTAGCGGAACTCTCAATGAAAGCACTAATGTTGGTGTCAAAACCGGCGGATCTCGGGTAGGGGGTCCCGAGCTGTGAGATTAGGATCGATGGGTTACAGGAGACGAAGGAGACGGTGTTTACCCAGGTTTGGGCCCTCCTATGGAGGTAAAACCCTATGTCCTGCTTGATTATATTGATGTGTATGAGTATTACAGAGTCGATCTACCTCAAGATCAAGTAGCCAAAACCCTAGATGAGCTTGTCTGCCCTCTACAATCTAAACCCTCCGGTTTATATAGACACCGGGGGTACCTAGGGTTTACACATGGTAAGATTCTAGCCGGAAATAGAGGCGCCGATCTTCTCATCTTAACTTGGAGTGCACGCCCCGTCTTCGGAGGTTTCCTTCTAGAATACGGGATCACCACCTGTCCAGCCATTCCCGTGTAATCAGGGAGTAGCCCACCAAGCCGGCCTGTGAGAGATAGGCCGGCGGCCTGAGGACCCCTTAATCCAGGACTCCCTCAGTCTCATGGCAAGAAACTGGGTTTAAGGGTTTTGGATGCACAAGTAGTATCTCTACTTAGTGCGGAATTTTAGCTAGCAAAAGATTATGAGAAAGCATCACATATTAGAGGATCCATGACAATATAACTTCTATGTGAATATAAGCAAACATAACTCATCACGTCGTCTTCCTTGTCCAACATAAACTTATTTGGTCAAGCAGAAAATATTTGATGAGGTCTCACAATCATAAAATATGTCCAAGATAGTGTATATATATGTGAAGCCTCTCTTCCCTTATTAATCTTTCATGAATTCCAGTATATGACCGATACTATGGTTGTCAATTTCCAAAAAGTTTTATCAACTATACTTCCTCTACGTGAAGTCATTACTCCCCATGAGATTGGCATACGATCTTTTATCCTTTCCATTGCTAAGATTGAAACAAGAAAGTAAATCATCAAAACTCAAACTAATCTTTATTATATAGCTCTCACACCTGATTACATAGATGGACATATCACGAAGCAAGCACTCAAAACTAAATCATACTAAAACTTTATTCTTCTAAATCACAAAATAACTAAGGATCGAGCTAAGATAGATAATGATAATAAAAGTGATGGTGATACGATACCGAAGCACCTCCCCCAAGCTTGGAACAAGCTAAGGGTGGTGCCCATACCCATATACTCAAATTTATTTCTTCGGTGATGGTGGTGATGATGAAGTGGTAGCTTTGTCCTCCCATTTGAGGGTATGGATTTCCTCTTTCAGCTTCTTAACTTCCTCTTCCAATTCCCAATTTTTGTGACGTATCCGAGTGGGGTCTTACTACACATGGCGAAAAGGAGTAAATGGAATCTTAGAGTCTTTCACCGTGTTTGGAAGACTCAACTTCTTGAATTCCACATGCATATCCTCAGGTTAAGGTAAGGGAACTTCTTACTCATCCTTGATTGAGTCCTCTATCTGCATCATCTCGGCTTCTTCTTCATCATCGGTTGGCCATTCATACATCTCAACATCACCGTAGATCCTGGGATTTGTGATGAAGTGAGAGACACAACTCTCCCCATCCGAATCTTGCGATGACATGGCTATCCAGATCTGTCCGAAAAATAGCCCAAAACAAGAACATATAAGAAACTTGCGATACAATGGTCAAAACATTCGGGAATATATATATAATGAATTTTTATCTTGTATAACATGAATACAGGAAGAAAAGTGAGTCGGGAAGGCACACGAGGGGCCCACATGACATTAGGGCACGCCCAGGGGGGTGCACGCGCCCTGTTGCCTTGTGGCCTCCCCGTGGGCCCTCTCGGTTGTTTCTTATTTTCTTATTTTTTCTAATATTCCAAAACGGACAAAAAATATTTTTATGGGATTTTTTAAGTCGGTTTACTTACCGTATCACATACCTCTTCCTGTTCAGAATTCTGGAGCATTCCGGAAGGTCTCTTTAGATGTTCTTCCGGTGTAATTGTTTGAATATATTGGTTTCAACATTAATGGGTGTACGTGTGATGTCTACTACACAACTTTATTCTTATAGACTTTGTTGGGCCTCCAAGCGCAGAGTTTTGTAGGACAGTGGCAATTTTCCTTCAAGTGGATGACCTAAGGTTTATTAATCCGTGGGAGGTGTAGGATGAAGATGGTCTCTCTCAAACAACCCTGCAATCAAATACAAGAAATCTCTTATGTCTCCAACACACCCAATACAATGCCAAATTGTATAGGTGCACTATTCGGCGAAGAGATAGTGATACAAGTGCAATATGGATAGTAGATATAGGTTTTTGTAATCTAAACATATAAAAACATCAAGGTGGCAAGTGGTAAACGACGAGCAAAACGTTGTATAAGTGCTTGGAAATAAGGCCTAGGGTTCATACTTTCACTAGTGCAATCTCTCAACAATGCTAACATAATAGGATCATATGATCATCCCTCAACGTGCAACAAAGAATCACTCCAAAGTTCATATCTAGCGGAGAACACGAGATGAAATTGTTGTAGGTAGTAGAACCACCTCAAAGTTACTCTTTCCGATCAATCTATTGGGCTATTCCTATAGGTGTCACAAACAGCCCTAGAGTTCGTACCAAAATAACACCTATGATACATATCAATCAACCCTAATGTCACCTAGATACTCCAATGTCACCACAAGTATCCGTGGGTTAAATATTCGACATGCATCAAACAATTTCAGATTCATCATATTCAATCCAACACAAAGAACTTCAAAGGGTACCCCAAGATTTCTATCGGAGAACGTAGTATGAAAACTGCAATCAACCCCTATGCATAGATTCCCAAGGTCACCGGAATCCGCAAGTTGATGCCATAACATATATCAAGTGAATCAATAGAATACCTCAATGTCACTATGGGTATCCGCATGCAAGACATACATCAAGTGTTCTCAAACCCAAAGTATTCAATCCGACACAACGAGATCTCAAAGGGAAAGATTCAATTCATCACAACAAGATAGCAACGGAAGAACACCATATGATCCAACTATATTAACAAAGCCCGTGATACATCAAGACCGTGGCATCTCAAGAACACGAGAGAGAGAGAGAGAGAGGGAGAGAGAGAGAGAGAGAGAGATTGAACACATAGCCACTGGTACATACCCTCAGCCCTGAGGGTGAACTACTCCCTCCTCGTCATGGCCTCCGCCGGGATGATGAAGATGGCCAGCGGTGATGGTTTCCCCCTCCGGCAGGGTACTGGAAAGGCTCTAGATGGGGTTTTCTTCGATATAGAGAGTTATGGCGACGGAGCGGAAGTTCTAGGTTAACTTTTGGAGGTTTGTGTATATATAGGATTTTTCAGCGTTGGAATCACGCCAGCTGGAGCCACGTGGGCCCCACAAGCCATCAAGGCGCGCCCAGGGGGTGGGCGCACCCTGTTGGCTTGTGGCCCACAGGTGGCTCCCCTCCGGTGGTTCTTTGCTCCGGTATTTCTTATTTCCTCCAGAAAAAATTATAAAAAAGTTTCGGGTGATTCCGAGAACTTTTATTTTCTGCACAAAAACAACACCACGGTAATTCTACTGAAAACAGCGTCAGTCCGGGTTAGTTCTAAATAAATCATATAAAGTGCATCAAAACCATATAAAAGTATTGTAAACATAGGCAAACATGGCATGAATCTTCATAAATTATCGATACATTGGCGACGTAGCAGCATCCCCAAGCTTAATTCCTACTCCTCCTCGAGTAGGTAAATGATAAAAGAAGTAATTTGTGAAGTGTGAATGCTAGCATAGTGAATAGTTTTGATTATTGATAATTTCAGTCAATTTTCTAGCATCATAACCAGCAACTTTTTCTCATAAAAATCATCATGATAGAGTAGCAATCAATTAAATTGTCATGGTTCAAACAATGCATTCTCTTGAAACTTAACAACCCATGTTCTTAGTCACCAAACAATTTCAATGCATCATCAAGTCTAAGTAAGAGCTCCACATACTCAATTATCATATAGTCTTCTATGATTGCTAATACTCAAAGCATATCTTTAGAACAAACAACATCCATCGAACACAAAGAAAGATAGGGGCTAAATGTTTCGCCTCCCAACATACTTATCATGAAGATAATTGTCAACAATAATGAATCATGATCAAATATATTTGACTGTATATATGTGTTTGGATCTTTGCACACCACATGATGCTTGCCAACTAATAAATTGAGGTTGGAATAAGAAGTTGATTCAACATGAAAAGTAAATAACATAAAAGTAAATAGATTCTCCCTTCGCAGAGGCAAGCAGGGATTTGCAGAAGTGCGATAGTTCATTGTTTTAAAACAGAGATGGATATGTAATTTTGAGTGGTATACTTTTCCTGTCAACGTCACAACAAAGTTTTCAATATCTTCCATGCTAAACACATTATTGGCAGTTCCCAAACAGAATTGAAATTTTACTCCCCCTCCACCATTCAAGCACATTCCATGGTTGGTTGATGACCCACAAGTATAGGGGATCAATCGTAGTCCTTTTGATAAGTAAGAGTGTCGAACCCAACGAGGAGCAGAAGGAAGTGACAAGCGGTTTTCAGCAAGGTAATTTCTACAGGCACTGAAATTGTAGGTAACAGATAGTTTGATAGCAAGGTAATTGGTAACAAGAAAGTAACGGTAACGGTAAATAAGGTGCAGCAAGGTAGCACAATCCTTTTGAGGCAAAGGACAGGCCAGAACAATCTCTAGTAATAGGCAAAGTGTTCTTGAGGGTGCACGGGAATTTCATCTAGTCACTTTTATCATGTTGGTTTAATTTGTGTTCGCTACTTTGATAATTTGATATGTGGGTGGACCGGTGCTTGGGTGCTGTTCTTACTTGAACAACCTCCCACTTATGATTAACCCCCTCGCAAGCATCCGCAACTACGAGAAAAGTATTAAGATAAAATCTAACCATAGCATTAAACGTTTGGATCCAAATCAGCCCCTTACGAAGTAGCGCATAAACTAGGGTTTAAGCTTCTGTCACTCTAGCAACCCATCATCTAATAACTACTCCACAATGCATCCCCTTAGGCCCATGAATGGTGAAGTGTCATGTAGTCGACGTTCACATGACACCACTAAGGGAATCACAACATACATATCATCAAAATATCGAACACATATCAAATTCACATGATTACTTGCAACATGACTTCTCCCGTGACCTCAAGAACAAAGGTAACTACTCACAAATAATAAACATGCTCAAGATCAGAGAGGTATTGAATAGCATAATGGATCTGAACATATAATCTTCCGCCAAATAAACCATATAGTAATCAACTCGCAAGGTAATCAACACTACTAGTCACCCACAGGTACCAATCTGAGGTTCCGTTACAAAGATTGAACACAAGAGATGAACTAGGGTTTGAGAGAAGATGGTGTTGTTGAAGATGTTGATGAAGATTGGCCTCCCAAAGATGAGAGGGGTGTTGATGATGGCGATAGCTTCGATTTCCCCCTCTGGGAGGGAAGTTCCCCCGGCGGAATCGCTCCGCCGGAGGGCAAAAGTGCTCCTGCCCAAGTTCCGCCTCGAGGCGGCGGCGCTTCGTCCCGAAAGTACTCCTCTGATTTTTTATTTGTCAAATGTGACTATATACCAGAAGATGGGCACCGGAGGTGGGCCGAGGAGGCCACAACCCATCAGGGCGCGCCCTGGTGGGTTGTGCCCACCAGGCTGGCCCCCTTTGGTAGTTTTCTGCTCCAGTATTTTTTATTAAATACAAAAATTATCTACGTAAATTTTTTGCTTCATTGTAGTTGTGCAGAATAGGTATCTCTGATGTGCTTTTCTTGGGTCCAGAATTCCAGCTGCCGGTATTCTCCCTCTCTGTGTAAACCTTGCATATTATGAGAGAAAAGGCATTAGAATCACTCCCCAAAGCATTATTATTCAACAAAACATAATAAATAACAGTAGGAAATCATGATGAAAAATGGACGTATCAACTCCCCAAGCTTAGACCTCGCTTGTCCTCAAGCGAAAACCGATATTGAAAAGCATGTCCACATGATTTGAGAGAGAGGTGTCGATAAAAACAAAATACAGATATAGTAGCATCATGCTTATTATCATAACAGCAACAAACTCTATCATAAAACTTATTCAATACACTTTTATCATATAACTTCTCATGAACAAGTAACAATTCATCACATCATAGAAGTATGAAGCATAAACCTTATTGAAAACTAACAAACTGTGTTCTCAGTCAACTTTGCAACTAGAATTCATCATATTTTCAGGAAGGGTCTCATGTAGGAGCCTTTTGGAAAGTTCACATACTCAACCATCATTTAGTCTTCTATGATTGCTAACACTCACGCCATACCCATGAATAAAAAGTTTCAACTGGACACATAGGAAGATAGGGGCTTATATTTCTCCTCCCAACGTATTCACCTCAAGGGTGATGTCAACAATAATAACTCATGCCCACCCATATCCAACTGGATATATGTGCCTAGATCTTTCCTCACCACATGATGCTTGCAAAAGGAAAAGGTAAAAAGGAATAGGGAAGAATACTTTGACTCTTGCATAAAAGTAAATACATAAAAGTAAAAGATAATCCCTTCGCAGAGGGAAGCAGAGGTTGTCATGCGCTTTTTGGTTTGTATGCCCAATCCCTTAATGTAAAAGAACGTCACACTATATTGCCCCCTATGATAGCAACCTTTATTATGCAGTCCGTCGCTTTTATTACTTTGCCATCATAAGTTCGTATAACGCTCAATTTTCTCTTACACTAATTGATCAAAACACTTTTAGGAGCAATTTTTATTGCCTTATTGCACCGATGACAACTTACTTGAAGGATCTTTCTCGATCCATAGGTAGGTATGGTGGACTCTCAAAGAATGAATTTGGTTTTGGGTTTTTGGATGCACAAGTAGTATCTCTACTAAGTGCGGAATTTTTTGGCTAGCAAAGATATTGGGCAAGCACCACATGTTGAAGGATCTATGACAATATAACTTATATGTGGATATGAACAAACATAAATCATTACGTTGTCTTCCTTGTCCAACGTCAACAATTTTGACATATAATATTTAATGGGGGCTCACAATCATAAAAGATGTCCAAGATAGTGTATTTGCATGTGAATCTTCTCTTCCCTTATTAATTCTTTCATGAATTGCATCATTGACCAATGCTATGTTTGTCAATCTCCAATAAATTTTACTACTTATACTTTTCCTTATGTGATGTCATTACTCACCATAAGATATATGATTCTTTTCATTTATTTTTATTTCCTTTTATTTTGATTGCAACAAGAAAGTAGAGAGACAAAAACTCAAACTAAACTTTATTATATAACTTTCACTCGATTACATAGATAGATAGGCCACGAAACTAACACACGAAAGTAGATCATGCTAAACTTTTATTCAACTAAAGCAAAGGGAAACTAAAGATCGAACAAAAATAGGTAAAGGTGAATAAAAGTGATGGTGATACGATACCGGGGCACCTCCCCCAAGCTTGGCTCAAGCCAAGGGGAGTGCCCATACCCGTGTGCTCAAGTCTCCTTTGGTGGTGGTGGTGATGAAGCCTTCTTCTTCAACTTATATTTAAGCATAAAATTTTCCTCCCTTAGATCATCGTTCTCCAACTCAAGCTTTAATATCTTTTTGCATAATGCAGCCTTGCTCTCCTGCAGAAAACGAGATGGGATAAATTGGACCTCAGGTTTGTATCTTTTAGGGAGGCTTGACTTCTTGAATTCCACATGCATGTCTCCCGACTGAGGTAGAGGGACATCCTGTTCCTCAGAGTTGGCGTCCAGACAAGCATCCACTATCTCCTCCAAATCGGTATCTCCTTCTTCTTCAGATGCCCAAAGGTAAGGGTATATTTCTCTAAAGATCTTTGGGTCTGAAACATAATGATCCCCCTCTGAACCTTGAGATGACATATTTTCAGATCTGCCAGGAAAACAACACGAAACAAGAACAGAGGATTTTTCTGTGATGCGGTCGTCAAAATAGTCGGGGGGTATATATAGAGAATTTTTATTCTTGGAAAACAAGCATATGGAAGGAAAACGGAGTCGGGAAGGCATCCGAGGTGGGCACAACCCACCAGGGCGCGCCCAGGGGTGCCTGGCGCGCCCTGGTGTATCGTGCTCACCTCAATTACCTTTCGGTTTATTTCTTTATTTCCAAAATTTTAAAATATTCCAAAACTGACAAAAAATATTTTTGCGGATTTTTTGGAGTCCGTTTACTTACCGTATCATGTACCTCCTATTTTTCAAAATTCTGGAGTGTTCCGGAAGGTTTATTTTATGTGTTCCTCCGGTGTCATGGTTTGGATAACATTTCTTTCAACGTTAATAGGCGTACCTGAGATATAATGCTTAATTCTTTGTCCATTGACCACCTTCGGGTTAGTACCTTCGGCGTTATTAATCTTGATAGCTCCAGAACGATAAACCTCTTCGATAATATATGGTCCTTCCCATTTGGAGAGAATCTTACCTGCAAAAAATCTTAAACGAGAGTTGAACAAAAGAACATAGTCTCCTATTTTGAATTCCCGCTTTTGGATTCTTTTATCATGCCATCTTTTTACTTTTTCTTTAAATAGCTTGGCATTTTCATAGGCTTGGGTTCTCCATTCATCAAGTGAGCTAATATCAAATAGCCTCTTCTCACCGGCAAGTTTGAAATCATAGTTAAGTTCTTTAATTGCCCAAAATGCTTTATGTTCTAATTCTAGATGCAAATGACAAGCTTTACCATATATCATTTTGTATGGAGACATACCCATAGGATTTTTATAAGCTGTTCTATAGGCCCAAAATGCATCATCTAATTTCTTAGACCAATTCTTACGAGACCTATTGACAGCATATTGTAATATTAATTTTATTTCTCTATTGCTAAGTTCAACTTGACCACTAGATTGATGATGATAGGGTGATGCAATTCTATGGTTAACATCATATTTAGCAAGCATCTTACGGAAAGCACAATGAATAAAGTGTGAACCACCATCAGTCATTAAATATCTAGGGACTCCAAACCTCGGGAAGATAACCTCTTTAAGCATTTAATGGAGGTGTGGTGACTAGCACTACTAGTTGGAATAGCTTCTACCCACTTAGTGACATAGTCAACAGCAACCAAAATATGAGTGTACCCATTGGAGGAAGGAAAAGGTCCCATATAATCAAAACCCCAAACATCAAATGGTTCAACAACAAGTGAATAATTCATAGGCATTTCCTGACGCTTACCGATATTACCAATTCTTTGACATTCATCACAAGACAAGACAAACTTACAGGCATCCTTGAAGAGAGTAGGCCAATAAAAACCGGATTGCAATACCTTATGAGCAGTCCTATCTCCCGCATGATCTCCTCCATAAGCTTCGGAATGACATTTCCGTAGGATTTGTTCCTGTTCATGCTCAGGTACACAACGTCTAATAATACCATCTACTCCTTCTTTATAAAGATGTGGGTCATCCCAAAAGTAATGTCTCAAGTCATAGAAGAATTTTTTCTTTTGTTGGTATGTGAAGCTAGGTGGTATATATTTAGCGACAATGTAATTAGCATAATCAGCATACCAAGGAGTGTTTTGAGAAACATTTATTGCAGCTAACTGTTCGTCAGGGAAACTATCATCAATAGGTAGTGGGTCATCAAGAATATTTTCTAACCTAGACAAGTTATCAGCAACGGGGTTCTCAGCTCCCTTCCTATCAACAATATGCAAGTCAAATTCTTGGAGCAAGAGAACCCACCTAATAAGTCTAGGTTTAGCATCTTTCTTTTCCATAAGATATTTTATAGCAGCATGGTCGGTGTGAACAATTACTTTTGAGTCAACAATATAGGATCTAAATTTATCACAAGCAAACACGACCCCTAAAAATTCTTTTTCAGTTGTAGCATAATTTCATTGAGCACTGTCTAGAGTTTTGCTAGCATAATAGATAATATTCAATTTCTTATCTACTCTTTGTCCTAGAACAGCACCAACATCATAATCACTAGCATCACACATAATTTCAAAAGGCAAGTTCCAATCAGGTGGTTGAACGATAGGTGCAGAGGTTAAGGCTTTCTTGAGTGTTTCAAAGGCTTCCACACAACCATCATCAAAAACAAAAGGAATATCCTTTTGCAAAAGATTAGTAAGAGGCCTAGAAATTTTAGAGAAGTCTTTAATGAACCTCCTATAGAAACCAGCATGACCAAGGAAACTGCGAATACCTTTAATATCTTTAGGACATGGCATTTTCTCAATTGCATCAACTTTAGCTTTATCCACCTCAATACCTCGTTCGGATATTTTGTGCCCCAAGACAATGCCTTCATTAACCATAAAGTGGCACTTCTCCCAATTCAAGACAAGATTAGTTTGTTCACATCTCTGCAAAACTCGATCAAGGGTGCTTAAGCAATCATCGAAAGAAGTTCCATAAACGGAAAAATCATCCAGGAAAACCTCCACAATATTTTCACAAAAGTCAGAGAATATAGCAGTCACACATCTTTGAAAGGTAGCAGGTGCATTGCATAAACCAAAAGGCATACGTCTATAAGCATAGGTTCCAAAAGGGCAAGTAAAGGTGGTTTTCTCTTGATCGGATTGTGACACAGGTATTTGAGAGAAACTACAATATCCATCTAGGAAGCAAAAATGTGTGTGCTTAGATAATCTTTCTAGCATTTGATCAATGAAAGGCAGAGGGTAGTGATCCTTCCTAGTAGCTTTATTTCATTTTCTAAAATCAATTACCATTCTATAGCCAGTAACAATTCTTTGCGGGATGAGTTCATTCTTATCATTAGGAACAACGGTAATACCTCGTTTCTTAGGGACACAATGAACGGGACTTACCCATCTACTATCAGCAATAGGATAGATTATACCTGCTTCTAGAAGTTTTAATATTTCAGTTCTTACCACTTCCTTCATCTTAGGATTCAATCGCCGTTGGTGATCAACAACGGGTTTAGCATCAGGTTGTTGGAAATATGCCCTAGAGGCAATAATAAATTGGTTATTATTATATTTCCTTGTTCATGATAATCGTTTATTATCCATGCTATAATTGTATTGATTGGAAACTCAAATACATGTGTGGATACATAGACAACAAAGTGTCCCTAGTAAGCCTCTACTAGACTAGCTCGTTGATCAAAGATGGTTAAGGTTTCCTAACCATGGACATGAGATGTCATTTGATAACGGGATCACATCATTAGGAGAATGATGTGATGGACAAGACCCAAACTATGAACATAGCATATGATCGTGTCAGTTTATTGCTATTGTTTTCTGTATGTCAAGTATCTGTTCCTATGATCATGAGATCATGCAACTCACTGACACCGAAGGAATACCTTGTGTGTATCAAACATCGCAACGTAACTGGGTGACTATAAAGATGCTCTACAGGTATCTCCGAAGGTGTCTGTTGAGCTGGCATGGATCGAGACTGGGATTTGTTACTCCGTATGACGGAGAGGTATCTCAGGGCCCACTCGGTAATACAACATAACAATAAGCCTTGCAAGCAATGTGACTAAAGTGTTAGCCAAGGGATCTTGTATTACGGAATGAGTAAAGAGACTTGCCGGTAACGAGATTGAACTAGGTATAGAGATACCGACGATCGAATCTCGGGCAAGTAACATACCGAAGAACAAAGGGAACAGCATACGGGATTAACTGAATCCTTGACATAGAGGTTCAACCGATAAAGATCTTTGTAGAATATGTAGGAACCAATATGGGCATCCAGGTCCCGCTATTGGTTATTGACCATAGAGGTGTCTCGGTCATGTCAACATAGTTCTCGAACCCGCAGGGTCTGCACACTTAACGTTCGGTGATGTTTCGGTAGTATTGAGTTATGTATGGTGGTGACCGAAGGTTGTTCGGAGTCCCGGATGAGATCCCGGACATCACGAGGAGCTCCGGAATGGTCCGGAGGTAAAGATTGATATATAGGAAGTCCCGTTTTGGTCACCGGAAAAGTTTCGGGTATTTTCGGTAGTGTACCGGGAGTGCCGGGAGGGTTCCGGGGTTCCATCGGGAGGGGCCACCCACGCCGGAAGGCCGCATGGGCCTTAGGGGTGGTGCACCAGCCCTAAGGGCCCATGCGGCTAGGAGGTGGGAAAGGGCAAAAGCCCAAAAGGGGGGAAGGGTTTCCAAGCGGGGAGGAATCCTACTAGGAGTAGGATTGGAGTTGGACTCCCCCTCCTCCCCACTTCGGCCGACTCCTAGGGGGTTCCCTAGGGGCGCCGACCCCTCCCCTCCCTCCTATATATACTAGAGGGAGAGAGGGCCAAAGACACTCAACCCTAATTGCCACGTGCTGCCCTCTTCTTCCTCTAGATCGTTTCTCCTCTAGTCTAGTTTCGGTGGTGCTTAGGCGAAGCCCTGCCGGAATAGTTCCACCACCACTGCCGCTGCGCCGTCACGCTGCTGGAGAACTCATCTACCTCTCTGCTCCCTCTTGCTGGATCAAGAAGGTGGAGATCGTCATCGAGCTGTACGTGTGCTGAACGCGGAGGTGCCGTCCGTTCGGCACTAGATTGGAAGGACCGTGATTGGATCGCGGGACGGATCGTAATTGGATTGGGAGACGGATCGTGATGGGATCGCGGGACGGCTTGCGATTTGGACCGCGAAGACGTTCGACTACATCAACCGCGTTTCTTAACGCTTCCGCTTAGCGATCTACAAGGGTATGTAGATCCACTCTCCCTCTCGTAGATACTCATCACCATGGATAGATGATGCGTGTGCGTAGGAAATTTTTTGTTTCCCATGCAACGTTCCCCAACAGTGGCATCATGAGCTAGGTCTATGTGTAGATGAGATCACGAGTAGAACACAAAGGAGTTTGTGGGCGTTGATATTCAGATTGCTTCCTCCCTTGGTCTTTTCTTGATTCAGCGGTATTGTGGGATGAAGCGGCCCGGACCAACCTTACTCGTACGCTTACAAGAGACCGGTTCCATCAACTGACATGTGACTTTGTTGCATAAAGATGGCTAGCGGGTCTCATTCTCTCCCACTTTAGTTGGATCGGATTCGACAAAGGCGGTCCTTGAGAAGGTTGAATAGCAATTTGTGTATCACCGTTGTGGTTTTTGCGTAGGTAAGAATCGTTCTTGCTAGATACCCGTAGCAGCCACATAAAACATGCAACAACAATTAGAGGACGTCTAACTTGTTTTTGCAGGGTATGTTGTGATGTGATATGGCCAATTACATGATGAGATATATGTGATGTATGAGATGATCATGTTTTGTATAGAATATCACGACTTGCATGTCGATGAGTACGGCAACCGGCAGGAGCCATAGGGTTGTCTTTAATTTATTTTCGCCGTTTTGCTTTATTTATCGCTATGAGTTACCAATAGTCGTAGAAGCAACAGTTGGCGCGACAACCTCATGGCGACACGTTGATGGAGATCAAGATGATGGAGATCATGGTGCATGCCGGTGACGATGGAGATCATGCCAGTGCTTTGGAGATGGAGATCAAAAGCACAAGTTCATGGCCATATCCTGTCACTTATGATTTGCATGTGATGTTAATCCTTTGATGCATCTTATTTTGCTTAGGACGACGGTAGCATTATAAGGTGATCCCTCACTAAAATTTCAAGATAAAATTGTGTTCTCCCCGAGTGTGCACCATTGCGAAAGTTCGTCGTTTCGAGACATCACGTGATGATCGGGTGTGATAGACTCTACGTTCACATACAACGGGTGCAAGCCAGTGTTGCACGTGCGGAACACTTGGGTTAAACTTGACGAGCCTAGCATGTACAGACATGGCCTCGGAACACAAAAGACCGAAAGGTCAAACATGAGTCATATAGTAGATATGATCAACATGAAGATGTTCACCATTGAAAGCACCTCATCCCACGTGATGATCGGACTTGAGTTGGTGAATTTGTATCATGTGACACTCGAATGACCAGAGGGATGTCAATTTGAGTGGGAGTTTTTTAAGTAATATGATTAACTAAACTCATTATCATAAACATAGTCAAAATGTCTTTGCAAATTATGTTGTAGATTACTAGCTCACGCTGTAGCTCCCTTGAATTTTTATATGTTCCTAGAGAAATAGAGTTGAAAGATGATGGTAGCAATAAAGCGGACTGCGTCCATGATCTGAGGATTGTCCTCATTGCTGCACAGAAGGCTTATGTCCTTAATGCACCGCTCAGTGCGCCACCCCCTCAAGCGTCGTCTGTAGATGTTGTGAACATCTGACAGGCACGTTCTGATGACTACTTGATAGTTTAGTGCGTCATGCATTACAGCTTAGAATTGAGGCTCCAAAACGTTTTGAACGTCACGGAACATATGAGATGTTCTAAGAGTTGAAATTGGGATCTCAGGCTCGTGCCCGTGTTGAGAGGTATGAGACCTCCAACAAGATTCTTTGCCTGCAAGATGAAGGAGAATAGCTCAATCGGTGAGCATGTGTTCAGATTGTCTGGGTGCTACAATCGCTTGAATCGAGTGGGAGTTGATCTTCCAGATAAGATAGTGACTGATATAGTTCTCCAAGTCACTGTCACTAAGCTACTAGAGCTTCGTGATGAACTATAAAATGCCAGGGATGGAAATAATGATCCCTGAGCTATTCGCGATGTTTGACACCGCGAAGGTAGAAATCAAGAAGGAGCATCAAGGGTTGATGGTTAGTGAAACCACTAGTTTCGAGAAGGGCAAGGGCAAGGAGGAAAACTTCATGGATGGCAAGTCAGTTGCTGCTCCAGTGAAGAAACCCAAGGTTGAACCCAAACCCGAGACTAAGTGCTTCTATTATGAGGAGAACGGTCACTGAAGCGGAACAACCCTAGATACTTGGTAGATAAGAAGGCTGGCAACGTCGACATAAGTATATTTGATATACGTGTTATTGATGTGTACCTTACTAGTACTCCTAGTAGCACCTGGGTATTGGATACCGGTTCGGTTGCTAAATGTTAGTAACTCGAAATAAAAGCTACGGAATAAACGGAGGCTAGCTAAGGGTGAGGTGACGATGAGTGTTGGAAGTGTTTCCAAGGTTGATGTGATCACCATCGCACGCTCTCTCTACCTTCGGGATTAGTGATGAACTTAAATAAATGTTATTTGGTGTTTGCGTTGAGCATGAACGTGATTAGATCATGTTTATTGCAATACGGTTATTCATTTAAGTTAGAGAATAATTGTTATTCTGTTTACATGAATAATACCTTCAATGGTCATGCACCCAATGAGAATGGTTTATTGAATCTAGATCGTAGTGATACACATGTTCATAATATTGATGCCAAAAAAGATACAAAGTTAATAATGATAGTGCCACATACTTGTGGCACTGCCGCTAAATGTCATATGGGTGTAAAGCGCATGAAGAAACTCCATGCTGACGGATCTTTGGACTCATTCGATTTCGAATTGGTTGAGACATGTGGACCATGCCTCATGGGCAAGATGACTAAGACCCCATTTTCGGTATGATGGAGCGGGCAAGTGACTTATTGGAAATGATACATGTTGATGTATTCGGTCCAATGAGTGTTGTAGCGTGCGGTGGATATCGTTATTTTCATACCTTCACTGATGATTTGAGTAGATATGGGTATATTTACTTAATGAAACACAAGTCTAAAATGTTTGAAAAGTTCAAATAAATTCAGAGTGAAGTTTGAGATCATCATGACAAGAAGATAAAATGTCTACGATATGATCGTGGAAGTGAATATCTGAGTTACGAGTTTGGTATGCAACTTAAGACAATGTGGAAGTTGTTTCACAACTCACACCGCCTGGAACACCATAGTGTGATGGTGTGTCTGAACGTCGTAGTCGTGCTCTATTGGATATGGTACGTGCTATGATGTCTCTTATCGATTTGCCACTATCGTTTTGGGGTTATGCATTAGAGACAACTTCATTCACTTTAAATAGGGCACCATCTAAGTCCGTTGAGATGACACTGTATGAATTTTGGTTTGGCAGAAACCTAAGCTGTCATTTCTCAGAGTTTGGGAATACAACGCTTATGTCTGATAAGCTCGATCCCAAAGCGGAAAGGTGCATCTTCATAGAATACCCTAAGGAAACAGTTGGGTATACCTTCTATCTCAGATCCAAGGGCAAAGTGTTTGTTGCTAAAAAAGGTCCTTTCTCGAGAAAGAGTTTCTCTCGAAAGAATTGAGTGGGAGGAAGGTAGAACTTGATGAGGTTATTGAACCGTCACTTCAGTTGGATAGTAGCACGACGCAGAAAGATGTTTCTGTGGCGCCTACACCGAATGAAGAGGAAGTTAATGATGATGATCATGACACTTCGGGTCAAGTTACTACCGAACCTCGTAGGCCGACAAGAAATTGTACCGCCTCTGAGTGGTACTTCAATCCTGTCTTGGAGGTCATGTTGTTAGACAACAGTGAACCTACGAGCTATGAAGAAGCGATGGTGGGACCGGATTCCAACAAATGGCTAGGAGCCATGAAATCCGAGAAATGATCCATGTATGAAAACCAAGTATGGACTTTGGTAGACTTGCCCGTTGAACGACAGGTCGTTGAGTACAAATGGACCTTTAAGAAGAAGACAGACACTGATGGTAAATGTCACCATTTATAAAGCTCGACTTGTCGCAAAAAAGTTTCCGACAAGTTCAAGGAGTTGACTATGATGAGACTTTCTCACCCGTAGCGATGCTAAAGTCCGTTGGAATTATGTTAGCAGTTGCTGCATTTTTCGATTATGAAATCTGGCAGATGGATGTCAAAACATCATTTCCTTAACGGTATCCGTGGGGAAAGGTTGTATGTGATAGAACCGGAAGGTTTTGTCAGTCCTAAGGATGCTAAAATGTATGCAAGCTCCAGCGATCCTTCTATGGACATGAGCAAGCATCTCGGAGTTGGAATATACGCTTTGATGAGGTGATCAAAGTTTTTGGGTCTATACAAAGTTTATGAGAAACTTGTATTTACAATAAAGTGAGTGGGAGCACTATAGAATTTCTGATAAGTATATGTGGATGACATATTGTTGATTAGAAATGATGTAGAATTTCTGGAAAGCATAAAGGGTTGTTTGAAAAAGGAGTTTTTCAAAGGAAAACCTGGAATGAAGCTACTTAAATATTGGGCATCAGAATCTATAGAGATAGATCAAGACGTCTGATAAAACTTTCAATGAGTACATACCTTGACAAGATTTTGAAAGAGTGCAAAATGGATCAGTCAAAGAAAGAGTTCTAGCCTGATTTGTAAGGTGTGGAGTTGAGTGAGACTCAAAGCTCGACCACGGCAGAAGAAAGAGAAATGACAAAGGTCGTCCCCTATGCCTTATACATAGGCTCTGTATAGTATGCCATGCTGTGCACCGCACCTGGTGTGTGCCTTGCCATGAGTATGTCAAGGGGTACAAGAGTGGTCCAGGAGTGGATCACTGGACAGCGGTCAAGATTATCCTTAGTAACTAGAGGACTAAGGAAATGTTTCTTGATTATGGAGGTGATAAAGAGTTCGTCGTAAAGGGTTACGTCGATACAAGCTTTGACACCTATCCGGACAACTCTGAGTAGCAGTTCGGATATGTATAGTGGAGCAGTCATTTGGAATAGCTCCAAGTGGAGCATGGTAGCATCTGCAGTATGACATATAGATTTGCAAAGAACAGACGGATCTGAATGTTGCAGACCGTTGACTAAAGACCTCTCTCACATGCAAAGCATGATCGAACCCCATAACTCATTGGGTGTTAGATTCATAACAATGTAAATCACATGGTGATGTGAACTAGATTATTGACTCTAGTGCAAGTGGGAGACTGTTGGAAATATGCCCTAGAGGCAATAATAAATTGGTTATTATTATATTTCCTTGTTCATGATAATCGTTTATTATCCATGCTATAATTGTATTGATTGGAAACTCAAATACATGTGTGGATACATAGACAACAAAGTGTCCCTAGTAAGCCTCTACTAGACTAGCTCGTTGATCAAAGATGGTTAAGGTTTCCTAACCATGGACATGAGATGTCAGTTGATAACGAGATCACATCATTAGGAGAATGATGTGATGGACAAGACCCAAACAATGAACATAGCATATGATCGTGTCAGTTTATTGCTATTGTTTTCTGCATGTCAAGTATCTATTCCTATGACCATGAGATCATGCAACTCACTGACACCGGAGGAATACCTTGTGTGTATCAAACGTCGCAACGTAACTGGGTGACTATAAAGATACTCTATAGGTATCTCCGAAGGTGTCTGTTGAGTTGGCATGGATCGAGACTGGGATTTGTTACTCCATATGACGGAGAGGTATCTCAGGGCCCACTCGGTAATTCAACATCACAATAAGCCTTGCAAGCAATGTGACTAAAGTGTTAGCCACGGGATCTTGTATTACGGAACGAGTAAAGAGACTTGCCGGTAACGAGATTGAACTAGGTATAGAGATACCGACGATCGAATCTCGGGCAAGTAACATACCGAAGAACAAAGGGAACGGCATACGGGATTAACTGAATCCTTGACATAGAGGTTCAACCGATAAAGATCTTCGTAGAATATGTAGGAACCAATATGGGCATCCAGGTCCCGCTATTGGTTATTGACCGTAGAGGTGTCTCGGTCATGTCTACATAGTTCTCGAACCTGCAGGGTCTGCACACTTAACGTTCGATGACGTTTCGGTTGTATTGAGTTATGTATGGTGGTGACCGAAGGTTGTTTGGAGTACCGGATGAGATCCCGGATGTCACGAGGAGCTCCGGAATGGTCCGGAGGTAAAGATTGATATATAGGAAGTCCCGTTTTGGTCACCGAAAAAGTTTCGGGTATTTCCGGTAGTGTACCGGGAGTGCCGGGAGGGTTCCGGGGGTCCATCGGTAGGGGCCACCCACGCCGGAAGGCCACATGGGCCTTAGGGGTGGCGCACCAGCCCTTAGTGGGCTGGGCAAGCCAGCCCCTAAGGGCCCATGCGGCTAGGAGGTGGGAAAGGGCAAAAGCCCAAAAGGGGGGAAGGGTTTCCAAGTGGGGAGGAATCCTACTAGGAGTAGGATTGGAGTTGGACTCCCCCTCCTCCCCACTTCGGCCGACTCCTAGGGGGTTCCCTAGGGGCGCCGGCCCCTCCCCTCCCTCCTATATATACTAGAGGGAGAGAGGGCCAAAGACACTCAACCCTAATTGCCACGTGCTGCCCTTTTCTTCCTCTAGATCGTTTCTCCTCTAGTCTAGTTTCGGCGGTGCTTAGGCGAAGCCCTGCCGGAATAGTTCCACCACCACTGCCGCCGCGCCATTGCGCTGCTGGAGAAATCATCTACCTCTCCGCTCCATCTTGCTGGATCAAGAAGGCGGAGATCGTCATCGAGCTGTACGTGTGCTGAGCGTGGAGGTGTCGTCCGTTCGGCACTAGATTGGAAGGACCGTGATTGGATCGCGGGACGGATCGTGATTGGATCGCGAGACGGATCGTGATGGGATCGCGAGATGGCTTGCGATTTGGATCGCAAAGACGTTCGACTACATCAACCGCGTTTCTTAACGCTTCCGCTTAGCGATCTACAAGGGTATGTAGATCCACTCTCCCTCTCGTAGATGCTCATCACCATGGATAGATCATGCGTGTGCGTAGGAAATTTTTTGTTTCCCATGCAACGTTACCCAACACAGGTTCCATGTTAATCTTGTGCTGACATAGAGTGGGACTAATGCCCTTAAGATCATCAAGAGTATATCCGATAGCAGCCCAGTGCTTCCTTAGAACTTTTAATAATCTTTCTTCTTCATGTTATGAAAGGTTAGCACTAATAATAACAGGATATATCTTTTTCTCATCAAGATAAGCATACTTCAAAGTGTCAGGCAATTGTTTCAATTCAAACACAGGATCACCTTTAGGTGGAGGAGGACCTCCAATAGTTTGAATAGGCAAATTATGTTTCAAGAGAGGTTGTTGTTCAAAGAAAATTTGATCTATTTCATTTCTTTCACGCAAGTGCATATCATTTTCATGGTCAAGCAAATATTGTTCTAATGGATCAGTAGGATGCACGGCAATAGAAGCAAGACCAATCATTTCATCTTTACTAGGTAACGCATTATCACGAGGTTGTCTACTAAACTTGAAAAAATTAAACTCATGAGACACACTACAAAAACTGACACCGACAGTTTGTTTTTCGCAATCTATCTTAGCATTGACGATGCTCAAGAAAGGTCTACTAAAGATAATGGGACAAAAGTCATCTTGTGGGGAACCAAGGACTAGAAAATCAGTAGGGTATTTCACTTTCCCACACAAGACTTCAACATCTCTAACAATCCCAAGTGGTGTGATGGTGTATCTATTAGCAAGTTTAGTAGTAACATCAATGTCTTCTATTTCAGCAGGTGTTATTTCATCCATAATTTCTTGGTATAAGGTAAAAGGAATAGCACTCACACCAGCACCCAAATCACATAAACCATGATAGCAATGATCTCTTATTTTTACTAAGACAACATGCATGCCTCCTATGGGTTTGTGTTTATCTTTCTCATCGGGTTTAGCAATTCTAGCAGCTTCATCACATAAGTAGATAACATGCCCATCGATATTTTCTACCAAGAGATCTTTAACCATAGCAACACTAGGTTCTACTTTGATTTGCTCAGGGGGCTTAGATGTTTTTAGATTACTCTTATGAACCACAGTTGATACCTTAGCATGTTCCTTTATCCTAACAGGGAAAGGTGGTTTTTCAATATAAGCGGTAGGCACAACTGGATCAACATTTTAAATGATGGTTTCTTATTTAGCTATGACCGGTTCTTTAATTTCTTCTTTAATAGGGGGATGATATTTAAACCACTCCTCCTTAGGGAGATCAACGTGAGTAGAAAATGCTTCGCAAAAAGCGGCTACTATCTCAGAGTCAAGTCCATATTTAGTGCTAAACTTGTGAAAAGTATCGGTATTCATAAAAGATTTAACACAATCAAACTCAAGATTTATACCTGACTCATTGCCTTCTTCGAGTTCCCAATCTTCAGAGTTGCGTTTAATTCTTTCTAAGAGATCCCACTTGAATTCAATAGTCTTCTTCATATAAGAACCAACACAAGAAGTATCGAGCATGGATTGATCATTATGAGAAAGCCGAGCATAAAAATTCAAAATGATAACTTCTCTCAGAATGTCATGATTGGGGCATGAATATAACATTGGCTTAAGCCTCCCCCAAGCTAGAGCGATGCTTTCTCCTTCACGAGGCCAAAAATTATATATATAATTCCGATCACGATGAACTAGATGCATGGGATAAAACTTTTGGTGGAATTCCAATTGCAAGCGATTCCAGTTCCACGATCCAAGATCATCACATAGCCTATACCATGTCAATGCTTTTCCCTCCAAAGATAAAGGGAAAACCTTCTTCATAAATTCATCTCCGGGTAAACCTGCAAGCTTAAATAATCCACATATTTCGTTCACATATAATAGATGCATATCAGGATGTTCAGTTCCATCTCCTGCATAAGGTTTAGCAAGCAGTTGTTCTACCCTACCCGAAGGAATTTCATAACCAATATTTTCAGTAGGTGCAGTAGGTTGAGGGGCAACTAATTGTGGTTCCAATCGAGGTGAAGATACCCCGAACAAACCCCTCAAAGGATTGTTCTCCATAGTAGCAAGTAGCAATAAATTTCAGCACGTGGTATAAGTTTTTCCTTACCGATTTCCACTTACCAAGAGCGCTTCATTCCCCGGCAACGGCGCCAGAAAAGAGTCTTGATGACCCACAAGTATAGGGGATCAATCGTAGTCCTTTCGATAAGTAAGAGTGTCGAACCCAACGAGGAGCAGAAGGAAGTTACAAGCGGTTTTCAGCAAGGTAATTTCTGCAGGCACTGAAATTGTAGGTAACAGATAGTTTGATAGCAAGGTAATTGGTAACAAGCAAGTAACGGTAACGGTAAATAAGGTGCAGCAACGTAGCCCAATCCTTTTGAGGCAAAGGACATGCCAGAACAATCTCTAGTAATAGGCAAAGTGTTCTTGAGGGTGCACGGGAATTTCATCTAGTCACTTTTATCATGTTGGTTTAATTTGTGTTCGCTACTTTGATAATTTGATATGTGGGTGGACCGGTGCTTGGGTGCTGTTCTTACTTGAACAACCTCCCACTTATGATTAACCCCCTCGCAAGCATCCGCAACTACGAGAAAAGTATTAAGATAAAATCTAACCATAGCATTAAATGTTTGGATCCAAATCAGCCCCTTACGAAGTAGCGCATAAACTAGGGTTTAAGCTTCTGTCACTCTAGCAACCCATCATCTAATAACTACTCCACAATGCATCCCCTTAGGCCCATGAATGGTGAAGTGTCATGTAGTCGACGTTCACATGACACCACTAAGGGAATCACAACATACATATCATCAAAATATCGAACACATATCAAATTCACATGATTACTTGCAACATGACTTCTCTTGTGACCTCAAGAACAAAGGTAACTACTCACAAATAATAAACATGCTCAAGATCATAGAGGTATTGAATAGCATAATGGATCTGAACATATAATCTTCCACCAAATAAACCATATAGTAATCAAATCGCAAAGTAATCAACACTACTAGTCACCCACAGGTACCAATCTGAGGTTCCGTTACAAAGAATGAACACAAGAGATGAACTAGGGTTTGAGAGAAGATGGTGTTGTTGAAGATGTTGATGAAGATTGGCCTCCCAAAGATGAGAGGGGTGTTGATGATGACGATAGCTTCGATTTCCCCCTCTGGGAGGGAAGTTCCCCCGGCGGAATCGCTCCGCCGGAGGGCAAAAGTGCTCCTGCCCAAGTTCCGCCTCGAGGAGGCGGCGCTTCGTCCCGAAAGTACTCCTCTGATTTTTTCTAGGTCAAATGTGACTATTTACCAGAAGATGGGCACCGGAGGTGGGCCGAGGAGGCCACAACCCATTAGGGCGCGCCCTGGTGGGTTGTGCCCACCAGGCTGGCCCCCTCTGGTAGTTTTTTGCTCCACTATTTTTTATTAAATACAAAAATAATCACCGTAAAATTTCAGCTTCATTGGAGTTGTGCAGAATAGGATTCTCTGATGTGCTTTTCTTGGGCCCAGAATTCCAGCTGCCGGTATTCTCCCTCTCTGTGTAAACCTTGCATATTATGAGAGAAAAGGCATTAGAATCACTACCCAAAGCATTATTATTCAACAAAACATAATAAATAACAGTAGGAATTCATGATGCAAAATGGACGTATCACTGGCCGAATCCACGGTTACCATCCAAACAATCAACTTTCTAGGGGGAGTTCTTGTTTATTTATTTTGTATTATGCAGGACTGGGCATCCTTTTTACCAGCCTCTCTCGTGCAATGACAAGTGAATAAACACTCATCTTGAGAATAACTCGCTTAGCATGGAAGATAATGACCGCCCCGTCGCTACATGAGCGGTACGAGCACACAAAACGAATGTTTATTTGAATGTTTAGAGGTGGCACGTGCAAATTTACTTGGAATGGCAGTGAAATACCATATATAGGTAGGTATGGTGGACTCTCATGGAATAAACTTGACTCAATGATTTGGATGCACAAGTAGTATCTCTACTTAGTACGAAGTCTTGGCTAGCAAAAGGTTCTAAACAAGCACCACATGTTGGAGGATTCATAACAATATAACTTCTATGCAAATATACCCAAACATAACCATTACGTTGTCTTCCTTGTCTAACTTCAACTATTTGATCAAGGTTGAAAATAATTAATGGGTATTCACAATCATAAAAGATGTCCAAGATAATATATTTGTATGTGAAAGCTCTCTTTCCGATACTAATCATTCATGAATTGCTTGCATGACCAATATTATGATTGCCAAATTTCAATAGATTTTACTTTCTAAACCAAATGTGAAACTAGTACCAAGCATAAAGCACATTGATAATTTCATATTTATGAAATTTTATTCATTCACAATTTACTCTTAGGATAAAAGTGAAGCACATCAAACTACTCTCAAGAGATATAAGTGAAGAACAATGAGTAGTTAAACAATCAAGTAGCTATGTGAGGACTCTGTCTCTCAATAAATATGTTCAGATATTAGATTTATTTAAAACAACAAACTAAACAAAATTACACTCGAAGAATAGCACATATCATGTGAATGAATAAAAACTTAGGATCAACATAGGCTCACCGATATTTGTTGACAAAGAGAGGTGGGATGCGTATCATACCCAAGCTTAGATTCTTGATACTTCTTGAAATATATGCTTGGGGTGCCTTGGACATCCCCAAGCTTGAGCTCTTGAAATATATACTGTGTAAAAAGTTCAGAAACTTTCCACGTTCCAGTAAAATATGAAAATTCAAACAGTACAACAAAAGTTTCTGTTTTTACACAGCACGCATCAAACATGTAATTGAAGCATCCTAAAGGCAAATCTTAAATTTTTTTATTGAAAAACATTATTATAAATAACATCTAACATATAACAAAAAAATAAAATGACGCTCCAAGCAAAAAACATATTCTGTGACGAATAAAATATAGCTCCAAGTAAGATATACCGATAGTGTTGAAGACGAAAGAGGGGATGCCTTCCGGGGCATCCCCAAGCTTAGACGCTTGACTCTTCCTTGGATATTACCTTGGGGGTGCCTTGGGCATCCCCAAGCTTAGGGTCTTGCCACTCCTTATTCTCCTCATATCGGTATCTCACCCAAAACTTGAAAACTTCAATCACACAAAACTTAACGGAACTTCGTGAGATGGGTTAGTGTAATAAAGATAGATCATTCACTTAGGTACTGTCAAGACAAGATTCATAAGTGATATCAGATAATACCTACTGTATTATATCGTTTCCATAATTTATATCACTCAATATAAGCTATGGAAACACTAAAACAAGCAAACTATGCATGCAAAACAGAATTTGTCAAAAACAGAACAGTCCGTGAAGATCTGAATGAAATCCATATTTCCCTATCTCTAAAAATTCTGAAAAATAATAAAACGCCTAGAATTTGCATAGGAAGATTGTGTAAAAATTTTAGATTTTTTTGACTCTCCAGTAGAATCAGAGAAATTCTGCACAGAATCAATCTAACAATTATCCACACTATCCCAAAGGCTTTACTTGCCACTTTATTGAAATAAAAGGAACAAAACATGATTACTACAGTAGCTTTATCATGTGAACTCACAAAAAAAAGAAAGTATAAATGTTGGGTTGCCTCCCAACAAGCGCTTTTCTTTAATGCCTTTTAGCTAGGCATGATGATTTCAATGATGCTCACACAAGAATAGTATATGAAACATGCAAGAGAGCATCATGAATCACATGACAAGCACATTTAAGTCTAACCCACATCCTGTGCATAGGGATTTTGCAAGCAAACAACTTATGGGAGCAAGAATCAACTAGCATAGGACGGCAAAACAAGCACATCTTCAAGATTTTCAACACATAGGGAGGAAACTTGATATTATTGCAATTCCTACACTCATATGTTCCTCCCTCATAATAATTTTCAGTAGCATCATGGAAGAATTCAAAAATATAACTATTACATAAAGCATTCTTTTCATGATCTATAAACATAGAAAATTTATCACTCTCCACATAAGCAAATTTCTTCTCATCCATAGTAGTGGGAGCAAACTCAACAAAATAACTATCATGAGATACATGATTGACATAACCAAATTGAAAATTAAAATCATGATGACAAGTTTCATAGTTATCATTATTCTTTATAGCATACATGTCATCATCATAATCATCATAGATAGCAACTTGGTTGTCATAATCAATTGAAACCTCTTCCAAAGTAGTGGAATCATCATTAAATAAAGTTGTGACCTCTCCAAATCCACTTTCCTAATTATTACAATAAGATTCAACACCCTCCAAAATAGTGGGATCATTAGTACCTAGAGTTGACACTCTTTAAAACCCACTTTCATCAATATAATCATCATACATAGGAGGCATGCTATCATTATAATAAATTTGCTCATCAAAACTTGGCGGACTAAAAATATCATCTTCATCAAACATAGCATCCCCAAGCTTGTGGCTTTGCATATCATTAGCATCATGGATATTCAGAGAATTCATACTAGCAACATTGCAATCATGCTCATCATTCAAGGAATTCTCATTAAGTATTTTTATAATTTCTTCCTCTAACAATTGAGCACAATTTTCCGAACCATCATTTTCACGAAAGACATTATAAAGACGAAACAAATGAGGCAACCTAAATTGCATTTTTTTTGTAGTTTTCTTTTATAAAAACAAACTAGTGAAAAACAAGAAACCAAAAGATTTAATTGCAAGATCTAAAGATATACCTTCAAGCACTCACCTCCCCGGCGACGGCGCCAGAAAATAGCTTGATGTCTACTACACAACTTTATTCTTGTAGACTCTATTGGGCCTCCAAGCGCAGAGTTTTGTAGGACAGTAGCAATTTTCCCTCAAGTGGATGACCTAAGGTTTATCAATCCGTGGGAGGTATGGGATGAAGATGGTCTCTCTCAAATAACCCTGTAATCAAATACAAGAAATCTCTTGTGTCCCCAACACACCCAATACAATGGCAAATTGTATAGGTGCACTAGTTCGGCGAAGAGATAGTGATACAAGTGCAATATCGATAGTAGATATAGGTTTTTATAATCTGAAAACAATGTTACAAATATCGGCCAGTTAACTACTATTCGGGCCCCTTCCGATATGAGAAAGGCCTATTCGGCCCAATAACTGGGAGGCCCAGTTAATCGGTCTGACAGGCCGATTTATCGGTTGTCAGGCCGAATTATCGGCTGGGCTGATTAACTGGGCGCCATATTTTTGGCCCAAATCTGGCCCGTTCCCTCCCTTTCTCTCCCTACTACTTATAGTTTTTCACAGCCGCCAGCGTTAGGTTTAGGTCACTCCTCTCTCCCGCTCGATCTGTTTGCTCTCTCCCGCTCCTGGAGAAGCAGCCGCCGGCACTCTACAAGCAGAATCCGCCGGTGGTGTCCCCTCCACAAGCAGCCCCCGCCGGCCCTGACCATCCCCTCCCCGAGCAGCAGCAGGTTCCCTTGTCCCCTCAACGAGCAGCAGCGATTGGAGCCATCCTTCCCTGAGTAGCAGCCATCGGCACCTTCCCTGTCCATGGCGTCCCCAGGCAGCAAGGTATACTCTATCCAGACCTCTCTCTCCTCTATCAGAGCTTCTAAATTGTCCTTGTTCTACTGCTGCTGCTCTGCTACTGTTGTATTAGTATATTAGGTTAGATGTAGTGATGTTTGCTGTTGTACTAGATTAGATTAGATATTTAGATGTAGTGATGTACTGCTGTATTAGTCTATTAGATTAGATGTACTGATGTGCTACTGCCAATTGGCTACTGCTGTATTCTAGATCTGTTGTTGCTTTGCTATTGCTTAGCTGCTATTGGTACTGATGTAAGACAATACAAGTAGTACTGCTAGTCTGCTACTGTCTTTTACTGATGTGCTATGCATTTGGCATCTCTCTCTTTTGTAGCAGTCTACGGTTGCTTCTACTGCAGCAAGTGCTCCAACATTGAAAATAAATTCAGATGATATGGGGTGGGAGTTTGGAGTCTTGTTTGATCCTGATGATCTACAAAGGTTGAAGTGCAAGTTGTGTGGAAAGGAGATGGGTGGAGGGATAAGCAGATTGAAGCAACATGTTGGTCAAATTAAAGGTCAAGTGACAAGTTGCTCGGTGGCCACGAAAGATCAGCAAAAGAGATGCAAACTTTCTTGTGATTCAGCAAAGCTTAAGAAGAAACTCAAGCTTCAACATGAAGAAGAAGTAAGAGCTGCAGTCAACATAGAGAGGCAGATTGTTGTTGTCGAGGACAACGACAATGAGGAGGAGCTTGCTTCAGTTGGAAAAGGTGGATCTCACATGACAGGACCTATTGATCAATATGCGCGTCCAATTGATCCTTCCATCACAATCTCAAAGAACACGTTCCAACAGAATATTGGTATCATTATTGATGCGGAGAAAAGCTACAGGGTAGGGCAATATTTGGCTAGATGGATGTATAAGAAAAACATTCCTTTCAATGCTATAAATGATGATGACTTCAAAGCATTTGTGGAGGCTCTTGGTCGGATTGGTCCTAATTGGAAGCAACCTTCACAACATGTAATCAGAGAGAAGATGTTGGTGCAAGAGGTGGAAAGGACTAAGGAATTGTTGAAGCCACATGAAGTGGCAAGGGTGGATTTTGGGTGCTCTATCATGACCGATGCATGGACAGACAAGAAAAGAAGGAGCATAATGAACTTGTGTGTGCATTGCAAGTTGGGGACTGCCTTTCTTGAAGCAAAAGAGGCATCAACTGATGCACACACTAGTCAATACATCTTCGATTACGTGGATGAATGCATTGGCAAACTTGGTATGAATCTTGAACTATTTAGTTACTTCCATTCTTCGCTTTCCATCAATTGTCTTTCCCTCATGGTCATGGGCTGGTTGCATTCATTGCTTTGTAGGTGCTGATAATGTTGTGCAAGTTGTCACGGATAATGCATCGAACAACATGGGAGCAAAGGCGCTGCTCAAAGCCTCAAGGCCAAAGATCTTTTGGACCTCATGTGCAACTCACACCCTCAACTTAATGGTAGAAGCAATTGGAAAGTTGAAACAATTTGGTCCTACAATCACTAAATCGAAGGATATGACTATTTTCCTTTATGCACATCATAAAACATTGTCTTTGATGAGGTCTTATACAAAAAAGAGAGACATCGTGAGACCGGGAGTGACAAGATTTGCTTCAGCATTTCTTACTTTGCAAAGTTTGGTTGCTAAGAAGAAGGAGTTGAGAGCAATGGCTTGTAGTGATGCTTGGGAAGAATGTAAGCACACAAGAACAAAGAAAGGAAAGTTGACTCATGCCACAATCATGAGTAGGGGTTACTGGAAAAATGTATCTCTTTGCATCAAGGTAGGGGCTGTTTTGTAGGTAGTGGTTGTTTTTATGTCGTGTATGTAGGGGCTGTTTTATGTTTTGTTGACTAATACTTGGAGATGTACCGTGCAAGGTTTTCGAGCCATTGGTGAAGGTGCTTCGTTTGGCTGATAGTGATGGTCAGTCAATGGCCACAATCTATGGTGAGCTTGTAGAGTCCAAAAAAGCAATCATGGATGCCGTTGAACATTCAGAGAAAGACTACAATGTGATCATCACAACCATGGATTCCAAGATGGTAGGGAGGCTTGATTCTCCATTGCACATGGCAGCGTACCTTTTGAATCCCTATTTTAGTTATGCTGCCCCAGCCCTCTTTTCGGATTTGGAAATCATGACTGGGCTTATGGATGTTGTTGAGATCTTCTATCATGGCGATGAAAAAAAGCAAGATGTAGTGCTTAACAAGGACATGCTCAGGTTCAAAAAGAAGGAAGGGATGTTTGGCAAGGTGGCTGCTATAAGAGCCATTGACAATGTAGATTTCAATGCTGGTAAGTTCTTATTTAGCTCCTGTTGTGCTGTAGCTGTACTAAAGTTAAAACTACTGTTATGTTGGTCTGCTGCTGCTGTAGTAAAACTAAAACTGCTCTTATGATGTGCTGCTATTACATTATTACTTTACTTTCTTGTAAATGCAGGGGAGTGGTGGGAGACTTATGGACTACAATGCCCTACTTTGCAACTTCTGGCCTTGAAGATACTCAACTTGACATCAAGTGCATCCGGATGTGAAAGGAACTGGAGTACTTTTGAAATGGTAAATCTCAATCTCTCAATTCTCAAAGCTTGTGTATGCTTGGCTGCTTGCTTCATTTCTTCAGGTGTATGTATGCTTGCTTCATTTCTCCATTGCTTCATTTCTGTAGGTGGATGCAAAGAGGAGAAACAGATTAGATGTACGGCGTAGGGACAAGCTAGTTTATATCCAATTCAATGGAAGAATGATGGACAAAAGAAAGAAGTTATCCGCTTCTAGTGATGTTCTTCTTGCATGTGATGCAACAGAAGCACAAGATTGGATATGTCCTGATGCATACCTTGATGAAGAGGAGATTGACCCCATCACGGATGCAACATACGCTTTCCTTGACAATGCAATGGGGGCTACCGAAGCTATGAACCCTCGAAGGAGTGCAAGAGTGAGAGAACTTCATGAAGTTGATGAATTTCTTTCTGATGGCGAAGAGGAATCTGAGCATGAGTATGATATGGATGAAGAGATAGAGTATGAGTCCGATGATGGTGGGGTGATGTCAACCAAGGACATTATAGATGATGAGGAGCCACCGCAGCCTTGAGCCATTGAGCATTTGTGTTGTTTACTGATTTGCTTGCTACTTTGTTGTGATGCGAGAGAACCATCTTATTTTGCATGTTTCCATTTGGCATTTGTGTTTGCTGATTTGTGCTGCTACTAGCCCCTAGCCCCTACTATGCTGTGAACTTGTGATGTGAGCTGAGAACTATCTATTTCTATTTCTGAACCTTGTCATAATTTCTGAACCTTGTGAGTTATGCTGTGAACTTGTGATTGAGAGACATTGAGAGCTGTGAACTATCTGTTTGATTACTTGTGAGCTATGTTTAATTTAGAGCACACATTGATGCATCTGTATCCAATGTGCAGGTTTATGGACTTCCAGTTTGGCTGCAACATCATCAGAACATCAAGGTAACACCTTATGTTGTTGCTTATGTAGCCTAGGATTGCATATTTACATATTCAGTAGCCTAACTGACTAAGTATATATAGCTATGGCCCTAGTTCTCCTGACCGATAAATGGTTTACCAATATATTCAGTTAAATGGCCGATTCACCGATTTATCCCTTCTCAGCCCCCGACCGATATGTTACCAGTTACCGATATCCAAAACATTGTCTGAAAATATAAAAACATCAAAGTAGCAAGTGGCAAACGGCGAGCAAAACATTGTATAAATGCTTGGAAATAAGGCCTAGGGTTCATACTTTCACTAGTGTAATCTCTCAACAATGCTAACATAATAGGATCATATGATCATCCCTCAACGTGCAACAAAGAATCACTCCAAAGTTCATATCTAGTGGTGAACACGAGAAGAAATTGTTGTAAGTAGTAGAACCACCTCAAAGTTACCCATTCCGATCAATCTATTGGGCTATTCCTATAGGTGTCACAAATAGCCCTAGAGTTCATACCAAAATAACACCTATGATACATATCAATCAACCCTAATGTCACCCAGATACTCCAATGTAACCACAAGTATCTGTGGGTTAATTATTCGACATGCATCAAACAATTTCAGATTCATCATATTCAATCCAATACAAAGAACCTCAAAGAGTACCCTAAGATTTCTATCGGAGAACGTAGTATGATAACATACAATGAACCCCTATGCATAGATTCCCAAGGTCACCGGAATCCGCAAGTTGATGCCATAACATATATCAAGTGAATCAGTAGAATACCCCAATGTCACTATGGGTATCCGCATGCAAGACATACATCAAGTGTTCTCAAACCCAAAGTATTCAATCCGACACAACGAGATCTCAAAGGGAAAGATTCAATTCATCACAACAAGATAGCAAGGGAAGAACACCATATGATCCAACTATATTAACAAAGCTATTGATACATCAAGATCGTGACATTTCAAGAACACGAGAGAGAGAGAGATTGAACACATAGCTACTGGTACATACCCTTAGCCCCGAGGGTGAACTACTCCCTCCTCGTCATGGCCTCCATTGGGATGATGAATATGGCCACTTGTGATGGTTTTCCCCCTTCTACGGGGTACTGGAAAGGCTCCAGATGGTTTTTTCTTTGATACAAAGAGTTGCAACGGTGGAGCGGAAGTTCTAGGTTAACTTTCGGAGGTTTCTGTATATATAGGATTTTTCAGCGTTGGAGTCACGCCAGCCGAAGCCATGTGGGCTCCACAAGTCATCAGGGCGCGCCCAGGGGAGTGACCTATAGGTGGCTCCCCTCCGGTAGTTCTTTGCTCTGTTATTTCTTATTTTCTCCAGAAAAAATCATAAAAATGTTTCGGGCGATTCCGAGAACTTTTATTTTTTGTACAAAAACAACACCACGGTAATTTTGCTGAAAACAACGTCAGTTTGGGTTAGTTCAAAATAAATCATATAAAGTGCATCAAAACCATATAAAAGTATTGTAAACATAGGCAAACATGGCATGAATACTTCATAAATTATCGATACATTGGAGATTTATCAACGTGCAATATAACATTTAATTCTTTGTCCATTAAATACCTTCGGATTATTGCCCTCGGCATTATTAATCTTGATATCTCCAGAATGATAAACTTCTTCGACGATATAAGGTCCTTCCTGTCGGTGTGGAAATCGGAAGACCTTGGGGTAGGGGGTCCCGAGCTCTGGATCTCGGACATATGGTAACAGGAGCAAAGAGACGATGTTTACCCAGGTTCGGGCCCTCTTGATGGAGATAGGAGAAGTATCGATATAGAGTTGATCTACCTCGAGATCATCAGATGTGTTCTAACCCTAGGGCTAGTTGAATGATATTGTGTTGATGTCCCCTCTACGAGCTAAACCCTACGGCTTATATACACGCTAGGTAGGGTACCTAGGGTTACAAGTGTTGGGGAACGTTGCATGGGAAACAAAAAAATTCCTACGAACATCCAAGATCTATCTATGGAGATGCATAGCTATGAGAGGGGGAGTTTATCTACATACCCTTGTAGATCGCTAAGCGGAAGCGTATATAACGCGGTTTATGTAGTCGTACTCTTCACTATCCAATCACGGTCCGATCTGATCTAGCGCCGAACGGACGGCACCTCCACGTTCAGCACACGTGCGGCTCGATGACGTCTCCTTCTTCTTGACCCATCAAGCGAGGGAGGAAAAGTATATGGGATCTCAACCAGCACGATGGCGTGGTGGAGATGGTGGTGGAGCAATCCCGGCAGGGCTTCGCCAAGCGCTACCGTAGATGCTATTTGAGGAGAAAACGGAGTAACGGGAGAGGAAGGGCTGCCACCAGGGCATAGGAATTGGTGTGTGCAGCCCACCCCTCCCCTCCACTATATATAGGAGGCAAAGGGGAGAGGGGAGGCGCAGCCTTGACCCCTCCTCCAAAGGGAGGGGCCGGCAGCCAAGGGAGAGTCCTCCCTTTACAAGGAAGGGAGGAGTCCCCCTCCTCCAAGGCACCTTCGGGGTGCCTTGTCCCTTTGGGACTCTTGCCCCCAAGCCTAATTCGCCTCTAGGGGCTGATTCACCTATCCCACGATGGATAGGGAGCACCCCTTATGGCCCATGTGGGCCCACGGGGCAGGTGGACCCCCCGGTGGAACCCCAGAACCCTTTTCGGCACCCCGGTACACTACCGGTAATGCCCGAAACTTTTCCGGTGACCAAAATAGGACTTCCATATATAAATCTTTACCTTCGGACCAATCCGGAACACCTGATGACGTCCGGGATCTCATCCAGGACTCCGAACAGCATTCGGTCACCAACATACATATCCCAGTACTACTCTAGCGTCACCCAACGTTAAGCGTGCGGACCCTGCGGGTTCGAGAATCATGTAGACATGACCGAGACACCTCTCTGGACAATAACCAATAGAGGGACCTAGATGGCCATAGTGGTTCCTACATATTCCACAAAGATCTTCATCGGTCGAACCACGATGTCAAGGATTCAGTCAATCCCGTATGCAGTTCCCTTTGTCCAGCGGTATGTTACTTGCCCGAGATTTGATCGTCGGCATCTCCATACCTAGTTCAATCTCATTACCGGGAAGTCTCTTTACTCATTCCGTAATACAAGATCCCGTGACTAACTCCTTAGTCACATTGCTTGCAAGCTCCTTGTGATGTTGTATTACCGAGAGGGCCCAGAGATACCTCTTCGTCATACGGAGTGACAAATCCCAGTCTCGATCCATGCCAACCCAACAGTCACAGTTGGAGATACCTGTAGAGTACCTTTATGATCACCCAGTTACGAAGTGATGTTTGATACACACAAGGCATTCCTCCGGTGCCAGGGAGTTGCATGATCTCATGGTCTTAGGAACAAATACTTGACATGAAGAAAGCAGTTGCAATAAACTAATACGATCAAATGCTATGCTTACGGTTGGGTCTTGTCCATCACATTATTCTCCTAATGATGTGACCTCGTTATAAAATGACAACTCATGTCTATGGTTAGGAAACTTTAACCATCTTTGGTCAACGAGCTAGTCTAGTAGAGGCTCACTAGGGACACGGTGTTCTCTATGTATCCACACATGTATGTGAGTTTCCGATCAATACAATTCTAGCATGGATAATAGACGTTTATCATGAATAGGGAAATATGATAATAACCAATTTATTATTGCCTCTAGGGCATATTTCCAACAGTCTCCCACTTGCACTAGTGTCAATAATCTAGTTCACATCGCCATGTGATTCACACCCAATGAGTTCTGGGGTTTGATCATGTTTTGCTTGTGAGAGGTTTTAGTCAACGGGTCTGCAACATTCAGATCCATGTGTACTTTGCAAATCCTTATGTCATACTGTAGATGCTGCTATCATGCTCCACTTCGAGCTATTCCAAATGACTGCTCCACTATACGTATCCGGTTTGCTAGTCAGAGTCATCCGTATCGGTGTCAAAGCTTGCATCGACGTAACCCTTTACGACGAACTCTTTATCACCTCCATAATCGAGAAACATTTCCTTAGTCCTCTAGTTACTCAGGATAATTTTGACCGCTGTCCAGTGATCCACTCCTGGATCACTCTTGTACCCCCTTGCCAAACACGTGGCAAGGCACACATCACGTGCGGTACACAACATGGCATACCGTATAGAGCCTATGGCTAAGGCATAGGGGACGGACCTACGTCCTTTCTCTTTATTCTGCCTTGGTCGAGCTTTGAGTCTTACTCAACTTCACACCTTACAATACATGCAAGAACTCCTTTTTTGACTAATCCATTTTGAGCTCTTTTGGGTATGTACTCATTGAAAGTCTTATCACACGTCTTGATCTATCTCTATAGATCTTGATGCCCAATATTTAAGCAGCCTTTTCCAGGTCTTCCTTTGAAAAACTCCTTTCAAACAACCCTTTATGCTTTCCAGAAATTCTACATCATTTCCGTTCAACAATATGTCATCCACATATACTTATCAGAAATGCTATTGTGCTCCCACTCACTTTCTTGTAAATACAAGTTTCTTATGAACTTTGTATAAACCCAAAAGAGCTTTGATCATCTCATCAAAGCGCATATTCCAACTCTGAGATGGTTGCACCAGTCCATAGAAGGATCGCTAGAGCTCGCATGCCTTTTAGCATCCTTAGGATTGACAAAACCTTCTGGTTGTATCACATACAACCTTTCCTCAAGGAAACCGTTAAGGAAACAATGTTTTGACATCCATCCGCCAGATTTCATAATCGAAAAATGCAGCAACTGCTAACATAGTCCCAACAGACTTTAGCATCGCTACAGGTGAGAAAGTCTCATCGTAGTCAACTCCTTGAACTTGTCGGAAACCTCTTTGCGACAAGTCGAGCATTATAGATAGTGACATTACTACCAGCGTTTGTCTTCTTAAAGATCCATTTATCCAATGGTCTATCGGTCATCGGACAAGTCTACGAAAGTCCACACTTGTTTATCATACATGGATCCTATCTCGGATTACATGGCCTCTAGCCATTTGTCGGAATCTGGGCCCATCATCGCTTCCTCATAGTTCGTAGGCTCATCGTTGTCTAACAACATGACTTCCAAGACAGGATTACCATACCACTCAGGGGCAGTACGTGTCCTTGTCGACCTACGCGGTTCGGTTGAAACTTGATCTGAAGTTTCATGATCATCATCATTAGCTTCCTCTTCAATTGGTGTACGCATTACAGGAACATCTTTCTGTCCTGCGCTACTTTCCAATTCAAGTGAAGGTTCGATAACCTTATCAAGTTCTACCTTCCTCCCACTCACTTCTTTTGAGAGAACCTCCTTCTCTCGAAAGGATCCATTCTTGGCAACAAAGACTTTGCCTTCGGATCTGTGATAGAAGGTATACCCAATTGTTGCTTTAGGGTATCTTATGAAGATGCACTTTTTTGCTTTGGGCTCGAGCTTATCAGACATAAGTGTCACATCCCCAAACTCTAAGAAACAACAGCTTAGGTTTCTCGCCAAACCATAATTCATACGGTGTTGTCTCAACGGATTTAGATGGTGCCCTATTTAAAGTCAATGTAGTTGCCTCTAATGCATAACCCCAAAATGATAGTGGCAAATCATCAAGAGACATCATAGATCGCACCATATCCAATAGAGTACGATTATGATGTTTGGACACACCATTACACTATGGTGTTCCAGGTGGCGTGGGCTGTGAAACAATTTCCACATTGTCTTGCATACCAAACTCATAACTCAGATATTCACCTCCACGATCATATCATAGACATTTTATCTTCTTGTCACGATGATCTTCAACTTCACTCTGATATTGCTTGAACTTTTCAAAAATTTCAGACTTGTGTTTCATCAAGTAAATATATCTTTATCTACTCAAATCATCTGTGAAGGTAAGATAATAACGATATCCACCGCGTGCATCAGCACTCATTGGACTGCATACATCAATATGTATTATTTCCAATAAGTCACTTGCCCGCTCTATCATACCGGAAAACGAGGTCTTAGTCATCTTGCCCATGAGGCATGGTTCACATGTCTCAAGCGATTCAACATCGAGTGAGTCCAAAGATCCATCAGCATGGAGCTTCTTCATGCGCTTTACACCAATATGACCTAAGCAGCAGTGCCACAAGTATGTGGTACTATCATTATTAACTTCGCATCTTTTGGCATCAATATTATGAACATGTGTATCACTACGATCGAGATTCAGTAAACCATTCACATTGGGTGCATGACCATAGAAGGTATTATTCATGTAAACAGAACAACCATTATTCTCTGACTTAAATGAATAATCGTATTGCAATAAACACGATCTAATCATGTTCATGTTCAACGCAGACACCAAATAACATTTATTTAGGTTCAACACTAATCCTGAAGGTAAAGGGAGCGTGCGATGGTGATCACATCAACCTTGAAAAAACTTCCAACACACATCGTCACCTCGCAATTAGCTAGTCTCCGTTTATTCCGCAACTTTTGTTTCGAGTTACCAATATTAGCAACTGAACCGGTATCTAATACCCAGGTGCCACTAGGAGTACTAGTAAGGTACACATCCATAACACGTATATCAAATATACTTTTGTTGACGTTGCCAGCCTTCTTATATACCAAGCATTTGGGGTAGTTCCGCTACCAGTGGCCGTTCCCCTTACAATAGAAGCACTTAGAATCGGGTTTGGGTTCAACCTTGGGTTTCTTCACTGGAGCGGCAACTGACTTGCCATTCATGAAGTTTCCCTTCTTGCCCTTGCCGTTCTTGAAACTAGTGGTCTTACCATCGACACTTGATGCTCCTTATTGACTTCTACCTCCGCGGCCTTAAGTACTGCGAATAGCTCCGGGATCATCATCTCCATCCCTTGCATGTTATAGTTCATCACAAAGCTCTAGTAGCTTGGTGATAGTGATTGGAGAACTCTGTCAATCACTATCTTATCTGGAAGATTAACTCCACTTGATTCAAGCGATTGTAGCACCCAGGCATTCTGAGCACATGCTCACTAACTGAGCTATTCTCCTCCATCTTGTAGGCAAAGATCTTGTTAGAGGTCTCATACCTCTCAACATGGGCATGAGCCTGAAATACCAATTTCAGCTCTTGGAACATCTCATATGCTCCATGGTGTTCAAAACGTCTTTGAAGCCCCGATTCTAAGCCGTAAAGCATGGCGCACTAAACTATCAACTAGTCATCAGAACGTGTCTGCTAGACGTTCACAACATCCACAGATGACGCTTGAGGGGGTGGCGCATCGAGCGGTGCATCAAGGACATAAGTCTTCTGTGCAGCAATGAGGACAATCCTCAGATCACGGACCCAGTCCGCATTATTGCTACCATCATCTTTCAACTCTATTTTCTATAGGAACGTATCAAAATACAGGGGAGCTACAACGCGAGCTATTAATCTACAACATAATTTGCAAAGACATCTTTAGACTATGTTCATGATAATGAGTTCAATTAATCATATTACTAAAGAACTCCCACTCAAATCAACATCCCTCAGGTTGTCTAAGTGTGACATGATCCAAATCCACCAACCCAAATCCGATCATCACGTGAGATGAGGTGGTTTCAATGGTGAACATCTCCATGTTCATCATATCTACTATATGACTCATGTTCGACCTTTCGGTCTCCTGTGTTTCGAGGCCATGTCTGTACATGCTAGGCTCATCAAGGTTAACCCAAGTATTCCGCGTGTGTAAATCTGGCTTATACCCGTTGTATGCGAACGTAGAGTCTATCACACCCGATCATCACGAGGTGCTTCAAAACGACGATCCTTCACAACGGTGCATACTCGAGGAGAATACAATTTTATCTTGAAATTTTCTTGAGGGATCATCTTATAATGCTACCGTCGTCCTAAGCAAAATAAGATGCATAAAAGGATAAACATCACATGCAAATCATATAAGGGTTTTTTACATCTGTGCCCCTCGTTCCTTAGCTGTACTCATCCATCCCCACGCTCTTACAATTTGCTCACTTTTCCCCACTCTCTTGTCCAAAACCCGCACGAAAGGTCACAACGGAGGATGCCGTCGGGTCAATGGTTTGACCGTTAACTCTGACTAGTGGGGCCGCATCGTAAGGGCAACTCCAAATCGTACGCCCACGTCCGCTTGGGGCAAAACGAACAGACGGGCCGTCGCCTCGGGGACTCGTGGCGGCGTCCAACCTACCCCCACCTCCCAAAGTAAATGCGCACGTGTGGCGGGGCCCGGTTGTCAGCCACCCACCTTCGAGTCGTCATCCTTCTTTAAGTGGAAACCCGTGGACCGGCCAGTCCACACTCCACACAGTAGCTTCCGCTTCCAAAGCCAATCCTGCCCCCTCCACCCACGGCAGTTTCTAGAAACCCTAGCCTGCCGCTGTCGCCATGACCTAGCCGTGGTCTGGGAAGGGGAACCACGGCCATGAGGCCGGTTCATCCTCTGGTAGGCACTGCTCCGGTCGCTCTAGGAGCCCACCACCACCAACACCACCATCGCCGCCGCCTGCTCTGTCCGCTCCGCCCGCATTTACAATCGGTCCACCGGCCGCCCCGCAGCGCACGCGCCTGTACGTCGGCACGAAAATATGCCGGAGGTACTGGGAGACGGCCACGCCATTGCCGTGGGGAGATGCCCAACTCCCCAACAACTGGCACCTGTCCGCGGATCGGGTGCCAATCCCCCCGGTTCCGATGAGAGGCCGCGCCCGCCGTGAGGAGATCGACCGACGTCGCGTGCGTCTGCCTCCAGATCTCCTCCACGACCCAAGGTACGGCGTCAACTCGCCGCTGTGGGATATGTGGCTCCATGACGAGCACGACCTGCGGCCACAGTCTTTTTTTGCCGGTCGTCCACCTAGCCCACGGCGACGACATGCTGCTAGCCCACCCCAAGTGCGCGGTCGTAGGCGTGTCCGCGGCCTCACCCCGACACCATCTCCATCCCCATCACCACCACCTCCGATGACCGAGGAGGAGGAGGCCGAGCTCATTAGGTGTGTCATGGAGGAATCCACGCGCACGCACGACGAGCGTCAATGGGCGGACATGGAGAGGGCGATGGCCCTCTCTGCGGCCGGCGACGTGGCCATCCCTGAGCTGGAGATGGCCGCCGTCGTCAAGGAGGAGGTGAAGGAGGAGGTGGCGGAGGAGCCTCCCCTTGCGGCGTGGAACCCCCGGCTGGTGGGCTAGACGTGGGGGTGGTCGGCCACTGCATCGGAGATGGCCGACGCGCTGGCTGTCCAGCCGTGGGCACCCACGCCGCCGCGGTCACCCGAACCGGAGCAGGAGCCACAGGAGGAGGTGTTGCAGGCACCACAAGCGCCTCCGGCCTAGCAGGGGCCGCCAGCCCACCTTTGGCAGCCGCCTCCCTACGTCGACCTCACCAGCGACGACGACGAGTAGGACGGCGCTCCTAGAGACGGCGGTGGCTTCACCGGCGGGCGACATTGTCTATATTTTATATGTGTTATATTTTTATCTGTGTTTTTATAGTAGTTGCTACTGGCCTTGTGTATAATGCATGGCAGACTTATGATCTAGGGTGCCCTAGAACTATCGCCGTCCTCTGTGGTCGGCATTAATGTTTAATTAAAGCTAATGCATGGTGATGTGATGTGATGTGATATATGATGTGATTTGATGTTTAATTAAGGTAAAACTTGAATTTGAACTAACATTTGAATTATAAGCGACATGTTGAAAGAGTCCTAAGTTGATCCTATTTAATGCACTTAGCACCTTTGCATTGGAAGAGGCCTAAGTTGATCCTAAGTTGTACTGATCATGTTACCCTATGTTGAAATGATCTAACAGCAAACAAAACAAAAATAGACTCCTAAACCCTAACCCTAACCCTTTATTGCAAAACCCATTATTATAAAGACAGTTCAAAATTTCAGAAATGAAAAATAAGTTCAGATCCTTCTTACTCACACTGAAATGGAGCTCTGGTGATTTTTTTTATTTTTCGTAAACATAAACCCACTGTCGCTCTCTTCTCAAACTCTATACAACCCCGTACGTGATAGCTCATATGTGTGAAGGAGTTTTCATGGAAATGTCCATAAACCAAGATTTTTATTTTTTGCCATAACCATGTCACATACAAAGGCATTGTGAGCAGGTTTTACATTTTTTGAATTTTTTTGAATTTAGTCTGCTCATTTGAACTTGGAAACGGTAGCTCATCTCAAAAGAAGTTTTTTCTTAAAAAAGTCCCTAAACCAGGTTTATATTTTTTAGGGTAACTATGTCTTATAAAACGACAAACAGGGAAGGTTTCATATATTTTTGAATTTTTTTGAATTAGTTAAGGTCATTTGAAAGTTGGTCAAACCTAACATAACCCCGCTGACCGGCTCAAAACCCCGCAGCATCTCTACAAACCCTAACGTCGAACTGCAGCCGTCCGATCATACCCTAGCGCCAAGCAAAAACCGTCGGATATGGTCTTCTAGAAGGATTTCCGAGGGGCAGGCTGTGTGCAGGCTCCGCGCCGTTGGATCACATGGACGGCTCTACATCGTTGGATCGTTGGGCGATCTGCGAGAGGTTAGTTCTGCTCACTCACTCGTCCACGCAAAAAAAAGTCCTGGTTGGTCCTTCGCTAGGCGTTGACTGTCGAGGGAGGAGGCACCGCTCCGGCTCCCTGTCCTTATCCATAGACGGCTATTTAAGCCGGACGGCGTCCCCCAGCCCTAGCTCATCCTCCTGCTCCCACTCTATGCCGGCACCCGAGCACTCCCCTCTCCGAGACCATCAGCCATGCCACCATGCCGCCAGTACTATACAATCGAACACTGTCTCTTCCTTCTTCGGCAGGTCCAAATACGGAGGCAAGCGAGGCTACCTTTGGAACTGGAGGAGGATTTCGAGGAGGGGTTGGATATGGGGGAGGAGGAGCCAAAGGAGGAGCCGCAGGAGCCGGAGGAGGAGGCGCCGCCGGTCTACTATCTATGGCCCGACCCGGTGGCGATCCTCAACTCCATCCGCTCGGAATTAGCTGCGCAGACCCGGCGTTTTCGTCAGCAGCAGATGGAGGCAGCGTGGGCGGCGCAGGAGGACCAGGCTCCGGCGCAGGCGGACCAGACTCCGGCGAAGGCGGATCAGGCTCCAACGCAGGCGGATCAGGCCATCTCCGACGATGAAGACGCGTTGTGCACTAGGTAGTACGTAGGATATATATTGCATGCTTTTGTATGGAACTGAACTATTTTGTTTTTGCTGATGCTTCAAAAAAAAATATCGCATGCTTTTGTACATGGAGGGAGTGACAAATGGGTGGGTAAAAAAGGTGGGCGAAGCCCGCACGTAGTACTGCACCCTGGCCTCGGTCTGTGGCACCTAGAAGGTGGAGACGTGTGCGAGAAGAGAGGAACCAACGGCAGCGACCGTCGCTCCGTCCGTGGTGGCATGCATCGGCGCATGCAGGCAGGCTAGCTGGATCACGTGGCATGCATAGCAGGCTTCTGTATCATGGCGGCGCACGTCGATCGGTATGCCCTAGACTTTAATTGCCACGCTGAATTGATGCTGCGGAGGTCAAAGGCTGAGACGGTGTGAACTGTGAATCGATCGAGGAGGTGCATGTGAGAAGAGACGAACCGGCAGCAGCGACAGTCGCTGCGTCCGTGGCGGCAAGGCTGCGTCCATGGCAGCCCGCATCTGCGCATGCACGCAGGCGAGCTGGATCATGTCACGCATGCATAGCAGGCTTGTCGTGGCGGCGTGCATCAGCGCATGCAAGCGGGCGTTTAATGCAACGGCCCAAACGAAACCATGACCCAACGGTCCAACCAGCGCCACCGTCCAACGGGCGACACAGTCCAGCATGGCCCCACACGTCATAATGGTCAATGGAGGGCGACACAGTCCAACGCGGCCCCACTTGGCAGGTCCAACGGCGACAGAGTCCAGCGCGGCCCCACACGTCAGATTTAACTGTCAAACCATTGACCCTACGACATCCTCTGTTGTGAGCATTTCTGAGGGTTTTGGACAAGGGAGTGGGGAAAAGTCAGCAAAAGTTAAGAGCATGGGGATGAATGAGTACAACTAAGGAACCAGGGGCACAATAATAGAAATCCCATCATATAAGTGACATGATATGGCCATCATCGTCTTGTGCTTTTGATCTCCATCTCCAAAGCACCGGAATGATCTCCATCATCACCGGCATGACACCATGATCTCCATCATCACGACGCTAGAGGGGTTGGCACACCGAGCGGTGCATCGAGGACATAAGCCTTCTGTGCAGCAGTGAGGACAATCCTCAAATTACGGACCCAATCCGCACATTGCTTACACTATCTTTCAACTTACCTTTCTCTAGGAACGTATCAAAATACAGGGGAGCTACAGCGCGAGCCATTGATCTACGACATAATTTGCAAAGATATTTTGACTATGTTCATGATAAATAGTTCAATTAATCAAATTACTAATGAACTCCCACTCAAATCAACATTTCTCAGGTTGTCTAAGTGTGACATGATCCAAATCCACCAACCCAAGTCCGATCATCACGTGAGATGAGGTGGTTTCAATGGTGAACATCTCCATGTTGATCATATCTACTATATGACTCATGTTTGACCTTTCGGTCTCCTGTGTTCCGAGGCCATGTCTGTACATGCTTCGCTCGTCAAGTTTAACCCAAGTATTCCGCATGTGTAAAACTGGCTTACACCCGTTGTATGCGAACGAAGAGTCTATCACACCCGATCATCACGAGGTGCCTCGAAATGGCAAACTTTCACAACGGTGCATACTTGGGGAGAACACAATTTTATCTTGAAATTAAGTGAGGGATCATCTTATAATCCTACCGTCGTCCTAAGGAAAATAAGATGCATAAAAGGATAAACATCACATGCAAATCATATAAATGACATGATATGGCCATCATCATCTTATGCTTTTGATCTCCATCTCCAAAGCACCGGCATGATCTCCATCACCGGCATGACACGACACCATGATATCCATCATCATGATCTCCATTATCGCGCCAACTATTGGTTCTACAACTATTGCTAACTCATAGTGATAAAGTAAAGCAAATGGCATAAATGAATTAAAGACAACCCTATGGCTCCTACCGATTGCCGTACTCATCGACATGCAAGTCGTGATAACTATACAAAACATGATCATCTCATACATCACATATATGAAATCACGTCTTGGCCATATCATATCATAGCATGGCCTGCAAAAACAAGTTAGACATCCTCTATTTTGTTGTTGCAAGTTTTACGTGGCTACTATGGGCAACTAGCAAGAACCGTTCTTACCTACGCAAAGCCACAACGGTGATAATCAAGTTGCCTTTTAACATGCTACAAGGACCGCCTCTGTCAAATTTGATTCAACTAAAGTGGGAGAGACAGACACCCCCCAGCCACTGCAACTAAGTTACATGTCAGTCGGTGGAACCGGTCTCTTGTACGTGGACAAGTAAGGTTGGTCCGGGACGCTTCATCCCACAATACCGCCGAATCAAAATAAGACTAAGGAGGTAAGCAATCTGAACATCAACGCCCACAAACTCTTTGTGTTCTACTCGTGCATATCATCTATGCATAGACCTAGCTCATGATGCCACTGTTGGGGAACGTTGCATGAGAAACAAAAATTTTCCTACGAACACCCAAGATCTATCTATGGAGATGCATAGCTACAAGAGGGGGAGTGTATCTACATACCATTGTAGATCGCTAAGCGGAAGCGTATAAAACGCGGTTTATGTAGTCGTACTCTTCACGATCCGATCCGATCTAGCGCCGAATGGACGACACCTCCGCTTTCAGCACACGTGCGGCTCGATGACGTCTCCTCCATCTACTTCTCCTCCTTCTTGATCCAGCAAGCGAGGGAGGAGAATTAGACTCCTTCTTGATCCAGCAAGCGAGTGAGGAGAAGTAGATGGGATCTCAACAAGCACGACGGCATGGTGGAGATGGTGGTGGAGCAATCCAGGCAGGGCTTCGCTAAGCGCTACCGTAGATGCGATCTGAGGAGAAAACGGAGTAACGGGAGAGGGAGGGCTGCCACCAGGGTGTAGGAATTGGTGCGTGCAGCCCTCCCCTCCCCTCCACTATATATAGGAGGCAAAGGGGAGAGGGAAGGCGCAGCCTTGACCCCTCCTCCAAGGGAGGGCCCGGCGGCCAAGGGAGAGTCCTCCCTTTACAAGGAAGGGAGGAGTCCCCCTCCTCCAAGGCACCTCCGGGGTGCCTTGTCCCTTTGGGACTCTTGCCCCCAAGCCCAATTAGCCTCTAGGGGCTGATGCACCTAGCCCATGATGGATAGGGAGCACCCGTTATGGCCCATGTGGGCCCACGGGGCAGGTGGACCCCCCGGTGGACCCCCTGAACCCTTTTCGGCACCCTGGTACGCTACCAGTAATGCCCGGAACTTTTCCGACGACCAAAATAGGACTTCCCATATATAAATCTTTACCTCCGGACCATTCTGGAACACCTGATGACGTCCGGGATCTCATTTGGGACTCCGAACAACATTCGGTCACCAACGTACATATCCCAATATTACTCTAGCGTTACCAAACGTTAAGTGTGCGGACCCTGCGGGTTCGAGAATCATGTAGACATGACCGAGACACCTCTCTGGCCAATAACCAATAGCGGGACTTGGATACCCATAGTGGTTCCTACATATTCCACACAGATCTTTATCGGTCGAACCACGATGTCAAGGATTTAGTCAATCCCGTATGCAATTCCCTTTGTCGAGTGGTATGTTACGTGCCCGAGATTCGATCGTCGGTATCTCCATACCTAGTTCAATATCGTTACCGGCAAGTCTCTTTACTCGTTCCATAATACAAGATCGTGTGACTAACTCCTTAGTCACATTGCTTGCAAGCTTCTTGTGATGGTGTATTACTGAGAGGGCCTAGAGATACCTCTCCGTCATATGGAGTGACAAATCCCAGTCTCGATCCATGCCAACCCAACAGTCACCCTTGGAGATACCTGTAGAGTACATTTATGATCACCCAGTTACGAAGTGACGTTTGATACACACAAGGCATTCCTCTGGTTCCAGGGAGTTTCATCATCTCATGGTCTTAGGAACAAATACTTGACATGAAGAAATCAGTAGCAATAAACTAATATGATCAAATGCTATGCTTACGGTTGGGTCTTGTCCATCACATCAGTCTCCTAAAGATGTGACCTCATTATTAAATGAGAACTCATGTCTACGGTTAGGAAACTTTAACCATCTTTGTTCAACGAGCTAGTCTAGTAGAGGCTCACTAGGGACACGGTGTTCTCTATGTATCCACACATGTATCTGAGTTTCCGATCAATACAATTCTAGCATGGGTAATAGACGTTTATCATGAATAGGGAAATATGATAATAACCAATTTATTATTGCCTCTAGGGCATATTTCCAACAACAAGGTCGGTATCTTGGCGTAGAGGCGGTAGGAGAAGTCTTGGAGTATACATCAAGTCTTCGGCAGATGCAATCTTGTACAGCTTCCGGGGTCCACTTTGGGAAGAATGAAGGCCCATTGGTCCGATCCGAGGAGGATGGGTGGACTAGGCTACTACCCGCTAGTCTAGGACACCGTTAGTAGCCCCCGAACTAGTCTTCTAAGCCGAGGACGATTCCCTTGATGAAGATAACCTCGGATCCGAAGTCCTTGGCTTGACAGACGAGTTCCCCCTCATGATTTCCAAACTCCAGATCCGCTCTTAAAAGAAGTAGCATCTTATAAACAAGACCTAGCCGAGCTTGTACTTTACCCGAAGAGACGGGGTAACTTAGCCTCGAAGTCCGACCACACAGGTGTGAATAGTTCCACCTAGCCTGACAACTTTATTGAAACGGTGCACCCCACGATAGGTCGAGCAGTTATGGCCTTCCACGAATCGCAGCCCGAGGCATCCTTTTTACTGGCACGTCCCATCGAGGTTGAGATCGTGCCCGTTTTCTTAGGGATATCATCAAGATTTTGTTTCCCCCATATGCACAACGACATCTTTCGTGGGAGTGGCGTTTTTATCGACACAGTTAAGGGGACTCTTGGCTTTTCAGCAGCCTATAAGAGTAAAAAGAAGACAACGTTAGTAATCCACGCTCTCATTTCCTCCGCTTGCTGCTTCGTCTAGCTCCAATGCCCAGATCCAATTTCAAAGCCCTTCTTTCAGTAAATCCAACCTCCCCCTTCCAACCATGGACGAGACCCTCAAAGGGCACTGGGGTGCTTCCATCATGACGTACGACACCATCCTGGAGCTGCGTGCCACGGGGTACCTCTCCGCCACCATCGGCGCCCGCACTCCAGACACCAACCAGGAAGTGCCCGCTACCAACGCAGAGGAGCGGGTAGTCTTCATTCCCCACCTCGTCGAGACCTAGGATTCCCGCTACATACATTCGTGTGTGGGGTTATGTTCTTCTACGGGCTCGACTTCCACCACATGGCCCCGAACTCCATTCTTCACCTCGCCTCCTTCATCACAGTCTGCGAGGCCTTCCTTTGCCGAAAACTGCACTTCGGCCTCTGGCTGAAGACCTTCGGAGTCAAGTCGAAGTCCAACGGCTCCGACCTGGCGGAGTGCGGAGGGGCCATGATCAGCAAGAACCAAAATGCTGACTGGCTCCAAGGCACCTTCATCAAGACGGTGAAGGAATGGCAACACGAGTGGTTTTACATCACTGAGTCATGCGCCCCCGGCCAAACCAAAGTCCCAGCCTTTTCGGTCGGGCCCCCAAGGAAGCTCAAGTCCTGGACAGAGAAACGCGTCACCTGGGGGGACGCCAATGAGGTGGGGGCACTGGTCAAGAAGATCTGGTGGTGGTCCATCGAGAAGAACCTCCAGCTCCCCGAGGTGATCAACGTCATGCTACACCGTCGGGTCCTCCCGCTCCAACTTCGGGCCAAAGCGATGTGGGAGTATAAACCCGAGGATGTAGGGCTCGTTCTCCACTTCTTCCACACCAACCTGGCCAGCATGTGGACACGGCTGTTCGAGCTACCCAAGGACGAGATCCCCGGGGAGGGGCAAGACCGCGACTTCGAGGCCGCCCATGGAGCCCCCAGAAGTAAGTGTTCTAACACACGCGTCAATATTATTCTTTCTTCACATGGTGAGACAGATCTCAATGAATCATTCCGCTTGATATGTACAGAAGTGGATAGACAAGATGCATGCCATGCATTGCCTGACCCCATTACCAGAGGAGCCGAGAACTCCTCAGCTCACGGTGCTCCTAGTCGTGGAGCCGCACGTGGTGGTCCCCAAGGGGCTGAAGTCCCAAAGGGGCAGTGCAGGTCCTCAGAAGCGGGAGGCCTCGGTTGCCCGGCCCGAGGAGACCCACACCTCCGCCGTCAACGAAGATGCAGAGGAGGAAGGGGAGGAAGACCCTTCCCTTAAAAGGAAAAGGGCGTCATCACAGGACGCTGAAGCCGGAGCGCGACCCAAGGGCCAAAAGAGGTTGAACAGGACCTCGACTGGGGCCGCCGGCAAACCGTCGGGGAAGATTGTTCTCTCCGAAGATTCCGAAGACGATCCCCTCATACTAGGGAGGAAAAAATCGACACCCCGAGGGTAAGTCATTGTTTTCCATATTCTATGCTTTATTAGATCTATGTTTTAGTAGGAGTAAGCTCATACAAGCGTCTTTTTGCAGTTTGCCGAAGGTGCGCCCAAGCGACTCCTCCAGTGGGATGCCAACCGCCAGTGGGACCCCGGACCCCCACAGTCCTCTGCTATCCCATGATGGGCTGGGGGAGGTGACTTCTGCTCTGGCTCTCCAGGTTAAGACTATGGGAACCGGAGGTCCTGCCAACATGATCGAGGTTGATACCTCGGTCTTGTAGGGCCAAGGGGATAAGGTCCCCGAGGTCACCAAGGAAACACTGGGCCACACGTCGGCCCAGCCACAGTCCACCCGGGCTCCAGCACCGAGGTCGGAGACCCCTCCGCCTAGCACCCACGTGCTTGAGTCCAAGGTCGTGCCGCCTCCACCTCCTGCCCAAGGGCGGGCTAGCGTGGGGTGGGCCAAGGAGATGGAGGAGGCCTTGAGGGGCTCCTCCCTCAAGGAACAGCACCGTGCCTTGATAGGCATGGCGCTACAAGGCTTCCGGTCTGTGGAGGCTGGATTGCACGAGGTCTTCAAGGGCCTCGTTACGAGCTTCGAGGTACATTTTTACCCCTGTGCAATAATTTTTTGCTTTGTGTTTAATTTGCAAATCCATGTACCTATCCAATGACATGTTCTCATGGCCTTCTGAATGGCCTAGTAAGTGAGTAGCCCTCGAGCCCAAGGCCGGTTTCGAGGAACCGGTGATGGAGTCGAATAGAAGGAGGAACTTGATGTGTAGCCCCCAGGACGCAAGGCACGTGTCCGAGGTTAATAAATTGTCCATGGGGCTTGATGTGAAAATCTTTGTTTGCAGGTTTCTACCTCGGCTTCGAGGAGATAACGGAGGTAAACCGGAAGCTCGAGAGGTCTGAGAAAGACCTCGACCTGATGAACCAACGGTTCGAGCAGTCTCAAGGTAAACAATGAGTACTTCTTGTTCTTTGAATGCTAGAAGCATACTGTGTTTTGTCGTTGAGTTAGGAGTTGATGCCAAACTGTTTGAATGACAACGGCTTTGTCCGAGCTTGAGGGGCTCAAGCCCGAGCTCAGAAAGGCTCGACAGGAGGCGGAGCAGCAGAAGGCTGCGGCCGCGAAGGCGGAGAAGGACCGAGCTGCCGAGAAGGTGGCTTGGGAGAAGGACCGGGCGCGGGTCGTGGAGGTCGAGGAGACCCTGAAGGGCGTGTTTGAAACATGCGACAAACTTTAGGACGAGGAGAAGCAGGCCAAGGAAGAGCTCCAAAAGCTCCAGCTTGCTCACTCCGAGCTCGGTCGCGGCCCGGACCAATCGCGGTGTGCTCCAACAAGTGGAGCAAATAGTCGCGGGTAAGCCGTACTTATTGCAGTGTGTGTTTGGCAGTGAAGGGTGCGTCGAGCTCACCCAGCTATGGCATTCCACAGAGGACTTCATGGATCTTCCGAGGAGTGTGACGGACGCCGTTTAGCACTTCGGGCAACTGGAGGGCCATGAAGAAGAGAAGGCCTTCAGGCGGCAGTTCCCGGACTCCTCGTCGCCACAACTGCTGAACCGTCGAATGATGCACCTGGCGGAACTCATCCACGTGGCGAGGCCAGTGCTCCAGGATCTCTGCATCAAGCTGTGGCCCACCGAACCTCTGCCGACCAGCCTCTTCGGACTCCTGACCCGGTTGCAGGTTGCTGGCCCGCAAGTGGATCGCTGGAAGCGATCCGCGTGCTTCGAGGGAGCCCGACGAGCGTACGCTTGCGTGAACACGCACTTCCAGAAGGTGGAAGCCGCGGACTGTGCTGCGAGGCCCCCCATAGGGAAACGTCGCACCGTGGAGCTGTTCTACGCCGAAGTGGCAGAGGGCGCTTGGACGATCGAGGCCGTGTGTCCAATGGACACTTTGTCTCAGTTGTAGTACTGCAGAGTGCCGAAGTACATGGGATGTAAAGAACGATATTTTGTTTTAATGAGTATGTTTTAGAGTTCCTCATATATGTGTTTTATTTTAATTGATTTTCCTCCCGTGCGACCGTGTTGTACTGAAAGTGGCCAGTCGTTGGCTTCTACCCCAATGTAGAATATACAGAGGGTGTTCCTTGAGGCAGTTCTGACCCTTAGCCAACGTCTCGGTACCCAAAGGCGGTCCATGCTTGTAGGAACTAGGCAATCAGAATAATGACTTTATAACTTTCACTTAGTCATAGGAGTTTGACCGTGGGGGCTGATGACGAGCCCCCGGTGTGTTAAGTGGTTGGCTTGAGGTAGCCGAGGTCTACGCCGTTACCCACATTGACTTGTGCTATGAATAAGCCCTTTGTTTAACACGGGTGATCTCTAACGACACGTCGCTTAACGCGGTCTTTGGATTGCCGACCAGTTTTCGCGTACCTAGATAGTCAGTTTTTGGCTTTCCCCACTAAGGCGCTCTGCCAATTAAACTGGCGGCACTATCACAGTGGTTATCCCGTTACACCCTTAGCCAAATTTGTTTGGAAACATAAGGGGTACACATAGGAGCCGGGCAACCCAACTATTGACCGACATCTAGGTTTGAAACTGATGCATATAGTGCAACATCCGAGACGTTGAGTACTTCGGACTTGTATTTCAAGACGGGGCAACGAAGCCCTTTAGCAGTTGTATCTTGAAGACGTTCTTGTAGCTCACATGCCATGCTTGTACAAAAATACAATAAGGACCTTGAGGGGCATGATTTCTTTATTTTATAACTTCAAGATTTACATGTCAAGCTATAACGAGAGAAACTAAAAAGATACAATGCCAGAAAAAAGGAGCATACAAGAACAAGGCGGATATTATCATCTGGTTTATAAGCTCGGGCCACTTTCCTTCGCACATCTGCATCTCCATGTTGTTGACCAGCTTATCCTCGTTGATGGCGAGGAATGAGATGGACTCACATGACATGCTTGTACAAAAATACAGTAAGGACCTTGAGGGGCATGATTTCTTTATTTTATAACTTCAAGCTTTACATGTCAAGCTGTAACGAGAGAAACTAAAAAGATACAATGCCAGAAAAAGGAGCATACAAGAACAAGGCGGATATTATCATCTGGTTTATAAGCTCGGGCCACTTTCCTTCGCACGTCTGCATCTCCATGTTGTTGACCAGCTTATCCTCATTGATGGCGAGGAATGCGATGGACTGTATGCAACCTTGCGTATGCATGAAGAGCCTACTTTCCGAGTCCTTTTAAGAGGTCTATAGATGTCCGCTATGTGGTTAAAGACACGTGGGTATATTTTCCTGGCGAGATCTTTGATAGGACCTTGCCGGTATAGAAGCTCGGAGCTTAACTGTTCCTCGGTCTAGCCGACCTGGTGTTTCCATAAATTTTGGCTCCTCGGTGGCCCAAGGGATTTTTAGTGCGAAATTGTGCACCCTAGGGACGTAATGCCCCTTCCAAGGGGAGCACGCGAGGAGCTCGCACCCCTATTTAGGGTGTGAGGGTATGTGTCTGAGGTTGACTTGCGCGGCCCGCGAATGCTTCGAAGAGCTAGAAGCGCATTTACCACCACAGGCAGTGTCCTCAGATGTCTGCACCTCGGCTACGAAGGCCGTGGTCTGCTCCTCAGTACCGAGGGACCATTCCGTGTTACCATTGATTATGATAACTCCGTTGGGTCCTGGCATTTTGAGCTTGAAATAAGCATAGTGTGGGACTGCGTTGAAGCGAGCGAATGTTGTGCGCCCTAGGAGCACATGGTATCCACTTTGAAAGGGGACAATGTCGAAGATTAACTCCTCGCATCTGAAGTTCTCGGGTGATCCAAAGACGACCTCCAGTGACACGTGTCCGGTGCAACGAGCCTCAACACCTGGTATGACACCTTTAAAGGTAGTGCTGCTCGGCTTGATCCAAGATGAGTCGATGCCCATCTTCCTATCCGTGTCCTCATAGATCAGGTTGATGTTGCTTCCTCCGCCCATAAGGACGCACGTCAGGTGGAAACCATCGACAATTGGGTCCAGGACAAGTGCAACTGATCCGCCATGTCTGATGCTGGTTGGATGATTATGTCGAATGTGATCGGGCGAGCCGACCACGGGTTGAACTTCGGGGCGACTGGCTCTAACGCGTAGATGTCCCGAAGTAAGTGCTTCCTCTCCCTCTTGGGGATCTGGGTAACATAGATCATGTTCACCTCTGTTACCTCCTTAGGAAACTTCTTTTGGCCTCCATTGTTGGGCCACCGAGGTTCATCCTTGTCTTCACTGCGATTTTGGGTTTTACTTTGACCCTTCGCCGCTACCTTGCCAACTTGTTTGAAGACCCAACAATTCCTATTAGTGTGGGTTGCTAGTTTGTCTTGAGTGCTATGGATTTGGCACGATCGATCTAGAACCTTGTCAAGCTAGCTAGGTTCATCCTTGTTCCCTTTAAAGGGTTTCCTTTTCTATCCGGATCTAGGTCTGGTGAACCCTGCATTGACTGCGGCGTCCTCTGTGTCGCTCCCGCCATTTTTATGCATGCGCTTTTTTTTTATTGTGTCTAGGCTTTCCATTGGCATCGCGTATCTCCAAAGTGCATGCCTCACCATTGTGAGTGCTTCGTGCGATCCAGTTGTCTTCTCCGGCACAAAAGTGGGTCATCAGCGAAGTGAGGGCTGCCATGGTCCTCGGCTTGTTTGGCCGAGCTGGCGGGCAAGCCATTCATCTTGGATGTTGTTTTTGAATGCAGCGATGGCTTTGGCGTCGGAGTAGTCTCTTATCTGGTTCTTTTTGGTGAGGAGCCTGTTCCAGAACTTTCGAGCAGATTCGCCTAGCTGCTGGGTGACATGACTGAGGTCATCAGCGTCCGGAGGTCGGACATAAGTGCCTTGGAAATTCACCCTAAAGGCATCTTCCAGGTCTTCCCAGCTACCAATAGAGTGAGGAGGCAGGTTGTTAAGCCAATGCCTAGCCGCCCCCTTTAGCTTGAGCAGGAAATATTTGATGGCGTGGAGGTCATCGCCATTGGCCATGTGTATGTGGAGAAGGAAATCTTTGATCCACACTGTTGGGTCGGTGGTGCCATCATATGATTCTATGTTGATGGGCTTAAACTGTTGGAAATATGCCCTAGAGGCAATAATAAATTAGTTATTATCATATTTCCTTGTTCATGATAATCGTTTATTACCATGCTATAATTGTATTGATTGGAAACTCAATTACATGTGTGGGTACATAGACAAACAATGTGTCCCTAGTAAGCCTCTAGTTAAACTGGCTCGTTGATCAAAGATGGTGAAGGTTTCCTAGCCATAGACATGAGATGTCATTTGATAACGCGATCACATCATTAGGAGAATTATGTGATGGACAAGACCCAAACTATGAACATAGCATATGATCGTGCAAGTTTATTGCTATTGTTTTCTGCATGTCAAGTATCTGTTCCTATGACCATGAGATCATGCAACTCACTGACACCGGAGGAATAACTTGTGTGTATCAAACGTCGCAACGTAACTGGGTGACTATAAAGATGCTCTACAGGTATCTCCGAGGGTGTCTGTTGAGTTGGCATGGATCAAGACTGGTATTTGGTACTCCGTGTGACGGAGAGGTATCTCAAGGACCACTCGGTAATACAACATCACAATAAGCCTTGCAAGCAAAGTGACTAAAGAGTTAGCCACGGGATCTTGTATTACGGAACGAGTAAAGAGACTTGTCGGTAACGAGATTGAACTAGGTATAGAGATACCGACGATCGAATCTCGGGCAAGTAACATACCGAAGAGCAAAGGGAACAGCATACAGGATTAACTGAATCCTTGACATAGAGGTTCAACCGATAAAGATCTTCGTAGAATATGTAGGAACCAATATGGACATCCAGGTCCCGCTATTGACAGTAGGGTCTGCACACTTAAGGTTCGGTGACGTTTCGGTAGTATAGAGTTATGTATGGTGGTGACCGAAGGTTGTTCGGAGTACCGGATGAGATCCCGGACGTCACGAGGAGCTCCGGAATGGTCCGGAGGTAAATATTGATATATAGGAAAGTGGTGTTTGAACTCCGGAAAGTTTTCAGGCATTTCCGGCTGTGTACCGGGAGTGACGAATGGGTTCCGGGGGTCCACCAAGTGGACCCACCACACCCCAAGAGGGCCACATGGGCCTTAGGGTGGCGCACCAGCCCCTGGTGGGCTGGGCGGACAGCCCAAGTGGGCCTATGCGGCTGGAATTGTGGGAAAGGAAAGTCCAAGTGGGGGAAGGGAAGGAATCCTACTAGGAGTAGGATTGGAGGTGGACTCCTCCACCTCCTCCTCCTTGCGGCCGACTCCTAGGAGGAGCCCTAGGTCGGCCAGCCCCTCCCCTCCCTCCTATATATACTAGAGGGAGAGAGGGAAAAGCACTTCAACCCAAAAAGGCCACAGTGCAGCCCTCTCTCCCGATAGATTAGTTCCTCTAGTTTTTCAGCAGTGTTTAGGCGAAGCCCTGCTGGAATAGTTCCACCACCACCGCCGCCGCGCCATCGCGCTGCCGGAGAACTCATCTAACTCTCCGCTCCCTCTTGCTGGATCAAGAAGGCGGAGATCGTCATCGAGCTGTACGTGTGCTGAACGCGGACGTGCCGTCCGTTCGACACTAGATTGGAAGGACCGTCATTGGATCGCGGGACGGATCGTGATTGGATCGCGAGACGGATCCTGATGGGATCGCGGGACGGCTTGCGATTTGGATCGCGAAGACGTTCGACTACATCAACCGCGTTTCTTAACGCTTCCGCTTAGCGATCTACAAGGGTATGTAGATTCACTCTCCCTCTCGTAGATGCTCATCACCATGGATAGATCTTGCGTGTGCGTAGGAAATTTTTTGTTTCCCATGCAACGTTCCCCAACAGTGGCATCATGAGCTAGGTCTATGTGTAGGTGAGAACACGAGTAGAACACAAAGGAGTTTGTGGGCGTTGATATTCAGATTGCTTCCTCCCTTGGTCTTTTCTTGATTCAGCGGTATTGTGGGATGAAGCGGCCCGGACCAACTTTACTCGTACGCTTACGAGAGACCGGTTCCATCAACTGACATGTAACTTCGTTGCATAAAGATGGCCGGGTGTCTGTTTCTCCCACTTTAGTTGGATCGGATTCGACAAAGGCGGTCCTTGAGAAGGTTGAATAGCAATTTGTGAATCACTGTTGTGGTTTTTGTGTAGGTAAGAATTGTTCTTGCTAGATACCCGTAGCAGCCACGTAAAACTTGCAACAACAATTAGAGGACGTCTAACTTGTTTTTGCAGGGTATGTTGTGATGTGATATGGCCAATTACATGATGAGATATATGTGATGTATGAGATGATCATGTATTGTATAGAATATCACGACTTGCATGTCGATGAGTACGGCAACCGGCAGGAGCCATAGGGTTGTCTTTAATTATTTTCGCCATTTTGCTTTACTTTATCGCTATGAGTTAGCAATAGTCGTGGAAGCAACAGTCGGCGCGACAACCTCATGGCGACACATTGATGGAGATCATGGTGTTATGCCGGTGACGATGGAGATCATGCCGGTGCTTTGAAGATGGAGATCAAAAGCAGAAGTTCATGGCCATATCATGTCACTTATGATTTGCATGTGATGTTAATCCTTTTATGCATCATATTTTTCTTAGGACGACGGTAGCATTATAAGGTGATCCCTCACTTAAATTTCAAGATAAATTGTGTTCTCACCGAGTGTGCGCCGTTGCGAAAGTTCGTCGTTTCGAGACACCACGTGATGATCGGGTGTGATAGACTCTATGTTCGCATACAACGGGTGCAAGCCAGTGTTGCACATGCGGAACACTCAGGTTAAACTTGACGATCCTAGCATGTATAGACATGGCCTCGGAACACAAGAGACCGAAAGGTCGAACATGAGTCATATAGTAGATATGATCAAAATGAAGATGTTCACCATTGAAACCACCTCAACTCACATGATGATCGGACTTGAGTTGGTGGATTTGGATCATGTGACACTCGAATGACTGGAGGGATGTCAATTTGAGTGGGAGTTTTTAAGTAATATGATTAACTAAACTCATTATATTGAACAATAGTCTAAGTTGTCTTTGCAAAAATTATGTTGTAGATTACTAGCTCGCGCTGTAGCTCCCTTGAATTTTTATATGTTCCTAGAGAAATAGAGTTGAAAGATGATGGTAGCAATAATGCGGACTGGGTCCGTGATCTGAGGATTGTCCTCATTGCTGCACAGAAGGCTTATGTCCTTAATGCACCGCTCGGTGCACCACCCCCTCTAGCGTCGTCTGTAGATGTTGTGAACATCTGACAGGCACATTCTAATGACTACTTGATAGTTCAGTGCGTCATGCATTACAACTTAGAATTGAGGCTCCAAAACGTTTTGAACCTCACGGAACATACGAGATGTTCTAAGAGCTGAAATTGGGATCTCAGGCTCGTGCCCGTGTTGAGAGGTATGAGAACTCCAACAAGATTCTTTGCCTGCAAGATGAAGGAGAATAGCTCAATCGTTGAGCATGTGCTCAGATTGTCTGGGTGCTACAATCGCTTGAATCGAGTGGGAGTTGATCTTCCAGATAAGATAGTGGTTGATATAGTTCTCCAAGTCACTGCCACAAAGCTACTAGAGCTTCGTGATGAACTATGAAATGCCAGGGATGGAAATAATGATCCCCGAAGCTATTCGCGATGTTTTGACACCGCGAAGATAGAAATCAAGAAGGAGCATCAAGTGTTGATGGTTAGTAAAACCACTAGTTTCGAGAAGGGCAAGGGCAAGGGCAAGGAGGGATGCTTCATGGATGGCAAGTCAGTTGCTGCTCCAGTAAAGAAACCCAAGGTTGAACCCAAACCCGAGACTAAGTGCTTCTATTATGAGGAGAACGGTCGCTGAAGCGGAACAACCCTAGATACTTGGTAGATAAGAAGGCTGACAACATCAACAGAAGTATATTTGATATACGTTTTATTCATGTGTACCTTACTAGTACTCCTAGTAGCACCTGGGTATTGGATACCGGTTCGGTTGCTAAATGTTAGTAACTCGAAATAAAAGCTACGGAATAAACGGAGGCTAGCTAAGGGTGAGGTGACGATGAGTGTTGGAAGTGTTTTCAAGGTTGATGTGATCACCATCACACGCTCTCTCTGCCTTCGGGATTGGTGATGAACCTAAATAAATGTTATTTGGTGTTTGCGTTGAGCATGAACGTGATTAGATCATGTTTATTGCAATACGGTTATTCATTTAAGTTAGAGAATAATGGTTATTCTGTTTACATGAATAATACCTTCAATGGTCATGCACCCAATGAGAATGGTTTATTGAATGTTGATCGTAGTGATACACATGTTCATAATATTAATGCCAAAAGATACAAAGTTAATAATGATAGTACCACATACTTGTGGCACTGCCGCTAAATGTCATATTGGTGTAAAACGCATGAAGAAAACTCCATGCTGATGGATCTTTGGACTCATTCGATTTCGAATCGGTTGAGACATGCGGACCATGCCTCATGGGCAAGATGACTAAGACCCCGTTTTCCGGTATGATGGAGCGGGCAAGTAACTTATTGGAAATGATACATGTTGATGTATTTGGTCCAATGAGTGTTGTAGCGTGCGGTGGATATCGTTATTTTCCTACCTTCACTGATGATTTGAGTAGATATGGGTATATTTACTTGATGAAACACAAGTCTGAAACGTTTGAAAAGTTCAAACAAATTCTGAGTGAAGTTTGAGATCATCGTGACAAGAAGATAAAATGTCTACGATATGATCGTGGAGGTGAATATCTGAGTTACGAGTTTGGTATGCAACTTAAGACAATCTGGAAGTTGTTTCACAACTCACGCCACCTGGAACACCATAGTGTGATGGTGTGTCCGAACGTCGTAGTCGTGCTCTATTGGATATGGTGCGTACTATGATTTCTCTTATCGTTTTGCCACTATCGTTTTGAGGTTATGCATTAGAGACAACTACATTCACTTTAAATAGGGCACCATCTAAGTCCGTTGAGATGACACCGTATGAATTTTGGTTTGGCGGAAACCTAAGCTGTCATTTCTTGATGTTTGGGGCTGCGACGCTTATGTGAAAAAGGGTTTTCACCTAATGAGCTTGAACCCAAAGCGGACAAATGCATCTTCATAGAATACCCTAACATATTAGTTGGGTGTACCTTCTATCTCAGATCCAAGTGCAAAGTGTTTGTTGCTAAAACGGGTCCTTTCTCGAGAAAGAGTTTCTCTCGAAAGAATTGAGTGGGAGGAAGATAGAACTTGATGAGGTTATCGAACCTTTGTTTCAACCAGAGAGTAGCGCAGCGCAGCAAGTTGTTTCTGTGGAGCCTACGTTAGTTGAAGAGGAAGTTAATGATGGTGATCATGAAGCTTCAGATCAAGTTACTATCGAACCTCGTAGGTCAACAAGGACGCGTACCGCTCCTGAGTGCTACGGCAATCCTGTCTTGGAGGTCATGTTGTTGGACAACGATGAACCTACGAGCTATGGAGAAGCGATAATGGGCCCGTATTCCGAGAAATGGTTAGAGGCCATAAAATCCGAGATGGGTTCATGTATGAAAACAAAGTATGGGCTTTGGAAGTATTACCTGAAGGGCGAAAGGCCATTCAGAAGAAATGGATCTTTAAAAGGAAGACGGACGCGGACGGTAATGTCACCGTCTATAAAGCTCGACTTGTGGCAAAGGGTTTTTCACAAGTTCAAGGAGTTGACTACGATGAGACTTTCTCACCCGTAGCGATGCTAAAGTCTATTGGAATTATGTTAGCAGTTGCTGCATTTTTCGATTATGAAATCTGGCAGTTGGATGTCAAAACATCGTTTCCTTAACGGTATCCGTGAGGAAAGGTTGTATGTGATACAACCGGAAGGTTTTGTCAGTCCTAAGGATGCTAAAATGTATGCAAGCTCCAGCGATCCTTCTATGGACTGGAGCAAGCATCTCGGAGTTGTAATATACGCTTTGATGAGATGATCAAAGTTTTTGAGTCTATACAAAGTTTATGAGAAACTTGTATTTACAATAAAGTGAGTGGGAGCACTATAGAATTTCTGATAATTATATGTGGATGACATATTGTTGATCGGAAATGATGTAGAATTTCTGGAAAGCACAAAGGGTTGTTTGAAAAGGAGTTTTTCAAAGGAAAACCTGGAAAGAAGCTACTTAAATATTGGGCATCAGGATCTATATAGATAGATCAAGACGTCTGATAAAACTTTCAATGAGTACATACCTTGACAAGATTTTGAAAGAGTTCAAAATGGATCAGTCAAAGAAAGAGTTCTTGCCTGATTTGTAAAGGTGTGGAGTTGAGTGAGACTCAAAGCTCGACCACGACAGAAGAAAGAGAAAGGACGAAGGTCGTCCCCTATGCCTTATCCATAGGCTCTGTATAGTATGACATCCTGTGTACCGCACCTGGTGTGTGCCTTGCCATGAGTCTGTCAAGGGGTACAAGAGTGGTCCAGGAGTGGATCACTGGACAGCGGTCAAGATTATCCTTAGTAACTAGAGGACTAAGGAAATGTTTCTCGATTATGTAGGTGATAAAGAGTTCGTCGTAAAGGGTTACGTCGATGCAAGCTTTGACGCTTATCCGGACGATTCTGAGTAGCAATTCGGATACGTATAGTGGAGCAGTCATTTGGAATAGCTCCAAGTGGAGCGTGGTAGCATCTGCAGTATGACATATAGATTTGCAAAGAACAGACGGATCTGAATGTTGCAGACCGTTGACTAAAGACCTCTCTCACATGCAAAGCATCATCGAACCCCAGAACTCATTGGGTGTTAGATTCATAACAATGTAAATCACATGGTGATGTGAACTAGATTATTGACTCTAGTGCAAGTGGGAGACTGTTGGAAATATGCCCCAGAGGCAATAATAAATTAGTTATTATCATATTTCCTAGTTCAAGACAATCGTTTATTACCATGCTATAATTGTATTGATTGGAAACTCAATTACATGTGTGGGTACATAGACAAACAATGTGTCCCTAGTAAGCCAATAGTTAAACTGGCTCATTGATCAAAGATGGTGAAGGTTTCCTAGCCATAGACATGAGATGTCATTTGATAACGGGATCACATCATTAGGAGAATGATGTGATGGACAAGACCCAAACTATGAACATAGCATATGATCATGCCAGTTTATTGCTATTGTTTTCTGCATGTCAAGTATCTGTTCCTATGACCATGAGATCATGCAACTCACTGACACCGGAGGAATACCTTGTGTGTATCAAACATCGCAACGTAACTGGGTGACTATAAAGATGCTCTACAGGTATCTCCGAGGGTGTCTGTTGAGTTGGCATGGATCAAGACTGGGATTTGTTACTCTGTGTGACGGAGAGGTATCTCAGGGCCCACTCGGTAATACAACATCACAATAAGCCTTGCAAGCAAAGTGACTAAAGAGTTAGCCACGGGATCTTGTATTACGGAACGAGTAAAGAGACTTGTCAGTAACGAGATTGAACTAGGTATAGAGATACCGACGATCGAATCTTGGGCAAGTAACATACCGAAGAACAAAGGGAACAGCGTACGGGATTAACTGAATCCTTGACATAGAGGTTCAACCGATAAAGATCTTCGTAGAATATGTAGGAACCAATATGGACATCCAGGTCCCGCTATTGGTTATTGACCGTAGAGGTGTCTCGGTCATGTCTACATAGTTCTCGAACCCGCAGGGTCTGCACACTTAAGGTTCGGTGACGTTTCGGTAGTATAGAGTTATGTATGGTGGGGACCGAAGGTTGTTCGGAGTCCCGGATGAGATCCCGGACGTCACGAGGAGCTCCGGAATGGTCCGGAGGTAAAGATTGATATATAGGAAAGTGTACCGGGAGTGACGAATGGGTTCCGGGGGTCCACCAAGTGGACCCACCACACCCCAAGAGGGCCACATGGGCCTTAGGGTGGCGCACCAGCCCCTGGTGGGCTGGGAGGCCAGCCCATGTGGGCCTATGCGGCTGGAATTGTGGGAAAGGAAAGTCCAAGTGGGGGAAGGGAAGGAATCCTACTACGAGTAGGATTGGAGGTGGACTCCTCCACCTCCTCCTCCTTGCGGCCGACTCCTAGGAGGAGCCCTAGGTCGGCCAGCCCCTCCCCTCCCTCCTATATATACTAAAGTGAGAGAGGGCAACAACACTTCAACCCAAAAAGGCCACAGTGCAGCCCTCTCTCCCGATAGATTAGTTCCTCTAGTTTTTCATCAGTGTTTAGGCGAAGCCCTGCTGGAATAGTTCCACTACCATCGCCGCCGCGCCGTCGCGCTACCGGAGAACTCATCTACCTCTCCGCTCCCTCTTGCTGGATCAATAAGGCGGAGATCATCATCGAGCTGTACGTGTGCTGAACGCGGACGTGTCGTCCGTTCGGCACTAGATTGGAAGGACCGTGATTGGATCGCGGGACGGATCGTGATTGGATCGCGAGACGAATCGTGATGGGATCGCGGGACGGCTTGCGATTTGGATCGCGAAGACATTCGACTACATCAACCGTGTTTTTTAATGCTTCCGCTTAGCGATCTACAAGGGTATGTAGATTCACTCTCCCTCTCGTAGATGCTCATCACCATGGATAGATCTTGCGTGTGCGTAGGAATTTTTTTGTTTCCCATGCAACGTTCCCCAACATAAACCCTTCTGGAAATTGATGTTCCATTACTTTGCCTGTAAAGCAGATCGGGTGGGCTGGACCTCCGAACTGGGTAGTGTCCCATTGAAGGTCAGGGGAGAGTCGTTCGTAGGCTTTTTCTCAGGCATGTCCGTTCCTGTCTAGCCAGGTGTCATAGCCATCAATCCTGGCTGGCGCGCGTCCTCGTGAGCCATAGATGGACCCAGGAGGCACTCGGTTTGCCTCAATGTGACGTCGAACATCGTGAGGGTCTAAGTAATCCACGTGTTCCTTGCCATATCAGCGTGGAACCGGTCGGGTGTTGAGCTGTTCTTGTGCTGGCCTGTCCCGGCCTCTAGGGGGTCGGTCAGGCGCATCAGTGGCTAGTTCTTTATCGAACTCCAGCAGTAGATGCCTACGTGTGTATGATTTTGGCGCACTACGGCGTCGGTATTCAAGTTCTTGTTCGGCCGAGAGTACTTCGACCCACTTGTCATTCAATGCATCCGCATTCGCTTGCAGCAGCTGCTGTTTGGCTTTCATGCTTTGAGCGGTGGCGACGAGGCGCCACCGAAAGTGCTCTTGTTCTAGGGGTCTTCGGGGATGATATAGTCCTCAGTACCGAGGCTGTCTTCCTTGGACTCCGACATGTAATTATCGTCGGTCCCTTCAAAGAGGTCATAGGGATCCGAGCCCTCGACATTTTCTTCGGGATTGCCGTTCCGTACTAGGGAGGCTTGAGTGTCCTCTCCAGTGTTGTCGGCGTCATCGGCCATTGCCTTATCGCCATCGGCGGTGGCGTTATTGCCGTTGGGCTCCCCATTGTTGCCCCTTTGGCGTCTGCGTCGACGTCTTGTAGGGGATTTGGGGGTATCCACCATATAGACATCATAGGTGGATGCTGCGGTCCACTTGCCAGTGTTACCAAGGGTGCAGTGTGTTCTATGGGTCCATCGGCATCTTCATCCATGTCTGTGGCCTCATCGTAGTCTAGTACGATGGTTAAGTCATCGACCGTGGCGACTAGATGGGTGGTGGGCGGGACATAAATTTCCCGATCGTTGGCTTTACGTCCAATCTTGTCGTAAACCGAAGTCTTGCCATCCGAGATGGACATGCTCTGGATACGATTGAGCATCTTGTTTAGGTGAGATAGTTCTTCGGAGTTCATTGCCTGGCTATAAGCGGGGCTGATTCGAAGTGTGCCCGGTGTATAGCTTGACGTGTTTCCGGTGTGTAGGGGATCCAAGGGTTTTTCTAGATCCTGTGCCGGGGTAGGCTCGAGATCCAACGTAGCTTCAGGGATAGGGGTCGGGACTGGGTCTGGGCCGAGGTTCGAGGGGAGGTCGCCCGGAGTTGCTACAGGGATCTCTGGCGACACCAAGGCTTCTGACCCGACGTCCTCGAAAGAGGTTGGTTCCAGAGTCGATGCTCCGATTCCAGGTAGCCCCTCCATCCGGTCAGGCGTCCAGCCTGACAGCACAAGTTCTCCATGGGAATCTTCGGTGTATTCTAGGCCTCCAAAGGTCACGATCTGATCTGGGCATAGTTCTCGACGGAGGCCAGATGGCCGGTCGAATCGGCAGAGAACATCATGCTGACGAACACGGAAAGTTGGCTGATACTTGTGATTTGCGTTGGGTTTTCCATGAAGACGAATGGGTGATGCAGCACAGTATAGATAAGTATTTCCCTCAGTGAGAGCCAAGGTTATCGAACCAATAGGAGTAGCACGCAACCCCCGTCTTCAGTGAGTGCACACAAAGAAGCAAACACTTGCACCCAACGCGGCAAGAGGGTTGTCAATCCCCTTGGACTCGTTATTTGCAAGCAAATGAAGTGTGTAGATGATAGTTCAATAAAGTAAATTGCAAAATAAAATAAAAGCAAATAAATGGCAGCAAGGTATTGAAAGCTTTTATAAATATATAAGTGAATAGACCCGGGGGCCGTAGTGTTCTCTAGTGGCATCTCTCATGTAGTAGGCGTACGGTGAGTAAACAAATTACTGTTAGGCAATTGATAGAAAAGCACATAGTTATGCAATATTTATTCATGTCAATGATCATGTATATATAGGCATCACGTCCATAAGCAAGTAGGCTGACTCCTGCCGGCACCTATTACTATTATTCCACGTCGAGAGTGCTTCTATGCTTGCCTCTCTAAGTATTAAGTCCAAGACAAACAGAGTAATGCTTGGAGAACGATGACATGATGTAGACAAAGAAAACTCACTCAATATGAATTAACCCCGTCATTTTATCCTTGGTGGCAACAATACAAAGACGTGTCGTGTCCCCTTCTGTCACTGGGATATAGAGCACCGCCATATTGAACCCACTACTACGCACCCCTCTCACTGAAGAAATATCAATCTAGTGGCTAAACTATTTCAATAGATCGGAGAGATTTATGAAGCTATAATAATCCTGCAAAATAAGAATCATAATATAATTTAGAGAAGACTCAAATCTTTTTCATGAATAATCTGAAAATAAACCCACAATTCATCGGATCCCAACAAATGCACCGCACAAAGTGATTACATCGAATAGATCACCGCAAAGATGCGGTGAACTTTGTATTGAAGATCAAGAGAGAGAGAGAGAGAGAGAGAGAGAGAGAGAGAGAGAGAGAGAGAGAGATAGCCATCTAGGTACTAACTACGGACCCGTAGGTCTGTGGTGAACTACTCACACATCATCATGGGGGCAGCAAGGTTGATGTAGAGGCCCTCCGTGATCGACCCCCCCCCTCCGGCAGGGCACCGGAACAGGGCTCCACATGGGCACATGGGGGAACAGAGACTTGCGGTGACGAAAAAAGTGTTTCGGGAGGCTCTCTAGAGTTTTTGGGATTTATTGGAATTTATAGGCCAGAGAGGGGCATCGGGATATGCCCGAGGGGGCCAGCACATAACATGGCGCGACCTGTTGTGTGCTCGCTCCCTCGTGTGTCCTCCAGTCTCCTCCCAAAGCTTCCAGGTCTTCTTTTGGTCCAGAAAAAATCATAAAAAAGTTTCGGGGCAATGGGGCTTCGTTTGGTACTATAAACCTGAAAAGTCAAAAACATGCAGAAAACAACAACTGGCACTGGGCAGTGGGTTAATTGGTTAGTGATAAAAAATAATGTGATTTGGTAAATAATCACCCAAAAAGCATCCTAGAATGATAATATTATAGCATGGAACAATCAAAAATTATAGATACGTTGGAGATGTATCAGCATCCCCAAGCTTAATTCATGCTCGTCCTCGAGTAGGTAAATGAGAAAAAGATTTTTTGATGTGACATGCTACCCAACATGTAATCTATTGCAGGTATGATCATTGAGAAATGATAAATTAATAAACATCAACATAGTAATACTTATAAACATAAGCAACATAATCATAAAGTTTCAAAATATACGATCATTAAATAATGTTCACCCCCTATTCATTTTATCATATTAGAATGGCATGGCTCCGTCTTCACCACATAAATACAAATGTCAAGCACCACGGTGTCAAGTCAGGCAATTGGATCGTACTTCTTAACACGCTTCAGCTTTTTATTACTCACGCATTATATGAGCGTGAACCATGAATATAGCATAAAGGTGGAATAGAATATGGTGGTAGGTTTCAAAGGGGTAAAAGTGGAGAAGAAAGTCTCCCATCATCTAGGTGCATCAACGGGCTATGGAGATGCCCATCAATAGATATCAATGCGAGGAGTAGGGATTGCCATGCAACAGATGCACTAGAGTTATAAGTGTATGAAAGCTCAACTGAAGCTAAGTGGGTGTGCATCCAACTTGCTTGCTCATGAAGACCTCGGGCATTTGAGGAAGCCCGTCATCGCAATATACAAGCCAAGTTCTATAATGAAAAATTCCCACTAGCATATGAACGTGACAAAACAAGGAACTCTCTATATGAATAACATGGTGCCACTTTGAGGCACAAGTGTGGAAAAATAAGTAGTAGCACTGTCCCTTCTCTCTTCTCTCATTTATTTTTTTCTTTATTTTCTTTTTCTTTTTTCCTTTTCTATTTTTATCCTTTTCTTTCTTTCTTTCTTTCTTTCTTTCTTTCTCTTTTTTTTCTTTCTTTTGCTTTTATTTTTTGTCCGGAGTCTCATCCCGACTTGTAGGGGAATCATTGTCTCCATCATCCTTTCCTCACTGAGATAGTGACCTAATAATGATGATCATCACACTTTTATTTACTTACAACTCAACATGAAAACTATAGTATGACTCTATATGAATGCCTCTGGTAGTGTACCGGGATGTGCAATGATCAAGCATAACATGTATAAAAAATGATGAACGGTGGCTTTGCCACAAATACTATGTAAGCTTATATGATCATGCAAAGCAATATGACAATGAAAGTGATAGTCATATGATGTAACGGTGGAAGTTGCATGGTAATATATCTCGGAATGGCTATGGAAATGCCATGAAGGTAGGTATGGTGGCTATTTTGAGGAAGATGTAATTAGGCTTATGTGCAACAGAGCATATCATATCACAGGGTTTGGATGCACCGGCGAAGGCTGCACCGATCCTCGAGGTGAGAATGGGTAATGCACGGTACCTAAGAGGCTAGCAAATATGTCCATGGATTCACATTAGTCATAAAGAACTCACATACTTATTGCAATATTTTATTAGCTCTCTCGAAGCAAAGTACTACTCGCATGCCCCTAGCGAGGAGGTTGGGAGGAGTTAACCATCGCGCACCTCCGACTTAAACAACACTAGGAATTCAACGAGGAATAAGTATGCTCACACATCATCACCATGCCATAAAAAATATTTAGATGAACAGCAAGTTAACACCCTCTAATTCACAATATTCTTACTAACCAATCATCATGCACTCATGCCCTTTCACATTACCACATCAATACCACTAACCCACAATTTCTCTTTTATGCGCTACATGTGGTTTTGATTATGCACTCATTGGATACCTATTATTTTTGGACTAGTCTTATAACCCATGCAAATTACTGTCACTATTTATTAACTCTCAAACAAATATAAGTGAAGAACGAGAGTGCAATTAATTTATTAAAATCTAAATGCCACCGTGCTCTAAAAGATATAAGTGAAGTACTAGAGCAACTGCTACGCTCAAAAGATATAAGTGAAGCACAAAGAGTATTCTAACAAATCATGGTGTTCTTGTGTCTCTCTCAAGTGGGTGTGTCCAGCAAACAATCATTGTGGAAAACTAAAACAAAAGCAAACTAAATCAAATGATGCTCCAAGCGAAACTCATATCATGTGATGAATAAAAATATAGCTCCAAGTGACATACCGATGGATTGAGACAAAAGAGGGGATGCCTTCCGGGGCATCCCCAAGCTTAGACGCTTGAGTCTTCCTTGAATATTTCCTTGGGGTTCCTTGGGAATCCCCAAGCTTAGGCTCTTGCCGCTCCTTATTCCTTCATCCATCGTGATAGCACACAAAACTCAACAAAACCTTTGTGAGATCCGTTAGTATAGTAAACATATCAAATACTTTAGGTACTGTTATAAATTTATTATTATTTTATTATTGCATAAGTTACTGTATTCTAACTTCTCCATGGCTTATACCCTCTGATACAATCCATAGCATCATCAAAACAAGCAAACTATGCAAGCAAAAACAGAATATGTCTAAAACAGAACAGTCTGTAAAGATCTGTAGAGAACCTATACTTCTGTAACTCCAAAAATTCTGAAAAATTAGGAAAACCTGAATAATTTGTATAGAAATACTGTCTAAAATATTGAGATCAAAAATACGTTCCAGTAAAATCAGAGAAATTCTGCACTGGACACTAAAGTTTCTGTTTTTGCACCGTATCAATTCTACTTATCTTATAAGTCATCCCGAAGGCTTTACTTGGCACAAACACTAATTTAAACATGAAAACAAAATCATTACAGAGTCAATAATCATGTTATCACGCACAAACAGAAAGTAAAAAAGCAAGAAAATAAGATAACTATTGGGTGGCCTCCCAACTAGCGTTATTGTTTTACGCCCCTAGCTAGGCATATTGCATAGTTTCAAGTGTTGTCATCTTTGACACTGACGTGGCTTGAGACTGCGTCGGTATTTTCCCAAAGAGGAAGGGATGATGCAGCACAGCGACGGTAAGTATTTCCCTCAGTTATGAAACCAAGGTATCGAACCAGTAGGTGGATCACCACCTAATAAACAACACCTGCACACAAAGAACAAATACTTGCAACCCGACGCGAAAGAGAGGTTGTCAATCTCTCTACGGTAAAAAGATAGATTAGGTAGTGATAGATTGGAGAGATAGATCTCTCAAGAACACAAAACAAAAAGAGAAAATAAAAAGTGCAGCAAGGTATTTTTGTTTATTGGAATAATAGATCTAAAAACAAAAGCGGCAAAAAGATAGATCGGAAACCAATATGTTGAAAAAGTAGACCCGGGGCCATAGGTTTCACTAGTGGCTTCCCTCATGAGTATAGCACCCAGTGGGTGAACAAATTACTGTTGGGCAATTGATAGAAGATCAAATAATCATGATGATATCCAAGGCGATGATCATTATATAGGCATCACGTCCAAGATAAGTAGACCGACTCCTGCCTGCATCTACTACTATTACTCCACACATCGACCGCTATCCAGCATGCATCTACTGTATTAAGTTCATGGAAAAACGGAGTAATGCAATAAGAACGATGACATGATGTAGACAAGATCTATTCATGTAGGAATAGACCCCATCTTGTTATCTTTAATAGCAACGATACATGCGTGCCTCGCCGCCCCTTCTGTCACTAGGAGAGGACACCGCAAGATCGAACCCATCACAAAGCACCTCTTCCCATGGAAAGAAAAATCGATCTAGTTGGCCTAACTAAACCAAAGATTCGAAGAAGAAATATGAGGCTATAGGTAATCATGCATATAATAGATCAAAGAAGACTCAAATAATATTCATGGATAGAAACTGATCATGAAGTCAAAATTCATCGGATCCCAACAAACACACCGCAGAAGTTTACATCAAATAGATCTCCAAGAGACCATTGTATTGAGAATCAAAAGAGAGAGAGGAAGCCATCTAGCTACTGCCTACGGACCCCTAGGTCTATGGTGGACTACTCACGCATCATCGGAGAGGCACCAATGAGGATGATGAACCCCTCCGTGATGGTGTTAGATTGGATCTCACGGTTCTGGAACTTGCGGCGGCTGGATGTGTTTTTCGTCGACTCCTCTAGGGTTTCGGGAATATTTGGGAATTTATAGGCGTCATAGGCGGAGGAGAGGGGACCCAAGGAGGGCATAACCCATCAGGGCGCGCCCTGGGCTCCTGGCGCGCCCTAGTGGGTTGTGGTCTCCTCGACCCTCCCCTCTGTCACTTCTTTGGCCCACTGGATGTCTTCTGGCCCAAAAAATCTCCAAAAAATTTCATCGCGATTGGACTTCATTTGGTACTGATATTCTGCGAAGTAAAAAAACAAGCAAAAACAACAACTGGCACTTTGGCACTATGTCAATAGGTTAGACCCAAAAAATTATATAAAGTTGCTATAAAATGATTGTAAAACATCCAAGAATGATAATATAATAGCATGGAACAAGCAAAAATTATAGATATATTGGAGACGTATCAGCATCCCCAAGCTTAAGTCCTACTCGTCCTCGAGTAGGTAAATGATAAAAACATAATTTTTGATGCGGAATGCTGCCTAACATGTTCATCACATATTCTTTTCTTTTGTAGCATGGACATTTGGACTTTTAGATGATTCAAAGCAATAGTCTAGTTTTGACATAATGACTTCAATACTCAAGCATGCCAACAAGCAACAATGTCTTTCAAAATATCAACACTAAAGAAAGATATCCCTAGCCCATCATGCTCAATCATTGATCCATTCATAAAACACACTCAAATATTAGCTACACCCAATGCTCAAGTACGATCATAGTGCCCCCTAGTTGGTGCTTTATAAGAGAAGATGGAGACTCAAATAAAAATAAAAATTGCATAAAGTAAATAGATAGGCCCTTCGCAGAGGGAAGTAGGGATTTGTAGAGGTGCCAAAGCTCAAAGTTGTAAATTGAGAGAGAAAAATATTTTGAGTGGCATGCCTTTCCTGTCAACGAAAATGACAAAGTAGTTCATAATACTTTCCATGCTAGATATATCATAGGCAGTTCCCAAACAGAAAATAAAGTTTATTCCTTTTTCCACCATTCTTTCACAATCCATGGCTGGCCGTATCCACGGTTGCCTTCCATACCAACACTTTCTAAGGAATTTATTATTTGACAACAAAAAGTAAAAAAAAATCTTTTTCATTTCGGGACTGGGCATCCCTATTACCGCCGCACTCTCGTGCAATGACAATTGAATAAACACTCATCTTGAGAATAACACATCTAGCATGGAAAAATATTGGACACCCCCTACCGTTTCATGAGTGGTACGAGCACACAAAAAGGAAATTTATTTTGAAAAGTAGAGATGGCACATACAAATTTGCTTAGAACGGCATGGAAATACCGCATATAGGTAGGTATGCTGGACTCATAAGGCAAAACTAGGTTTAAGGATTTTGGATGCACAAGTAGTATTTCTACTTAGTACAAGTGGCGGCTAGCAAATAGATTGAGAAGCAACCAACCAAGAAACAAAAATTCACATAAGTGAGCATTGAGCATAACTAACACCGAATAATACACCATAAGTAGGATGTAATTTCATTGCACAACTATTGACTTTCGTACTTGCCTAGGGAATCACAAACCTTAACACCAATATTCCTACTAAAGCATAATTACTCACAAACATGACTCACATATTACTATCATCATGTCTCAAAACTATTACAAGGAATCAAGTTTAATTTTTCCAATGATCTTCATGAAAGTTTTTATTATATCCTCCTTAGATATCTATCACTTTGGGACTAGTTTCATATATTGCCATTGCTTTTGACAAGCTCAAACAAATTTAAGTGAATCACATGAGCATAGAGATTTCATCTCTCAAAATAATATAAGTGAAGCATGAGAGGATTTCTTCAAAATTTACTATCTCTAAAATTAATCTAAGTGAAGCATGATAGTATTTCTACAAAATTTTCCAAGCACACCGTGCTCAAAAAGATATAAGTGAAGCACTAGAGCAATTCCATAGCTCAAAAAGTTTAAGTGAAGCTTATAGAGCAATTCTAACAAATCATAGCATAATTTTGGCTCTCCCAAATAGGTGTGTCCAGAAAGGATACAAGTGACAAACTAAAAAGAAAATCAAGCAAAGACTCAAATGATACAATACGCTCCAAGCAAAACTCATGATATGTGACAAATAAAAATATAGCTCCAAGTAAAATACCGATGGTCGTTAGACGAAAGAGGGGATGCCACTCGGGGCATCCCCAAGCTTAGTTGCTTGTTTATCTTTGGATATATCTTGGGGGTGCTGTAGCATCCCCAAGCTTAGGCTCTTTTCACTCCTTATTCCTTCATCCATCGTGATCTCACCTAAAACTTGGAAACTTCAATCACACAAAACTCAACAAAATCTTCGTGAGATCCGTTAGTATAATAAAGCAAATCACTACTTTAGGTGCTGTTACAAACCCATTAATATTTTATTATTGAATTATACCTACTTTATTTTAACTTAACCATAGCTCATACCCTTCAATATAACCCATAGATTCATCAAAACAAGCACACAATGCAACGAAAACAGAATCTGTCTTAAACAGAACAGTCTGTAGTAATCTGTACTCTAACCATACTTATGTAACTCTTAAAATTCTGAAAAATTAGTACAGGGTAAATAATTTGTATAGCAACACTTTTTTCAAATTTCAGTTCAATATCATGTTCCAGTAAAAAATGAAAATTTGAACACTGGAGGCAAAGTTTCTGTTTCAGATTCAGCATCGCTTCTACTCATCTTATGAATCATCCTAAAGGCTTTACTTGGCACAAACACTAAATAAAACATAAAAACACAATCATAAAAGAGGCATAATTGTGTCAAAACTCAAAAACAGAAAGAAAAAGATGAAAATAAATTTATTCATTGGGTTGCCTCCCAACAAGCGCCATCGTTTTACGCCCCTAGCTAGGCATAATGATTTCAATGATGCTCACATAAAAAGTAGTAACTGAAATATGCAAAAGAGCATCATGAATAGCATGACAAACACATTTAAGTCTAACCCACTTACTATGCATATGGATTTTGTGAGCAAACAATTTATGGGAACAAGAATCAACTAGCATAGGAAGGCCAAATAAGCATAACTTCAAAACTTTGAACACATAGAGAGGAAACTTGATATTATTGCAATTCCTACAAGCATATGTTCCTCCCTCATAATAAATTTCAGTAGCATCATGAAGGAATTCAACAATATAACTATCACATAAATCATTCTTTTCATGATGCACAAGCATAGAATTTTCATTACTCTCCACATAAGCAAATTCCTTATCATCCATGGTAGTGGGAGCAAACTCAACAAAATAACTATCATGAGACACTTGATTGACATAACCACATTGCAAATTAAAACCATGATGATAAGTTTCATGGTTTTCATTACTCATTATAGCATACGTGTCATCACCATCATCATAGGAGCCATGGGCATCCCCAAGCTTGTGGCTTTGCATGTCATTAGCATCATGGATATTTAGAGAATTCATACTAGCAATATTGCAATCATGCTTTTCAATCAAGGAACTATCATGAATCACCTTATAAATTTCTTCTTTCAACACTTCATCAAAATTTTCAGATTCATGATTTTCAAGCAAAACTTCATAGAGATAATCAAGTGCACTCAACTCACTAGCAATTGGTTCATCATAATTTGGTCTTTTGAAAAGATTAGCAAGTGGATGAGGATCCATATCAATAGATTTTTAGCAAGCGAAGATGCAATCACATAGAAGGCACATGGAAACACAAGCAAAGATAGCAAACAAGCAAACAAAAAGAGATCCAACGAGAAAAAGACAAACGAAAAAGAGGGCGAATAAAACGACAAATTTTTGTGAAGTGGGGGAGAGGAAAACGAGAGGCAAATGGCAAATAATGTAATTGCAAGGAGATGAGATTTTTGATTAGGAACCTGGTAGATGTCGATGGTGTCTCCTCGGCGCCAGAGATTGCCACGTAGAAGAGACCACTTCCTTCCCGGCAACGGCGCCAGAAATTCCTTTGACGTGGCTTGAGACTGCGTCGGTATTTCCCCAAAGAGGAAGAGATGATGCATCACATCGACGGTAAGTATTTCCCTCAGTTATGAAACCAAGGTATAGAACTAGTAGGAGGATCACCACCACCTAATAAACAGCACCTGCACACAAAGAACAAATACTTGCAACCCGACGCGAAAGAGAGGTTGTCAATCTCTCTACGGTAAACAGATAGATTAGGTAGTGATAGATTGGAGAGATAGATCTCTCAAGAACACAAAATAAAAAGAGCAAATAAAAAGTGCAGCAAGGTATTCTTGTTTTTTTTGGAATAATAGATCTGAAAACAAAAGTGGCAAAAAGATAGATCGGAAAGCAATATGTTGGAAAAGTAGACCCGGGGGGCGTAGGTTTCACTAGTGGCTTCTCTCATGAGTATAGCACACGGTGGGTGAACAAATTACTGTTGGGCAATTGATAGAAGATCACATAATCATGACAATATCCAAGCCGGTGATCATTATACAGGCATCACATCCAAGATAAGTAGACCAACTCCTGCCTGCATCTACTACTATTACTCCACACATCGACCGCTATCCAGCATGCATCTCACTAGTAGAGAAATGGCTTGCCACAACTCTTGTTGGTGGCGCGCCATTTTCAGCCGACGCCAACACTAATATTTTCAAATAGTGCTGGCGTTGCCTAAATTTGTACGTTATTGGTACATACTTAGTGGTGGCGTGCCAATTCTGCCGAACGTCACTTGTATGAGGACCCCAACGCTCTCGCCTTTCACCTATTATTGTTGGCGTGACTAAAGTTCCTACGCCATAGGTATTTTCGTAGGCCCGGCGTGGCGCATTCAGGCCCATTTGGCCCACGCCAGCACTAGTCGGTTTTAACAGGTAACATCCGGATCCATTCGTCCTCACTCTCTCTCGATCCCCAACTCCACCCGTCCTCCTCTCGATCCCCGCCCCCCCCCCCCCCCCGGCCGCTGGCCGTCTCCGCCTCGCCCGACGCTGCCCGTCTCTGCCTCGCCCTCCGCTGCCCTCCGCTGCCCATCTCCACCCGACGCCGCCACGCCCGACCCTGCCCGTCTTCGTCGTCGGAGGAGCGTGAGGCTGCCCCCCGCCGCCGCTCAATGCTGCCCGTCTCCACCCGACGCCGCGTCGACCGTCCCAGCCCGACTCAAGCACAGGTAAGTTCCTTATGTTCTAGTTCCAAGAGTTGTGGCTAGATAATTTTGTTCCTTATGTTCTAGTTCCAAGAGTTGTGGCTAGATAATTTTGTTCCTTATGTTCTAGTTCCAAGAGTTGTGGCTAGATAATTTTGTTCTTTATGTTCTAGTTCCAAGAGTTATGGCTAGAGAATTCCTAATAGTGGGGTCTAGCTATTTAGATATAGAAGATAAGTCATGATAGATAATTTTGTTCCTTATGTTCTAGTTCCAAGAGTTGTGGCTAGAGAATTCCTAATAGTGGGGTCTAGCTATTTAGATATAGAAGATAAGTCATGATAGATAATTTTGTTCCTTAGGTTCTAGTTCCAAGAGTTGTTGGCTAGAGAATTCCTAATAGTGGGGTCTAGCTATTTAGATATAGAAGATAAGTCATGATAGATAATTTTGTTCCTTATGTTCTAGTTCTTTTTAAATTCTGCATGTTATTTTTAAATTCTTCATTCTATAAGATGGTGAGCTTTCATTACAGCACATATGGACAATTCATCAGCCAACAACGAATCGGTGGGCGACGTGGAGAACTGGAATCAGTGGCGATTAGATTCTTTAGACTGGCGCATCAAAAAAGTCGAAGAAGGCAATGCCGCACTGAAGAATGAAAGGGATAGTTTGCTCGCAGAGGGTGCTATTGCCCGAACTAAGTTAAACGAACTGAGGGATCTGAGGGATGAGTTGACGGAGAAGAGAGACAACTTGAAGATGGAGAAAAAGAAATACAGGCTAGAGAAGCATAACCTACATACAGACGTTGATCACTTCAAAAAAGATGGAGAGAACAATCGGAAAAAGCTTCGCCAGCTGGACTTAATCCTTGATGATGTTGAGTAGTTTTAAACTATGATGTTTATGAGTATGTTTAGTTGTTGAGTACTAGTTAGCTAAGTTATGAAGTCTGAAGTTTATGAGTATGCTTAGTTCATTAGTACTAAGTTTTAAACTCTTATTAAGTTTATGAGTATGTTTTGATCTGTACCTTTTGTGAAGTTTAAGCTCGTAGTTTCTGAAGGAGTTTTTTTTATTATCCAAAAAACAAATTGCTGGCGTTGGATAACAACACACGACAAAGGTAGTGTACATGTATAGCTGGCATTGGCCAATTTCGACGCCAGCATCATGTACCATACTGCTGGCGTAGGATCCAACGCCACCACTATGTTTTAACTGTGGCGCAATATTGCTGGCGTCGGGTGTCTACGCCAGCAAGGCCATTTTGGCCACGCCATAGCTAGGCTTTTCTGCACTAGTGTCTAGTGTATTAAGTTCATGGAAAAATGGAGTAATGCAATAAGAATGATGACATGATGTAGTCAAGATCTATTCATGTAGGAATAGACCCCATCTTGTTATCCTTAATAGCAACGATACATGCGTGCCTCGCTGCCCCTTCTGTCACTGGGAGAGGACACCGCAAGATCGAACCCATCACAAAGCACCTCTTCCCATGGCAAGAAAAATCGATCTAGTTGGCCTAACTAAACCAAAGATTCGAAGAAGAAATACATGGCTATAAGTAATCATGCATATAAGAGATCAAAGAAGACTCAAATAATATTCATGGATAGAAACTGATCATGAACTCAAAATTATCGGATCCGAACAAACACACCGCAAAAGTTTACATCAAATAGATCTCCAAGAGATGATTGTATTGAGAATCAAAAGAGAGAGAGGAAGCCATCTAGCTACTGCCTATGGACCCATAGGTCTATGGTGGACTACTCACGCATCATTGGAGAGGCACCAATGAGGACGATGAACCCCTCTCTCATGGTGTTAGATTGGATCTCGCGGTTCTGGAACTTGCGGCGGCTAGATGTGTTTTTCATCGACTCCTCTAGGGTTTTTGGAATATTTGGGAATTTATAGGCGTCAGAGGCGGTGGAGAGGGGTCTCGAGGAGGGCACAACCCATCAGGGCACGCCCTAGGCTCCTGACGTGGCTTGGTGGGTTGTGGTCTCCTCGACCCTCCCCTCTCGCACTTCTTTGGCCCACTGGATGTCTTCTGGCCCAAAAAAAATCCCCAAAAAGTTTCGTCGCGATTGGACTCCGTTTGGTACTGATATTCTGCGAAGTAAAAAACAAGCAAAAACAGCAACTGGCACTTTGGCACTACGTCAATAGGTTAGCCCCAAAAAATGATATAAAGTTGCTATAAAATGATTGTAAAACATCCAAGAATGATAATATAACAGCATGGAACAAGCAAAAATTATAGATACGTTGGAGACGTATCAGACACTCCACCTATAAGTATCCCTCATTATAGATTCATAAGGTGGTTTAATTCTCTTCCTAGGGAAGTGTTCCATCCCTTTCTTTAATCTAGTTGAAGGGCTTAAGCGTTCAAAAAGATTATAATATCATCACTAACATCATCATCATCATAGGGATCTTCATATAAGACATGAATTTCAGCATTGATAGGTTCTCTAATAGTATTTTCCTACCAATCTTCACTAAACCATTCATTAATTCCTTTAGCAATCCATTCAAATTCATCACAAGTGTGGAGGAACAAGGCTTGCGTTAATTCTTCGGGAGGGACATTCCTCCTCATATTCTCACTAAAACTTTGGCAATTATTAGATTCCAACATACGCAAAGCATTTTTATTATCTAAGATCACTTCTATGGGAGGAGCTTCATATTTTATTCTATAGAAAGCAAATATGTCTCTCGCTTCCCGCACTATATAATCAAATTCATGCATAAGGATAATGGTAGCAATTTTCTTAATCTTAGGATTACATATACTCGGGAATCCCAAAAATATCTTTTGAAGCATAGGATGGAGATGCACAAACTTTCTTTCTAGCTTCAATATTATCATGGTAATAGCAACCATATAACAATTTGTCTCATAAAGTATGGTTCCTTTAGTAAAAGGAATAGCTCCCGAGCACTCAAAACAAATTCTTGAATAACAAGTTTTCCAATAATATTCCCACTACCCACATCATAGATTTTAGAACCGTGTGAGTATTACTATTAGGAACTTTATTTTTAGGAGGATCATGAGTAGCATCAATAAATTTTGGTCTTTCCTTCTCTGAGTCACTAGCACTATCTTCGCTAGCACTTTCAACAATAACTTTCTCAAATCCAGACATGATAGCAACTTTCAAGCAAGCAAAACAAGCAAACAAGTAAACTAGGAAAGATAAATATTTTTGTAATTTTGATTTTTATGAAACAAGCAAAATATAACAGCAAATAAAAATTAGAACAAGTGAATGATAATTTGTGCGAAGTTACTTGATAGTAGGTTGGTGATACTCCCCGGCAACAACGCCAGAAATCCTTCCTAGTACTTGTTATATGAAAAGGAACGGGTGATGCATCACAGTATAGATAAGTATTTCCCTCAATGAGAACCAAGGTTATCGAACCAATAGGAGTAGCACGCAACCCCCGCCTTTAGCGACTGCACACAAAGAAGCAAACACTTGCACCCAACGCGTGCAAGAGGGTTGTCAATCCCCTTGGACTCGTTATTTGCAAGCAAATGAAGTGTGTAGATGATAGTTGAATAAAGTAAATTGCAAAATAAAATAAAAGCAAATAAATGCCAGCAAGGTATTGAAAGCTTTTGTAAATATATAAGTGAATAGACCCGGGGGCCATTGTGTTCTCTAGTGGCATCTCACATGTAGTAGGCATACTGCGGGTAAACAAATTATTGTTGGGCAATTGATAGAAAAGCGCATAGTTATGCAATATTTATTCACGGCAATGATCATGTATATATAGGCATCACGTCCATAAGCAAATAGGCCGACTCCTGCCTGCACCTATTACTATTACTCCACGTCAAGAGCGCTTCTATGCTTGCATCTCTAAGTATTAAGTTCATGACAAACAAAGTAATGCTTGGGGAACGATGACATGATGTAGACTAAGAAAACTCAATCAATATGAATTAACCCCGTCGTTTTATCCTTAGTGGCAACAATACAAAGATGTGTCTTGTCCCCTTCTGTCAGTGGGATATAGAGCACTGCCAGATTGAACCCACTACAACACACCCCTCTCACTGAAGAAATATCAATCTAGTTGGCCAAACTATTTCAATAGATCGGAGAGATTTATGAAGCTATAATAATCATGCAAATAAGAATCATAATAGAATTCAGAGAAGACTCAAATCTTTTTCATGAATAATCTAAACATAAACCCACAATTCATTGGATCCCAACAAACGCACCGCACAAAGTGATTACCTCGAATAGATCACCGCGAAGATGCGGTTTACTTTGTATTGAAGATCAAGAGAGAGAGAGAGAGATATCCATCTAGGTACTAACTATGGACCCGTAGTTCTATAGGGAACTACTCACACATCACCATGGGAGCAGCAAGGTTGATGTAGAGGACCTCCGTGATCGATCCTCCCTCCGGCAGGGCACCAGAACAGGGCTCCAGATGGGCACACAACGGAACGGAGACTTGCAGCGGTAGAAAAAGTGTTTCGGGAGGCTCTCTAGGGTTTTTGGATTTATTGGATTTTATAGGCTAGAGAGGGGCGTCAGGAGACGCCCGAGGGGGCCAGCACATAACAGGGCACGACCACCCCCCTGGGCGTGCCCTGTTGTGTGCTCGCTCCCTCGTGCGTCCTCCGGTCTCCTCCAGAAGCTTCCAGGTCTTCTTTTGGTCCAGAAAAAAATCATAAAAAAGTTTCAGGGAAATTGGACTTCGTTAGGTACTGTAAACATGATAAGTCAAAAACATGCAAAAAACAACAACTAGCACTGGGCACTGGGTTAATAGGTTAGTGCTCAAAAATAATATGAATTGGTAAATAATCACCCAAAAAGCATCCTAGAATGATAATATTATTGCATGGAACAATAAAAAATTATAGATATGTTGGAGACATATCATTGCCCGGGGACGTAAACTTTCCCGTTGCCCTTGTCGCAGTTGATCTGCCAATGAGCTATCTGTCCTTCTATCGATCTCACAGCGGAACTCTCAATGAAAGCACCAGTGTCGGTGTGGAAACCGGCAGACCTCGGGGTAGGGGGTCCTGTCGTTGTTTTGTCAACACGGCAGATGTCCTCGTAAAAGGACTTAGGTGTGAGGCCATCGCCGCTAGGTGGCGACTCGAAGGGGTTGGACGAGAGAGAGAGTCGGGTTTACACAGGTTCGGCCCCTCCGATGGAGGTAATAGCCTACGTCCTGCTTTGTGTGTATTGGATGGATAGATCTCGATTACAAGGGTGCGGAATCTCTAACCTAGCCATCGAGAGATTATAACTTGAGTCTTTCGGTCCTAGGGGCCTGCCTTTATATACATGTCAAGCCCTAGGGTTTACAATAGAGCCCGGGTCATATCGTGACCCGTGACCTACAATGTCTCTAAATTTCCTTGCGCCTTAAGCAAGGAAATCCGGCCGACGTCTTCAGCTTTGTGGGCCTTGAGCCGGCATCTTCAAATATTGGGCCGCCTGGCGACTTTAGTCAGCCACCGCCTCGCTTGCCTCGTCTCCATGACACGGCCCATTTTAAACTTGGTCGTAAAGCTGTCAACATGTTAACTCGGCCTAATAGGGCGGGTTACACCGTGGAGTTATATCCCCGACATTAGGCCCCAGATTGATTTGAATCCATTCGTATCAATTTCTCTTCTCTTCCTTTGGCGACTCATCATTGGACTCGTACCTTCCATGAATCTCATAATGTCGGCTTGTAATGCTTCCATACTTGTCATTTCCCCAGTGTTCATCTATCGTGACGTCATCCGTTGTCCATTCGGAAAAACAATAATGACATCATGGCGAATCTGGCCATATCTGTTTATCCCGATAATCGAGGCGTCTTCGTTTCCTGAAAATTATTGCATTTCCTCGATTGTCGCGCCTGTCAGTTGCCTCTTGGAGCTCCTTCCCTTTAAATATTTACCAAAGGGTCCCTGATTCACTTTCCACTCCGCCTCTTTGCTTCTTCTTCCTCCTCGAGTCCGGAGTCCCCTCGTGCTGCCGCCGCTGTTTCCTCATCTCCGGCAATCACTCCTGAGGTCATTGCGGTATTTCTTCCTCACCGGTCAAACATCCGCGCGTTCCCGCCACCGCCGGTGATCACTCAAGTAAGTCATTTCCTCTGACCTAGATCCATTGTAGTACATCGAAGTTCTTGAGTTCTTCGGTAGCTTCTCTTTGGTTCATCACCATTGTTAGTTTTGTGAGTAGATCCCGCAAGCGTAATCACAAAAATAAAGCGGTAGAAACACTGGTTCTGTTTCGTATATGACATGCTTTAATCCTCCTCAGCATTAGATGAACTATACTGCCATTGCTTCTCTGCTTCTCCGTTAGGGCTAACAAATATTTCACTTTTTTGAACTATTCTTAGATCCAAAATCGTTGCTATTCTGGGGGAAACTTGTTTGTCTCACACTTAGCAAAATTTTAGAGATCTTTGATTTTTTAGCATGAGTTACCCTTTATTTCTACCGGCTCAATAGTTGTAAACCGCCATGCGTTAAGCTACTGCATTAAGGCTCCGGCTCTTTCTCAAGGCAACTTTTCCATTGTAGATAATTAGATCATCTTATTTGGACCATTTGCTTAAGCTGCCCTCCTTTTGCTTTAACGTGTTTCACATAACTAGCATCGAGGGTTTTAGGAGGTTCCCCATCTCCATGAGTAGCAAGTACCACTAATTTTTTGTGTGTTTCGTGTTCCATATCCATAACTAAAGATATAAAACAACTAATAACAGAAAATAAAAATTACTTAGTGATAAAGCAAACAAGCACACACGAGAATATTCACCCACGCTATTGCTCCCCGGCAACGGCGCCAGAAAAAGGTCTTGATAACCCACAAGTGTAGGGGGTCGTTTGTAGCCTTTTTCGATAAGTAAGAGTGTCGAACCCAACGAGGAGCTAAAGGTAGAACAAATATTCCCTCAAGTTCTATCGACCACCGATACAACTCTACGCACACTTTAACGTTTGCTTTACCTAGAACAAGTATGAAACTACTTTGTAGGTGATAGGATAGTTTGCACGAATAAAACTAGAAGTACTTTGTGGGAAATGAAACTACGAGTAAAAATCAAGATAATAAAAGTTAGTTGTTTAGTAGAAAGCTTTTGTCAAACAAGAAGGTTATTTGTCCCTAGGCAATTGATAACTAGACCGGTAATCATTATTGCAATTTTACATGAGGGAGAGGCATGAGCTAACATACTTTCTCTACTTGGATCATATGCACTTATGATTGGAACTCTAGCAAGCATCCGCAACTACTAAAGATCATTAAGGTAAAACCCAACCATAGCATTAAGTATCAAGTCCTCTTTACTCCCATATGCAACAACCCACCTACTCGGGTTTATGCTTCTGTCACTCAAGCAACCCACCATAGGCAAATCATGAACACATTGCAACACCCTATAGTGAGGATCCCTCACGTTTGCGCAAGACGGAGGGCACCGTAGGACAACACCATATTAAAATATACAATCATACCAACCACGATCATCAATTAGCCCATAGGACAAAGCGGATCTACTCAAACATCATAGGATAGCCATATATCATTGGGAAATAGTATATGGAGTTGAGCACCATGCTTAAGTAGAGATTACGGCGGGGAGAAGGGAAGTTACACCGCTGCATAGAGGGGGAGAGAGTTGGTGTTGACGGCGGCGAAGTTGTTGGAGTAGATCGTCGTCACGATGCTTGCCCCGGCGGCGTTCCGGCGCCACCGGGAGAGAGGGGAAGAGATCCCCCCTCCTTCTTCTTCTTCCTTGGCCTCCCCCCTAGATGGGAGGAGAGTTCCCCCTCTGGTCCATGGCCGCCATGGTGGCATAGGGGCAGGAGCCCCTCCTAGATTGGATCTCCCTCCCTGTTCTCTTCTGTTTCCCGTTCCTGTTTTCTGGCCGAAAACCGTTTCTTATATTCCCGGAGATCCGTAACTCCGATCGGGCTGAACTTTTGAGGGAATTTTTATCCAAAAGTTAGCTTCCTTGCGGCCAAAGGAGAGCTCCAACCGACATACGAGGTGAGCACCACCCACCAGGGCGCGCTTGGGCCCTAGTGGCGCGCCCTGGTGTATCGTGGGGGCTGTGGGCCTCCGTTTGCGTTGATTCCACTTCTCTAAATTCACAAATATTCCAAAAAAAATCTCAGTAAATTTTTATCGCGTTTGGACTTCGTTTGATATGGATATTCCGCGAAACAAAAAACATGCAACAAACAGGAACTGACACTGGGCACTGGGTCAATAGGTTAGTCTCATAAATCATATAAAATGTAGCCAAAAATATGTGAAAGTTGTATAATATTGGCATGAAACTATCAAAAATTATAGATACGACGGAGACGTATCAGCATCCCCAAGCTTAGTTCCCGCTCGTCCTCGAGTAGGTAAATGATAAAAAAGATAATTTTTGATGTGGAATGCTACCTAGCATAATCTTGATCATATATCTAATCATGGCATGAATATTAAGACACAAGTGATTCAAAGCAATAGTCTAGTTTTGACATAAAGACATTAATACTCAGGCATCCCAACAAACAATCATGTCTTTCAAAATATCAAGGCTAAAAAACGCTATCCCTACAAAATCATATAGCCTTGTCATGCTCTGTCTTCTTAACACAAAGTATAAATCATATACTACCCCGGTGTCAGCCAAGCAATTGGTTCATACTTTTTAACGCGCTTCAGCATTTTCCACTCTCACGCAATACATGAGCGCAAGCCATGGATATAGCACTATGGGTGGAATAGAATGCGGTGGTAGGTTTCAAAGGGGTAAAAGTGGAGAAGAAAGTCTCGCTTCAACTCAGCGTTGATGACCCACAAGTATAGGGGATCTATCATAGTCCTTTCGATAAGTAAGAGTGTTGAACCCAACGAGGAGCAGAAGGAAACTACAAGCGGTTCTCAGTAAGGTATTCTCTGCAAGCACTGAAATTATCGGTAACAGATAGTTTTGTGATAAGGTAATTCGTAACGGATAGCAAGTAACAATTGTAATAAAGGTGCAGCAAGGTGGCCCAATCCCTTTTGTAGCAAGGGACAAGCCTGGACAAACTCTTATATAAAGCAAAGCGCTCCCGAGGACACATGGGAATTTCTGTCAAGCTAGTTTTCATCATGCTCATATGATTCGCGTTCGTTACTTTGATAATTTGATATGTGGGTGGACCGGTGCTTGGGTGCTGCCCTTACTTGGACAAGCCTCCCACTTACGATTAACCCCTCTCGCAAGCATCCGCAACTACGAAAGAAGAATTAAGATAGATCTAACCATAGCATGAAACATGTGGATCCAAATCAGCCCCTTACGAAGCAATGCATAAACTAGGGTTTAAGCTTCTGTCACTCTAGCAACCCATCATCTACTTATTACTTCCCAATGCCTTCCTCTAGGCCCAAATAATGGTGAAGTGTCATGTAGTCGACGTTCACATAACACCACTAGAGGAGAGACAACATACATCTAATCAAAATATCGAACGAATACCAAATTCACATGATTACTTATAACAAGACTTATCCCATGTCCTTAGGAACAAACGTAACTACTCACAAAGCATATTCATGTTCATAATCAGAGGAGTATTAATTATCATTAAGGATCTGAACATATGATCTTCCACCAAGTAAACCAACTAGCATCAACTACAAGGAGTAATCAACACTACTAGCAACCCACACGTACCAATCTGAGGTTTTGAGACAAAGATCGAATACAAGAGATGAACTAGGGTTTGAGAGGAGATGGTGCTGGTGAAGATGTTGATGGAGATTGACCCCCTCTCGATGAGAGGGTCGTTGGTGATGACGATGGCTTCGATTTCCCCCTCCGGGAGGGAAGTTTCCCCGGCAGAACAGCTCTGCCGGAGCCCTAGATTGGTTCTGTCCAAGTTCCACCTCGAGACGGCGGCGCTTCATCCCGAAAGCTCCCTTATGATTTTTTCCAGTTCAAAACCCTCGATATAGCAGAAGATGGGCACCGGAGGCCTGCCAGGTGGGCCACAAGCCACAGGGGCGCGCCCAGGGGGGTAGGGAGCGCCCCCTGGCTTGTGACTGCCTGGTGGGTCCCCTGATGTATTTCTTTCGCCCAGTATTTTTTATATATTCCAAAATAATTCTCCGTAGATTTTCAGGACTTTTGGAGTTGTGCAGAATAGGTATCTCAGATTTGCTCCTTTTCTAGTCCAGGATTCCAGCTGCCGGCATTCTCCCTCTTCATGTAAACCTTGTAAATAAGAGAGAAAAGGCATAAGTATTGTACCATAATGTGGAATAACAGCCCATAATGCAATAAATATCAATATAAAAGCATGATGCAAAATGGACGTATCAACTCCCCCAAGCTTAGACCTCGCTTGTCCTCAAGCGAAAGCCGAAATCGATAAATATGCCCACATGTTTAGAGATAGAGGTGTCGATAAATTAAAATACGGACATGAGGGCATCATGATCATCTTTAGAACAGCAACATATATTGACATATAATTTCTTATGCTAGAGTAACAATTCATTCACAAGGTAAAGTATGAATCAAGAAATCTATTGAGAACCAACAAACTATGATCTCAGTCATTGAAGCAATTCCAATTTATCATAACGTAGGAAAGAGTCAATATGAGAGCTTGCAAAGCAAATCCACATACTCAATCATCTTATAATCTTTCATAATTGCTAACACTCACGCGGTACCTATGGGGTCAAAGCTTCAATCGTTCACAGAGAAAGATAGGGGCTTATGGTTTTGCCTCCCAACTATTTACCTTGAGGGTAATGTCAACAGAAATAACTCATGCTCACCCACATCCGTGTGGATATATGTGTCTAGATCATTCCCCATCACATGCCGCTTGCCAAGAGATAAAGGCGAAATAAGGGAAGTGGTGAAAATCACCATGACTCTTGCATAAAGGTAAGTACTAGAAAATAAAAGTAGCAGATAGGCCCTTCGCAGAGGGAAGCAGAGGTTGTCATGCGCTTTTATTGTTGGATGCGCAATCCCTTAATGCAAAAGAACGTCACTTTATATTGCCCCTTGTGATAAAGAACTTTATTATGCAGTCTATCGCTTTTATTTCTTCCATATCACAAGTTTGTATAAAGTTTATTTTCCTCACACTAATAGATCACACATATTTAGAGAGCAATTTTTATTGCTTGCACCGATGACAACTTACTTGAAGGATCTTACTCAATCCATAGGTAGGTATGGTGGACTCTCATGGCAAAACTGGGTTAAAGGTGTTTGGATGCACAAGTAGTATCTCTACTTGGTGCAGAAGTTTTGGCTGATATGAGGTGGAAGCAAGCGACACATGTTGAAGGATCTATAACCATATAACTTCTATTCGGAAGTAAGGAAACATAACTCATTATCTTGTCTTCCTTGTCCAACATCAACTTCTTAACATATAATATTTTATTGAGTGCTCACAATCATAAAAGATGTCCAAGATAATATATTTATATGTGAACCTCTCTTTCTTTATTACTTCCTTTTAATTGCCACAATGACCAATAGCTATGTTTGTCAATCCACAACAAGTTTCAATCGACATACTTCTTATATGTGAAGTCATCACTCCCCATAAGATCATCATATATACTCTTTGCTTTTATTCTATACTTCTTTTTATTTCTTTTTCTCAAGATCATAACAAGAAAGCAAAGCCCTCAACTCAAAACTACTCTTTATTATATAACTCTCGGACTTGGTTACATAGGGGGGCATAAAGCAAAAATCAAAACAAGATCACACTAAAACTTTATTCTACTAGATCAAGATATAACCAAAAGGATCGAACTAAGAAAAACGATAAGAGTAAAAGGTGTGATGGTGATACGATACCGGGGCACCTCCCCCAAGCTTGGCACAAGCCAAGGGGAGTGCCCATACCCATGTGTTTAGTTATCTTTCTTCAGAGGTGGTGATGTTATATTCTTGGCGATGATGCCTGTGACACCCCCGATCTCGACCGTACGCTAATCAAACACGCAATGCGTACGATCAAGATTAGGGACTCACTGATCGATATCACAACACAACACTAGACACAAATTATAGTCATACAGCTTCATATTACAAGCCAGGGGCCTCAAGGGCTCGAATACAAAGCTCGACAAGCACGAGTCAGTGGAAGCAAATAATATCTGAGTACAGACGTAAGTTAGACAAGTTTTGCCTTAAGAAGGCTAGCACAAACATAAGCAACGGATCGAAAGGGGCGAGGCCTCCTGCCTGGGAACCTCCTAACTACTCCTGAGCGTCGGCACTCTCCACATAGTAGTAGGCTCCAGCGGTGGTGTAGTAGTCGTCTCCGGCGTACTCCATCTCCTGGGCTCCGTCGTCTGAACGCAGAATCGTATCGAGGGGGAAAGAGAATGGAAAGCAGCGGTGAGTACTCATCCAAAATACTCGCAGGACTGACATCAGAACTATGCTAAGTGTGCATCAGTATCAAGTAAAGGGGTCATATCTGGGCTGACTGCAGAAATGCAAGAATAGGCGGAAAGGCCTAGTCCTATCGAAGACTAGCATCTTCAACATCTTGCAATATTAGAAGAGTGCAGATTGGTATCTCACATATAGTCATATTATTGTAGCAATTTTATTAAGTAACCACGCCCAGAGATTCTTCCTTGACTCCCTGCGAGGAAGCAATCTCGGAGTCACATTCATTTCAAATTAAATCACAATTATAGTTGTATAAGGTCAAGGCACAACTCCAAGTCGTCCTGTTACCGTGGACACGACTATTCGAATAGATTATTCATCCCTGCAGGGGTGCACCGCATTTCCAACACGCCTGATCACCTCCGGCCGGACACACTTTCCTGGGTCATGCCCGGCCTCGGGATAGCAGCACGTCGTCGCCCCACCTAGGCTCAGCGAAGAGGCCAGCCCGCCGGTCTAAATCCTAAGCGCGCAGGGGTCATGGGCCAATCGCCCTTTGCACACCTGCACGATGCGAGGGCGGCCGAGGTCAGTCCTAGCACCCCTTATTAACAAGCGCGGTGCCGTTGCGGACCACTCGGGCGCGCGCCGCTCCATGGCTGACGTCCGAAGAGCTTCGGCTGATACAACGACGCTGAGTACCCATAACTTCTCCCACGCGATGGTTTGGTGCGTAAAAAGGCCAACGACCCAACTCAGATCAAATACCCAACCCATTAGTATTTTATTAATGCGGGGCAAGCGCGACCCATAAATTGCGGTCCCGTCGCCCCGTCTCGAGGATGTGTGGCAAGGGCCTCTCCTGCCCGTCCACGCCTCATCAACATCAAACCATGGGTTCCCCTCAGGGCCGACCCTTCACCATCATGTTTCAGTAACCAGGTCATAGTAACTGTGTGTATAAATCATCAAGACGGAACCTGAGGAATCACCCTCAAAGGGCCCCGCTCGATGAAACCGTCAAGGTGGACTTAGAGGAATCACCCTCGAGGGTCCCACACTTGAGGGGTTGCACGACAGAGTCATCGCCGGGAGTGGTGAAGGAGGAATCACCCTCGATAACCACGACCGACTAGCTGCACTACAGAGCTAGCATCATGAGTACTTCACGAGGTGTCACCCTCGGTACTCGATAGTAGCGCTGCAGAGTCATACAACTAAGGGGTGTGCGGTGATGTGAGGGGCCTGGCTTGTCGGTCGGTTGACCGAGTCTTCGGGTCTTCGAGTCGTCGAGTCGTCGATGAAGAAGCAGGGGCAACTGGGAATAAGGGGTCACTGGGGATTTATTGATCAACCTATACTAAGCAGTTGATATAACAACAGGTGTAGTAGCAGTTTATCAAAAATAGGCTATGCATCAGAATAGGAGCTAGCTAATACGGTAGCATAATCTAATGCAAGAATGAGAGGGAGAGAAATGGGCGATATCGGAATGCTCAAGGGGGGGTTTGCTTGCCTTGCTGCTCTGCGGCAAAAGGCTGGTCGTCATGGGCGTAGTCGTACTCGGCAGCAGCGTCAGTCTCGGAGGCTACCGGAGAGAAGAGGGGGAAGAAACAATAAATACAAGCAAACAGATGCAACACGATGCATGACATGGCAATACGCAGTGCTAGGGGTAGTCTAACGCAGTACTACACGTATCAGACGGAACGGGGGAATATTTGACGATATTTCCCGGGTCTTTGGATTTATCGGACAGACGGTCCGGAGGGGGAAAGTTCCATGTTCATCATGCTAGGAGCATGTGACAGATGAACGGATAGCGTATTCAGATTCGTGGGATTTTTCTGATCAACTTTCATGTATAAAACGTTTTCATCTGAGCTACGGATTATTTTATACGATGTTTCAAAGATTTAATCAATTTCTGAAATTAATCTATTTAATTAAATCAACATTATCCAAAACAGTACAGGGTGACGTCAGCATGACGTATTGGTGACATCAGCAGTCAACAGGACGGCTGACCAGGTCAAACCTGACAGGTGGGACCCACCTGTCAGCCTTTGTGGGTTTAATAGTGGGTTAAATTAAACTAACAGACTAATTAGAGGGGTGGGCCCCAGGTGTTAGTGATTAATTAATTAACAGATTTTAATTATCAGTTTTATTTAGTTATAAAAACATTTTAAACTAGTGGGGCCCGCATGTTAGTGGGCCAGAGTGCCCAGTCAGCAGTTGACCCAGTCAACGGGGACCCGTGGGGCCCAGTGTCAGTGGGCCACGCTGTCTAGTCAGCACAGTTGACCAGGTCAACTGGTCAACTAGGGCCAGGGGGCCCACTGGCAGTGACCCAGGGGCGGGCCCCGGGTGTGCCACGTCGGCGGACGGCGCCGGGGCGACGCCGGCGAGGCGAAACGTGGCGGCGCGGCCTCGGGTGTCGCCGGTAAACGTGTGCAGGACACGGGGAGGAGCGCGGCCAGGCTCATTCGAGAGCCTGAGCCCGGCCGCATCGAGTGGTGACGGTGGTCGGAGCTGGGGTGGCCGGAAACGAGCGCTACGACGTCGCCGGCGGCGAGCTTCTCGGGTGGGCTACGGCTACGGCAACGCGGTGCGCTAGCAGGCGAACCAAAAGGCCAGGCGAGGCGTACGCGATGCGGCAATGCAAATGGACACACGCCCGTGACCACTTGGTCACCGGAGACTCGCCGGCGACAAGCTCCGCGGCGATGCGTTCGGGCGCACGTCGGGGACGGCGCTAGGGGACGACCGAGAGGGGGAGAGGAGAGGGGAGAGGTAGGTGGAGCTCACAGGGAGCCCGTAGTGGCGCAAAGTGTGCTCGGGGAGGGCTTGCCGGAGCGAATCGACGGCGGCGATCCCGGCAGCTGTAGGAGAAAGAGAAGGTCGAGGGCGGCGATGCAGGGGCCCTCGAGTCGGTCTGGTGGTCGGGATGGAAGCGCCGGTCAACGGCGGAGCTCCTGGGCGAGGTGGCGGGGCGAATGGAGCTCGGGGGCCGCGGCTAGCCGAGAGCCATGGCGGTGGTGGCGCTCGGGTGCGGGCGAGGGAGGGGAGCGGCGGCGCGAGAGAAGCAGGAGAGGGGGGAGAGTGGCGATCTAGGGTTCGGGGGGGGGCAGGTGAGGTGCCCCGGTGGCGACCTTATCCTCCCCGGCGACGGGGTTGGACGGCGACAGCCGGTCGGCGCCCTGTAACGACCGCTCTGGTCGCTACAGGAGGAAGATGGGGGGGGGGGGTGCGGCCTGGGCTGGGCCGGCGCTGTAGCGCTTCGGCCTAACCGCTGCGGGCTTTTCCTTTTCTTTCTTTTCTTTTCTGTTTTTCTTTTCTTTCTTTTTTATTTAATTTCAGCTACTATTTGCCGTAGCAAATATTTGTAACTTAGTCCAATAAATAATGTGCAATATTTACCACTGCCAGAAAATGGTTTGGAGTCAAAATGATTTCATTGGAATTTTGTATTAAATGAAATGGATTTAATCATTGCTGTTTTGGTACTGTTTCATGTTGTTTGAGTTATTTAATTAACTTGATTAATGTTGATTATAATTTTATAATTTCCTCTGGATTATTTGCAATTTAATGAACATTTTAGCTTTCAATTTTGAACAACTTTTATTTTCACTTTTGAGAAATTCTTGTTTCACCCTTTTATTAAAATATTGAATTTCAAAAGAGAATTTGAATGAGATATGATTCCAAATGTGATCACGCACTGTTTAGCAGAATGGATTAGCTTAATCTGGTGATCACTGTAGCTTGATCACCTAGGTTACTGTAGCTGATAATCCAGGGGTGTCACAACTCTCCCCTACTAAAAGAAATTCTCGTCCCGAGAATTAAGAGGTGGAAGTAAGGGGGAAGTTTGGCTATGAAATTCTAACGAGTCTTCTCGTCCTTGGTTGCTCTCACCGAAGAGGTTGGTCCTTCTTGTAGAGGTATCCATTACTCAGATTCAGGTCAATCTGATGGAGTCGTCATCCTTTCTTCGGGATCTTCATCGTCCTACGAATGCGATAAGAAGTAAAACTCTGGAAGAACGTACCTGAGGGTGAACTCAGGGAAGAAGACAAGATTTATTTCTCGAGTTAAGACTCAAGGAATCACTGAGAGCAAAAAGCGTTGGTGTAAAAGTTCCAAACGGGTAGGCAATCATTCGATGCCTAATCAGATGTAGAAAGGGGGGAAGTTCAGAGCAACGAGAATAAATATCGCGTCTGATAAAAGAATAGATCATCCCTTAGTCGGTGGTTCGGGAATTACATACGAAGCCAAGTGCAGAAGATACCTTGGAATCAAAGTGGTACAGGAGAGTCAGGTTTCGATCCTGTGGAACTATGGGTTATGGGCCCATCATGTGGATTAAGAGTAGGAAGAGCGGTGACATCTTGCACGGTCATGCTAGCAAGACTTGTCAGAGGATAGTCTGTCAACTATGTCGGCAACAACATCGGTACCAAGGGCGGGGGACGAAGAGAACCATCTTCCTGCTCGTCGAAACGAGGCGGACCAATAGGCAAAGTTCTCGTGCACCGGCGGTTACCGAAATGTTAACAACAATAGTAACAGGGTCTTACTGACAGAGTAGTACACCGAGGTATTTACCCAAGCAGGGAATTATCACTGTTCAGATCAAATAAATCTCAAGAAAGGTTAAACAGACCAATGGAAAGGAAAATGTGATTATCACATTAAACAGACCAATGGAAAGGAAAATGTGTATACACGAGCATTAGGTGTATATCCTTTCCAAGAGCAAGCAGAGCGAGACAATCATGACAAGGCTCCAGGTAGGTAACCATTAAGACTAAGGGGCAAGGAATTTATGATGTTTACCCATTCAACGATGTTTGGATAATTGATCAAGAAACATTTAGCATTATGCCTCCAATGTTCTTGTTTGAGGATCGGTGTACCACAGACACACTTCGAGATAGCAATGACATGGTCACCAGGTAAAGGTCAGACTTTGGTTACACATGGATCCAGTAGGAACAACTTATAAAATAAGTCTTATAATTTCCTCATGGAAGAATTGCAATTCTTGCTGAACAAGGCATTATAACAATAGGTCATCCGACCACGTGTGTTCGAGATGACATCACCTTATCGGGTACGTAGAGACCAATGTTATAATTCTTGGAAGATGTTCCAACCATCATATCTGACTGAGATTCAGATATGTTTGGTATTTCGATACCTCAGGCTTAGCATGCCTGAGAAGGAAAAGGGATGCAACACAAATCGACAAGATCACGTTGCAAGAATCTCAGAACATGGAATACGGAAGCAAGCTCCGAAACAGGAGTCCATCATTAACCATGGAGAAGATGAGAAGGTGGCCGACGGGCTCAACAATGATTTATCGAGATTTCCATAAACGTGATTTTCCACAATTACGTGAACAAGGGGATAACATTGGTCACACCAATGTTATAACGATGAATGTTCGAGAAAAACATCCATAATTAAACATCGATCAAAAAGTGCACCCAGAATTATAGACCAAGCGGCACGATCAATGGTAGGATGGTGATTCGACAACTAACACACTAAGAATGAAATTACCACTCATCAACTTTGAAGTAATAGGAATGCTTGAAGTATTGAATTCACAACTCACAGTTCACTTGCCGGTACTCCGGTTAGAAACAATCACGGGGACCAAGAAATGAATGGTGATGGTAAGGAGTATCACTATATCAAGAATTCTTAAGAGATGGTGAAATTCTCATGACACCATTGACATAAGGTATGGCATTACGCCAAGGTAGAATAGAACATAAGTTGGATATCAATGAACTCAAGGGGCAACACAGAACATTAATAAGTTTGCGTTGGAGGGAAGGCGAGAATGTTGTCGATGATATCAGAAATCATCGAGGGGTAAGGATGGTATTTCTCTTCAGGAATTAAATTGATACCCTGGAAGAGCTCAGAATGTTGATGAGGATCATGACACACTTGTCGAGAAGCCTCATGAAGATGAAATCGACCAGTGACGACATCAAACAAGGAAAAGATGAAGCGAAGGGTGGTCGGGACCACAGATTAGAGTGCTAGCTCAGAATCGATATTGCCTTTCAAGACAAACAACATGATGTTGAAAACTCGATGTAAGCTTAATGCATTGTTGGAATTGTGTTCCGGGAATGAAGGACATAGATAGCATGGTCAAGCCTTAGGATGACGATGATGATGTAGCCAAACAGCTTGGAAAGACATGATCGAGCACAAACTCATAAGCAAAGAAAATTACTAAGAGTTTTTGAATCGCAATGCGGACTCGATTCAATTATCGGTATCCTTGAGTGTCCAACAACTCAGAACACGAGGAAACTGGAATCAGTGAAGGAAAACATAGCTGATGAGGAGCATATAAGAAGCTATGTAGCTCCATGATTTTCTCGAGATACCAGGGGTAATACTCGGAGGAAGATCAGAATTAAAGCTTGGACCGATGTATTGATCCGCAGAAGACAAGTGCTTAAACTGGTCTAAAAATGGGATCAAAGAAGAACAGTCATGGTCGGAATCACGGTTGTAAGGTATCAAATCACAGATACATGGTCACATCATACAAAGAGAAAGATTATTGTTACGAGAAGCTCCTATGATAAGATCAACATCGCTTCCATGGGCATGAGCACAAAGTTCAAGGTCGACTCCCACTTCACAAATGCATCACCTTCCATTTACACCTCGCCTTTGATGTAGTTGTAGTTTTGAAAGATTACCTGGCAAAACACCAGAAAAGTATGACCCGTGAAAACTGTCGGGTTCACACGAATTAAGGAAGGCATAGGTCCAACCCATCGGGGCATCTTAGGAACATATACCACAAGCTTCAAGAGTAATTAACACATGCTTGACAACAGAGCATGGCCGACAAAGGCATAGGATACAACTTATCAGAGGGAGAAGACAAAATTTACCGTTAGCATCATGTATCAGGGGAAAACCATCACAAGAATTTTGAATGTGAAGGATGCTAACGGATAATAATCCAACAATGGGTCTGGCGGTCCACAAAGGACCTGATGTGAGTATCGGTACCCAATCAGAGCGAGAAAGAATGCAAGGCATCAGTTTTTATAGAACATCTGAATAATTTTGATGCTTAATTACCAAAGGAAATAAGATTTCCAAATTGGTGTATCGGAAACAGATGTTCCGATCAAATACAAGTAAGATGAAAGGACTTAGATGGGCAATCAATCAAGGTTGATTTGTTGGGAACCAACTCATGTTTGGAAAGATGTCTGAGCCGGACGGATAATATATGATAACAACTGATGACTGCGTGCATTCACACACAGGTTGAATCAATAAAATCAAATGAAAACCACAAAGGATTTACTTAATATTTCAAGACATCTGGAATTAACCATAATGCAAGCAGGTGAGAAAGGTCAAGACCAAAGGCTACTGAGGATAGAATAGCAACTCGAAGGACTTGCGAAACCCAAGATAATTGAGGACGAACGAATTCTCGATAAGACAATTCGATGTACCTTGTAACAACAAGTACAACTGGATATAAAAGTATGAGCGACAATTGTATGTAATCATCCATAGGGGTTGACGGAGGAAGGAAATCGCAAAGGCGATGGGCACAAGTTCTCGGGAGAACATCGGAGAGTATCTTCGGAGTCTTCTGATGAATCAAGCCATCATCTGGAATGAGGGGCTCTCCGGGAGGAGTAGTTACGAGAACCTAGAGTTAGAGTTAATAAAATCTTTAGCCCGAAAGAGGAGAGAGATCAGAACCCAGAGTATAGACGAGGAATAAAAGATCCTAATACCACCCGATTGAGATGTGGGCCCGTAAGCCACACAACTATGTTAGTAAAAGTTTTTCAATGACTAGACTCAACTTCGGCCAAGGAGTTGGAAAGGGGGCTACCTACAGGCAGTCGGCTCCCCTGGATTATCAGCTACAGTAACCTAGGTGATCAAGCTACAGTGATCACCAGATTAAGCTAATCCGTTCTGCTAAACAGTGCCTGATCACATTTGGAATCATATCTCATTCAAATTCTCTTTTGAAATTCAATATTTTAATAAAAGGGTGAAACAAGAATTTCTCAAAAGTGAAAATAAAAGTTGTTCAAAATTGAAAGCTAAAATGTTCATTAAATTGCAAATAATCCAGAGGAAATTTTAAAATTATAATCAACATTAATCAAGTTAATTAAATAACTCAAACAACATGAAACAGTACCAAAACAGCAATGATTAAATCCATTTCATTTAATACAAAATTCCAATGAAATCATTTTGACTCCAAACCATTTTCTGGCAGTGGTAAATATTGCACATTATTTATTGGACTAAGTTACAAATATTTGCTACGGCAAATAGTAGCTGAAATTAAATAAAAAAGAAAGAAAAGAAAAACAGAAAATAAAAGAAAGAAAAGGAAAAGCCCGCAGCGGTTGGGCCTAAGCGCTACAGTGCCGGCCCAGCCCAGGCCGCACCCGCCCCCTTCTTCCTCCTGTAGTGGTCGCTACAGGGCGCCGACCAGCCGTCGCCGTCCAACCCCGTCGCCGGGGAGGATAATGTCGCCACCGGGGCACCTCACCTGCCCCCCCCGAACCCTAGATCGCCACTCTCCCCCCTCTCCTGCTTCTCTCGCGTCGCCGCTCCCCACCCTCGCCCGCACCCGAGCGCCACCGCCGCCATGGCTCTCGGCTACCCGCGGCCCCCAAGCTCCATTCGCCCCGCCACCTCGCCCAGGAGCTCCGCCGTCGACCGGCGCTTCCATCCCGACCACCAGACCGACTCGGGGGCCCCTGCATCGCCGCCCTCGACCTTCTCCTTCTCCTACGGCTGCCAGGATCGCCGCCGTCGATTCGCTCCGGCAAGCCCTCCCCGAGCACACTTTGCGCCAGTACGGGCTCCCTGTGAGCTCCGCATACCTCTCCTCTCTCCTCTCCCCCCTCTCGGTCGTCCCCTAGCGCCGTCCCCGACGTGCGCCCGAACGCATCGCCGCGGAGCTCGTCGCCGGCGAGTCTCTGGTGACCAAATGGTCATGGGCGTGTGTCCATTTGCATTGCCGCATCGCGTACGCCTCGCCTGGCCTTTTGGTTCGCCTGCTAGCGTACCACGTCGCCGTAGCCGTAGCCCACCCGAGAAGCTCGCCGCCGGCGACGTCGTAGCGCTCGTTTCCGGCCACCCCAGCTCCGGCCACTGTCACCACTCGATGCGGCCGGGCTCAGGCTGTCGAATGAGCCTGGCCGCGCTCCTCCCCGTGCGCTGCACACGTTTTCCGGCGGCACCCGAGGCCGCGCCGCCGCGTTTGGCGTCGCCGGCGTCGCCCTGGCGCCGTTCGCCGACGTGGCACACCCGGGGCCCGCCCCTGGGTCACTGTCAGTGGGCCCCCTGGCCCCACCTGTCAGGTTTGACCTGGTCAGCCGTCCTGTTGACTGCTGATGTCACCAATACGTCATGCTGACGTCACCCTGCACTGTTTTGGATAATGTTGATTTAATTAAATAGAATAATTTCAGAAATTGATTAAATCTTTGAAAAATCGTATAAAATAATCCGTAGCTCAGATGAAAAAGTTTTATACATGAAAGTTGATCAGAAAAATCCCACGAATCCGAATACGCTATCCGTTCATCTGTCACATGCTCCTAGCATGATGAACATGGAACTTTCCCCTTCCGGACCGTCTGTCCGATAAATCCAAAGACCCAGGAAATATCGTCAAATACTCCCCCGTTCCGTCTGATACGTGTAGTACTGCGTTAGACTACCCCTAGCACTGCGTATTGCCATGTCATGCATCGTGTTGCATCTGTTTGCTTGTATTTATTGTTTCTTCCCCCTCTTCTCTCCGGTATCCTCCGAGACTGACGCTGCTGCCGAGTACGACTATGCCCCTGACGACCAGCCTTTTGCCGCAGAGAAGCAAGGCAAGCAAACCCCCCCTTGAGCATTCCGATATCGCCCATTTCTTTCCCTCTCATTCTTACATTAGATTTTGCTACTGTATTAGCTAGCTCCTATTCTGATGCATAGCCTGTTTTTGATAAACTGCTACTACACCTGTTGTTATATCAACTGCTTAGTATAGGTTGATCAATAAATCCCCAGTGACCCCTTAGTCCCAGTTGCCCCTGCTTCTTCATCGATGACTCGACGACTCGAAGACCCGAAGACTCGGTCAACCGACCGACAAGCCAGGCCCCTCACATCACCGCACACCCCTTAGTTGTACGACTCTGCGGCGCTACTATCGAGTACCGAGGGTGACACCTCGTGAAGTACTCATGATGCTAGCTCTGTAGTGCAGCTAGTTAGTCGTGGTTATCGAGGGTGATTCCTCCTTCACCACTCCCGGCGATGACTCTGTCGTGCAACCCCTCAAGTGTGGGACCCTCGAGGGTGATTCCTCTAAGTCCACCTTGACGGTTTCATCGAGCGGGGCCCTTTGAGGGTGATTCCTCAGGTTCCGTCTTGATGATTTATACACACAGTTACTATGACCTGGTTACTGAAACATGATGGTGATGGGTCGGCCCTGAGGGGTACCCACGGTTTGATGTGGATGAGGCGTGGACGGGCAGGAGAGGCTCTTGCCACACATCCTCGAGACGGGGCGACGGGACCGCAATTTATGGGTCACGCTTGCCCCGCATTAATAAAATGCTAATGGGTTGGGTATTTGATCTGAGTTGGGTCGTTGGCCTTTTTACGCACCAAACCATCGCGTGGGAGAAGTTATGGGTACTCGGCGTCGTTGTATCAGCCGAAGCTCTTCGGACGTCAGCAATGGAGTGGCGCGAGCCCGAGTGGTCCGCAATGGCACCGCGCTTGTTAATAAGGGGTGCTAGGACTGACCTCGGCCGCCCTCGCATCGTGCAGCTGTGCAAAGGGCGATTGGCCCATGACCCCTGCGCGCTTAGGATTTAGACCGGCGGGCTGGCCTCTTCATTGAGCCTAGGTGGGGCGACGACGTGCTGCTATCCCGAGGCCGGGCATGACCCAGGAAAGTGTGTCCGGCCGGAGGTGATCAGGCGTGTTGGAAATGCGGTGCACCCCTGCAGGGATGAATAATCTATTCGAATAGCCGTGTCCACGGTAACAGGACGACTTGGAGTTGTGCCTTGACCTTATACAACTATAATTGTGATTTAATTTGAAATGAATGTGACTCCGAGATTGCTTCCTCACAGGGAGTCGAGGAAGAATCTCTGGGCGTGGTTACTTAATAAAATTGCTACAATAATATGACTATATGTGAGATACCAATCTGCACTCTTCTAATGCTACAAGATGTTGAAGACGCTAGTCTTCGATAGGACTAGGCCTTTCCCCCTATTCTTGCATTTCTGCAGTCAGCCCAGATATGACCCCTTTACTTGATACTGATGCATACTTAGCATAGTTCTGATGTCAGTCTTGCGAGTACTTTGGATGAGTACTCACCGCTGCTTTGCATTCTCTTTCCCCCTCGATACGATTCTGCGTTCAGACGACGGAGCCCAGGAGATGGAGTACGCCGGAGATTACTACTACACCACCGCTGGAGCCTACTACTACGTGGAGAGTGCCGACGCTCAGGAGTAGTTAGGAGGTTCCCAGGCAGGAGGCCTCGCCCCTTTCGATCCGTTGCTTATGTTTGTGCTAGCCTTCTTAAGGAAAAACTTGTCTAACTTATGTCTGTACTCAGATATTATTTGCTTCCGCTGACTCGTGCTTGTCGAGCTTTGTATTCGACCCCTCGAGGCCCCTGGCTTGTAATATGAATCTGTATGACTTTAATTTGTGTCTAGTGTTGTGTTGTGATATCGATCAGTGAGTCCCTAATCTTGATCATACGCATTGCGTGTTTGATTAGCGTACGGTCGAGATCGGGGGCGTCACAATGCCCGTCAGAATGCGATTCTCCTCCTCAAGCTTATTATTTTGCTGTCTGAGATCCATTATTTCCTTGCGAAGTTTTCCAGTGACGGTTAAAGCTCCCATAACCCATGGATGTTTCATTGCTACGGGGGAAGAAGCAACACTCTTTTTCATATTTTCATAAGTAAGGAATTTAGCATTAGGAGGGATAACCGAGTTCGGAATTGCTGAGCTATGAAGTTCTTCCAACATGGCTCCAGGTTGTAGACGAGAGGTAACTTCTTGGTCTTCCTCCATGGCATCTATCCTTTTCAAGTCGGCCTCCATCTCTTCCTCCGTGGCCTGTCCAAAGTGGTTGGCTTCGCTGTAAACTCGAGGCCCCGGTGTCAGGTGAGAGGCACGGCTCTCCCGGACTGACTCTTGCGAAGACATCTTGCTCTAAATCTGCTGCAGAAACAGCTCAAAACGAAAACAGGAGGTATTGTCGTGATACGGAGGTCAAAACTTTCGGGAGATTATATAATGAATTTTTACCGACCCGAAGGAGTATGCCGCAAGAAAACGGAGTCTGGAGGGTACACGGGGTGGCCACAAGCCACAGTCTGGAGTTATGGTATTGATAATATTGGTTTCAACATTTATGAGAGTACCTGAGATATAATGTTTGATTCTTTGACCATTTACCACCTTCGGATTTGTGCCTTCGGCGTTGTTGATCTTGATGGCACCGGAACGATATACTTCCTCGATAACGTAAGGCCCTTCCCATTTAGAGAGAAGTTTTCCTGCAAAAAATCTTAAACGAGAATTGTATAGCAAGACATGATCACCTACATTGAATTCACGCTTTTGTATCCTTCTATCATGCCACCTCTTAACCTTTTCTTTAAACAACTTGGCATTCTCATAGGCCTGGGTTCTCCATTCATCAAGTGAGCTAATGTCAAATAACCTCTTCTCACCAGCAAGTTTGAAATCATAATTGAGCACTTTAATTGCCCAATAAGCTTTATGCTCTAGCTCTAGAGGTAAGTGACATGCTTTACCATAAACCATTTTATACGGAGACATACCCATGGGGTTTTTATAAGCAGTTCTATAAGCCCATAATGCATCATCAAGTTTCTTAGACCAATTCTTTCTAGATCTATTAACAGTCTTTTGCAAGATCAATTTAATTTCTCTATTACTCAATTCTACTTGACCACTAGACTGAGAATGATAAGGAGATGCAATTCTATGATTAACATCGTACTTAGCAAGCAATTTACGAAAAGCACCATGAATAAAGTGTGAACCACCATCAGTCATTAAATATCTAGGGACTCCAAATCTAGGGAAAATAACTTCTTTAAGCATTTTAATAGAAGTGTTATGATCAGCGCTAATAGTTGGAATAGCTTCTACCCACTTAGTAACATAATCAACATCAACTAGAATATGAGTATACCCGTTAGATTGTGGAAAAGGTCCCATATAATCAAAACCCCAAACATCAAATGGTTCAATAACAAGAGAGTAATTCATAGGAATTTCCCGACGTCTACTAATATTAGCAATTCTTTGACATTCATCACAAGACAAGACAAACTTACGAGCATCCTTGAAGAGAGTAGGCCAATAAAAACCAGATTGTAGTACCTTATGTGCACTTCTATCTCCAGCGTGGTGTCCCCCATAGGCCTCGGAGTGACACTTGCGTAGGATCTGTTCCTGTTCATGCTCAGTTACACAACGTCTAATAACACCATCTACTCCTTCTTTATAAAGGTGTGGATCATCCCAAAAGTAATGTCTTAAATCATAAAAGAACTTTTTATTTTGTTGGTATGTGAAGCTAGGTGGTATAAATTTAGCAACAATGTAATTAGCATAATCTGCATACCATGGAGCATTACGCGAAGCATTTATGACAGCTAATTGTTCATCAGGAAAGCTATCATCAATAGGTAGTGGGTCATCAAGAACATTCTCTAGTCTAGACAAGTTATCTGCTACGGGGTTATCAGCACCCTTTCTATCAATAATATGCAAATCAAATTCTTGTAGCAGAAGAACCCATCTAATAAGTCTAGGTTTAGCATGTTTCTTTTCCATAAGATATTTGATAGCAGCATGATCGGTGTGAACAGTTACTTTGGAATCAACAATATAAGGCCTGAACTTATCACAAGCAAACACAACTGCTAAAAATTCCTTCTCAGTAGTAGCATAATTTCTTTGAGCACTGTCTAGAGTTTTACTAGCATAATGGATAACATTTAATTTCTTACCAACTCTTTGTCCTAGAACAGCACCAACAGCATAATCACTAGCATCACACATAATTTCAAAGGGTAGGTTCCAATCAGGTGGTTGAACAACAGGTGCGGAAATCAAGGCATTCTTAAGAATTTCAAACGCTTCTACACAATCTTCATCAAAAACGAATGGAACATCTTTTTGCAAAAGATTGGTGAGAGGCCTATAAATCTTAGAGAAGTCTTTAATAAACCTCCTATAAAAACCAGCATGACCAAGGAAACTTCTTATACCTCTTATGTCTGTGGGACACGGCATTTTTTCAATAGCATCAACTTTAGCTTTATCCACCTCAATGCCTCTTTTGGAGATTTTGTGCCCCAAGACAATACCTTCATTAACCATAAAGTGGCACTTTTCCCAATTCAAGACAAGATTAGTTTCTTCGCATCTCTGCAAAACTCGATCAAGGTTGCTCAAGCAATCATCAAAAGAAGTTCCGTAAACGGAAAAATCATCCATGAAAACCTCAAGAATCTTTTCACAAAAGTCAGAGAATATAGCCATCATACATCTTTGAAAGGTAGCAGGTGCATTGCATAAACCAAAAGGCATACATCTATAAGCAAAGGTACCGAAAGGACAAGTAAAAGTGGTCTTTTCTTGATCCTCTTTTGACACAGGTATTTGAGAGAAACCAGAATATACATCTAGAAAGCAAAAATGTGTATGTTTGGATAGTCTTTCTAGAATTTGATCAATAAAAGGTAGAGGGTAATGATCTTTCCTAGTAGCTTTATTTAATTTTCTAAAATCAATTACCATTCTATATCCTGTAACAATTCTTTGCGGGATCAATTCATTTTTATCATTAGGAACAACAGTGATACCTCCCTTTTTAGGGACACAATGAACGGGACTAACCCATCTACTATCAGCAACAGGATAAATTATACCTGTCTCCAGAAGCTTTAGTACTTCATTTCTTACCACTTCTTTCATCTTAGGATTCAATCGTCGTTGGTGATCAACAACTGGCTTGGCATCAGGCTCCATATTAATTTTATGCTAACATAGAGTGGGACTAATGCCCTTAAGATCATCCAGAGTATATCCAATAGCAGCACGGTGCTTCCTCGGAGTTTTCAATAATCTCTTTTCTTCATGCTCTGAAAGGTTAGCACTAATAATAACAGGATATATCTCCTTTTCATCAAGATAAGCATATTTCAAAGTATCCGGTAATTGCTTCAGCTCAAACACGGGATCACCCTTGGGTGGAGGAGGATCCCCAAGTATTTCAACAGGTAGGTTGTGTTTCAAAATAGGCTGCTCATCAAAGAAAATCTTATCTATTTCATTCCTCTCATTCATATGCATATCATTTTCATGGTCCAGCAAATATTGTTCTAAAGGATCAGTAGGAGGCACAACAATAGAATCGAGACCGATAATTTCATCTTTACTAGGCAATTCTTTGTCATGGGGTTGTCTATGAAATTTAGAGAAATTGAACTCATGAGACACATCCCCAAAACTCACAGTAACAGTTTGTTTCTCACAATCAATCCTAGCATTAACAATATTCAAGAAGGTCTACCAAATATAATGGGACAAAAATCATCTTGTGTGGAACCAAGAACAAGAAAATCAGTAGGATATTTTATTTTCCCACACAAGACATCAACATCTCTAACAATCCCAATTGGTGCAATAGTATCTCTATTAGCAAGCTTAATAGTAACATCATTTTCCTCTAACTCAGCTGGTGCAATATCATTCATAATTTCTTGGTATAAGGTAAAGGGAATTGCACTCACACTAGCACCGACATCACATAAGCCATGATAACAATGATCTCCTATTTTAACACAGACAACAGGCACGCCAACAATAGGTCTATGTTTACCTTTAGTATCAGGTCTAGCAATTCTAGCAGCTTCATCATAGAAATGAATAACATGCCCATCAATATTATCAACCAAGAGATCTTTAACCATAGCAATATTAGGTTCAACTTTAATTTGTTCAGGAGGCGTAGGTGTTCTAGTACAGCTCTTACGAACCACAGTTGAAGATTTAGCATGTTCCTTTATTCTAACAGGGAAGGGTGGTTTCTCAATATAAGCAGCAGGAATAACAGGATCAGCATTATAAATAATAGTCTCTTCTTCAACTTTAATAGGTTCAACCACTTTCAATTCAATGGGAGGATGATATTTAAACCACTTCTCCTTAGGGAGATCAACATGAGTAGCAAAAGATTCACAGAAAGAAGCTATTATCTCAGAGTCAAGTCCATATTTAGTGCTAAATTCACGAAAAGCATCGGTGTCTATAAAGGATTTAACACAATCAAACTTAAGGTTTATACCTGACTCCTTACCTTCGTCGAGTTCCCAATCTTCAGAGTTGCGTTTAATTCTTTCCAATAAGTCCCATTTGAATTCAATATCTTTCTTCATAAAAGAACCAGCACAAGAAGTATCGAGCATGGACCGATCATTATTAGAAAGCCGAGCATAAAAGTTCTGAATAATAATTCCTCTCGGAAGCTCATGATTGGGGCATGAATATAACATTGACTTAAGCCTCCCCCAAGATTGAGCAATACTTTCTCCTTCACGAGGCCAAAAATTATAAATATAATTCCGATCACGATGAACCAGATGCATAGGATAAAACTTCTGATGAAATTCCAATTTCAATCGGTTGTAGTTCCATGATCCAATATCATCACATAGCCTGTAACATGTCAATGCCTTCTCCTTCAAAGATAAAGGAAAGACCTTCTTCTTGACATCATCCTCGAGCAAACCTGCAAGCTTAAATAATCCACAAACTTCATCCACATAGATTAGATGCAAATCAGGATGTAGTGTTCCATCTCCTGCATAAGGATTAGCTAGCAGTTTCTCTATCATACCCGAAGGAATCTCATAATAAATATTTTCAGTAGGTGCAGTAGGTTGAGGAGCATCTCTTTGTGCTTCCGGTCGAGGTGAAGATACCCCGAACAAACCCCTCAAAGGATTAGTTTCCATAGTAACAAGTGACAGTAAATTTCAGCACAGTATATAAATTTTTACTTACCAAGTTCCACTCACCAAAGGCGCATCAATCTCCCCGGCAACGGCGCCAGAAAAGAGTCTTGATGACCCACAAGTATAGGGAATCTATCGTATTCCTTTCGATAAGTAAGAGTGTCGAACCCAACGAGGAGCAGAAGGAAATGACAAGCGGTTCTCAGAAAGGTATTCTCTGCAAGCACTAAAATTATCGGTAACAGATAGTTTTGTGATAAGCTAATTCGTAACGGATAGCAAGTAACAATTGTAATAAAGGTGCCGCAAGGTGGCCCAATCCCTTTTGTAGCAAGGGACAAGCCTGGACAAACTCTTATATAAAGCAAAGCGCTCCCGAGGACACATGGGAATTTCTGTCAAGCTAGTTTTCATCATGCTCATATGATTCGCGTTCGTTACTTTGATAATTTGATATGTGGGTGGACCAGTGCTTGGGTGCTGCCCTTACTTGGACAAGCCTCCCACTTATGATTAACCCCTCTCGCAAGCATCCGCAACTACGAAAGAAGAATTAAGATAGATCTAACCATAGCATGAAACATGTGGATCCAAATCAGCCCCTTACGAAGCAACGCATAAACTAGGGTTTAAGCTTCTGTCACTCTAGCAACCCATCATCTACTTATTACTTCCCAATGCCTTCCTCTAGGCCCAAATAATGGTGAAGTGTCATGTAGTCGACGTTCACATAACACCACTAGAGGAGAGACAACATACATCTCATCAAAATATCGAACGAATACCAAATTCACATGATTACTTATAACACGACTTATCCCATGTCCTCAGGAACAAACGTAACTACTCACAAAGCATATTCATGTTCATAATAAGAGGAGTATTAATTATCATTAAGGATCTGAACATATGATCTTCCACCAAGTAAACCAACTAGCATCAACTACAACGAGTAATCAACACTACTAGCAACCCACAGGTACCAATCTGAGGTTTTGAGACAAAGATCGAATACAAGAGATGAACTAGGGTTTGAGAGGACATGGTGCTGGTGAAGATGTTGATGGAGATTGACCCCCTCTCGATGAGAGGGTCATTGGTGATGACGATGGCTTCGATTTCCCCCTCCGGGAGGGAAGTTTCGCCGGCAGAACAGCTCTGCCGGAGCCCTAGATTGGTTCTGTCCAAGTTCCGCCTCGAGACGGCGGCGCTTCGTCCCGAAAGCTCCCTTATGATTTTTTCCAGGTCAAAACCCTCCATATAGCAGAAGATGGGCACCGGAGGCCTGCCAGGTGGGCCACAAGCCACAGGGGCGCGCCCAGGGGGGTAGGGCGCGCCCCCCTGGCTTGTGACTGCCTGGTGGGTCCCCTGATGTATTTCTTTTGCCCAGTATTTTTTATATATTCCCAAATAATTCTCCGTAGATTTTTAGGACTTTTGGAGTTGTGCAGAATAGGTATCTCAGATTTGCTCCTTTTCCAGTCCAGAATTCCAGCTGCCGGCATTCTCCCTCTTCATGTAAAGCTTGTAAAATAAGAGAGAAAAGGCATAAGTATTGTACCATAATGTGTAATAACAGCCCATAATGCAATAAATATCAATATAAAAGCATGATGCAAAATGGACGTATCAAGCGTGTCAACGGGCTATGGAGATGCCCATCAATAGATATCAATGCGAGGAGTAGGGATTGCCATGCAACGGATGCACTAAGAGCTATAAGTGTATGAAAGCTCAATATGAAAACTAAGTGGGTATGCATCTAACTATATGAAAAATTCCCACTAGTATATGAAAGTGACAACACAGGAGACTCTCTATATGAAAAACATGGTGCTACTTTGAGCACAAGTGTGGAATTAGCATGCCCCTTTTTTCCTTTTTCTTTTCTTTCTTTTTTTTCATTTTTTTCTATTTTTTTTCTTTTTCTTTTTTTTCTTTGTCCGGAGCCTCATCCCGACTTGTGGGCGAATCATAGTTTCCATCATCCTTTCATCACTGGGGCATGCTCTAATAATCAATAATGATGATCATCACACTTCTATTTACTTACAACTCAAAATTACGACGATAGTAGAACAAAGTATGACTCTATATGAAAGCAATGATCTAGCGTAGCAAAGATATCAAAAAACAGACAAGCCATGAAAACATCATGCTAGCTATCTTACGATCATGTAATGCAATATGACAATGAATGCCCAAGTCATCAAAACGGAGGTGGTGGAAGTTGCATGGCAATATATCTCGGAATGGCTATGGAAATGCCATAATAGGTAGGTATGGTAGCTGTATTGAGGAAGATATAATAAGGCTTATGTGTGATAGAGCGTATCATATCACGGGGTTTGGATGCACCGGCGAAGTTTGCACCGACTCTCGAGGTGAGAAAGCGCAATGCACGGTACCGTAGAGGCTAGCATATTGCGGAAAGGTAAGAGTGCGTATAATCCATGGACGCACAATTAGTCATAAAGAACTCACATACTTATTGCAAAAGTTTTATTAGCTCTCTCGAAGCAAAGTATTACTACGCATGCTCCTAGGGGGGAGGTTGGTAGGAGTTAACCATCGCGCGCCCCCGACCTTCACACACAGATAGACAATCAAGAATAAATTGTGCTCCAACTTCCTAGCATAATTGGAGACTATACGTGCATGCTTCGGGAATCACAAACCTTAACACCAATATATTACTAAACATGATCATCCACTAGTACCTCCCACATATTAGCATCTCTATATCGCAAACCTATTGCAAGGAATCAAACGTATCATATTCTGTGATCCCTAAGTTTTATGTAGGATTTTATGACTAACCATGTGAATGACCAATTCATGTTGACTCTCTAAATAGATATAAGTGAAGCAAGAGACTTTAATTATTTCTACAAAAGACCATGCTCTAATAAATATAAGTGAAGCAAAAGAGCATTCTACAAATAACGGTTTTCTATATGAAGAGAAACAGTCAATCCAAACTTCAAATGATATAAGTGAAGCACATGAAGCATTCTATAAAGCCATACTCAAAAGATATAAGTGAAGTGCAATGAGCATTCTATAAATCAACCATGGACTATCTCATACCAGCATGGTGCATAAAAGAAAAGTGAAAACTAAACACAAAAGACGCTCCAAGATCTACGCATATCATGTGATGAATAAAAATATAGCTCCAAGTGACATACCGATGATTTGGAATAAAAGAGGGGATGCCTTCCCGGGGCATCCCCAAGCTTAGACGCTTGAGTCTTCCTTGAATATTACCTTGGGGTGCCTTGGGCATCCCCAATCCTAGTCTCTTGCTGCTCCTTATTCCTTCTCATCGTGATAACACCCAAAACTTGAAAAGTTCAATCACACAAAACTTAACAGAAAGTTCGTGAGATCCGTTAGTACACATAATACCAAATACCATCATGTCTTGCCATACCATTATTGCATAATTATAATCTAACATTACCCACTGTGTCCTATCACAATTCTATGGCTCCCAAGTCAATGGGGCTCAACAAGAATTCAAACATAAGCACGCAAAGCAGCTATAACAACAATCTGTGAAAAACAGGACAGTCTATAAAGATTTGTAGACACGTATACTTCTGTATCTTAAAAATTCTGAAACATTAGGAAGTGAAAAATGATTTGCATAACAGTACTGTGTAAAAAATTCAGATTTTTTGCATGCTCCAGTAAAATATGAAAATTCAAACACTACGGCAAAAGTTTCTGTTTTTGCACAGCACACATCAAACAAGCAATTCAAACATCCTAAAGGCAAATCTTGGCACATTATTTTTATAATACAATGGATTTGTACAAGGGGATAATTATTTTTGTTGGAAAAGTTTCCGTGATTCAAGATTCACAAAGTTTTCATGGGCATGAACAAAAGTTCAAGGACGTCCCGCACTTCAACGATGCTCATAATCTCTTCTCACTTTCACCTTTCCTTTTGTGAAGTTTTAGGTTCCCCTCTATATTATTTTGTTTTTAAACTTTATAAAAGCACACAACAGAATAAAATGACTCTCTAAAACTTCCGGGTTGTCTCCCTGGAAGTGCTTTCTTTAAAGCCATTTAGCTAGGCATAAAGTGCTCAAGTAATGGATCCACCCGGATCCCAAGGTATATCAAAGCCAATTTTAATTAGCAATGATTTGTAATTTCGTAGTGAGCACAAAGTGATATATATCATGTGACAACGAAGTCTAACTCTCTTCCTATGCATCGGCATGTCATACAAGAACAATTCATGCACATTAAGTAAAGGCCAATGCATAGTATAAACAGTTTCTTGCAATTTCATAGTATTGGAAACATAGAGAGGTGAAGATTTGGTTCCTCTCTCATAATAATTGCAAGTAGGAGCAGCAAGCACATGCATATTATATTCATCAAAATCATCATGTGTAGTGGTAAAACGCAACCCATCAATATAATCCTTAATAAGAGCAAACTTCTCCGATATAGTGTAGTTGGGAGAATTCAAAAAGATAATAGGACTATCATGTGTGGGTGCAATAGCAAAAATTTCATGCTTAACATAAGGAACTATAGAAAGTTCATCTTCATAAGCACAATTCATATTGGCATCATGGCCACAAGCATAGGAAGCATCAAGTTCATCAAAAAGGGATATTTCAAATGAATCCAAGGGATCATAGCAATCATCATAGCATTCATCATGGCATTCATCCTTCGGTATGTGCGAAGGGAAATTAAACAATGTATGAGTTGAAGAGTAACTCTCATTAGAAGGTGGGCACGGGTAGCTAATCCGCTCTTCCTCCGTTTGTTCTTTGCTCTCCTCCTCATCTTTTTCATCTAATGAGCTCACAGTTTTAGCAATTTCTTCTTCCATAGATTCCTGCAAAATATTAGTCTCTTCCAAGGCAGCGGTCATTCTTTCAATAAATTCAATAATATCAGCATTGCAATCATAATTCTCATAGCAATATTTAAGCAATGTTCAAAAAAATCTTCCGATTCGACGATTTATCGTCCGATTAATAGCTACTCATAGGTTGACCGATAAGATTATGCCTTATCTTCACCATTTATCTTTTTGACCGATTTATTGCTCTGACAAACGATTTATCGGGAATCTACCAATAAATTAGTCCTATTCCTAGCACTATGTTTGCAAAAAGCTTTGTTTATTTGTGTTTTTGTCAACCTTGTTATGCAATATGTACTATTTCCCTATATTTTGTCATTACACGAGCATTCAAGGGCTAGGAATCAAGGTAACACTTCTATCCAATATTTTTTTGGTGTTTAAGATAGCATATTTCAGTGTTGGGAACCTGGGATTTGCAAAAAAAATGGCCGATTAATAGCCGACCGATAAAATCGATTAATCGGTCGATTTCTGAATAATCTCTGATCCCCAGCTGACCGAGACGCTAACGATAAGCGATATCCTCAACATTGTATTTAAGTATGGATAAAATTTCAGATTCGTAATGAACATCATCATCATACTTTTCAAGCAAAGAAGCAATTTCATAAGCACCTTTAAAAGCAACAAATTCTTCTATTCGTTCCACATCATAGTAATCATAAATACCTTTAGCATAAGAAGCTAAGGTTTCATTATCATTGAATTTCCATTGAAAGGGAAGGTTTCGAGCTTCTATATTAGAGCAACAAGTAAAGTCACATCTCGAGCATGCATCCCAAGCAAACCATTGCAATATTCTAATTTGATCCCATAAGTGTTTCGCTTTTTGAGATAAGCGATAATCCCTAAAGTACTCACATTGATCCAATGTATATCCCATTATAAAGTTCCTTGAGGATTTCTCGGGATTATCGAAGGAGTAATTAACGTGTTTCACATAACTAGCATCGAGGGTTTTAGGAGGTTCCCCATCTCCATGAGTAGCAAGTACCACTAATTTTTTTGTGTTTCGTGTTCCATATCCATAACTAAAGATATAAAACAACTAATAACAGAAAATAAAAATTACTTAGTGATAAATCAAACAAGCACACACAAGAATATTCACCCCACGCTATTGCTCCCCGGCAACGGCGCCAGAAAAAGGTCTTGATAACCCACAAGTGTAGGGGATCGTTTGTAGCCTTTTTCGATAAGTAAGAGTGTCGAACCCAACGAGGAGCTAAAGGTAGAACAAATATTCCCTCAAGTTCTATCGACCACCGATACAACTCTACGCACACTTTAACGTTTGCTTTACCTAGAACAAGTATGAAACTACTTTGTAGGTGATAGCACTAGTGCAGAATCGGCCTATAGTGTCGGTTCATAAGGGCCTTTAGTGCCGGTTCTCCAACCGGCACTACAGGGTGGGGACTAAAGCCCCCCCCTTTAGTGCCGGTTCAACACGGCCCGGCACTAAAGGCCCACCACGTGGCACCTGCCGGCGCCGTGGGCTGGGGGACCTTTAGTCCCGGTTGGTAACACCAACCGGCACGAAAGGCCCACCACGTGGCACCTGCCGGCGCCAGGGCTGGGGGACCTTTAGTCCCGGTTGGTAACACCAACCGGGACTAAAAGTATTTAATTCTTTTAATTTTGGTTTATTTTTCCTTTTAATCCTTTAGGGGTTTATGAATTAATTATGGTTTATTTTTCCTTTTAATTTTGTGTTTTCCATTTAATTATTTTTCATTTCAAACATATATTACGCTACTACATACTGTACACGTTGTGCATATATATATAAATAGAATTTCTCGTAGAACCGATCATATATATATATATATATATATATATATATATATATATATATATATCATCGAATTTCTCGTACGACGACCATTCACATACATATATATATACAATTTGGTATATACAATTTCTCCTACAATTTGCGAATCATAACATATGCAGGGCATTACTGCTGGATCTTGTAACGGTATTCTCCTTTGGGATCTATGACCTGGTCGAGCAGAAATCCAGCTATTTCCTCTTGAATTGCTCGTACGCGAGCCGTTGGTAGGAGCTGGCCCCGCATCTCCATCAGCTATAATCAGGAGATCAAGATGAATATATTAGTTGTGTGTATATATATTAGCTAGATCATGATAAAAAATTTATGGATAATGTTCTGGAAAACGTACCCAAAGATTTCTTTCATCTCTGCTCCTTTCAGACGTGATCATGCGAATGTTCTCGCAAACATAGTATGCGCATAAAGCATTCCCCTGCTCCTGCTTCATGCACTTTACGAGAATAAAATTCAATTAGGTAATAATTAATCAAGCATGATAATGGTATTGAAACTAGAATTAAAGAGATGCACGGACGTAGCTAGCTAGTACTACTTAATTACCTTGGGTCGCACCCATTTCAGCTGTTGTTTCCATTCGCCGGGGACCTCTTTGATGAACTTTTGCCAAGCCCTGCCCGCCGGCAAAGAAAATGAATAAAGGAGTTATTAACTAGTTGATATCAGGAAATGAAGTAAAGAGGCCGACATAGTGCGATAATGATTGAAATTACCTGTCGACCATCCCCCTCACGGTTGCGTATTCGGATGGATTCTTATATAGTGAGTCCAGTACTTCAACTTTTCCCTTGTCAACTTCAATGATTAACAAGATCCAGTGGTAACTGCATGTGCACACGTTTTTTATAAATAAGCGGGCATGTGCATAACTCATCAACTACACTTATTAACATCTAGTAAGCAAAAAATAGAATTTGTGGTACAAGATATAGTAACACTCACCCGAAGTTGTAAGGAAGTAGTATTTCTGGTTGGGTGTTTAGTTGCTTCAAAAACTCTAGCAGGAATCTCTCTGTGTCTTTTCTCGGATATTGATCTTCCCATATCGCCTGATTAACCGTATTTGGGTCAATGAACCCAATGCCATAGCGTCCAGCTTTTTTCATTTCATACATCTTCATTCTGCATAATACCACAGAAAAGAATATAGTGAGGATAATTACACGTAATGAACGAGAGCACATCTAGCTAGCTAGCTAGAGACTTAAATTACAGAAAGAAATCACTTACAGAAAATAGGAACTGACGATAGATTTGTCGAGTGCGTCTTGTTGGAATAACTGAAACAACTCTGAATAATGAATCCACAAATCTTTTTTATGGAAGTAATGCTTTCTCTTGACTTTCACCATGAGGGACTCTTGATTGGTATTTGTTGTTTCTTGCATGTACCACGTATCCAAATTGTACATTCTCGTTGGTAGAAGCTTGACATCATCAGGCTTGACCAGAGGTTTGCCGCGGACATATTGGTATTTTACTTCCTCCTCTGTAATCCCGGGGATTTCCTCAAGGCCTAGGAGTTGTTCAACAGTGACACCGGCCTCTTTAGCCTGCCTTCTGAGATCATCGGTTATTATCAGCCGATCGGCGGTACTCACAGGTGTTTGTACAATGAGCGGGGGGGTCGATTGCACTGCCTGTTCTCCCAGCTGGGGAACAGTTTTCCCGCTTTTTTTGCCAACTGCTTGGCTCGAGCTCGAGCTCGACTCCTTTTGCCCTGCTAAATATGACTTCTTGATAGACCGCACATAGTCGGAGTCCTTCTGATTGTCAGCCGGTCGAGCCATATCAATAAAGTGTTGTGAGACATGCTCAGGTACTTTCTCCTTTGGCAGCGCGGGCGGTTTCGGTGCAAAATGGGCCTTCAATTGGGCATCACATGCGTCGTCGAGTTCCTCCTGAGTCAGGTGGTAAGACAACTTCGGAAGAGGCTTGAGGCTTGGACCATATTTGAATTTCTTGTCTGTTGTACCGCTAGCCGTCGTAGCTGCTGCCTCTCTCTTCCGCTGTTGCTTAGGCTGACGCCGTGCCGGACTTGGAGGAGGAGTCGGCTGACGCGGTGCCGGCGGACTTGGAGGAGGAGGAGTTGGCTGACGCCGTGCCGAACTTGGAGGAGGAGTCGGCTGACGCGGTGCCGGACTTGGAGGAGGTGGAGTCCACTGATGCGGCGGTGGACTTGGAGGAGGAGGAGTCGGTGGCCTTGGAAAGACGATGCAATCCTTTTTCCATAGAATGATATGATGTATGGACTCTCCTAGTGTTCTCTCCTCGTCACCTCCAAGAATGTCAAGTTGTAGCTCGTGATATCCTGACATCACTTCATCAACCCCGACACGAGCATAGCCAGCTGGAATGGGATTGCAATGGAAGGTTGCTTCAGGGGGATTTGCTAAAGCATAGCCGTCCGCCACCTTCATGGATAAGTTCTTCACTTTCATGTGTAGCTCACAGTTAGTCCTGTCTTTGATATCATCCACAGGGTAGCTAGCTAGCAATGCATTATCTATATCGGCCGGGGCGGAACCCACGCTGCTTCTCGGCATAGATGGGACGGTGCTATCCAATGCTGGATCGATCTGCTCATGCTGCCGCTGAGACGCCCTTTCCTGGCTGAATGAGTCGATCTGCTCCTGCTGCCGCCTGACAAATCGTTCCAACTCCAGGTGCTTTGATTCTAGGCCTTCAAGGTGGAGTGCTTCCTCCTTCTTCTTCTTCTCCTCCTGCATCTTCTTTCTCGCACGGCTTCTATAGTCGTCGTTCCAATCCGCAAACCCCTCAAACCACGGAACAACGCCTTTGCCTCGTGTTCTTCCCGGGTGTTCACGATTCTTCAGGGTGCGCGTAAGCTCGTTGTTCTCTCTGTTGGGCGTGAACACCCCCGTTCGAGCTTCTTCTATTGCAATAAGTATTTCGTCTGTCGCTTCTTTTAGACTTGCCTTCACCATAACCAGCCCTGTCTCTGGGTCCAACTTCCCCCCATGCGCATAAAACCATGTCCTGCACCTGGAGGGCCATGTCAATGTAACTGGATTGACCCCTGCACTAATCATCTTTTGCTCAGATTGATCCCACTTAGGCAGGGCCACCTGGTAGCCACCTGGCCCCAGAGTATGGTGCCACTTCTTTTTCGCAGCATTAATCTTGTTTATTCTCGACCGTTCCTTAGCTTCTTCCGATTCCTTGAACTTCAGGAAAGCATCCCAGTGATCTTTTGCCTTCACCAGTGCTCCCGTGAATTCTGGAGTCTTCTTTTTTGATTTGACGTACTTAGTCCATGCATTTTTCTTGAAGGTGTTGAATGCGATCGCCATCTTTTTAAGAGCATAGTTTCTGACTTTCTTCAGATCTGCATCTGTCAAATTATCTGGTAGGGTGAAATGTTCCATGAGCGTAGTCCAAAGCACATCTTTTGCTCTTTTGTCGACAAAAGTAACTCCTGCTCGATCTCCCTTTGCTGGCTTTTTCCATTCTTAAACGGAGATCGGGATTTGGTCCCTGACAATAACTCCGCATTGATTCTTGAACTTGGTCGCATTTTTCCTAGGTTCAAGCGGTTCGCCAGTTGATGTTTTGATGGAATCGATGTTGAACTTTACGCCTTTGTCCAACTTTTTGGCCGGGCCTCGAACTACCCTGTCACCTGTAGAAGATTTGCTCGATCCGGAGGCCTAAAAGAAGAAAGATCGATTCGTTAATACATACAAATCAATTAAGACATGTAATGATCACCGGATGGCTTATATATTAAATATACCTCGCCGGTCTTTGTTATTTGAAGAACATTTTCTTCGTCAACATCGTTGTCGTCACCTTCATCTATTCGTTCGTCTTCATCAAATATCATACAACCCTCACCGGAATTTTTCAGATATTGCGAGCCGTCATCATCTTCAGGTTCATGCTCTGGGCTCGTGGAGCGTATGATGTCGAACAGAGCCTCTTCTCCTTCTCTGTCGGTATTGTCCATAGCTTTTATTTAACTAATCCAGAAGAAAAACAATTTAGTATTAAAATTAGAATGCATGCAATCAATAAGGAAAAAATGAATCATAGTACATAATATGCATCTCGAATAATTCATATAATATGCATCATCGAATATAATCTCGAATAAATCGTCTCGAATATTATCGAATATAATCTCGAATACATCTCGAGTATTATCACTAGCGAATACAGATCGAATATTACCGAAGAATCTAGTTCACTCACGGTTCCTGAGGCGCGGGCGGTGGACACCCAAAGAGAAGGAACCATCACAGGATCATAGCTCGGGTGAGATCCCTGAAGAACCTGCCAGGTATTGGAGAACCTGACGTCCAACGCATCCATGTAGCGACGGACGTGCTAGTCCTCCTCCCTGACACGGCGACGTACCACCTCCGACGGGGCCGGCTGCCTCCGCACCGAAAGTGCCCACGCGAACGCCACCAAAGAAGCTCCCGGTCGACGACGGGAGCCCGGTTCCTCACCAAACTGTGCGCCCCGGAAGGTAGCACCTCCCAGTGCCAGCCCGGCGGAGCCCAGTCCCGGACATGGCGCCTCTGAAGCAGGTCCTCGCCACCGATCCGACGACGAGGATGTGGGCCGGGCATCGTAGACGTCGAGAACAAATTCTATGCAAATTTAACATTTTTTAAATGCTTGATTATGATTTTTGTAATTCTACATCATCCAATATATACATCATTCTACATATATCCATCATCCAATCTACTTTTGTCCATCTAATTATAACTTATCCATAATCATTCTACATATATACATCATTCTAACATAACATTCATCTACACAAATATACATATAAATTTGCAAAAATACATCATCTACACAAAAATACATCATTCTGACATATCATTCATTCTAACATAACATTCATCTACACAAAAATACATCATTCTAAAATGTGTGTGTGTGTGTGTGTGTGTGTTCATGCATCATGTGTGTGTGTGTGTGGGCTCTCGGGGAGGGGCGGCCATGGCACGCGGCAGGGAGAGGAGAGGGGGAGGGGCTCACAGCGGGGCGACGGCGAGGCGAGGTGAGTCGACGGCGACGGCGATGGCGACTACGACGGCGACGACGACGGCGACGGCGCGCGAGAGGTTGAGGAGGAGATCGAGGGGGGCGGCGAGGTCAACGCGCGACGGCGATGGCGATGGCGCGGCGAGGCGACGACAACGGCGAGGCGATTCGACGGCGATGGCGACGGCGAGGCGAGTCGATGGCGACGGCGGCGGGGTGCTGATCCGGCAGCCTGGCGGCGTCCTGTTCGGCGTCGTCGAGGGGGGAAAAGCGATGAGTTCTGAAATTTTGCAAACTGCCGCTTATATACAAACACCTATAGTCGCGGTTGGTGGCTCCAACCGCGACTAAAGACCCCCCTTTAGTCGCGGTTGGAGCCACCAACCGCGACTAAAGGGGGGCCTTTAGTCGCGGTTGGAACCACCAACCGCGACTAAAGGTCTGGCTTCCCGTGTCGAATGTTTAGTCCCACCTCGCTAGTTGAGAGGAGCTCGCACCGGTTTATAAGCCCCGCCGCGGCTACCGTGTCGAGCTCCTCTCTAATGCAGGACTTCTGGGCCTACCGCACCTGTGCTGCCCTGTTGGGCCTACTGGGCCTGTATCCCGGCCCAATACGCTGTGGTGGCCCAGTAGGCGGGCATTTTTTATTTACTTTTCAGTTTTTTTTAATTTCTGTTTTATTTATTTTCTTTTGTTTTTGAGTTTTTTTTGCTTTATTTAGAATTAATGAGTGAATCTTTTTGCGTTAGGTCAAAAAATTTATAAACTTTCTGTTAGTGGCAGTAGTTTTCAAATTTGAATAGTTTAAATTCGAATTATTTGAAATTTGTGTGAATCACTAGTTTGTGAATAACTTTACTTTAAAAATAGATTTTGCAGTGATTCTTTTTTCTGTTGTTTAATATTAGTGTGTTTTATCATTATATTCAATTTGGTAATTATTAGGTTATTTAAAAAATGAAATGCCTTTGTAACAGACGAGATTTCGTCTGAAACCCTGATACTTCGAAAGAGATTGTCCATTTTGTACACGAAGTGGATCCAGTTTTTGCCGTAACCCTCTCAACTTTTTAGCACATGCTATGTGGGTGAAATGATGATACCATGCCAACTTTCAACCTTTTCAGAGTTCATTTGTAGTGCTTTTCAATTTTAGGGTCATTTGGCTCAAAAAAATCAGTAAATGCATGAAAAATAGCAAATGAAGTCAGAAAGGGTTGAAAATTGATGACGTGGCTTCGAATGGTGCATACTGAACACACAAAAAGTCTGGAGTTGAAATAAGTTTAAAAAAATGAAATGCCTTTGTAACAGACGAGTTTTCGTCTGAAACCCTGATACTTCGAAAGAGATTGTCCATTTTGTACACGAAGTGCATCCAGTTTTTGCCATAACCCTCTCAACTTTTTAGCACATGCTATGTGGGTGAAATGATGATACCATGCCAACTTTCAACCTTTTCAGAGTTCATTTGTAGTGCTTTTCAATTTTAGGGTCATTTAGCTCAAAAAAATCAGTAAATGCATGAAAAATAGCAAATGAAGTCAGAAAGGGTTGAAAATTGATGACGTGGCTTCGAATGGTGCATACTGAACACACAAAAAGTCTGGAGTTGAAATAAGTTTAAAAAATGAAATGCCTTTGTAACAGACGAGTTTTCGTCTGAAACCCTGATACTTCGAAAGAGATTGTCCATTATGTACACGAAGTGCATCCAGTTTTTGCCGTAACCCTCTCAACTTTTTAGCACATGCTATGTGGGTGAAATGATGATACCATGCTACCTTTCAACCTTTTCAGAGTTCATTTGTAGTGCTTTTCAATTTTAGGCTCATTTAGCTCAAAAAATCAGTAAATGCATGAAAAAGTCAGAAAGGGTTGAAAATTGATGACGTGGCTTTGCACATAATATTTCTTCATGTTTCAAATGCCAAAACACATAAGTACACTACTATTACAACAATTCCCTCCGGTTTGTCCGAAGTGGGACTTTCCAGATATATAAGTCCGGAAACTAACTAGAGAAGCCGGTCACATCCCAGAGTGGGATCTTTGGGTATAAAACTTTTTCTTCACGTGTGTCCCTTTGCGCCGTAACCATGGACAATCTTCATCGTTTAACTTGATGCTCGGGTCAACATTCACTGTGAAGGGAGCAATTTCATGAAACTTTTCATAATCTTCTGACATGTCTGTCTTGTCCTCCACTCCCACGATGTTTCTTTTCCCTGAAAGAACTATGTGGCGCTTTGGCTCATCATATGATGTATTCGCTTACTTATCTTTTCTTTTTCTCGGCTTGGTAGACATGTCCTTCACATAGAAAACCTGCGCCACATCATTGGCTAGGACGAATGGTTCGTCTGCGTACCCAAGATTGTTGAGATCCACTGTTGTCATTCCGTACTACCGGTCTTCCTTTACCCCACCTCCTCTCAGATTGACCCATTTGCACCGAAACAAAGGGACCTTCAAACCAAGTCCATAGTCAAGTTCCCATATCTCCTCCATGTAACCATAATATGTGTCCTTTGGCCTATTGGTGTTTGCTACATCAAAGCGGACACCACTGTTTTGGTTGGCGCTCTTTTTATCTTGGGCGATCGTGTAAAATGTATTCCCATTTATCTCGTACCCTTTGAAAGTCAATATAGTCGAAGATGGTAACTTGGACAGCAAGTACAGGTCATCTGCAACAGTGTCGTCATGCATGAGACGTGTCTGCAACCAACCGGTGAAAGTCACAGTTTGTTCATGTGTAATCCAGTCGTCAGACTGCTCCGGGTGTTTGGAGCGTAGAATATTCTTGTGTTGCTCGATATACGGAGCCACCAAGGCGGAACTTTGTAGAACTGTGTAGTGTGCTTGCGCCAAAGAATGCCCGTCCCGGCATATTACTGAATTCTTTCCTAGCGCGCCTTTTCCACCCAGCCTGCCCTCATGCCGCGATTCAGGAACACCAATCGGCTTAATGTCAGGAATAAAGTCAACACAAAACTCAATGACCTCCTCTGTTTCATGGCCCTTGGAGATGCTTCCTTCTGGCCTAGCACGATTATGAACATATTTCTTTAAGACTCCCATGAACCTCTCAAAGGGGAACATATTGTGTAGAAATACAGGACCCAGAATGGCAATCTCCTCGACTAGGTGAACTAGGACGTGCGTCATGATATTGAAGAAGGATGGTGGGAACACCAACTCGAAACTGACAAGACATTGCACCAAATCATTCTCTAACCTTGGTAGGATTTCTGGATCGATTACCTTCTGAGAGATTGCATTGAGGAATGCACATAGCTTCACAATGGCTAATCGAACGTTTTCCGGTAGAAGCCCCCTCAATGCAACCGGAAGCAGTTGCGTCATAATCACGTGGCAGTCATGAGACTTTAGGTTCTGGAACTTTTTCTCTGCCATATTTATTATTCCCTTTATATTCGACGAGAAGCCAGACGGGACCTTCATACTGAGCAGGCATTCGAAGAAGATTTCCTTCTCTTCTTTGGTAAGAGCGTAGCTGGCATGACCCTGAAACTGCTTTGGATCCATGCCGTCTTCTCCGTGCATACGTTGCTAGTCCTCCTGTGCCTCCGGTGTATCTTTTGTCTTCCCATACACGCCCAAGAAGCCTAGCAGGTTCACGCAAAGATTCTTCATCACGTGCATCACGTCGATTGCAGAGCGGACCTCTAGGTCTTTCCAATAGGGTAGGTCCCAAAATATAGATTTCTTCTTCCACCTGGGTGCGCGTCCGTCAGCGTCATTCAGAACAGATTGTCCGCCAGGACCCTTTCCAAAGATTACTTTTAAATCCTTGACCATATCAAGTATATCATCACCAGTACGGTGGCGAGGCTTCTTCCGATGATCTGCCTCACCTTTGAAATGCTTGCCTTTCTTTCTTACGGGATGCCAACTCTGAAGAAATCGACGATGCCCTAGGTACACATTCTTCTTACATTTATCCAAATATATACTGTCGGTATCATCTAAATAGTGCGTGCATGCGTGGTATCCCTTGTTTGTCTGTCCTGAAAGGTTACTGAGAGCAGGCCAATCATTGATGGTTACAAACAGCAACGCTCGCAGGTCAAATTCCTGCTGTTTGTGCTCATCCCACGCACGTACACCTTTTCCATTCCACAGCTCTAAAAGTTCTTCGACTAATGGCCTTAGGTACACATCAATGTCGTTGCCGGGTTGCTTGGGGCCTTGGATGAGCACTGGCATCATAATGAACTTCCGCTTCATGCACAACCAAGGAGGAAGGTTATAGATACATAGAGTCACAGGCCAGGTGCTATGATTGCTGCTCTGCTCCCCAAAAGGATTGATGCCATCTGCACTTAAACCAAACCATACGTTCCTTGCGTCATCTGCAAAGTCCTTCCACTTTCTCTCGATTTTTCTCCACTGTGATCCGTCAGCGGGTACTCTCAACTTCCCGTCTTTCTTACGTTCATCTTTGTGCCATCGCATTAACTTGGCATGCTCTTTGTTTTGGAACAAACGTTTCAACCGTGGTATTATAGGAGCATACCACATCACCTTGGCAGGAATCTTCTTCCTGGGGCGCTCACCCGCAACATCACCAGGGTCATTGTGGCCGATCTTATAGCGCAATGCACAGCATACCGGGCATGCATTCAAATCCTCATACTCACCGCGGTAGAGGATGCAGTCATTAGGGCATGCATGTATCTTCTGCACCTCTAATCCTAGAGGGCAGACGGCCTTCTTTGCTTCGTACGTACTGTCGGGCAATTCATTGTCCTTTGGTAGCTTATTCTTCATTATTTTCAGCAACTTTTCAAATGCCTTGTCAGGTACACCATTCTCTGCCTTCCATTGCAGCAATTCCAGTGTGGTACCCAGCTTTTTCTTGTCATCTTCGCAATTTGGGTACAACAATTTCTTGTGATCCTCTAACATGCGCTGCAACTTCAGCTTCTCCTTTTCACTTGCACAGTTTCTCTTTGCATCGGCAATGGCCCGACCAAGACCATCAGCGGGCTCATCTGATGCCTCTTCTTCAGCTCCTTCCCGCATTGCCGGCTCAGCTTCTTCCCCCATTGTTGTACCATCGTATTCATGGAACCCATGGCCAGGATAGCTGTCGTCATCCTCTTCTTCTTCATTCTCTTCCATTAGGACCCCTCTTTCTCCGTGCTTGGTCCAACAGTTATAGCCGGACATGAAACCGGACTCAAACAGGTGGACGTGAATGGTTCTTGAGTTAGAGTAATTTCGATCATTCTTACAGCCAGCACATGGACAATACATAAAACCATCCGCCCGCTTGTTTGCCTCAGCCGCAACTAGAAAAGTATGCATGCCATTAATGAACTGGGGAGAGCATCGGTCATCGTACATCCATTGCCGGCTCATCTTCATTACACAACACCGAAAAGACCAAATTAATACAACTTCATACATAAATTTCATACACACTTGTTCTCATAAAGCAACATACAAACTCTCTAGCTAAAGCATTTAAATGCAACAACAAATGCGATCAAGATCGCAACTAAGGTAACAATTGATCCAATAGCATAGTGATACCAAGCCTCACTATCAATGGCATATTTTTAAAATTTTCTAATATTCAAGCTCATTGCATCCATCTTGATCTTGTGATCATCGACGACATCGGCAACATACAACTCCAGTTTCATCTTCTCTTCTTCAACTCTTTTCAATTTTTCTTTCAAATACTCGTTTTCTTTTTCAACTAAATTTAACTTCTTGACAAGAATATCTATGTCGGTTGCAATTTCCGGTTCACATACCTCCTAGATAAAAATATCTATGTCAACTTGATGGGCATAATTGTCATAAACACGAAATGCAACAAACAGTTATAAAAGAAAGTATATACCACATCCGAATCATAAACCAGACGAGGGCCGACGGGGACGGATATCAAAACCATGGCACTATGTATAACAAACAACCATATAGGTAAGAAAACTATACAAGTAACTATCTAAATCTTACAAACATGATTTTTTTTATAAAAAGGATAAGAACAAGAGGCTCACCAAGGTGGTGCCGGCGACGGGACGGTGCGGGCGATCGACGGTGGTTAGGACGGGGACGGGAAGGCACTAAGTAAACCACACCTACACATGCAAAGTAAGAAGTTAATTTGAGCTCAAATTGCATATAAATCAAATGAACTACCACATATATATACTCCCAAACTAAAACCCACAAATCACTATACTTATAGAGCATTGCAAGAGCTAATCTAGCAATGAGAGATGAAAGGACAAAGTTGCTAACCTTTGTGAACACTTGGATGGATGGGGTGCCTCCAAATCTTGACAAATTTTGGCAAAAATGGAGGATGAGCTCAAGGAAGAGGAAGAACAAAGGAGGGGAAGAAGGGGAAAAACAGGGAGGAGTACTGTGCTCGGGCTGGCCGAATTCATATAGGGGATCTTTAGTCCCGGTTCGTGGCACGAACCGGGACTAAAGGTGAGCCTATAGTCCCGGTTCGTGCCACGAACCGGGACTAAAGGTAATCGTGGGGCCCCAGGCTGACACCAGCCTGGCACAAACCCTTTAGTCCCGGTTCGTGTTACGAACCGGGACTAAAGGTCCAGAACGAACCGCGACTAATGATGCCCGTCCCGAACCGGGACTAATGGTCACATTAGTGCCGGTTCAAAACCAGACCGGGACTAATGCTTTGGACAAAAGGTCTGTTTTCTACTAGTGTAGGATAGTTTGCACGAATAAAACTAGAAGTACTTTGCGGGAAATAAAACTACGAGTAAAAAGCAAGATAATAAAAGTTAGTTGTTTAGTAGAAAGCTTTTGTCAAACAAGAAGGTTATTTGTCCCTTGAAAATTGATAACTAGACCGGAAATCATTCTTGCAATTTTACATGAGGGAGAGGCATGAGCTAACATACTTTCTCTACTTGGATCATATGCACTTATGATTGGAACTCTAGCAAGCATCCGCAACTACTAAAGATCATTAAGGTAAAACCCAACCATAGCATTAAGTATCAAGTCCTCTTTACTCCCATATGCAACAACCCACCTACTCGGGTTTATGCTTCTGTCACTCAAGAAACCCACCATAGGCAAATCATGAACACATTGTAACACCCTACAGTGAGGATCCCTCACGTTTGCGCGAGACGGAGGGCACCGTAGGACAACACCATAACAAAATATACAATCATACCAACCACGATCATCAATTAGCCCATAGGACAAAGCGGATCTACTCAAACATCATAGGATAGCCATATATCATTGGGAAATAGTATATGGAGTTGAGCACCATGCTTAAGTAGAGATTACGGCGGGGAGAAGGGGAGTTACACCACTGCATAGAGGGGGAGAGAGTTGGTGTTGACGGCAACGAAGTTGTTGGAGTAGATCGCCATCACGATGCTTGCCCCGGCGGCGTTCCGGCGCCACCGGGAGAGAGGGGGAGAGATCCCCCTCCTTATTCTTCTTCCTTGGCACCCCCCTAGATGGGAGCAGAGTTCCCCCTCTAGTCCATGGCCGCCATGGAGGCGGAGGGGCAGGAGCCCCTCCTAGATTGGATCTCCCTCTCCGTTCTCTTCTGTTTCCCGTTCCTGTTTTCTGGCCGAAAACCGTTTCTTATATTCCCGGAGATCCGTAACTCCGATCGGGCTGAAATTTCGAGGGGATTTTTATCCAAAAATTAGCTTCCTTGAGGACAAAGGAGAGCTCCAACCGACATACAAGGTGACCACCACCCACCAGGGCGCGCCTGGGCCCTAGTGGCGCGCCCTGGTGTATCGTGGGGGTTGTGGGCCTCTGTTTGTGTTGATTCCACTTTTCAAAATTCACAAATATTCCAAAAAAATCTCCGTAAATTTTTATCACATTTGGACTTCGTTTGATATGGATATTCTGCGAAACAAAAAACATGCAACAAATAGGAATTGGCACTGGGCACTGGATCAATAGGTTAGTCCAATAAATCATATAAAATGTTGCCAAAAATATGTGAAAGTTGTATAATGTTGGCATGAAACAATCAAAAATTATAGATACGACGGAGACGTATCACCGCCCCAAAATGTGGTTGGCTGGCGGGTCATTCTTGGGGAGGAAATCCCAAACCCAGAGGAGGGAGAAGTGGTGATATTCTTGGATCACCTTCAGAGGGCTTTTCACCTCCCGAATCAAAATTCTTTTGAGATGTCTTGCACTTTTTCCATCTTCATCCTCAAGACCTGGGTCCCAACTCCATATCTAATCGTTGCCAGTTTCAAGTATTTTGTGAGGTATATCTACAAACGGAGCCTACCGTCTCCCTCTTCAGGGAATTCTTCTATTTGAACCGGCAGTCCGAATGCGCAGACGGCCCTGGCTTAGAACTTGGTAGGGTTTCAATCCAGAGGTGGAAAGACGTCCTTTTTCTTGCTCCCACTCTACCAAGCCATCCTAAGGGGTGGAACAAGACTTGGCTTTATTGTCGGAATACCGCCCCTGCTGACAAAAATCCCTTGCCGGGTTATAGACCCAACCGCCTTCCCATGGATCTCGAACTTCCTTGTTGGGCTCCTCAGGAGGAGCGTTCTCAACACGCCCATGTTTATCCAAAATTGAGGGATCTTCTAGCCAACGGGCTAACCGGAGTCGACTTAACCCGTTGTTGGTGTCTTGGAGGATTTTGCCATTAAGTCTTCGCAACAACTTGATGTATGCCTACTCCGGTGATTTGGATGATGCGCAACGATATAGCATCTATTCCTTGGATGCTGGCGAGATAAACCGGATCGTCAAGAAGTTGTTGGGTGAAAACCAAGAGACTTGCAGCAAGGACGGGTTGAAGCCTTTCTACGCCCTTAACCTGGCTCCTCAGGTATAAAACCTTTAATATCCTAATCCTGGTTTTCAAACAAACTTTGAGCCTTTTGCCTCCATGCTCTGATTGTTTAATTTTACAGGCTACATCTCCTTTTTGGGGCAGGAAACGCAGCAAGACTGCGGCTAATAAGCCCAAAGCCGCCCCAAGTAAGAAAAAGAATAAGGCGGCTGTAGAAGGGCCGTTTCACATGGACGAAGCAGCTGCCACATTACTCGATCAGAGGTAAATTTTATCTTTCATTTGTATTTATTGAATCTATCTGACGCCTCTTCTTCTTAGGGCGATGTCGAAACAAGCCGTGCAGGCGACATTGAGGTAATTTCCATCTCCTTTGACTCAGAATCCTTGCCCCCTTTGAAAACAAGGAAAGTTGTTCAGAAGGTAGGATTCTCTGACCCGGACGCTCATCTGGATTCTCACTTTGTTTTGAAGAAAACTCAGCACCAGTCTAGGTGTCAGACCCGGAGTGGGACTGGTGATCTTGTTGACGGTACCTGATAAATCAGCCGCCGAAAACAACCAGCCAAGGTATTTAACGCTCCAATATTCCAAGGAGGTTTTGACTTGATGTGTCAACTTTTAATTCTTATGTCTTGGTTTATCAGGAGTCGCCACCTTCGTCGGGAGACTCTACTGCATCCAAACTGGCACCCTTCGTTATCAATCCTGGGTAAATTCCCCTTTGTTATTTTGTCTGTTTGAGTGGACGATTGTCTCTACCCATGTTTTATACTGCATTCTTCATTATGTAGAGCCAAAGCGAAGAAAAGGAAAACTGACGGGTCTTCTATTAACCTAGAGGTCCTTGAGCCAACGATTTCTGATCTGGCGGCTCCTGAAATTCATGCTGACCAATCAGAAGACCCTCAGAAAATCCAAACCGACTTACCTCCTCCGTCTGAACCAGCCAGTACTGACACCGTGACTGTTGAAGCTACACCATCAGTCAACCTTAACCCACCCAATCCTTCAGCAACAAACAAAGATGCCCCTGAGGAGGTTGTTATTACTGGGATGAGTTACACAGCTCCTGAGGTTTCGAGGGTGTTAACAAAGGTTATTGCTAAGGATGAAGCAGTGCTACAAGAAAAAGGGAAAACCAAGCTGGAGCTCCCAAATTATGAAAATTTTAGTGTTGAAGATCTTCATGCTGTCTGTCTGGACCGCCTAGCTACGAGCCGTGAAATGGAAATCGGCCTCGTTAGCTTGATGAAGAATAAATACGAGGTATATTCCCCTTTATATGCTCACACCATATATCCCTATGTAGCCCCCAAGACCCAGCTTTGTCTTTCTAAGATAAGCCGGGTCTTGTGAATGCTGTGATTGACTCAACCCGTAGCCCCCAAGGGCCGACTCATCGTCTTGAGATGAGTCGGGTCTTTAATAATTTGAAGAACTTCGACCTGTAGCCCCCAAGGGCCGACTCATCGTCTTGAGATGAGTCGGGTCTTTAATAATTTGAAGAACTTCAACCTGTAGCCCCCAAGGGCCAGCTCATCATCTTGAGATGAGTCGGGTCTTGTCAGTATCATTAATGTCGAAAGAACTGATATACATTAGCCCCCAAGTGCCAAATATATTGCCTGCAATTTGCTTGGGACTTGACATATATTTTTACTATGCAGGAAGCTTTGAAGACGGCCGAATCCAACGTAGCCGGCTTGAAAAAGGACCTGGAAAAAGGGCAAACCTCCCAAGCAGAAGTTGAAGAAAAACTTCGACTCTCATTGATTGAACTGGAAAACGCCAAGGCAGGCTTTTTGAAGGAGAAGAAATCCTTTGGAGCTAAAAAGGCGACTCTGCTGAAGCGTGTAGAGGATGCTGAGGGCCAGCTCAAACCCATCACCGAGGAGCTGTCCGAGTTAAAGCGGCACATTGCCCAGATGACCCAAGCTATTTTTGGTAAGTATATATAACCTCTCGTCTTCTTGAAATACAGATATAAACTGCCTGGCGACTCATGCATTGATTCTATTTTGCAGGCCCCTGGACTAGCCACCTCTATGATAATAGCCTGCTGATGCTTATGGATGTTTATTCTCTGACAAAGCAACTCTATACTGGAAGTCATCTTGCAATCAAGGCAATGATGGGGGATAAGCAGCCTTTAAAGCTTATTAAAAATGTGTTGGAATGCCTTTCAACCATCCCACAACAAATTCCAGAGCTGAAGAGGTCAGCCGCTCGATCCAGTGCGATATATTCGTTGAGCCGGGCTCTGGCTTACGGAGAGGAGCTTGACCCAGCTTAATTAGCAAAGGGCTTCCCCGAGTTCAAGAATGACGGGTCAGAATTTTCTCAGGAGGATTATACTGCCTGTGTCAAAGCCGCTCAAGTATTATCCACTCAGTTGGTATCTGAGATGAAACTGAAGAATTATCAGGCGGCTTATGACGCCAACCATACCCGGATTCCACCACCAATTTAATATCAGTAAATCTGGCTCCTCAATGGCGTAAGCATATCTTTGCCCCTGAAGTTGACCCGTCTCCTATCTTTGACGACGAGGTTTTGTTCCAAGCCTTATCCCACTACAACTGGGACGTTGATACAAGAGCCAAAAGACCAAGTAGTGGATAACCCGGAGGCGTCTCACGCGCAAGATTAGCCCGCCACTGGCCCGGATGAGGTGGTCGGCGAGTCAGACAATGTGAGCCTATCAATCGTCACTTTGTCAACTCAAGCCCCCAAGTATGGGTAAAAAACAATTTGTGGCTCCCTTGAGCCTGTAATAGGGGTAGCCTTCCAAAAACTGTTGTGTCGTGCCATCGTGCACATTTGCGCCTTTATTGGTGCAAAATATTTATACTCCTGTGCTTGATCCTCTTTTTGCTGTTTTCACCGTCCTGTCATTTGCATATCCTTTTTATTGATGAATGCTTTTGGCAAGAAAGAGCTGGACAAGATGAGCCGGCAGAAGGTCTTGATTTTCTAGACTAACAATCTATTTCTCCTTCCACGGTTGTTCAAGATTACATGACTTGTCAATTGATCACTATGTGAGCTCAATTGTTTAACCCGGTTTCTCAAGCGTGAGCCGGTAACAACTTTGAACCTGAAACTTGTTGTAATAAACAAAGACAAATAAGGTAATCTTGATAAGACGGCTCGATGAGACTCGGCAAAAAGAAAACTGACATTTCAAAACTCAAAGTCCTTTTTGCCTTTCTCCAATAATATAATTTTATGCTGGTCATGCAGCTGATAACCCGGATATTTCATGTATAAACCGGTAATGAGAATAGGGCGTGCCCAAAACACTTTATGTGGTGAATTACATCACATAGTACCATTAGGAACAGGCTTTCGAAGCTCAGGCGGTCTTTTTTCAAAACCGGCTTTGAAGGTTTTAACCATATGATCACGGTTATCATAACCACGATGCTGATTGGCCAAAAGGCTTTGTATGTGTTCACAAATGTCTTGTGATATATCTTGACCTGAAAGTCAGCTTTGTATGATGCAATGATGATGCAGAGGGTGTAACGATGTAATGCAAATAACATATGCTCATGATATCAGGGTAATTGTCGGCTTTCGAGGCTCGACAGGAAAAGACCGGCTTTTGAGGCTCGAGTCTTGCTTCAATGAAGCAGGTATGATAACCCGTGGTTTATCATAGCTCTCTGTATGCCGGCTCTCTCATGACTCAAGCCGGTGTTTTAACTTTAACAAGTTCGGGGTCCAAAAAGGATTGACTCGTCAAGAGTACACGGGGTCATCTGATTGGAGTCGCATCAAGCATACAGAGAGGTTTAACCATATATGGCGTTTATTTTTGCCGGGTCAAGAGGGTGAGAAAGCTAAGCTCGATGACCTGGAAGCCCCCAAATGCCCAAAATATTGTGGCGTTATTTTGCCGGGTCACAAGGGTGAGAAAGCTGAACTCGATGAGTTGGAAGGCCCCAGGTGCCAATTGTTTCGAAAAATAAAGACTCGAGCTCAATTTATAGGCTGAAACGGCAAAAATATGCCAACTTTATTTATACTCGAAACATAAAGAAGTATATACAGAATTTACAAGGGGGGGGGAATTACAAAAAAGGAGCCGGCAACTCTAAGTATAATAAGGCCATAGATGTTCTAGGACTGGCTTGTTTTCTTCTTGGAGGTATAGATTTCTTTCCTTGTAAAATACTCCAGAGCATAAACTTTGTTCAAGGTTTAGGTACTAGTGGTACTGACCGTTATTCAGCTGTTTGGGATTACTTTGAAATCCTCCTTGGTTATTATGCTGATTGCCCTGGCCAGAATGCTGCCCATTGCCATGATTTCCCTGGTGTTGGAAACCAACCCCCAGGCCACCTTGTGACCCGCCGGGTCCATGCTGACCCGGGTGTCCTCCACCATTACCTCCTGGATTATTCTGGAAAGCCTGGTTACGGAACTCTTGCATGATATAACAATTCTCCCACGAGTGGGTAGCCGGCTTATCTTAAGTGATGTGCTTAGGGCAAGGTGCTTTAAGCGCCTCCTCTTAATTGCGAGGCTTATTCCCATTGTAAACCCCTCCGGGGCGACCGTTGCGGCGCTGATTCTTGAAACCAATGTTGGTATTGACCACGAAGTATGACCCGCCATTAGGCTGCTTTCGCTTATTATTTTGAGCCCCCTGGTTACCACCGTGACTATGCTGGCCTTTTCCTCCTTCAGCCTTTTTGCCATTAGCGGTCTTGTCCTCATCTGAGCCGGGATCCTTCGTGCTATCTGACTCGGCATATCTGGTTAGGACATCCATTAAGTCGCCCATATCTTGTACCTTTCGTTTGAGCCGTCCGAGCTTCTGAACCAACGGTTGGAAGTGTCAGTTCTTTTCTAAAATTAGGACCGCTTGAGCCGCCGTGATGTTGTCTGATGAGTGGATAATCTCCGTGACCCGGCGGGTCCAATGGTGGGCCGATTCATCCACTCGCTGAACGCAATGTTGTAGGTCTACTATTGGCATAGGCTTCTTGTAGGTCCCCTAGAAATTCTCGATGAGCCGCTCCTTCAGCTCTGTCCATGTGTTGATAGAGTTGGGCACCAAGTTTTTCAGCCACGTGCGAGCCGGTCCCTCCAACATCATGGTTAAATACTTAGCGCATACAGCGTCACTGACATCTAGCATATCCATCGCCAATTCATAGCTTTTGATCCAGGAATCTGGCTCAAGATCCGCCGTGTAGTTTGGCACCTTACGAGGCCCCTTGAAGTCTTTGGGTATGCGCTCGACACGGAGTACCGGGGATAAGCATGGTATCCCGATTGTCCTACTGTTGGTCCCAGCCCCCAAACTCGCCGTTTGAGGGTGAAGCTGCTGAATCGCCCGTGCTGCTGCTTCCGCCTCTGCCTGTTGTGCGCCTCTGGCAACATCAACAACCGCCTGGGCGTCTGACGGCATGGGCCGGGTTGGGGAAACTTGAGGCTGTTGCCTACGCCCACTACTGGAAACAGTCGGAGACTCCACATGGCGGCCCTTGCTAGTGTAGGGAGTAGAATGCATCCGGTCCCGGCTGTATGAGTACTGCGCCTGTTGCACCACGGCTGTTTTCAGCATCTCAATAGCATTCCTAGCTTCAACCTCAATGGGGGAGTTTCCGTTAATAGGTAGTGCTTCCAAATTCCGGGTCGCTGCTAGCATGTTATCAACAGGGTTGGAAAAATGACCCCGCGGAGTCTGGAATCGTCGAGGCGGGGAATGAACCGGCAGAGGTTGAGCCGGTTCCTCTTGTCGATTCCCAGGTGGTTGAACAGTCCCTGGTGTCTGTTGTGGGGTATTAAAAAGTTGTTGTGGTTCAAGGTTCGGTGGGAGCCCGTGGTGGCGTCTTCTCTCGTAAACCGCCTCTGATGCTTCCCTCTAAACTCCTAACCGCCAGGCCTCGGCCTTAAGGCGTTCCGTCTCTTGATGAATGCGAGCCTGCAACTCCGCCATCCGCGCTTTTTCAGCGTCAATCTCCTTCTACACCTCAACTATCTGGCTGCGCAGTTTGGTTAGCTCCACATTGCGCTCTTCCTGATTTTCTACGGTAACTGGGGTATCCACAAGTTTTGCCATCTCAGCCATGAGATCGGTCATGGCTTGAGCCGGCGTTTTGGTTGACCCGCCAGAACAGGATCTGGAACCGTCGTAGCTCCTGCCATGTAGACAGTGACTTGGCGTGGTGACTCATTGTATTCCCCGGGGGCCTCAGTTTCCAATGAGCCCCTGATACGTCCATTTTGCATCATGATTTCCTACTATTATTTATTATGTTTTGTTGAATAATAATGCTTTGGGGAGTGATTCTAATGCCTTTTCTCTCATTATATGCAAGGTTTACACAAAGAGGGAGAATACCGGCAGCTGGAATTCTGGACCCAAGAAAAGCACATCAGAGATACCTATTCTGCACAACTCCAATGAAGCTGAAATTTTACGGAGATTATTTTTGGAATAAATAAAAAGTACTGGAGCAGAAAACTACCGGAGGAGGCAAACCTGGTGGGCACAACCCACCAGGGCGCGCTCTGATGGGTTGTGGCCTCCTCGGCCCACCTCCGGTGCCCACCTTCTGGTATATAGTCACATTTAACCTTGAAAAAAATCAGGGGAGGACTTTCGGGACGAAGCGCCGCCGCCTCGAGGCGGAACTTGGGCAGGAGCACTTTTGCCCTCCGACGGAGCGATTCCGCCGGGTGAACTTCCCTCCCGGAGGGGGAAATCGAAGCCATCGTCATCACCAACACCCCTCTCATCTTTGGGAGGCCAATCTTCATCAACATCTTCAATAGCACCATCTCCTCTCAAACCCTAGTTCATCTCTTGTGTTTAATCTTTGTACCGGAACCTCAGATTGGTACCTGTGGGTGACAAATAGTGTTGATTACCTTGCGTAGTTGATTACTATATGGTTTATTTGGTGGAAGATTATATGTTCAGATCCATTATGCAATTTAATACTCCTCTGATCTTGAGCATGATTATTATTTGTGAGTAGTTACCTTTATTCTTGAGGTCACGGGGGAAGTCATGTTGCAAGTAATCATGTGAATTTGATATGTGTTCGATATTTTGATGATATGTATGTTGTGATTCCCTTAGTGGTGTCATATGAACGTCGACTACATGACACTTCACCATTCATGGGCCTAAGGGGATGCATTGTGGAGTAGTTATTACATGATGGGTTGCTAGAGTGACAGAAGCTTAAACCCTAGTTTATGCGCTACTTCGTAAGGGGCTAATTTGGATCCAAACGTTTAATGCTATGGTTAGATTTTATCTTAATACTTTTCTCGTAGTTGCATATGCTTGCGAGGGGGTTAATCATAAGTGGGAGGTTGTTCAAGTAAGAAAAGCACCCAAGCACCGGTCCACCCACATAAGTAGCGAACACGAATCAAACCAACATGATAAAAATGACTAGATGAAATTCCCGTGTACCCTCAAGAACACTTTGCCAATTACTAGAGATTGTTCTGGCCTGTCCTTTGCCTCAAAAGGATTGGGCTACCTTGCTGCACCTTATTTACCATTACCGTTACTTGCTCGTTACCAATTACCTTGTGAAAGCACATTTGCTCCGTTGGTGGTTTTGGTAATTAATAAAAACATATATGTCATTGAACTAATGTTTCCACTAAGTATATTTCAGGAAAAGTTCAATGATGTCTTGGCAAAAGGATTGTGGAGAAACCCCAAGCTGCAAGGAAATGGATTGGCAAAGCTAGAAGCAAGATGACTCTACATTTTACTTTGTGAGAAATCACTTTGAGTCCATAGGAAAGCCAATACTATTAAAAGGGGGTAAGGTACTGTTGGTGAACAAGATGCTCCACGTGCACAAGTGATAGTCACCAAAAAGACCCACAAGCTCTTCCACAAATACTCTGTCTAGAACCCTACCACTCAAATCGGTAAGACCAACAATTCCTATTCGGTCTCACCGAGATTTAAACCCTAGACAGATCCTAAGCCAAACTCATCTCGATACGACCAACATTTCATTCGGTGCCACCGAAATCAGTTGCCAACTTTCGGGTAACCTATTTTCAAGCATCGGTACCACAGAGTTTTGCCAATCGGTCTCACCGAGTTTTGGACCAACTTTCTGGTTAGCCATTCTCAAGAATCGGTACCACCGAGTTTTGTGAATCGGTCTCACTCAGTTTTTGGACCAACTCTCTGGTTAGCCGTTGTCGAGAATTGGTACCACCGAAATTTGAGAATCGGTCTCACCGAGTTGTGCAATTTGACCGTTGGTCATCTAATCGGTACCGCCGAGATTTATATATCGGTCTCACCGAGATTCAAAAGTTACTGCCTTTTGGTCACTTCGGTACCACCGAGTTTTACACTTCGGTCTCACCGAGTTTGTCACTTTAGGTGTAACGGTTGGATTTTTGCGGATGCCTATATATACCCCTTCATCACCACCCACTGGAAAGAGAAGCACTCAGAACTATTCCATACTTGCCCCATCCAATTTTCTGAGAGAGAGCCACCTACTCATGTGTTGAGATCAAGCCATTCCACTCTATCCATATGAATCTTGATCTCTAGCCTCCCCAAGTTGCTTTCCACCAAATCAATCTCTTCCACCATAGCCAAATCTATGAGAGAGTGATTGTGTGTAGAGGAGTCTATCATCTTGAAGCACAAGAGCAAGGAGTTAATCGATATTGCCAAGCCTATTACCTTTTGGAGGGTGGTGCCTCCTAGATTGGTTAGGTGTCGCTTGGGAGCCTCCTACTTCGTGTTGTGGAATTGAACGAAGAAGTTTGTACGGGCAAGGAGATTGCCTACTTCGTGAAGATCTACCCATAGTGAGGCTAGTCCTTCGTGGACGAAAGCCGTTATGGAATAGTCAAGGTTGCTACTTCGTGGACCCATATGGGTGGAGCCCTCCGTGGACTCTCGCGACCGTTACCCTCCGTGGGTTGAAGACTCCATAAACGTGGACGTACGATAGCACCACCTATCGGAACCACGGGAAAAATCTTCGTGTCTTCAAATTGCGTTTGACCTTCATTCCTACCCTCTACTACATATGCTTGTTGTTACTTTCCGCTGCTATACTCTTAGACATGCATGTGTAGGGTGTACTTGAATTGCTATCATTGTTAAAATCTGCCAACACTTAAAATTGTGAAAAGGTAGAACTTTTATTTGCTCAAGTAGTCTAATCACCCCCCTCTAGACATATTTTTGATCCTACAAGTGGTATCAGAGCGTTGGTCTCCATTGCATTGGTCTCACAACCTAGGAAAGTATGGCGTCCAGTGAGGGAAATTATCACCGTAGAGGTTCGTACTTTGATGGCACAAATTTTGCTAGTTGGAAGCACAAAATGAAAATGCATATTCTTGGTCATAACTCCGCCGTTTGGGCTATTGTTCGTGTTGGCTAGCAAGGTGAATTCGTTGGTGATGGAAAGGAACCGGATCGTGAAGCGACCGCGGATGAATTGAAGATGTTGCAATACAACGCTCAAGCATGTGACATTCTCTTCAACTGCCTATGCCCCGAAGAATTCAACAAAATCAGCCGTCTTGAGAATGCAAAAGAGATTTGGGACACTTTGGTTGATATGCATGAAGGTACCGAATCCGTGAGAGAATCCAAGTTGGATGTTCTTCAGAGTCAGCTTGACAAGTTCAAGATGAAGGATGGTGAGGGAGTCGCAGAGATGTACTCTAGGCTAGCTCTCATCACCAATGAGATTGCCGGCTTAGGAAGCGAAGAAATGACCGACAAATTCATCATCAAGAATATACTTAGAGCTTTGGATGATAGATACGACACCATGTGCACATTGATCCAAATGATGCCCAATTACAAAGATCTCAAGCCTACGGAAGTCATTGGAAGGATTGTTGCTCATGAGATGACACTCAAGGACAAAGAAGAGCTTCACAACAAGTCTAGCGGTGCTTACAAAGCCAAAAGTGATGCTCCCACAACTTCAAGCGACAACCTTGTCACCAATGAAGAGATAAGCCTCATGGTCAAGAAATTCAACAAGTTCTACAAGAATAGAGGCAAAGAACGAGGCTCCAACTCAAGATATGAAGAGAAGCGTTCGTCAAGTCATGACCGAAACTGCTACAATTGTGGGAAGCCTGGACACTACTCCAATGAGTGCACGACTCCCTACAAATGAAGAGAAGAGTCACCTAGAAGACGAAGCTCAAGGAATGAATCACCTCAAAGAGAGAGAAGGAGTAGAGATGATCGTTATGAACGAAGACCCTCAAGGAGAAGTAGGGACTCGGAGAAGAAGGACAAGTACACAAAGAGCTACTCAAGAAGAAGACATCAAGCTCATGTTGGTGAATGGGTTTCCGACTCCGAATCCGACAACAACTCCGAGAGAAGCTATCACTCCAACTCCGACTATAGTCAAGATGAAGGTGTTGCCGGACTTGCACTAGTGACTACCAACTCCTATGATCTATTTGATTCTCCAAATGAAGGGAGTGGAAGTTGCTTCATGGCTAAAGGCCCCAAGGTATCACACCCCGAGTATCTTGATTTCAATAGTGATGAAGATGATTTACTTGGTGATGATGACTTGCTCTTTGATAAAACTAGTGATGTTAGTCAAAATGAACTTGATAATTTTCATGCTAGTAAAGATAAGTCGGTTGATGATGATAAGATGAAAATAGAACAACTAACTAAAGAATTAAACACTCTTAAATTAGCCCATGAATCTACTCTAGAAGATCATAGAGAGCTTGTAAGGACTCATGAGAAGCTATGCTTCGAGAAGCTCACCTTGGAGCAAGAACATGAGTTTCTTAAAGCTATCAATGACGATCTCCGAAAGAAGACTTCAACTTATCTAGCCAAACGATTACTCTTGTCTACATTCATGCCACAAGTTAAACCTAGACAAACTGGTAACAAAGGCAAGAAAGGTTCTTCACCTAGTAGCAACAATAAAAATGCTAAATCTAATGATGTTGCTTCTAGTAGTTCTATTGATTCCACTAATGATGATTCTCTTAGCCAAGTTACACTTGAGCAAGAAAATGATTTATTGCAAGGAATTATAGAGAAAGGTATCTACAAGAGTCTTGCCGGGTGTAAGCAATTTGAGGAAATTGTACGCAAGCACGGAGGATACCGGAAGAACCATGGCATTGGCTACTTCAACACAAATGGAGTTGAATGGGAAGAAGGTCAATACCCCAAGCCCAAGTTTGTTCCTCAAAGGGAGAAGTATGAACATACTCTTCTCAAGGGAACAAACACTCAAGATGACCTTCCACCACAAGACCACAAGCTCAAGGGCAAGGACAAGCTTCAAGAGGACATTGAATCATATGAATATGAATCCCAAGCTTTGGTGGAGTGGGTTCCCAAGGCTACTTCAAGCTCAACTTCTACAAGTGCCACTTCAACACCAAGGATCCCCATCAAGTTGATGTGGGTCCACAAGAAGAAGAACTAGAGAAGTTCTTGAGGGGTGACTCCGCCAATGAAATTCACTCACATTCATTATTGGCAAGAACTAGTTGCAATCAACATCAACAACATGCAATAGTTCAAGGAGTCACATATTCCCTCAAAGGTAAGCAAGGGACAAGGTAATCAACAAATCCATGGACATCATCATGTATGCTTTGCACTCCATGTCCATAGATATCCTTGTATTTGTCTCTTGTGTGTTGGGACTAACCCATGTAGGTGAGAAGAGTAAGGAAACAACAAGGATGCTCCCAACTCTTGGTGATCTTCATCAACCTTGAGCATCCACCACTACATCACCCACATGAAGTCTTCTACGACAAACCCAAGGTTAGTTTATCCCTCCTATGGGGGGATGTCACATCAAGGGGGAGCTTTACTCTAAGACTTGAGTTAAGGCATCTCTTAGAATGTGACAACATTAAATGCTTTATGTAAAAGTGGTAACCCCAATTGTGCTTAAACGATGAGTATGACCTATGATCAAGTATTCTTACTTGGCTCCTAAGTCAATATAGTCATATATAGATGACTCCGTCATCGCCAAATGCTTGATAGATGCTAGTATGTATGTGCATGTTTGCCATGATTTCATTTGACATCTTATTGTGTGAGCATGTTGGTCTGCATTTCTTTAACCATTCGAGGACATCCAATTGTTGCTATTTGGTTTTTGATTTTTTTTGCCAATTGGATGGACAAGAATGCCTAGGACCACTCTCTAGCTATCTATGCTTTCTCGTCTCATATTCTATTCTTGCTGCATCACAAAATTTGAACAAGGACTTTTCGATCTCTCTGTGTGAGGAGCACTCGGAGTTCCGTATCGACAAAGGACTGACCATTAAAACCTCCCAAGTGCATCTCGGTGGAACCAATACCAAATTCTCGGTATCACCGAATGCCTAGGGTTGATTTGGTTTTCACACTCGGTATCACCGATTCCATCTTCTCGGTTACACCGAGTTTCCCTATCAGCTGACAGTAGAGGAACTCGGTGACACCGAAAAGTTAGAACTGGTGTCACCGACAGCCACGGGTATATAAAGAGGCGGACCCAACTTTTGAAATTAACTCCTCAAATGTCACCCCCTCCAAAAACCCTAGCTGCCAAACAAGACCCCTGGTCGTCGCCTTCGTCTTCCCGAGCGCCTCCGCCGTTGGAAGTCCACGCCGCCGACGGATTCTCCCCCCCCCCCCCCCCCCCGTCGCCATCGTAGCGAGATCGTCACCAAGTTAGGGTGCGATTTTGACCCCTCGTGCGCTCCCCTTTCCGAATCTTGCGCATTAGGACTTTTCCATCTATAAGACAAAGTTTGAGATCGATCTATCCACTAGAAACTTCATTAGACTAGAGAACGAACGATTTTTTAGGGTTTGCCATCCGCGACTTGAATCTCGGTAACACCGAAGCAAAATAGTCAGTAGCACCGATTCCCTTTTCTGGTCGACTGAGAACAACCTCGGTGAAACCGAGTGCCCATTTTCGGTCTCACCGAAAGTGGTGCCAAGTTTCTGTTTAGCAGGTTGTTTGTCTCGGTGGGTCCGAAAAGTTTGCAGCGGTAGTACCGAAATTCACTTGGCAGAATGGAAATCTTAAGAAATTTTAGTTCAAATTTGAGAAAATCTTCTGCAATTTTGTGATGACTCAACGTATCCACTCTTCTATACTCTATTTCACAGGGTCAGAGATGTCAGGTTCAGATGATAGCCAGAATGACTTCAGAGAGAGAAGTGTTGACATGAGCTCAGGCACTAGTCCTGAAGGGAGCTATGATGATGTTCCTAGCTCACCTGATCTGCCCAAGGCTACAACTAGGGCAAGAAGGAAGCTCAACTCAGATGAGGAAGATGAAGATTTTATACCTGAGGAGCTGTCCAAGAAGGATGATGCTATGTCAGCTTTGATGAAGCTAAGACCACACCTTCCAGAGCACAATGCCAGCCATTTGCTAGCTGATGACATGAAGAAGAGGAAGGACTCAGGCTTGAGAGAGTGGAGAGCTATTGATCCATATTCACAGAGGAGGAGGACAGTTGTGGACTACAAGTTCTATACAAAGGAGCAACAAGATTTCTATGAAACAGTTTTGCTTGACAAGAGCCCCGTAGTGAGTGACATGAGATATGTGGATTGGAAGCACATCAAGGATAATGAGGACTACTTCCCAAGTGTGCAAGATAAATTCCACTGTATTGGCCTTGATGAGTTTGTTGGTAAGGAGTTACCGCTTGGAACGACGAAATGATCATGCAATTCTACTCCACTGCACATTTCTATGGAGATGGTAAGATTGTATGGATCACAGAAGGCACCAAATATGAATCCACAGTTGAGGAGTGGGCTGCCATCTTAGGAGCTCCACAGGTGCAAGACGGTGACTTGGATGTGTACTCCGAGTCCAAGGCCAACCACAATGCTATGAAGAACATGTACAATGAGATCCCTACTACTCCGACTCCGTCCATGACATCTGCAGATGTCTTTGCTGATGCTGTTCTCTCGACTCCTTCATCAGCCACCGGAGGAGATCAGCCCCAGAAGAGCGCTTAGTTATATACATTTGAACTTTTTGGTAACTTGTTGCCAAAGGGGGATAAGATGTATATAGATCTTTAGGCTTCGAGAGAGAGAGAGCGTTGCTTTTTATCGCTTTTCAAAACTTTGATAACTTTTGGTTGGTTTGCTTGTGTTAAACTTTGTTGGTGTTTGATCATACACTTGATGTGTATTGCTACTATTTCCTATCCTTGTGATGCTTATGAAATGATCATTCACCTTTGCCTGATTGTGTTGTGCTATGATATTCATTCTTATTATTCTCGCACACCACCAAGTTGTATGTGACATGGAAGAGTGCCCCATGTACCTAATCAATTGTGCATTTGCATTCAAACGCAAATTCAAAATAATGCACAAATTTAGGGGGAGCTCTTGCTTATCACATACCTATCAAAGCGACGATTATATTCATTGATTATATCATATGTCGAAGCTTTGATCTATATGTTGTCATCAATTACCAAAAAGGGGGAGATTGAAAGCACATTTGCTCCCTTGATGGTTTTAGTAATTAATAACAACATATATTTCATTGAATCAATGTTTCCACTAAGTATATTTCAGGAAAAGTTCAATGATGTGTTGGCAAAAGGATTGTGGAGAAACCCCAAGATGCAAGGAAATGGATTGGCAAAGCTTCAAGCAAGAGGACTCTACATTTTACTTTGTGAGAAATCACTTTGAGTCCATAGGAAAGCCAATACTATTAAAAGGGGGTAAGGTACTGTTGGTGAACAAGATGCTCCACGTGCACAAGTGATAGTCACCAAAAAGACCTACAAGCTCTTCCACAAATACTCTGTCTAGAACCCTACCACTCAAATCGGTAAGACCAACAATTCCTATTCGGTCTCACCGAGATTTAAACCCTAGACAGATCTTAAGCCAAACTCATCTCGGTACTACCAACATTTCATTCGGTACCACCGAAATCAGTTGCCAACTTTTGGGTAACCTATTTTCAAGCATCGGTACCGCCGAGTTTTGCCAATCAGTCTCACCGAGTTTTGGACCAACTTTCTGGTTAGCCATTCTCAAGAATCGGTACCACCGAGTTTTGTGAATCGGTCTCACCGAGTTTTTGGACCAACTCTCTGGTTAGCCGTTGTCGAGAATTGGTACCACCGAAATTTGAGAATCGGTCTCACCGAGTTGTGCAATCTGACCGTTGGTCATCTAATCGGTACCGCTGAGATTTATATATCGGTCTCACCGAGATTCAAAAGTTACTGCCTTTGGGTCACTTCGGTACCACCGAGTTTTACACTTCGATGTCACCGAGTTTGTCACTTTAGGTGTAACGGTTGGATTTTTGGGGATGCCTATATATACCCCTTCACCACCACCCACTCGAAAGAGAAGCACTCAGAACTATTCCATTCTTGCCCCATCCAATTTTCTGAGAGAGAGCCACCTACTTCGTGTTCTGGAGTTGAACCAAGAAGTTTGTACGGGCAAGGAGATCGCCTACTTCGTGAAGATCTACCCATAGTGAGGCTAGTCCTTCGTGGACAGAAGCCGTTATGGAATAGTCAAGGTTGCTACTTCGTGGACCCTTATGGGTGGAGCCCTCCGTGGACTCTCGCGACCGTTACCCTCCGTGGGTTGAAGACTCCATAAACGTGGATGTACGATAGCACCACCTATTGGAACCACGGGAAAAATCTTCGTGTCTTCAAATTGTGTTTGATCTTCCTTCCTACCCTCTACTACATATGCTTGTTGTTACTTTTCGCTGCTATACTCTTAGACATGCATGTGTAGGGTGTACTTGAATTGCTATCATTGTTAAAATCTGCCAACACTTAAAATTGGGAAAAGGTAGAAGTTTTATTTGCTCAAGTAGTCTAATCACCCCCCCCCCCTCTAGACATACTTTCGATCCTACACCTTGCTATCAAACTATCTGTTACCTACAATTCCAGTGCTTGCAGAAATTACCTTGCTGAAAACCGCTTGTCATTTCCTTCTGCTCCTCGTTGGGTTCGACACTCTTACTTATCGAAAGGACTACGATTGATCCCCTATACTTGTGGGTCATCAGCCCCCAAGCCCGCCATCATAAAGAGGACAGATCGACTCCGTATCTCCCGTGGACGACCCGCCGTCCGAGTTGACGAGGGCGTTCTCGCTGGAAGCCGGCTCGTCCGAAAGGCTGATTACTTGCGTGAAACCGACGAAAACATGCCGATAACCGCCCAGGCGTTAACTGTCTTGGGCGCTCCAAGCCGGCTCATCGATGTTGATGTAGATGTCCGACTCGGGGGGGGGTCTCCAAATCAATCTTTCCAACAAGGGCTCGAGGCCCGCGTTCGATCGAGTCAGGTTTAACGCTCCAATCTGGTTCGTTGACGCGATCTTGCCGCAGCCTCTCTTGATCATCTGATCAACCGCAATCTTCCCGAATCCTGGAAGGATTCCCATCGAAAACTCAACTCCACCAGGCGAGGGCCCCACGGTGGGCGCCAACTGTCGTGGTTTTGTCAACCCGGCAGATGTCCTCGTAAAAGGACTTTGGTGTCAGGCCATCGCCGCTAGGTGGCGACTCGAAGGGGTTGGACGAGAGAGAGAGTCGGGTTTACCCAGGTTCGGCCCCTCCGATGGAGGTAATAACCTACGTCCTGCTTTGTGTGTATTGGATGGATAGATCTCGATTACAAGGGTGCGGAATCGCTAACCTAGCTATCGAGAGATTGTAACTTGAGTCTTTCGGTCCTAGGGGCCTGCCTTTATATACAGGTCAAGCCCTAGGGTTTACAATAGAGTCCCGGTCATATCGTGACTCGTGACCTACAATGTCTCTAACTTGCCTTGCACCTTAAGCAAGGAAATCCGGCCATCGTCTTCAGCTTTGTGGGCCTTGAGCCGCCATCTTCAAATACTGGGCCGCCTGGCGACTTTAGTCAGCCACCGCCTCGCTTGCCTCGTCTCCATGACACGGCCCATTTTAAACTTGGTCGTAAAGCTGTCAACATGTTAAACCGGCCCAATAGGGCGGGTTACCCCGTGGAGTTATATCCCCGACAGGTCCCGAGCTGTGGATCTTGGACAGATGATAATAGGATCAAAGAGACGATGTTTACCCTGTTTCGAACCCTCTTGATGGAGGTAATACCCTACGTCCTGCTCTTGTTTATATTGAAGGAGAAGTATTGAGTATAGAGTCGATCTACCTCGAGATCGTTAGATGTGTTCTAACCCTAGGGCTAGGTGAATGATATTGTGATGATGTCCCCTCTACGAGCTAAACCCTATGGCTTATATACACGCCAGGTAGAGTACCTAGGGTTACAAGGTCGTTATATTGGTGTAGAGGAGGTAGGAGAAGTCTTGGAGTATATGTCAAGTCATCAGCAGATGCAATCTTGTACAACCTCCGGAGTCTACCTGGGGAAGAATGAAGGCCCAAGGAGCATGGGCCGACTAGGCTAGTACCCCTAGTCTAGGACACCGTCACTTCCCATTTAGAGAGAAGTTTTCCTGCAATAGAACTTGGTCACCAAGTTTAAATTCTTGTTCCTGAATTCTTTTATCATGCCATCTTTTAAATTTTTCTTTAAATAACTTGGAATTCTCGTAAGCTTGTGTTCTCCATCCATCTAGAGAACTAATGTAAAATAACCTCTTTTCACCGGCAAATTTGAATCATAGTTAAGTTCTTGAATGGCCCCATAAGCTTTATGTTCTAATTCAAGAGGTAAATGGCATGCTTTTCCATGAATCATTTTATATGGGGACACACCCATATGGCTTTTGTAAGAAGTTCTATATATCCACAATGCATCATCAAGTTTATTAGACTAGTTCTTCCTAGATATATTAACAGTCTTTCGCAAAATTAATTTTATTTTCCTATTGCTCAATTCAACTTGACCACTAGTCTGAGGATGATAAGGCGATGTAATTCTGTGGTTTACATCATATTTAGCTAATATCTTATGAAATGATCCATGAATAAAATGTGAACCACCATCAATCATGGAATATCCAGGGACTCCAAACCACGGGAAAATAAATTCTTTAAGCACTTTAATTAATGTGTGGTGACCAACACTACTAGTTGGAATAGCTTCTACCCATTTAGTAACATAATCAACAACAACTCGAATATGAGTGTATCCGTTGGAGGAAGGAAAATGCCCCATATAATCAAAACCCCAAACATCAAAAGGTTCAATAACAAGTGAATAATTTATAGGCATTCCTTACGTCTACCAATATTACCAATTCTTTGACATTCATCACAAGAGAGGGCAAACTTACGTGCATCTTTGAACAGAGCAGTCCAGTAAAAACCAGATTGTAACACCTTGTGTGCAGTTCTGTCTCCAGTATGGTATCCTCCATATGCCTCAGAATCACACTTCCTTAGGATTATTTCCTGCTCATGCTTAGGTACACAATGTCTAATAATACCATCTACTCCTTCTTTATATAAATGTGGGTGATACGTCTCCAACGTATCTACTTTCCCACACACTTTTGCTCTTGTTTTGGACTCTAATTTGCATTATTTGAATGAAACTAACCTGTACTGACGTTGTTTTTAGCAGAACTACCATGGTGTTGTTTTGGTACAGAAATAAAAGTTCTCGGAATTGGACAAAACATTCTGGAGATTTTTTATGGAATATATAAAAATACTAGAGCGAAGATCCACCGGAGAGGGCCACTAGTTGCCCACAAGGAAACAGGGCACGCCCACTCCCCTTGGCGCGCCATGTTACCTTGTGGAGCCCACGTGGCTCCGCCGAGCCTAATTCCAAGCCTATATATTCATATTCTCCGAGAAAAAAATAAGGGAGAAGTTTTCATCATGTTCTACGAGACGGAGCCGCTGCCACCTCCTGTTCTTCCTCGGGAGGGCTGATTTGGAGTCCGTTTGGGGATCCAGAGAGGGGGATTCATCACCATCGTCATCACCAACCCTTCTCTATCAACAATTCCATGATGCTCACCACTGGGAGTGAGTGATTCCTTTGTAGGCCTATTGGACGGTGATGGGATCAGATGAGATTTATCATGTAATCGAGTTATTTTGATAGGGCTTGATCCCTAGTGCCCACTATGTTCTGAGATTGATGTTGCTATGACTTTAATATGCTTAATGCTTGTCACTAGGGCCCGAGTGCCATGATTTCAGATTTGAACCTATTATGTTTTTACGAATATGAGATTGTTTTGGATCCTACATTGCAAGTTGTATGCACCTATTATGTGTTATGTTCTGAGATTGATGTTGCTATGACTTTGGTATGCTTTGATCATAACACGTAATTATCATGATTTCCTACTGTTATTTATTATGTTTTGATGAATAATAATGCTTTAGGGAGTGATTCTAATGCCTTTTCTCTCATAATATGCAAGGTTTACACAAAGAGGGGGAATACCGGCAGCTGGAATTCTGGACCTAAAAAGCACATCAGAGATACCTATTCTGCACATCTCCAAATAAGTTGAAACTTTACGGAGAATTATTTTGGATTATATTAAAAATATTGGAGGAAATAACTATCGGAGGGGGCCACCCTGGTGAGCACAAGACACCAGGGCGCGCCAGGCCCCCCAAGCATGCCCTGGTGGGTTGTGCCCAGCCAAGCCCACCTCCGGTGCCCATCTTATTGTATATAAGGTCTTTTGACCTAGAAAAATAAAGAGAGGACTTTCGGGACAGAACGCCGCCGTCTCGAGGCGGAACTTGGGCAGGAGCACTTTTGCCCTCCGGCGGAGCGATTCTGCCAGGGGAACTTCCCTCCCGGAGGGGGAAATCGAAACCATTGTCATCACCAACACCCCTCTCATCTTTGGGAGGCCAATCTTCATCAACATCCTCAATAGCAGCATCTCCTCTCAAACCCTAGTTCATCACTTGTGTTCAATCTTTTTACCAGAACCTCAGATTGGTACCTATGGGTGACTAGTAGTGTTGATTACATCTCGTAGTTGATTACTATATGGTTTATTTGGTGGAAGATTATATGTTCAAATCCATTATGTTATTCAATACCCCTCTAATCTTGAGCATGAATATTATGTGTGAGTAGTTACCTTTGTTCTTGAGGTCACGGGAGAAGTCATGTTGCAAGTAATCATGTGAATTTGATATGTGTTCCATATTTTGATGATATGTATGTTGTGATTCCCTTAGTGGTGTCATGTGAACGTCGACTACATGACACTTCACCATCCTTGGGCCTAAGGGAATGCATTGTGGAGTAGTTATTAGATGATGGGTTGCTAGAGTGACAGAAGCTTAAACCCTAGTTTATGCGCTACTTCGTAAGGGGCTGATTTGGATCCAAACATTTAATGCTATGGTTAGATTTTATCTTAATACTTTTCTCATAGTTGCGGATGCTTGCGAGGGTGTTAATCATAAGTGGGAGGTTGTTCAAGTAAGAATAGCACCCAAGCACCGGTCCACCCACATATCAAATTATCAAAGTAGCGAACACGAATCAAACCAACATGATAAAAGTGACTAGATGAAATTCCCGTGTACCCTCAAGAACACTTTGCCTATTATAAGAGATTGTTCTGGCATGTCCTTTGTCACAAAAGGATTGGGCTACCTTGCTGCACTTTAATTACCGTTACCGTTACTTGCTTGTTACCAATTATCTTGCTATCAAACTATCTATTACCTACAATTTCAGTGCTTGCAGAAATTACCATGCTGAAAACCGCTTGTCATTTCCTTCTGCTCCTCGTTGGGTTCGACACTCTTACTTATCGAAAGGACTACGATTGATCCCCTATACTTGTGGTTCATCAGGTGTTAAGTACATGTATTTCTTCAATATGTGGTAGATTCTTAACATCTTCAATACCTTCTTCTTTCATAAATTTCTTGGCTTCTTGCATATCTTCTGTACTGAGGAATAGAATACCTCTCTTCTTTGTAATTGGTTCAGGAGGTGGTCCAGGTAGTGTCCAATCATTAGCATTCTTCAAAATATTATTCAATATTTCTTTGGCTTGCTCAACAGTTCGATCCCTGAAAACACAACCAGCACAACTATCTAGGTAGTCCCTAGAAGCCTTAGTTAGTCCATTATAAAAGTGATCAAGTATTTCATTTTTCTTAAGAGGATGATCAGGGAAAGCTTTAAGTATCTGGAGAAGCCTCCCCCAAGCTTGAGGGAGATTCTCTTCCTCAATTTGCACAAAGTTAAATATTTTTTGTAAAGTAGCTTGTTTCTTATGAGCAGGAAACTATTTTTCAGAGAAGTAATATATCATATCCTGGGGCTACGGACACAACGAGGAGCAAGAGAATGGAACCACTTCTTAGCATCACCCTTTAGTGGAAAAAGGAAAAAGCTTAAGAATATAATAATAGAGAATTTTTTCCTCATTAGCAAATAGGGTGGCAATATCATTTAATTTGGTAAGGTGTGCCACAACAGTTTGAGATTCATAACCATGAAAAGGATAAGATTCTACCAAAGTAGTAAACTCAGGATCAACAGATAATTCATAATCCTTATCAGTAACAAATATAGGAGAAGTAGCAAATTTAGGATCAAATTTTATTTTCTCCTTCATAGATTTTCTTTCAGTTCACTCAGCAGTGTCTTACGATCATATCTATCATTACAAGCAAGAAAGCCTCTAGCTATCCCCCCATCCATACCATAACCATCAGGTACATCAGGCATTTAAGTTCTAGGAGGGGATCTAGAGAGAATAGGTGAATCATAATTTTCATCAATTTCAACATTCTCAAGTTCTCTAGATTTAGCAATATGAGCATCAAGTTGATCACCTAGTGGCACATGCTCAGTTTCATCTAGCATAATAGTAGCATCATCATGAGTCTCATTCAAAATAGAAGTAGCATCATCAATTACTTGCGACATATCACATTGAACATCATGTGGTGGTGTCGCAAGCTTACTCAAAACAGAGGTGAATCAAGTGCAGAGCTAGAGAATTGCCATCTAGCTCTGCACTTGATTCACCTTTTGTTTTGAGTAAGCTTGCGACACCACCACATGTTGTTCAATGTGATATGTCACAAGTAATTGATGATGCTACTTCTATTTTGAATGAGACTCATGATGATGCTACTATTATGCTAGATGAAACTGAGCATGTGCCACTAGGTGATCAACTTGATGCTCATATTGCTAAATCTAGAGAACTTGAGAATGTTGAAATTGATGAAAATTATGATTCACCTATTCTCTCTAGATCTCCTCCTAGAACTTAAATGCCTGATGTACCTAATGGTTATGCTATGGATGGGGGGATATCTAGAGGCTTTCTTGCTTGTAATGATAGATATGATCCTAAGAAACTACTGAGTGAACTGAAAGAAAATCTATGAAGGAGAAAATAAAATTTGATCCTAAATTTGCTACTACTCCTATATTTGTTACTGATAAGGATTATGAATTATCTGTTGATCTTGAGTTAACTACTTTGGTAGAATCTTATCCTTTTCATGGTTATGAATCACAAACTGTTGTGGCACACCTTACCAAATTAAATGATATTGCCACCCTATTTGCTAATGAGGAAAAAATTCTCTACTATTATATTCTTAAGCTTTTTCCTTTTCCACTAAAGGGTGATGCTAAGAAGTAGTTCCATTCTCTTGCTCCTCGGTGTGTCCATAGCCCCAGGATATGATATATTACTTCTCTGAAAAATAGTTTCCTGCTCATAAGAAACAAGCTGCTTTACAGAAAATATTTAACTTTGTGCAAATTGAGGAAGAGAATCTCCCTCAAGCTTGGGGGAGGCTTCTCCAGATACTTAAAGCTTTCCCTGATCATCCTCTTAAGAAAAATGAAATACTTGATATCTTTTATAATGGACTAACTAAGGCTTCTAGGGACTACCTAGATAGTTGTGCTGGTTGTGTTTTCAGGGATCGAACTGTTGAGCATGCCAAAGAACTAATGAATAATATTTTGAATAATGCTAATGATTGGACACTTCCTGGACCACCTCCTGAACCAATTACAAAGAAGAGAGGTATTCTATTCCTTAGTACAGAAGATATGCAAGAAGCCATGAAATTTATGAAAGAAAAAGGTATTGAAGATGTTAAGAATCTACCACATATTGAAGAAATACATGGACTTAACACCTGATGAACCACAAGTATAGGGGATCAATCGTAGTCCTTTCGATAAGTAAGAGTGTCGAACCCAACGAGGAGCAGAAGGAAATGACAAGCGGTTTTCAGCAAGGTAATTTCTACAAGCACTGAAATTGTAGGTAATAGATAGTTTGATAGCAAGATAATTGGTAACATGCAAGTAGCGGTAACGGTAATTAAAGTGCAGCAAGGTAGCCCAATCCTTTTGTGACAAAGGACAGGCCAGAACAATCTCTTATAATAGGCAAAGTGTTCTTGAGGGTACATGGGAATTTCATCTAGTCACTTTTATCATGTTGGTTTGATTCGTGTTCGCTACTTTGATAATTTGATATGTGGGTGGACCGGTGCTTGGGTGTTGTTCTTACTTGAACAACCTCCCACTTATGATTAACACCCTCGCAAGCATCTGCAACTACGAGAAAAGTATTAAGATAAAATCTAACCATATCATTAAATGTTTGGATCCAAATCAGCCCCTTACGAAGTAGCGCATAAACTAGGGTTTAAGCTTCTGTCACTCTAGCAACCCATCATCTAATAACTACTCCACAATGCATTCTCTTAGGCCCAAGGATGGTGAAGTGTCATGTAGTCGACGTTCACATGACACCACTAAGGGAATCACAACATACATATCATCAAAATATCGAACACATATCAAATTCACATGATTACTTGCAACATGACTTCTCCCGTGACCTAAAGAACAAAGGTAACTACTCACACATAATATTCATGCTCAAGATTAGAGGGGTATTGAATAACATAATGGATTTGAACATATAATCTTCCACCAAGTAAACCAAATAGTAATCAACTACGAGATGTAATCAACACTACTAGTCACCCACAGGTACCAATCTGAGGTTCCGGTACAAAGATTGAACACAAGTGATGAACTAGGGTTTGAGAGGAGATGGTGCTGTTGACGATGTTGATGAAGATTGGCCTCCCAAAGATGAGAGGGGTGTTGGTGATGACGATGGTTTCGATTTCCCCCTCCGGGAGGGAAGTTCCCCTGGCAGAATCGCTCCGCCGGAGGGCAAAATTGCTCCTGCCCAAGTTCCGCCTCGAGACGGCGGCGTTTCGTCCCGAAAGTCCTCTCTTTATTTTTTCTAGGTCAAAAGACCTTATATACAATAAGATGGGCACCGGAGGTGGGCTTGGCTGGGCACAACCCACCAGGGCGCGCCTGGGGGGCCTGGCGTGCCCTGGTGTCTTGTGCTCACCAGGGTGGCCCCCTCCGATAGTTATTTCCTCCAGTATTTTTAATATAATCCGAAATAATTCTCCGTAAAGTTTCAACTTATTTGGAGATGTGCAGAATAGGTATCTCTGATGTGCTTTTTTAGGTCCAGAATTCCAGCTGCCGGTATTCCCCCTCTTTGTGTAAACCTTGCATATTATGAGAGAAAGGGCATTAGAATCGCTCCCTAAAGCATTATTATTCATCAACACATAATAAATAACAGTAGGAAATCATGATGCAAAATGGACGTATCAACTCCCCCAAGCTTAGACCTCGCTTGTCCTCAAGCGAAAGCCGATATTGAAAAGCATGTCCTCATGGTTTGAGAGAGAGGTGTCGATAAAAACAAAATACGCACATAGTAGCATCATGCTTATTATCATAACAGCAACAAACCTTATCATAAAACTTATTCATATAACATGTCATGAACATGTAACAATTCATCACAACATAGAAGTATAAAGCATAAACCTTATTGATAACCAACAAACTATGTTCTCAGTCAACTTTGCAACTACAATTCATCATATTTTCAGGAAGGGTCTCGTGTCGGAGCCTTTTGGAAAGTCCACATACTCAACCATCATTTAGTCTTCTATGATTGCTAACACTCACAACATACCCATGAGCAAAAAGTTTCAACCGGACACATAGAAAGATAGGGGCTTATAGTTTCGCCTCCCAACGTATTCACCTCAAGGGTGATGTCAAAAATAATAACTCATGCTCACTCACATCCAACTGGATATATGCGCCTAGATCTTTCCTCACCACGTGATGCTTGCAAAAGGAAAAAGTAAAAAGGAATAGGGGAGAATACTTTGACTCTTGCATAAAAGTAAATACATAAAAGTAAAGGATAGGCCCTTCGCAGAGGGAAGCGGAGGTTGTCATGCACTTTTTGATTTGTATGCCCAATCCCTTAATGTAAAAGAATGTCACACTTTATTGCCCCCTATGATAGCAACCTTTATTATGCAGTCCGTTGCTTTTATTACTTTGCCATCATAAGTTCGTATAGCGCTCAATTTTCTCTTACACTAATTGATCAAAACACATTTAGAAGCAATTTTTATTGCCTTATTGCACCGATGACAACTTACTTGAAGGATCTTACTTGATCCGTAGGTAGGTATGGTGGACTCTCAAAACATGAATTTGGGTTTGGGGTTTTTGGATGCACAAATAGTATCTCTACTTAGTGCGGAATTTTTGGCTAGCAAAGCTATTGAGCAAGAGCAGGTGCGCCTTCAAACTGCCACGATCAAAAGGGTCCAAAATGACTCCTTCTTTGCATCTTGTACACGGACATCTAATCACAGTCCGATTATTTGCATACATGTCCATCACCGCGGATTGCAAGTATTGCTCCACCTTCCTTCCACTCACCTTCATGACTGCACGGTATAACAAGCAAAAGGGTCATAAACAAAATGCATGCATGCATCAAAGTCATATAAAAATTTGGCATGACCTTGCCTAAAAATAGGACATATCGAGTTTGCTCGAAATTCGCCGAAACGGAAATAAGTCGACATTTCGGCAAAACATAAGCAACTCACGGGGCATTCACTCACACAAATCCCTTCATATCGCAAACACACATATTCCCATTCTTGAAATGCACAACTTTTTACTCAGCTATACCCCGAGAGAGATTGTGCACGGTTAGATCATTAGGCCTTCGCGACCTATAGGGATTGAAAGTGGATGGCTAAATAGCTAGCTAGATCTATTGTTGGGAGGAGAGATGACTCTAGCTAACTAATGGAGAGGGAGAGAGATGATCTAGCTAGATCTATATGTATGGAAGGAGGGAGAGCCAAATAAATGTGGAAGATAGAGCTAGAAGAGGCCATTGATGGAGAAGAATTATGGTGGAGGGGGGCATTAATGGGGAGAGAAGAGAGGTGTAGAAGGAAGACAGAAGAAGGGCAATAATGGTGGAGAAGTAACTTAGAGAGGGGAGAGGGCAAAGGGGGGAGGAAGGGGGAGAGAGGGGGTGTGGGTGAAAAGGTGGCACCAGCCACGATTAGAAGTAGTGTTGTAATACACGCAGCGCTACTGCTAAGTGGGGCCCCATAGCAGTAGCGTTTTTCACGCAGCAAGCGCTACTGCTAAAATATTAGCAGAAGCGCTTTATTATGGCCAGCGCTGCAACTACAGCTAGCATCGGTGGGCTCGTTCAGTCCCACTTAGCAGTAGCGCCGCTTATATTTCCAGCGCTACTGCTAGGGCTTCACTTATAGCGCTGCCAAAAGCTAGCGCTACTGATAATTAGCAGCAGCGGTTGTTATTTTCCAGCGCTACTAATGATGGCCTACCTATAAGGTTTTTCCTAGTAGTGCAACTAAATCTAGCAATGAAACTAGACATATCACTACTGCGGGATGCTGCTAACGCGACACATCAATCAGAGACCCTTCGACAAAACTTTGTGCGATGACCAAATCGCAAACGGTATAGTTATAGCTCTGTCGCTAATGACGTAAACTGTGTGCGATGGCGTATCCATCAAATACGATCTAAAAAATAGTTGTGTGTGCGATGTTTGGCAAACAGTTGGCCTAGATAAACTGTTTGAGATTGGATAATATAACACAAACGCTTATAAAAATACAAGTGTGTGAGATGTACGGCATACAATTCACCCCGATAAACTGTTTGCGCTGATCAAGCAGAACACAAACGATTGTCCTGATGATCACGTGTGCGATAGACGGCATACAAGTCACTCGGATGAACTGTTTGTGATGAGGTAAAATAACATAAACGGTTACATAGATCAAGATGTGTGTCATAGACGGCATACAGGCCACTGGAATGAACTGTGTGCGATAAGCAAAAATAACACAAACGGTTTCTCAGATCAAGATGTGTGTGATGTATGCAGGCCACTCGAATGTGTTGTGGGCAAATGGTTCCGGATAAAGAACTGTCAGGGATTGATGAAATCATCACCGACGGTTTTGGTTGTTTATTCCGTATGTGATGTGATTTGCTCAATCTGCCCACAAACATCTATGCTCTGTTTAGAAGAACATGATTGCATAACGAAATTAAGCATCCAATACACACATAACATTGGCGCACACCTTAATAAACTATTACATGCATAATAAACTTATCCCTCTAAAACTACGAATATTTCTGCATAGAGGGAGTATGAGAATTGAGAAACGATCATCAAATCATCTACTTCTTGTGACACTTGCCTCCAGCGCTTTGCTTGTGGCTCAATCCCTTGCTGACTTCAGGTAGGAGGCACTTCCTCATGTCAACGATCCGCCTGAACATCTCGTAGCATGTGTACGCTTGCTTGGCCGCGGTCTGGAGGTGATATTCATCCAGTTTCTTCACCCATCGCCTATGCCAGACAAGCTTGTTCTTGTCACACTCAGCCTTCATGTCAGCGTAGTAGGGGTCGATGATGGCCTCAGCCAGGTCAACATGGGAGTCCATGTGCTTCTTCTGCCCCAGACCCTGTAGTGGCCGTGGATGTCGACAAGCTTCTCGCAGGCCAAGCCCGAAGCCTTGAGCACCTTTGGATCGTCGGTGGTGTCCACCATAGCGAACCTGTAGTTGGGGCTGTTGACAAACCTGGTGAAACGCTGTAGGACCGAAAGTATGTCTAGAGGGGGGGTGATTAGACTACTTGACCAAATAAAGGTTTTGCCTTTTCCCAAATTTTAGAGTTGGCAATTTTTAGCATTTCATGGTAAGTCAAGTACACCCTACACATGCATGTCTAAGAGTATAGCAGCGGAAAGTAATAACAAGCATGAGTAGAAAGGATAGGGTAGGAAGATCAAACGCAATTGTAGACACGATGATTTTCCCGTGGTTCCGATAGGTGGTGCTATCGTACATCCACGTTCATGGAGTCTTCAACCCACGGAGGGTAACGGTCGCGAGAGTCCACGGAGGGCTCCACCCATAAGGGTCCACGAAGTAGCAACCTTGACTATTCCATAACGGCTTCCGTCCACGAAGGACTAGCCTCACTATGGGTAGATATTCTCGAAGTAGGCGATCTCCTTGCCCTTACAAACTTCTTGGTTCAATTCCACAACACGAAGTAGGAGGCTCTCAAGCGACACCTAACCAATCTAGGAGGCACCACCCTCCAAAAGGTAATAGGCTTGGTAATGACGATGAACTCCTTGCTCTTGTGCTTCAAGATGATAGACTCCTCAACACACAATCACTCTCTCACAAATTTGGCTTGGTGGAAGAGATGGGATTGGTGGAAAGCAACTTGGGGAGGCTAGAAATCAAGATCCATATGGTTGGAGTGGAAGATCTTGACCTCAACACATGAGTAGGTGGCTCTCTCTCAGAAAACTGGATGGGGCAAGTATGGAATAGTTCTGAGTGCTTCTTTTTCGAGTAGGTGGTGGTGAAGGGGTATATATAGGCATCCCCAAAAATCCAACCGTTACACAGAAATGACCAACTCGGTGACACCGATGTGTTAATCTCGGTGGTACCGAAGTGACCAAAAGGTGGCAACTTTTGAATCTCGGTGAGACCGATATAGGAAACTCGGTTGCACCGATAAGGTGACCAACGGTCAGATTGACATTCTCGGTGACGCCGATCCAACAATCTCGGTGGTACCGATATTGTGAATTTGCGTAACAGAAAGTTGGCAATCTAAACTCGGTGGCACCGAAATGGAATCGGTTGCACCGAAGTGGCTAGGGTTTGGCTGAGTCTGTCTGAGTTTGGGAATCGGTGGCACCGAGTGGAAAGTGTTGGTTGCACCGATTTTGAATATTTGGCTATGGACAGACTTTTGTGGAAGAGCTTGTGGGTGTTTTTGGTGACTATCACTTGTGCACGTATGAGCATTTTGTTCACCAACAAAACCTTACCCCCTTTTAATAGTACTGGCTTTCCTATGGACTCAAAGTGATTTCTCACAAAGTGAAATGTAGAGTCCTCTTGCTTGAAGCTTTGCCAATCCATTTCCTTGCATCTTGGGGTATTTCCACAATCTCCACAATCCTTTTGCCATCCCTATCATTGAACTTTTCCTGAAATATACTTAGTGGAAACATTAGTTCAATGACTTATATGTTGTTATTAATTACCAAAACCACCAAGGGAGAAAATGTGCTATCAATCTCCCCCTTTTTGGTAATTGATGACAACATATAGATCAAAGCTTCGAGAAAGATATAATCAATGAACATAATCGTCGCTTTGAGAAGTATGTGATAAGCAAGAGCTCCCCCTAAATTTGTGCATTATTTTAAATTTGCGTTTGAATGCAAATGCACAATCGATTAGGTACATGGGGCACTTCTTCCATGTCACATACATCTTGGTGGTGTGCGAGAATAATTAGAATGAACATCATAGCACAACACAACCAAACAAAGATAATGATCATCTCATAAGCATTTAGATGATAGGAAATAGTAGCACAACACACATAAAGTGTATGATCAAAACACAAAGCGTAGCCAAAAGGTGAATGAACTATGTGTGTTTTTGAAAAGGCAATAAAAACCAAACGCTCTCTCACTCGAAGCCTAAAGATCTATATACACTTCTCCCCCTTTGGCAACAAGTTACCCAAAAGTTCAAAGGCATATATCTAAACGTTCTTGGGCTGATCTCCTCCGGTGGTTGATGAAGGAGTCAAGAGAACAGCGTCAGCGAAGATCTCTGCAGATGTCGTGGATGGAGTTGGAGTGGCAACTGGAGGAACTGAAGCTGATGGAGCAGGAGCTGAGGTGACAGTAGCAGGAGCTGATGAAGAGGGCCTCAATTCTGGAGCTGGCACAGTGGCTGATCTAGCCTGAGTAGTAAACCGTGTGCCTGGCCTGAGAGGTGAGTCATCCTCATCGTCATCATCATCATCATCTAAAGAATGAGGAAGAGGCACTGAGTCAACTTCCTTCTTGAGCTCATTGACTGACTTAGTCAGCCCATCCACCTTATCATTAAGGGTCTTGATCCTGTTCTCAAAGATCCTGACAAGACTGTTCTGGTTGTTCAAGATGTCCTTAATGTCCTTCTGCATGCCCTGAACTGATGATATCAACAGATCCATTTGCTCATTCCTGGATCTAGGGACCTGAGCACTAGTGGCTCTAGCTGCCTCTCCCTGAGTTGCAGCTGATGTGGGATGTTCTGGGTCCATCACCACAATGTTGTCCTCGAGATCTGGCTGTAGGGGCAAGTGGGGTCTGTCCAGAGCAAATATGTGCTTCTCCAGCTTAGAGTTGATGAGCATCTGGATGTAGGGTGCATAGCAGCAAGAGCGCTTCTGATCAGCAGCAAACCTCTTAACTGTCTCAACAATTAAGTCCATGACTCTAATCCTCGTGTGACCGTCAAGATGAATCAGCATGTTGATGGAGTAGCCTCGGATCATCTTGTCATCTCCTGACTTGGGCATCAAAGTATGCCTCAGAATAGTGTTCATGGTACGGAGGCCAGCCTGAAGAAAGTAGATGGATCCAAGCTTGTGAGACTTCACATGAGTAGCAGGGATCTCATTGTACATGTTATCCATAGCATTGTGGCTTGCCTTGGATTCTGAGTAGACATCCAAGTCACCATCCTGTACCTCTGGGACTCCTAAGATTGCAGCCCATTCCTCAACAGTGGACTCATATCTTGCACCTTCAGTCATCCATACAATCCTACCATCTCCATAGAAATGTGCAGTGGAGTAGAATTGCATGATCATCTCATCATTCCAAGCAGTGAACTCTCTGCCAACAAATTCATCCAAACCAATGTAGTGGAAATTGTCTTGGACACTTGGAAAATAGTCTTCATTCTCCTTGATGAATATCCAGTCCACATACCTCATATCACTCACAGCTGGGCTCTTGTCAAAAAAGCACAGTCTCATAGAAATCATGTTGCTCTTTGGTGTAGAATCTGTAGTCCACAGCTGTCTTCCTCCTTTGGGCATATGGATCAGCAGCTCTCCAAGCCCTCAAACCAGAATCCTTCCTCTTCTTCATATCCTCAGCAAGTGGGTAGCTGGCATTATGTACTGGAAGGTGTGGTCTAAGCTTCATCAGGGCAGACATAGCATCTTCATCCTCTACTCTGGAGGTGGTTCCCTTGTTCTTTTCAGAAACTGGAATTTGCCTTGAAAACCTCTTAGGCTTTTTAGCAGCAGCCTTCTTGGGGGCAGACTTGGTGCTCTTGGATGTGCCACTCTTTGGAATAGCATCAGACATAAGTTTCTTTTGCTTCTTCTTGGGAGGGGCCTTGACAACTTGCTCTTCCTCCTCCTCAGCAGCAGCACCAGCAGCCTCCTCAGGGTCCTCAAACATGGAGGTCTAACTACTAGTGACATAGACAATCCTTTTCCTAGCTCTCTTCTTCTCACCTTCCTTCTTAGGCAATGACTTCCTTGGGGGTGACTCAAGGTGAAGAGCCATTTTTGCCATAGCACCCTCAGGTGCTCTCATAGCTTCAGAGCTAGCATACTCTTTCCTGACAGCTCTCCTTGAAGAGGTGGCTTCATTTGCAGCTTTCTTGGCAGTCTTCTCTTGCTTCTTAGCAAGAACCTCCTCTGGCACAAAGTCTGAATCCTCCTCATCTGAATTCAGCTTCTTCCTGGTCCTTGTTGCAGCCTTGGGCAACCCATGGGAACTGGGAGTGCCTGGATCTGAAGATGAACTAGACTCAGGACTAGTGCCTGAACTCATCACAATGTTCTCCTCTTGGAAATTGTTATCACTGTCCTCAGCACTTGACATACTGACCCTGTGAATAGAGTATAGAGGAGCAGAAGAAGATGAGTCATCACAAAATTATCAGCTGGTTTTTGAAAGTTTGAACAAAAGATTCTCAAGGTTTGCATTCTGTCACATGAAAATCGGTACAGCCGAAGCAAAAATTTCGGTGCTGCCGAGACTGACTTTCTCCTTAACAGAAACTTGGCACTCTTTTCGGTGAGACCGAAAAGAAGTACTCGGTTTCACCGAGAAAGTTCTCAGCAGCACAGACAGGCAAATCGGTGACACCGATTTGTTCACTTCGGTTCCACCGAGTTCCATCGGGCGGACGGCAAACCCTAGAAAATCGATTGTTCTCTAACTACAGGAAGTTTTTAGAGGATTGAGAGGATTGCAAATGGTGGCTTATAGATAATATTGAATCCAATGCGCGAGAATCAGACGGGGAGCGCAAGGAAGAACGAATCCGTACCCTAACTCGGTGACGGACCCCCTACGGCGGCGACGGCGGCGAAGATGCCCGTCGACGGCGAGGATCCCAGCTGCGGAGGAGCGCGGGGAGACAAGGGCGACGACCAGGGGGTCCTTCTGCGGCAGTTTAGGGTTTGGGGCGCGACGATTGAAGATTGAATTTTCGAACCGTCGGGACCACAGGTTATATACCCTTCACTGTCGGTGACACCGATTCTAAATTTTCGGTGTCACCTTGTTTCTCAACTGTCAGCTGACAGGGAAACTCGGTGTAACCGAGAATATGGAATCGGTAGTACCGAGATAGAAAACCAGATCAACCCTAGGCATTCGATGAGACCGAGAATTGTGGGTTGGTTACACGAGATGCACTTGGGAGGTTTTAATGGTCAGTCCTTGTCGATACGGAACTCCGAGTGCTCCACACACAGAGGGATCGAAAAGTACTTGTTCAAATTTTGTGATGCAAGATGAATGGAATATGAGGTGAGAAAGCATAGATAGCTAAAGAGTGGTCCTAGGCATTCTTGTCCATCCAATTGGCAAAAGATAAATCAAAAACCAAATAGCAACAATTGGATGTCCTCGAATGGGAAAATAAATGCAGACCAACATGCTCACACAATAGGATGTCAAATGAAATCATGACAACATGCACATACACACTAGCATCTAACAAGCGCTTGGGCGATGACGAAGTCATCTATATATGAGTATATTGACTTAGGAGCCAAGTAAAAATACTTGATCATAGGTCATACTCATCGTTTAAGCACAAGTGGGGTTACCACTTTTACATAAAGCATTTAATGTTGTCACATACTAAGAGATGCTTTGACTCAAGTCTTAAAGTAAAGCTCCCCCTTGATGTGACATCCCCCCATAAGAAGGATAAACTAACCTTGGGTTTTGTCGATAAAGACTTCATGTTGGTGAGGTAGTGGTGGATGCTCAAGGTTGATGAAAATCACCAAGAGTTGGGAGCATCCTTGTTGTTTCCTTACTCTTCTCACCTACATGGATTAGTCCCAACACACAATAGACAAATACAAGGATATCTATGGACATGGAGTGCAAATCATGTGTAATGATGTCCATTGCTTTGTTGATTACCTTGTCCCTTGCTTACCTTTGAGGGAATGTGTGACTCCTTGAACTATTGCATAGAGTTGATGTTGATGGCAAATAATTCTTGCCAATAATGAATGTAAGTGAATTTCATTGGTGGAGTCACCCCTCAAGAACTCACTAGTTCTTCTTCTTGGGGACCCACATCAAGTTGATGGGGATCCTTGGTGTTGTAGTAGCCTTTGTAGAAGTTGAGCTTGAAGTAGTCTTGGGAACCCACTCCACCAAAGCTAGGGATCCATCTTCATATGAGTCAATGTCCTCTTGAAGCTTGTTCTTGCCCTTGAGCTTGTGGTCTATTGGAGGAAGGTCATCTTGAGTGCTTGTTCTCTTGGGAAGAGTATTTTCATACTTCTCCTTTTGAGGAACAAACTTGGGCTCGGAGTATTGACCTTCTTCCCATTCAACTCCATTAGCGTTTAAGTAGCCAACACCATGGTTCTTTCGGTATCCTCCGTGCTTGCGTACAATTTCCTCAAATTGCTTACACCCGGCAAGAATCTTGTAGATACCTTTCTCTATAATTCCTTTCAATAAAGCATTTTCTTGCTCAAGTGTAACTTGGCTAAGAGAATCATCATTAGTGGAATCAATAGAACTACTAGAAGCAACATCATTAGGTTTAGCATTTTTATTGTTGCTACTAGATGAAGAACCTTTCTTGCCTTTGTTACTAGATTGCTTAGTTTTAACTTGAGGCATGAATGTAGACAAGAGTAGTCGTTTGGCCAGATAAGATGAAGTCTTCTTTCGGAGATCGTCATTGATAGCTTTAAGAAACTCATGCTCTTGCTCCAAATTGAGCTTCTTGAAGCGTAGCTTCTCATGAGTTCTCACAAGCTCTCTATGATCTTCGAGAGTAGATTCATGAGCTAACTTAAGAGTTTTTAGTTCTTTAGTTAGTTCTTCTATTTTCATCTTATCATCATCAATTGACTTATCTTGACTAGCATGAGAATTATCAAGTTCATTTTGACTATCATCACTAGTTTTATCAAATAGCAAGTCATCATCACAAAGCAAGTCATCTTCATCACTATTAAAATCAAGATACTCGGGGTGTGATACCTTGGGGCCTTTAGCCATGAAGCAACTTCCACTCCTTTCGTTTGGTGAGTCAAATAGATCATGGGAGTTGGTAGTGACTAGAGCAATCCCGGCAACACCATCATCTTGACTATAGTCGGATTCGGAGTGATAGCTTCTCTCGGAGTTGTTGTCGGAGTCGGAGCCGGAAACCCATTCACTAACGTGAGCTTGATGTTTTCTTCTTGTGTAGCTCTTGGTGTACTTGTCCTTCTTCTCCGAATCTCTACTTCTCCTTGAGGGTCTTCATTCATAACGATCATCTGTACTCCTTCTCTCTCTTTGAGGTGATTCATTCCTTGAGCTTCGTCTTCGAGGTGACTCTTCTCTTCGTTTGTAGGGAGTCGTGCACTCATTGGAGTAGTGTCCGGGCTTCCCACAATTGTAGCAATTGCGGTCACGACTTGACGAACGCTTCTCATCATATCTTGAGTTGGAGCTTCTTTCTTTGCCTCTATTCTTGTAGAACTTGTTGAATTTCTTGACCATGATACTTATCTCTTCATTGGTGACGAGGTTGTCGCTTGAAGTTGCGGGAGCATCACTTGTGGCTTTGTAAGCACCGCTAGACTTGTGGTGAATCTCTTCTTTGTCTTTGAGTGTCATCTCATGAGCAACAATCCTTCCAATGACTTCCGTAGGCTTGAGATCTTTATAGTTGGGCATCATTTGGATCAATGTGCACACGGAGTCATATCTCTCATCCAAAGCTCTAAGTATCTTCTTGATGATGAATTTGTCGGTCATTTCTTCGCTTCCTAAGCCGGCAATCTCATTGGTGATGAGAGCTAGCCTAGAGTACATCTCTACGACTCCTTCACCATCCTTCATCTTGAACTTGTCAAGCTGACTTTGAAGAACATCTAACTTGGATTCTCTCACGGACTCGGTTCCTTCGTGCATATCAACCAAAGTATCCCAAATCTCTTTTGCATTCTCAAGACGGCTGATTTTGTTGAATTCTTCGGGGCATAGGCAGTTGAAGAGAATGTCACATGCTTGAGCATTGTATTGCAACATCTTCAATTCTTCTACGGTCGCTTCACGATCCGGTTCCTTTCCATCACCAGAGAATTCACCTTGCAAGCCAACACGAACAACAGCCCAAACGGCGGGGTTATGACCAAGAATATGCATTTTCATTTTGTGCTTCCAACTAGCAAAATTAGTGCCATCAAAGTACGGACCTCTACGGTGATAATTACCCTCACTACACGCCATACTCTCCTAGGTTGTGAGACCAATGCAATGGAGACCAATGCTCTGATACCACTTGTAGGACCGAAAGTATGTCTAGAGGGGGGTGATTAGACTACTTGACCAAATAAAGGTTTTGCCTTTTCCCAAATTTTAGAGTTGGCAATTTTTAGCTTTTCATGGTAAGTCAAGTACACCCTACACATGCATGTCTAAGAGTATAGCAGCGGAAAGTAATAACAAGCATGAGTAGAAAGGATAGGGTAGAAAGATCAAATGCAAGTGTAGACACGATGATTTTTCCCGTGGTTCCGATAGGTGGTGCTATCGTACATCCACGTTTATGGAGTCTTCAACCCATGGAGGGTAACGGCCGCGAGAGTCCACGGAGGGCTCCACCCATAAGGGTCCACGAAGTAGCAACCTTGACTATTCCATAATGGCTTCCGTCCACGAAGGACTAGCCTCACTATGGGTAGATCTTCACGAAGTAGGCGATCTCCTTGCCCTTACAAACTTCTTGGTTCAACTCCACAACACGAAGTAGGAGGCTCCCAAGCGACACCTAACCAATCTAGGAGGCACCACCCTCCAAAAGGTAATAGGCTCGGTAATGACAATGAACTCCTTGGTCTTGTGCTTCAAGATGATAGACTCCTCAACACACAATCACTCTCTCACAGATTTGGCTTGGTGGAAGAGATGGGATTGGTGGGAAGCAACTTGGGGAGGCTAGAAATCAAGATCCATATGGTTGGAGTGGAAGATCTTGACCTCAACACATGAGTAGGTGGCTCTCTCTCAGAAAACTGGATGGGGCAAGTATGGAATAGTTCTGAGTGCTTCTTTTTCGAGTAGGTGGTGGTGAAGGGGTATATATAGGCATCCCCAAAAATCCAACCGTTACACACAAAATGACCAACTCGGTGACAGCGATGTGTTAATCTCGGTGGTACCAAAGTGACCAAAAGGTGGCAACTTTTGAATCTCGGTGAGACCGATATAGGAAACTCGGTTGCACCGATAAGGTGACCAACGGTCAGATTGACATTCTCGGTGACGCCGATCCAACAATCTCGGTGGTACCGATATTGTGAATTTGCGTAACAGAAAGTTGGCAACCTAAACTCGGTGGCACCGAAATGGAATTGGTTGCACCGAAGTGGCTAGGGTTTGGCTGAGTCTGTCTGAGTTTGGGAATCGGTGGCACCGAGTGGAAAGTGTTGGTTGCACCGATTTTGAATATTTGGCTATGGACAGACTTTTGTGGAAGAGCTTGTGGGTGTTTTTGGTGACTATCACTTGTGCACGTATGAGCATTTTGTTCACCAACAAAACCTTACCCCCTTTTAATAGTATTGGCTTTCCTATGGACTCAAAGTGATTTCTCACAAAGTGAAATGTAGAGTCCTCTTGCTTGAAGCTTTGCCAATCCATTTCCTTGCATCTTGGGGTATTTCCACAATCTCCACAATCCTTTTTCCATCCCTATCATTGAACTTTTCCTGAAATATACTTAGTGGAAACATTAGTTCAATGACTTATATGTTGTTATTAATTACCAAAAGCACCAAGGGGGCAAATGTGCTTTCAAACTCTCGCAAGGCACTATGGCCAGGCAGTAGTGGTAGAGGAGGACATGATGGCCGACGCACAACTGGGCGACGGCAACCTTCTGATCATGCCCGGCATGACCGCCGGTGTAAGCGAGAACGAAGCCGACCACTTTGTACTTGTCATCCGCATCAAGCAGCCGCTCCATGGTGCCGATGGAGTCCTCCACCATGCCCGGATCGTTGGTGTACACCACCGTGAGGTCCGTCTTCCTCACGTGGGTCTCCACATGATGCACGCCGAACTCCATTGGAGCGCCGCTGGACATCCTCTCTGTATGCGTCGTCCAGGGTGCGCTTATTGTGTTGTAGGGCGCGATCGAAACCGTGAAGAGACTATGGTTAATGGCCGTGGGTATAAATGGGGGTCGGACGTCCTAGAAAACCGGCACGTCCGAATGGCAGTTTTTGCAGCGCGTGATTCAGTCGTGGAGCACGTAACTGCATGGGGCGATGCGCGTGGCGCAACCGCATGCATATGGAGCCCCGAACGGGATCGTGGGCCGGCCCCAACTATTGGCAGAGCGCGTGTGGAGGGGCGCGAGAGCAGAGCACGCGTAGGGGCGCGAGAGCAGAGCATGTGCAGGGACGCGAGAGCAGAGCACGCGATGGGGCGCGAGGTCGAACCAGACCACTATGTACTTGTCCTCGTCAAGTAACAGGTCCATGACGTTGGAGTTCTGCATCAAGATCGGATGTTTGGTGTACACCACGAATGGACAGGGCGTGTCGCTACGGCATGCATGGTCCAAACATGACACATCAATAAGAGACCCTTCGACAAAACTGTGTGCGATCCATGAATCGCAAACGGTATAGTTCAAGCTCAGTCGCTAATGGCACGAACTGTGTGCGAAGGTGGATCCATGAAATACGATTCAAAAAGTAGTTGCATGTGCGATCTACGGCAGACAGTTTGTTCTTATGAACCGTTTGTTCTTACAACCTGGTATTTCTTCTTCGAATCTTTGCGTCCCGTCTAATCAAACCTGCATCCACAGCACAGGCTGGGCCAACCTCTCATAGAGGCAGGGCCACGCGTCTACTCGATGAGCCCGTTCCCAAATGGTTTCTAAAAACCATAAAGCATTCCGTGCTTGGGAACTAAAACCATAAATAAATATTGCTTGTTTCCTTCAACATTCCAAATTACCATGCGCTAAATTTTTGTCGCAAATCAGTTCACACCTACAAACCTAAACGTGTTCTCACTTAGCAGTTGTTTACTGTAGTAGGCTATAAAAACACAAACTCGTACTAAAAAATTACCGCTCATTCTTCACCCCTGACACCAAAAAGACAGGCCTTTCTTTGTTAGTCCTTCGTTCCGTCTGCCATGGCCGGTAGGGGGGGGGGTCTGGGTCGAGATATAACCAGGGAAGAAAGACCAAAGCCGCAGAAGCAACCGAGAGGTCCCGCCGCCGCGCCGCGGAAGTGCCAGAGAGCTCCAGCCACACCGCTTTCGCCGTAGCAGAGATGTCCAGTGTCGCCGCGGACGCCCGGGAGGATCTTTCGCGGAGAGGCGACGGCTCTCACAGTCACAAGCGCATTCGCCTCGGAGCCGAACTAGACGATTTGGCAGTCTTTGATTCCTTAGCTAGTGACGACATGCGCGCTGAGCTCGATAGGAAGGACGCCATGATTGATGACCTGGTGAAGCTGCTGGAGAAGAGCGACGCCTCAGTTGACATGGCGACCAGCCTCGTGGAGAAACTTATGCAGGAGAACGACGCCTCGGAGAAACTGCTCGAGAAGAAAAGTGCCTCGGAGGGGAGGCTGAAAGAACTCGCCGATGAACTTTTGGAAGACTTGGCGAAGCTCCACATCGAGCGGGAGGGGCTACTGAAGGAATCCATGGAGCGTGTGAAGGAACTTCATGCCTATGCGACGCAGGCTATCGATGCTCTCGAGCAAAGAGCCCGCGCCATGGCCGCAATGCGGAAGATGTCGGATGAGAGGCGACAAGAGATGGAGGTCGTGGAGGCGATGAAGAAGGAGATTGAGGAACTCCGCGCCCAGCAATCCATGAAGAATTAGATAGATTGTTTTCTTTGTCTTCCTTCTTCAACCTCTTCCTTCTTCTTTTGCCCCTGTGTCTTTGGGGAGTTGCCACATGTGGCATTTTTTATTATCAAGCATATGTAAGAAAATTATTATCTTTGCCGGTGCTAATTTGTTGTTATATTATTTCGTTCATTTGTACATGTATACGAGTCGAAAACAGACGAAACATCAAAGTTCTCGGCTAGGCACGAACAGAACAGTGATCACAAGCAAACTAGTCCCTCCATCCAGGCGCATTAACCACATGATAAATAGCGGGTAGGACGCCATTAATTCTGAAGTTGGGAGCAAGGCGAGTGGGGGGGGGGGGGGTTGGAGGTCAAAGTATCGCTTCCCGATGAGCAGGCGCAGTAGACTCTCAAGCGTCCCGTCGTGCATGCACGGCAGACAGCTCTCACGCATCCTATCAAGCCTGTGTGGCAGACAGCTCGCACGCGTCCTGTCGAGCCTGTGCGGTGGAAATCTCACATGCGTCCTATCATCAACCTGCAACTACACGCACGGTTCTCCCATATCAAGTACTCCCTCCGTTTCTTTTTAGTTAGCATATAAAATTTGGTCAAATTCAAAATTTGTAAAGTTTGTCTAGCTTTATAGAAAAATAAATAAATATTTATAATTTAAAATCAACATTATTAGATGCATCGTCAAATTAAATTTCATACTATATAACCTTAGCATTGTAGACGTTGATGTGTTTTTTGTATAAATTTAGTCAAACTATGTTTAGCTTGACTTTGACCAAATCCTATATGCTAAGTAAAAGGAAACGAAGGGAGTAAAAAATGGTTGTGTGGCACCAAATGGTTATCATACAAGTTTTGTATGTACAAGAATTCAATAAACCAATATTATCAATGATTGCGGCCGATCTATCATGCCTAAATGTTTCTAATTCATTCACATTCGTATGAAAAGGGCACTAGAAAACTCAATTGATGTATAAAAAGGGCCGAATTGGTGCACTAGAGGACATGTTGAATGTAGTTTCATCACAAAAGGTGACATGTTCCCTATCGAAACCACGAAGTCAGAGCATGTGCCTCTAGTTCAAAATTTGAACTACCCATATTAAATCCCTAGAAAACTCAATTAATGTATAAAAGGGGTCGATTTGGTGGACTAAAGACTCATTGAATGTAGTTTCACCAACAAAGGTGACATGTTCCCTATCTAAACCACGAAGTCAGAGCATGTGCCTCTAGTTCAAAATTTGAACTACGCATATTAAATCCCTAGAAAACTCAATTAATGTATAAAAGGGGCCGATTCGGTGGACTAACGACTCATTGAATGTAGTTTCACCAACAAAGGTGACATGTTCCCTATCATGGCGAGCTTTGGCTTGTAAGATGCATGCCCCAATATTAGTCCCAAATTCGTCAAAAAAAATGCACACTGTAGATGTGTATGACACTTTGTAAGTTTCGTGAATTCATGGCGAGCTTTGGGTTCTCTCAGACTTTGAAACCAAGATTATCAATGTTTGCGGTCTAGTCACGACACCGAGATGTTTGTAATTCAGTGACCATCAGTGCTTGGGATGTAAACATGGACCCAATGACACAAAATGGTTTTTAATAATCCATTTTGGTGTGCTAGAGCTCGTGCTTGTAATTCAAACTTGTGTTCTTCACATTAAGTGCACGCCTAGAAAACTCAAATGTCGTTTCGACCACAAAGGTGACATGTTCCTTATTGAAACCACCATGCTTGTCGTGGGAAACTCCAATTTGAAAGACGTTTGTCCCAAAACTTATATACCATGTCCTATAAGTGTCGTGTCGACACACCAGTTTCAATAATTTCACATTTTAGCATTGCAGTTGTATTAACCTATGTGGCATGTAGATAAAATATCAACGCAAGAAGAGACATCGAATGCCGTTCCCTCCACAGAGGTGACATATTGTTCCGTATCGAAACCACGATGGTTCTTGAGCGAAGTTTTGGTGTGCAAGAGACTTCTCCCACATTGTACAAAAAATTATCATGTTGTATAAGTGTCGTGTCATGACACCGGGGCATGTTTCAAGAATTTCAGACAAGTTGTGGATTTATGATGATTTAATAGCCAAGTTTCTCAATGTTTGTGGCCTCGTCATGACTTCGAGATGTTTGCAATCCATTCACGTTAATGGCATGGGACCTAAACAAGGAACCCAAGGACACAAATACCTTTTTTCATCCCATTTTAGTGAAACGAAGCATGTTCTTTTAGTTCAAATTTGAATTATGCACATTAAATGTCTACAAACTTGATTAGTGTAGTTTACAAAAAGGTAACGAACCATGAATAATTTAAAGCAGTTCTATACGCCCGTCTGAAGCTCGTGCGTGTGTAAGCACGGTGTGCGCGTGTCATGCTAGCTCGAGCTTCCTTCTTTGAGAAGTTATCCAATTTGTATTAAAATGATGTTCTATCCAAACACGCTTCTCCCGCCACTCCCCCAATCGGTCTCCCGCCACTCCCCTAATCGGTCTCCCGCCACTCCCCCAATCGGTTTCCCGTCGAAGCGCCGGCCCCGTCATCAACCTCCTGGACGAGGAGGACGAGAAGGAGCAGGTAAAAGCGGCATCACGACATCGAGCATGAGCAAGACGTCACCAACTGCCCCCATGCCACCATCGCACACGGTTTCCAGTGCTACTAGAAATGTCTGTGATGCATGTCTGGTCCCACCAGGTGCCCATCGGGGCACGCCTTGTATACGATTGGAGGCAACCGTTACCAGCAAGACGCGGCTTTCCAGCCCGTTACCCATTCGATGGAACTCGGAAGTTAAGCGTGCTTTCAGTGGAGTAGTCAAGGATGGGTGACCGATTGGGAAGTTGCTAGATTTCAAGGTTCATTTAGGCGGTGTGATATGATTTTATTTTGTGATTCCGGCTAAATAAATCTTGAGATCCTTATTTTGAAAATATCCATGATTTTATTTTGCTTCTTTTGTTGTTTTGAAAATGTCAAGGATCGAGTGTGTGTGTGTGATATGTCATTCCGGGTAAATAAATCTTGAGATCCTTGTTTTGTAAATATCCACGGTTTTCTTTTGCTGTTTTGAAAATGTCAAGGATCGAGTGTGTGTGTGTGTATACCAATGCCTGTGTGTGGACCATGTGCCTACATTGTGCGGTTTCTGATGACAAACCTATCGGTGGGCCCTTAGGGCCTGCCATGCCTTTTACTGACAACGCGGGAAGGCCAAGGTTGTGTGTACGTGTGTGTGTACGTGTGTGCGTGTGCGTGTGCATGTGTGTGTGTGTGTCTGTGTGCGTGTGTTGTGTGTGTGTGTGCGTGTGTGTGTGAACCCATATGCTTGTGCGTGGACCATGTGTCTACATTGTGCGGTTTCCGATGACAAACCTATCAGCGGGCCCTTAGGGTGTGTCATGCCTTTTATTGACAATGCTGGAAGGCAAAGGATGGGTGACGGTGTGTGTGTATGTGTGCGGGGGGGTGCGTGTGCGTGTGTGTGCATGTGTGAACCCATGCTTGTGTGTGGGCCATGTGCCTACATTGTGCGGTTTCCGACGACAAACCTATCGGCGGGCCCTTAGGGTTTGTCATGCCTTTTAGTGACAAACGCTGGAAGGCCAAGGATGGGTCAGGGTGTGTGCGTCTACATGTGTGCGTCTCTCTCTCTCTCTCTCACTCTCTCCCTCTCTCTCTCCCTCTCTCTCTCTCCCTCTCTCTCTCCATGTGTGTGTGTGTGTGTGTCTGGACCATGCATGCGTCCATTGTGCGGGGAGGGGAATGATATATATATATATATATAACGATCTTGGTATATAATATATATAACCAATCTTAAGGGGTATATATATGTCCAGTTATCTCAACTAGGTGCATGCCACATCATAGATAGTGTACCATTGTGAATTAATTGTTGAAACACCGGACCACACCATCTTCGCATATGCATTTGGCCATATGCAAGGGGGTGTTGTTCTTCTAGCTCCGCTCAATTGATCTTCGATGACGCGCCAACTTGTGGGACCGCGTGATCTATATATCCCTCTTGTTCGACAACAATATGTGATGGTTTGTCCATATTAATTAAGGTATAAATTCTCTTGGTTGTCTTACGAAAATTCAGACATGGATAAACGTGTGACAAAGTTTGAACCAGGTCATGTGTTCATAGGACCCCATATATCCTTCGGCACATAGTGTAGGGGGCAACACCCTATATTATGTTTGTCATGAAACCCTTTTCTGTCACATTGGACACTTTTAGGCATGCACATATGCAGCATGTGCCACACATTAAAGTTGCGCATTGCGAATTTAAACATGACAACACCATGTTCGTACATATATATACTTCATCCGAACCTAATTACAAGTCTTTTTTAGAGATTTCACTACGAACTACATATATATTTAGGAACGGAGGGAGTATATATTTGGGCCAGTAGCGGGCGTGGTTGTGTTTTGACCCTCTCTCGCGTTTTTTTTCTCGTTTATCTCAAAGATGCTAGTATTATGTAAAATAGCAAATGAAACTGACGAAACAACCGTATGCAATTGTACCCCGAGCAGACACGAATGTGCTACTCTAACCGTGTGCGATGCCCGTAGACAGCAAAATCGGCCTTGCCTAGTGGTGCCAACCGCAAGCGTCAGCCAGTGCAAAGGGGTAATGTGCACAGTACAAACCCAAACTCGACAGTGACCTACAAAAGATCTCACCGGCAGCGGCTAACAGCTAATTTTTCCGCCGATAGCTCGCCACCACCACCACACACACCAAATGGAGCCAGCTGCCGCGGCCGACGACGAAGGGATAGAGGATTCCGACGCGCTGTCCTCCATGCCGGTCAATGGTCAACCGTCATCTGTCGCGGCCGACGACGACGATGACGACCCCGAGATTCAGCGTCGGATGCAGATGGCCATCGCTCTGTCCGTCCAGGAATCGGGCCTCGATGCGTTCCTGCGCGACGAGGACGAGCGCCGTCTCAGTGTCGGTGTGGAACAATCTATCGCATCTGCGGATGCCATCCACAACGTGGATAGGGGTCTGAAGCGGCAGAAACGGCGGGAGAGTGCGAAGAGGAAGCGAAACTCAGATGCAGAGGCCAAAAAGAGGCGGGAGCTGTACCAGAAGGCGGCGGAGCAGGCCGCCGCATGCCTCTCAGCCGCGTTGGAAGCCACTGCAGGCCTTGCAGCTGCGGCGGCAGCCCTGGCAATAGCGGCCACGGCGACCAGGGACGCTGCTCTAGCGAGATCGGCACCCGTTTGTATCCCGATGGTCCACCTAGACGCCACGACATCTTCGTCGACAGCGGCAGACCTGGCGAGAGGCGCCATGGTCGCTCCGGCCGAGGTAGCCCCGCCGGTCTCCGCCGTGGAACCAGTGGAGCTCATTGACTTGACGAGCTCCTCGGAATACTCGTTTTGAGGCAAGGAAGGTCATGACGACGGTGGAGGCGCGGCGTTTGTATGCATCCATGGCGTAGTGAATATTTTGTGCAGTTCATCTTCATGTAATTTGACGAACTGTTTGTAAATTACTGAGCGTATGAACTAATGTCAACTAATCCGCTGCAAAATAAGGCATTTTGTGTTGAAAATTTGCCAAATGTTTGTGTCATCTGTTTGTGGGCATGTGGAAATTTAGGATGAATTTGACGTCTAGGACTGAAATTGAGGATGAACCGTGTGTGATGAACCCACCTTGAGAAATCTCAGAAAGAGCTACCCGCCTCGAGCGATGCAAAAATTCGTGGTTTCGCGGCACGGCATTTTGTTACAGTGAAGAGCGTACATGCTTTATTATGTTTGGACCGTGTGCCATCTTGGTTGCTCCCACCCAGTTCATTTGCCAAAATTTAATTGGAAGCGGTATTTGAACTGCATGCCACCTTTGCTCGTCCACCGCACCGACCCTATAGTAAAATTTCAGCTGCCGAGGCATTTGAACCGTCGCCATCCCTCGTCCACCACCATCTCCACCCACACACTTACTACTAAAATTTTTAGCAGCAGCGGCACATCCGCAAACACCCCCCCACCCCCCGTTCGCACAGCACCCACCCTCCCCCTTCCTCCCCCGCTTGAACCCTAGCTCGCCACCACTGCCGCCTCCCACCACCAACCTCAGACGGTCTGCCCGTGCCTCATAGCTAAACAAGTTCAGGGTCCCCACCGATCCACATACACCATCGCCGCCCTAAGTTTTTAGATGAGGCCGGTGGTGTCCCTTTCCCCCAGATCCCCATCCTGTACTCCAGAGAGTCGCAGCCTAATCAGCCCGACCACATGTCCCGTGGACCTCGAGGAGTGTACGAGCAAAAGCAGGTTTATCATGGCCTCTCCGCCGTAAGCTGGCGAGGTGGGCGCCGTTCGTGCTGACCCTTTGATCCCGGACGAACACCTTGCCGCTGGAGCCGGTGAGGACGCTGCCTACGTTGCCATGCCGAAGGCTTCAAGTCTGCAGGAACGCATGTTCCTGTATCTCAGGAGAGCCGGCTACGACATCAAGCTCGTCAACATCACCGGCTTCACCCGGGCCATGTCACAAGTTAAGTGGTCCACCGGCAACGCCTCTGGTTCAACCATCGTCGATCTCTTCAAAGGCCCCGCCACTGATCTCCTCCGCCTCGCGGTCATGGATATGCGATCCTTCTATGCCATCGAGCCCCTTTTGTCCTTTCTGAAGGAAACGTTCTACGACAGTGGCTTGGGATCCTTAGCTCCAAAGTCAGATCTCATCCACCAAGATAATGGCACACACTACGGCTGTTACAAGGGGAAACATGCCATCTGCGACATCAGGGAGCGCACCCTGGGCACCTCATATCCCAAGTGGAATGAGCCCATCCATGACAAGTCAGGCAAGATCATGTGTGCAAATCATACCTTTTATAGCTAGCCGTCTCGTACCCATTGTTGTAGTAGCTTTTGCCATGCGATAATCATGTTTAATGGAGCATTTGTCCAGTTGTCAAGCAGATGCCTTGCTTTTCTGTATCTAGTTGTTAGGTTGGTTGCATTGAGTATTTGTCCAATTTTCAAAGGCTATAGTTGGTTGTTATAGTGAGCATGAATGCCTTGTTTCTTTCAGTTATTCACAATGTGATGTTCATTATGTGCAAGTATGAACTGTGTAGTTCAATTTCATCAATACCACCTGTTATGCCTGGTGTTGGTAACATGTGCCCCTAACTACCGCTTTAAACATTTATGCCTTGTTTCTCTGAATTTGGTTGCCAGGTTGGTTGCAGTGAGCATTTGTCTAGTTTTCAAGCAGATGCCTTGCTTTTCTGTATCTGGTTGTTAGGTTGATTGCAGTGAGCATTTGTCTAGTATTCAAGCAGATGCCTTGCTTTTCATTATCTGGTTGTTAGGTTGGTTCCATTGAGCATTTGTCCAGTATCAAATGGCTATATTTGGTTGTTATAGTGAGCATATATGCCTTGTTTATTTCAAGCAGATACCTCATATACTTGGTTGATGTTAAGCCTGATGTATTTATCATGACTTTACATGTACTTGCACAGGACAACAATGGGAGTGGCCAACGTTTTCCACCGAGGTTCTTTTCATCCCTCCGCTTATACTCCATCCGTTCCATCATGTAGTCCATATAGATTTTTGTCATGTATCTACATATTCCATCTAAAATGTATACAATATAAAATTTTGTGATGTATCTAATGAAATGGAATTGCAATTCTAGATGTAAATGTTTTTCTCTACAAACTTGGTCAAAGTAAGTAAATGTTGACTTCTCAAAATGTTTATATGCAACACATTGTGGAACTAATGGAGTAATATATTACACCATTGTGCAACTGCATTTTAGCTTCTAATATTGGCTTCTTGCTTGTAGGTACATATGTCTTAGGTAAAGATCCATTCCTGGACCCTTTTTGCGTGTGGGGTAATGAAATATTCATGAACCAGCATCAAGTGAGGAAACTGAAAATGATTGTTAGGGAAAAGAGACGAACAATGCCAATTAGACTATTTGTTTACGCTCTATCCAACACAACAGTGAGCTGTAGGATGGTAACTACGAACTCTGTAGGCTTCTATTAGTACTGCCCATAATGAGTTGTCACACAACAATGTCTGAATCTTTTTATTTTGCAGTGGTTCCCAAAGCAGTTTACTCAAGATTACCTCGCAAAGTACATGATTGTTGGACATGCAATGAAGGTTAAAATAAATCATCGAGACTACAATGAGCATCGAGAAGTCGTAATGAAGACAGTGAAGGATGGGCGGGTGGCCATCACTAGGGGCTGGCCTAGAGTCGTTCGTGCGTTAGGCATGGAGGAGGGCACAATATGGGCATTCCGCTTCACCTTCTCCAGCATACAAAATGTCTTTCGGCTCTCTCTTTACCGTCTTTAGTACAACCGTTCTTCCATCATTCTTTATTTGTCCCTTCTGTAGTTTCCATTTTTTTTAGAATTGATGCTTATGTAGTTCTTGAGTATATGTACATGTGAATCGAATTATGGATTCGTTCTTAAACCTAAACATGATTCGATATGAAATACAAGAATTCCTACTTTCAAATTTAAATTATGTGAATTATGAACAAAGGTATTTAATTAGGGGCAAATCCTGCTCTGCAGGCCATTACAATGCACACAATTTGAGAAAGCAAAACGTCTGCGATCAACTCCGACATCACACACGTTTCTCCATTCGAGGCGTGTGTGGTGAATCTCGTCTTCACGCACGATCAGACGAGAAAGAAAGTGTGAGATTAACAACACCAACGTTTGTGCTAGTCTCCTTATCACACACGATTTCGTATTTTAAACTGTGTACCATCATAAACGTTGGTCAAAGAAGACAGTGTGCGATAGGCCTTCATCCAACACAGTTATTCTGGATGACACGTTTGGGAACTATGGATCACACGTTTGGGACGTTTTATAAATCACAAACGTTTATCAGAAACCCCGCGTGTGGGATATATTCAACCTTCGCATACGGTTTTACAATGATAAATGCATGCACTCTTATATCATATCACAGAGGGTCATGGTGGAACTAACTGTGTACGATTGTCTCCTTATCGTACACGATTTATAATCGTGAACTGTTTGCGATTTGGTGCACATCATAAACGGCGCTTCACAGAATAGCGCGTGCGATGTTAGTGTGATCTCACACGAGTTGCAAGGATGAACCATATGGGAAATACACACATCTCAAACGATTATCCAGTGACCCTCGTTTGTGAGAGGTGCGGACATCCCATACACTTAGTTTTGCCAAACATTTGTGTTCGTTGGCCACCATCGCCGACGGGTTTGACGTGTCGTGTGGGATGGACCCCCCCCCCCTATCGCCCACACATGCAAGGCGACGATTTGGAACTACGTCGTGGAAAGGGGTTAAAAACCGTTTGTATAGCATGTCGCTGCACCAGTGTATGTTCACTACAAACAACCACATATCACGGTAAACAAGTTATATGCTCACTACAGACAACAAAATGTATGCACTGAAATTGAACTGAACAATTCATACTCCAAGATATCAAATTGCACTTTTGAACATTAATTACAATTCATACCCCTTGGAAGAGCCTGGACACACGGTGCGCACCGTGCGCTCCCTGTTGTGGCAGCTGAGCTCCTTCCCTTTGGAAGAGCACGTCTGCAGGGTGACGTCCCTAATGTCGTGGATGGGCTATTTCCCCTTGGAAGAGACGGATTGGGCGCCCATGTCGTCGTTGTCGTTGTCAATGAGGTCTGACTTGGCAGCTGACGATGCCGAGCCACCGTCACATATATAGAACGTGACCTTCAGAAATGACAAAAGGGTCTCGATGGCTGTCGGTGTCAAAACCGGCGGATCTCGGGTAGGGGGTCCCGAGCTGTGAGACTAGGATCGATGGTAACAAAGAGACGAAGGAGACGATGTTTACCCAGGTTCGGGCCCTCCTATGGAGGTAAAACCCTACGTCCTGCTTGATTATATTGATGATATGAAGGTTACAGAGTTGATCTACCCCGAGATCGACTAGCTAAAACCCTAGATGAGTTTCTGTGTCGTATGATCTAAAACCCTCTGGCTTATATAGACACCAGGGGTCATTAGGGTTACATATGGTCGGTTGCCTACCGGAGGGAAAAACATGCCTAAACTACCATCTTCAACTTGACGGACACGCCACGGCTCCTGAGGTCTCCTGCCTAGCGACGAGGCCTTCGGTCAATCTTATCTCCAACGAGTGGCCCATCAGGCCGAACTATGAGATATAATTCGGTAGTCCGAGGACCCCTTAATCCCGGACTCCCTCAGTAGCCCCCGGACTAGCCTCCAGCGCCGGGGTATATCCGGACAATTTTGCGTGTAAAAGTCTTTGGCTTGCGAGGCGAGTCCCTCCACCTCTTCTTGCTCGGCAACCATACTGTCATCGGAGAATCCTCGATTGCTGAGAACTTGCGGGACCCAATATAATAACCTTCAGCGCTTCTCGATCCTTGCGCGCCGAGGGGAGACGAGCGGCCCGGCAGTTATTTACAAAACTACCCCTCCCGCAAGGGAGGCACCACATAATTAAACAAGTTAAATCGCGGTCCGGGTCACAGCTTCCTTTTCTTCCCCGTTGAGAGAAAAACTTGAAGCGAGAAATCACCACAGAATCATGGCAAGCGCCCCCAGCTCTTCCTCGAGCCCTTACGGCTCCCGTCCCGGGGATTGGACGAGTTGCTCCGTATCCCTCCTCCGATTGCGCGACCTCGTGACCCAAGGGTATCTTCCTTCCTCAGATCTGGCGGCAACCCGTGCCGGCTTGACATCCTTTGACGGCGAAGCTTTCGCGGAGAATTTCCCCAATCCTAACCAGGGCGAGCGGGTATGCTTTGTGCCCTTCCTCTTATGGGGCCTAGGGTTCCCCATTCATCCTTTCCTCAGGGGGTTACTGGAATTCTACGGGATCCAGCTCCATCATCTTACCCCCGGATCCATTCTGCATATTTCGGGCTTTGTCGCCCTCTGCGAAATGTTCTTGGGCTGCGAGGCGCACTTCGAGTTATGGAGGAAGTATTTCTGCCTCGTCCCCCGAACTCGGGGCGAGACAATTCGGGAAATAAGAGGAGCCGAAGTGTGTCGTTTAGCGGGGAATAGGATACCCAGCAGGGACACCGACGAAGGAATCCGAAGAGTGGTCCTCGGAGTGGTTCTATATCGAAGACGTTCCCCTATTCGATCCAGCTCGAAGGGGCTTGCCCGAATACTCCGACGCTCCCCCGAAGAAAAAGTATAATTGGCGACCGAGGAGTTCGTCCCAAGAGGACAGTGCCGAAGTTTGGTGTTTGGCCGCCCACGTAACGATATTGGCTCATCACAAGCTGACAATGATCGACGCGATGGCCACCGCTATCTCCCGATGCGTCCAACCTCTCCAACAAAGGATACGTCCTTTGTGGAAATACAACGGAACAAGTGACACCACTCGCTCCCGACGGCTGGGCCCTGCCAATCAAGCGGCCTTGGCAGCCGCGCTTGCCGACTTATACAAAGGACAAAAAGAAGATTTTACTCAGTTGCAGGTTAAAGAGGGCTACTCGAGTTACAACCCTATTGAATGGGTAAGCCCTTCGACTCTGCGTTTCGAGTTCGGGCATTTATTCGCCCTTTTCGACTAACACTTTTAATCTGCGCAAACAGGAATGGCGGAGCTTTGCCGAGACAATCAACTGCCCGGTCCTCTAGCCAGAGAATTATTCCCGCGACGATGATCCAGGATTTCATGACGATCCGGAGCTGTCACTGGCATATGAAGACGGGGTCTTTTACCAAGAGAGCCTTGATCGATCCAAGGTGGCCATCATAGCCGATCACCCCGGATCACTCCCCTCCTCCACTGCGGGCAAGAAGAAAAATTCTACCCGCAAAAGGCAGGCGTCCTCAGTTGACCCAAATATACCAGCTCCCACTCCCAAGCGGCGCCGGTCCTCGCGACGAACGTCGGCTACAGCAGCAATACCCGAGCCGGGCGCCAACAGGAGTCCCTTATGTGAGCCGGTCGTGGAGACGGTGCCGAACACTCGATCAACCAAAAGGTACTTTGTTCGGTCGTTTGATCTATTATAATTATGATCGGTAGGATCTTACAGAAGATCTTATGTCAAATTACTCGACTTACTCAGGAAGCGAGTACAACCCTCCTCCACCGAAGATATTGCCGGGACGCCCGGTAACACGCATGAGTCAAGATCTTCTGCTCATGCCGAACCCGCCGCGGAGGCTCCCATGGCAAATCTGACCCCCGAAGATTCTGGGGACGAGGTATCAGTCACTAAATCCGAAGCAGGGAGCGCGATGACACATCGGCAGCGGCGAGGAATCCTGTGTGGTCCGATGTTTTCCGAAGAAGAGTTCAACGCTCTACGTTCGGCGGACGCGCACCTTGGAGCTGCCCGAGCCGGGTTTGGCGAAGCTGTGAAGCTGATATCGTATGGCCTGAAGGTAAGTGATTAAAAATTCGGACATAAATGTAAACCCCATAGCCCCCGAGCCTTGAGTTGGTCAGGACGACCGAATTAAGGATCCGCACATTGCTTGCATGGCTGATGCAGGCCTCAAGGCAGCAGAATGAGCAATTGGCCAAGGAATTGGCAGCGAGCCGAACACAGGTGGAAACCGTGAAGGCCGAACTTGAACAAGTGAAGAAGTTTACTCGGGAGGCACATGGTGAGTACAACTATTCTGCTAATCTTAGCGTATAATCCCATGCTGACGCAATGGTACTCTTAGCAGCTAAATCGATAGGGCAATTACAAAAAGATTTGGATGCAACCCGAGACTCCCAGAGGTACGCCGAGTCCCAGCATGAGGCCGACTGTCGTTCATTGCAACGAAACCTTGAGGAGAAGAAACGTCTCCAGGCGGAAAACAAACGACAGGCCGAAGAAATTGAGAGCTTGAAGACTCAATTGGCCCAGGCCCAAGAAGAGAACCAGAAATTACAGAGGGGCATGTTCAGTAAGTGTGATTCTAACATCGGAAGGTGCTTCTTATATATGAAGTATAATGGACATGCTTTGACTTATGTATAGGTCTACTATCCGGGCGGCCCGAAGAAGAGATCGGGTCCTACCAGGGAAGCCTGCTGAAGGACCTGTCCGCCCTTCATGAGCGGGCTCGGAGGGCCATGAAGAGCATGATAAAAGCGCTATGGCCTGCCGAGCAACCTCCGGAGGGGATGACCGAACTGGTTGATCGATTCAAGGGAGCCCGAAGCCGATTCGAACTATGGAAGACCTCGGCCTGCCGAGAGGGAGCCCGAGAGGCATGGGCGATGATCAAGACCCGCTATACCGGCCTTAACCCCGAGCGTATAGCTCGGGTTGGGCCGGTGGGGTTGGATGGGCAAGAAGTGCCGCTTCATTTGGTGTACGACCAAGTGATGCCCGCCGCCCGTCTCTCGCAGGAAGATTGCTCCCTGGACGCGTTAATAGACAATCTCGACCAGCAGCCAAATGTATGATTATATGTAACCATGTACTGATAATCAAGAAATTGCTCTGTCTGTGTTGTAAACTTTGTCTTAACCGGCCATCGGCTTCGACCTCCCGCGCTGAGAGCTTGGGAGTGTTCCTTAGAAAATATCACTCGAGAAGAGTGAATTGTGTTCGGGGAACCAGGCAATCCGTCCATTTGGTACGAACGGACAAAAAGCACACAGGGAGATATGTTATATTACTGCTTAGCGTAAGAAACATCTTCCAAAGAAAATAGCACCTCTATCAATACCTTCCTTCAGGGTGCTACGTAAATCATAGATAACAAGGCCGTATACTGCTAGTATGCGACTAATGGCTTTCGTGAGAAAAGAAGCCGTAGTAAGGGAGAATAAAAACCTTAATTTTGTTTGTTGATCCCGTCGTAGCCAACCAATTTTCTGCTTAAGATAGCTAGCTTTCGGCTTCACCCGTCTGAGGTACGTATCCGGATGACCCGGTCGTAACAATCGCAGAGGTGCTCCCTTTACCCTCTAGCCGAACAATCGGGAATGTAGAGGGTAAGCACAGGAGCGAGGCAACCCAGCTTGGCAAAAATCTTAGTTCGAATTGATTCATATAATGGTGTAAAAAATCGACAAGGGAAACGTGCATACACAATAAATTTGAATAGATGCTTAAAAAGTATATAATCATCGCCTTCGGGAAGAAGCCCCCAGGTGTTGTGTTCAGATTTAGCATTTGAGGATGCATGCCGAAAATCTTAATACAAGACCGGTTTAGCCAAACATAGACTTGGGGATAGAAAATCCAAACCTGCCAAAAATGAAGGTCGGAAGGAAAGGAAATAACAAAGAAAAAAAAGAAAAAGGGAGGGTAAAGAGTATGACGACACCGGTCTAGCCGTAGAAGCGCCGAAGACGAGCTGTGCTCCATGGGTTTGGTTCGAGGCGGTTGTCCGGCGGGTTCCGAAGACGGTAAGCCCCTCCTGCGAGTACTTCATCAATTATGAAGGGACCTTCCCATTTGGGCTTGAGTTTATGCTTCTGCTTCTCCGGGAGCCGTAAGATGAGTTCGCCCACATTATATGCTTTTGCCCTGACCTCCCTGCTCTCGTAACGCCGGGCCTGCTGTTGATAAAAAGTAGAGCGAGCCCGAGCTATGTCGCGCTCTCCTTCAAAGGCGTCCAAGTCATCAAGACGATCTAGCTCGGCCTCCTTTTCTTCGTACATGCGCACCCTTGGTGCATCGTGAATAATATCACAAGGAAGGACCGCTTCTGCCCCGTAGACCATGAAGAACGGTGTGTATCCCGTTGATCGATTTGGGGTGGTCGCAGGCCCCACAGAACAGAATCAAGTTCCTCCACCCAATGGCAGTCGGACTCATGGAGAGATCGGACCAAACGTGGCTTAATACCACTCATAATGAGGCCATTGGCTCGTTCGACCTGTCCATTAGTCTGCGGGTGATACACCGATGCGTAATCGAGCTTAATGCCTATTTTTGCGCACCAGTCTTTTACTTCCTGAGCGGTGAAGTTGGATCCATTGCCCGTTATTATACTGTGCGGGACACCATAACGGTGTACGACGCCAGATATAAAGTCGATTACTGGTCCGGACTTGGCTGATTTGACAGGTTTTGCTTCGATCCACTTGGTGAACTTGTCCACCATGACCAGTAGGTATTTATTTTTCTTGGTCCCCCCTTTAAGTGGTCCGACCATGTCTAGCCCCCAGACCACAAAAGGCCAAGTTATCGGGATAGTCCGAAGAGCCGTTGGGGGCATGTGACTTTGATTTGCAAAAAGTTGGCATCCCACGCAGTGCTGGACAAGCGACTGGGCATCCACTTGAGCGGTGGGCCAGAAGAAACCAGCCTGAAAGGCTTTGGTTACTAAGGCCCTCGCTGTGGCGTGATGGCCGCCCATTCCTGCATGGACTTCGGCCAAGAGCTGCCGCCCTTCTTCCTCGGATATGCACCGCTGGAGTACTCCGGTGGTGCTTTTCTTGTATAACTCACCCTCGTGGACTTTGTAGGCCTTGGATCGCCGGATTATGCATCGCGCCTCTGTCTGATTGTCAGGGAGTTCTTTGCGAAGAAGGTAGGCAAGGACAGGCTCGGTCCATGGTGCGATTACTGCCATGACCTCATGAGTCGAAGGCGTTTCGTCCATTACGGAGCCGCCGATGATTTGGTTGTCTGGTTATTTTATAGGGGGAACAACCTCTTCCGCGCTGATGGGTCCGGTACCCTTATTGTCGTCCTGCCAAACCACTGATGGCTTAAAGAGCCGTTCCAGGAAAGTGTTTTTCGGGACGGGGTCGCGTTTGGCCCTCATGCGGGCCAATATATCGATGGCCTGGTTGTTGTCTCTAGCGACGTGATGGAATTCCAGCCCCTCGAACTGTGCGGATATTTTAAGGACGGCGTTTCTGTATGCCGCCATCTTCGGGTTTTTGGCATCAAACTCGCCGTTGATTTGAGAGATGGCCAGGTTAGAGTCTCCCCGTACCTCCAGCCGTTGTATGCCCATTGAGTCTGCCATCCGAAGACCGTGCAAGAGTGCTTCGTATTCGGCTGCATTGTTGGAGTCGGCATACATGATCTGCAACACGTATCGAACGTTGTCGCCTATGGGGGATGTGAGAATAACTCCAGCCCCCAGTCCATCCAAAGTTTTGGATCCATCGAAGTACATCGTCCAATGGGAGTATGTACTATATTCCCTGGGGAGCTCGGCCTCTGTCCATTCGGCAAGGAAATCTGCCAGCACCTGAGATTTAATAGCTCGTCGTGGTTTATAGTCGATTTCAAAAGGAAGGAGATCAATGGCCCATTTGGCTATGCGGCCGGTGGCGTCCCTGTTGTTGATTATATCGTTCAGGGGTACTTCGGATGCACCGTAACCGAACACTCTTGGAAGTAGTTTCTTAGTTTCTATGATGCCATAAATACTGTATAGGCTATCTTCTGGTAGTGCGGGTATCTGGACTTGCACTGCGTTAGTACTTCTGACACGTAATAGACCGGCTTCTGTATCCGGAATTTGTGTCCCTCCTCCTCTCATTTGACGACGAGCACTGCGCTAACGACTTGGTTGGTGGCCGATATGTATAATAACATGGGCTCACCAGTGCCTGGTGCTGTGAGTATGGGATTACTTGCCTGCAGTGTTTTAATTTCTTCTAACGCATCCGCTGCTTCATCGGTCCATTTGAAATTGTTGGTCCGTTTCAGCAGTCTGTAGAGCGGTAAAGCCTTTTCACCGAGGCGGGAGATAAAGCGACTAAGCGCCGCCACGCAACCAGCCAACCTTTGTACATGCTTTAGCTCTGTGGGAACTGCAAGTTCTGATAGGGCACGGATCTTGGCCGGATTCGCTTCTATTCCTCTATGGGAAACGATGAATCCGAGCAGTTTACCAGCGGGAACTCCGAATACACACTTCTCCGGATTGAGCCGTATATCGTACTCATGTAAGCTGGCAAAAGTTTGCCGGAGGTCGTCGACCAGCTGGCTGACGTGTTTGGTTTTCATGACCACATCGTCAACGTATGCCTCGACTGTTTTACCAACCTGTTTTTCGAGACAGGTCTGGATCATGCGCTGGTATGTAGCCCCAGCGTTTTTTAGCCCGAAAGGCATTGTGTTGAAGCAGAATGGCCCGTATGGGATGATGAATGCGGTTACAGCTTGATCGGATTCCTTCATTTTGATCTGATGGTATCCGGAGTAAGCGTCGAGAAAACACAGTGAATTGTGTCCGGCTGTGGCGTCAATGATTTGGTCAATCCGTGGTAGGGGGAAAGGGTCCTTGGGGCAGGCCTTGTTAAGGTCTTTGAAGTCGATGCACAGTCGCCAGGATTTGTCTTTCTTTGGTACCATCACCAGATTTGCCAACCATTCGGGGTTCTTAATCTCCCGTATGAATCCGGCCTCTAGCAGTTTAGCTAATTCTTCACCCATAGATTGTCGTTTGGGCTCAGAAAAGCGGCACAGTGTCTGCTTAACGAGCTTGAAGCCTGCGATGATGTTCAGACTATGTTCTGCTAGCCGCCGTGGTATTCCAGGCATATTAGAAGGGTGCCAGGCAAAGATGTCCCAATTTTCTCGTAAGAATGCTCGTAGCGCTTCGTCCACCATAGGGTCCAGCTGAGCTCCGATGGACGCTGTCTTATTGGGGTCCGTCGGGTGTACCTGGAATTTAACGATTTCATCTGCAGGTTTAAAGGACGTGGATTTGGGCCTTTTACTAAGGATTATATCGTCCTTATCTACTGTTGACCGGAGTGTGGTCAGTTCTTCTGCAGCGAAGGTCTCAGCTAGTGCGTCGAGGGCGAGCGCTGCTGTTTTGTTTTCAGCTCGAAGGGCTATGTTGGGATCACTGGTGATTGTGATTACTCCATTTGGGCCTGGCATCTTGAGCTTCATATACCCATAATGTGGTATAGCCTGGAATTTTGTGAAGGCGTCACGCCCTAACAGGGCGTGGTAGCCGCTGGGGAAGGGCACGATATGGAAGAGAAGTTCTTCGGATCGGTAGTTTTCGTGCGTGCCGAACACTACGTCCAGGGTGATACGTCCTGAACAACGTGCCTCTCTCCCAGGAATGATCCCCTGGAATGTTGTGTGGCTGTGCTCGATGCGAAATCGGTCGAATTGCATTTTTTCCAGGGTATCTTCGTAGATAAGGTTTAAACCACTACCGCCATCCATTAGCACTTTATGCAACCTGAAGCCATCGACGATGGGGTTTAAGACCAGTGCGGCTGGTGTATGATCGGGACGGATGGTTGGTCGGTCGGTATCTCTGAAGGTAATGGGTATGTCTGCCCATGAACTTGTTGCTGCCACATGATAGACCTGTTCGAGTTCTCTAAGAGCTCTTTTCCTCATGTTCCTTGAGGAGAACGTTTCGTAGATCGTCAGGACTTCAACATTGTATTCTGGTGGCGATGTGGAGCACTTGTTCGGCGGTAGTGCCTCAAGGATGGCTTCACCACTTTTTGTGACCTGCCTGACGACCCAGCAGGCTCTAAGGCTGTGAGTCGGGCTTGTGTTCAGCAATACGGAATGTATAGGGCATGGTTTATCCAATAGCCCGTCAAGGACAGTTCTGACCCCGTGAGGGGCCGATTTCTCTTTTCGGCGGGTTCGAGTTTGGCTAGCCGCTTCGGAGGTATCCTCTTTTTCCGGTCTCCTCTAGGGTGCTCGGTAAAGGTTGGTTCCGAAAGTAGCCGCTCGGTTTGCCAGGTGCTCTCCATGGCACAATATTTTTGCACCAAGTCAGACAGCTCGGTGAAGTTGTGAATGTGGCGACGAGCCAGGGCGTTGAGAATCCCTTCGTCGTGGCAATTGCGAGTGAAGGTTTCCATTATCTCCTGGTCACTAAGACCTCATGTTTTGTTTCTAGCGAGGAGGAGTCTAGCCCAAAAATGATGAACCGACTCTCCTGGTAAATGTTTAACATCCCGTAAGTCCAAAGACTTGGACTCTGATGCGATGCTTGAGTTCTCGACTTGGGTGGTCGGTGGGAAAAACTTTGATTCCACGCCGCGATGTGAGTCCAAAATTACGAGTTCCGAGTTGCATGCTAGATCAGAGGCCGGTACAGACCTATCTCCGGAGCGAACTCCAGGGTCTGGGTTACAAGCGGGGCCTCGATGATCAGAGATTGGGGTATAAACCGTTTTTAATTCCGGTCGTTGGAGGGACGAGCCTCCAGCCAGACACTCGACGGTGGCGACTAGGTGAGTGACCGTGGGGACGAGAATCTCCCTATCGTCGGGTTTAAGCCCGAGCCGGTCATAGACCGGGGTCTGATCGTCAGTCATACGCACGGTCTGAATCCGATCAAATAGCTCGTTTAGAAACGAGGCGACGGCAGGATGCGTGTCGCTGAAGCGAGTGGGGTCGATATGCGGCGTCGCGGTTTCGGAGTCACACAAAAGCAGATTCGGGTCTTGTTCGGCCGTAGCAGATCCGGTCACAATGACTGGATTGGGCGTTCTAGACGGCCCGAGGGTGAAGGGCGCCTCAGAGGTGGGGCCCGATGTCTTCGACGTCAAGGCGTCGGGACCTGCGGGCTCCTCCATGAGAGTTGAGGGTCCTGTCAAGACAAGTTCTCCCCGCGAATCAGCGATGAACTCTAGGGTTCCAAAATTGATTCCTTGATCGGGAGCAAGGCTTCCAATCTGGCCAAGATGGCTGGTCGGGACGGCGTGCGACGAGGCATCGCCGCCTGTGAAGATCTGATCAGGGATGAGAATATCCTGGCTATAGATCTCGTTGCTTATGACAAGGCGAGCCATCGATTCCTATGGCGATCACAGCGGAACTCTCAATGAAAGCACCAATATTGGTGTCAAAACCGGCGGATCTCGGGTAGGGGGTCCCGAGCTGTGAGACTAGGATCGATGGTAACAAAGAGACAAAGGAGACGATGTTTACCCAGGTTCGGGCCCTCCTGTGGAGGTAAAACCCTACGTACTGCTTGATTATATTGATGATATGAAGGTTACAGAGTTGATCTACCCCGAGATCGACTAGCTAAAACCCTAGATGAGTTTCTGTGTCATATGATATAAAACCCTCTGGCTTATATAGACACCAGGGCTCATTAGGGTTACATATGGTCGGTTGCCTACCGGAGGGAAAAAACATGCCTAAACTACCATCTTCAACTTGACGGACACGCCACGGCTCCTGAGGTCTCCTGCCTAGCGACGAGGCCTTCGGTCAATCTTATCTTCAACGAGTGGCCCATCAGGCCGAACTATGAGATATAGTTCGGTAGTCCGAGGACCCCTTAATCCCGGACTCCCTCAATGGCGATGAAGGCGAAATCCTGAGAGCGGAGTAGAGTAGATCAGCGGCGGGGGGCATGGAAGAGATCTAAGGAGGTTGAACCCGAAGGGGTTGGGGTGCGTCACTTAACCTGTGGCATAGCCCTAGTCAACCCATCGCTGTCGACGAGCTCGATGTCGTAGCTGGCTGCCGGGACATACAGACATGCGTGAGCCCACTTATTAAATGCCCCGGGCCAGTCATCGTAGTGAGCTTCCCCAGGGGGCTCGGCGGCCACCTCGGCATCGTCCAACGGACAGGTCTCGATTTACCTCTTTTTGTCCATTCACTCCTCCAGCTCCTCGAAAAGCATAGTCGGGCTAAGGCTGCGATGCTCTAGAGTGTGGGTGAGGATGGGGATGGGGATCTGCGGGGAAATAGGGTGCTTCGCAGGCCGACACTAGGGATGGACCAGAGTTGTGCGTGCATTCGACATGGAGGAGCGCTACTGTCGATTGCACGGACGACTCTAGTCCAACCCTCTTGTGATGGATCTTCATGAGGACTTCGAGATAGTCACGGGAAGGCCTGCAGAGGATGACAGTGGAGTCAGGGGCAGCGGCGGCGGGCTAGCTAGGGTTCGAGCGAAGGAGAGGAGTGGTGCGTGTGGGAGCGGAGGTTTTCCTTTTTTACGTAATCTGAGAAGAGGTTCTGTGGTGGCGAGGGGGGCAGGTGGTGTTTGAGGAAATGCCGCACGGCTACTAAAAATTTTACTAGGCGGGAGTGACATGCCAGGATGCCGGGGCTACTGAAAATTTAGATTACGGGATTGAAGCGGCGCGGCTAGCGCGGAAGCAACAAACATCGCACACAACAGAAACATAATAAGTATGTGCTATCAAATAGGAAAAACCCACGGAACCGCCATTTTTCAAATGGCTCAAGGCGGTAGATATTTTTGTGAGGGAAGTCTCGTGGAGCCCAATCGTGTCCGGCGCCAACTAGTGGACCGTGCTGACGTGCCAGCGTAGGAGGGAATGGTGTCTGTTGAGTTTACAATCGCAAACGGTTGTGACATTTGAATCGTTTGCTATTTACACCTAGAATAATAATATATATGAGCATTTCGACAAAAAAAATTGCGGGAAAGGGGTCAGAAAACATACACGCCTGCATGTGGAACAAAAATATGTATGCACAGGATGGTTTGATCGTTCAAAATACCCAACGCGCAACTTTGGTGTGGCACATGTCTCCTCCGTCCCCACTTCGTGTCGGTGGGAGGGGGAATCCTAGCTACGAATACATGCCACCAAACAGGTCTCACGTCTCATTCATGTCGTAACACGAAAATGAAACATATACATGAATCCAACATGGTCAAACCACCCCATCTCTCTTTCGGTCAATGGTGTACTATGGCCCATGCGCCTCGCAACACGGACATCTCGACCAAAGAATCAACATTTTGGTCAAAACTCTCCCACTGTCGGTCGAAAGGATGGACGTCCACCGAGGCCCATGAATGGTCCTGACACCGATAACCACGCGGTGGAGTGTCAAAGACAGCCATGACGTGCAGGTGGCGCAAACATATGTACGGAAATGTTGTGTTGCTTTTGAATTCACTAATGTATATACCTCACGTGCAACTTTGATGTGGCACATGCTTTGGAACCGGAAAGCCCCCCCCCCCTCGGAGCGAGTGTTCATGCCACGTACAACTAGTATGACGAGCGTCGATGGGAACGATTCACGCGTACGCACGCGTGCGCTCGGACTTGGGTAAGGAAACTCAAATGACTTGTATAATATATACCATAACACAAACCAATTGAAGAATCCACCATGGTAACATCTCTCTCGTTGTTAGTCAATGTGATGGACATCCACGCGGGCCCACAAATGGACTTTCTAACGACAACCACAAGAAGGAGTATCCAAAGACAATCACCATCTAAGCGTGGATCAAACATATGTATGGAAGTGTTGTGTGATGTTAATTTACATACCCAGCACACAAACTTTGGCGTGGCACACCTTCCTCGGGAATCTTAAAGTCCGCACGAAAAGCGAGGTTCACGACGCGTAGTACATATATATACCCCCCCCCCCATTCGAGCCGATGGAAGAGACATTCATGCGTACACTACACACACTCAAATTATACCATGTAATCTCACACCCATGTCCTACCGCAAACATCGACCAAAAAATAATCCACAATAATTAACCTCTCTCGTTGCGGTACAAAAGTATGTGATCGGCCACACATTGGAGTGACACTGATAATTGTGCGAGGGGGCGGTGTCCGAGGACAACTACCACCTCCATGCTGCCCTAACATATGTACAGAGGTGTTGTGTGATGTTTTGAATACCCAATACATACCTTTGATGTGGCACCTTCGCAAACCGAAAAAAAACCATGGAGGTTCACAACGTGTACAATGAGCACACGCGTGCACACATGCGCCCAAACTTTCGTCCGGAATCTCACCATGATCTTCGCCGAAACACGGACCAAGATGAATCCACCTTTGATCAAACCCCTCTCGCTGCGCCATCCAAGGTGATAGACCGTGCGGGGGCAGCGAATGGGTGTGTCGGTGGTAAACGCATGAGTGAGTGTACGAGGACCACCACCGCATGCATGAGACACAAACATATGCATGAAAAAGGTCATGATAGGGATGATTTAAATATATACCCAATGCATGACTTTTGATGTGGCACGTGCCTCACCTGAAGCTGGCAATGGTTAAAACCGTTACCCGCATCCCCATGGGTAATTACTCTATTAATTAGGGCACGGAGAAGTGCCAGCTTGAATTCCCATGAGGAAGATGGTGGGTCAAATACCTTACCCATCATGCAGGACGGGGATGTGGATGGGATATATATAGCATTACCCGCCTTAACCATGAAGTACTTATTACATGTGGGCTCTAAAATTAATAGACCCAACATAATTAATTTGCGCCCTCGGTCACCCAAATTTCCACAGATCCCACCCCATCTGGCCCAAAAATCCCTAAGAAATCCCAAACTTAGCCACAACATATTGTTTATTGCGTTGAAATACTGTTTTTTACTGAAATACTATCGAATGTTGTTCTTAAATGCATGTTGGGTTTCCCCACAGGGATCAAAAAGTGGCGAGGGGGATGGGGAACTTTGTATACCTACGCACGGGTACGAAGACGGGTATGGGAATGGGAGGGCGGTGATGGGGACGAGGATGGGACTCCAATACACCCGCCTGAGTAATCGATCCCAATTGCCAGCTTGATGCCTAACTAACCGGACAACCCCGTGTGGTGGTGCCCATACGACGCGTATTGTGTGCGAGAACCCCACACCCCAACTCATCCCACCACACCACCGCCAGTTCGAGGCATGCATGTCAAACTTTTTCTGTAGTGCACATGCATGTTTCAATAGGAGTGCAGTGTTAAAATTTGATTGTTAAAGAACATAAAGACATTTGTATACATTAAATTGATTCCTTAGGTATTAAATTTGTAAATTTCAAATTTGAACTATATGCACACGCAGTTGTGCGCCCAAATGGATTAGAAATTAATATTTTTTTGTCTTGGGTGCATGTTTAGTCCCCATGAAAGGAAAAACAATAAATTTCAAACATCTTGGGGCCGCAAGCATTGACTCTTGGCTTTTAAATTCCAGCAAACGCCAAGCCTAGAATTCATGAAACATTGACATGATTTCATGATAGGGAACTTATAGATCGTGGTAAATAAATCATCCAATTTTAGAGAAGTTTTCATCTAAGCTTCTTGCAAATGGGGGCTTATTAATAGATGCAACAGAAAACTATCACATTAACATCGCAAACGGCTTATTAATCTAAACTATTTTTCTTTAGTCCGCTATTAGCGTTGGTTAAAGTCAAGCTTTGTAAACTTTGACCAAAGTTATCGACAACAATATTGACGTTTATAATTAAAAACTAATACCATTAGATTCTTTATTGAATGGACTTTCACATCATATATATTTGTCATGGTAATTGTTTCTATTTCTTTCTTCAAAGTTGGTCAAACTTTATCAAGTTTGACTTCAGTCAACTCTAATATGCAGACTAAATAAAAACGGAGGGAGTAAGTGATGTAGCTTCGCAGAAAAACAATACATGCCCCGCAATCTGTGCAAGCAGATATGATTTGACGGGACGCATGCTAGGAGGTCATCGCGCAGGCTAACCGGGATGCGTGCGAGTAGGTGTGTAAATTGATGGGAGGCGTGCTCGCTGCGCAGTTTCGCAGCGAGACGTGCCGTCAGGCGTGTGAATTGACGGTGCGCATGCCAGCAGTCTGGCGCGCAGGCGGCTCACCGGGAGGCGAGCCGTCCCTTTATACCGCCGGCCGCCTCCCTCTCAAGTCCCAACTGCCCTTTATTAATGGCACCTGAGCCCTGGTTTTAACATTCTCGCTACACACAATCATCCCCCCCCCCCCCGCATCCTATCCGCCGTTCTCAATCATCATCAGTGGCCTTGCTGCACCATGGGAGGGAGTAACCACGTCGACACCGGCGAAGCACCCGAGCACAGCGTGAAGGTGGGCACAGAGATTGCCGTCGTCAGAGATGACGTATCGTGCAGACAGCATCGCGGCCTTGACTTTGTCGCCGCCGTCGTGCTTCCCCAGCCGGAGCCAGTGGTCTATGGCGACTCCGATGACCACTCCAGCGACGACAACGACTCGGATGGAGAACCGGTTGGTCATCTATACCCATTTTTGGTAAATACATATAATAGGCTGATTGGTTTGCTAACAACATTTGGCATTGCTGTCAATATTTGGCAAAATCAAAAGTTGGCAACATCTGGCAACCTTTTGTGAGATTGATAACGAGAATTGGTATGCAACCAATCTCTAGCCAACATTTGGCAGTTGCTAAAATATGGCATGCCAACTTTTGGCATCAAACCAATTAGCTTTGATTTAGGGTTCACATTGTCACATGATATATTATGTTTCATAATCGCTGCCTTGCGAATTCTCATTATAAAATATACGGACGTCACATTTTTTACTATGTATAGGTGCTATCTGACGATGTGGACAGCAACGATGAAGACGTCCAGGAGAGGTTCAAGAGGCAAACGCGCAGAGAGCTTATGGCTGGAAATCATAACAGGCGTGTCAGGAAGAATGGGGGCTATGTTGGAAATATGCCCTAGAGGCAATAATAAAATTGTTATTATCATATTTAATTGTTCATGATAATCGTTTATTATCCATGCTATAATTGAATTGATTGGAAACTCAGATACATGTGTGGATACATAGACAAAACTGTGTCCCTAGTGCGCCTCTACTAGACTAGCTCGTTGATCAAAGATGGTTAATGTTTTCTGACCATGGACATGAGTTGTCATTTGATAACGGGATCACATCATTAGTTGAATGATGTGATGGACAAGACCCAAACTATGAACGTAGCATATGATCGTGTCAAGTTTATTGCTATTGTTTTTTGCAAGTCAAGTATCTGTTCCTATGACCATAAGATCATGAAACTCACTGATACCGAAGGAGTACCTTGTGTGTATCAAACGTTGCAATGTAATTGGGTGACTATAAAGATGCTCTACAGGTATCTCCAAGGGTGTTTGTTGAGTTGGCATGGATCAAGACTGGGATTTGTTACTCCGTGTGACGGAGAGGTATCTCACGGCCAACTCAGTAATACAACATCATAATGAGCTTGCAAGCAAAGTGACTAAAGAGTTAGCCACAAGATCTTGTATTACGAAACGAGTAAAGAGACTTGCCGGTAACGAGATTGAACTAGGTATGGAGATACTGACGATCGAATCTCGGGCAAGTAAAACACCAATGAACAAAGGGAACTGTGTACCGGATTAACTGAATCCTTGACATCGTGGTTCGACTGATAAAGATCTTCGTAGAATATATTGGAACCAATATGGGAATCCAGGTCCCTCTATTGGGTATTGACCATGGAGGAGTCTCGGTCATGTCTACATAGTTCTCGAACCCGTAGGGTCTACACACTTAACGTTTGGTGAGGATATAAGTATATTTGAGTTATTATGTTGGTAACCGAAAGTTGTTCGGAGTCTCGGATGAGATCTCGGACGTGACGAGGAACTCCGGAATGGTCCGGGGGTGAAGATTGGTATATAGGATGAAGGGTATCGGAGTCCGGAAGTGTTTTGGGGCATACCGGGGATTCGACGGAGTACTGAAAGGGGTTTCGGGGGGCCCCGGCAAGTGTTGGGGGCCTCATGGGCCAAGGAGAGGGGGCACACTAGCCCAGAAGGGGTTGGGCACCGCCCAAACCCCATCCCACTCGGCTGGGAAGGGGGCCACACCCCCTAGGGCCGCCGGCCACCCTAAACTTGGGTGGCAAGGCACCTTGGGGGGGGCACCCAAACCCTGTCCGCCACCCCCTTGGCCGTCGGCCCCTAGGGTGCCCTCCCCTCCTCCCTTCCCCTATATATAGAGAGGGAGAGAGAGGGCAGCCGCACCACAATGTGCTACGGCGCTGCCCCTCCTCTCCCTCGTAGTTCTCACCATAACGGACGGCGAAGCCCTACTGAGATTCCACCACCACCACCTCACCACGCCATCGTGCTGCCGGAGGACTCGGGCTACTACTTCACCATCACTCGCTGGATCGAGGAGGTGAAGGCGTCATCAAGTTGTACGTGTGTTGAACGCGGAGGTGCTGTCCGTTCGGCAGTTGATCGGGAGTTCGCGAGACGGATCGTGATTGGATCGCGAAGACGTCCGACTACATCAACCGTGTTTCTTAATGCTTCCGCTTAGCGATCTACAAGGGTTTGTATATGCAATCTCTCCTCTCGTAGATGGTCATCTCCTAGATTGATCTTGGTGAAGCGTAGGAAATTTTTTGTTTCCCATGCAACGTTTCCCAACTGTGGCATCATGAGCTAGGTCTTTGCGTAGATGACATCACGAGTAGAACCCAAAGGAGTTCGTGGGCGTTGATATTCAGATTGCTTCCTTCCTTGGTCTTTTCTTGATTCAGCGGTATTGTGGTATGAAGCGGCCCGGACCAACTTTACATGTCCACGTACATGAGACCGGTTCCATCGACTGACATGTAACTTTGTTGCATAAGATGGCTGGCGGGTGTCTGTCTCTCCCACCTTAGTTGAATCAGATTAGACAAAGGCGGTCCTTGTAGAAGGTTAAATAGCAACATGTATATCACCGTTGTGGTTTTGCGTAGGTAAGAATCGTTCTTGCAAGATACCCATAGCAGCCACGTAAAACATGCAACAACAAATTAGAGGACGTCTAACTTGTTTTTACAGGGTATGTTGTGATATGATATGGCCAAAGACATGATGATATATATTTGATGTATGAGATCATCATGTTTGTTGATGCATACGGCAACCGCCAGGAGCCAAAGGGTTGTCTTTAATTATTATGTGGCCTGCGTGTCACTCATTAAGCGCTATGTAATGATTTACTTTATCGCTAAGCGGTAGCAATAGTAGTAGAAGCATGGTTGGCGCGACAACACTGATGGCAACACGATGATGGAGATCATGATGATGGAGATCATGGTGTCATGCCGGTGACGATGGAGATCATGCCGGTGCTTTGGTGATGGAGATCAAAAGCACAAGTTCATGGCCATATCATGTCACTTATGATTTGCACGTGATGTTAATCCTTTTATGCATCTTATTTTTCTTAGGACGATGGTAGCATTATAAGGTGATCCCTCACTAAAATTTCAAGATAAAAATTGTGTTCTCCCCGAGTGTGCACCATTGCGAAAGTTCGTCATTTCGAAGCACCATGTGATGATCGGGTGTGATAGACCCTACGTTCGCATACAACGGGTGCAAGCCAGTTTTGCACATGCGGAACACTCGGGTTAACTTGACAAGCCTAGCACACAGACATGGCCTCGGAACACAAGAGACCAAAAGGTCGAACATGAGTCATATAGTAGATATTATCAACATGGAGATGTTCACCACTGAAACCACCTCATCTCACGTGATGATCGGACTTGGGTTGGTGAATTTGGATCATGTAGCACTCGGATGACCGGAGGGATATCAATTTGAGTTGGAGTTTTAAGTAATATGATTAACTAAACTCATCATCTTGAACAATAGTCTAAGTAATCTTTGCAAATTTATGTGGTAGATCAATGGCTCGCGCAGTGGCTCCCCTGAATTTCAATGCGTTCCTAGAGAAAGCCAAGCTGAAAGATGATGGAAGTTACTTTGTAGACTGGGCCCGTAATCTGAGGATTATCCTCACGGCTTCCCAAATGGCTTATGTTCTGGATGAACCGCTCGATGCGCCACCCCCTCCAGTGTCGTCTACAGACTTTGCGAACGCCTGGCGGGCGCATTCTGATGACTACTCAATAGTTCAGTGTGCTATGTTATATGGCTTAGAACCAGGACTTCAAAGACGTTTTGAACATCATGGAGCATATGAGATGTTCTAGGGGTTGAAGTTTATTTTTGAGAAAAATGCCCGGATCGTGATGAGGATATATTCATGGAATATGATGATTCTGCTTGCTTAAGCTGGAAAGAAATATTGAGCCTAGTTGAAAAATATCATAAGGTGAATTTATTCCTAGTTGTACTTGTTCCCTTGATTCGGAAGAATTTTATACTGCCTAAGTCCTTGTGTGCATGTATCTTTAGGTACATCGGAGAGGAAGGCATGGCACAAGGGAGCAAGGAGGAGAGCAAGGAGGCAATGCAGCTGGGCAGGGAAAAGGATCTTGGAGTTTCCAGGGCGGTAGTACCGCCCTACACCAGCGGTAGTACCGCTTGAGACGGTACTACCGCCCCTACTACCGTGAAAACTACTGGCATCTTTTGACGCTAACCGGTAGTAGAGCGGTACTGAAGCGGTAGTACCGCTTGGAGCGGTAGTACCGCATGACATCAGCGGTACTACCGTGCTGCCTGCGCGCAGAGTTTCGGGCTGACAGCCCATGTACCCCTTCGATCTATCTTAGGATATAAATACTCTTCCTTAGGGTTAGTTAGAGTTAGACCACGTTTAAGATAAACCCTAGTTCATGAGATTGCTTGTAAGCATTCATCTTGAATCCTCATCACCAATTCGTATCGATCTGGTGATTATATACTGCAAGTCAAGTGTGATCTGCTGTTCCATTGGGAATTAGTATATTGCAATTCTAACCGTTCGTGGTCGACGGCTGCGTGCGCAAGTGTGTGACGTTGTGAATATCCAAAGGGTTGAGACCTTTTGCATTGGCATCAGGGATCAAGCGAGGGAGAGTTCATCGGCGACATACAAGTTATCCTACACCATCATCATCACCACCGCCGCTTACTGAGAAGATCGGGACACCCCATATCATCTTGGTATCATCTTGTTATCAGATATCCAGCGTTGCCTCGGTAAGCATCCACCAAATCATCCGTAGATTAGTTGTGTTTTTCATCCTATCCAGAAAAAGCCTCACAAAAAGATTAGGGTTCGGGTTTTTGCCATACCCTAGATAACATCGTTTCCAAGTTTTAGTTGCTGGTCGTTGTGTCTTTCTTTTGCGTCACTTTTTCTTCCGAGTCATCTAGTAGGCGTCTAGGGTTTTGTTCTGATCCGAGTCTTTTTGTTCTTGTGTTCGTCGGAGTCTTGGTTCTTGTGTTCGTTGGTTTTTTTTTCCTTTAGCGTTTTCTTTTAGGTTTCCTTTTTCCAGTCCGAGTTAAATCGAGTCTTTCCTTTGTGAGCCATAGACAAGCCAATTTTTCTTCTTTTGCGTAGCACTTTCCTATTGAGACTAGCATATCCTTGTGCTCTACGGGCTGCTCATCTAGGTTTTTGGTAAGTGCATCTTTGAGATTGGCAAGATCTGCTTCGTTGTTTGTTGCTCCAGTCTCGGCTAAAAAAAAAAAAAAAAGAGTTTGTACTGTTCACGTCCTGTTCACGTACTGTTCACGAGGCAGTTAAAAAATCCGCGGTACTGTTCACGCGACCTGCAGTGAAAAGAAAAAAAAAGAGTGAAAAGAGGATAAAAAAAAAGAGAGAGAGAAAAAAAAAAGGGAGTACAAAAAAAAAACAGCGAGAAAGCACGAAACGAGAGAAACCGTGGCCAGAAGTTGCTGCTATCTCTTGCAGTGTTGGATTTGTATTATCTTGCTGTTTGCACTTGTAGAATTGAGCAATCTTGTGCCCTGTTTTGAGCTTTTTGCTAGCGTCTCTCCCTGTGCATTGCAGCACGAGCATTACTCCGACACATAAATCAAATTTGAGCTCCTTTTCAGAGTTGCAATTGCCCCATTTATCTCCACCGTGTGAGTTTCCATGGGTCTTTTTGTATCACACGATCAGCACTAGGATTTGTGAATTGGTGTTGTTAGGTATCCCAACCAAGCTCCACCATATACCCTGGTTTGTCGTGTGATTGCTCTCATACCCGGATATTCACTTCATCACATCCGTGTACTAGTCCTCCATCCGAACGGGTACGCATTGCTATTCACTTTGGAACGGTAAGATTTCCTTTTCTTGTCAGTTTTTGAGTGAGTTGTGCGAGTACACCATATACATCTGCTATACTTTTTATGTACTAATAATGGTGAATCCTATCAAGGACAAGCCATTACCATTACAGTTTTTGTGCAGTGATGCATTCTGGGAGGAGGAAGATCTTGGTGTACATCCTGATTCAGGTTTGTTTCACTTTACTGCCGACATCGAAGGTAGACCTGCTGCAGTGATCCTTGATAATTATTCTCTCACAAACTTGGTCAGTATTGATGTTGTTAACAAGCTGCAGTTGCGTACATATACCAAACTTGTGCCATATACGTTAGCTGCTTATGATGAGGCATTTCCAATTACTCATCATGCTTATGTTCCTATCACCATTTATGGTTATACTGTTAGCATGCGCTGTGATGTCATTCCTAGAGCACTCAATTGTTGTCACGTTTTGTTGGGAAAACCTTGGTGTGATAGGTATAAGGTCGAATTTGATAGTGCTCAGATTGATCCTTTATTCGTTTGGAATAATAAGCACACTTGGTTAGCACATACACGACTTAAGAAATTTCAGGAGGTTAGGCGTCAAAATCTATGTCCACCTGTCATTCCCATAGTTGACAATGAGCATATGCGTGATCACACAATCTTGGGAGTACATGTTAATGAGACATGTCAGGTTTCACCTAACGTAATCATGTCTCCTCCTAGTGTTGTTTCTTGTGATATGCAGTTTGTTTTTGCAGAAAGGGAGCAGCATGTAGTACAACCTGCTTCACCACTTGAGCAAGATTTTCCAGTACCTACTACATCTCAGGCGGCTGACATTGATACTGGTGCTAATTTAGAGCTGCAACCAGCCAATGAGGCATTCAGTGAGTCTGTTCCTTTGCTGGTTGATTCTTGTGCGTTGATCGGTCCAAATATGTCCGCACCATGTGATAATTTTCTAAATTCCAATTCTGATCATGTGGTACTGATAACACATACAGAACTACTTGCTCGAATACCACTTGTTGATATTGTGTATTCTATCATGCTAAATGAACCTATTCGTTTGAGTTGTGCTATGAAGAAGATTTCTAAACTTTCATATCTAAATTTTCGCACCTATGCATATAGTTTCACATTTAATTTAATTGGTGAATATAGCATGACTGATAATTTTCTGGTGGATCACATATGCATTACCTGTGATACGATTGCTGATTTGAAACTTGCTGTTTTGCGTCCTATATGCTTTGTGACAGAGTCTTTTTGCTTTTGGACAGTACCTAATTTTCATGAGAATCTGAAAATTTCCTATATGTTCGATTGTTCTCATCTTGCTATCACCGAATCTGATCCATTGTGTTTGTTTCCACACCTGTTGCATTTATATGCTACTGCTATAGACTTCACTTATATTTGCAAACTGAGTTGCATCTTACATGCTGCGAGTACTGCTCATGAACATACATATGCTTGTTCTATATATCAGAGTCGCACAGTTGAAGCATGGTATCCCATATATGTCCCTTTGAATATTTTGGACTGGTTTGACCTTGCTTGTAGCACTTTTGATCATCGATCTTCTGTGAGGGCTTCGGACTTAATACTGAACAATAAGACATTGTACATGTGTGTTCCTCATTCTGGTCATGACTATATGAACTTCACTTATACTTGCAATTTAAGTTGCATATTGCATACTGGGAATCTTTTTCATGACAACAAAAATGATACAGCATGTTACATCTACATATATTATGCGTACACGTTGTTCTTTTTGTTGCTGCCATTTTCAGCTTACCCAAAGCCGCGGACGGCTTTTCTTGAAGAAAGGGAGGATGATGAGGATATATTCATGGAATATGATGATTCTGCTTGCTTAAGCTGGAAAGAAATATTGAGCCTAGTTGAAAAATATCATAAGGTGAATTTATTCCTAGTTGTACTTGTTCCCTTGATTCGGAAGAATTTTATACTGCCTAAGTCCTTGTGTGCATGTATCTTTAGGTACATCGGAGAGGAAGGCATGGCACAAGGGAGCAAGGAGGAGAGCAAGGAGGCAATGCAACTGGGCAGGGAAAAGGATCTTGGAGTTTCCAGGGCGGTAGTACCGCCCTACACCAGCGGTAGTACCGCTTGAGACGGTACTACCGCCCCTACTACCGTGAAAACTACTGGCATCTTTTGACGCTAACCGGTAGTAGAGCGGTACTGAAGCGGTAGTACCGCTTGGAGCGGTAGTACCGCATGACATCAGCGGTACTACCGTGCTGCCTGCGCGCAGAGTTTCGGGCTGACAGCCCATGTACCCCTTCGATCTATCTTAGGATATAAATACTCTTCCTTAGGGTTAGTTAGAGTTAGACCACGTTTAAGATAAACCCTAGTTCATGAGATTGCTTGTAAGCATTCATCTTGAATCCTCATCACCAATTCGTATCGATCTGGTGATTATATACTGCAAGTCAAGTGTGATCTGCTGTTCCATTGGGAATTAGTATATTGCAATTCTAACCGTTCGTGGTCGACGGCTGCGTGCGCAAGTGTGTGACGTTGTGAATATCCAAAGGGTTGAGACCTTTTGCATTGGCATCAGGGATCAAGCGAGGGAGAGTTCATCGGCGACATACAAGTTATCCTACACCATCATCATCACCACCGCCGCTTACTGAGAAGATCGGGACACCCCATATCAGATCGAGAGGTATGAGACCTCCGATAAGTTCTATGCTTGCAAGATGGAGGAGAACGGGTCTGTCAGTGAGCTCATACTCGGATTGTCTGGGTATTCCAACCGTCTGGCTGAGTTGGGAATTACGCTCTTGCCAGAGGCAATCACTGACAGAGTTCTTCAATCACTGCCACCTAGCTACTAAGGCTTTGTGTTGAACTATAACATGCAAGGGATGAACAAATCAGTCGCCGAGCTGTTTGCGATGCTGAAAGTCGCTGAGTCAGAAATCCAGAAGGAGCATCAAGTGTTGATGGTCAATAAAACCACTGGTTTCAAGAAGAATAGCAAGGGCAAGAAGGGTAACTCAAAGTAGAGTGGCAAAGCAGTTGCTCCTCCCATGAAGATTACCCAAGGCTGGACCCAAGCCGGGAACTAAGTTCTTTCATTGCAAGCGAACTGGCCACTGGAAGCGGAATTGCCCCAAGAATCTGGCCGACAAGAAGGTGGCCAACACCAAACAAGGTATATATGATATACATTTTATAGATGTGTACATTACCAACTCTCGTTGTAGTGCCTGAGTATTTTATACCGGTTCGGTTGCTCACATTTGCAACTCAAAGCAGGAACTACGGAATAGACGGAGGCTGGCAAAGGACGAAGTGACGATGCGCGTAGGAAATGGTTCCAAGGTTGATGTGATCGCCGTCGGCACGCTCGCTCTTCGATTACTATCGAGATTAGTGATGAACCTGAATAATTGTTATTTAGTGCCTGTGTTGAGCATGAACATTATATTTGGATCTTGTTTAATGCGAGGCGGTTACTCATTTAAATCAGAGAATAATGGTTGTTCTATTTATATGTGTAATATCTTTTATGGTCATGCACCCATTGTGAGGGGTTTATTCTTATTGAATCTCGATAGTAATGATACACATGTTCATAACATTGATGCCAAAAGATGTAGAGTTGATAATGATAGTACCACTTTCTTGTGGCACTGCCGCTTAGGTCATATTGGTGTAAAACGCATGTAGAAACTCCATGCTGATGGACTTTTGGAGTCACTTAATTTTGAATCACTTGACACATGTGAACCATGCCTCATGGGCAAGATGACTAAGACCCCGTTTTCTGGAACAATGGAACGGGCAAGTGACTTGTTGGAAATCATACATACTGATGTGTGCAGTCCGATGAACATTGAGGCGCGCGGTGGATATCATTACTTTCTCACCTTCACCGACGACTTAAGTAGATATGGGTATGTTTACTTAATGAAACACAAGTCTAAAACGTTTGAAAAGTTCAAGCAATTTCAGAGTGAAGTTGAGAATCATCGTAACAAGAAGATTAAATTCCTATGATCTGATCGAGGAGGAGAATATCCGAGTTATGAGTTTGGCAATCACTTAAGACAATGTGGAATTGTTTCACAGTTGACGCCACCTGGAACACCACAGCGTAATGGTGTGTCTGAACGTCATAATCGAACCTTATTGGATATGGTGCGTTCTATGATGTCTCTTGCCGATTTTCCACTATCATTTTGGGGTTATGCGTTAGAGACAACTGCATTCACTTTAAATAGGGCACCATCTAAATCCGTTGAGACGACACCGTATGAACCGTGGTTTGGCAAGAAACCAAAGTTGTCGTTTCTTAAAGTTTGGGGATGCGATGCTTATGTCAAAAGGCTTCAGCCAGAAAAGCTCAAACCCAAAGCGGACAAATGCGTCTTCATAGGATACCCAAAAGAGACGGTTGGGTATACCTTCTATCTCAGATCGGAAGGCAAAGTGTTTGTCACTAAGAACAGATCATTTCTCGAGAAAGAGTTTCTCTCGAAAGAATTGAGTGGGAGGAAGATAGAACTTGATGAGGTTGTTGAACCTTTGCTTCAACCAGAGAGCAACGCAGCGCGGAAAGATGTTTCTGTGGAGCCTACGTCAGCTGAAGAGGAAGTTAGTGATGGTGATAATGAAACTTCGGATCAAGTTACTATCGAACCTCGTAAGTCAACAAGGACACGTACTTCTCCTGAATGGTACGGTAACCCTGTCTTGGAGGTCATGTTGTTGGACAACGATGAACCTACGAGCTATGGAGAAGTGATGGTGGGCCCGGATTCTGACAAATGGTTAGAGGCCATGAAATCCGAGATAGGATCCAAGTATGAAAACAAAGTGTGGACTTTGGAAGTATTACCTGAAGGGCGAAAGGCCGTTCAGAATAAATGGATCTTTAAGAAGAAGACGGACGCGGACGGTAATGTCACCGTCTATAAATCTCGACTTCTGGCAAAGGGTTTTTTGCAAGTTCAAGGAGTTGACTACGATGAGACTTTCTCACCCGTAGCGATGCTTAAGTCCGTCAGAATCATGTTAGCAGTAGCCGCATTTTTCTATTATGAAATTTGGCAGATGGATGTCAAAATAGCGTTCCTTAACGTTTTCCTTAAGGAAGAGTTGTATATAATGCAACCAGAAGGTTTTGTTGATCCAGAGAATGCTGACAAAGTTTCCAAACTCCAGCGATCCATTTATGGGCTGGTGCAAGCGTCTTGGAGTTGGAATCTTCGCTTTGATGAGGTGATCAAAGCGTTTGGGTTTATACTAGTTTACGGAGAAGCTTGTATTTACAAGAAATTGAGTGGGAGCTCTATAGCGTTTCTAATATTATACGTGGATGACATATTGCTGATTGGAAACAATATAGAATTTTTGGAAAGAATGAAGGAATATTTGAACAAGAGTTTTTCAATGAAGGACCTAGGAGAAGCTGCTTTCATATTAGGCATAAAGATCTATAGAGATAGATCAAGACGCTTAATAGGACTTTCACAGAGCACATACCTTGATAAAGTTTTGAAGAAGTTCAAAATGGATCAGTCCAAGAAGGGGTTCTTGCCTGTATTACAAGGTGTGAAGTTGAGTAAGACTCAATGCCCAGTGACTGCAGAGGATAGAGAAAAGATGAGTGTCATCCCCTATGCTTCTGCCATAGGCTCTATCATTTATTCAATGTTGTGCACAAGACCACATGTCAGCCTTGCCAGAAGTATGGCCGGAAGGTTTCAAAGTGATCCAGGAGTGGAGCACTGGACGGCGGTCAAGAATATCCTTAAGTACCTGAAAAGGACTAAGGAAATGTTTCTTGTTTATGGAGGTGATCAAGAGCTCGTCGTAAAGGGTTACGTCGATGCAAGCTTTGACACTGATCCGAATGACTCTAAGTCTCAAACCGGATACGTGTATATTCTCAATGGGGGAGCGGTAAGCTGGTGCAGTTCCAAGCAAAGCATGGTAGCTGACTCTACATGTGAAGCAGAGTACATAGCTGCCTCGGGGGCGGCAAAGGAAGGTGTCTGGATGAAGCAGTTCATGACAGATCTTGGGGTTGTGCCCAGTGCATTGGACCCAATGACTCTGTTCTGTGACAATACTGGTGCCATTGCTCTGGCCAAGGAACCAAGGTTTGACAAGAGGACCAGACACATAAAGCGATGCTTCAATTCCATCCGCGATTACATCAAGGAGGAGGACATAAATATTTGCAAAGTACACACGGAACAGAATGTTGCAGACCCTTTGACTAAGCCTCTTCCACGAGCGAAACATGATCAGCACCAGAACTGTATGGGTGTTAGATTCCTTACAATGTAAATCACATAGTGATGTGAGATAGATTATTGACTCTAGTGCAAGTGGGAGACTATTGGAAATATGCCCTAGAGGCAATAATAAATTAGTTATTATCATATTTCCTTGTTTGTGATAATTGTTTATTATCCATGCTAGAATTGTATTGATTGGAAACTCAAATACATGTGTGGGTACATAGACAACACTGTGTCCCTAGTGAGCCTCTAATAGACTAGCTCGTTGATCAAAGATGGTCGAGGTTTCCTGGCCATGGACATGAGTTGTCATTTGCTAACGGGATCACATCATTAGGAGAATGATGTGATGGACAAGACCCAAACTATGAACGTAGCATATGATCGCGTCAAGTTTATTGCTATTGTTTTCTGCATGTCAAGTATCTGTTCCTATGACCATGAGATCATGCAACTCATTGACACCGGAGGAGTACCTTGTGTGTATCAAACGTCGCAACGTAACTGGGTGACTATAAAGATGATCTACACGTATCTCCAAGGGTGTCTGTTGAGTTGGCATGGATCAAGACTGGGATTTGTTACTCCGTGTGATGAAGAGGTATCTCAGGGCCCACTTAGTAATACAACATCATAATGAGCTTGCAAGCAAAGTGACTAAAGAGTTAGCCACAGGATCTTGTATTATGGAACGAGTAAAGAGACTTGCCGGTAGCAAGATTGAACTAGGCATGGAGATACCAACGATCGAATCTCGGGCAAGTAACATACCAATGAACAAAGGGAACTGTGTACGGGATTAACTGAATCCTTGACATCGTGGTTCGACCGATAAAGATCTTCATAGAATATGTAGGAACCAATATGGGCATCTAGGTCCCGCTATTGGTTATTGACCGTGGAGGAGTCTCGGTCATGTCTACATAGTTCTCGAACCCGCAGGGTCTACACACTTAACGTTTGGTGACGATATAAGTATAGTCCTGTTATTATGTTGGTGACCAAAGGTTGTTCGGAGTCCCAGATGAGATCCTGGACGTAACGAGGAACTCCGAAATGGTCTGGAGGTGAAGATTTATATATAGGATGAAGGGTATCGGAGTCCGGAAGTGTTCCGGGGCATACCGGGGATTCGACGGAGTACCGAAAGGGGTTTCGGGGGGAGGCAAGTGTTGGGGGCCTCATGGGCCAAGGAGTGAGGGCACACCATCCCACAAGGGGCTGGGCTCCACCCAAACCCAGCCCACTCGGCTGGGAAGGAGGCCACACCCCCTAGGACCGCCGGCCACCCTAAACTTGGGTGGCAAGGCACATTTGGGGGGGGGGGACACCCAAACCCTGGCCGCCACCCCCTTGGCCGCCGGCCCCTAGGGGAAACCCTAGGGCGCCCTCCCCTCCTCCCTTCCCCTATATATAGATAGGGAGAGATAGGGCAGCTGCACCACAACGTGCTACGGCGCTGCCCCTCCTCTCCCACGTAGTTCTTCTCCTCACCATAATGCACGGCGAAGCCCTGCTGAGATTCCACCACCACCACCTCACCATGTCGTCGTGCTGCCAGAGGACTCGGGCTACTACTTCACCATCGCTCGCTGGATTGAGGAGGTGAATGTGTCATCAAGTTGTACGTGTGTTGAACGTGGAGGCGTCGTCCGTTCGGCACTTGATCGGGAGTTCGCGGGACGGATCGTGATTGGATCGCGAAGACGTTTGACTACATCAACCGCGTTTCTTAAGGCTTCCGCTTAGCGATCTACAAGGGTGTGTAGATGCAATCTCTCCTCTCGTAGATGTTCATCTCCTAGATTGATCTTGGTGAAGCGTAGTAAAAATTTTGTTTCCCATGCAACGTTCCCCAACAGCATCACGTCCAAGATTAGTAGACCGAAACGATTCTTCATCTACTACTATTACTCCACACATCGACCGCTATCTAGCATTCATCTAGTGTATTAAGTTTATGGAGAAATGAAGTAATGCAATAAGAACGATGACATGATGTAGACAAGATCTATTCATGTAGGAATAGACCCTATCTTGTTATCCTTAATAGCAACGATACATGCGTGCCTCGCTGCCCCTTCTGTCACTGGGAGAGGACACCGCAAGATTGAACCCATCACAAAGCACCTCTTCCCATGGCAAGAAAAATCGATCTAGTTGGCCTAACTAAACCAAAGATTCGAAGAAGAAATACGAGGCTATAAATAATCATGCATATAAGAGATCAAAGAAGACTCAAATAATATTCATGGATAGAAACTGATCATGAACTCAAACTTCATCGGATCCCAACAAACACACCGCAAAAAGTCATTACAACAAATAGATCTCCAAGAGACCAGTGTATTGAGAATCAAAAGATAGAGAGAAAGCCATCTAGCTACTGCCTACGGACCCGTAGGTCTATGGTGGACTACTCATGCATCATCGGAGAGGCACCAATGAGGATGGTGAACCCCTCCGTGATGGTGTTAGATTGGATCTCCTGGTTCTGGAACTTGCGGCGGCTGGAATTGTGTTTCGTCAACTCCTCAGGGGTTTCTGGAACTTTTGAGGATTTATAGAGCTGAGAGGCGGTGGACAAGACCTCCCTAGGCCCCATGATACATTAGGGCGCGCATGGGGCCTCTGGCGCGCCCTGGTGTATCGTGGGCCCTACGGGCCTCCCCCTAGGTGCTTCCTTGGCTCCCAAGTTGTCTTCTGGTCCAAAAAAATCTCCAAAAAGTTTCGTGGCAATTGGAGTCCGTTTGGTACTGATATTCTGCGAAGTAAAAAACAAGCAAAAAATAACAATTGGCACTGGGCACTATTTCAATAGGTTAGTCCCAAAAATGATATAAAGTTGCTATAAAATGATTATAAAACATCCAAGAATGATAATATAATAGCATGGAACAATCAAAAATTATAGATACATTGGAGACGTATCACAACCTTACTCTTCCACGTACGCGAGACCGGTTCCACCGACTGACATGTAACCTAGTTGCATAAAGGTGGCTAGCGGGTGTGTGTCTCTCCCACTTTAGTTGAATCGGATTCGACAGAGGCGGTCCTTGTAGAAGGTTAAATAGCAACTTGAATATCGCCGTTGTGGCTTTGCGTAGGTAAGAATGGTTCTTACTAGTTGCCCATAGCAGCCACGTAAAACTTGCAACAACAAAGTAGAGGATGTCTAACTTGTTTTTGCAGGGCATGTTGTGATGTGATATGGCCAATAACATGATGTCATGTATGTGATGTATGAGATGATCATGTTTTGTATAGATTATCACGACTTGCATGTCGATGAGTATAGCAACCGGGAGGAGCCATAGGGTTGTCTTTAATTATTTTCGCCTTCTTTTGCTTTACTTTATCGCTATGAGCTAGCAATAGTTGACGCGACAAGCACATGACGACATGATGATGGAGATCATGATGATGGAGATCATGGTGTCATGCCGGTGATGATGGAGATCATGCCAGTGCTTTGGATATGGAGATCAAAAGCACAAGATGCTGATGGCCATATCATGTCACTTAAATGATTTGCATGTGATGTTTATCCTATTTATGCATCTTATTTTGCTTAGAACGATGGTAGAATTATAAGATGATCCCTCACTAAAATTTCAAGATAAATTGTGTTCTCCCCGAGTATGCACCGTTGCGAAGGTCCGTCGTTTCGAAGCACCTCGTGATGATCGGGTGTGATAGACTCTACGTTCGCATACAACGGGTGTAAGCCAGATTTACACACGCGGAATACTTGGGTAAACCTTGATGAGCCTAGCTTGTACAGACATGGCCTCGGAACATGGGAGACCGAAAGGTCAAACATGAGTCATATAGTAGATATGATCAACATGGAGATGTTCACCATTGAAACCACCTCATCTCACGTGATGATCGAACTTGGGTTGGTGGATTTGAATCATGTTACACTTAGAAAACCTGAGGGATGTTGATTTTAGTGGGAGTTATTTAGTGATATGATTAATTGAACTCATTATCATGAACATAGTCTAAAGTTGTCTTTGCAAAATTATGGTGTAGATCAATGGCTCGCGCGGTAGCTCCCCTGAATTTTAATGCGCTCCTAGAGAAAGCTAGGTTGAAAGATGATGGAAGTGACTATGCGGGCTGCGTCTGTAATCTAAGGATTATCCTCACGGCTTCCCAAAAGGCTTATGTCCTTGATGCGCCGCTTGGTGTGCCACCTCCTCCAGCGTCTTCTGTGGACGTTGTGAACGTCTGGCAGGCAAGTTTTGACAACTACTCTGTAGTTCGGTGCGCCATGTTGTACGGCTTAGAATCAGGACTTCAAAAGCATTTTGAACGCCATGGAGCATATGAGATGTTCCAGGAGTTGAAGATAGTATTTCAAGCAAATGCCCGGATCAAGAGCTATGAGACCTCCGATAAGTTCTTCGCATGCAAGATGGAGGAGAATAGTTCTGTCAGCGAGCACCTACTCAGAATGTCTAGGTTCTACAACCGTTTGAATGATTTGGGAGTCCAGCTTCCGCCCGAAACGGTCACTGGCAGAATTCTCCAGTCACTGCCACCTAGCTTCAAAGGCTTCGTGATGAACTATAATATGCAAGGGATGGAAAAGTCTGTCTCCAAGCTATTCGTGATGCTGAAAGTCGCAGAAGTAGAAATCAAAAAGGAGCATCAAGTGTTGATGGTGAATAAAACCACAAGTTTCAAGAAAGGCAAGGGAAAGAAGGGAAAATTCAAGAAGGGTGGCAAGAAAGTTGCCGCTCCCGTGAAGAAACCCGAGGCTGGACCCAAGCCTGAGACTGAGTGTTTCTATTGCAAGGGGACTGGCCACTGGAAGAGGAATTGACCCAAGTACCTGGCTGATAAGAAGGCTGGCAACGTCAACAAAGGTATATTTGATATACATGTTATTGATGTGTACCTCACTAGCTCTCATAGTAGTCCCTGGGTATTTGATACCGGTTCGGTTGCTCATATTTGTAACTCGAAACGGGAACTACGGAATAAACAGAGGCTGGCGAAAGATGAAGTGACGATGCACGTCAAAAATGGTTCCAAGGTTGATGTGATCGCCGTCGGCACGCTCGCTCTTTAGTTACCATCGGGATTAGAAGTAAACCTAAATAATTGTTATTTGGTGCCTGCGTTGAGCATGAACATTATATCTGGATATTGTTTATTGCGAGACGGTTATTCATTTAAATCAGAGAATAATGGTTGTTCTATTTATATGGGTAATATCTTTTATGGTCATGCACCCAATGTGAATGGTTTATTCTTGTTGAATCTCGATAGTAGTGATACACACATTCATAACATTGATGCCAAAAGATGCAAAGTTAATAATGATAGTTCCACTTTCTTGTGGCACTTCCGCTTAGGTCATATTGGTGTAAAACGCATGAAGAAGCTCCATGCTGATGGACTTTTGGAATCACTCGATTTTGAATCACTTGATACATGCAAACCATGCCTCATGGGCAAGATGACGAAAACCCCGTTCTCCGGTACAATGGAGCGGGCAAGTGACTTGTTGGAAATCATACATATTGATGTGTGCGGTCCGATGAGTGTTGAGGCGCACGGTGGACATCGTTATTTTCTTACCTTCACTGATGATTTAAGTAGATATGGGTATATTTACTTAATGAAACACAAGTGTGAAACATTTGAAAAGTTCAAGGAATTTCAGAGTGAAGTAGAAAATCATCGTAACAAGAAGATAAAGTTTCTACGATCTGATCGTGGTGGAGAATATCTGAGTTATGAGTTTGTTATGCATTTGAGACAGTGTGGAATTGTTTCACAACTTATGCCACATGGAACACCACAACGTAATGGTGTGTCCGAGCGTCATAATCGTACTCTATTGGATATGGTGCGATCTATGATGTCTCTCACTGATCTGCCACTATCGTTTTGGGGTTACGCATTAGAGACAGCCACATTCACTTTAAATAGGGCACCATCAAAGTCCGTTGAGACGACACCGCATGAATTATGGCTTGGCAAGAAACCTAAGCTGTCGTTTCTCAAAGTTTGGGGTTGCGACACTTATGTGAAAAGGCTTCAACCTGATAAGCTCAAACCCAAAGCAGACAAATGCGTCTTCATAGGTTACCCTAAGGAAACAGTTGGGTATACCTTCTATCTCAGATCCGAGGGAAAAGTGTTTGTTGCTAAAAACGGGTCCTTTCTAGAGAAAGAGTTTCTCTCGAAAGAATTGAGTGGGAGGAAGGTAGAACTTGATGAAGTTATTGAACCGTTGCTTCAGTTGGATAGTAGCACGACGCAGAAAGATGTTTCTGCGGCACATACACCAAGTGAAGAGGAAGCTAATGATGATGATCATGAAACTTCAGATCAAGTTGCTACTGAGCCTCGTAGGTCGACAAGGAATCGTACCGCCCCTGAGTGGTACGGCAATCCTGTCTTAGAGGTCATGTTGTTAGACAACAGTGAACCTATGAGCTATGAAGAAGCAATGGTGGGCCCAAATTCCAAGAAATGGCTAGAGGCCATGAAATCCGAGATAGGATCCATGTATGAGAACAAAGTGTGGACTTTGGAGGACTTACCGTATGATCATAAGGCCATACAGAATAAATGGATCTTTAAGAAAAAGATGGACGCGGACGGTAATTTCACCGTCTATAAAGCTCGACTTGTTGCAAAAGGGTTTTCACAAGTTCAAGGAGTTGACTACGATGAGACTTTCTCTCCCGTAGCGATGCTTAAGTCCGTCAGGATCATGTTAGCAATAGCTGCATTTTTTAATTATGAGACCTAGCAGATGGATGTCAAAACAGCGTTCCTTAATGGTTTCCTTAAGGAAGAGTTGTATATGATGCAACCAGAAGGTTTTGTCAATCCTGAAAATGCTAACAAAGTGTGCAAGCTCCAGCGATCCATTTATGGACTGGTGCAGGCATCTCGGAGTTGGAATCATCGCTTTGATGGGGTGATCAAAGCGTTTGGGTTCATACAAGTTTATGGAGAATCTTGTATTTACAAGAAAGTGAGTGAGAGCTCTATAGTGTTTTTAAAATTATATGTGGATGACATATTGCTGATTGGAAACAATATAGAACTTTTAGAAATCATGAAGAAATATTTGAACAAGAGTTTTTCAATGAAAGACCTCGGAGAAGCTGCTTACATATTAGGCATCAAGATCTATAGAGATAGATCGATACGCTTAATAGGACTTTCAAAAAGCACATATCTTGATAAGGTTTGAAGAAGTTCAAAATGGATCAGTCCAAGAAAGGGTTCTTGCCTGTCTTACAAGGTGTGAAGTTGAGTAAGACTCAATGCTCAGCGACTACAGAGGTTAGAGAAAATATGAGTGTCATCCCCTATGCTTCACCCATAAGCTCTATAATGTATGTGATGTTATGCACAAGACCAGATGTCAGCCTTGCCATAAGTATGGCCAGAAGGTTTCAAAGTGATCCAGGAATGGAATACTGGACAACGGTCAAGAATATCCTTAAGTACCTGAAAAGAACACAGATCTGGATGACTCTAAGTCTCAAACCGGATACGTATATATTCTGAATGGTGGAGCGGTAAGCTGGTGCAGTTCCAAGCAAGGCGTGGTAGCTGATTCTACATGTGAAGCGGAGTACATCGCTGCTTCGGAAGCAGCGAAGGAAGGAGTCTGGATGAAGTAGTTCATGACAGATCTCAGAGTTGTGCCAAGTGCACTAGATCCGATGACTCTCTTGTGTGATAACATTGGCGCCATTGCTCTAGGCAAAGAGCCCAAGTTTCACAAGAGGACCAGACGCATAAAGCGCCCCTTCAATTCCATCCGCGATAAATCTAGGAGGAGGACATAAATATTTCCAAAGTACATACGAATCTGAATGTTGCAGACCCGTTGACTAAGCCTCTTCCACGGGCAAAACATGATCAACACCAGAACTCTATGGGTGTTAGATTCATTACAATGTAAATCACATAGCGATGTGAACTAGATTATTGACTCTAGTGCAAGTGGGAGACTGTTGGAAATATGCCCTAGAGGCAATAATAAAATAGTTATTATCTTATTTACTTGTTCATGATAATCGTTTATTATCCATGCTATAATTGTATTGATTGGAAACTCAGATACATGTGTGGATACATAGACAAAACGGTGTCCCTGGTGCGCCTCTACTAGACTAGCTCATTGATCGAAGATGGTTAAGGTTTCCTGACCATGGACATGAGTTGTCATTTGATAACGGGATCACATCATTAGAAGAATGATGTGATGGACAAAGACCCAACCGTAAGCATAGCATTTGATTGTTCTAGTTTATTGCTAATGCTTTATCCATGTCAAGTATCTGTTCCTATGACCATGAGATCATGCGACTCCCTGACACCGGAGGAATGCCTTGTGTGTATCAAATGTCGCAATGTAACTGGGTGACTATAAGGTGCTCTACATGTATCTCTGACGGTGTCTGTTGGGTTGGTGTGAATCGAGACTGGGATTTGTCACTCTGTATGACGGAGAGGTATCTCTGGGCCCACTCGGTAATACACAGTAAGCTTGCAAGCAATCTGACTAAAGAATTAGTCACGGGATCTTGTATTACGAAACGAGTAAAGAGACTTGCCGGTAACGAGATTGAACTAGGTATGGAGATACCGACGATCGAATCTCGGGCAAGTAACATACCGACAGACAAAGGGAACTATATACGGAACAGCTCCACCACCACTGCCACCACGTCGTCGTGCTGCCGGAGATCTCATCTACATCTCAGCCCTCGCTTGTTGCATCAAGGAGGCGGAGATGTCATCGAGCTGTATGTGTGCTGAACGTGAAGGTGTCGTCCGTTCGGTGCTAGATCGGAACGGGACAAGATTGGATCGAGGGACGGATCGTGATTGGATCGCGAAGACATTCGACTACACCAACCGCGTTTCTTAATGCTTCCCGCTTAGTGATCTACAAGGGTATATGTAGATGCACTCCCCCTCTTGTAGCTGATGATCTCCATAGATAGATCTTGGGTGTTCGTAGGAAAAAAAGTTGTTTCACATGCAACGTTCCCCAACAGGCTATGGATGCCTGTTCTGCAACCATAAGATTAACAACACGTATTCTAGTGTTCTGGCGCATGCAAGAAGGCGAGCCGTTGGCTCCTTCAAGCAGAAGTATTCTCGTAGGATAGTGCACGCCGTGTACGCCCAGTTCCTGGAGAATCTTAACGATCAAGCATGAAGATGAGATGTTAGATTGAATCTATCTAGTTTGTGTGGATTATATCTATGCTTGTGTATTTTTTTCCGAGATTGAAACTGTGCAACGACTTTCATTGTGCCGCGTCATTTGTGTTCTGATTGGCCATCACACCGGAGTGCTAGTTTACTTGAGAGTAATATTTATGCAGGATTTATCACACACGGTTGGATCTAATAAACCTCCGAAGAACATTATTCTAGGACAAAAACCCCTCAACGCCACTTCAAAAAAAAAACCTCAGCACCCACACGTCACAAAACCCTCGCCCGCTCCCCTCCCACCTCCCCCTCCCCCTCCCCAGTAGCACCTACACTAACACTACTCTGGGACTCTCCATGCATGTCACCGCCTTTCCCCGCAGCAACGACTTAGCTCGACGCATGTCGCCACCGCCGGCTGCCACCAAACGCCATCGCATTTCGCCACTGCCGCTTGCCGCGGCCCATCGGCACCGACTTTCTCGATGCTGCTCACTGTCGACCCAGCTCACCCGATTGGGGAATCTTCGGTACTGGTTTTTCCCCATGAAGAACCAGGTAACTGATCTACTCAAATATTTCCGCTCATCTCTTATCCCAGTCCGTCGGCCCCTTTTAATCACCCGTCCAAATTCGTCGTGGATTCATGTTTTGTCTAGCTGATTCGAGGGTTTTCATTCATAGAGTGTATAGTGCAAGGACACATCAGGGCTATGCAGCCTCGGCCAAAAAAACCGAGGAGTTCCATCTCACCGTACCAGACGACTTCACGAAGCGCACGGTATGTTCAGTCTCACATTACCTGGGTTGACATGCATGGCCTATACTTTTTCTGAACCTATACTATATATTGCTACATTTGGATACAAGGTGCCACATGCAGCATTTATGTCAAATGTGATTTCTTCTTCTTATTATTCTTCTCCTTCTATATTAGGCAAATTAATGGTGTATTGTTCTTTCGTTTACTCTCATACATATTTGCACGACATCATGGTTACATTATCTGTTTACTTGTAATTTTCTGTCCTTTCATATCAACTGATGTGTTGTTCTTTTAACTACAACTCCCATACTATCATGTTACCCTGTTCTTTAACAATCTTCTCAATTCCAGCAATACATCCCATGCTTTGCAACGACAACTGTAGTGGTAAGTCTTGCCCTTTACATAACTGAAGACTCCAGGGATGTCATATTCAGCACAAACCATGGATTTACAATCGTTGTTTCTGTAAAACTTGATGAAGATTGTCACTCCTATTTTGAAGAAGGCCTTTGGGCAGAAATTTCTAAGTTTTATGTACTGAAAGCTGGCACTAAAATTACGGTGCACCTAAAAGAGCCTGACCATACGATAAATGCTAACTTCCCAGATGACATCCTCCGTCCACACTTTGTTGGAAGTAAGTGTTCTTTCTAGTATCTGCATGTTGACTTGCATAGCAATATCAAAGTAACTATGTAGTATTTCAGCAACCAATTGGGATTTCATTTTCTTAATTTGTTAAAACTGTGCCTACCTAGTAACTTGTAATTACCAATGCTAGATTCTTCTGCCCTGATCTAGCTACATAATCACTATCCTCCCACTTCTCTAATCTTGACAGAAAGAGCCGCTGGCGGGCATTCTCTGGATGTGGATGTCGAGGTTGTCAGCAAGCGGAGGCAGGTTGAGCCAGAAACACAAGCGCCTCCGATAGGCCAAGACTTCATCAGCAACCTCCCCGACGATATGTTGAGAGTCATCATCTTCCTCCTCCCTATCGAAGATGGCGTGCGCATAACCGTCCTCTCCCGGCGGTGGAGCCCCCTATGGTGTTGCGCCCCTCTCGGCCTCATCAGCGAGCACATGCTCTGCACTGGCTATCGCAAACGCTTGGATGCATTGTCCCAGATCCTCGACACGCACTGTGGCCCAATCAAAGGCCTTACTATGGGCAAGTTCCGTTCCAATGGCAAGAACCGAGCCAAGCTTGACAAGTGGTTCTTATCGACCGCCCTAGATCATCTCGAGGAGCTCACTTTTAGTGATGGACATATGCGCCCGCTGCCACCCTCCGCCCTGCGCCTCGCGCCAACGCTGTGCATCGCCAGGTTCATGAATTGTCATTTCCCCCAGATTAACGACAATCCCGCTCTTTTGCTACCTCGACTGAAGCACCTTGAGCTCGTCGTCGTCTGCATCCCCAATGATGACATGGAGCGCCTGCTCCGCGGCTGTACTGCGCTCGAGTACCTTCATCTTCAGGCGATCAATGGGTTGAGTAGCCTCCACATCACCTCCATGAGTCTCCGGACAATTTGTGTGTATTGCTGGTGCTACAATAGGAGATCGCACAAGGTGAATCACCAAATGGTCATTGAGGATGTGCCTTTACTTGAGAGATTACTTGTTGTTGATCAACAAGGTCCAACAAGAATCAGGGTCATTCATGCACCAAAATTGACAGTGTTTGGCTACTCACTCGTCAACTTATCTGAACTTGTTTTTGGATCCATAACCGTCCAGGTACAACAGTCGCCCTCTTCTCATTCTTGAATTAACATTTTTTTTCTCTATTCAAGATGTATGTTCATCTGTCATCCAGAAAATTATATCGACAAGCTCGACCCCGTATCTGCGCACAGTGAAAGTCTTTGTAGTAGAATCTATCGGCCCCGACCTGGATCAAGTTGTCAGATTGCTGAGATGTTTTCCATGCCTGGAGAAGCTACATGTCGAGGTGATGATCTTTCATGTTAAATTTTAACCACAAGGGAGTTCAATTTTTGAAACCCTGCAAATCATAAGAGGTCCCTTGTGTGTCCAAGCACTAATACATTCTCTTCTTTTGCAGATACGGTTAGGCCCGGTAGTGGATAATGTGATGCAATATAACAATCCCATCGAATGCCTTGATCTCCATCTCTCAGAAATTACTTTGAACTCATACCGAGGCACCTTACCGGAGATTATATTCGCCAGGTTCTTTGTTGTGAGAGTAAGTGTGCTAAAGATAATGAGATTTTCCCTACATTTATTGGGCAAAAAAGAATTGTTTGCTGATCAGCTCCGGCGACTAGGACAGAATGAAAAAGGCTCTGCAGAAGCTCAATTTCGTTTTGTAACTTCAGTTGATAGACTAGTCGGAAGTCCTTATGTCAAGCCCATAAATTACATGTCAGTGGCGGATCCCTTTGCAGAAATATTGAAGTTGCCAAACTAGTAGTAATATCAGTATGAACCTATCATATATGTTCATGTTTAGCTGATCATCGCAGGCATCTAGAGATGCATGACAAAGTTTCTGCATAAGCTGAATTTCTTTTCTGTTATCGGTTTGAACCTTGTAATCTTTGAATTTGAGCCATGTAATGCTGGAATTAGAACCTTTGTACTATTTGTATTTTCCTTAGTATGCAATGGACGATTAATATCTGGACATTAATATGCAATTGGCGATTAATATCCGGACCTTATGAAGCAGAATCACGACCGAGGGTATCCTGCGCGGCTCCAATCGCGCTCCCAGCGGCTGCCGACGACGAGCGCCAGTTCACCATGCATGCCATAGTGGACACGCACAGAAGGTTCGCGGGGCTCTCGGTGGTGTACACCAAACATCCGATCTGGGTGGAGAACTCCAACGTTATGGACCTGTTACTTGACGAGGACAACTACAAAGTGGTCTGGTTCGAACCCGCGTCCCACCGCGTGCTCTGCTCTCGCGTCCCTGCGCATGCTCTGCTCTCGTGCCCCTCCGCAAGCGCTCTGCCAGCAGTTGGGGCCGGCCCACGATCATGTTTGGGGATCCATATGCATGCGGTTGCGCCACACGCATCGCCCCATGCAGTTACGTGCTTCCACAACTGAATCATGCGCTGCAAAAACTGCCATCTAGACGTGTCGATTTTCCATGATGTCCGACCCCCATTTATACCCACGGCCGTCAACCATAGTCTCTTCATGCTTTCGATCGCGCCCCACAACACAATAAGCACACCCTCGACAACGCATACAGAGAGGATGTCCAGCGGCGCTCCCATGGACTATGGCGTGCATCATGTGGAGACCCACATGAGGAAGACGGACCTCACGGTGGTGTACACCAACAACCCGGGCATGGTGGAGGACTCCATCAGCACTATGGAGCGGTTGCTTGATGCGGATGACAAGTAGAAAGTGGTCGGCTTCGACCTCGCTTACACCGGCGGTTGTGCCGGGCATGATCAGAAGGTTGCCGTCGCCCAGTTGTGCGTCGGCCATCACGTCCTCCTCTACCACTACTGCCTGGCCATAGTACCTTGCAAGCGTTTCACCAGGTTTGTCAACAGTCCCGACTACAGGTTCGCTATGATGGACATCACCAATGATCCAAAGGTGCTCAAGACTTCGGGCTTGGCCTGCCAGAAGCTTGTCGACATCCACGGCCGCTACAAGGTCTGGGGCAACAACAAGAACATGGACTCCCATGTTGACCTAGCCGATGCCATCATCGACCCCTACTACAGAGACATGAAGGCTGAGTGCGACAAGAACAAGCATGTCTGGCACAGGGCATGGGTGAAGAAACTGGATGAATATCACCTCCAGACCACGGCCAAAGAAGCGTGCACTTGCTATGAGATGTTCAGGCGGATCGTTGACATGAGGAAGTGCCTCCTACCTGAAGACGAGACGGGATCGAGCCACAAGCAGAGCGGTGGTGGCAAGCGTCACGGGAAGTAGATGATTTGATGATCGTTTCTCATACTCCCTCTATGCTGAATTATTTGTAGTTTTGGAGGGATAAGTTTATTGTGCATGTAATAGTTTATTGAGGTGTGCGCCAATGTTATGTGTGTAGTCACTTATGTATTTGGATGCTTAATTAGGTTGTGGCAATCATGTTGTTATGTGTGTAATTGTTTATTGAGGTGTGACAATGTTATGTGTGTAGTCACTTATGTATTTGGATGTTTAATTTGGTTCTGCAATCATGTTCTTCTAAACAAAAGCATAGATGTTTGTGGGCAGATTGAGCAAATCACATTGCATGCGGAATAAACATACAAATCAGTCGGTGATGATTTCATCAGTCCCTAAGAGTTCTTTATCCAGAACCATTTGCCCACAACACATCCGAATGGCCTGTGTATGCTGTACATCATGCACATCTTGACCTGAGCAACCGTTTGTGGTATTTTTGCTTATCGCACACAGTTCATCCCGGTTGCCTGTATGCTATCTATCACATACATCTTGATCTATGTAACCATTTAGGTTATCTTATCTCATCACAAACAGCTCATCCGAGTGACCTGTATGCCATCTATCGCACACGTAATCATCTGCACAATCGCTTGTGTTCTGCTGGATCAGCGCAAACACTTTGTCAGGGTAAACTGTATGCCGTACATCACACACACTTGTATTTTTCTAAATGTTTGTGTTATATTGTCCAATCACAAATAGTTTATCTGGCCAACTGTTTGCCACAGATCGCACACGTAACTTTTTTTGGGATCGTGATTGATGGATCTGCCATCGCACACAGTTCATGTCATTAGCGACGGAGCTATAACTATACCATTTGCGATTTGGTCATCGCACACAGTTTCGTCGAAGGGTCTCTGATTGTTGTGTCGTCTTTGGACCATCCTGCAGTAGTGAAGCAAAGTGAATTTAACATTAAGCGAGAAAGGTTCAATAAAATCAACCACGCCCGAAAAAACTGAACTATTCCAGATAGTAATGATGCCACCAGAATTCCCATTGGAAGGAACATAAGCAAATTTATCAAACTTCTTAGGGCAGAAGAGCTTCGCATACGAAGCATCAAAAGATGCACGTTTAGTTTCTTGCAAGCAAACGACTGAACAACCACTAAGATCTATAGCATTACGAAGAGCCAAATGTTTTTTCTCTGAATTGATACCACGCACATTCCAGCATAAGATAGACCACTGCTTCAGGTTACTCATGGGCGTCAGGATGATCATCCTCCTGGTGTAAATCAGCAAGTAATTTTTCAGGAGTAAGTTGAGGTGGAGGGACCCCACAGAGATTGGTACCAATGTTCTGCATCATCCTAATAGGCGGGAATTGGGGAATATCAAGCGCAATAGCAGAGCCACCGGGAGCAGGGAGCTGAGCAAGCAGAGCAGATGTGTTTGTGTCAAGCATGATCGAGGGTTTTACCCTTTCCTTGACCTTGGAAGCACCTCTCCTACTGTCAGACGGCTGGGCAACACGGAATCCATCATACCTGGTAGAGCGAGTGCTCCTGCGCACCATCACTGTGTCAACATGGGCCTCCTCATGAGCGATCATTTGAGTAATGCTAATCCCAGGAGTAGCCATAATAGCAACATCAGACCCAACAGAGACCATTTTCCCTTCCTCGAGTTGCCCCTGACTGAAAGTGATCTGATCATGGGGAGCTGAGGGGTCCAGAGACAGCCTAGCCGTATCCAATAGCTCTATTGGGGAGAAGAGAGGTAGGCCTTCACTAAGAATGGCCCTAAGGGAGCTACCAAACACATCGGACTCAAGCGCAACCGAACTGAGAACTTGCAGGCAAACTTCATTTATGAACTACTGAATAGCATTGAAGGGGTTTGAGGGAAATTCCTCAGCAGAGGCACTCTAGGGGGCAGCAAAGTAGGGGTATAGATCCTTTTGAACATTCCTCCAATCCAGCAGAGAAAATCCCTGTCCACCTCCAGAACTATTGGGGAAAAACCTCCTTGTATGCGACTAAAAGCATTCCTTGCCTCAGGCACACCCGAGATAAATTCATCAGCTAGAGCCTCCACATAAGAGGCCTCAGACCAAACATCTGATAGATTATCAACAATATTGTTCTCCTGGGGCACTCCATCCATCAATGATGGTCCATCATACTCAAAGAAATTTCAGAAACTGAAACCAGTGTACGGGGCAAGGACTGCAGGCCAAGCTCTCCAGCCATTTTCCTGAACTTGATCTGCAACCTATGGTTGAACGTTCCAAGCTTCCTCATTTGCACCATGCTGTTGTGCAAGCTCATCTAGCCTGGCCTGTTGCAAAGATGTGTAGTAGGGCAGCTGGTATGGATGAGGAGAGACATTGAACATTGGTGGCTCATCTTCATTGCCAACTAGTCCCGAGACAGTGTTCCTACCATTCAGAACATAAATGGGAACAGACCAAGAACGGCCCAGACCTGGCAGCATCCCCACTCTGGTAAATAGTAAACTGTGTAGCACCTCAGCAATGTCTTTGATGTGGCATTTATCCAGTATCCTGGCTTTGTTTCCCCCTGTTAGGCCAGGCCAGCAGCTTTCCAAAATTGGATGCTGCCTTGTTAACATAATGCTCAGTTTGATAATCCATGGGGAAGGCTAACATCATAATCCAGACCTCATACTCAAAAGCAGGCATCCTCATAATAATGCCCTCATCATGCTCCACCAGCAAAAAATAGGAATCCTCATCTAGCGCATGCGGACTTTCCCTAATCGCTTCATCTCTGCTCTCAACATCCGCAAAAGCGACAACCCCAATACCAAGCAGATAAACAAAATCTTCCGAAAGTTGATAGTGCAGATCCTCCGTGAGGATGCAGCAAACCTCATTGAGCCAGAATCTCTTTTGATGGTCTGGAACCGGGGGTTAATGGAGATAATGGCATACCTAGCATGGTTCAGTAGCGGGTCGTCAACCACCATGACTCGGCGTTGCGCGCGGTGCTGAGGTCCACGCTCAAAGGTGGAGCCGGGGGGAGCGAAATCGAACGGACGCACTAGGAAGATGGCCATGATTCTGTCGCTGCAGCTCACTGTTCGCAAGAGGGGCGAGGGTTTTACCAAAGATGGAAATAGAGCTGGGCGGCAGGGGTTTGGAGGCGAAACAAAGGAGACTGCGGTTGGTATGGGCCCCATAAAAGCCTTGACAGGAAAACTGGAAGGGAGTCGGACCGTTGTGCAATGGGAAGCCACCACTTCCTAGGACCCCAAGATTTTCTGTGTTTGGTTGCCAAATTGGGGACGGTGTGGCACGTATACCAGAGTCGAGCACACGAGAAACTACCATAATATCAGGTTGACAATGTGTACTGGGCCTCCAAGTATACACCGAACGAGACTGAAGCCCAAAGAATTTCTTATGGCCCACTCGGTGGCAATGCTGACAACGTAAAAGCCCAGGACACCTATTGGAACCATGATCAGCCCGATTGCAGACATAACAACATTTATCGACATTGGGGTCCAGCATGCATGAGCGTTTTTGCACGTTAACCTGCTGAGAACACAAACAACTTTCCACTAAGGATAAGCAACACTGACAAATAATCCCCGGACAATTCAATTGGAGGTGGCCTAAGCAGGAACATGCAGAACACTTCAAAAGTCTCTGATCAATATACTCTTGGGTTGGAACAATCAAAATTTGAACCATGCTTTTAATATCTGGCTCAGAATATCTAGCCTGCCAACCATCCAGAATATGGTAGAGTTTTTCATCCGGTAAGGAATCCCAATAATTCCGGCTGAAATTTGAACCCCGAAAAGAGCGCTTGACAGTTGAGCTAAAATCGGTCTACTGGAAGGCAAGAGATCCAAACCGAACAATACCATCCATCTCCGTAGGAGCCGGAAAATCAAAACCACCAAAAGAGATAATGTTCTTCGGCCTAGAAACTCCGGCCAACTTCGCCGGCGGCAATTGCAAAAAACCAACTTTAGCTAAGGTGGAAAGAGAATCTGGGTGAACCACAATGTTGCTCTGGGATTTTAACCATTTCGATTGGACGGCCAATCGCTTACCATGACTGGTATCAGTCAATTCAGTGTATGCATGCCAGGAGAAATCCGAAAGACAAATAACACCATTACGATCACCACGAAACAAATGAAAATGACAAATGAAGTCCGGCCAAATACGATCTCTAAGGCCATAAATGAAATGTCCAACTTTGCTAGAAGCCACTGAGAACCGAAAACGCCGATCACTCAAACGAAAAACCTTATAGGCACGACTGAGACCAACAATGCAAGATTGGAGGGCAAGACCCACTGATTCCTCCATGAGAAGGAACGAAGCAGATGAGAAACTGACCACCAAGAAGAACTCCTTCGAGGAACCCGAGGAAGAGAAGTGGACCGTCGAGTGAAAACGTGAACGCACCTGAGCCTCCACCGCGAGGCCAGGGGTGAAGTCCCAATGAAGGAGACCCTCCATGGGATCACTTGAAGAGAGGATCTAGGTAGAAACCCTCGAATCGCCATTGGGGGGTGGGAGGTGGGAGTCGCCATCCTAAGATCCTAATTGCCAAGCCGATTAGAGGATGTCTGACTCGGTTTTGCAGGATGCATGTGATGTGGTATATCCTTCGTCATGATTATGAGTTAATGTATGAGATGGTCATATGATGTTGCGTTAAGTGACATGTGCATGACAGTACAGAATCATGGTTGGAGCCAAAGGATTTTCACTTTAACGACCTATGTGTCAACCTCGTTATTCTATCAACGAAGTTGTGACGGACGTGCTACGGAGGTCCCTGGAGCAAGATGGCTTCACCAGGCATAGGAGATCATGGTGGTGGCTACGCAAGCAACTCAGAGTAATTTCATGAAGACCTTGGAGGATCATGAAGACATCCCCGGTGCCGAGGGTTATACCATATCTTGCTATTATGAATTTCATGATATGTTTATCCCTTTGTTATTTGCACCCTTTTGATTTAGCAGTAGTCAATTATTAGGGTGGTCTCTCAATGAAAATATCAATCTGTTAGTGCTCTTCCTAGTGTAGCAACCGTCTATAACATGTAGCTTTTTAGGGCATGTCATGTCCACATGAGTACGAACGGATCGTGAGGTGTAAGGCGTGTGAAGGCCAGACCTCACGATGGAAACACATGGTTGTCTTGAAGGTCTACCAGAATCGTTCTAAGCTTGGAGCATAAAGCATTGAAAGATGAACAAGAGTCATATAGAGATATCATACGGAAAAGTGTGCCTACCGGTTGAAGTTCACGTCATCAATGATGTCAGCATCAATAGATGTGAATAAAATCATGGTCTTGAATCACTCACTTTCAATTATGAGAGATATTGATTTGAGTGGGAGTGCACTTTACATTAAAATTTATTTACACACTGTGCAAATTAATTATGAAAAATGTCTAAGTGAATCTTGTGTTTATCGTTGTAGATTAATGACTTGCAGTGTTTTCAACTTAGCCCTGATGTTATAGAATGAAAAGTTGGCTGCAAATGGTGGAACTATGCGAATTGGATCCGAAACTTGAGATTTGTTCTCGGGACTGCTAAGAAAGAGTATGTGCTGGATCAGCCCCTAGGTGATCATCCCATTCCAGGTGTGACACAGGAAGTTGCAAATGCCTACACTGCTCGTAGTGATGGCTATGAGTAAGTCCAGTGCCTTATGCTGACTTGTATGGATCCTGAACTAAATAAATGTTTTGAACGATCTAGTACACAATTTATAATTGGTTCTCTAGATGCTCTATAAAAGAGACAAGCAAGGTCCGCATGTTTTGAGATAACCAAGGCTTTGATTGAATGCATGATGGCAGAGGGTTCCTCGATGAGTGAGCATAGAGTAAAGTTGGCTGGCTATGTTGATAGACTGGCTTCTATGGAATTTAGAATTCCTCCAACACTCAGTATAGATATTGTGCTTGCTTCACTCCCCCGTCTTACATTGGTTTTATCATGAATTACCACATTAATGGGATCGAGAAAACTGGAAACGAGTTGTTCACAATGCTCACAACCATGGAAGCTGGAGTGGAGAAGAAGTAAGTGTTGCTAGTCAACAGGACCGCCAGTTTCAAGAAGAAGGTGATACGTCTCCAACGTATCAATAATTTATGAAGTATTCATGCCATGATTGCCTATGTTTACAATAATTTTATGTGGTTTTGATGCACTTTACATGATTTATTTAGAACTAACCTGGACTGACGTTGTTTTCAGCAGAACAACCGTGGTGTTGTTTTTTGTGCCGAAATAAAAGTTCTCCAAATGCAACGAAACTTTTTGACGGTTTTTTTTGGAACAAAAGAGGCACTAGAAGCTTCGTTGGAGGGCCAGAAGAGCCACGAGGTGGGCACAACCCACCAGGGCGCGCCAGGCCCCTCTGGTGCGCCCTGGTGTCTTGTGGTCCACTCGTGGCCCATCTTCGCGTGAAACCGACGCCAATCATCCTATATATTCAGAAACCCCCAGAAACAACCCTAGATCAGAAGTTCCGCTGCCGCAACTCTCTGTGTCGGCGAAAAACCAATCTGGAGGCGTTCCAGTACCCTGCCAGAGAGGGTAGATCATCTTCGGTGGCCATCTTCATCATCCCGACGGAGGCCATGATGAGGAGGGAGTAGTTCATCCTCGGGGCTGAGGGTATGTACCAGTAGCTATGTGTTCAATCTCTCTCTCTCTCTCTCTCTCCCGTGTTCTTGAGATGTCACGATCTTGATGTATCACGGGCTTTGTTAATATAGTCGGATAATATGATGTTATTCCCTTGCTATCTTGTTGTGATGAATTGAATCTTTCCCTTTGAGATATCGTTATGTTGGATTGAATATTGGATTTAAGAACACTTGATATATGTCTTGCATGTGGATACCCGTGGTGACAATGGGGTGTTCTATTGATTCACTTGATATATGTTTTGGTACTCAACTTGCGGATTCACGCGGTGACATTGGGGTAATCAATGCATAGGGGTTGATACACGTTCTTGTCATACATTCTCCGATAGAAATCTTGGGGTGCTCCTTGAGGTTCTTGGTGTTGGATTGAGTATTATGAATCTGAAATTGTTTGATGTCTATCGTATAATTAACTCATGGATACTTGTGGTGACATTGGAGTATCTAGGTGACATTAGAATTGGTTGATGCATATCATATGGTGTTATTCTAGTACGAACTCTTAGATAGATCGAACGGAAAGGATAACTTGATGTTATCTTAGTACGAACTCTTGAATAGATCGATCGGAAAGGATAACTTTAAGGTGGTTTCGTACCCTACAAACAATTTCTTCTTATGTTCTCCGCTAGATAAGAACTTTGGAGTGATTCTTCGTTGCACGTTGGGGGATGGTTATGTGATCCAATTATATTAGCATTGTTCAGAGATTGCACTAGCGAAAGTACGGACCCTAGGCCTTGTTTTCTAGCATTGCAATACCGTTTGTGCTCACTTTTGTTACTTGCTACCTTGTTGTTTTTTATTGTTATTAGTACAAAAACCTATATCTATCATCCATATTGCACTTGTATCACCATCTCTTCGCCAAACTAGTGCACCTATACAATTTGCCATTGTATTGGGTGTGTTGGGGACACAAGAGATTTCTTGTATTTGATTGCAGGGTTGTTTGAGAGAGGCCATCTTCATCCTACACCTCCCACGGATTGATAAACCTTAGGTCATCCACTTGAGAGAAAATTGCTACTGTCCTACAAAACTCTGCGCTTGGAGGCCCAACACGAGTCTACAAGAATAAAGTTGCGTAGTAGACATCAGAAGGCAAAGTCCAAGAAGAAATCGACTGGTGCTGGTGTGACCGTCTCCTAGAAGAGGAACAAGGGAGGAGCCACTGAGGAGACTGAGTGTTTCTATTGTAAGAAAAAGGGACACTGGAAATGCAACTGCAAGAAGTACTTGGCGGATAAGAAGAACATTTCTTATGGTAAAGGTATAAAAGTTATACAAGTTAATGTTATTGATATTCTACTTTGTAACAATCCATGTAAGTCATGGGTATACGAGTAGATACTTCAGAAGATGTTGATGGAAAATTTCAAAGAATTTCAAAACGAAGTTGAGAATCATCATGGAAAAAAGATAAAGTTTCTAGGACCAGATGGTGCAGGAGAATATCTAAGTCGTGAGTTTAGCAAACATCTGAGTGATTGTGGAATTCTTTCACAACTTACTCCTTCCAGAACACTGCAGAGGAATGAAGTGTCCGAGATGCATAACCGAACCTTGTTAGACATGGTGAGGTCAATGATGTCACTTACCGGTCTGCCTTTATCATTTTGGCGATATGCACTTGAAACAACAACATATACACTAAACAGAGCACCATCTAAGTCTGCTGAGACGACACCATATGAGTTACGGAATGGGAAGAGACCCAATTTGTCGCATCTCAAGATTTGGGGTGTAATACTTAGGTAAAGATGTTACTTTGTAGGTTATCCCAAAGAAACAATTGGGTATTCCTTCTACCAAAAGTCTGAAGACAAAGTGTTTGTTTCAAAGAATGGACACTTTATCGAGAAGGAGTTTCTTGCTAAAGAAGTAAGTGGGACAATAGTACAACTTGACGATATTACTAAATCCTCGATGAAAGTAAGTTGGGCTAATGAACCAGAATTTGGTACAGAAATTTTGCAAAAGACCGATAGATCTAGAAAGAATTGGTCTAATAAACTTGATGATGCATTGTGGGCATATAGAACTGCTTAAACAATCCTATGGGTATGTCCCCATTTAAAATGGTCTATGGAAAAGCTTGTCATTTACCTCTTGAGTTAGAACATAAGGCATATTGGGCAATTAAAGAACTTAACTATGATTTCAAACTTGCCGGTGAAAAGAGGTTATTTCATATTAGCTATACAAGCCAATGAAAATGCAAAGTTGTTTCAAGAAAAAGTTAAAAGATGGCATTACAAGAGAATATAAAAAGGGGAATTTAATGTTAGTGATCCTATTCTATTATACAATTTTCATTTCAGATTCTTTGCAGGCAAACTCCTCTCCAAATGGGAAGGACCCTATATTATCAAGGAGGTTTATCACTCTTGAGCCATCAAGATAAATAACGCAGAAGGAAAAAATCCTAAGGTGGTTAATGGGCAAAGAATTAAACATTATATTTTAGGTACACCCATTAACAAGGATTAATGTTATTCAAACAATGACACCGGAGGAGCACATAAAAGAGACCTTCTAGACACTTTGGAACCCTGAAAAAGGGTAGGTATGTGATATGGTAAGTAAACCTGCATCAAAAATTCCATAAAAAATATTTTTGTCCGCTTTCGAATATTAGAAAAATTACAAAAATAAGAACCAGCCAAGGGGACCCACGAGGAGGTCACAAGGCAACAGGGCGCGCCCACCCCCTGGGCGCACCGGGTTGCCTTGTGGGCCCCTCATGTGCCTTCGCTTGTCCTGAGGGTAGAAAAATTCATTATATATACTCCCCGATGTTTTGACCATCGTATCACAAGTTTTTCATTGTTCTTGTTTCAGGCTATTTTCTGACAGATTTAGAAGCACAATGTCATCTCAAGATTCGTATGGGGAGAGCTACGTGTCATACCTCACAGTGGATCCCAAGGTCTATGCAGATCTTGATCCTTATGGATGGACTAAGAAGGAAGAAGAGGAAGCCGGCCTCAAAAGGATGGAGTCCTCAAGCAAGGAAGAAGAAGAGGAACATTTGCCTCAACCAGAAAATATGCATGTGGAGTTCAGAAAGGCGAGCTTGCCAAACAAGGTTACCCCTTCCAGTTCATGATTTACTCCTTATCGCCATGCGCACGTGGATGTTGCTTCCTCTTCCACAGAAAAAATTCACCCCTTGATGGGTGGTGCTTTGACCGTTACAAACAAGCTTCGCAAGGAGAACCTCAACCTCAGGCGGGAGGTCGACAAGCTTAAGGATGAAATCCGTACCTTAAGGTGTATTATCGCCAAGAACATCAAGCCTACCACTTCATCACCACCATCACCTAAGAAGGAAACTTGAGTAAATGGGTATGGGAACCACCCTTAGCTTGTTCCAAGCTTGGGGGAGGTGCCCCCGTATCATATCACCATCAATTTTATTTTTCATCATCTATCTTAGTTCGATCCTTAGCTATTTCATGAATTAAAAGAATAAAGTTTGAGTGTGATTTAGTTTCGAGTGTTTGCTTTGTGATCTATCTATCTATGTAATCATGTGCTTGAGTTATATAATAAATATTAGTTCGAGTTTGTTTCCTTTACTTTCTTGCATCAATCATAGCAATGACAAGAATGAGAAAATCATATGCTAATCCCATGGGGAGTAACGACTTCACATAAAAAGAGTATAATTGGTATAATTTATTGGAGGTTAGCAAACATAGCATTATTCATTGATGTAATTCATGATAAAGTAATAATGAAAGAGAGGTCTCACATATAAATATACTATCTTAGACATATGTTATGATTGTGAGCCCTCATTAAATATTCTATGCATGATCATTTAGTTGATGTTGGACAAGGAAGACAACATAATGAGTTATGTTTTCTTATATTCACATAGAAGTTATATTGTCATGGATCCTCCAACATGTGGTGCTTGTTCCTACCCTTTGCTAGCCAAAACCTTCGCACCAAGCAGAGATACTACTTGATCCATAAAACCTTAAACCAAGTTTCTTGTCATGAGAGTCCACTATATCTACCTATGGACTGAATAAGATCCTTCAAGTAAGTTTTCATCGGTGCAAAAGCAATAAAAATTGCTCCTAAATATGTATGATCTTTTATTGGAAAGGAAAATAAACTTTGTACGATCTTGTGATGGCAAAGAAATAAAAGCGACAGACTGTATAATAAAGGTTGCTATCATAAGGGGCAATATAAAGTGACGTTCCTTTCCATTAAGAGCTTGCACATTCAAATAATAAGCGCATGCCAACCTCTGCTTCCCTCTGCGAAGGGCCTGCCTTTTACTTTTCTATATTTACTTTTATGCAAGAGTCAATAATGTTAATTCCTATTCCATTCTTGTTATTGTCTACTTTGCAAGCATCATGTGACGGGGAAAGATCTAGGCACATATATCCAGTGGGATATAGGTGATCGTGAGTTATTATTGTTGACGTTATCCCTGAGATAAGATGTTGGGTGGTGATAATTTATAAACCCCTATCTTCCAATGTGTCTGATTGAAACTTTTTACTTCATAAATATCCCGTGAGTGTCAGCAATCATAGAATACTAAATGATAGTTGAGTATGTGAACTTGTTAAAAAAAAGCTCTTACATAGACTCTTTCTGAAAATATGATGGATTGTAATTGTTTCAATGACTAAGAACATACTTTGCTAGTTTTTAATAAAGTCTATAATTCATACTTCAGCATGTGGATAGATTATTACTTATTCATGAGAAGTTTTATGATATTATGTTACTGTTACGATAATGATCATGATGCTTCCATAACCGTATTTTATTTTTATCGACACCTCCCTCTCTAAGCATGTGGTCAAGATTATCAAGTTGAGCTTTCGCTTGAGGACAAGCGAGGTCTAAGCTTGGGGGAGTTGATACGTCCATTTTGCATCATGATTTCCTATTGTTATTTATATTTTTTGGTCATTCTTCCACTTTATGATACAATTTTAATGCCTTTTCTCTCTGAATTTACAAGGATCACATGGAGAGGAGCATTACCGAAAGCTAGAATTCTGGACCTGAAAAACCTACATCAGAGATACCTATTCTGTTGAACTCCAAATGACCTGAAATTTTACGGAGAACTTTTTCGGAATACATAAAAGTTACTGGAGCCAAGAAATACCAGAGGGGGCCACCTGTCGCTCACAAGGCAATAGGGTGTGCCCACCCTCCTGGGTGCACCATGACGCCTTGTGGGTCCCACGGGCGGTTTCCAGTCCCCCTGTTATGCTATATGATAGGTTTTGACCTAGAAAAAAAATAAGGAGGACACTTTAGGGACGAAGCACCGCTGTCCTGAGGCGGAACCTGGACACGAGCACTTTTGCTCTCCGATGAAGCGATTCCGCTGGGGAAATTACCCTTCGAGAGGGGGAAATCAAAGCCATCGTCATCACCAACACTTCCTCCATCATGGGAGGACCAATCTTCATCAACATGTTCACCAGAACCATCTCATCTCAAATCCTAGTTCATCTCTTGTATTCAATCTTTGTCTCAAAAGCTCATATTGGTACTTGTGGGTTGCTAGTAGTGTTGATTACATCTCGTAGTTGATGCTAGTTGGCTTATTTGGTGGAAGATTATATGTTCGGATCCTTAATGATATTCAATACACCTCTGATCTTGAACATGAACATGATTTGTGAGTAGTTACTTTTGTTCTCGAGGACATGGGAGAAGTCATGTTATAAGTAATCATGTGATGTTGGTATTCGTTCGATATTTTGATGATATGTATGTTGCTCTTCCTTTAGTGGTGTCATGTGAACGTTCACTACATGACTCTTCACCATATTTGGGCCTAAAAAGAAGCATTTGGGAATGATAAGTAGATGATGGGTTGCGAGGGTGACAGAAGCTTAAACCCTAGTTTATGAGTTGTTCCGTAAGGGGATGATTTGGATCCACACGTTTAATGCTATGGTTAGATTTATCTTAATTTTTCTTTCGTAATTGCGGATGCTTGCTAGAAGGGGTAATCATAAGTGGGTTGTTTGTGCAAGTAAGAACAGCACCTTAGCACCGGTCCACCCACATATCATATTATCAAAGTAACAAACGTGAATCAACTAAACATGATGAACGTGAGTAGACGGAAATTCCCATGTGTCCTCGAGAGCGCTCTGCTCTCTATAAGAGAACTTTCAGGATTATCCTTTGCTACAAAAAGTATTGGGCCACCGCTCAGCACCTTTGTTACTATTATTACTTGTTACTTGTTACAAATTATCTTGCTACAAAACCATCTATCATTGTTACTTGTAGCACTTGCAGAGAATACCTTGCTGAAAACCGCTTGTCATTTCCTTCTGCTCCTCGTTGGGTTCAACACTCTTACTTATCGAAAGGACTACGATTGATCCCCTATACTTGTGGGTCATTAATATGCTCCTAGTTTCACAATCAAAATTTAGGAAAAAATTGGGTTGTGACATAAACTTATGATGGTAATGCAATAAATACGACGGAATGGTCAATAAAGGCTGCCTTCGTAAGGGGTAATATAAAGTGACGTTCATTTGCATTAAGGGTTTCCACATCCAAAAAAAACAAATGCGCATGACAACTGCGGCTTCCCTCTGCGAAGGGCCTATCCTTTACTTTTCAAGCTTTACTTTTATGCAAGAGTCTAAAATATTTACCCCTATTATAATCTCATTTATTTTCCACTTTGCAAGGACTATGTGGTAGGAAAAAATCTAGGCATATATATCCAGTTAAATATATGTGACCATGAGCAGAGACGGAGCTAGGAATTTGGTATTGGGGGGGCGAATTCCACACTTACACTCTTACAGACTAATGAGCACTTCCCGAGCAGAAAAATAGTTTAAAGTGTGCGAAAGGCATAAACCTTAACCCATGCTTTCACTGGTGTAAACACTAAAAAAATACTACCAAATTGTTTAATTTTTACAATACAAATACCTTTCGAATTAGCTATATAGAAAATTTTAGTGTGTGGTACTAGAATTAATTGATTCCAAATCTAATTTTACTAGAACTACTAGACAACAAAAATCCAAGATTTGAAACTAAGGCTGATTGTGAGAGTGGACTTACCATATGGGCATGTAGGATGTGGTATTTTGTCAGATCCCTGGTGTTCCGAAATCCTATGTATGCTAGCTCAAGATGATATGATAGATTGGGAAGATATGATAGACTGGGGATTAAAGGCCTCAAGGTTTGGACGCAAATGTCATAAGCAACTGTTTTCCATAGTTCTCTTCCCCTTCATATCTACACAAACATAACTAGACAATCAAGAAATTTCTAATTAACTTTTAATGCTTGTAGCTTTTTCAATAGTACAACCGCGCAGATTTTAACAAAATAAAAATCAAGATATGAAGCAAAGGAGTAAGGGTTAACCTGAACATATGCAGTCCTGCTAAACCTCAATCCGTCCCCTTCTGATCTTTGCTTGGAGGCTGGAGAAAATTTCTCCTGACGGCAATAGGCAGAGAGTCGAGCGGAGAGAGATGATGGGTACAAACATCGCACAAAGCCACGATCTGCTGTCTGCGTGATGCTGTGGTCAAATCTTGTCGATCGAGCTGCCAGGAAACAAATGGGATGCGAGTGTGCTTCTGTTGGGCTTCGTGTTTAATGGTGGGCCTTTTCCCTCCCTAGATTTTAGTCTGTGACTGTTGTACATGGGCCAGGTAATTGGGGGATGGGTCCTGAGAAGCTTGACGTTGTGTCACACAGGGGGCAGATCGAGGGGAAAACAGTGGCTAATTACGAGCTGCCTAATCGCTATCACGGTTCAACGAGATCGTTGGGGGGGTCTCGGCCCCCTCGTCCCCCTTGGATCCATCCCTGACCTTCAGCTATTATTGTTGACAGTATCCCTGAGATAAATAAGTTGGGCGGTGAAACACTAAACCCCCATCTTCCTTTGTGTATGATTGAAATAGTTTGTTCTAAAAATATGATTTGAGTGGAAGCAATCATGGATGTCACATCCCACATTTTTCTCAAATCTGGCATGTTAAAAAATTCACAAGGAATTAAAATTTTGCTAGCAAATACCTATGATTGTACAGGATTGCTTGTGAGTGACCTTAATTTGCTTGATTGATTGCCTAGAAAGGATAGACCCCAATGCAACCAGTAGAAATCTAGCAAGTTGTGGAAGGAACCCAAGCTATTTGAAATATTGTTGTGTAAAATTATTCTTAATAGGTCCAAAGAATAACCAAGCCAAATAATTTCTCCCTAAAAACATTTGAGTTGGATTCATTTCAAAACCAATTCAAACCCAAAGGGAAATTATTTAAAAAAGCTTTGCATTTATTTTAGCAAGAAGATGAATTTTACAAGTCAAATAATGACTTAGACCCTCTGGCATTTTTGTAAAATAGATTTGAAACACATTTGGTATTGGACCAAATTCAAATTCAAAAGGGAATATAAGTGCAGAGAATAAATATGTCCAATTTGTCCAAACACATTTGGAATTTAGTAGATATTCTCTACTAGAAGAAAATTCAATCCAAACTAGTCTTGAATTTATAGAACAGGCGGAAAAAGAAAAGGAAAGAAAATATAAATAAATAAATAAAAAGAGAAAGGCTGAGCAAGCAAGACCTGCCCAATAGCAAGGCAGCCCAGCCAGCCAAGACAGCACGCTCCCTCTCACTCCCCTCATCCCTAAGCCACTGACGCGCGGGACACACGCGTCAGGGCCATCCCTCACCTCCCGCAACTGTTGGCGCCCACGTCGACCATGTCCCGCATGCACGCACGAGCACGAGCTCCACCCTGCACGCTCTCCGACTGCGCCAACCCCTCTGCGCGTGTCCTATAAGAACCCCTCGACGCCCTCGACCATCGGCCCACTCAATCGAGCCCGACGCCGCCAGGCTGGCCGCCAACAACCCCACGACGACCGCACTGCCCTAGCTCGCTCCGGCTTCAATTTCGGCAAAGCCTATCACCCCAAGCCACGACATCACTACCACTAGCCAAACCGACGCCGTGTGCACCCCTGGACATCATCACCGAGCCCATAGCCTGCTCGAACCTCGCGTTCGTCGAGAGCCGAAGCTCATCGCCACCATGAGCTCAACGTTGGCGACCACCGTAAGATTTCGACCCCAAAACTTGTACCTCGCGATCACCATGCTCGTGCGCATCTACTGACCATTTGGCACACCCTAACGCCCTCAATTTTGAGAAGAACTTCCACACCCGAATCCACGCCGACGCAATCGAACTTCGGTGAGCCCCTAGTCACCGTCTCTGACATCCCTGAGCCTCACCCAAGACGCCATCGACCTCCCCGTGCAACGCCGCGTCTGCTCAAGCCCTCGGCACAGCCCAAGACCCCCTGGAGCACTGGATCCATCGATGTCTGACCCATACGCCGTCGTCTCCGGGTTTTCGAGCGAGGAACTCCGATGAGCTTTAAAACCCTACCCCCTTTGTTTAATTGAAACCGTTAGATCAAGATCCAATAGCCCATCTTATATCACTTCAACGAACGAGTACCAACCAACAAGAATGCACCACATCAACAACTTTATCCAAAACATTATCCTCTCATTTCTGTTTAATTCGACTAAATGGGAATTTGCAGAAAAGCCCCTTGACATTAAATCCATCATAACTTTTTACGTGCTAATCCAAATTGAGTGTTTATTTTTGCAAAATGACCCTTATAAAATAAATTTTCACTTAGCCCAATAAAATTTGGAATTTGAATAGTATAAAATTAAAATTCAAACAAAATGATTTGAATTTGAATAGGCAATAACTTGCATTATATAAATCCAAATTAAATATATTTTTTGCAATGAATCTTGTGAGTTGTTGTTTCTCCTTAGCTACTGTAGTCCAATTTTAAAGTAATTAAATATTAAATATGAATTTACTTTAAACACAAATTTAATTCAGATAGTATTTGAAACAAGATTTGGTTAAACTTTAAAATAAAAATGTTTATTAAATAATTATTTTGCAACACATTTCAGAAACTTATAGTGAATCTTAGAAATATTTTTGGATTGTTATTTTACTTTAGGAAATTCAAATAATAATATGATTCGGTTCAAATTTAAATTGGATATAAATATGAAACCATATGTTTAGTTTGAATAAAATCTTTTGCAAATGATTTAGTAAATCGAATTATACCTAGTATTTTTTTGAGTTAATGAATGACTTTAGTAAATTGAATCGAAATCAAATTTACTGCACCTTAGGTGAAGTTGAAAACTATTGAACATACTAGATCAAAATTGTATTCAAAGTTGACTTTAGCTAAACTTGAATTCAAATGAATAAACTTACTAATGAATTTGGATTTATATTTTACTTTAGTTTAAACTTGTGTTAAAAAAACCCTAGTGATTTTATTGGATCTGTACTTGACTTTAGGAATAAGATGGTATATGAGTTAAGATGAACGAACTGAGTTAATTGTAAAATAATTCATGATTCAGTTTAACCTAGTAAAACCAAATCAAATTGTGGACTCAATTCAATTTGAATTAAAATAAGATGAACCCTATTCCAAACCCAAATCGAAGTGAAAGTCGGATCAAGTTATCATTTTCAAACTTTAGTGTATTCAAGCTCATGAAAGGTTAACAAGTTTGAATTGCCATTTGATACATCTCCATCGTATCTACTTTTCCAAACTATTTTGCCCTTGTTTTGGACTCTAATTTGCATGATTTGAATGGAACTAACCCGGACTACGTTGTTTTCAGCAGAATTGCCTTGGTGTTATTTTTGTGCAGAAATAAAAGTTCTTGGATTGACCTGAAAATTTATGGAGAATATTTTTGGAATTAATAAAAAATACTGGCGAAAGAATCAACCGGAGAGGGTCCACCACCTGGCCACAAGCCAGGGGGGCGCGCCCCCTGTCTTGTGGGCCCCCTGGAGCTCCTCCGACCTCAACTCCAACTCTATATATTCCTATTCGTGGAGAAAAAAAATCAAAGAGAAGAGTTCATCGCGTTTTACGATACGGAGCCGCCGCCACCTCCTGTTCTTCCTCGGGAGGGCAGATCTGGCGTCTGATTTGGGCTCCGGAGAGGGGAAATCGACGCCGTCGTCATCACCAACCATCCTTCATCACCAATTTCATGATGCTCTCCGCCGTTCGTGAGTAATCCCATTGTAGGCTTGCTGGACGATGATGGGTTGGATGAGATTTACCATGTAATCAAGTTAGTTTTGTTAGGGTTTGATCCCTAGTATCCACTATGTTCTAAGATTGATGTTGCTATGACTTTGCTATGCTTAATGCTTGTCACTAGGGCCCGAGTGCCATGATTTCAGATCTGAACCTATTATGTTTTCATGAATATATATATGTGTTCTTGATCCTATCTTGCAAGTTGTAGACACCTATTACGAGTTATGATCCGCATCCCCCAGGGTGACAATAACTGGGATTCTTTCCGGTGATTACCGTAGTTTGAGGAGTTCATGTATTCACTAAGTGCTAATGCTTTGATCCGGTTCTCTATTAAAAGGAGGCCTTAATATCCCTTAGTTTCCATTAGGACCCCGCTGCCACGGGAGGGTAGGACAAAAGATGTCATGCAAGTTCTTTTCCATAAGCACGTATGACTATATATGGAATACATGCCTACATTACATTGATGAATTGGAGTTAGTTCTATATCACCCTATGTTATAACCGTTGCATGATGAATGCCATCCGACATAATTATCCATCACTGATCCATTGCCTACGAGCTTTTCACATATTGATCTTTGCTAAGTTACTTTTCCGTTGCTACTGTTACAATCACTACAAAACTGCTACTGTCACGTTTGCCATCGTTACTGTTACTTCCATATTACTTTGCTACTAAATACTTTGTTGCAGATACTAAGTCTTTCTGGTGTGGTTGAATTGACAACTCAGCTGCTAATACTCGAGAATATTCTTTGGCTCCCCTTGTGTCGAATCAATAAATTTGGGTTGAATACTCTACCCTCGAAAACGGTTGCGATCCCCTATACTTGTGGGTTATCAAGACCTTTTTCTGGCGCCGTTGCCGGGGAGCATAGCTCTATTCTCTGAGTCACTTGGAATTTATATCTGTTGATCACTATGAAGAATTTGAAAGATGCTAAAACTAACATCTACCCCTCAACTACGAGGACAGGTAAGGAACTGCCATCTAGCTCTGCACTTGATTCACCTTCTGTTATGAGTAAATTTGCGACACCACCACCTGCTATTGATGCTGATATGTCGCAAGTAATTGATGATGTCACTTCTGCTATGCATGATGCTTATGATGATACTTTGCTTGATACTACTGTGCCACTGGGTGAATTTCTTGATGAACAAATTGCTAGAGTCAATGCTGCAACTGATGATATTTCTGAAACTAATGAAATTACTGAAACTGAACACTATGAGACACCTGCTAGACCTAGCTCTCCTAGATATGAATTGCCTAATATACCTAAGGGTTATGTTATGGAAGGAGAGGTAGCTAGGGACTTTCTCGCTTGTAAAGATAGAGAGGATCTTAAGAAATTACTATGCAAGTGGAAAGAAAAATCTTTGAATGCTAGAATGCAATATGATCCCAAGTTTGCTACTTCACCTATCTTTGTTACTGATAAGGATTATGAATTCTCTGTCGATCCTGAGTTAATTACTTTGGTAGAATCTGATCCTTTCCATGGTTATGAATCTGAAACTGTTGTGGCACATCTTACTAAATTGAATGATATAGCCACCCTATTCACTCATGAGGAAAAAATCGTTATTACTATATTCTTAAGTTGTTTCCTTTCTCATTAAAGGGTGATGCTAAGATATGGTTTAATTCTATTGCTCCTGGTTGTGTGCGTAGTCCCCAGGATATGATATATTACTTCTCTGAAAAATATTTTCCTGCCCATAAGAAACAAGCTGCCTTGCAGGAAATATTTAACTTTGTGCAAGAAGAAGAGAGTCTCCCACAAGCTTGGGGGAGGCTTCTCCAATTACTTAATGCTTTGCCTGATCACCCTCTCAACAAAAATGAAATACTTGATATCTTTTATAATGGACTAACCAATGCTTCTAGGGACCACCTAGATAGTTGTGCTGGTTGTGTTTTCAGGGAACGAACTGTTGAACAAGCTGAACTACTATTGAATAATATATTGAGCAATGATAATGATTGGTCTATTCCCAAACCACCTCCAAAGCCAACTCCGAAAAAAAGAGGTATTCTATTTCTCAGTCCTGAAGATATGCAAGAGGCAAAGAAATCTATGAAAGAAAAAGGTATTAAAGCTGAAGATGTTAAGAATCTACCACCTATTGAAGAAATACATGGTCTTGATAACCCGACACAGGTAGTAGAGGTAAATTCCCTCCGTAGATTTGAGGAAGGTGATATTCCTTATAATAAGTCTGCTAGCCAATGCTTGGATGAGTTAGATAACTTTATTATTAAGCAAGAAAATTTCAATGCTTATGTTAGTAGACAACTGAAACATAATGCTTACATGCTTGATCGCTTAGGTGATTATATGAGTAGAACTGTTAATGATCTTAAGCTTATTAGTAAACATGCTTCCATGGTAACTCTCAAGTAGAACAAGTACTTAAGGCACGGAATGATTTGCTTAATCAGATGATTGGTAAGAACAATGATCATTCTGTTAGAGTTGTGACTAGAGGTGGTAGAATGACTCAGGAACCTTTGTATCCTGAGGGCCATCCTAAGAGAATTGAGGAAGATTCTCAGAGACTTAATACTGATGCATCTGGTCATTCTAATAAGAGGAAAAAGGATGATGATAGGACTTTGCATGTTGCTAGTGAACCTGTTATTGATACTCATGAAAACCCAAATGATATTTCTATTTCTGATGCTGAGACACAATCTGGTAATGAACATGAGCCTAGTGATAATATTAATGATGATGTTCATGTTGATGCTCAACCTAGTAATGATAATGATGTGGAGATTGAACCTGCCATTGATCTTGATAACCCACAACCTAAGAACAAAAGATATGATAAAAGAGACTTTGTTGCTAGGAAGCATGGTAGAGAAAGAGAACCATGGGTTCAGAAACCCATGCCCTTTCCTCCTAAACCATCCAAGAAGAAGGATGATGAGGATTTTGAGCGCTTTGTTGAAATGCTTAGACCTGTCTTTTTGCGTATGCGCTTGACTGATATTCTGAAAATGTCTCCTTATGCTAAGTATATGAAAGATATTGTGACAAATAAAAGAAAGATACCGGAAGCTGAGATTTCCACCATGCTTGCTAATTATACTTTTAAAGGAGGAATACCAAAGAAACTAGGAGATCCCGGAGTACCTACTATACCATGCTCTATTAAAGGAAATTATGTTAAAACTGCTTTATGTGACCTTGGAGCTGGTGTTAGTGTTATGCCTTTCTCTTTGTATCGTAGACTTGATTTGAATAAGTTGACACCTACTGAAATCTCTTTGCAAATGGCTGATAAATCAACTGCTTTACCCATCGGTATTTGTGAGGATGTGCCAGTCGTAGTTGCAAATGTTACTATCCTAACAGACTTTGTTATTCTTGATATTCCCGAGGATGACAGTATGTCGATCATCCTTGGTAGACCCTTTTTGAATACTGCAGGGGCTGTTATTGATTGCAACAAGGGCAATGTCACTTTTCATGTTAATGGTAATGAGCATACGGTACACTTTCCAAAGAAACAACCTCAAGTTCATAGTATCAACTCCATTGAAAAAATTTCAACGATTATTATTGGAGGCTTTGAATTCCCTCTCCCTACTGCCAAAAGGAAATATGATATACTTATTGTTGGGGACATGCATATCCCCACTGAGGTAACCTAGTGCTATTCGAAAATTCTCCGGTTCCGTGTCATTCGAAAAAAGTTTGTCAATAAGACTTGATCAACCTTATTGATGGATTCTTTTTTATGAGCATGAGATGGATGAATTTAGAATGCACAACCTTATGCACCCAAATTTTTATTTTCTGTTCTTTAGTTTCAATTTAGTAAAAATGCTATTATTTCTCTGTTTTCTGATTTATCCGTGCAATAGAAAAATGACCTGAAAATAAAAGTTCTCAGAATTCCCTGAAAATTTAGTATGATTTTTTCTGGAATATTTTAGAATTTTTGGCACTGAGAACACATCACGGGGCTGCACCAGTGGGCCACAAGCCTGCAGGGCGCACCCACCCCCCCTGGGCACGCCCCCCTGGCTTGTGGGTCCCACATGGGGCCCCTCACTTATTCCAGCACCCATCCACTTCGTCTTCCTCCAGAAAAAATCCCACCATTGCTCAAACCCGTGTTCTAGCTCATCTCGCTGCCATTTTCGATCTCCTTGCTCAAAGCTCCATTTGCAAAACTGTTCTAGGGGATTGTTCATCGGTATGTGACTCCTCCAATGGTCCAATTAGTTTTTGTTCTAGTGCTTTATATATTGCAAATTTTTGCTGCTGTGGTGACCTTGTTCTTGAGCTTGTATGTCAAATTTGTATGGTTCCAAGTAGTTTTGATGCATGATATAGCCTCTAGACACTTGTGCGAGTAGTTGCTATAAGTTTTGTTGAGTTTTGTTCACCCTTATTTGGAGTCACTAAAAATTTCAGAACTATTTTTCTGAGAAAGAAATGATGAGGAGATTGTTAAGAGGCTCTACAAGCCGGGGTTCTAAAGAAAATGAAAATGAGAAGCCCAGATACAATATTCCTCGCACCGCGGAGGTTCGACCATGTGAATGGCCAAGTGAAGCATTCTTGAGGGCGGCCGGAATTTATGAAGATTTCTATTATCTGGTAGAAAATGCAGGCATCACCGAATTCCTCAATGATAAGTGTGACCAGTACCTCCCACTTACTAATATTTTCGTGCAAAATTTTCACTTTTATCCTAGGAAGAATCCTCCCACGGTAGAATTTTACTTATATGATGTGCCTAAGGAAATGTCACTTTACGATTTTTGCAATGTTTGCAAAATACCTTATGAGGGCAGTATCATTGAACCACGTCCTAGAGACATGGAGGACTTTATTGCCTCAATCACTATGGGGGAAGAGAGAGGGGTGTCAAAGGCCAGAGCAGCTAGTTTGCATTTTCCAGTTCTACGCTATTATTCATTATTTGCGGGGAGATGTCTCGTTGGTCGAGGGGAGAGTGGAAGCCTTAGTGCTCCAGACCTCGCCATTCTGCGCCACGCTTTACTTGCTGAAAGAACTTTTAGTCTGGGCGCTATAGTGGCCCAACGGTTGAACTTAAACTGTTCGAAGGGCCCCATATTCGGAGGTATCTATGCATCTCGTCTAGCCAAACACTTCGAGATACCCATTAGGCTTGACGAGGAAGAAGAAATGCTGCTACCTACGAGATATTTAGACTATGACAGCATGGTAGCACATGATTTTATTAGGAAAGATAATGATAAGAGGCTTCTTTACAATTTAGTATTTAGTCAGGGTACTTGTGAGATTATTGCTTTGCCTGCTTCTTCTTTGTTCGATATTCGTTCAGGCAGGTACACTATTATGCCCGAGGACATTTATAGATATTGGGGCCTGTCGCAACCCCCAACACCTGAGCCGGCATCAGCCCTTGATCCGTATCAAAATCCAGTTTTTCAGTGGGAGCCACAGGAGCTCGCCAACCAGTGGAACCCTTAGTATCCTCCGGAGTATCCAGGAGATGATTATTTTCAGCCATGGCCCTAGACCAACTTAGGCCAAAAGCCTAAGCTTGGGGGAGTACGTATTTCTCACCGACATTAAATTCATGTTCACACACTCATTCCAGTTGTCGGTGTTCATACTTTTTCATTGTACCATCCATGGTAGTTTATTTCTCCTTTTTGCTTTCTTCTAGTGTGTTTAATTAATCTTGAGAAAATCCAAAAACCCAAAAAAAATTAGTTCTAGCTTTACCTTCTAGTTTGTTTAGTTGTAGTATTAAAAGAAAACCCAAAAAGATTTCTCGTTCTTCTTTTGCTTGTTGGGAGCTTTCCCGTGTAAATAGTTTTCCTTTCTTCTTTGGGTCGTAAGGAGAAGACCACGATGAAATGTTGAGTGGCTCTCATATGCATTATTGTTTATCTTACAGAGAGCCCATATTACCTTGCCTTCTCCTTTGAGTTATTGCTTGCAGATTCCAGCTTAGTCCAATGCACGTGCACTCTTATTATTATTCACACCGTTCGGTCGTGCAAGTGAAAGGCAATAATGACGATATATGATGAAGTGATTGAGATGGAGAAAAGCTGGTATGAACTCGACCTATTTTGTTTTTGTAAATATGATTAGCTCATCATTCTGGATTCAGCTCGTTATGGATTGAACATGTTTGCAATGACAATTAGAGATTATAGTTACTCATGCCATGCTTAATTAGCTAAGAGTGTATAATGGTTTGTCTCGAGTGCCAACATGCATTTTAAAATGGTTGTGATGTAGTATGATAGGATGGTATCCTCCTCTGAATGATTCAAGTGGCTTGACTTGGCACATGTTCACGCATGTAGTTGAAACAAAACCAACATAGCCTCCACGATGTTTATGTTCATGGTGATTTATATCCTACTCATACTTGCAATCAATGTTGCTTAATCTCAAAGCATGTTTATGACTGTTGTCGCTCTCTAGTTGGTCGCTTCCTAGTCTTTTGCTAGCCTTCACTTGTACTAAGCAGGAATACTGCTTGTGCATCCATTTCCATAAACCCAAAGTTGTTCCATATGAGTCCACCATACCTACCTATATGCGGTATTTACCTGTCATTCCAAGTAAATTTGCATGTGCCAAACTCTAAACCTTCAAATAATACCCTGTTTTGTATGCCCAAATCGCTCATGTAGTGACTAGGGGCTGTCAGTATCTTCCATGCTAGGTGGGTTATTCTCACGATATGTGTTGATTAACTATCATTCACGAGAAAGTGGCTGGTATTCGGGATGCCCAGTTCCATGCTCAAAAATCAAATCAAAGTATAATGAAACAAAACTCCCCCAGGATTGTTGTTTGTATGGATGGTACCTGTGGATTCGGCCCGCCGTGGAGTGTGATCGATTGGTGGAGGGGGAGTAAAAACTTTACTATTCTGTTTGGGAACCACCTATAATGTATCTAGCATGGAAGATATCGAGACCTCTTAGTTGTTATGTTGACAATGAAAGCATACCTCCCAAAATTATGATTCTTCCCTGTTTTAAAAGCTCGAGCTCTGGCACCTCTGTAAATCAATGCTTCCCTCTGCGAAGGGCCTATCTATTTTATTTACTCTTGAGTCATCCTCCTCTTATAAAGAGCACCAGTTAGAGAGCAGCTCCGTCATTTGTATGCTTTGTTATTAATTGATATTGAGTATGAGTGTGACTGGATCTCTTTTACCATGAATTACAATGTCTAGTCAGTCCTTGTTCTTCAGAGGTGCTCTGCATTTATGTTTTGCGGTCTCAGAAAGGGCTGGCGAGATACCATTATATCATATTGTATCATGATTGTTTTGATAAAATTGTTGTCATCCGAGACTTATTATTATTGCTCGGTGGTTGATTATGCCATTGATATGAGTAAATGTGAGACCTAAATGTTATTGTGAATGTGGTTAGTCTATAATCTTTGCTGAAAATCTGAATATCAGTTAGACATATTTACAATAGCAAGATCAAACAGAGTTTGTAAAAGTTTTTCTTTATCACTTTCAGTTTGTCAACTGAATTGCTTGAGGACAAGCAATGGGTTAAGCTTGGGGGAGTTGATACGTCTCCATCGTATCTACTTTTCCAAACTCTTTTGCCCTTGTTTTGGAATCTAATTTGCATGATTTGAATGGAACTAACCCGGACTGACGCTGTTTTCAGCAGAATTGCCTTGGTGTTATTTTTGTGCAGAAATAAAAGTTCTCGGATTGACCTGAAAATTTACGGAGAATATTTTTGGAATTAATAAAAAATACTGGCAAAAGAATCAACCGGAGGGGGTCCACCACCTGGCCACAAGCCAGGGGGTGCCCCCCCCCCCAGGGCGCGCCCCCTTGTCTTGTGGGCCCCCTGGAGCTCCTCCGACCTCAACTCCAACTCTATATATTCCTATTCGTGGAGAAAAAATCAGAGAGAAGAGTTCATCGTGTTTTACGATACGGAGCCGCCGCCACCTCCTGTTCTTCCTCGGGTGGGCAGATCTGGAGTCTGATTTGGGCTCCGGAGAGGGGAAATTGACGCCGTCGTCATCACCAACCATCCTTCATCACCAATTTCATGATGCTCTCCGCCGTTCGTGAGTAATCCCATTGTAGGCTTGCTGTACGGTGATGGGTTGGATGAGATTTACCATGTAATCGAGTTAGTTTTGTTAGGGTTTGATCCCTAGTATCCACTATGTTCTGAGATTGATGTTGCTATGACTTTGCTATGCTTAATGCTTGTCACTAGGGCCCGAGTGCCATGATTTCATATCTGAACCTATTATGTTTTCATGAATATATGTGTGTTCTTGATCCTATCTTGCAAGTTGTAGACACCTATTACGAATTATGATCCGCATCCCCCAGGGTGACAATAACTGGGATTCTTTCCGGTGATTACCGTAGTTTGAGGAGTTCATGTATTCACTAAGTGCTAATGCTTTGGTCCGGTTCTCTATTAAAAGGAGGCCTTAATATCCCTTAGTTTCCATTAGGACCCCGCTACCATGGGAGGGTAGGACAAAAGATGTCATGCAAGTTCTTTTCCATAAGCACGTATGACTATATATGGAATACATGCCTACATTACATTGATGAATTGGAGCTAGTTCTATATCACCCTATGTTATAACCGTTGCATGATGAATGCCATCCGACATAATTATCCATCACTGATCCATTGCCTACGAGATTTTCACATATTGATCTTTGCTAAGTTACTTTTCCGTTGCTACTGTTACAATCACTACAAAACTGCTACTGTCACGTTTGCCATCGTTACCGTTACTTCCATATTACTTTGCTACTAAATACTTTGCTGCAGATACTAAGTCTTTCAGGTATGGTTGAATTGACAACTCTGCTGCTAATACTCGAGAATATTCTTTGGCTCCCCTTGTGTCGAATCAATAAATTTGGGTTGAATACTCTACCCTCGAAAACTGTTGCGATCCCCTATACTTGTGGGTTATCACCATTCAAACTTGGACATGAACTTGGCTATCCGAGATTCATAGACCATGACTCCTGTTATTAAGATTCCCTTTCCAGAATCTTACAACCACAACTTGACGTCACATACTCCTTATGTGATGAACCCTTACTTGAAACTTGCATGTGGACCTTATGTCACATATATTCCAAATGACAACCACTATGTTGTTTTCAAAACTCTTATGAGTTAACCCTCACACATGATCTCACAACACAATGAAACAAACACGATGCACAATACTTGATTTATGTTTGTTTGATTGTATTGTATGGTTGTTTATGATTGCTCTTTACTCATGGCAGATTATTACGGAGAGCGAAGAGTGACTTGATCAAGATTGCGAGATTGAAGAATCGTCAATACAGGCAAGTGGAAACTTTGATCATAACCTATGTTTTCTTGCACTGTAGTTTTTTCCAGCTAGGAATCCTCTATAGGATTTTATCTTGTGCTTGACAGAACCGAGTAGAGTGATTGTAGGTCCATTATACCCGGACCTTGTAACCAACGAGTAGATGCTTAGTTGCTATTACGTGGATTGGGGAACAACAACAATTATTCCACCATACAACCTCTTGGTTGACTATTTAATGAATCGATATGGGTGTACTGGCTTTGATTGAGTCATCGGAGTGTACTCATTGGTGAGGAATACCTCCCGGGTATCAAAGGGATTGTACGATTTCAAAGTTGAGTAGCTTCCATGTGTGACCGTGAGACAATATGGACTATGTCTAGACCAATTAAGTTATGGCAACCCTCATTGGCATGACTAGTAGATTTAGATTTCCATGTAGGTTGGACTAGGTGTGCCATTTTCTGAGAGGGCTACTACTTCCCAAAAGTCTCATCTTGATCTACCTCGATACTTTACAAGTGAAGTTTAGTAGCAGGAGGGCGTGATTAGGAATCACGGGTTAAGCACACAAACCTCTGCAGAGTGTATAAAACTGATCATGATTAGCCGTGTCCCTGGTTACAGACAAGCTTGAGCAACTCATCGGAGAATTGTCAGCTTGATCTCATTCACCTCTTCTAATAAAATCAAATGGGCTCAAACAAAGGGGAGTTATGGCGCTGACCTCACAGGACTAGGGGTACTATGTCTCTGGAGAAAGGCTTGGGATACCGTGTGGCAGGAGTCCACATATTGAAATGCATTTTGGGGATACGACCGGGGTCTACCGGGAGTGTCCTTAAAATAATAACACATAAACATGCAAGTAAACAATCGTTGCCTTCCAAAAATAAAAATGTTAAAGATCATGATATACACACACTTTGTCACGATAAGCATGGCATGCTTAGTTTTCCTACCATAAAGATATCAAGTCATGAACAAGCCTGACTCCAAACCAAGCAATTAAATCACACTTTTGTCGCTTTAACTTTTTCAATTTTCACGCAGTACTGGAGCGTGAGGCATGCTCTTAGTACGTCGGATAGCATAGAGAATGGTGATATGGGTTATGAGGGAAGACAAAAAGGTATAAGAAAGTCTCATATGAATGAGGCTTGATCATTAGGCAATGGAGAGGCCTTAAAATTGATGTTAATGCGAGGAGTAGGGATTACAATGCAACACATGCACTAGTGCTATAAATGTATGAAAGCTCTCTACATGTAGCTAAGTGGGTGTGCATACAACTTACATGCTTATGAATACCGTGAGCATTTTGAGGACACTCTTCATCGGAATATGCAAATCAGGTTCTAATAATGTAAAATCCCACTAGCATATGAAAATGAAAATCGTGAAACTCTCTATATGAAATACATGGTGCTACTTTGAAGCACAAATGTGGTAAAGGATAGTAGTGCGCCCCCTCCGTCTTTTTCTCTCATTTTTTTGGATGACTCTTTTTGGCCACTTTTTTCTTATCCTCACAGGTAGGGGAGCACCCTAATAATGCATCACACTTTATTTTGCATACAACAAAAAATATGAACAATATGATGACTACATATGAATGTGTCTGGCAGTCTACCAGAATGTGCAATGATCTTGCGTAGAATGTATTACAATGATAAATGGTGGCTTTGCCAAAAATATCATATCAACTCTATATGATCATGCAAAGCAAAATGACAATGAAGGCTCAAGTCATGTGATGAATAGTAACAATGAAATTGCAAGGCAATATATCTCGGAATAGCTATGAAAATGCTATAATAGGTAGGTATGGTGGTTATTTTGGGAAAGGATATAATGAGGGTTATGTGTGTATGTAACAGCCCGAGACCGACGCTCCAGAAGATTCCCCTTTATTTCATTATCGTCGTGTGATTCGTTTGGTTGTCGCATTCATCATCGCATCATTCGCATCATCCGCATTGCATCGGCACTCCGTTGCCATCAGATTTCAAACTTGCATCCGTTCGTAGTTGCCGGTTCTCTCCCTTTTCGTCGTTGACCGTTTTGAGACCAACCACACACGCACGCGCCCGCGGCACTGCAAATATATTGTTTTTAAAAGTGCGCGGAAAATATTCTCGGATTGGGTCGAAAGTTCGCGAGCGGTCTTGTTTTATTGTAGGTAGACTGCCTGCCAAATTTCGTCGCAATCGGAGGTCGTTCGATACCCGAACGGTCAACCGTTGCGGCTCCGTCATCGGTTTAATTGTCGGACATTTCGATGTTTTAAAACTCTGTCACGGGCTGCCATCTTCCGTCTCTTCTTAGCCCAACTCCACTCTACACAGCCCACAAAGCCTACCCTAACCCCCCAACCGTTCCGGACCGTTCGATGGAGATCAAACGATCCGAAAACGGTCTAAAACCCCTCCCATAGCCACCCATGCCTATAAATGGACACCTAGTCATCAAAAAGGGAAACCCTAGCCTCTTCCTCGAAATCCATGCCGCCGCCACCTCCCACCACTCAACCGCCGCCAGCCACCTCCTCCCACCGTGTTGGGCCCACGAAGCCCATCCGCGGCCCGCCCCGGGCCCGAACCGGGCCGCCACCGCCCGAGGCGCCCGCAGCCGCCGCCTTTGTCCCTGAGCTCCCGAGCGCCTCCGAGCCTGTGCCGGAGCTCTGCTGGCCGGAGCCCCCATCGCGCCGGCAGCCGGAGCTCGCCCCAGGCCGGTCCCCTCGCACCCCGAGATCTCTCCTTCCTCTCCCATGTATCCCTCTCTAACCCAACAACATGGCCGCCGCCCCATAGGATCTCACCGCCGGAGTTGACCACCGCCAGCTCGTGCCTCGCCGTCATTGGGGATGGGACCCTCGGGCCTAGATCCGCCCGGATCCGGCCTGGCCCCATCGGATCGCGCCGCCCCTTCGCCCGTGCGCCGCCGGTTTGACCCGCCGCCATGGCCTCGTGCCCCTCAGGAGCACAGGAGGACGAAGCCTCCGCTCGACTGCACCGGCGCCCGCGTGGGCCAGCCGCAGTCGTGAGGCCCAGCTCGCCCGCTACGGCCCAGGCCTCCATCTCCCCACCGAATGGGCCATGGCCCGCAAGGTGAGCAATGCCCGCTCCCCTATCCAGCGCCCTGGGCGCTCTTCTGCTATCCTGCGCTTGCAAATTCCGCCCATGCATGTTTTTTTTCAGCGTCTGCGAATTTGACTAATTACCCAGGAATTGCGTAAATACAGATTTTTGCCATGATTTTAAAATGCCATTAGTTACATAAACGAGCATCATATGAAAAAAACTATAGATATGTAAAATACTCAGAATTTTGTGTAGATTATCATTATCGTAATTCCATCCATGTTTAAAATGTTTAACATGCTGTTTTCTTGGAATTAGCATAAATGTCATGATTTTGCATTGCGTATATTTATTTAACCGTGCATCGGAATTAAACAAACCATATATGTAAAATGTGTAAATTATTTACATCCCTTTGTCATGCATGATAAAAATGTTTAATGTGATGTTTGCATTTAATTTGCATAAATGACTTGCTAAAATGGTTTATGTCCTAATATCGCATAAATGTTGTGTCATTTGTTTTATAGTAAAAACCCACATATTATATATGATTTGGGGGTAGAAAAATCTATAGAATTTATATGTGCATGCAGTTTTGTCTTTTGAGCAAATTTGTGTGCATGTTATTTTTGCCATGATGCCCTTTTGTTTATTTTGTGTGAATTAAGCCATGCATATTTTGGAATAGTTGCAAACATGAGATATGCCCTTTGACATGTGTACTAGCCCCTGGTATTTTTTGTTTGCCATGATAATCCATGTTTAGATGTTATTTTCTTGTTGCCAACATGCCATAATAATGTGCTGTTTTGAGGGGTCTAAATAATTATAAGTCTCAAACTGTTATTTTGTTGCCATGTTGTGTTGATGCTAGCCATGATTCTATGCATAATTAGACCTTGCCACTATGGAATGAATTATAGTGCATCATGTCCTCTACCATGTTGTAGATTTTCATGCCATGATATGCCATGTAGCATATAGTTTTATTGTTGTCAATATGCCTTCATGAAAAACTGCTATACTAAAAACTGTTATTTTCACTAAGTCCTAATCTGCTATATTTTATAGTCATCTTGTGAGCTCATTTCCTATTGATCCATGCTTCTATTCAACTTGCTGCTATGAGATAAATTGTTGTGCATCATATAAGATAGTGCCATGTGTCTTGTTTGTGCATTTTAGATTCTTGTAGCCTATTGTTATGAGGTGTGCAAAATGCCATGTTGCTGTTTTGGGCAGATTTTAAATAAAACTTGTGTTGCTTGTTATTGTTGAACCGTAGCTCCGTTTTAAACATGTTGCACATGAAACTTGCTTAGAATCTCATGTCGTTTCATAATATCTTGTTGCATCCATGATTTAACATGTTTGTGGTGGTCGTTTGCATGCATTTTGCATTCATGATATATCTATCTTATGTTGGTCATATCTTTTAGGCCGTAGCTCCGTTTTAAATGATCTATATATGTAAATCGCTTAGAATGACGTGTAGAATCACATGATGCATTTTTTCTGTTTAACAAATATATAACATGTTTAGTTCAGATCTGGACCAATTTCAAAATTAACACATGGGGTCGTTTCGGAAATGCTATATGTTGCTTCCGGTCTCATTTAAAATGCCTAGTTGATGTAGTTGTTCATGCTTCACTTCTTGCCATGATAAACAACATTTCAAATAATTGTTTAGTTAAACAACATTAACCGCATTTCTCGTAACATGGAGAGTTATTGTTTTGTTGTATGTATGTTCTCCTTCTCCATTTAAAATTGCTTTAATTCCAACTTCACCTTATGCCATGACCACCCATGTTAAACAACATTTAATATTGATGAAAACCTAAACGAGAGTGAACTAAATGGTTCGAACGTGGAGTTTCGTCAATATGCAACCCGTTGCATATTGAACTTCACTTAATGTGTAGTAATTGATTGTTGTGATTTGCCATGTCTTGCATAATTAAATCGGGCATGCATCATATTTGTTTGCGCATCATGTAATGCATATGTTGTGGTATTTATGATGTGTTAATTGTTGTTTACGGATTTCTTCTTCTCGATAGCGTTCCGAAAGCGTTCGGAGTGTGAGGATTTGTTCGACTACGTCGGTTTGTCTTCTTCATGGATTCGTTCTTCTTCCAAGCAGGATCTCAGGCAAGATGGCCATTTTCCCTGGATACCACTACTATCATTGCCATGCTAGTTGTCTCGGTTCTACCGCTATGTCTCGCTACCTGCCACTTGTTTGTCAAGCCTCCCAGAATGCCATGATAAGCCTCTAACCACTCCACATCCCAGCAGACCATTGTTTGGCTATGTTACCGCTTGCTCAGCCCTTCTTATAGCATTGCTAGTTACAGGTGCAAGTTCGTTTCCATGTGCCAACATGGATGTTTTTGAGATATCACAATATTGTTGCTATTTAATTTAATGCACATATATACTTGGTAAAAGGTGGAAGGCTTGGCCTTTTGCTCGGTGTTTTGTTCCACTTTTGCCGCCCTAGTTACTTGCGTACCGGTGTTATGTTCCATATTGAGCTCTCCTAACATGCTCGGGGTTGTTATGGGGACCCCCTTGGCTTTCGTTTTGGGATAAAACTCTTCTGGCAAGGCCCAACATTGGTACTCCATTTGCCTAATAACTAATAAAATTGCATAGGGACCCGTCGGAACCCGTGGATAATTAATCAACAACCCGGGCCAGTGCTCCTCATGAGTGTTGGTCCAACCTGGGCGATGTCCGGCACCCCCTGGTCACCCGGGGTCTCAGCCAACCCGACGTCCAGCCTATCCGGTCATGCCCTGAGAACGAGATACGCGGCTCCTATCGGGATTGTCGGCATGTCGGGCGGTCTTGCTGGATTTGTTTTACCTTTCTCGAACGTCTTGTGCACAGGATTTCGAGGACACTTCAGGCTATCTCGAGGTTGAGATTTTCCATCGAAATTCATACTACGGGTCATCCCGCGGTTGAGAAGTTCGAACGCAACTTGTGATTAGTTTGTGATGGATGAGTTGGAGCACCCCTGCAGGGTTAAATCTTTCATGAGTCGTGCCCGCGGTTATGTGGCAACTTGAAAATTTGTTTAACATCCGGTCATAGAAAACTTAAAGTAAACTCAATTAAAATATACCAACTGTGTGTGTGACCATGACTGTCTCATCTCGTGAGTTCTGAACCGAGAGAGAACACGGTGGGGTTATGTTTGACTCGTAAGTAGGTGTTCAGGATCACTTAGTGATCATTACTAGTTCCCTTCCGTTTATGCGACGATCCCCCCCCCCCTTATTCTTGTACTCGTAAGTTAGCCACTCAAATAAATGCTTAGTGCTTGTTGCAGCCTCACCACTTAACCATACCTCACCCATTAAGCTATAATAGTCTTGATACCCTTGGAAATGAGATTGTTGAGTACCTGTGGCTCACAGATTGCTACAACAACAGTTGCAGGTACAGGTAACGCGATGCTTTGACGTGAGAGTGATGCTTGTTTGATTTGGAGTTCTTCTTCTTCTTCTTCTTCTTCTTCTTCTTCTTCTTCATAATCATCGATCATAGGATGGGTTCCAGGACGGCAGCCTGGGATAGCAAGGATGGATGTCATTTTATCGTTTGATTTCGTCCGTAGTCGGACCCTGCTCTTATGTATGATATTTGAATATGTTGTTGTATTGATGTGATCTTGATTTAGCTTGTGGCGAGTGTAAGCCAATTCCATATACTCATCTCTTCTTTACATGTACTTGTAATGATATCCATTCTTGCAAAACGACGAGATGCGCTTCTATCCCTGTCGAGTCTCTCGAGCCAAAATAAGGATAGAATCGCATCTTGGGCGTTACAGTGTAAGAGAGTATCATCTCACGGAGTTGGATGCACCGATGAAGCTTGCACCATGTATCGAGGTGAGAGTGGGCAATGCACGGTGCCGAAGAGGATAGCAAAATATGGATAGGTGGAAGTGCTTATAGACCAAAAACTCGCATTAATCATAAAGAACTCAAGTAATTGTTGCTAAAATTTAGTAGCCCTAGAAGCAAAGCATAACTCTCATACCCCTATGGAGGAGGTTGGTAGAACTTAACCGATGCATGCCCTCGATCAGAACGCACACAGATTGTCAATCTAAGACAACTCATACTCCAACTTCCTCGCTAATGCCAGCGGCTACCACTTGCATGCATAACGACTCACAAGCCTTAACACAAATATTCATGCTTAGCATTAATTATTTACTCTCACACTCATATATTACTATCTCAATATCGCAAAACTATTTTAAGAAATCAAACATAACATATTCAATGATCTAAGTTCATGCAATTTTTTATTATACCACCATCATATACCCATTATTTTTGGACCAGCCATATAATTCATGCAAATTACCACTTCCTATTTAACTCTCTAAAAAGATTTAAGTGAAGCAAGAGAGTGCTAATAATTTCTACATGGCGAATTTTCTAAAGACGTTATGAAGACTTTTGGTTAATGAGATGATTTCTTTTCCAATTTGATAAACATGTTTTCAGTAGATCTTAAATTAAAAAATTAGTTATGTGGTGAATCCTTTAAATAAGAGACTAATTTTTTTATCTGTGTGGTGAAAATTAGATCAAATGGAAATAACAAATTTTAAATATGTATTGAATTTTTCCCAATATGTGCTGAATTTTTTTAAATATGCGATGAACTTAATTTATATCCATAATTATTTTTAAATACATGATGAACATTTTAAATACTAACAAACAGTTTACAGAAAAAACTTAAATAAAGTGATGAACTTTTTTCCATCACGCGATGAACTTTTTTTTTCAAATACGGTGCGTTTTTATATATGCCACCAAGATTTCTGAAAACGCGACGAACAATTTTTAAATATATGATGAACAATTGTAAATGTGATGAACATTTTCAAATTTGTTGTGAACGAATTTTCATATACATAGTCATTTTTAAAAATACTCGTGACACTTTAAATACTTGATAATCTTGTTTACAAAAATGCATTTGAGAAAATATATGGAGAAATTAGTAAAATACTTGGAGACTTTTTTTAATGTACATGAACATGTTTTAGTTTTTTTTTATAAACCTTCTTGAATATTTTAGCAAAAACCAAAGTAAGATTATTTAACAGAAAAAGAATCAAGGAAAGGAAAAAAAATGCATCAAAAGATGACCCCGCTGTTATTTTGGGCCCCTCGCAGGTCGGATGCACTGCAGGCGATGCAACCTTAGCACTTGCAACAAACGTGGGTGGCCTCTTTTACTCATGGAGGTGTCATAAAAGAAATTAAAGCTTGGGCGACTTCTTTTCTCATGAACTTAGAAGTACGAATTTTGAAGCTGATAAAAAGGCTAGGTATGGTGTGTTATTAAATCAGGGAGGGCATGTTTCGTTAGGATATCCTAATGATCTTTCGCAAAAAAAAAAATCTCCTAATGATCATATGGTCATTCTTCTAAACATTACGAATGAGTAGTAAAGCCTGATCGATTGTTCTTAAAGAAAATACTTATGCGAACTAACCTGTGGTTGGATGGATAGAGAAAGGGGGATATCCTCAGCCTACTAGGGTTCAAGTCCTGGTGCTCGCATTATTCCTGAATTTATTTTAGGATTTTCGGCGATGCGCATTCAGTGAAAGAAGACGTTCCCGTCGACGACGAGGCGCCAACGGTGACTTCGTAAATCTCAAGACGATATGCCAACTCAGTATCTCGAAGGTGTTCATAAGGGTAAGGTGTGCGTGTGTACATCATAGGAATAAATGTATGCGCGTATATATAAGCGCTTGCGTTTGTACTGTGTTAAAAAAAAGCACTTGCAACGAACAAAATATAGATTGCCCATTTGCGCGGCGTATTCACACAATCAAGGTCAATTCAGATTTACGCACAAAAGCGCGGGACCTATATGTCTTGCCCACAGGGCGAAATTATTGGGCGGGCCCTATACTGTAGCTGAGCACACATCCTTTTTCCTTTATTTTTTATCGATTTTCACTGTTTTTTTCGTGCTTTCATAGTTTTTCCTAGTGTTTCTTTCGATAATTCATTTTTGTTTTCTTTGTTCCTTTATTTATTGTTTACCTTTTTCAATATTTGTCTAAGTTTTTCATACACATTGTATGTTTTTAATATACATTAATAACATCTTTTTATATGTGTTTAATATTTTCTAAATACATGTTTTTCAAATATATGTTTTGATTTATAATTTAGTATACATTGTATATTTTTTTTATATGTACAATTATTTTGTATATATGTTTAACATTTTAAAATACATAATTAACACATTTCAAATACTTGTTTTTAACATTTTCATGAATACGTGTTAAACATTTTTCAACACGCGCTAAAACATTTTACCTATGATATGAAACATATTTTTAATTTTTATATTGGATAACTGTTTTTCAAACAATATAAGAAGAAAGATTTGTTTTGGATTTGTGAATATTTTGTAAATATGACGTCATTTTACTTTAATGGTTCTTAACACTTATTTTGAACTACATGGACAGTTTTACGAGTTTTTTAAATGTCACATACGTTTTTCATATGTGTGAATATTTTTGAAATGCCGCATATTATTTTTTGAATGGTATATACATTTTGTAAAAAATTGAGTGTACTTTTTCTATACTACATAAGCATTCTTTAAATGTGTGGTGAACACTTTTAAAAAAGTATTTTTTTTCATAATATGTATGTAGTAATTATAAAAATATTAACAAAACTAAAAATCCATGCACATTGTGAGTGTGATAAAACACTTGGTTTCTGGGCCGGCCCACTCCCATACCATGTTGGTGGTGCGTTCCTCTGTCTCGCATAAAGTGAGACATAGACTCGCTCACGCCAAAGGTTCTTTTCATCATAGCGAGAAAGTTTCCACACCGGATCATTAGGCTAATGTGACAGAGGCATAAGCCTTGTGGGCAATCAAGGCCCGTTTGGCCACGAGGCAGAGTCAGAAATGAATCCACCAATTGACCAGTCATGCACGCGCCTGTTGTGTGTGTGTGTTCATTTTACCTCCCCACTAGTTCATTGATGGCGCGTGTTGGCTCGCCGGTCTAATTTTGCGATAGAATAATAGGATTTTTTATATATTTGTGCATTAAAAAGTATTGAAACATGGACATATTTTTTGTTAAAACTTACATGATGCAGATAGTTGAAAAGTATTTCACTACTTATACTAAGTAATAAAACTAGACAAACAACATTAGGAATCAGTGAAACAAATCTGATATATTATAGGCTTGCATAGCATCCCGGTAAAGCCCAATCGACCATATGTTTTGAAAAAGTCACGAGAATAGCAGCTCATTAGGACTGGCGGGCCAGGTCGCGGTAACTGGAACTGAAACGGAGCTATCATGGGCAAAAATGATCTAAACATGAAATCCAACGGCTAAAATCACTAGCGGCATCAGAGAACTCAGTTTAGGTGCAGTTTTACAGTACATGACTCCACGAGGCGAGTCAAGGGATTAAGTTAGGCAACGATTTGATGGCGAATGGCTAACGAGCATTGGCGGATGGCATGCATCTTTTGTTCTTGTTCCCAACCCGCGGACCGCCTATCCGATCAGTCTTGCTCGTCAATCCTTTCCCAAGATACCATTTATTTGGTCGTAATTGACATGCGATGACCCATATTGATCATATGTTGCTTCACACCTTGCAAACTTCATCGGTCAAGGATATGTCGACGATTTATCTAATAGCATCACCACATCATAGTGTATGTATGAATATTCTCCATACCCTATGAACTCTACATGTTTCATCGCTAGTTTGAAGCCTACGGTACGCTTTGTTGGTTGTGAGTTAGAAGCCGAGATACCTTGACTGCATATATGAGCTCACGCTGCTACATGAAGATAGAAGGGAAGGTTCCCATGTTTCTAGCGCTAATAGGGGTGCACATTCTCTCCCTATGCCATTTTCACCATGTCCTAGAGCTATTATGACAGGATGTCCATTGAAGTTTCTCCCTCATTTTTCGTCGTGTACAAATGGACAACACATCGTAACAATAGTAGGGCCTAGGGCTTATGCTTCATTTGCAAAAAGTCGTTGCGTCGCCACCAACGCAAGCAATTTGTCAATTGCTTGTGGTGGAAGAACTCATCGACACTTGAAGTCCGAAATCTTCTAGAAATTCACTCTTAATTCCCAAGAATGGCCGAAGGCTTCTAACTTCACACCTTCGATCATAATAAAACAAATTGTGCGTGCCTCTAATCAACTTCAGAATTTCCGACTTAAAAATGTACGGAATCTGTGAGCGTTGCATGCTCAAAACATCTCTTATGGACTTTTATGCAAAACTTTTTTAAAACCTCCGGATTCTCATGATCTAGTTTATTCATCCTTACCTATCCATTCAGTAGGTCATGTCTCTCTTCCTTGTTCTCTTGTTCGCGATGCATAGTCTGGTAGGTCAGTTCGACCTCCTATTTTTCGCAGGTATCATGATGCCAAAGTGGGGAGGATAGCTTAGCATTGTGTTGCAGTACCCCTACTTGTGACAAGAGGTCTTGCGTTTGACACACCTCTTTGCATGCACTACGCAAGTGTAAGGCTTGCCTCGTATAATTCTTCCCCAGAACCCACCTGGTGTGGGAGCTTGTAGCACTAGGTTTGTCCTTTTTCATCTTGATGCCAAAGAGGGAGAAGGAGTTGTAGATCTAGATTACATTCACGGGAGCACTAGTTCTTTAGAGAGAGAGAGAGAGAGAGAGAGAGAGAGAGAGATTGTAACTCTGGGGGAGTTCTAACAATGGCTTTTGAGAATCGCAAGACTTGATCTTTTTAAGATCAATTGTGGTCATCTTAATGTCTAGCATACTCCATTTTTATCTGCCTTGTGTGCTTATATCTCATGTGAATCATGATTATCTACATCTATCTGTTGCATGTGTATTCATCCTCATGCATATGTCTTTCACATGACGCCTTAAAAGGAGAGAAGAGTTATTGTTATCTAATCCTTTTGGAAGTACATATCCCTCCTTAAGTGGTGTGTGTGTGTGTGTGTGTGTCTGTGTCTGTGTGTGTGTGTGTGTGTGTTCCCTTAGGTAATGGCCCTTGTAGTTTATACATGTTTTCAACTGGAAACTACCTTTATGTTTGTTTCATGGGAATCCACTAGGACATGTGATATAGAAGTGTTTCTCAGATGTCCAAATAATTGTGCATTTGTATTCCAAAAAGAATTTTTTTAATAATGCAAAAACTTAGGGGAGCTCTTTTATATCATATGTTTCTCAAAGCATCATGATCTTCATGATTATACTTTATGTGAAGCTTTGAACCTTGTTGTCATCAATTAACATAAGGGGATTATTTTGAAAGTGCAACCTAGTTCCTAGGTGAATTTTGGTAATTAATATCTCATATCTCAAGGGACTCATGCTTATAAAGTCTATTTCAGATCGAGTCCCAAAAGAAACAACAAGGGAAATGAATGACGACCCCAATTATTTCAACGAACCGTGTTTTCCAAGCTGATGACTTAGATTTTAGTTTTAGTGTTCATTGAATCCATAGGTATGTCGATACTATATATAAGACGATCGAGTTGCTAAGTTGAGTTTCTTTCCGCGCGTTATTAAAGATCAAACCCCAAAGCCCTAAAAGAATCTCATTTTCCACTATCTCTTTGCGTTTACTCTATCAGAAGCCTCCGAACCTTTTCCCTTCGGATCCTCTGAAGTACTTCCATCGATAGCCCTCCGGATCACTTTGCTCATCCTTCTTGTACTGCTCGAACATTTCGAACCATTTTTGGTTGGAATTTTGAAACCGATTCTAGAAGCACACGTAGGTGAGTCATTGGTTAGTTGGAGCCCCCAAAGTACTTTGGTTGGATCCTCCTAGCTATTTGAAAGTTGCAACCATTAGCTTTGATTGATCATTACGTACTAAACCTTAAGAACCTCTGAGATTTGCTAAAAAGTGAGTAACGATAAGATTTTTTTGTCCATCCTATATATAGCCCCACCTATCTCGCTAGTTCACTCAAAGCAACAAACATTCAAATCATATTTTGTGAGAGAGAACTTCACCTTCTTGTGCTGAGTTCAAAGGGCTTTCTTCTGAAGAACCTCTGAGATTTGCTAAAAACTGAGTAACGATAAGATTTTTTTGTCCATTCTATATATAGCCCCACCTATCCCGCTAGTTCAATCAAACCAACAAGCATTCAAATCATATTTTGTGAGAGAGAACTTCACCTTCTTGTGCTGAGTTCAAAGGGCTTTCTTCACCAACACTCAAGCCATGCCTTTGAGCTCTAATTTACGTCCTTGCTTTCGACTCGTACCTCTGCAATCAACAACCATATCTTAAGAGATTTTGATGTGGAGGAGATTATCTTTTTAACCTCAATAGCAAGATATTCATCACTAAGCAATCACAATCTTTGAATTTTCGAGGGCGTGCCCCTCCTAGATCGGTTAGGTGTTCGTGTGATCCTTCAATATATGAAGGAACCAATAAGATTGTACAGGGTCCGAAGATCGCCTACTTCGTGAAGATCTTTCCATAGTAAGGCTAGACCTTTGTGGTCATATGCCATGATGTCATAGGTTGGTTGCTCCTTTGTGGGTGTAGTCCTTCGTGAACTCATGGACCTCACAATAGGGATCTTAAGCGTCTTAGAACCTTAGTGGTTTGAAGCCTCCATCAACATGAAGGAGGATAGCGCCAATTATTTGAAAAATTGGAAAAAAAATCTTCATCGAGCCTCCAAGTGTTTGTGTTCTCTAACTTTTACTCTTTACATATGCAAGTTATTGTTTTCCGTTGCTATAATCTTATAGACTTGCTTGTGTAGGGTGTTTGTAGGCTACACATAGAAAAGTTTAAAATTGTCAAGATCTTTAAAATGGTCAAACGGCTAATCCATTTCAACCCATGGAGGCAACTTGCTCTATAGCAGTACTAAAAAGACTGAATTGCAGTACAAATTACAAGAATACGTAGGCCAGACAGCCGTCCAGACCTCCAAGGCTAGAAGAGTCCATGGCCTGAACATGTCTACTTATGAATACTAGTAAGCGTGCACGTGCAAAACGCACGTATAATTTTTGAAATTTTTAAGTAAAGCTTTTCTTAATCCTTAAACTTGTAAGGATAGTTTGATTCGAATCCTGAACATCCAATTCTAGGGAAAAACTACTAAATTTAATCATTGGCATTCCAAATCACCTTTTGAAATGAATTGCCAAATTAAAGTCTGGCCCTAAGATCGCTTGAGTCAATCGCGGTCCAAATTGGTGGCAATGGTGAACGAAATCCAAGGATTGAGAGCAGAAGAGAAGAGAGGAGAGCGAAAACCAATATAGGCGACGAAAGGGAGAGGGGTGGTCAATGGCGTTCGAGAGGCAGCGGAAGGGAATTGGTGGCGATGGTGAAGAGAGGAGAGCGAAAACCAATAGGCGGCGAAAGGGAGAGGAATGGTCAATGGCGTTCGAGAGGCAGTGAAAGGGAATTGGTGGCAATGGTGAACGAAATCCAAGGATTGAGAGCAGAAGAGAAGAGAGGAGAGCGAAAACCAATAGGTGACGAAAGGGAGAGGGATGGTCAACGGCGTTCGAGAGGCAGCGGAAGGGAAAAGAGCATTTGTCCTGCTGTCAGTTTGCACAAAAATCTAAAGGAATATAATATGAACAAGGGATCCCACTAACAATTACTCCCTCTGTAAACAAATATAAGAACGTTTAGATCACTAAAATAGTGATCTAAACGCTCTTATATTTCTTTACGGAGGGAGTATTTCACAAGGAGATGTGCAGAAAGATTATCAAGGAAGTGATTGGTGCTGGTACAGCTAGCTTACCATGATACGGTTACATGCATACGCAGACCATAAGATGATTCACATCCACTAATATTTTAGAAATGGGGTCCTTGATATTCAGAATCAAACAACATCCACTTAGTTTAGCTGCTCAGATTGTTTAGGAATTACAAAGGAACTGTAGAGCCATGGAAATAGATAAGCTTTAGAGCAATGGGAGTAGAAGTAAAATTATCCCTGAATAAAATAATTGTAAAACAGAAGGATTAACGCATACCTGTACAGTGTACTACCTAAACAGGGCCATATCTATAATACCTAAATAGTTCATCCTCACTATGTTATTTCTCTTAACATGCAGCCTATCCACATCAGCAACAATGCCACGTCAACATTTAGTTAGAGGCTTACATGCGGGGCCCACGCTGCCCACCACAATAGAAAGCTTCCACGTTAGCTTCAGTTACTGCCAAGTGAACGCAACGTCCTATTCAAGTACTTTTTTTTAACATGCGTGTTCCACTTTCGACTTTTTATAAGCCACGCAATCAATACAGTTTGGAAACCGAGGCGAGCGAGTTGGCCTTCTCCGCTTCCTCTCCTTGGCCACCGCTTATTCTTCCCCTCCCCTTCGCTTTCCTTGCCTCCAGTCCCTCAAACTCTTCCTACCGCTCGAACGCACGGCTTCCCGTTCCAGGATTCCTGCAATTCGACACCGATGGCCCTTCTGATTCTAGGCACATCGGACCTCTAGCTATACCTATGGGCGCTCACGTTGGATCCGTTCATCCTTTCCGTGGAAGGAGTAATCGATGCGGCCATCCTCCCGTAGCTGAATCAGCCAGTGCGCACGCCGTTGGTCTACTCCCGGCTGGCCGGCTCTACTGGCGCGGGCAACCTCTGACGCGCCGCTCTGCTCCGAGCTTCCTCGCGCTGGCGTCCTCAGACGCACAAGACGCGGCAATCGCCGTCGCGATCCCGTTCCAGTGGCGGTGTGGCAGTCGTGCATGATGCGACCATCCCTGCGAAGCCAAGCGAGTATGTGCGCACGCGTTGCTCTGCTCCATGCCCACCTCGAGTCTACGCTCTCAGAGTCAGACGTACCACGACCATCCCTGTCGCGGCAGCGTTTCCAGCGGATGAGTTCGGGAAGGAGAAGCTCGCTGGCCTCCCAAATTCCCTCTTTATGTCGCTATGAACACCCGCAAGCCCAACTGAAAAAGAGCATGAGCATCTCTTCTCCTCGCGTTTGGCCCTTCAGACCGTCAGTGCATGCACTTATTAGCTGTTTTATTTTTGGATTTCTGGTGGTGCTTTGGAGGATTAATCTTCTGTCTTATTTGTTGGATTTCCATGGTCTGCACAGCTCCGATCAAGACCAGTACTAATGGTGAGCTCGAGCCTTTGATATGTTCTGAATTTCTTTCTTTGTGATTAGATTGATTTCCTGTTCTGATGTTGTGTTCGTACGTTTTGTGTCGCTTGCTGGTAGTTCGGAGGTGCTTGCTACCTTGAACTGGTGGAGGACGGCCACCTACGGACTACGACAACAACGCTTCTGCAGTTTAAGGTCATGTGCTCCTGTGTTGTTCTTCAGTTTGTTATTTTGCTGTTCAGATGTATATGCTGGACCACTGCCCAGGCCAATTCTATGTTGTTCTTCGGATAAGTATAAGGGTCTGAAGATGAATTAGCGCTTCTTGATGTGCAGCCTAATCCTAATTCTGGATTTCATATGTAACCATCTGGCAGATTGGGTACGTACGAGCCCCATCTTCTAAAACTTTTGATTATTATTGGCACTACACATGCATTGCATTTGATTCTGCATATCTTAGATACCCAAATCATTTGATTTCTTATGTGTGCTACAGAGCCTAACGGATAATCTTGCTGCAGCCGTACCAACCTTCTTAAACATTGGGTTAATTTTCTGGAAAAAATATTGGATTAATTATTCTCCTTTTGCGTGAAAAACACATAGATTAATTGACTTCACAAAGTAACATTTTTGTACACTGTTTACATAAATTTAATTGTCACTATTTTCATTGTAGGAATCATATGCATGGGTCCTCTGACACAGATGATTTCTTTTGTTGGGGATAAAAGAAATATGTGATAAGTTAATGATTACACCAATACATCCTATATATCAGGGTTGTGACCTTTCATTGCAAAGTTGATCAAAGTTTTCAATTTTGGGTACATAGAATAGTTGATTCATGCTTTGCTTCCACCCATTAGTTTGTAAACACTTTCTCTCAGCGCCCGAGATGGCTTATGAGAATGTTACTTCTTTTTATAGTGGAACAGTTGAGGAGGATTACTAAATTGCTTCATGTATCTATATTACATGTTATATAAATCTTTTTTCCTTCAAAAGATAGTTCTATAAGCCCAATTTTTCTATTGATTTTATAATCGTTCCCGCAGCAACGCGCGGGGTATCTTCTAGTATAAAATAAAAGAGCATACAAGCAGATTTATTCATTGTTACGTATCAAGCAGGAACATGCATGCATCATATCATACTTCATGACTACATGAATGGTTCAGGAAGAGACTACTTTTTAGGTTCCTGAGTATGACTACTTTCTGCACCACCATTACAGATGAGTCCGTTAGGTCTTCCGTGACACAAACCGATTATTCTTGCCCATTTTATGTGCTTTAAAAGCACACATGTTAGACAACTTATAACGAATGAGAAAACAAAAAGAGATGGAGTCTCAACCCTGATCAGGTCATGTTAACAAATTTACATCATATAGTCATCTCATACATAATCGAATTAATATGAGCTTTGCTATACCACATCACATGTACATCCTGCAAAACCAAGTTAGACGACTCTAATCGGTTTATGCAAAATTTTATTTTTCGTGGCTTCTAAGGTTTTGACTTAAACCGCAGCTACCAACGTTTTATCATCAAGTATGATAATTCAAAATTGCTAGATTAACATCTCGGGGTGTATGAAACACGAGATAATTAAATCTCGAGCCCCATACTAAACTTCGTCATACGCGTGACCCCCATGCAGATCATATCTGCAATGCCCTTTCATCTGCGAATTTCATCTTTCTTTTGACTATGGTGGAACCCAAAGAACTGATAGCACTTCGTTGATCAATCGGGATCGCGGATTGCCAGAACTTTGTGAAATTCCACCATGCTGTCTCGAGATTGAGCAAACGCAAATTCCAGGGAAGCAACAAGAACATCGGGTAACAGACTTCATCTGCTACCCGCATAAATAATTTTCAGCAATAGATCTTATCTACTCCAAAATTATATTATGCAATACCCATACATCTCCATGTATTCTAGATCGTAACCTGCATCTACGTATAGCACGGCTCTTGATGCCACTGTTGGGGAACGCGACAGGCGTCTTGATCTATCTCTATAGATTCTGATGCCCAATACATATGCCGCTTCGCCTAAGTCTTTCATTGAAAAACTCCTTTTCAATGAGTCTTTTATTTCGTTAAGAAAATTCACGTCATTTCCAATCAATAATATGTCATCCACATACAAGATTAGAAATGCTTTTGCGCTCCCACTAAACTTCTTGTAAACACAAGATTCTTCGTCATTCCTGATGAAGCCAAACTGTTTGACTACTTCATCAAAACGAATGTTCCAGCTCCTTGACGCTTGCTTCAGACCATAAATGGCTTTCTGAAGTTTGCATACCTTTCCAGCATCCTTATGGACGACAAAACCTTCTGGCTGTATCATGTATACATCCTCTTTGAGGTTTCCATTTAGGAAAGCCGTTTTGACGTCCATCTGCCATATTTCATAATCGAAATAAGCAGGAATTGCTAGTAATATCCGAACGGACCTAAGCATAGCTACGGGCGAGAAAGTCTCGTCGTAGTCCACTCCTGGAACTTGCGTGAACCCTTTCGCGACAAGTCTAGCTTTGTGGATAGTAATGTTACCATCCGCGTCCGTCTTTCTTTTGAAAATCCATTTACAACCGATGGGTTTTACGCCATCTGGAAGTTCTTCCAAGTTCCAAACTTGGTTTTCGTACATGGATTCCATCTCGGATTTCATGGCCTTGTGCCATTCCTTTGAGCTGGGCCCCGCCATCGCTTCCTTGTAGTGCGCAGGTTCATCGTCTTCAAGAATGAAGATTTCGTTATGAAACCACTCAGGTGGCTGGATAGCCCTACCTGATCTGCGCGGTTCAGTTACAACATTGTCTGAAGTTTCCGCATCACATGCGACAACTTCCGGCTCGGTTGTAGGGATAATTAGCGGAATTGCTTCCGGTTCCTTAGCCATATCAACGGTTGCCGAAGATTCACTAATCTCATTAAGTTGTACTGTCCTCCCACTCACTTCTTTAGCGAGAAACTCTTTCTCGAGAAAGACTCTGTGTTTTGCAACAAACACTTTGTTCTCGGAGGCGTGGTAGAAAGAATACCCAACTGTCTCCTTGGGATAACCTACAAAGTAACATTTGTCTGATCTAGGATCAAGTTTGCTTGGTTGTAAACGTTTTACATAAGCTTCACAACCCCAGATTTTGAGAAACGACAGGTCGGGTTTCTTCCCGTGCCATATCTCATATGGCGTCGTCTCAACAGACTTAGACGGTGCTTTGTTTAGTGTGTGAGCGGCAGTTTCTAGCGCATGACCCCAAAAAGATATTGGTAGATCTGTAAGAGACATCATCGACCTTACCATGTCTAACAAGGTTCGGTTACGTCGTTCCGACATTCCGTTTCGCTGTGGAGTTCCGGGAGGCGTAAGCTGTGAAACGATTCTACGATCACTCAGATGTTGGCCAAACTCATGACTAAGGTATTCGCCTCCGCGATCAGACCGCAGAAACTTAATCTTTTTGTCACGATGATTTTCTACCTCATTCTGAAATTCTTTGAACTTTTCAAAGGTTTCCGACTTATGCTTCATTAAGTAGATATAGCCATATCGACTTAAATCATCAGTAAAAGTCACGAAGTAGAAATACCCACCCCGTGCGGCTGTGTTCATTGGACCACATACATCACTATGTATTATTTCCAATAACTCACCCGCCCGTTCAGGATGACCCGTGAACGGCGTCTTGGTCATTTTTCCCATCAAGCAAGCTTCACATGTGTCAAATGATTCAAAATCAAAAGACGGTAAAACTCCATTTTTATGAAGTCTTTGCATGCGTTTCTTTCCGATGTGGCCAAGCCGACAGTGCCACATGAAAGTGGTGGTGGTATCAGCCTTCTTAAGGCGTTTAGCATTCACGTTAAAGACATCATTTCCACATTCAAGATTTAGTATGAAAAGGCCCCCAACAATGGGTGCAAATCCATAAAATATATCCTTACAATAAAGTGAACAACCATTGTTCTCAGACTTGTACGAATACCCATCGTGTACTAAACATGATCCGGAGATAGTGTTTCTACACAACAGTGGAACAAAATAACAGTTATTTAGTTCTAAGATAAATCCCGAAGGGAGACGTAGAGGCATAATGCCGACGGCTTGAGCGGCGATCCCAGCGCCGTTCCCGACGCGCATCACGACTTCATTCTTTGCTAACTTGCGCACCTTCTGAAGTCCCTGTATCGAGTTGCAAATGTGAGCAACCGATCCGGTATCAAATACCCAAGACTTAGAATTTTCGCTAGCAAGCAAAACGTCAATGACATTAACCCGTATAACAGTTATACCTTTCTTCTTATCTGCCATGTATATCTTGCAGTTCCTCTTCCAGTGTCCAGTGCCTTTGCAGTAAAAACACACAGTTTCAGACTTGGCTCCGCCCTTAGGCTTGCCTTTCCTTTTGAAACTGGGGGTTTTGTTCACCAGCAACTTTTGTTGATTCTGCAGTCCTATCTCATTTGATTTGAGCATCGCTTCATAAAGCGAGGTAAGGATCAAATCATTACCAGGTGTCTTTGGAAAATTAATTCCCCTTTCAGCCATACTATCATAATAGTTTGCTAGTCTGACACCTTGTTCATTTACTAGAGATTCCTTATGTATATTGCATTCTTCCATGGCTTCAGTCATCTCATGAACTTCAGCTGAATCCTGTTTGTGATACAGAACATTTAGTGCCTCAATAATCTCGAAGGCACTAAGTCGTTCATAACGTTTTTGTAGCACAAGATCCATGCAAGATAACATAAGTTCTTTACTTTTAACAACACTGAAATCATCCCTTCGTGAGTCAAACACGTGGATGATATCCTGAGCCATTTCTGGCGTAATGGAATCACTTAGAAGTTGATTAAGCACATAGTCTTTCTTAGCATCCCTGAGGACAATCCCCAGGTTACGGACCCAGTCCGCATAGTTGTTTCCAGTCGTAGCTAACTTCTCTTTCTCTAACATCGGGCCTAAGTTGAACGCGGTGTTGCGAGCCATTTGATCTACAACGGAAAACACAAGTTTCACTTAGACTTTGTTTATAATGATTTTTGGCACTTAGTGAATAAACAATTTTATTCTAAAGTGCGCTCCCACTCAAATCAATATCTCCCAAAATTGATTATGAGTGATTCAAGATCCGCGTTTTGATTGTTCGCCATTGGTGTAACACCACTGATGATGAAAAATCTTAACCGGTAGGCCAACTTGCCAATCACATCTCTATGTGACTCTTGTTCATCTTTCGATGCGTGTGTTCCGAGCTCATGACGGTCATGCCTGAACGTCAAGACAACCAAGTGATCTTGCTGCGAGGTCTCAACTCACCCGCCTCACACTTCACTAATCGTGCGTGCCCGTGTGACACGGCGCACCCCGAAAAGATAGGTGCCGTGACGGTGCTACACTTGGGAGAACACTATCTACTTGATATTTTTAGTGAGAGATCACCCTAATAAAAAGCGACTACCGCGCAATCAAGAAGGGTGCAACATAAGGGATAAACATCTCAGGCAATTCATAATTAGCATGACATGGTATAGCCCCTTCTGACGGAGAAGTCAAACTTTCTTCGTCTTTGGCATTTGCGTCGGTGTATACCTTCGCGAAGATTGCCACCACCTTGTCGATGCACCAGATAATATTGCTATCTCTATAGCTAATAAAATAAGTGCATTACTTAAGGTTGACACGCAGGTCATTAAAGTGACAATCATATGGCTCCAGCCATCATGCCGAATCATGACACGCAGGTCATGTTAACAAATTTACATCATATAGTCATCTCATACATAATCGAATTAATATGAGCTTTGCTATACCACATCACATGTACATCCTGCAAAACCAAGTTAGACGACTCTAATCGGTTTATGCAAAATTTTATTTTTCGTGGCTTCTAAGGTTTTGACTTAAACCGCAGCTACCAACGTTTTATCATCAAGTATGATAATTCAAAATTGCTAGATTAACATCTCGGGGTGTATGAAACACGAGATAATTAAATCTCGAGCCCCATACTAAACTTCGTCATACGCGTGACCCCCATGCAGATCATATCTGCAATGCCCTTTCATCTGCGAATTTCATCTTTCTTTTGACTATGGTGGAACCCAAAGAACTGATAGCACTTCGTTGATCAATCAGGATCGCGGATTGCCAGAACTTTGTGAAATTCCACCATGCTGTCTCGAGATTGAGCAAACACAAATTCCAGGGAAGCAACAAGAACATCGGGTAACAGACTTCATCTGCTACCCGCATAAATAATTTTCAGCAATAGATCTTATCTACTCCAAAATTATATTATGCAATACCCATACATCTCCATGTATTCTAGATCGTAACCTGCATCTACGTATAGCACGGCTCTTGATGCCACTGTTGGGGAACGCGACAGAAAACAAAATTTTCGGTACAGCGAGCACGCCCAGGATCACTATGGAGACTGCATACAAGGTTTGATCTGATCCGTACCAACTCGAAACGCAGCGGAAGAAGAGTCGGTGTAGATCGTCGGTGCAGATCCCTGCAGCTAGGATTTACAACCTCCCAACCGCAAGGATGTACTCCCACTCCGGACAGCCCTTCGAGAGGCGGTCGGACAGTCCCCAGGACGATGTCGCGGACAGCCCTTCGGGAGGACCCTCGGAACCCGAACAGTAACCCGGACAGCCCTTCGGGAGGACGCCGGAAACTCGAACGGTAACTCGAACAGCCCTTCGGGCAAAAGATCGAAACTACAATCTCTCTACGGGGTTGCACACATACGGTGTCAGCTATCCGGCAGGGCTTCGCCGTCCAGAGCTAGTTCCTGCCGGAACCCAGACAGCCTTTCGGCTCTACGAAAAACTCTTTTCGTGGGAGGGAGAGAGAGAGCTAGCAAAGCATAGCATGTGTATGAGAGCAAGGGATGATCTTTGGGCAGCCCCCTCACCTCCTATTTATAGGAAAGCCAAGGGGTGGAGGCAAGGGGTAAAAAGACCAAAAGGGGCTTAAGATCTTTTCACCCAAATGCCACATAAGGGTGTGTGTAGAACATATCCACCATGAGGTGGAAGGAAACCCCAAGGGGGCCCTCCCCACCACCTATGGACGAAATTTGGTGCTGCCCCCTTTGGGGGGGGGGCACCACCTTTCACACACCTTTATCTCTCACCAAAAGTGGTTTTCTTCTAGAAGAAAAACCCCATTTGCAAATCAGCCCAAAAAGTGCTTTTCACTATTCACGACGACATTTTTCAGCGTCTGTTCGAACTGAAAATATTTATGTGGGCTTAGAACATTTCCAGTACCCACTAAAATAATTTTCAATGCGATCCGGAACAATTCCGGTTTAGTGATTTTCATCTGCGAAAAGCATCTGAAGCGGTTCCGGCAGCTCCGGAACATTTCCGGTTTTCATCCCGGAAAATTCCAGAAAGTTTCCAGAACGATTCTGGCACCCTCCAAGAATTATCAGGCATGTGCCGAAACCAATTTGACTTAATGGTATCCCCTGAAACAACTTTTCAGTTTTACCGAAACTGTTCCGGTGTTCTCTCTGCGGAACTTTTCCGCTGTCCGAAACTTTTCTGGTGTCCGAAACTTTTTCGGTGATTTTCTCTCAGACTCCCTGTCTAGTATTCAGCAGATAGATGACCCTTAAGCGTGTGACCCTATAGGTTCGGTGAAGTATAGACATGACCCGGAACCCCTTCCGATCAATGATCAACATCGGAGCCGTGGACACCCATATTGACCCCTATACCCACACGAATGAATATTCGAGTGAACCTCCAGTTGCCGTGTGCTATTCCTGTTGCTTCACGATATATTACAAAACCCGAGGTGAGATTTATGCATCCCCGTGGATCAACAACTTGTCCACTATGCAAGTTACCTCGTTACCGGTTTTGTTCTCTTTACTCGTTTCCGTGTTCCGGCATCCCAGTGATCAAATCACAATGTGTCTGGCCAGACGATGATGGATACCGTAACACCGAGAGGGCCCGAGAATATCTCTCCATCGTCGGAGGAGCAAATCCCAATCTTGAGCTATCAAGTTACTTGACATACTTTTCCATGAACCCGTAAGCCGCCGTAATAGCCACCCATTTACGGATGACGTTTAACAAACCCCAAAGTTCATGAAGCAAGCATGAAGAAACTCGACACTCTCATGGTCTAAGGAATTTATGCAAACATTAACTATCTCTGTGTTATTAACCATTAACTCATGACGAATGTATCTCATAGCATAACATCAATTTGGGTCGATTCAACACAAGTGTTCTACTAACATTGTGCCCTCAAAATTGCCGGCATTGACATGCCCATGATCAGGAAAACAGGATCATCATGCAATACTTGAGCCAGTCTTAGAGGCAAGACTAGGAATACATTTTACCGTTTATTATACCACACGTGCACATTAGTTTCCCTCCGAGCCTCGTGGTTATTGCAGACTCGAGAATCATTGCAGTTATAGCATGGAACATAAACATTCATTACAAACTCGGAGATACAAAGTAACTGATATTACTGCCTCTAGGGCATATCTCCTACAATAGTAGTGTACTTAATTAGCAACTCTTACCAAGATATTTCGGCGAATGTCATCCGCCCTCAACCTATGCACTAGTGTCCTGTACAATGTATAATTTGGGCCAGTTCCCAAATTATACGGGAAGATCTCCCTACCAACTAGGACACCAATAACAAAGTTGATAAGACCATCCTTCTCCTCCCAAGTTAGATGTGATCCATAAGTGTAGTGTGTCGTGTCAATTATGTTCTGTGTTTCACTCGAAGAAACGAAATAAGCTGTAAATTATAAATTAACAAATTTAGTATGGATGAACACCAACTATTTTTAAATATAGAATGCAAATTACTTGACAAATATGCATGGTTGATAAACTCACATGGAGGTAAAACAGGAAGCATATCGACATGCACCCAAATGTCGATGTTACCTTCAATATGATCTTCAGGACGAAGATCGAAGGTTATTTCCATATCCTCCTGAAATCCATATGCCTTGCAAAGAGCTTCCCAATTTGAGCACCCTAATTCTGTGTTATTAAGTGCATTCATTACTTTGGCCAGAAATGTGTGACCATGTTTAGTCCTCAGGTTGGCTGTCCTCGTCTCGAAACTCTCGTGCTCTTCGAAACCGAGCCTCTCCAAGAAATACCGTCTTGCATGACAGGGGATGAACTAGTCGAATTGTATAAAACAGAAATTACATGTTGAAGCAAAGAAACAGAAGTCATGCTTAATTACGAAAAAACAGTTGTCATCGTTGCGTACCGTAGAAATATCGAAGTCCTCGTAAAGCTTCATGGTGAAGAACCTGCCGTCTCGCAGCCCAGGCTGGTCGCAAAGACCCTTATCTTCGCCGCAGAGTTCACACGCTTGGATCCTATCGTCGTCATCAGACGACGACATTTCCTGTGTTCATGATTCAAAAATTACGGCATGACCTTTGCTAAAAAGTGGACATATCGAGCGCCTGAAATTCACCGGAACGGAAATGAATCAACATTCCGGCGAAACATAGGCCACTGATCTGATCATTTGCATATAACAGTAAGAAAAATATAGAACTTGAAGAAAATGCAATAAGGTTTTTCTTCACAATATTTGAAACTAAATTCAGCCTACCTAAATTTCTGTCCTAATTTGAAACCTAGCTAAATTTCTGTCCTAATAGGGCACTTGGGCACAATTATATAGGGCACTTGGGCACAATTATCGAACAATTCAAAGTACTTGGGCACATTCATATTTTGCTCTAAACTAATTTAGCTAACAAACCTAACCCTAGAATCAACCTAACCCTAGAATCAACCTAATTAACCCTAGAATCAACCTAACCCTAGAATCAACCTAATTAACCCTAGAATCAACCTAACCCCCCTAATATTACAAAACGGCCGGATGCGAGAGGGGGGTGAAGGGAGTGAGGGGAGAGGGAAGAGGGAGGAAGGAAGGAGTAGGGGCTACCTGCGGAGGGAGGGGGCGCGGCGGTGAGGGAGGGGGCGACGGTGGTGGCGTCCGGGTCAGGGCTCGGGGGTAGGAGGCGGCGAGGGAGGGGGCGCGACGGTGGCGGCGTCGAGAGGCGATGGCGACGGCGGCGGTCGGGGGAGACAACGAGGGAGGGGGCGCGACGGTGGCGGCGTCGAGAGGCGATGGCGACGGAGGCGGTCGGGGGAGAGGGACTGATGAGAGGGAGAGGGGATCGAATGGGGAGAGAGGGAGACAGTGGTAGGTTGTTGGGACGAGAAGCAGTAGCGCTGGAACATAAATCCGCTACTGCTAAGCATCATAGCAGTAGCGCTGGTCGGAAACCCAGTGCTGCTGCTAATCAGGGCCCACCTGCTGGCAACGTACATCCATAGAGGTAGCGGTGGTCCATAGACACACGCTACTGCTACGGCAGTAGGAGTAGCGCCGGTTTTGGACAGCCGCTACAACTACAGGTAGCCACTGGCACTGGCAACGTGACCACTTATCAGTAGCGCTTGTTTGGTAGCCGGCGCTACTGCTACTTGTCTACTTGTAGCGCTGGTAGGTTTCCCGCGCTACTACTACTTAGCAATAGCGCTTTCCCTCTTTCCAGCGCTACTGCTAAAATCCTATCTATAGGCTTTCTCCTAGTAGTGATGTATGGCAAATTTCTGCCATAAAAAAGAGTGAGATGTTGCTCATTCATTCACGGGTGGGTCAAGCAAGCAAGCAATGAAAGGACCCAAGAAGGAACAGCTACATGGGGATTGGGGAACCGTGGAAGAGCCAGCACTCCTGCAATAATCCACTGGGGAGAAACCAAAATCGCTAGCCGGTCAAATGAATCCGATCTAAAATAGAGGATGGGGAAGGGGGGAGAAGAAGAAGAAGGCAGGGGACGTGCGTGCGTACATGGACTGGATCCTGAGGTCCGGGGAGGAGCAGGAGATGCCCTCCCAGCCGCAGGGGTTGGGGTCGGCGGCCCGCCAGCTCCCCAACCGCTGCCTCGTCGTGCGTTGAAGGTCACCTTGAGCTCCAGCAGCTCCTCCCCTGTGATCAGAGGAAGCAACCATCAAATCAGCGAGGGCTTGGGAGATTTATCGAACGGATGGAGTGGAATGCGGCGGATGCGATGGAGCCGTACTGTCCGGGGTGAGCGCCATGGATGCGATGGAGCAGAGGATGAGGAGGAGGGCGGCGAGGGCTGCGGCAGAGGAGAGGATTTGTTCTGGACTCCCCGTCGCCATGGCCGAGTCGAGGCCCGTTGGGATGATTTTTCTCGGAAGAGGCGAGGGACGTGTGAACGTGTGCGCGTGGGCGGTTGTTTCCGTTTTTTCCATGACAGCCGTGGATGTCGCTGATGGCAGCTCGGGTAATTAAGCGCGACTAATCATGGTTGGTGTTAAACATCTAAGCAACGTGGAGCGTAGGATTTGATGGTCTGAACGGCTGAGATGGTTTGGATCTCCCCCTTTCGTGCTTTTATAGATAGATAGATAGATACATCCAAGAAAATATTGAAATTGTTCTCGATACAAATGACTTGGATCCGGGAGGAAGGCGGTGACAGCTCTAGAGGAGAGCAGCGGCCACGGAGCTTGCAAGCAGATGAATAAGCTTTTGGTTGTTCTTGACACAAATACTGACTGCTGAACTAATAGAATCCATCACGAATAAGTATGAACTGCACCGTTGCCCCCATTGGCGATCAGACACCTGACGAAAACACATACGTGAGGACGTGAGGTACATAAATCTATGTTGTTAGCTTAACAAATTTAGGCACGGGCTAGCTTATAGACTGACATAATAGCATGGTTGGACTGGTTAACATAGCAACACCAAGTTCAGAACGAAGAAACGTTAACATTTCCTAGCAGTTTCATCGTCAGCAGCAGGAAACAAGATGACATTTCAGTTATAGCAATTCTTGTCATGAGATAATTAGGCCAACGGTTGAAGATGACATTTCAGTTATCGCAACTCTTGCCATGAATGTTATAGCAACTCCTTCGTAGAAATCTAGCGCTGGAAGGAACTAATGGATGTTCTGATTAAAAAGATGAAAACAGCATTATAACAAGTCCACATTCCCAGGCTAATACAGGTATGCAAGGTAGAATTACAGGAATCATACAATGCAGTCCACATTCCCAGAAAAACAGCATTATGACTCGTGCTGAATTCTTCATACAAAGGAAAAATAGGCAAACAAGTTGCAACCATTTGGATGCGAAAATGCAGACCATCTTTTACAAACACAAAGTTGATACAGAGCATGCATGCCATCAATACCCTCTTCTGTCATCAACTTCATCAAATGCAGATTGCAACAACCAAATCCATACATATGGCCAGATTAATCGACCCCTCCGGAATTTGTGAGTGCACTGCAAGAACTTGTCTAAAATAAACAATGTAATTCTCACAGAAACTTGATGAAATTCCTCTGTCCCAAATAAACATGCCTAATAAAGTAATAATGTCCTTTCGAGAAAGAAAAAAAATAAAGTAATAATGTCATAGCACAGCAGTAAGCACGCACATATGGATCTGGGTGACGCAGCAGCGAGTGACTAGCACCACAATAGAAGAAGAAGTGCAGTGGCAACAGCGCAGAGCATCCGGGGATGGAGCCGCCCTCCGGCTTGCACGCGGGACCCGGACAGGAACCCGTAGTGGTGGCCGGACGGCGGGCTGTGGTGGTTCATCCCAGGCGGCGGCATCTTCTGGCAGTTGCAAGCCGTGGGCGGCGGCATCTGCTGGCAGTTGCACGGCGTCGTCGGCGGCGCCGGCGGCGGGCCGGTGGGAGGAGTCGGCGAGGGCGGCGGAGGAGAGTAGTAGTAGAACTGCTTCACCAGTGGAGGCGGTGGCCCAGCGGCTCCGTCGTTGGCGGCGGCCGGCGGCGGCAACGGCGAGGCCAGGAGGACTAGCAGTAGGAGGAGCTGCTGCTGGGGTGCCATGAGAGATGAGGGCGAGATGCGTAGCTAGGCAGATGGTGGAAGTCGAACTAGCTCGAGCCCGCGTGGTGTGGTATACAGCCGTACTCCCTTCTGCTCCGGCGGTGAGATGTGGCACTGAAAAGCGTGTCGCACGGTTGCAATTTACGAGGTTTGAGACGGAAGGCGCCGCTCAGCTTCAAACTAATGTATAAAGCCGTTTAGGTCAAGCATAACAAAGTCTTATGGAGATCCACGAGAACGAAAATAAAGAAAACGATAGAAAAGATACAAGGCACCGACCGGCCAGCTTTAACACAATCTATGCAGACGGGGTAAGAGCATCTACAGCCGGACTTGGCAAATCCGGCTCCTTAAACGCCCGCGGACGTGACCGGACGCACCCGCGGGCACTGACCGGACACCCCTCAAATGTTGCGCCGCACATCCACATATAGCAAAATCGGAACCTCAAATCCATACAATCCATGCACGTCGATCATACGAAACAAACTGTCCGAATGCCAAAGTTCGAAAGAAAGCAAAGCAAAGCAAATCATAGTTCAACAAACCGGACATGGCAAGATCAAATCAATATCCGAGCGTGACCGATGGCCTCCGATCACTCGTTGTGCGGCTGCTGCGAGAAGAGGAGTGTGTCCTGCTCCTCCTGAATCCGGCCTGCCAGCTCCGCCTGTATCCGGGCATGCTGCTCCGTCTGAATCCTTGCTGCCTCCTACGCCTGCATCCGGGCTGCCTCCTCCGTCGCAGCCGCCCTCCGGGCATTGATCTCCTTCTTCTTGTCCGCAAGCCACTTCTTTGCATGGTCATCCAAGCTGGTCTCGTCCGCCAACATGATCTTCGCATCTTCTGCGTCCCGTGCGAGTTGCAACTTCTCCTTCTCGAAATCCATGTCGGCAAATGTCTTGGCCTTCTCGAGCTCCCATTTGATCACCGCTTCGCGCTTCTCCAACTCGATCTTCTCCCTCTCAATTGCAAGCTTCTTCTCCACCCTAGTTCTATCCCACTCCATCCTTTCCTTTTGCGCTTCCATGAGGAGCTTGTACCTCTCCTCCTTCTTGCTCTCCCTAGCCGAAAAATGCCCGTCCATGTTGACAACATTTTGGTAGTCGCGGCATCACGGGCGAGACGTGCCTTCTCCCACTTGTTTCCCATGACTTGGCGGTTGTCCTTTGGCACGGTGGCTTTTCCGTTCTCGTCCACGACAACATCGTCCAACCCAATTGATTGGTTGGAGCTTGAGCCATCATTCCTCCTCTTGCCGGACTTGATGTCGGCCACAAGTTGGGTCCACTTCGGCTTGCCATTCAACATGAGCCAACAATGGCTAAAAGCAAATGGCTTCTTCTCCACCTCGTGATACAAAGTGGCCGCCACCGCCGTCTAGCGAACAACATTTGTATGAGCACGAGAATGCAAACACAAGAAGCATATGCAATGGACGAGAATATGAGACAATCGAGCTTACGTGAGTTGCGATTCCGAACCCACTTTGAGGGCATTTGGTCACTTGTGCGTAGTAGCCGACGTACTTGTTCACTTCCCCTTGAATGATCCCCCAACGATGTTGGAGAGATGCCACATTGCGAGTGCTCACGATAGGATGCGGCTCCACATACTCCTTTAGCTCGTGATACTCCTTCCAAATCTTCGTCCAAGGTGTTCCCCTTTTGCTCCGTGCGGCATATTGGATCCATCGTTGTGGCCAACCAAGCTCTGACCAACAAGATGTCCTCGTGTCTTGATAATGCCGGACCTCTTGCCTTCGCTGTCTTGGCCTTCTTCTTCTTGCTCGGATTGGGTTCGGATGTGTTCCCAACTTCAAAAGCGGTGGTGGCCTCCAATTCATACTCCAATTGGGTCGGATCTTCATTCTCATTGATCATCGTCGACATGAACGCCGCCTATATGATTAAGATTTGCAAGTATTCATCATGAGCGAAAGAAACTAGAGGGCTATGCTTAAATATGATCGGACAAGAGCAAAGAAAACGCACCGACTCTTGTTCGGTCATTCTGTCGAACAGGTTGAGGTCACCCCGGGCAGTGCCGGAGCCCGTGCTCGTCCGCGCCCGAACGAGCTCCGGCGAGTCACACACGTCCACCGCCGGCATCTGCGTGGGCGGAAAGCTGTCCGGAATGGCCCAGCCGGTGCTCGGATCGTCGTTTGTCCTAATGGGGTCGGTGACCGTAATCCACGCTGGCGCTCGGAGAGAAGGGGTGCGGGGATCCGGCCGCGGTGGAGGAGACATCTGCTCCTGCGCGTCTGAACCTCCCTGCGACGCCAAAGCCGCCGCCTCCCTCTCTCTCTGCCGGCGTCGCCGCAACTTGCGGGCGACGTTCTCCGCCTTGCAAGTCGCCGCGGACGAATTCAGCTAATTTTTTTTAAATAATACATTTTTTTTATAAATTACAGAAATAATATACGAATTTGAAAATTTTCAAAAATAGAATCCAGTCGGCTGGAGCTAAGCCGACTGGATTCAGTCGTCTGCGGCTAAGCCGACTGGGCCCAGCATAGCCGACTGCATGCCCCCCGCCGACTGCATGCCCCCCCCCCAGCCGACTGGGGCTCCTGTCGGCTACGGCTAAGCCGACTGGCCAGTCGGCTGGGGCTAAGCCGACTGGTTTTTTTTTACCCCCCTTTCGGTGATGCCGATGATGCCCGCCGCCGCCATCCGGCTCATCTGACCTTCTGCGGCCACCATCCACAATGCAATGCAATTCTAGCGGCAAGGCAGAGTAGCCCCACAAGCCCTTTCTCTTTTCTCGTTGCCCATATGTTGATTTAGACGGTTTACAGGCTGTGATGAGAGGAGGCAGTGAGGAGAAGAGGCAGTGACGAGAAGTGTTGTGAGGCTCAGTGCGCTGCCAGTCACACTCACCACCGAAAGCAACACTGCCAGTCATACTCACCACCGAAAGTGAGGGAAAATTGATGCTGTCGGGTGTGGCCGCCGCAAGGCAACGAAAAAGTGCTACTTTCGGTGGTGAGTGTGACAGGAAGTGACTGGCAGTGTTGCTTTCGGTGCTGAGTGTGACTGGCAGTGCTACTTTCGGTGGTGAGTTTGACTGGCAGTGTTGCTTTCGGTGGTGAGTGTGACTGGCAGTGCTACTTTCGGTGGTGAGTTTGACTGGCAGTGTTGCTTTCGGTGGTGAGTTTGACTGGAAGTGTTGCTTTCGGTGGTGAGTGTGACTGGAAAACAGCAGCGCACTGAGCCTCGACGGTTATTTAAAAAGAGCTCTTCTCTGCCTCTTGTCCTCACAATACTTCTCCTCACTTTCTCTTCTCCTCACTACGTGTTGTGGTAGCATTAACAAATCCGCAGTGATGGGTGATCCTCGTCCATTTTCACGAGAGGCATCTCGTGATGTCTTGATGGGTGCGGTTTCCATGAAGTCCGGGCTTCATGGAACTCCAGGTGTATCTTTCAATGAATTAGTTAGCAGTGAGAGTAACTTGCGGAGGGCTCGTCCAATCATACTTAGGTCCGTGATGCTCCGATGCCAGAGCCGGAGCACCGTCATAAAGACCCGCGAAACGTTGTGCAAAATCTTCCTGCCAACGAGCCGCTGCCTCCAACGGTCCGATGGCATGACCTGCCAACGGTAGTCCCAGCAAAAGTGACACATCCTGCAGAGTAGGAGCCATCTCTCCCCAGCGGAAGTGAAACGTGTGGGTCTCAGGCCTCCACCGGTCCACTAAGCACGTGAGCAAAGAGGTGTCGATGGCGACGCGTCTGGAGGTATCCGTGCGCTCAACCAGCCGCGCGAAAGGTAATAGGCCAGCCCATTTCAACCTGCATGTTAGGGCAATTCAGTTAGTGCGTCCCATCAATATACGTGATTGAAACAAATAAATAAAGCACGTACCGTTCAACCCATCCCTCGTGTATCATCCAGTCTTCCCTTTGAGTGCGAGTGCATAGGGGCTCAAGCTGGCGCTCATAACCTACCGCCGCACGATGTTTACTATCAATTTCCGGATTAAGCAACGACATTTCTGTCATTCCTGCACATACAAATTTCAAACATATTGCCACAATTAATACAAATTTCAAACTTAGTGGCATATTTAATACAAATTTTAAACATAGTCCACACTTAATACAATTTGCAACATAATATCACAACTAATACAAATTTCAAACATAGTGCCACACTTAATACAAAGTTCAACATAGTTCCACACTGAATACAAATTTAGAACTTAGTGTCACACTTAATACAAATTTAGAAGTTAATGCCACACTGAATACAAATTTAGAACTTAGTGCAGCCTAGGTTCTTCCTCTCCCTCTTCCTCCTCTTCCTCCTCTTCCTCCTCTGCTTCCTCGTCCCCGGTTGCCTCGTCCACGCCCAGTACCACTGGCAGTGACGAAAGTGGGACAATTAGTGTCCCTATGGCCAATTTCATTGCATAAAATGCATTGCATAGTGGGGCCTCCCGCTTCAGATTCATCCATATCATTCCGGATGCAATGACATTGTCGTCTGCCTCTACTTGTTCGCATATTCTCTGGGTCTGGAATGTACCGCCTTTCATCAGGATTAACGGTGCTGAAGTTACCCATTGAGCGAAATCCCAGCAACTCACCTGTCCAGGTATTGAGGACGGACTCTTTCAGAAAATATGGAGTCACAAACGAGATTGCGTCCATTCCAAGCTGCCCGCAAGCAGCAAGTACATGGGAGCATGGTAGGTGAAGCAACTTCGGTTTGTTGCATGTGCACTCACACGTTGGCCAGACTTCATTTCCAATTTTCACCTCATGCGTCCTCAGCTCATTTGCACAGCCGAATTTGTTGTTAGCTAAGCGGACCTCAAACCTTCTTTCTTGATTACCAATGGGGACTACAGTGTGTGACCTGGCTTTTTCCATCTTTTCTTCCATGTACTTCATAATCCTTTCACAGTAACGTGTGTTTGGGTTGTTCAACATATGTTGCTCTGCCTTTTGACGTCTATCTCTGAAGTACTTCACGGTGCCATAGAAAATACCCTCAACGATGGCTGTAAGTGGCAATGCCCGGTTTCCTCTGAGGACAAAGTTGTATGTTTCTGCGAGGTTGGTAGTCATGACACCGTACCTTGCTCCATGTGTGTCATGCAGCAAAGACCACCTCTCCAGAGGCTCATGCTCTATCCACTGCTCGAAGGTTTTAATCGACCTCCCGAGCCTTCTCCTAGTACCAGGTGGGTCAAATCCTGGCAAGTCACAAAGCCCAACGGACTCCTCCTCCACGGCAGCTGGTCCTGTTGCTAACTGTGCTGCTACTGCTTCAACATGTGCCCTGACCGCTGCATCTCTTGCAGCTTTCCTGTCCCTAACGTGTCTCCGCGTGCACACATTAAGTCTGTCACGTATCAAATTGTACTTCCATAGCTGGTTCTGCTTGCATAGTTTTTTGAATAGATTCATCAGGCTCTTATTTCTGAACTGCGAGAAGAAATTAGCCCCCAGATGGCGCATGCACCAACGGCTCTACAAGTCCTGCCATGGAGTTTGTTCCTCAGGGCCAGGGTTTGTCAGTGTCTTTATCGCACTGAGTATACCTGCATGCCTGTCATGAAGGATGCACACATTGGGCTTATCCTTCACAACTGATATTTTCAGTTGCCTGAAGAACCATGTCCAACTTCCAATGTTCTCACTCTCAACAAAAGCAAATGCCAGTGGGACTATTTGATTTTGGCCGTCTTGACCAATGGCTGTCAGGATCTGACCCTTGTACTTGCCAGTCAGAAAAGTGCCATCTACACATATCACCGGTCGACAGTGCCTGAAAGCTTCGATGCATACACCGAAAGAGAAGAACAGTCGATGCAGCACCCTCACAGTTGGGAACTCTAGCATGAAGAGGTCTTCGATGTCGACATAGGTGCCCGGATTCCTGTCCTTCAGCGTCTAGAGGAGCCGGACAACTGAGTCATATGCATCGAAATAAGAACCAAATCTGCTCTCAAGCGCCTTTTGCTTAGCCCTCCAAGCCTTGCCGTAAGAAATTCTGTACCTGAACCTGACGAATACTTTTGTCTGGATAGCCTTAACTTCCATCGCTTTGCTCTCCACTATCTCACTGTAAAACAACCTCGCAATAAGCGTGGATGAAAGGTTGGGATGATCTTGAGGGATGCAGGGAATAAGACATGTGTGATGAACTAGGTCACTGATCACCCAACTTGTGCCATACTTAGGGAGATAGCCGTGCACCCTGGCAGGACAACCTGCATTCTTGCATACCATTGTCAAGTATTTCTGACTGGACACCTCAGCTATGAAAACCCTTTGCGTGGACATTGCCCAATTTATTATTGCGTCCTTCAGAGCTTCTTTGTTGGGATACATAGCACCGGTCGCAATGTTGTTTTGGTGATATTGCCAGGCAGAATCATGACCATCGTTCACGGTCATTGCAGATGAGAAGTCATGATTCCAAGAAGCAGGAATCGGGACCTCCTCTGCATTTTCTTCTTCATCTGACTCGTCAGAATTATCTGCATGACCACTTTCAATATCGGTGTCTTCTTCTTCCATGATGTTCTGCATGTGCCCATCTACCTCGTCCGCGTCCGCCTCGCCACTGTAATAACCATCGCCATTTCCTCCTTCTACCTGACTACTCTGCCCTTGTTCGTAACCATCATCTCCAGCATTTGACACAGATAACATCATCCCGTCACTGCTTTGCCCAGGATCGTTACCACCCTGGCCTTCAGGCGCAATTACCTCCTTCAGAACGGGAAGCACTAAGGCACAAGGATTGCATCCCCTTGTTTCGCAACCTTGTAACCAGCGCACCCACTGAGAATCCCTCTCTACTGGCCTCAAATAGAAGAAGACATTCGAACTTGACCGGGTCCACAATGCATGAACACCCACGGTTTGTGTTTCAGTATTCAGCCCTAAACATGCTGTCACCCATTCTTTCAACTGACTAAGAGACCATGTTTGAGGGTCGGTCAGTGCCACCTCTATGTGCTCAAATTCACTCAGATCAACCCCAATCTCATTTGTTTGGACATTACCAGGACCGTAGAAAAATATGAACTTCACTATATCAGACATCTCGGCTCACCTATAATTTTTTTTAACATGGACAGACAACTGTTAAACAACATGACAAACTACATATATTCACACTCCTAAATATTTGACAAGTACATAGATTAGGGAATATTAACGAAGCTAAATATTGAAACAACTTAATATATTATGGATATTACTGGAGCAACTAAAAATACTGACATACCTAAATATTTGACAGACCTAAATATTTAACATGCACATATAACACGGGATATTACCGGAGCAACTAAAAATACTGACAGACCTAAATATTTGACATGCACATATAACACGGGATATTACCGGAGCAACTAAAAATATTGACTGACCTAAATATTTGACATGCACATATAACACGGAATATTACCGGAGCAACTAAAAATACTAACAGACCTAAATATTTGACATGCACATATAACACGAAATATTACCGGAGCAACTAAAAATACTAACAGACCTAAATATTTGACATGCACATATAACACGAAATATTACCGGAGCAACTAAAAATACTAACAGACCTAAATATTTGACATGCACATATAACACGAAATATTACCCGGAGCAACTAAAAATACTGACATTAATTTTTCAAAATATGTACAACTCAGAGAAATTATTTGACGACATAGGTATACCTTCGACGCGTGTGCCACTGCTTCTTGCTCCTCTCTTCAACTCAGCCGCACCTCCTCCTCCTCCTCACCACCTCTTCCTCCCCAGCAGCAACTCCTCCTCACCACCACCTCTACCATGGTTCAACCACCTCCACCATGCCTCCTCCTCACCTCACTTGAACGAGAAAAAAAACTATCCTATTGGAAAAAAAAATACCGTAGGCCACCGGAGTTGGCTATGATCTACTCTTTCTGTGGGTTGGATGCAAAAATGGATGGACCAGCGAGGAGATCGACGGGGGGGTTGCGAGAGACTGAGAGAGAAATGAGAGAGATAGCAAGAAGAGGAAGAAGGAGAGCTCACGGGCACAGGAGGAAGGAGATAAGGAGAAGAAGGGAAGGAGAAAAGGAGGAGGGAAGGAGAAAAGGCGCGGTGGGCTGGCAGGCCCCTGTCGGCCACGCCCCGGCCGATTGGACGGCCTGTCGGCTGCGCCGGGGCCGACTGGAACCCTGTCGGCTGGGCCGCAGCCGACTGCAGCGCGCCAGGCCGACTGGCGAATCCAACGCGACGGTCGACGTGTTCGGGCAAATCAGAAGCTGCCACGTGGCCTGTCGGCTTAGCCGTAGCCGACTGAACCTGCCACGTGGCCTATCGGCTTAGCTCCAGCCGACTGGATTCTATTTTTGAAAATTTTCAAATTCGTGTATTATTTCTGTAATTTATAAAAAAAATGTATTATTTAAAAAAAATTAGCCGAATTCACGCCGCCGACGGACGAGGCGGACTGCGTCTCCGTCGCGGCGGTCTGGGTCGGGCTGGACGACATCTCCGGCGGTGGATCGGTACCGGAGGTGAGGATTGTGAGCAAGGGTGGAGGCGGGCAAGGGTCTGGGCACGGGAATTGTTCTAGAGCGGCGGGAGGAGGAGGAAGGGTTTGGGTGGATTTGGTGCAATTTGGGGTGGGGACGGGCTGTCGGGTCCGACGTGGCGGGCGTGCCCGGGCGCGTCCGGGCGCCCCCATACCCGCCTCATATTTGGTCTGGATATGGGGGGTGCCGGTCAGCCCGGGCGTTTGAGGGCCGTTTGAGAGGCCCGTCTGGGTCGAAATTTTGTGACCGGACACTGCCCGGGCGGCCTGCCCGGACGTTTGAGGCGGGTTTGAGAGGTCCGGTTGTAGATGCTCTAAAAAGAATAAGGGCATCTCCAGGGGTAACACACAAATTTCCTCTCACATGGGAGAATGACATCCAACCGTAGCCACATACATTTTGACAACAACTCGAATCAATCGGGCGAAATTCGTGTAAACACAATCGGATTTCATGCAAATATGACGGATTTCATACGAACACGGCGGATTTCACTATATTTCGAATATATTTTGCCTAAAAGGATAAGACTATGTGCACATACGGTCACGTGGACCTCCACTCCCATGATCTGGATACGCTACATTAGTCTACGACCGGTCGCGGTGGATCCCTTTATCCTCCCCATGTCCGGCAGCCCGTTCACCGGACTGCCGGGAGCCCCAGAGGCATATGCTTCAACGCAAAAGAGGCCTTGCTTCCCCACCGCTCGTCGGAGCGGAACCCCCGACCGATGCTTCAGCGGGACGGGAAGCGAGCACCTCCCCTTCCGTGCAGCCCATGCGGGGTCGACGAAGGTCCTCGCAAGAAAAGAACCGGGCAAGACACCGGTTGTGTACGCCGGCGTCGCCTCGGTGGTGGCCTTCATGGGACACAACCAGCAACGACCTCATGTGTTCTACTTCTCCTTGATGATGGGGGCGGCCATGGAGACGCTGGCCACCGACTCGTCGCTCTCCGCACAACCGACTTCTTTCTCTGCATGCATGCCGCTGCTACGCACGCGTCGACGATGGATGGCGCGGTCGCAGGCATGAGCGGAGCGGTCGCCGTTGTGCCGACGTGGAGCAACTTGCCACTCCTCATCGAGCTAGCTTGGAGCGGCGAGTTGCTGAACTACGCACCGACTTGGGGCGACAACTGGCTCCGTCGGGCTAGGCAAGGGAGGCAGAGCAGTGAGCTGCCACGCTCGTGCTTGTATCCGGTGGGCTCGGTAGGCCAACGAGCCGACGTATATGCTAGAGAACTGCTCTTCGGAAGCCATCAGAAGAGTGGAGAAATTGGTGAAGGAGGAGATGGGGGAGCGGCGGAGGGGTGTGATTCTTTCCCGACGTTTGACCTCGTTTAAATAGAGAGCGGGGAGGGGGAGCTTGTCCCGCGTTGCGTTTAATGTCGGCCCGCTCACGAACAGACATGTGGTCGGAGTAGGTTTCTCGGCTTCCATGCGGGTTTAATGGAAACGTTTGAATCCGACTAGGAGGCGTGTACAGCCGGGCATGCAGGGGGTGGCGCCCTCGGCCGGCGGGCCGCTTCAATGGTGGAGGTAGTGAGAGATCATGTCCACCTTGAGCCGCCTTCAATGTGGAGTGGCGCGCTCTATAGCGGCATGAATGCGGGTAGCTGGCGCCGGGTGGTAAGCGCGCGGGGGAGGGGTGAGAGGTTTTTGGTGGGCCAGGGCAGTCAGAATCGTGCAAAGTAGCGGTCCGGACTCCCTCAAACCTCCCCCACGTTCGTCTCCGATTTGCGAGAGAAATCGCGCCCGGACCGCTCCGTGGACCGATACAGGACCGCGTTGGATGGCTTCCGCAGTCCGGACCACGCGGTCCGGACCATTGCGGGAGGTTTGCGAGTCCGCCTTGGAGATGCCCTAAGAGCAACTGCAACTCGCCAGGACACGCGTTTTGTCTGTTTTTTATCCGTTTGGGTCAGCTCGTTCGTCCCCTTTTCTGTTTGGGTCGGCCGTGCCCAACGTGCGGATGCATACGTCCTCGCAGCCGGCCTGTGTCCGTTTTTTAACTCGTTTTGCATATACATGAAAATTTTGTCCCTACTTCACATAATTCAAACAAAATACAAATATTTCATAGTTCCACAAGCAAATAAAATATCTCATAGTTTACAAGCCAAATAAAATTTAAGTTGTCTCAAATACATTTTTAAAAGAAGAAAGGCGATACATCTATTGGTTGCCAACGTGAGCCCACATATGCTCAATCAAATCATCTTGCGGCTGAATGTGAGTTTCCCAATCACGCATTTGATGATGAAACTCAATGAACTGTGCAAACATTGCCGCTCATGTGTGCTCAGGCACAACATGGTCACCCTGAAACTGAAACCCTTGGTCATAGATACATTCCGGGCGCTCATCCTCTATGATCATATTGTGTATGATCACACAAGCAGTCATCACCTCACACAACTTTTTGGTGCTCCAGGTTCTAGTAGGATACCGAACGATGTCCCATCAAGATTGAAGAACACCAAAGGCACGCTCCACATCCTTCCTAGCACTCTCTTGCTCTTGGGAAAATCTCTTCCCCTTCTCTCCTACAGGGTTGGGGATTGTTTTCACAAGAGTAGTCCACTTAGGATAGATACTGTCCGCTAGGTAGTATCCTTTGTTGTAGTGGTGACCATTGATCTCAACATTGACCTCCAGGCAGTTGCCTTATACCAACCTTGCAAACACCGAAGAGAGTTCAAGCATGTTGATATCGTTGTGAGATCCGGCCATGACAAAGAAATAGTGCAAAATCCAGAGATCTTATGAAGCCACGGCCTCGAGTATGACAGTGCAAGCTTTGACATGCCCCCTATGTTGTCCCTGCCAAGCAGAAGGACAGTTGTTCCACTCCCAGTGCATATAATCTATGCTACCAAGCATGCCCAAAAAGCCCCTAGTGGAATTCATCGCCAACAACTGGCCTGCATCTGCAATATTTGGCTCTCTCAAATACTCAGGGCCAAACACTGCTATCACAACCTTACAAAACTTGTACATGGAGTCTAGGCACGTGGATTCGCTCATTCGGACATACTCATCAATGATATCCCTGGGAACTCCGTACGCAAGCATCTGAATAGTTGCAGTGCATATTTGATAAGAGGAGAAGCCAATCTTTTTGAGGGCATCCTCCTTGCACTCAAAATACTTATCTTATGCCACCACTCCCTCCCGGATACGGTTGAACACATGTCTTGCCATATGAAAACGATGTCGGAATAGGTGGGGTGGGAAGAGAGATTTGGGGTTCTCGAAGTAGTCCTTCTGGAGTAGGAAATGACCGCTCTCTGGGTTGCGGTTCGACGCCGGAGTGTCCTCGAGATCAAGCCCATGAACATCGGCCTCTGCCTACTAACGTGGTCATGGACGACCAACATAGCAGCCACAAGCTCCTCATCATCGGATGAAGAATCATCCGAGTTGCAAAGGAAATTATGGAAAAAGAACTCGTCGGCGGAGTCCAATTGTACATTGCAGGCAAACGGTTGAACAGCTTGCGGGCGTCGTCGAAGAAGTTGGCCGGTGAAAAGCCTCGTGCCTTCCCTGTCCGGTGAAGCTAGCGGTTAAGTGTTCGATGAGTGTGGCGGCGTCCGGGAAGAGAGGTCGCCGTGCTTTGGGTGTTGCAGGGAATGGGGGCAGGTGCAGGGAGGTACCGGCAACGTCGGAGTGCTGCGGCGCCGGTGGGACAAGGCGGCGGTGGCGGCGACGTTGGAAGGTGGCGTACTGCGGCCTAAGGTATGTGGACACGGATGGTTGTCCTGGGCACCAGAACTGGGCGGCGGCGACGGGTGGGGCAGCCGGGTGTGCTGGCTGTCGATGGGAGGAAGATGGAATGGCCAATATGCCACTGACTTGCGGGCCAGGGGGAGGACGAGGCGGGCGTCTCGCGTGCCCGTTTTGTGTTCGCGCTGACACAAACATGGCCCTGAAATGGGCCGCACGACGGACAAAAAGCGGACGCAAGTCCGTTTGGGTAGGCACGTTGGGCCGACTTTTCTGTCCCTTTTGAGCCAAACGGACATGCGCAGACGAAATGGGTCGGCGCGTTGGGGTTGCTCTAAGGTCGATATCTGTAACTTTGTTTTTTTCTCTAACACAGTACATATGCAAGCGCTCATACATATGTGCATACACTCACCTCTATGAACGTAAACACACACACCCTATCGCTATGAGCACCTCCGAGAGACTAAGCCAGCATATGATCTTGAGATTTACGAAGTCACCGTAGGTGCCGCCTCGTAGTCGACGGGAACGTCTCCTTCCACTAAAAGCGTGTCGCCGAAAATCCTGAAATATATCCAGGAAAATGCGAGCACCAAGACTTGAACCCTGATGGGTTGGGGATACCACTGTGCTCTAACCAAACAACCACATGTTGGTTTGCAATATTTGTAACTCTCTTGATAGCATGAATTATAATAAACTTGGAAAACACCATCTCCAACTCTCCCCCAAAGGTAAACCTGGATTAAAGAAAATAGGAATCCATCCGTTTGAAAATAATTAAAGTTCTAGCACTTTTGCATGCTAAAATTTTAAAATTTAACCAAATTTGGCCTTTGATAACCCTATATTTTAATTATTTTGGAATTGAGAGAGTAGTTTTAAAATATATATAATCAACATGATGGTTAGAAATAACAACTTCGATAGCTAACTTATGTTGGCAACTTGAGCTCAAGTTTTAAAGGGCGCAAGTTAATTGCGAAGGCCCACCAAAAAACTTGACGAGGTTAACCCGTATACCCCTTATAACAGGACCATAATGTTGTGCAATCGCTCGACCCCTGCCGTTTGTCAAAGTCGATCGCCGAGGAAAGTCTACCTCCGAAGAGGTACCAAAGTTGAACCCTAATTTCGTAGGGATTCGCAACATACCAAAGCGTCTTTGACATATCAAACTGATGAACCCCCTAACCATTTACGAGGTAGCCAAAGCCTTCTGAAAGATTGGATCTAGTCCGTTCATTATGGAATGGCCACTATGGCGGTGTTGAGTGATAAAATAATTTCTCCTTTTCTCCGATGGTTAGGATCATCTTTGATGGCGAGTGAATAGAAGGAGGATAGCGCACGTGTCATATGGGATATCACCAATCAAGGCAGCCACATGTGATGCATGAACCTAGGTGATCCCATGTGAAACCTGCATGTGTAGTATCAGGGCGCTTGCAAGAAAAGCTTCTGCATGAAACAACCATTTCTGCGGAAAGAACTCGTATTACTGAACCATAAGGATTACAATTAACAATGCATCTGTCCTAAACATCTTCACCGGAACTTAACCAAACCGCTATATGGCCACTATGACTAGCATAATTTGCTAAGAACTAACTAATAAAGTTTTGGTTAGTATGAGTAATACAAGTTTGATAGGAATTCAGTAGCATCTTGATTTCCTCTATCACAATCACATGTGCGCAGAGAATTGGGTGTCTTCTTCTGCAGTAAGTTCACTGTCTCCAAAAATGAACCTCAACCATGACCGGCATATCGCACCACTAGAGTGGCAATGAAATACCCCCAAGACTATTGATGGTTTTGCCTTTAGAGTACTCAAATAGGAGACCAAACTTCGACAAGAAGGGAAGATAATTGATTCGTCTCAAACGTATCTACTTTTCCAAACACATTTACTCTTATTTTGGACTCTAATTTGCATGATTTGAATGAAACTAACCTGGACTAACGTTGTTTCAGCAGAATTGACATGGTGTTTTTTTGTGTAGAAATAAAGGTTCTCGGAATTGGATGAAACTTGACAAGGATTTTTTATTGAATGAATAAAAAAAATACTAGAACAAAGATCTGCCGGAGGGGGCCAACACGCCGTCCACAAGGGGGCAGGGCGTTCCCTACCCCCAGGGCATGCCCCCTGCCCTTGTGGGCCCCTCACAGCTCCGTTTGACTTGATTCCAACTCCATAAGCACCATCATCCGGAGAGAAAAAACAGAGAGAAATGTCATCGCGTTTTACGATATGGAGTCGCCGCCACATGTTGTTCTTCATCAGGAGGCCATATCTGGAGCCTATTTTGGGCTCCCGAGAGGGCCAATCATCGTTGTCGTCATCATCAACCCCTCTCCATCAACAACCTCATGATGCTCACCACCAGGAGTAAGTAATCTCATTGTAGGCATACTGGAGGTAGATGGAGTTGGATGAGATTTATCATGTAATTGAGTCAATTTGTTAGGGCTTAATCCCTAGTATCCACTATGTTCTGAGATTGATGTTACTATGACTTTGCTATGCTTAATGCTTGTCACTAGGGCCCGAGTGCCATGATTTCAGATCCGAACCTATTATGTTTTCATGAATATAAGTGTGTTTTGGATTCTATCTTGCAAGTTGTATGCACCTATTATGTGTTATGATCCATAGACCTCAAGGTGACAATAACTGGGACCCCCACCAGTGATGACTGTAGTATGAGGAGTTCATATATTCACTATGAGTTAATATTTTGTGCTGGTTCTCTATTAAAAGGAGGCCTTAGTTACCCTTAGATTTCCATTAGGACCCCGCATCAATAGGAGTGTTAGACAAAAGATGTTATGCAAGTTATTATTACAAGCACGTATAACTATTTACGGAATACATGCCTACATATGATTGATGAATTGGAGCTAGTTGTGTCGCTCTAGGTTGTGACTGTTATATGATTGATTTCATCCAAATATCTAGTGCTACTCCATACCTACACTTTTCTCACATTGTGTCTGCTAAGTTACTACTGCTGCTACCACTACAAAGAAAAAGACACATCCGTGACATTATGGGCCGAACGAAAACTTTTTTGGTCATGGATCTACCACTTCCATGACAATAATTGTGACAAAAACACGTATCATCATATATGTGGTGGGCTCCCACTTCTATGACAAAAAATTATGACAGAAAGTGGGCTTTTCTTCCTGTGTGGGCCAGAGATGCACCTGCATGACATTCTTTGGGTCGACCATGACGTAAAAAATCGTGGTAGAAGTGAGGGCGAGGAAATTTTCGAGGATTTCCCGGTTACGATGGGCAATCGTGGGTGGTCGGGGCCGAGCAATGCAGTGTGGTTTGCGCGTTTCTCTCATACGCGCGTGTGTGTGCAAAGCATTCGCTGGCTACTAATTGAACCTGAGCGAGGCATTCACTAGCTTATTGAACCCAAGCATTCAATCGATCGATCCCTCTCACTATGGAACATGAGCGATCAATCTCGCACTACACGTACTGAACCCGACCGATTCCTTGGCCGCTAACCGAACCCGAGTGATTCCTTGGCCACTATAACTGGGCCCGAGCGATCAATCCCCGTGCGAGACGTGAGTCGTTGAGCTAGTAGCCGGTTGTTGTTGGGTTGAATCCCTATCGATGAACAGTGCCCGTTGCTGCCGTGCGCGCGAGACGTGTAGGAACGAGCCCGAGACATGGTGATGAGTTGAGTTGGTTGTCATTCCCATTGCCGCCGCCCGCTCGTACGCCCCTCCACAGCTGGTGGGGGTTGGTGTTGGATGAACAGGAACTCGTGGTAACAGTAGCCGATGTTGGGGTGAATGAACATGACCCCGATCGATCGAGGAGGCCATGCCGCGGTATGCCACACCCCCAACCGGTGTTGGGGTGGATGAACAGGACCCTGTGGTGGCTGGAGGAAGTCGATGGTGGATGAATAGTAGCCCATGGAGTCCCATTATGCGGTAGGCCACACCCCTAGACCCCGTTTCTTCCACCGTAGCCGGTCCGGCTCCTCCGTTTTGCGGGACGCCACACCCCCTGACCCTGTTTTGACCGTAGCCAACAGAACAAAAGTCCATTTTGCATGACGCACACCCCTGGACCATGTTTCAACTGTAGCCAGTTGAATCGAAGTCTATTTTGCGGGATGCCACACCCCTGGACCCCGTTCGACCGTAGCCGATTGAACAGAAGTCCGTTTTGCGGGATGCCACCCCTGGACCCCGTTTCGACCTTGGCGGTTGAACAGAAGTCCATTTTGCGGGACGCCACAAACCCAGCCGAGTCGCTTGGCTCCTCTGTTCTGACCCAGCCAGTTGGCTGGCGATGAACATGACGCCGTTGCTGCCGTCCATTGACTCTCCATGTACACGAACCCTGGCCCCGTCTGTATCTACATACGTGGCCGTATTTACTTTCTTATAGCTTGGTTGTACGTATGTGTACACGATTTAGACGGGACTGCCTCAACTGATATATCGGGGGCTCTACTATGACACGTGTCGCTCCTTACTCGGCCACGGTTCATCATCGTTGCAGAGAGACCGATCGACCAGTATGTACGTACACGTTTTGCGACCACACAGATAACACTACGTACGCTTTGACCTGATGGGTCCCAGCTGTCAAAGGGGAATACGCTGGCACATCCTTGCGTACGAAGATGTACCTGATGGGTCCTAGCTGTTAGGGGGAGGAATCGTTATTTTCGCGTAATAAGTAGGCACTTGCTTGCGTGCAAAGATGTAGCTGGTGGGTCCCAGCCGTGAGGGGGAGGAATCAATTTTTCACGTAATAAGGAGGCACTTCCATGCATGCGAAGATGTAGCTGGTAGGTCCGACCTGTCAGGGGGACAAATCATTTTTTCGTGTAATAAGGAGGCACTTCCTTGCATGCGAAGATGTAGCTGGTGGGTCCCAGCTTCAGCGGGATGAATCTTTTTTTGCACATAATAAGGATGCACTTCTTTCCATGTAAAGATGTAACTGGTGGGCCCCAACTATCAGGGGAGGAATCATTTTTTCGCGTAATAAGGAGGCACTTACTTGCATGCAAAGATGTAGCTGGTGGGTCTCACCTGTTAGGGGGGTGAATCATTTTTTTGCGCGTAATAAGGACACACTTCTATTCGTGCGACCATGGATCTGGTCGGTCCCAGCTCTCAGGGGGATGAATCATTTTATGCGCGTAATAAGGAGGGACTTCCGTTCGTGTGACCATGGACTTGGTGGGTCCTAGCTGTCAGGGGACGAATTATTGTTTTTGCGTGTAATAAGTGCTTCCGTTCATGTGACCATTGACTTTGTGGGTCCCATCTATTAGCCTCTCCATGTACATTCCTCTTCCGATGGCTGTCAGTCGTTGACCCCGTTACCTACGCCGCGCCGAGAGCACCAAGGCGGTGGATGACGGTGAGACCTAGGAAGGGAACGAACTGGAGACGAAGAAGAAGTGGTAGTGGATGCCCACACAGAGGGGAGTACGGAGGGTTGAATGGTTCGGCTCCGGGGTGAGGTTGCCGTCGCTGGAGGGGAGTACTTAGTAGGCCCACAAGTCAGCCTCTAAATCTGTGGTAAACAGAATACATCCCATTTCCTATTATTTATTTTGTAATTACATCCCATTTAATAATTCTTAAGGAATTTATTGCAGCCCATATTATTTTTGATAGCATTACAACCCATATTCTGGCTAGGGTTAAAAATTTCAACGAAATTTTGCATACTTCGGTGGGGTTCGAATTGTTTTTAATCCTGAAAATTTGAGTCAGATTCAAAACAATTTTAAAATAAATTAATCTTAATTTAAATCCAATGAAAATTTTCCCCTAAACAAGTCAATGAAATTTAAATTGTTAGATCTGAAAAAAGAAATGTTGAATATAATTACCGGTTTGCTGTCTTTTTTTTATATTTACAACCCATTTCCTATTACTTATAACCCATTTTTTGGTAGGCCGAATGCATCTCTCCTCATATTGCAAGATTTGCAGCCCAACAGGGTGGAGAAAAGCATGTCGGACTCGGTTGGGTATTCTTGAAATAAAATAAAGCTAGGCTAGCCATTTTCACAAAGAAAAAAAGAAACAACTGGGCTAGTCATGAGGTAAACATAAAATAAAAGCCCGAGCTAGACGGGCCACAACCCCGCACGACCCAGTTGATACCCTTCTCCGAAAAACAAAAAAACAACTGCGCAAGCTACTGGGTCCCTGGTATCAGCCGTTCCTTGCGCAATTCTCTCGTTTATTGACTACGTTGATAATGGTGTGGGATCCAGATGTCAGGAAACCATTAGGAGGAAGCTTTTTTTTCTTGTAATAAGGAGTCAGTTGCTTGCTGGCGGCGATGACCCTGGTGGGTCCCTACTGTCATCCTCTCCACGTACAGTCATCTCTTGATACCTCTCAATTGTTGACTATGTTGACAACGTCAGACGATGGTGCCGCGGCGAGCGCATGAAGGTCAAGGACGACAGTGAAGCCTCGGTCGAGAACGAACAAAAACTGAGGAAGATGCGGCAGGGTAGTCACATGTGGCGGGGAGGATGAGGGTTGACTGGTTCGGGTGCGGGTTGCGGCTAATGTCACAGGAGAATAACATGAGGTGTTTGATTACTCACAAGTATAGGGGATCAATCGTAGTCATTTCGATAAGTGAGAATGTCAAACCCAACGAGGATCAGAAGGAAATGACAAGCGGTTTTCAGCAAGGTATTCTCTGCAAGTTCTATAAGTAACAGTGATAGATCATTTTGTAGCAAGATAATTCGTAACAAGTGACAAGTAACAAAAGTATCAAGCATGCAACAAGGTAGCCCAATCCTTTTTATATCAAAGGACAAGCCTGAAAGTTCTCTTATATGAAGCAAAGTGCTCTTGAGGGCACATGGGAATTTCCGTCTAGTCATGTTCATAATGTTTAGTTGATTCACGTTCGTTACTTTGATAATTTGATATGTGGGTGGACTGGTGCTTAGGTGTTGTTCTTACTTGAAGTAACAACCTACTTATGATTACCCCCTCTCGCAAGCATCCGCAACTATGAAAGAAGAATTAAGATAAATCTAACCATAGAATGAAACATATGGATCCAAATCAGCCCCTTACGGAATAACGCATAAACTAGGGTTTAAGCTTCTGTCACTCTTGCAACCCATCATCTACTTATTACTCCACAATGCCGTCCCTTAGGCCCAAAGTATGGTGAAGTGTCATGTAGTCGACGTTCACTTGACACCACTAAAGGAAGCAACAACATACATATCATCAAAATATCGAACGAATACCAACTTCACATGATTACTCATAACAAGACTTCTCCCATGTCCTCGAGAACAGAAGTAACTACTCACAAATCATCACCATGTTAAATATCACAGGTATAGTGAATATGATAAAGGATCTGAACATATTATCTTCCACCAAGTAAACCAATAAGCATCAGCTACAAGATGTAATCAACACTACTAGCAACCCCCAGGTACCAATCTGAGGTTTTGAGACAAAGATTGAATACAAGAGATGAACTAGGGTTTGAGATGAGATGGTGCTGGTAAATATGTTGATTAAGATTGGTCCTCCCATGAAGGAGGAAGCGTTGGTGATGATGATGGCTTCGATTTCCCCCTCCCGGAGGGAAGTTTCCCCGGCAGAATCACTCTGCCGGTGAGCAAAAGGGCCTCTGCCCAGGTTTCCACCTCAAGACGGCGGCGCTTCATCCTAAAAGTAGCTTCCTTATTTTTTGTAGGTCAAAACCCATCATATAGCAAAAGAGGGGGCCGGAGGCTGCCTGTGGGCCTCCCAAGCCATCAGGGCGCGTGCAGGGTGGGTGGCCGCACCCTGTTTGTTTGGGAGCCACAGTTGGCCCCCTCTGGTTGTTCTTTGCTTCAGAAATTCAGTATATTCCACAAAAATTCCTCGTGAAGTTTCAGGTCATTTGGAGTCCAGAAGATTTTCAGCCTTTTCCATGGCTTTCGGGTCCAGAATTTCAGTTTCCGGCAATTTCCCTCTCTGTGTTGGATCATGCAAATAAAGAGAGAAAAGGCATTAGAATTGCATCATAGAATGGAATAATTACCAAGAATATTATAAATATTAATAAGAAATCATGATGCAAAATGGACGTATCAACTCCCCCAAGCTTAGACCTTGCTTGTCCTCAAGCGAAAGCCGAACTCGATAATAATGACCACATGTTTTAGCGAGAGAGGTGTCGATAAAAACAAAATACCGACATGAAAACATCATGATTATTAACATAGCAACAAGTTTTCATCATATAGCTTCTCTTAAACAAGTAACAATCTATCCACAAATATTGAAGTATGGAGCATAAACTTTATTGACAACCAACAAACTATGTTCTTAGTCATTGAGATAATCACAATTCATCATATTTCAGAGAAAATTCTATGTAAGAGATTTCATTTTAGCAAGTTCACATACTCAACTATCATTTAGTCTTCTATGATTGCTGACACTCAATGCATATTTTTGGAGCAAACGTTTCCGTCAGACGGATAGGAAGATAGGGGCTTTATTGTTTTAGCCACCCAACTTATTTACCTCAAGGATAATGTCAACAATAATGACTCATGATCATCTACATCCATCATGATATATATGCCTGGATCTTTTCCCAACACATGATGCTTGCCACTAAAGAGTTAATAAGATGGAATAGGGATGAACATTATTGACTCTTGCATAAAAGTAAATACAGAAAAGTAAAAGATAGGCCCTTCGCAGAGGGAAGCATAGGTTGTCATGCCTTTTTATATTTGTATGTGCAATCTCTTAATGTAAAGGACCGTCACTTTATATTGCCCCTTGTGATAGCAACCTTTATTATGCAGTTCGTCGGTTTTATTTCTTTGCCATCACAAGATCGTACAAAACTTATTTTCCCTTACAATAAAAGATCATACATATTTAGGAGAAATTTTATTGCTTTATGCACCGATGAATACTTACTTGAAGGATCTTATTCAATTCATAGGTAGATATGGTGGACTCTCATGGCAAGAAACTGGGTTTAAGGGTTATGGATGCACAAGTAGTATCTCTATTTAGTGTGAATTTTGGGCTAGCAAAAGATGCTAGATAAACACCACATGTTTGAGGATCCATGACAATATAACTTCTATGTGAATGTAAACAAACATAACTCATTACGCTGTCTTCCTTGTCCAAAATCAACTATTCGACCATGTAAAAAATATTTGATGGGGGCTCACAATCATAAAAGATTTCCAAGATAGTATATTTGTATGTGAATCTCCTCTCCTCTTTCATAATTTTGCATGGATTGTATGAATGACTAACACTATGTTTGTTAACTCCCAACAACTTTTATCAAGCAAACTTATTTTTATGTTAAGTCACTACTCCCCATGGGATTAGCATATGATCTTTTTGTTTCTTTTATTTCATTGCTATGATTGATGCATGAGAGTGAAACAGTAAACTCAAACTAATCTTTATTATATAATTCTCACACTCGGTTACAGGGATAGATAGATCACAAAGCAAACACTCTAAGCAAAACAATACTAAAATTTTATTCCTCTAGATCACGAAATAGCTAAGGATCGAACTAAGATAGATGATAATGGTAAAAGTGATGGTGATACGATACCGGGGCACCTCCCCCAAGCTTGGAACAAGCTAAGGGTGGTGCCCATGCCCATGTACTCAAGTGTCCTTGTTGGGCGATGGTGCTGATGAAGTGATCCTCTTAGCAATGATGCTCCTTAGGATACGGATCTCCTGCTTAAGTGTATCAACCTCTCACTTAAGGTCTAGGTTCTCCTTCCGAAGTTTGTTGGTGACGGTCATTGCTCCTTCCATCAAAGGATGGGTTTTACTAGTGGAGGAAACAGTAGTGCCTACCTGCGTACGACGATAAGGGGTAAATCGAGTATCGGAAGGTGTAACCTTGTTTGGCAAGCTTGACTTTTTGAACTCCACATGCATATCTCCAGGTTGAGGTAGAGGTACTTCTTCTTCTTCCTCATAACTTGGAGGTTCAATCCTTTTTAGATGAGCCTCCTCCTCTTCCTCCGTTGACCAGCTATAAGGATCAATATCTCCATAAACTTGGGGATTGGTGTCACAACCCTATAATTTGTTTGTGGAAAATCATGTTAGTTGCATCAGTGAGCATCCATGCATCATGTTAAATTCAATTGAACTTGAACTGGGGATGATCGAACCCTAGCATCAATGTAATTCAAATAGGTTCAACCTAAAATAATTTTCAGCTAACCCAAAATGGCTCCCAAAAATGTCCATGATTTCTGGATATAGTTCTAAACAACAACTAGAGGTGATGCACATTTTTCCTAGCCATATTGGAGTTTTGAATTAACTCTTTTGTATTTGAATTAGGGCATTTAAATTCTATAAATATTTTTATATGCTCCAAAATTTCTGGAAATCTTGAGGGCTTCTGGATTAATCCAAATAGTGCCCATAAATAGTTTCAGAAGTTTTAAAAATGTTTTGGTATTTTATTTAAGCAAAACAGATTTGCAATAATAGAAGAAAATAAACAAATATTAGAAAATAGAGAGAGAGAGAGAGGACTTACCTGTTTGGCCTGACACTGTAGCCAGCCCAGCCCACCTCCTCGTGTCGTCTTCCTCCTTGAGACAGAAGGACGGGCGCGTGTTCGCCGCACGCCAGCACACGCGTGGCCACCTCCTGCTTCCTGGAGGCCCCCACCCAGCAGGGATTAGGACGCCGTTGCCGTCCGGATCGATCCCGCCTCTCCATTTCTCTCCCCCTCGCTCTCCTCTGCCTCCCCCTTCCAAGGCCGAGCCTGCCATTGACGCGCCGCCCTAAACCTCGCAGCCAGAGCCACTCCCTCGCTCCCTCTCTGCACCCCTAAGCTCCGCAGCGACCTGTTCTCACTCTCCATCGAGCCACACGTCGCTGGACATCCCCGAGCGTCGAGGCCGCTGTCATCTTCAACCTCCGGCCGTCGGAAGCTGCCGAACGATTCGCTCCATCCAGAGCCTCCCCGAGCCCGTTGTTGCCTCTGCTAGAACCACGGTGAGCCACTGCTCCGTTTCCCCTGTACCCGTCGTCGATTTCGTCCTCTACGCCATAGTTCCATCATGGCCGAGAGCTCCTCACTGCCGAGCTCGTTGCTGCCATAGCTAGCAAGCTCTGGTGACCGAACTGAGCTCGTAGACGTCCTCCCCGTGACTTCTATGTGCCGTAGATGCTCCTTGCCGTTGCTTTTGCACACCACATCATCGATCCCGGCGATGCCGGAACTCTGGCCGCCGCATATGCCCTCGCCGCTGTCGCTTCAGTGCACCTCCGGCCACTTTGTGACGATCCCTGGATGCGATGCACCCCTAGCTACGCGTAGAGCCCACCCTCGCATCCATCAGCCTCATGTAGCGCGAGCCCGAGCATCTCCGGCGGGACACCGCCGCAAATCTGGGTCGCCGAGGACCAACCCCGATGGCGTTGATGCGGCTGTCATTAGCACTAACCTAATGACCCTTTAGGTCACTGATAAGTGGGTCCCCCACTGCTAATTAACCCAGGGTTTAAATAACTAATCGGTAAAATTAAATCCCGTGGCCCCGCTGGTCAGTTTGACCTGGCCAAATCACGGTTGATTGGACCCACCAGTCAGTGACTGACTTGGTCTCCTGTTGACTGCTGAGTCAGCAGTTGACCTGGCCCAACAGGCCAGCCTCTGCTTCTGATCGTGTTACACTGACACCTGAGCCCTGCTGGTCAGGTTTGACCTGGACCAGCTTGTTGACCTGCTCACGTCAGTATTGAGCATGCTGACGCAATAACTAATTTATTTAATTTGAGAAAATACCTAAAACTTCTAAAAGTCATAAAAAATAATCTATAAGTGAGATGGAAATAATTTATATATGAAAAATGGTCAGAAAAATCCAATGAATCTGTTTATGCCATTCTCATGCATGTTTGAACAAGTTAGCATAACCAACTAGGACATTTCATGATTAGGGCAATTTATGAAATAGCATTTGGAGTTGGGATTCAAACTTGTTTGAACCCCACTTCAAATAAATTGGTTAATTATCACTCTAGGTCAATTCAGTACCTTAATTTGTCATGTCATACATCATGGTTGTGCATTGCATGAATTGAATGGTGTTCCCTTTTGTTTGCCAGTGTTTGTTCCCTTTCAGTAGACGTTGTTCCGACGCTGAGAACGTTGTCACCGATGAAGACTCATTGTTATCTTCAGAAGTGCAAGGCAAGCAACCCCCCTTGAGCATACCGATATGAGCCCACTCTCTCTCTCCTGCTGTCTTTTACTGAATTAGGACAACAATGATTCAACTGCTACATGTTCTTGGTAGTTCAACCCATTCCTTGCATGAACTGCCCTTGTCACAGTAAATAGTTGAAACCACTTAGCATGAGTAGCAACTGCTTGAGCCTTGTTGTGCTTACTCATCCATGCTTGCTTACTGTGCCTGCTATGCTTAGAGTTGTGTCGGGTCTGATCCATCTGGGCGATGAATCGTAATGGATGTGTTCATGTCCTGCGGTGTGAGAGCTAAGTGTGTGAATCCGATTTGGTAAAGGTAGCGATGAGAGGCCATGTAGGAGTACATGGCGGGTTGTCTCATTGGGACCGTCCATAAGAACTGAGTTATGTGTGTGTTATATGATACGTCTCCAACGTATCTATAATTTTTGCTTGTTCCATGCCGTTATATTATCATTCTTGTATGTTTTACAATCATTTTATAGCAACTTTATATCATTTTTTGGGACTAACCTATTGAAATAGTGTCAAAGTGCTAGGTGCTGTTTTTGCTTGTTTTTTACTTCGCAGAATATCAGTACCAAATGGAGTCCAATCGCGACGAAACTTTTTGGAGATTTTTTTGGGGCCAGAAGACATCCAGTGGGCCAAAGAAGTGCCAGAGGGGAGGGTCGAGGAGACCACAACCCACCAGGGCGCTCAAGAGGCCCCAGGCGCGCCCTGATGGGTTGTGCCCTCCTCGGGACCCCTCTCCACCGCCTCTGACGCCTATAAATTCCCAAATTCCAAAAACCCTAGAGGAGTCAACGAAAAACACATCCAGCCGCCGCAAGTTCTAGAGCCTCGAGTTCCAATCTAACACCATCATGGAGGGGTTCATCATCCTCATTGGTGCCTCTCCGATGATGCGTGAGTAGTCCACCATAGACCTAAGGGTCTGTAGGCAGTAGCTCGATGGCTTCCTCTCTCTCTTTTGATTCTCAATACAATGGTCTCTTGGAGATCTATTTGATGTAAACTTTTGCGGTGTGTTTGTTGGGATCCGATGAATTTTGAGTTCATGATCAGTTTCTATCCATGAATATTATTTGAGTCTTCTTTGATCTCTTATATGCATGGTTGCTTATAGCCTTGTATTTCTTCTTTGAATCTTTGGATTAGTTAGGCCAACTAGATCAATATTTCTTGCCATGGGAAGAGGTGCTTTGTGATGGGTTCGATCTTGCGGTGTCCTCTCCCAGTGACAGAAGGGGCAGCGAGGCACGCATGTATTGTTGCTATTAAGGATAACAAGATGGGGTCTATTCCTACATGAATAGATCTTGTCTACATCATGTCACTGTTCTTATTGCATTACTCCGTTTTCCCATGAACTTAATACACTAGATGCATGCTGGATAGCGGTCGATGTGTGGAAAAATAGTAGTAGATGAAGGCAGGAGTCGGTCTACTTATCTTGGACGTGATGCCTATATAATGATCATCGCCTTGGATATCATCATTATTATTTGATCTTCTATCAATTTCCCAACAATAATTTGTTCACCCACCGTGTGCTATACTCATGAGAGAAGCCACTAGTGAAACCTACGGCCCCCGGGTCTACTTTTCCAACATATTGCTTTCCGATCTATCTTTTTGCCATTTTTGTTTTCAGATCTATTATTCCAAAAACCCAAAAATACCTTGCTGTACATTTTATTTGCCCTTTTTATTTTGTGTTCTTGAGAGATCTATATCTCCAATATATCATATCCTAATCTATCTTTTTACCGTAGAGAGATTGACAACCTCTCTTTCGCATCGGGTTGCAAGTATTTGTTCTTTGTGTGCAGGTGTTGTTTATTAGGTGGTGGTGATCCTCCTAATGGTTCGATACCTTGGTTTCATAACTGAGGGAAATACTTACCGTCGCTGTGCTGCATCATCCCTTCCTCTTTGGGGAAATACCGACGCAAACTCAAGCCACGTCAAAGGAATTTCTGGCGCCATTGCCGGGGAGGAAGCGGTCTCTTCTACGTGCCAATCTGTGGTGCCGAGGAGACACCATCATCATCTACCAGGTTCCTAATCACAAATCTCATCTCCTTGCAATTACATTATTTGCCATTTGCCTCTCGTTTTCCTCTCCCCCACTTCACCCAATTTGCGGTTTTATTCGCCCTCTTTTTCGTTTGCCTTTTTCTCGTCAGATCTCTTGCTTGCTTGCAATCTTGTTTGCGTAGTCACGATGACTCAAGAAAACACCAAGTTGTGTGATTTTTACAATACTAATAATAATGATTTTATTAGTACTCCGATTGCTCCTCCCGCCACTAGTGCGGAGTCTTGTGATATTAACGCCGCTTTGTTGAATCTTGTCATGAAAGATCAATTTGCCGGTACTCCTAATGAGGATGCCGCGTCCCATCTAAACACGTTCGTAGAATTGTGTGATATGCAAAATAAAAAAGATGTGGACAATGATATAGTGAAGTTGAAATTATTTCCTTTCTCCTTGCGGGATCGTGCAAAAATTTGGTTTTCTTCTTTGCCTCGCAATAGTATCGATTCTTGGAATAAGTGCAAAGATGCTTTTATCACTAAGTATTTTCCGCCCGCGAAAATTATTTCCCTTAGGAAACAAATCATGAATTTTAAGCAACTTGAGCATGAACATTTTGTACAATCTTGGGAAAGAATGAAATTGATGCTAAGAAATTGTCCTACTCATGGTTTAAATCTTTGGATGATCATTCAAAAAAATTATGCGGGATTGAATTTTGTCTCTAGAAATCTTTTAGATTCCGCTGCTGGTGGTACTTTTATGGAAATTACTATGGGTGAAGCTACTAAATTGCTAGATAATATTATGGCAAACTATTCACAATGGCATACCGAAAGAGCACCTACAAGTAGAAAGGTTAATTCGGTTGAAGAAATTAGCACTTTGAGTGATAAGGTTGATGCTTTGATGAAGTTGGTTGCTAGTAAAAATGCTCCTATTGATCTTAATGATGTGCCTTTGTCTACCTTGACTGAGCAAAATAGTGATTCCGTTGATGTGAACTTCGTCTCGCGAAACAATTTCAAATTACAATGCTTATAGAGGTAATTTTTATCCTAGGCCTTTTCCTGGAAATTCCTCTAATAATTATGGTAATTACTATGGTAATTCTTCTTACAATAATAATAGGAACACCTCTGATCTTGAGAGTAATATTAAAGAATTTATCAATGCGCAAAAAAATTTCAATACTACGATAGAAGAAAAGTTGAATAAGATTGATGATATGTCTAGAAGCATTGATAGAATTTCTCATGATGTAGAAAATCTCAAGTTGAAAGATTTTGCACCTAAGATTGATGAATCAATTAAAGCTTTATATGTCTCTATGGATGAAAGTAAGAAAAGAACCGCTATGCTTAGACCTAGAAGACAATTCTTAAAAAAATCGTTTTCTAGTGATTGCCTTCAGAAAAATGATGACGATCTTAAAGTGATTGATGTTTCTTCTATTGATTCCTTGTTTAGTAATATTAAAATTGATGATAAAGGGACTTAAGTAGAGTCAACTTTAGCTAGAAGGCGTCCCAATAATTTGGAGGGTGAAAATCTTGATGAAAATTTTGATGAAAGTGGGTTCGAAGAGGTCAAAACTTTAACTAGTGATGTGCCCACTATTTTGGATTGCAAAGACTTTAATTATGATAGTTGCTTTTTGATTAAATGTATTTCTTTGCTGCAATCTATGTTGAATAAAGCTTTTACTAAACATATCGTTGATGCCAGGATGAAATCCTTTGAAGAAAAGTTGGAGTTGGAGATTTATATTCCTAAAAAATTACATGATTGATGGGAACCTACCATTAAGGTTAAGATTAAAAATTATGAGTGCTTTGCTTTATGTGATTTGGGTGCTTGTGTTTCCACGATTCCGAAATCTTTATGTGATGTGCTTGGTCTCACCAATATGGAAGAATGTTCTCTTAATTTGCACTTGGCGGATTCTACAATTAAAAAGCCTTTGGGAAGAATTAATGATGTTCTTATTCTTGCAAATAGGAACTATGTGCCCATAGATTTTTATCGTTCTTGATATTGATTGCAATCCGTCTTGTCCCATTATACTTGATAGACCGTTCTTACGAACTATAGGTGTCGTGATTGATATGAAAGAACACAATATTAGATTTCAGTTTCCACTAAGAAAGGGTATGGAACACTTTCATAGAACGATAATTAAGCCACCATATGAATCAATCATGAGAGCATCCTATGGAGCAAAAACCAAAGATGACAATACTTGAATCTATGCGTTATGCCTAGCTAGGGGCGTAAAACGATAGCGCTTGTTGGGAGGCAACCCAATGAATAAATTTATTTTCGTCTTTTTCTTTCTGTTTTTGAGTGTTGACACAATTATGCATCTTTTATGATTGTGTTTTTATGTTTTATTTAGTGTTTGTTCCAAGTGAAGCCTTTTGGATGATTCATAAGATGAGTAGAAACAATGTTGATTCTGAAACAGAAACTTTGCCTCCAGTGTTCGAATTTTCATTTTTTACTGGAATGTGATATTGAGCTAAAATTTTAACACAGTATTGCTATACACATTCTTTACGTTTTCCTAAATTTTCAGTATTTTTAGAGTTACCTAAGTATGATTAGAGTACAAATTACTATAGACCGTTCTGTTTAAGACAGATTCTGTTTTCATTGCATTGTGTGCTTGTTTTGATGAATCTGTGGGTTGTAGTGAAGGGTATGAGCCATGGTAAAGTTAAAATACAGTAGGTATAATGCAATAATAAAATTTGAATGGGTTTGCAACAGTACTTAAAGTAGTGATTTGCTTTATTATACTAACGGATCTCGCGAAGATTTTGTTGAGTTTTGTGTGATTGAAGTTTTCAAGTTTTGGGTGAGATCACGATGGATGAAGGAATAAGGAGTGAAAAGAGCCTAAGCTTGGGGATGCTACAGCACCCCCAAGATATATACAAAGAGAAACAAGAAACTAAGCTTGGGGACGCCCCGGGTGGCATCCCCTCTTTCTTCTAACGACCATCGGTATTTTACCTGGAGCTATATTTTTATTTGTCACATATCATCAGTTTTGCTTGGAGCGTCTTGTATCATTTCAGTCTTTGCTTGTTTTTTTAGTTTGTCATTAGTATCCTTACTGGACACACCTATTTGAGAGAGCCAAAATTATGCTATGATTTGTTAGAATTGCTCTATATGCTTCACTTAAACTTTTTGATCTATAGAATTGCTCTAGTGCTTCACTTATATCTTTTTGAGCATGGTGTGCTTGGAAATTTTTGTAGAAATACTCTCATGCCTCACTTAGATAAATTTGAGAGTTAGTAAATTTTGAAGAAATCCTCTCATGCTTCACTTATACTATTTTGAGAGACGAAACTTTTATGCTCATGTGCTTCGCTTAAATTTGTGTGAGCTTGTCAAAAGCAATGCCAATATATGAAACTAGTCCCAAAGTTATAGATATCCAAGGAGGATATAATAAAAACTTTCATGAAGATCATTGAAAAAATTAAACTTGATTCCTTGTAATAGTTTTGAGACATGATGGTAGTAATATGTGAGTCATGTTAGTGAGTAATTATGCGTTAGTAAGAATATCGGTGTTAAGGTTTGTGATTCCCTATGCATGTGTTATTCTCAAGATGAGTGTTTATTCACTTGTCATTGCACGAGAGTGCGGTGGTAATAGGGATGCCAAGTCCCAAAATGAAAAGATTTTTTTTACTTTATGTTGTCAAATAATAAATTCCTTGGAAAGTGTTGGTATGGAAGGCAACCATGGATACGACCAGCCATGGATTGTGAAAGAATGGTGGAAAAAGGAATAAACTTTATTTTCTATTTGGGAACCGCCTATGATGTATCTAGCATGGAAAGTATTGTGAACTACTTTGTCGTTTTCGTTGACAGGAAAGGCATGCCACTCAAAATATTTCTCTCTCTCAATTTAAACTTTCAGCTCTAGCACCTCTACAAATCCCTACTTCCCTCTACGAAGGGCCTATCTATTTACTTTATGCAATTTTTACTTTTACTTTGAGTCTCCATCTTCTCTTATAAAGAACCAACTAGGGGGCACTATGATCGTACTTGAGCATTGGGTGTAGCTAATATTTGAGTGTGTTTCATGAATGGATCAATGATTGAGCATGATGGGCTAGGGATAACTTTCTTTAGTGTTGATATTTTGAAAGACATGGTTGCTTGTTGGCATGCTTGAGTACTAAAGTCATTATGTCAAAACTAGACTATTGCTTTGAACCATCTAAAGTCCAAATGTCCATGCTACAAAAGAAAAGAATATGTGATGAACATGTTAGGCAGCATTCCACATCAAAAATTCTGTTTTTATCATTTACCTACTCGAGGACGAGTAGGAATTAAGCTTGGGGATGCTGATATGTCTCCAACGTATCTATAATTTTTGCTTGTTCCATGTTGTTATATTATCATTCTTGGATGTTTTACAACCATTTTATAGCAACATTATATCATTTTTTGGGACTAACCTATTGACATTGTGCCAAAGTGCAGTTGCTGTTTTTTTGCTTGTTTTTTACTTCGCAGAATATCAGTACCAAACGGAGTCCAATCGTGATGAAACTTTTTGGAGATTTTTTTTGGGCCAAAAGACATCCAGTGGGCCAAAGAAGTGCCAGAGGGGAGGGTCGAGGAGACCACAACCCACCAGGGCGCACCAGAGGCCCCAGGCGCGCCCTGATGGGTTGTGCCCTCCTCGGGACCCCTCTCCACTGCCTCTGACGCCTATAAATTCCCAAATATTGTAGAAACCCTAGAGGAGTCGACGAAAAACACATCTAGCAGCCGCAAGTTCCAGAGCCACGAGATCCAATCTAACACCATCACTGAGGGGTTCATCATCCTCATTGGTGCCTCTCCGATGATGCATGAGTAGTCCACCATACACCTACGGGTCCGTAGGCAGTAGCTAGATGGCTTCCTCTCTCTCTTTTGATTCTCAATACAATGGTATCTTGGAGATCTATTTGATGTAAACTTTTTGCGGTGTGTTTGTTGGGATCCGATGAATTTTGAGTTCATGATCAGTTTCTATCCATGAATATAATTTGAGTCTTCTTTGATCTCTTATATGCATGATTGCTTATAGCCTCGTATTTCTTCTTTGAATCTTTGGTTTAGTTAGGCAAACTAGATCGATTTTTCTTGCCATGGGAAGAGGTGTTTTGTGATGGGTTCGATCTTGCGGTGTCCTGTCCCGGTGACAGAAGGGGCAGCGAGGCACGCATGTATCGTTGCTATTAAGGATCACGGGATGGGGTCTATTACTACATGAATAGATCTTGTCTACATCATGTCACCATTCTTATTGCATTACTCCGTTTCCCATGAACTTAATACACTAGATGCATGCTGGATAGCGATTGATGTGTGGAGTAATAGTAGTAGATGCAGGCAGGAGTCGGTCTACTTTTCTTGAACGTAATGCCTTTATAATGATCATTGCCTTGGATATCGTCATGATTATTTGATCTTCTATCAATTGCCCAACAGTAATTTGTTCACCCACCGTGTGCTATACTCATGAGAGAAGCCACTAGTGAAACCTATGGCCCCCGGGTCTACTTTTCCAACATATTGCTTTCCGATCTATATTTTTGCCGCTTTTGTTTTCGGATCTATTATTCCAAAAACCCCAAAATACCTTGCTGCACTTTTTATTTGCCCTTTTTATTTTGTGTTCTTGAGATATCTATCTCTCCAATCTATCATATCCTAATCTATCTTTTTACCGTAGAGAGATTGACAACCTCTCTTTCGCGTCGGGTTGCAAGTATTTGTTCTTTGTGTGTAGGTGCTGTTTATTAGGTGGTGGTGATCCTCCTACTGGTTCGATACCTTGGTCTCATAACTGAGGGAAATACTTACCGTCACTGTGCTGCATCATCCCTTCCTCTTGGGGAAATACCGACGCAGTCTCAAGCCACGTCATTATCCAAGACAAGATACTACCACACATTGGGTTCCGGTAACTCGACCCCTCTCGGCTTATTAATCACCTTGATCTTTGTCCAGGAGTTGCAACTAGTTTCTGGTGTTTGTAGAAAAAGTGTTGGCGGCCGTGCATAGCGCTGCCCGCGGGGTGGGCTCTGATGCAGTATATAAACAGTGGCACGGTGTACCAAGTGGCACCCGAACGGTGGGCTTGTGGAACCCTGTGCACATCGTTTGAGGCCGTAGAGGAAACTTCGGCCGGACTTCCTTGCGGGTTCAGTCTCAAATAGGCGATAAACCTGGACTAGAGTATTGTGTGTTTAACGGTCGTGGCCGACTCCCTCGCTGGGCTTCCGCTTGAAGGTTGCCGAGGTGCCTTTTTTTACGTGCACATAGCGGTAAGTGGCGGGAGCGTGTGTGAAGGGGTACACCCCTGCAGGGTATGAATCTGTTTGAATAGCCGCGTCCTCGAATATGGACTACTTGGAGACTTGCATTGTTCATAGATAACTTAAATGGATACTTCTAAAATGCACAAGATAAGTGTGAGTGCTATGGATGGCCTTCTCGTAGGGAGACGGGAGTGGATCCATAGTGGTGTATTGGTTTGGTGAATATGTGGACTCGTGTGCGCTATCCCACCTCAAATATACTACTCGTAGTCGTATCACAGGTTAGCCAAGAGTCAAAGCTGGCTTGCTGCAATAAACTCCACAACCCCCTTTGTTGACAATGATGCATATGTATATAGTTCTGATGTAAGTCCTACTGAGTACCTTTGTACTTATGGTTGCTTAATTTATGTTTTGCAGAGGAGATGTCAGTCTCATTAGTGATTCTTATGACGTGAATTCGATGTTGACCGGATTAGCTTGGGAATCCCATATAGAGGTCTGGCTCCTTTGGTAGGGTCGTTGTAGCTTTTCAGGCTCCTCCAGCCACTTTACTAGATGTCTGTAGCCAGACATGTTTTGCTTCTACTTGATGCTTGTATGACTTGAGTGTTGGGTCATGTGACCCATGTTTGTAATATCACACTATGTTGGCTCTTATGAGTCATTAATGAATACTTGAGTCATACAGTTATGTTGTGATGCCATGTTGTATCTACGCATATAGTGCATATTGCGTATATGTTTGAAATGCATTGGTATGTGTGGGATTCGACACCTAGTTGTGTGCCTTTAGTAGCCCTCTTTACAGGAAAATGCCTCTTTGTGCTTCCATTGAGCCATGGTAGCTTGCTACTGCTCCGGACACATTGATTGACCGACGTGTATCCTTCTTTGCTGCTGTGTCTGTCCCTACGGGGAAATGTCTCGCAGTGTAATGGAGTCCATGTAGCGTGCTATGACTCGTCTACATGCAGTTGATGACAGAAGTGTCTCACGGTGTAATGGAGTCCATGTAGCTTGCTATGACTCGTCTATACACGCTGATGACCGACACCTGCATTGTTGGGTTACGTATGCATGTTCTTGTATGGATGTGCCACTTGGGTTCTATGACTAGTCATGTCGATCCGGGTTCTCTGGCGTATGATTGCTAGCGACATAATCATATACATGGGCCAAGAGACGGAAACGGTCCCGGCCCAGGTAAGGTGGCAGCCGTGGGGATTACTGATACGTCTCCAATGTATCGATAATTTATGAAGTATTCATGCCATATTCACCTATGTTTACAATACTTTTATATGGTTTTGATGCACTTTATATGATTTATTTTGATCTAACCCGGACTGACGCTGTTTTCAGCAGAATTACCATGGTGTTGTTTTTGTGCAGAAAATGAAAGTTCTCGGAATCGGCCGAAACTTTTTTGTGATTTTTTCTGGAGGAAATAAGCAACATTGGAGCAAAGACCTGCCGGAGGGGGTGTGCCAGTGGGCCACCACGCAACAGGCAACACCCCCCTAGTGGCCCAGTGAGATATGTGGTAGGGCCCACGTGGCTCTGTTTGGCGTGATTCCAACGCTGAAAAATCCTAAATACCAGAAACCCCAGAAATAAAGAGAGACTCCTCGTTCCGCCGCCGCAACTCTCTGTATCGACGAAAAACCAATCTGGAGGCATTCCAGTACCCTGTCGGAGAGGGTAGATCATCTGCGGTGGCCATCTTCATCATCCCGGCGGAGGCCATGACAAGGAGGGAGTAGTCCACCCTCGGGGCTGACGGTTTGTACCAGTAGCTATGTGTTCAATCTCTCTCTCTCTCTCGTGTTCTTGAGATGGCAGGATCTTGATGTATCACGGGCTTTGTTAATATAGTCGGATCATGTGATGTTATTCCCTTGCTACCTCGTTGTGATGAATTGAATCTTTACCTTTGAGATCTCATTATGTTGGATTGAATATTATGGTTTGAGAACACTTGATGTACATCTTGGGTGGGATATCCATAGTGACATTGGGGTATTCTATTGCTTCACTTGATATATGTTGAGGCATCAACTTGCGGATTCCCGTGACCTAGGGGGTCTATGCATAGGGGTTAATTGCACGTTTTCATACCACGTTCTCCGATAGAAATCTTGGGGTGCTCCTTGAAGTTCTTTGTGTTGGATTGAATATGATAGATCTGAAATTGTTTGATGCATGTCGCATAATTTACCCACGGATATTTGAGGTGACATTGGACTATCTAGGTGACATTAGGGTTGATTGATATGTATCATTGGTGTTATTCTAGTAGGAACTCTAGGGTTGTTTGTGACACTTATAGGAATAGCCCAATAGATTGATTGGAAAGAATAACTTTGAGGTGGTTCTACTACCTACACCAATTTCATCTTATTGTTCTCCGCTAGATAGGAATTTTGGAGTGATTCTTTGTTGCACATTGCGGGATGATCATGTGATTCAACTATGTTAGCATTGTTGGGAGATTGCACTAGCGAAAGTATGAACCCTAGGCCTTATTTCCAAGCATTTATACACCATTTTGCTTGCTGTTTTACACTTGCTACCTTGCAGTTTTTTTAGTTTCAGATTACAAAAACCTATATATATCATCCATATTGCACTTGTATCACCATCTCTTCGCCAAACTAGTGCACCTATACAATTTGCCATTGTATTGGGTGTGTTGGGGACATAAGAGATTTTTCTTGTATTTGATTGCAGGGTTGTTTGAGAGAGACCATCTTCATCCTACACATTCCACGGATTGATAAACCTTAGGTCATCCACTTGAGGGTAAATTGCTACTGTCCTACAAAACTCTGCTCTTGGAGGCCCAACACGAGTCTACAAAAATAAAGTTGCGTAGTAGACATCAAGATCATTTCTGTCGCCGTTGCCAGGGAGGTGAGTGCTTGAAGGTATATCTTTAGATCTTGCAATTACATCTTTTAGTTTCTTGTTTTTAACTAGTTCGATTTTATAAAAGAAAACTACAAAATAAAGATAAATGGATCCTCATTCATTTGTGAATCTTTTTAAAAGACCCGATTTTGTTGGAACAATTGCTAGTGAGAGTTCACTAGATTATCTTTAGGAGGTCTTGCTCGAAAATCATGAATCTAAAAATTGTGAAATTTATAAAGCGATTCATGATAGTTCCTTGAATGAAAAGCATGATTGCCATGTTGTTAGTATGAATTCTCTGAATATCCATGATGCTAATGATGATTGCACTAGTCATGATAAAAAGATTTCCTATAAGCATGTCAATTTTTGTGGAGTGAATAAAATTTGTAAAGACATGCCGTATAGGGATGATAGATTTTGTAAGAAGCATAAACAAGATCAAACTAATTGGTGGCTTAAAGTGATAGCTGAACTTGCCACTGTAAGTGCATCTAGTGCCCCTTAGTGATTTTGGTGTATTGAAGACTTATAGGTTATGGGACTAATATGTGTGTGAGTGTACACAGGCTCTATAAGTCGCTGAGGAGTTTGATATATACGAAGAATGTCGACCCCTAAAAATGAATGTCTTCAGCTGAAGACTTTGATATACCCTGAAGACTTTGATATTCCCTGAAGACTTTGAAGAATGAAGAAATTGGTGTGACCTTGAAGATATTGAAACAAGGACTATGAAGCATGAAGACTTTTGTTTTCGTAATTTCATTCCCTTTCTTTGAGTCACAGGAAACACCGTACTATTAAAGGGGGTCGAGGTAATACTAAGGAAGAATTTCCAAGTGGAGCTCATCTCAAAAGCCTCAACATACCCAATCCTTCGAGTGAAGCCTTTGGAAATCTCTTATAGCTCAGTCAAGTTCTTCAGTGACAGAGACGATGTTCTTCTGGTCTCTGAGGAAATTGGTCAGACTGAGGAGTTAAGATTTCGCCAGTGCGAATTGCCTACCGTGAGGAATATGATAAGCTCTGAGGAATTTGATAGTTCAAATTCCGACCGTTGTTGTGCTTTGCGCCAGCTGTCCAGATAATCTTATCCACATAACGGTCATATGATTAGGGGCATTTATGTCATATCATGTTGGGTTGCACCCTGGCCATAAATAGCCGCCCCCCACAACCACTAGTTGGTTGGTTGCTCCGAGAGAGATTGACACTTGTCATTTGAGAGAAACCCATCCTCTGAGGACTCTGAGAGAAAATCATCAGTGAGGAAAAACCCAAAACCCAAACCATCAAAACCCAAAGTGATTGAGCATCACTGAAGAGATTGTTCCTGTGTGGAACCGACGCATTTTACCTTTGAAGACTGTGTATCTTCCAGACGGTTAGGCGTCATGGTCTAAAGTATCCAGCAGTCAATTGTGGATCGTCGGGTGACCGAGTTTGTGAGGGTTTGGAAGTCTACCCTGAAGACTTACCACGGGTGTTGGGTGAGGTCTGTGTGACCTTAGCTCAAGGAGAATACGGTAAGGACTGTGTGTCCTTTGGTTTAAATACCAAGCCACTCCGAACCAGACGTATGACTGTCACAGCAGTTGGAACTGGGTCATCAAATCAGTGTCTTCATCGAGCTTCTGGTTCTATTTCCTCAACTCTTTCATTTCTTCAAAGTACTTGTTGATGAAACTGATCGTTATTGTTTGAAGAATTTGACTGAAGACTTTCTCAATTTCCTTATCTCAAATTCTTCAGTCACTTTATCTTCTGCCTGCTTATCTTGTTCATGCTACTTATGCTCTGTGTATGTTTCATTTTATCATGATGACTATGTTACTGCAATGTTTCGCATGTACTTGAGTACTTATTCCGCTGCTAGTAGTTCGCCAGTTAGCAAATTCCTCAACTAGTAATTCCTCAGCGACGTATTTATAAAAATCGCCTATTCACCCCCCTCTAGTCGATATAACACACTTTCAATTGGTATCAGAGCAAGGTACTCCCTTGTTCTGTGTGATTTTGGTTTAACCACCTGGAGTTTTAGTTATGTCAACTGCAGGCATGATCAAGGTCTCAGCTGGGTGCCCTACCTTCGATGGGACGGACTACCCCTACTGGAAGAACAAGATGCGCATGCATCTTGAGGCAATTGACAATGATCTCTGGTATGTTGTGGAAAATGGTGTTCCCCGCGTCACTCCCACTGTCACTGCTGCGGATGTGAAGAGATTCAAGCAAATCGATTCTCAAGCAAAGAATATTATATGTGGCCATCTGAGCAAAGGTCAGTATGGCAGAGTGAGTGCTTTGGAGACTGCTAAGCTTATCTGGGATAGGCTGTCCAAAGTCAATGAAGGTGTTTCAACTCAACGTGACTCTCGAGTTGATGTTCTTCACAATCTTTTCAACCGCTTCAAAAGACTCGACAACGAAAATGTTCAACAAACTTTCGACCGTCTCACTGATATCTTCAATGAGCCCCAAGCTCTTGGTGCCACCGACCATGAGGTGGTGAACAAACTGCCGAGATCTCTTGATTCCTCATTCGATACACTTGCTTTGATGATTCAAGAACGTGGAGACTACAAGTCACTAGATCCTGCTGATATTCTTGAGAGACTCAATACTCATGAATTCCAACAAGCTGAAAAGAGAGACCTCTACGGGCCAAGCTATGGAAGATCTCGTGCTTTGAAGGCTAAGGCAATTTCCTCATCCAAAGGCGAAGAATCTGACAGTAGCCTTGGAGATCGTGAAGAACTGAGTCAAGAGCTTGCAATGCTAGTGAGGAAATTCCAGAAGTTCTCAAGGAGAGGTCGGTTTGGAAAATCATCAAGAAGTGGCATTAAGAACTCAGAATCTTCATCAAGCGATTACAAGAAGAGAACTTGTCACAAATGCAAGAAATCTGGCCACTATATTGCTGACTGTCCTCTCTGGGAAAAAGAATCAAAGAAGAAGAAATACAAGGATGATAGTTCTGATGACTCGAAGAAAAAGAAGAAATCTTCAAAGTCCTCAAAGTACTCATCTTCAAATTCCTCATCGCACAGGAAGAACAACTTAAGGAAGGCTCGGGCACTTATTGGCAAGGAAATGGATTCTGAAGAAGAATCTGAAGAATATGAGGAAGAGGAGGAATCTGAAGAGGAGTCTGACTCCGGTATGGCTAGCCTGGCCCTCGCTACTGCCTTCGTCAGCAAGTCAATATTCAACACTGAGGAAAGTGATGATGACTCCAATCTTGGCAACCATGACTATGCTCCCACCTATTGCTTCATGGCAAGAAGTGCCTAGGCAACCACAGTGTGCCCAGTCTTTCATGGCTATGACTATCCCAAATGGAAAGTCCTCATGCGGAAGCACCTCATATCGAAGAACAGTGAGTTATGGACTGTTGTTGAGCTTGGACTGACAGATCTCTGCAAGATGGCAAACGCTGATGACATTCATAAGTACACACAGCTGGACGCTAAGGCGAAGAATATCATTTGCTCTAGCTTATCAAAGGTCATGTTCAAAAGAATCTACCATCTTCAGAATGCAAAGCTCATCTGGGACAGGCTCTCTGATGTTCATGAAGGTTATCGCACTCGTCAAGATCCCATGTTCATCGAATACAAGAATTTCCTCAAAACTCAGGAGACAGATCCAACTCCATCTTCCTCGTCTATCTGCCTCATGGTAAAAGGTTCAAAGGTACTCAAACATCATTCCTCATCTGAATCTAGTGAATGTGAATCTGATGAAAATCTCAAACCTAGCTATTCCAAACTTGCTAATATTGCCACCAAACAACAAACTGCTTTGGAAAGGGTTCAGAAACTGCTAGACAAAAGCGATGACCTGTTGAATGAGGAATGGATTGCACTCAAACTCTGACTAAGGGACTTCAAAGTCTTCAGTCTAAGTTTGATAACCTTCTAAGTCGTCATGATGCTCTCTTGGTTGATCATGAGAAGCTTTCTTATGAATTTCTTCAAAGAAAGCAAGATCTTGAGAAACTAAGGGTGTCTCATGAAGATCTTCAAAGGGATAACAATTCTTTGCTTGCTCAACAGATCAGTACCGCTCAGGAAGATTTCGTTCCACCTTGCTTGAAATGCATCGAACGTGAAACTGCTAATTCCTCACCTGAAAGTTCAAATGCTTCTATTGCTGCAAATTCTTCAACTATTTCTGTGGTCACAAATTCCTCATCTGAGGATACCACAAGTGTCACTAATGGTAATACAGGGTTGAAGGAATTGTATGTGACAGGCATATACAAAAGCCTCAAAGGGCATCAAACCCTTTGTGATGTGCTTAAAAAACAGATTCTGAACAGGAACCCTATGAAAGAGGGTATTGCCTTTGAGAGGAAACTCAATGTTGATGGATCCTACTGGAAACCTGAGTAGTACCCAAAACTTCATGGGTTGCTGCAAAAGGACCTCCTATAGATCCATCTACTTTATCTGGCTTTACTTGTGAATCTTCATATTCCTGTGATGAGTCATTTGACTCCAACTATAAACTGTTCAAAAATCAGAATGATGAAGTATTTGCCAGATATGTTTGTACTAACTGTAGGAACGGTCCTCCAATGAAGAAAATCTAGGTTCCCAAAAGGCACCTTGAAAATCTTCAAGTGAATGTCATCATGACACCACCAGTGAAGAATAGGAACCCCAGATCAAATTCTTCATCTGGACCAAAGTCTTCACAAGGACCAAAGTCCTCACATGGACCAAATTCCCCATATGGTCAAAAGTCATATCATTCTCATGCTAATGCTTCTATTTCGCAGGGAAAATCTAAGGGTCATGAATATGTGCATCTATCTATCTATCTTCTATTATCTATTAAAAGCAAAATACGGATGAGAAATAGAGATATATGCTAGAAAATCCCACGTTAATCAGAAAATATCAGCCCTTCATCCGTTGGACCCACATTGTTTAAGTAGTTTTTGATGGCTCGGATTTAAGCTAACTCGGTATATCTCACACACGACAGGCCCAATCTGGCCCAAAAATAAAAGTCCAAAGCTATGAACTCACGGCTGGCCACTGTTTATTTAATAGATCAATAGACCACGACCACGGGATCTGGCTAATAGGATTTTGGACATTAAGTTAAATAAAATTACCCATCTTTACCATCCTGTAAAATGCCTGGATAGTCCTGCGAGAGATAAGTATTTAATGTCTTGACCATCTGATTTTGGACATATATATGGTCAAGACATTAAATACTTATCTCTCGCAGGACTATCCAGGCCTATGTCAGTAAGCGGGGCGAAAGCCTTTTTCGATAATGCACGTACAAATCCCAATCATGTAGTTGTATTATAGACTTCTCTCTTCTTACTAATCCCAATCATCGTCGTGGAAGGAATCAATTCGGAATACATGTGTGACTTCGTTTTAGTAGGATGTAACTGGATTGAAAAATAGACCCGGTGTCATATAATTATTTTGCAGCGAAGGAAGCATCAAGCATAGATCCACATGGTAGGCACAGATGGCTGCAGTCGACCGAGGGGAGCTCGGAGGTGGCAGAGGCAAGTTCTCAGGAATATGTGCACTTATAGCGCCCGTGAATGATTTTGAAATGAAAACTTAGTAGATCAGTCTATTGATGTACCCAAAATTCAGAAAGTGCATATATATATTGTCTTTTTCCGCCAACATCGATCTACCAAACACTACTTTTATTTCCAGGGTCTGATCGTATTACGTGCTTGCTTCCACCACATCGACTTCCATTTCCATATCTATAGACCCTGCCAGTCGGCCGACGGCTCGATCACACGGGCTCGCCGGTATCACCAAAGGCGAACCCCGACCCTTGCAGGACGTCCTCAACAACCTTGTCTAGCCGTGCCACCATTGCTGCCGTCATGTGGTGGCTCCAGTCCCCGGCCATGCCCTTCCGAAAGAAAGCCTCATTCCTGACGTAGTTTTGGGTGCCATTCTGGTTATTCCTCAAATCATTATGTTCATAAGTCCTTGAAGAATTTCTCTGCATATTCATATGAGTACTCTAACCCCCGTCCTGTGAAACGAAGTGCACTTGCTTCTATGCCACCCTTCTCATATGGAACTCGCAGAATGATGAACTCTTTGCCACCCCTCCAGATGTGGGTGGTGAAGAAATTGAACTAATCTCTTATACAGGTTCAAGTCTCCAGATGAACTTAAGCGTCTAATGAATTTGCTGGAGACCAGATGAAATGCTTGAAGGGACGCAAGCTAATCATGAAGAAATGAATCATTCATTTCTCACATCCTCACATTACTTTGCTTCTATACTATGTGATAAAATTCAATCAGATGAATTTGATGTCATATTCTTCACTCTGAAGTATATGTGTTCGTAAGTGGTACTAATTCATCTGCAGGATGAGCCACCTAAAGCTACTGAGTGGGTCCTAGACAGTGGCTGCACCAACCACATGACTGGTGACAAGAGTTTATTGATGGACATTCCACTTGCTCCATCACATCTGAAGCATATCACCTATGCTGACAAAGGAAAAAGCAAGGTATTGGGTCTAGGTAAGGTTGCAATCTCGAAGGATCGACACATGGATAAAGTGATGCTTGTCGAATCCCTTGGATTCAACCTCATGTCTATCTCAATGCTTTGTGATCTTGATATGGTTGTCATCTTTGGCAAATACCGTTGTGTTATCATCATGGAATCTGACAAATCCAAAGTCTTCAAAGGCTTTAGGAGAGGAGACTTGTATATTGTTGATTTCTCTACAGGTCCACAGCCGGCCACGTGCTTACTGGCAAAAGCTTCACAAGGCTGGCTATGGCATCGACGACATGGACATGCTGGCATGAGAAACTTGCACACGCTCGCGAAGAAAAAGCACGTCATTGGTATTGAGGGTGTCAAATTCCTCAAGAATCACCTGTGTGGGGCTTGTGAATCTGGAAAGATGACCAGATCCAAGCATCCATCCAAGACCATCATGACTACCACTCGTCCTTTTGAATTGCTTCATATGGATCTCTTTGGTCCCACTCACTATGCCACACTAACAAATACTCCATGCTTATATGACTTTGTTATTGTTGATGATTTCTCTCGCTATACTTGGGTGCACATTATCCTGTACAAATCTGAAGTGCACAATGTCTTCAAACGATTTTCTTCAAGGGCCTCGATGAATTTTGGCGTCAAGATCAAGCATATCAGGAGTGATAATGGGACTGAGTTCAAGAACACTGGTCTTGATGATTATCTTGATGAACTTGGTATTACTCATGATCTATCTGCCCCTTATACTCCTCAGTAGAATGGCGTTGTGGAGCACAAGAATAGGACACTTGTTGAGATGGCTCGCACCATGCTTGATGAATACAAGACCCCTCGTCGCTTCTGGCCTGAGGCAATCAATACTGCTTGCCACATCATCAACAGGGTATATCTTCACAAATTCCTCAAGAAGACTTCATATGAACTCCTCACTGGCAAGAAACCAAATGTGAGTTATTTCAGAGTCTTCGGTGCCAAATACTGGATTAGAGATCCTCACCACAGTTCCAAATTTGCACCGAAAGCACATGAAGGTTGTATGCTTGGTTACGGAAAGGACTCGCACACCTACAGAGTCTTCAACATCTATCACAATAAGGTTGTTGAAACTGCAGATGTGCGGTTCGATGAAACTAACGGCTCGCAAAGAGAGCACCTACCTCCTGTGCTAGATGAAATGCCTCCTGAGGAATCCACTAGGTTCAAGTCCACTGAAGATGTGATCCCTACAGAAGAACAACTACTCTATGAAGAAGTTGTACCCAACGCTGAAGATATTCATGCCGATACACCTGAAGAAAATGCTCAGCCTCAACAAAGTCATCAACCTGCTCATCCACGACTTGCAAATGAAGTGCAGATCGAGAAAATCCTCGACAACATCAATGCACCAGGTCCTCTCACTCGCTCAAGAGCTTCTCATTTGTCTAACTTTTGCGGGCACTTTGCTTTTGTCTCTATCACAGAGCCCACCAAAGTTGATGAAGCATTCTTGGAGCCTGAGTGGATTCAAGCGATGCAAGAGGAATTGCATCAATTCAAGCTCAACAACGTGTGGGAACTTGTCAAACATCCAGATCCTCGCAAGCACAATGTCATAGATACCAAGTGGATCTACTGCAACAAACAAGATGAACTTGGTCAGGTAGTGAGGAATACGGCCCGTCTTGTGGCATAGGGCTACACACAGGTTGATGGAATTGACTTTGATGAAACTTTTGCACCTGTTGCTAGACTTGAAGCTATTCGCATATTGCTTGGTTATGCTAACCATCACAATATCATCTTATATCAAATGGATGTGAAAAGTGCATTCCTCAATGGTAAGCTTGAGGAAGAAGTATATGTTGCTCAACCACCAGGTTTTGAAGATTCTAAGCATCCTGATAAAGTCTTCAGACTCAACAAGGCTCTCTATGGCCTCAAGCAAGCCCCTCAGGCGTGGTATGACACACTGAAGGAATTCCTCATGAAGAAAGGCTTCAAACCCGGTTCACTTGACCCAACTCTTTTCACAAAATCATATGATAATGAATTATTTGTGTGCCAAATATATGTGGACGATATCATCTTTGGATGTACTGAGTACTGACAAACGTTACAGTGATGAATTTGCGTGTATGATGAGTGAAGAATATCAAATGTCTATGATGGGAGAGCTCAAATTCTTCCTAGGGCTTCATATTCGTCAACAACGCAATGGCATCTTCATATCTCAAGAGAAATACCTCAAGGATGTCCTGAAGAAATTCGGCATGCAGGATTGCAAAGGCGTCAAGATTCCTATGCCCACAACTGGTCAACTCTGCACTGACGAAAATGGTAAAGATTTCGATCAGAAGGTATATCGCTCCATGATTGGCTCTTTATTGTATCTATGTGCATCTAGGCCAAATATTATGCTTAGTGTTTGCATGTGTGCCCATTTTCAAGCAACACCGAAGGAATCACACCATAAGGCTGTGAAGCATATTCTTCGATATCTAGCTCACACACCAACACTAGGATTATGGTACCCCAAGGGCTCAGATCATGACCTCATTGGATATTCTGATTCTGATTATGCTGGTGATCATGTGGACCGCAAGTCAACATCAGTCACTTGTCATTTCCTCGGACGATCCTTAGTCTGCTGGTCCTCGAAGAAGCAGAATTGTGTGTCACTATCTACTGCTGAAGCTGAGTACATTGTTGCTGGTTCCTGTTGTGCTCAATTGCTATGGATGAAGCAAACCCTCAAGGACTATGGCATCAACGTGAAGAATGTCTCTCTCTACTGCGACAACGAGAGTGCCATCAAGATTGCTTACAACCCAGTTCAGCACTCAAAGACCAAGCATATCCAGATTCGTCATCATTTTCTTCGTGACCATGTGATGAAGGGAGATATCTTCATCGACCACGTGAAGACTGAAGAACAAGTAGCTGACATCTTCACAAAGCCCTTGGATGAGAAGAGATTTTGCAAGTTGTGGTGTGCGCTAAATATCTTAGAATCTTTGAATGTTCTTTGAAAGGACACATATCCTAACACTTATGCAAAATTGATGACTCTGATGTGCAACACTGATACGTCCATTTTGCATCATGATTTCCTACTGATATTTATTTTGTTTTGTCAAATAATAATGCTTTAAGGAGTGATTCTAATTCCTTTTCTCTAATAATATGCAAGGTTTATACAAAGAGGGAGAATACCAACAACTGGAATTCTGGACCCAAGAAAAGCACATCAGAGATACCTATTCTGCACAACTCCAATGAAGCTGAAATTTTATGGAGATTATTTTTGGAATAAATAAAAAATACTGGAGCAGAAAACTACCGGAGGGGGGAAACCTGGTGGGCACAACCCACCAGGGCGCGCCCAGATGGGTTGTGGCCTCCTCGGCCCACCTCCGGTGCCCATCTTCTGGTATATAGTCACATTTGACCTATAAAAAATATAAGAGGAGGACTTTCGGGATGAAGCGCCGCCGCCTCGAGGTGGAACTTGGGCAGGAGCACTTTTGCCCTCAGGCAGAGTGATTCCGCCGGGGGAACTTCCCTCCCGGAGGGGGAAATCGAAGCCATCGTCATCACCAACACCCCTCTCATCTTTGGGAGGCCAATCTTCATCAACATCTTCAATAGCACCATCTCCTCTCAAACCCTAGTTCATCTCTTGCGTTCAATCTTTGTACCGGAACCTCAGATTGGTACCTGTGGGTGACTAGTAGTGTTGATTACCTTGCGTAGTTGATTACTATATGGTTTATTTGGTGGAAGATTATATGTTCAGGTCCATTATGCTATTCAATACCCCTCTGATCTTGAGCATGATTATTATTTCTGAGTAGTTACTTTTTGTTCTTGAGGTCACGGGAGAAGTCATGTTGCAAGTAATCATGTGAATATGATATGTGTTCGATATTTTGATGATATGTATGTTGTGATTCCCTTAGTGGTGTCATGTGACCGTCGTCTACATGACACTTCACCATTCATGGGCCTAAGGGAATGCATTGTGGAGTAGTTATTAGATGATGGGTTGCTAGAGTGACAGAAGCTTAAACCCTAGTTGATGCCACTACTGCAGGATGGTCCAAAGACGACACATCAATCAGAGACCCTTCGAAAAAAACTGTTTGCGATGTACACCATAGCGTGTGTGATGTAACATCAGGAAAAAAAAGCGTTTGTGATGTCGTAACATCACACACATTTCAAAAATATAATTGTGTGCGATGTCGCGCAAACAGTTTTTCCAAAAAATGTGTGTGTGATGTTGTCTATTATTGCACACGGTTTGACAAAATGTAAACGTGTGTAATGCTTTGCACACGGTTTTTACAAATGATGTGTGTGTGATGTACTATATCATTGCACACAGTTATTATAATGCAACCGTGTGTGATGCCATGCACACAGTTTTGCAAACAGTGTGTGTGTGATGTAGCATATCACTGCACACGGTGTTAAAAATGCAAACGTGTGTTATGCCATGCACACGTTTTTTGCATACATTGTGTGTGCGATGTAGCCTGTAATCGCACACACTTTCATAACTGGAATCGTGTGTGATTCCTAAAACTATTATCTTTTCAAAGAATAATGGTTTGCGCGATATGTTTGAAGGCGAACTAACATTTTCCTTCGTCGTTTGACTTGTAATTTTTTCTACACTTAACATGCACCATAGAATCATCGTGGTTAAAATTTGGCACTTTTCAGAGCTCATTTGCTATATTTGAGTCATTAACTGCATTTCCAGTCATTTAATGGATATAATTCAAATTTGAGCTACGAATGCATGAAACAGTATGCAAAAATGATTTGAAAAATCATATTTAGGGTATTGAGTATATTTGTATGCCTCATACAAGAAATGAATATAAATTTATTAGACATATGTGGCAAGAATCAATCGCAAACATGGAGTTTATTGGTATTGAAATTATAAAAACTGTAAATGAAGTCTGAAAAATATGAAACTTGACATAGTGTCATGATATGACCTCACAATGATTTGGTAAAAATTTGAGAAGGTTTCACATTTTTTTGATGTACATCCTTTAGAAATCTGACATCCTCCGAGTAACGATCATGCTTTCGAGAGTGAATGCACCAAATTAGTGGCGAACTTATGTTTTCCTTTATCATTTGACCTTGAATTTTTTTTCTACAGTTAAGATACACCATAGAATCTTCCACATTAAATTTTGGCACTTTTCGGAGCTCATTTGCTATATTAGAGTTATTAACTACATTTCTAGTCATTTAACTGATAGATTCAAATTTGAACTACGAGTACAGAAAAAAGTATACAAAAATGATTTGAAAAATCATATTTAGGGCAGTGAGTATATGTGTATGCCTCATACAATAAATAAATGAAAAATTCAAATATCTATGTGGCAAGAATCAGTCGTGCACATGAAGTTTGTTGGTATTTTAATTCTAGAAAATGTAAATAATGTCTAATAAATACGAAACTTGGCATGGTGTCAATATAAGACCTCAACATACTGTAATAAAAATTTGAGAAGGATTCACAATTATTTTGAAGGTGTAAGGGCAAAAATCAAATGGCAAGAAAGCACACATATGTGTACTGGATTCTTATTGGTGGAGGGATTGAAGCCTTGGATCGATGACATGGCATGAATCTATCCGTCCATACTTCACAACCAAGAAAAATATCTAGCCTTATCTCCTCACCACGTACTCTACCACATCCACACATATATCTAACTAGCATCAATCCAACCTCCTGTAGAACCACGAACATAACACACACTTCTTCCATGCCATGGCCGGCGAGGCAGACGACGCCTGCTCCAAGCTCCGACTAGGAGCAGGACACGACGGGGTCGCTCGGCATTGGGCGGCCGTGCGTGAAGCGGATGCCATGGACGCCATGAGGCTCGTCGTCGGCCGTAGACGGGAGCACGAGCACGAAGCGGCCGTATAGCTCTGGGATCTCTATCCGGTGGCGCAACTGCTTCAACAAGTTATGCATCCCGAGAGGTAGCATCATGGATGTGCAGTTCGTGGCCATGTACGCTAGCTTCCCGTGCATCTCTTTCCAAGAATCCATCCACTAGGCTGGCTGCTAGCTAGCTTGCCGGATAGTACTAATCTAATCTTGTTTTTTGTATGCCTAAGTATGATGTCTCTAGCCATCTAATTGATTCTTGATTCTTCTCATCCATCAAGATTCTCCAAGACATCAAACTAATCACAAAATCTCTCTTGTGAAGTACTGAACTTTCTCTTGCTATACTTTTTGAAAACAAAATATGCATAACTAGTGTAAGAACTAATTTCAAGTAGGATACTTGAGTATGTAATGTAAAAAAATCATTAAAAATAGAAATAAAATTTAAAAAATCCAAATTTTTTTGCATGTTAGACAATTTAGTGCGTGACGTACGCTCCAAATTTTAGCTCATTTGGACATTTGAGTCGCTGTCAGCAAAAAAAGACAAATTGGATCAGAACAATACATGAACAATAAACTTTTTTATAGACCCCAAATTTGTCTTTTTTGCCGAGGGACACTCAGATGTTCAAACGATCTGAAATTTGGAGCGAACCTGACGCACCAAATTCTCTACCATGCAAAAAATTGGAATCTTTTGAATTTTTCTAGAATTTGTTTTGATTTTTTTATGATAGAAGGTGCAGATGAGCCTCGGCACTGAATCCCTGCTCTGTGTAAGGATTTACTTTTTTTACCTTGTAACCCTTTTCTCTTGATTTTTCAGGATGTGATACAATAAGAAATCTAGGAAGGTTTGGGAGTTGGTGTCATCGATGAACAAGAGACTGATGAAGCTTTACGACGTAGTTAGATGTGATTGCTAGTTGCATGGTAGTCATATGATGTGAGATAGTACGTTTGTACTTTTGTATGTTGTATGACAAAGCTTGAAAAGAAATCATATAGTGGATTTTGAATGTGCATTTTTGCGTTATGTTTGATTGTCAAAAGATGATCATAGTAAATTGATTACGTCTAGCTGATTTTAGGACTAATTAACACGTCGTTAAGATCACACATTGCACACAGTTTTTTGGATCCAATTGTGTGTGATAGCATTTACATCACAAACAGTTTTTTTATTTTTAATCGTGTGCAATGAATTGCACATTACATACAGTTTTCGTGAAATAACCGTGTGTGATGCTAATCCAAATTGCAAACCGTTTTTGTGTTGAACTGTGTGGGATGTATAGCGTGTGCGATGGACCCCCCTATCGCCCACACTAGAAAGGTGACAGTTTGAAACAGCGCCACTGAAAGGGGTTAAAAACCGTTTTTATAGCACGTCGCTGCACCAGTGTGCGCTACTTCGTAAGGGGCTGATTTGGATCCAAACGTTTAATGCAATGGTTAGATTTTTTCTTAATACTTTTCTCGTAGTTGCGGATGCTTGCGAGGGGGTTAATCATAAGTGGGAGGTTGTTCAAGTAAGAACAACACCCAAGCACTGGTCCACCCACATATCAAATTATCAAAGTAGCGAACACGAATCAAACCAACATGATAAAAGTGACTAGATGAAATTCCCGTGTACTCTCAAGAACACTTTGCCTATTACTAGAGATTGTTTTGGCCTGTCCTTTGCCACAAAAGGATTGGGCTACCTTGCTGCACCTTATTTGTCGTTACCGTTACTTGCTCGTTACCAATTATCTTGCTATCAAACTATTTGTTACCTACAATTTCAGTGCTTGCAGAAATTACCTTGCTGAAAACCGCTTGTCATTTCCTTCTGCTCCTCGTTGGGTTCGACACTCTTACTTATCGAAAGGACTACGATTGATCCCCTATACTTGTGGGTCATCAAACACACGAAGTAACGTTTTTCTTCAATCAATGAAGACTAACTCTCTAAGTGTGAAGAAATTAATGAAGAATTCGATTCTCAGAAACCTACGACAATTGTACGCGGTGTCTGAAATCATCATTCTTATACGGTGGGTCACACCACCAACCATAGTTGAAATTCTTCAAGTTGAGTTTTTCATCATTTTGCAAATTCTTCAATTTTTCAAATTCTTTAAGTTTGCAAAATCCTCAAAAACTACAAATTCTTCAAACATTTCAACTGATATTCTTCATGCGAGTTTTCTTCGTTGATTATATGTATATATTTGAGTTTTTCATTGTCCTCAACAACATTCACTTATAGCTAATTCTTCAAGTTGATTTTCTTCTAAGTGAATGTGACCGGACCCATTCCCTCTCTATGCTAAACTCAACCCAGTCTATTCACAAATTCTTCATATGCGTTCTATTTGACACCCGTTCAAAGTCTTCACCGTGTCCTTGTCAGCTGAAGAATTTGCGAACGAAACAATAAAATTTTCAATTTCAATTTTTGGCGATTGCCGCTCAAACCTATTCTGATTCCCACGACTGGATAACCCACTATCTCCACTTCTCAGTACGTGGGTGCCACATGTCGCGTGGAGAGCAAGGGTCAGGGGTATACTGGTCCAAAATCTTCGGACCAGTTAGTTTTTACTGCGGCTATAAATACCCCCTCCCTTCCACTAGCTCGAGTTACTCCTCACGTCCATCCCTTCCGAGCTCAAGACCTAGCACCGCCACTAACCTCATCGTCACCAGAGAGGAAGAGCTTCGCTGCCTCGACCTCGCTGTCGTCGTACTCGCATCGGCTGCGGAAGTCTTCACTCCGCCCCCGCTGTAGCTGTCTCCCTCTGCCAAGCTAGGGCGTGGGAGATCTGGACTGACGAACTCCTCCACTTCACTTCTCTGATCATCGTGTTCTTCATCAGTGGTAATTAAAATTCAATTTTATTACCGTGTTTGATTCCTACGATTTCCACAAAATCCTCAAAAGGTGTTTATTCTTCAACAATCCATCTCTTAAGCACCAAACAAATTCATTCTCTTGATTTATTTCGCTAAGTTATGATTTTCTTCAAGATTCCTCAATTGTGTGGATCCTCAAATCTACACAACTCTGGAACCTAAGTAAAGAACACTTAGTGAAATTCTTCATGTATTCCATTGTCAAATTCCTCAAACTTGATACTTTTGCAAAAAATTCTGAGAACGCATATGACCTCTTCAAATTCTTCGCACCTATAATCTATTCACAGGTACAAAATGTCAGCTGATGAATCTCTAGGTTCTCATCAACTTAACTCATTTGCAGCGTTCCTCGAAGAGAAATTGCACACTTTGTCAGAATCCTCAAAAGCACAAAATCCTCAGCCAAACAAAATGACTGACGGCAAAAGACCACAGAAAGGAGGAAAGCGGCCTGAAGTGCAAACTGCATTTGAGATACCTGATGATTTGTATGAGGAATATTGCACACCAGATGAAGCCACACATGGCAAAGAAACTCAAAAGCAACGTAAGATCCGTATCCAGAGAATTGAGAGGAGATGGGCACGAGAATGGAGAGAATATCGGTATGTCACTCCAAAATACATGAAGAAATTCGCTATTAAACCTACATGCAACAGACGTCCTTTGGCTGAAGGACAAGAAGCTGATCCCACTAGTCTCAAAACTGGTGAAGATTTTCCTCATGACTGGGAAAAGCAACAAGCCAAGCTGGCACGAAAGGCAAAAGAGGTTGTGAAGAAATTCAATGAGGACTTTGCTGCTGTTGTTGCTGACAGTGCCTCTGCTAGTCCCACTGCCTCAAAGAAGTCTATGGTGAAGAAATCTACAGTGAAGCCAAAGTCCTCAGCACCAAAGTCTTCAGCTCCAAGTTCTTCACAGAAAATACCTCAGGTAACTTCATCAAGGGCTACTGCAAAAACCTCAGTAGTTGCACAATCCTCAGCCGTTGCTGCAAAGTCCTCAACTCCAGTACAGCTAGCAACATGTCAAAGGACTGTATGTTTCACTATTACTTTAATGGCCTCTGCAACCTCATCAGCCCAAGCACATTCATCAAGCAGTCCCACCTTGTTGAAGATAAAAGGAACTGTTGGACGAGGTAGGAGGCCAAGTCCTCACGGAAAGAAAGTTGTGTTTCAAGTTCCCTCAGGATCTGAGGATGATGATGCTGATGATGAAGAACTGGCTGCTATAGTCAGAAACAAGCAAGAGAGAGTGGCTCAAGCAAAGGGGACTCAAATTCCTCTCATGTTTGACCCAAAGATTGTGTTGGATTTCATTGACTTGTGGCACCAGGATCCAAATACTCCCATTGATGACTTGAAGCTTCCACCTGGCCCAAGTCATGTCCTCGCCGCTTTCATTGGTGAGGAAAAATGGAAGTTTGAGCAGGCCAGAAGGGCCAAGAAAGCTGAACTTAAGAAGGAACGATTTATGAAGGACAATGTCCTCAACCTGACGCCAAATCAACTTGTCTCTGTTCAAAGGGATATCAAAGGCCTCAGTGAAAAATACAATAGTCACTACTCCGATTGGCAAGGAGCCAAGGGCAGATTCATCAAGATGGCTGACAAAGTCATCAAGGACCACAACTTATGGGTTGCAACTTCCTCGCAACCACAAAATCCTCAGGCAAGCTCTTCCGCCCAGCCTGCTAAAGAAACTGCTAGTGCAGCTGGAGAAATCCCTGCTGCTGAAGAAATTCCCAGGGCAACTTCCAATGTTGCGCCTGAAGAAACTTCCAGGACAACTGCATCAGTTGTTCCTGAAGAAACTGCTGCTCCTTCACCTCCTGCTCCCCCAAAAAAATCATCAAAGGTGAAGAATTTGACTCTTCTTCTGCATCAGAAGCAAAGAAGACCAAGGCTGCGGAGAAGGAAGCGGCTCAGAAAAGGAAAGCATTAGCAACTGCAGATTCCTCAGCTGCAAAAAGATTGAATACTCTGCTCAGTTCTTCAACAGAACCAATTGATGCTACTCCTCTGTCATCTGTCCCAGCCTATGAAATTGTTCCATTTGGTGAAGAGTATCAAATTCCTAATGATGAAGCTGATGAAAATCAATCTGCTGCTTCAGAGCCAATTGATAAAGAAATTCAGATAGATGAAACAGCTCCAACTCCTATGGTATCATGTCCCCAGCCTTAGTTAACCGCTGAAGAGGCTGGAGTTGAAGAAATGGAAGAAGATGTGGACATTGGATCCACTACTCCTGTTATACATGATGAATTTTGGGAAGCAACACATCCAAATTCTCCAATGGCCACCCCTCTTGCACAGGTTCCTCAGTCCCCTGCACAAACTGAAGAAATTTACACAGGGTCTGAAGAACATCATACCCCTCTCAAGTCGCTCAATGAAGAAATTCCAGCTGCATCAGCTGATGAAACTGCTGTTCCAAGTGCACATGAAGAAACTGTAGTGAAAATTCCTCAGACTGATGAAACTGCAATTGTGACAAGGGAGGTTGGTAGACGTTTCAAACCCAATCTTTAGCCCAAGCCTGCACTGTCTTTCAAAAGGCGACCCAAATTCCTCAAGGAGAATTTCTATGATGAACACCATTTCTTCACTGGTGTAAATCCATATGACTCTCCGAAGATTCGTCAAAAGTGATTCTGGACTGCAATTCAAGCCAACTTCTATAGTGCCGTGATGTTTCAGAAGGACAAGGTTTTTCAGCACTATCAAATTCCTCATGCGGACATGGAAACCATTCCTTGCTTCACCCCTGTACTCAATGTTCTTCATGATGCTGGTCTGCTGCCTTTTTGCATTGATATTTGTGATTGGAATGAAGAACTCATTCTTCAGTTCTATGCTACACTTCACATCTCAGGAGATGCGCAAGATATCAACTCTTGGGTACTTGACTGGATGACTGGAAACACCCACTATAATGCCCCAACAACTAAATTACTTCGAGCAGTTCCAGTCAGTATTCCCTCAGTTGATGCCACATGCCTCTATGAAGAACCTGAACTTCCAAATCATCTCATGCAAGTACTGATGAAGCCTTTGGCTTCAGGTCAAGCACCCAGAAGCTCTTTTTTGGTGAAGGATTTACTGTATGTACCCCGCACCATGTACCGCATCATGACCAAAACCCTGAGCCCTATCAAAGGTCACAACAATGAAGAAGAAGATGTGGTAGGTGTTGGAAATATGCCCTAGAGGCAATAATAAATTGGTTATTATTATATTTCCTTGTTAATGATAATCGTTTATTATCCATGCTATAATTGTATTGATTGGAAACTCAAATACATGTGTGGGTACATAGACAACACTGTGTCCCTAGTAAGCCTCTAGTTGACTAGCTCGTTGATCAAAGATGGTTAAGGTTTCCTAGCCATTGACATGAGATGTCATTTGATATCGGGATCACATCATTAGGAGAATGATGTGATGGACAAGACCCAAACTGTAAACGTAGCATTTGATCGTGTCAGTTTATTGCTATTGTTTTCTGCATGTCAAGTATCTGTTCCTTTGACCATGAGATCATGCAACTCACTGACACCGGAGGAATACCTTGTGTGTATCAAACGTCGCAACGTAACTGGGTGACTATAAAGGTGCTCTACAGGTATCTCCGAGGGTGTCTGTTGGGTTGGCATGGATCAAGACTGGGATTTGTTACTCCGTGTGACGGAGAGGTATCTCAGGGCCCACTCGGTAATACAACATCACATTGAGCCTTGCAAGCAAAGTGACTAAAGAGTTAGCCACAGGATCTTGTATTACGGAACGAGTAAAGAGACTTGCCGGTAACGAGATTGAACTAGGTATAGAGATACCGACGATCGAATCTCGGGCAAGTAACATACCGAAGAACAAAGGGAACAGCATACGGGATTAACTGAATCCTTGACATAGAGGTTCGACCGATAAAGATCTTCGTAGAATATGTAGGAGCCAATATGGGCATCCAGGTCCCGCTATTGGTTATTGGCCGTAGAGGTGTCTCGGTCATGTCTACATAGTTCTCGAACCCGCAGGGTCTACACACTTAACGTTTGGTGACGATTAGTATAATTGAGTTATTATGTTGGTGACCGAAAGTTGTTCGGAAGTCTCGGATAAGATCCCGGACATGACGAGGATCTCCGGAAGAGTCCGGAGGTAAAGATTGATATATGTGATAATAGTGTTTCGATCTCCGGAAGAGTTCCAGAGTTCACCGGAAGGGGTTCCGGATGTTTACCGAAGTGTTCGGGTTCAACAACACTTTATATGGGCCAAGGGATAAAAGCCCACAAGGTATTGGAAAGTGCAAAAAGTAGTTTTGCTGCCGCGTAAGCGGTACTACCGCTTGTGTGAAGCAGTACTACCGCCCGAGCGGTACTACCGCTTGTGTGAAGCGGTACTACCGCCCAAGCGGTACTACCGCTTGTGAGCGGTACTACCGCTTGTGCGCGGCTGTGCGCGGTTCGGCAGGGATCCGAGTTGGACTCTTTTCCTGCGGGCCAAACCGACCTTGTGCGGGCAAAACCGACCTGGAGGAGGCTTTTACTCCAAGTTTAGACCCCAAGGCTCAACATATAAATAGAGGGGCAGGGCTAGCACACGGGAGCGATCAGGATTTCCCAAGCCGTGTGCCGGCAACCCTAGCCCTCTAGTTCCTCCGTCATAATCTCCGTAGTGCTTGGCGAAGCCCTGCAGAGATTGTTCCTCACCACCATCACCACGCCGTCGTGCTGCTGGAACTCAACCACTACTTCACCATCCCTCGCTGGATCGAGGAGGTGAAGGCGTCATCAAGCCGTACGTGTGTTGAACGCGGAGGTGCCGTCCGTTCGGCACTAGTTCGTGATCGGATCGAGGGACGACGTGCGATTTGGATCGCGGAGACGTTCGACTACATCAACCGCGTTTCTTAACGCTTCCGCTTAGCGATCTACAAGGGTATGTAGATTCACTCTCCCTCTCGTAGATGCTCATCACCATGGATAGATCTTGTGTGTGCGTAGGAAAATTTTTGTTTCCCATGCAACGTTCCCCAACAGTGGTATCAGAGCCAGGTCTATGCATAGATGAGATCTCGAGTAGAACACAAACGAGTTGTGGGCGTGGGTGTATACATATTGCTTGCCATTACTAGTTGATATTTGATTCGGCGGTACTGTGAGATGAAGCGGCCCGGACCGACATTACGCGTACACTTACGTGAGACAGGTTCCTTCAACTGACATGTAACTTCGTTGCATAAAGATGGCTAGCGGGTGTCTGTCTCTCTCACTTTAGTTGAATCGATTTCAATGAAGAGGGTTCTTTTAGAAGATCAAAAAGCAATCACTACACCACGTTGTGGTTTTGCGTAGGTAAGAACGGTTCTTGCAAACCCGTAGCAGCCACGTAAAAATTGCAACAACAATTAGAGGACGTCTAACTTGTTTTTGCAGGGTATGATGTGATATGATATGGCCAATTACATGATGAGATATATGTGATGTATGAGATGATCATGTTTTGTATAGAATATCACGACTTGCATGTCGATGAGTACGGCAACTGGCAGGAGCCATAGAGTTGTCTTTAATTATTGTATGACTTGCGTGTCAATCATTAAGCGCTATGTAATGCTTTACTTTATCGCTAAACGTTAGCAATAGTCGTGGAAGCAACAGTCGGCGCGACAACCTTATGGCGACACGTTGATGGAGATCAAGATGATGGAGATCATGGTGTCATGCCGGTGACGATGGAGATCATGCCGGTGCTTTGGAGATGGAGATCAAAAGCACAAGTTCATGGCCATATCATGTCACTTATGATTTGCATGTGATGTTAATCTTTTTTTGCATCTTATTTTGCTTAGGACGACGGTAGCATTATAAGGTGATCCCTCACTTAAATTTCAAGATAAATTGTGTTCTCCCCAAGTGTGCACCGTTGCGAAAGTTCGTCGTTTCGAGACACGCCGTGATGATCGGGTGTGATAGACTCTACGTTCGCATACAACGGGTGTAAGCCATGTTGCACGTGCGGAACACTCGGGTTAAACTTGACGAGCCTAGCATGTACAGACATGGCCTCGGAACACAAGAGACCGAAAGGTCGAACATGAGTCATATAGTAGATATGATCAACATGAAGATGTTCACCATTGAAACCACCTCAACTCACGTGATGATCGGACTTGAGTTGGTGGATTTGGATCATGTTACACTCGAATGACCGGAGGGATGTCAATTTGAGTGGGAGTTTTTAAAGTAATATGATTAACTAAACTCATTATCTAAGAACAATAGTCTAAGTTGTCTTTGCTATATTTATGTTGTAGATCATGGCTCGCGCAGTAGCACCCCTGAATTTTAATGCATTCCTAGAGAAAGCTAAGTTGAAAGATGATGGAAGTAACTTTGTGGACTGGGCCCGTAATCTAAGGATTATCCTTACGGCTTCCCAGAAGGCTTATGTCCTTGATGCACCGCTTGGTGATCCACCCGCTCCAGTTGAGTCTCTAGACGTTGTGAACGCCTGGCAGGCTCGTTCTGATGATTACTCAATAGTTCAATGTGCAATGTTGTATGGCTTAGAACCGGGACTTCAAAGACGTTTTGAACGTCATGGAGCATATGAGATGTTCCAGGAATTGAAGTTTATCTTTCAGAAGAATGCCCGGATCGAGAGATATGAGATCTCCGATAAGTTCTATGCTTGCAAGATGGAGGAGAACGGGTCTATCAGTGATCACGTGCTCAGAATGTCTGGGTACTCCACCCGTCTGGCTGAGTTAGGGATGCCCCTTCCGCCAGAGGCTATCACTGACAGAGTTCTTCAATCATTGCCACCTAGCTACAAGAGCTTCGTGTTGAACTATAACATGCACGGGATGAACAAGTCAGTCGCCGAGCTGTTTGCGATGCTGAAAGCCGCTGAGTCTGAAATTCAGAAGGAGCATCAAGTGTTGATGGTCAATAAAACCACTAGTTTCAAGAAAAATGGCAAGGGTAAGAAGGGTAACTCCAAGAAGAGTGGCAAAGCAGTTGCTCCTCTCGTGAAGAAACCCAAGGCTGGACCCAAACCAGAAACTGTGTGTTTTCATTGCAAGGGAACTGGACACTGGAAGCGGAATTGCCCCAAGTATTTGGCTGACAAGAAGGCGGCCAACAACAAACAAGGTATATATGATATACATGTTATTGATGTGTACCTTACCAACTCTCGTTGTAGTGCCTGGGTATTTGATACCGGTGCGGTTGCTCATATTTGCAACTCAAAACAGGAACTGCGGAATAGACGGAGGCTGGCAAAGGACGAAGTGACGATGCGCGTGGGAAATGGTTCCAAGGTTGATGTGATCGCCGTCGGCACGCTCGCTCTTCGATTACCGTCGGGATTAGTGATGAACCTAAATAAGTGTTATTTGGTGCCTGCGTTAAGCATGAACATTATATCTGGATCTTGTTTATTGCGAGACGGTTACTCATTTAAATCAGAGAATAATGGTTGTTCTATTTATATGAGTAATATCTTTTATGGTCATGCACCCGATGTGAGGGGTTTGTTCTTATTGAATCTCGATAGTAATGATACACATGTTCATAACATTGATGCCAAAAGACGTAGAATTGATAATGATAATACCACTTTCTTGTGGCACTGCCGTTTAGGTCATATTGGCGTAAAACGCATGAGGAAGCTCCATGCTGATGGACTTTTGGAGTCACTTGATTTTGAATCACTTGACACATGTGAGCCATGCCTCATGGGCAAGATGACTAAAACGCCGTTCTCTGGAACAATGGAACGGGCAACTGACTTATTGGAAATCATACATACTGATGTGTGTGGTCCGATGAGTATTGAGGCGCGCGGTGGTTATCGTTATTTTCTCACCTTCACTGATGACTTAAGTAGATATGGGTATATTTACTTAATGAAACACAAGTCTGAAACATTTGAAAAGTTCAAACAATTTCAGAGTGAAGTTGAGAATCATCGTAACAAGAAGATTAAATTCCTACGATCTGATCGAGGAGGAGAATATCTGAGTTATGAGTTTGGCAGTCACTTAAGACAATGTGGAATTGTTTCACAACTAACACCGCCTGGAACACCACAGCGTAATGGTGTGTCCGAACGTCGTAATCGAACCTTATTAGATATGGTGCGATCGATGATGTCTCTTGCCGATTTGCCACTATCGTTTTGGGGTTATGCATTAGAGACAGCTGCATTCACTTTAAATAGGGCACCATCAAAATCCGTTGAGACGACGCCATATGAACTTTGGTTTGGCAAGAAGCCAAAGCTGTCGTTTCTTAAAGTTTGGGGATGTGATGCTTATGTCAAAAAGCTTCAGCCTGAAAAGCTGGAACCCAAAGCGGAGAAATGCGTCTTCATAGGATACCCAAAAGAGACAGTTGGGTATACCTTCTACCTCAGATCCGAAGGCAAAGTGTTTGTCGCTAAAAACGGAACATTTCTTGAGAAAGAGTTTCTCTCGAAAGAATTGAGTGGGAGGAAGATAGAACTTGATGAGGTTGTTGAACCTTTACTTCAACCTGAGAGTAGCGCAGCGCAGAAAGTTGTTTCTGTGGAGCCTACATTAGCTGAAGAGGAAGTTAATGATGATGATCATGAAGCTTTGGATCAAGTTGCTATCGAACCTCGTAGGTCGACAAGGACGCGTACTGCTCCCGAGTGGTACGGCAACCCTGTCTTAGAGGTCATGTTGTTAGACAACGATGAACCTACGAGCTATGGAGAAGCGATGATGGGCCCGGATTCCGAGAAGTGGTTAGAGGCCATGAAATCCGAGATGGGATCCATGTATGAAAACAAAGTATGGACTTTGGAAGTATTACCTGAAGGGCGTAAGGCCATTCAGAACAAATGGATCTTTAAGAAGAAGACGGACGTGGACGGTAATGTCACCGTCTATAAAGCTCGACTTGTGGCAAAGGGTTTTTCACAAGTTCAAGGAGTTGACTACGATGAGACCTTCTCACCCGTAGCGATGCTTAAGTCCGTCAGAATCATGTTAGCAATAGCTGCCTTTTTCGATTATGAGATTTGGCAGATGGATGTCAAAACAGCGTTCCTTAACGGTTACCTTAAGGAAGAGTTGTATATGATGCAACCAGAAGGTTTTGTCGATCCAGAGAATGCTGACAAAGTTTGCAAACTCCAGCGATCCATTTATGGACTGGTGCAAGCATCTCGGAGTTGGAATCTTCGTTTTGATGAGGTGATCAAAGCGTTCGAGTTTATACAAGTTTACGGAGAAGCTTGTATTTACAAGAAAGTGAGTGGGAGCTCTATAGCGTTTCTAATATTATATGTGGATGACATATTACTGATTGGAAACAATATAGAAATGCTGGAAAGCGTAAAGGAATATTTGAACAAGAGTTTTTCAATGAAGGACCTAGGAGAAGCTGCTTTCATATTAGGCATCAAGATCTATAGAGATTGATCAAGACGCTTAATAGGACTTTCACAAAGCACATACCTTGATAAGATTTTGAAGAAGTTCAAAATGGATCAGTCCAAGAAGGGGTTCTTGCCTGTTTTGCAAGGTGTGAAGTTGAGTAAGACTCAATGCCCAGTGACTGCAGAAGATAGAGAAAAGATGAGTGTCATCCCCTATGCTTCAGCCATAGGCTCTATCATGTATGCAATGTTGTGCACAAGACCCGATGTCAGCCTTGCCATAAGTATGGTCGGAAGGTTTCAAGGTGATCCAGGTATGGAACACTGGACGGCGGTCAAGAATATCCTGAAGTACCTGAAAAGGACTAAGGATATGTTTCTCGTTTATGGAGGTGATCAAGAGCTCGTCGTAAAGGGTTACGTCGATGCAAGCTTTGACACTGATCCGGATGACTCTAAGTCTCAAACCGGATACGTGTTTATTCTTAATGGGGGTGCGGTTAGCTGGTGCAGTTCCAAGCAAAGCGTGGTAGCTGATTCTACATGCGAAGCGGAGTACATCGCATCCTCGGAGGCGGCGAAGGAAGGTGTCTGGATGAAGGAGTTCATGACAGATCTTGGAGTAGTGCCAAGTGCACTTAACCCAATGACTCTGTTTTGTGATAATACTGGTGCCATTGCTCTAGCCAAGGAACCAAGATTTCACAAGAGGACCAGACACATAAAGCGACGTTTCAATTCCATCCGCGATTACATCAAGGAGGACGACATAAATATTTGCAAAGTACACACGGATCTGAATGTTGCAGATCCGATGACTAAACCTCTTCCAAGGGCTAAACATGAACAACACCAGAACTGCATGGGTGTTCGATTCATTACAATGTAAATCACATAGTGATGTGAACTAGATTATTGACTCTAGTGCAAGTGGGAGACTGTTGGAAATATGCCCTAGAGGCAATAATAAATTGGTTATTATTATATTTCCTTGTTAATGATAATCGTTTATTATCCATGCTATAATTGTATTGATTGGAAACTCAAATACATGTGTGGGTACATAGACAACACTGTGTCCCTAGTAAGCCTCTAGTTGACTAGCTCGTTGATCAAAGATGGTTAAGGTTTCCTAGCCATTGACATGAGATGTCATTTGATATCGGGATCACATCATTAGGAGAATGATGTGATGGACAAGACCCAAACTGTAAACGTAGTATTTGATCGTGTCAGTTTATTGCTATTGTTTTCTGCATGTCAAGTATCTGTTCCTTTGACCATGAGATCATGCAACTCACTGACACCGGAGGAATACCTTGTGTGTATCAAACGTCGCAACGTAACTGGGTGACTATAAAGGTGCTCTACAGGTATCTCCGAGGGTGTCTGTTGGGTTGGCATGGATCAAGACTGGGATTTGTTACTCTGTGTGACGGAGAGGTATCTCAGGGCCCACTCGGTAATACAACATCACATTGAGCCTTGCAAGCAAAGTGACTAAAGAGTTAGCCACAGGATCTTGTATTACGGAACGAGTAAAGAGACTTGCCGGTAACGAGATTGAACTAGGTATAGAGATACCGACGATCGAATCTCGGGCAAGTAACATACCGAAGAACAAAGGGAACAGCATACGGGATTAACTGAATCCTTGACATAGAGGTTCGACCGATAAAGATCTTCGTAGAATATGTAGGAGCCAATATGGGCATCCAGGTCCCGCTATTGGTTATTGGCCGTAGAGGTGTCTCGGTCATGTCTACATAGTTCTCGAACCCGCAGGGTCTACACACTTAACGTTTGGTGACGATTAGTATAATTGAGTTATTATGTTGGTGACCGAAAGTTGTTCGGAAGTCTCGGATAAGATCCCGGACATGACGAGGATCTCCGGAAGAGTCCGGAGGTAAAGATTGATATATGTGATAATAGTGTTTCGATCTCCGGAAGAGTTCCAGAGTTCACCGGAAGGGGTTCCGGATGTTTACCGAAGTGTTCGGGTGCAACAACACTTTATATGGGCCAAGGGATAAAAGCCCACAAGGTATTGGAAAGTGCAAAAAGTAGTTTTGCTGCCGCGTAAGCGGTACTACCGCTTGTGTGAAGCGGTACTACCGCCCGAGCGGTACTACCGCTTGTGTGAAGCGGTACTACCGCCCAAGCGGTACTACCGCTTGTGAGCGGTACTACCGCTTGTGCGCGGCTGTGCGCGGTTCGGCAGGGATCCGAGTTGGACTCTTTTCCTGCGGGCCAAACCGACCTTGTGCGGGCAAAACCGACCTGGAGGAGGCTTTTACTCCAAGTTTAGACCCCCAAGGCTCAACATATAAATAGAGGGGCAGGGCTAGCACACGGGAGCGATCAGGATTTCCCAAGCCGTGTGCCGGCAACCCTAGCCCTCTAGTTCCTCCGTCATAATCTCCGTAGTGCTTGGCGAAGCCCTGCAGAGATTGTTCCTCACCACCATCACCACGCCGTCGTGCTGCTGGAACTCAACCACTACTTCACCATCGCTCGCTGGATCGAGGAGGTGAAGGCGTCATCAAGCCGTACGTGTGTTGAACGCGGAGGTGCCGTCCGTTCGGCACTAGTTCGTGATCGGATCGAGGGACGACGTGCGATTTGGATCGCGGAGACGTTCGACTACATCAACCGCGTTTCTTAACGCTTCCGCTTAGCGATCTACAAGGGTATGTAGATTCACTCTCCCTCTCGTAGATGCTCATCACCATGGATAGATCTTGTGTGTGCGTAGGAAATTTTTTGTTTCCCATGCAACGTTCCCCAACAGTAGGCGTGATGAAGAATCTGTTGTTCAACATTATTCACGGGATTCCTATAAATCTTCATGATTTCTTCATGAGGACATTGGCCAACATTGCTCGGTCTCCGTTTGAACTGAAGCCATATGCTCCTTGGATCATGAAATTCATCAGAGCGAGATCCTCAATTCCTTATGAAGCTGATTTTCAGAATCATTTCAGTTACCTACACCCGATTGAAGTCCTCAAGAACACATTTTCCTCAATTGATGGGAAGGGAAAATCTGTTATTGATGAAGGATCTCGTCCTCCGAATGGTCAATTTCGTCATGTTGCTTCTATTCCACCAATGATGACACATCATCACAAGACTCAGCAACTAGAGCCACTGCTCAAAAGCCCCTTTAAAAAACTCCAAGAGTGATGACTGATCGTGAGCTTCTCCTCAGTCTTCATCAAAAAGTTGATCACAATCACAAGTGGGTCAAACGGCAGTTTGGTGCAATTCTTCGTAATATGATTGCCACGCATAATGTTGTGAGGAAGAATCACTACTATGTGCATGAAGTCTTCGACCGCACTTGGGCCACTCTTCAGCATCTGTATACCCCTGAAGAACTTGCAGAAATGGAATTTTAGCGGGATTTTGATTGGTCTTATCCTCCCAAGAGGAAATACAAGAAACTTCCAGTTCCTCAGCTGGTTACAAGTTCATTTTCTTCATCGCGCGGGACAGATTCAAATGAGGATATTAATGACACTGCTACGGGCCCTGCATCAACAAACGACCCCAACAACGCTGGCGCTCCTCCACCACCTTTAAGATGAGATTCTTTAGGACCGTTAGTCCTCAATTTCGTCCCTTTTGGTCACTTGATGACAAAGGGGGAGAAATTTGAGTTAGTCTTCAAGCGGGTCTCCTTATATGGGCTATTTTTGTTTAAGTTACAACTCTCGCTCTTCTGAAGTGTTTGTTGGTTGAGTTGTAAACTTAAGTCCGATGGTGGTCTGATGCTTTTGAACTCCTTTCTGCATGCTTATTTCCTCAAGTATCTTAATGCACGCATGTTGAATTTCCCCAGACACAATTTTCCATCATGCATTTCAATTTCCTCATGATATATATGTTAAATGCGTGAATGGATTACAAGATATAGGGGGAGATCTCCAAGATTATATCCTGCCATGTGCATTTGCAGTCCAAAGCAAATTCCTCAGAATGCACATCTTCAGGGGGAGTTCCTCTATATCTTGCAATCAAATTCCTCAAACTCAGTACTTACACTTCTTATGTTTATCCCTGTTGAAAACTTAACCTATTTTTCATCAATCTCCAAAAAGGGGGAGAATGTAAGTGCATCTAGTGCCCCTTAGTGATTTTGGTGTATTGAAGACTTATAGGTTAAGGGACTAATATGTGTGTGAGTGTACACAGGCTCTATAAGTCGCTGAGGAGTTTGATATATACGAACAATGTCGACCCCTAAAAATGAATGTCTTCAGCTGAAGACTTTGATATTCCCTGAACACTTTGAAGAATGAAGAAATTGGTGTGACCTTGAAGATATTGAAACAAGGACTATGAAGCGTGAGGACTTTTGTTTTTGTAGTTTCATTTCCTTTCTTTGAGTCATAGGAAACACCGTACTGTTAAAGGGGGTCAAGGTAATACTAAGGAAGAATTTCCAAGTGGTGCTCATCTCAAAAGCCTCAACATACCCAATCCTTCGAGTGAAGCCTTTGGAAATCTCTTACAGCTCAATCAAGTTCTTCAATGACAAAGACAATGTTCTTCTGGTCTCTGAGGAAATTGGTCTGACTGAGGAGTTATGATTTCGCCAGTGCGAATTGCCTACCGTGAGGAACATGATAAGCTCTGAGGAATTTGATAGTTCAAATTCCGACCGTTGTTGTGCTTTGCGCCAGCTACCCAGATAATCTTATCCACATAACGGTCATATCATTAGGGGCATTTATGTCATATCATGTCGGGTTGCACCCTGGCTATAAATAGCCGCCCCCCACAACCACTAGTTGGTTGGCTGCTCCGAGAGAGATTGACACTTGTCATTTGAGAGCAACCCATCCTCTGAGGACTTTGAGAGAAAATCATCAGTGAGGAAAAACCCAAAACCCAAACCATCAAAACCCAAAGTGATTGGGCATCACTGAAGAGATTGTTCCTGTGTGGAACCGACACTTTTTACCTTTGAAGACTGTGTATCTTCCAGACGGTTGGGCGTCACAGTCTAGAGCATCCAGCAGTCAATTGTGGATCGCCGAGTGACCGAGTTTTTGAGGGTTTGGAAGTCTACCCTGAAGACTTACCACGAGTGTTGGGCGAGGTCTGTGTGACCTTAGCTCAAGGAGAATACGGTAAGGACTGTGTGTCCTGGGACTGTGTGTCCTTTGGTTTAAATACCAAGCCGCTCTGAACCAGACGTACGACTGTCACAGCAGTTGGAACTGGGTCATCAAATCAGTGTCTTCATTGAGCTCCTTGTACTATTTCCTCAACTCTTTCATTTCTTCGAAGTACTTGTTGATGAAACTGGTCGTTACTGTCTGAAGAATTTGACTGAAGACTTTCTCAATTTCCTCATCTCAAATTCTTCAGTCACTTTATCTTCTGCCTACTTATCCTGTTCACGCTACTTATGCTCTGTGTATGTTTCATTTTATCATGATGACTATGTTACTGCAATGTTTCGCATGCACTTGAGTACTTATTCCGCTGCTAGTAGTTCGTCAGTTAGCAAATTCCTCAACTAGTAATTCCTCAGCGACGTATTTATAAAAATCGCCTATTCACCCCCCTCTAGTCGATATAACGCACTTTCAGCCACAAAATGATGCTCTCTTCATCCCATTACTTGTGAACTTTGCAATAGGGTTGGTCATCTTAATTTCCAATGCATGCTTTTTCTTGGCCGAACCATTTCCAAATATTGTGATAATTTGATCCCCCGTGAACTCTATAATGAACTTTGCTTATTTTTGGGGAATGAAGAATTATCACATAATTTTTTTCTTCGATATATTCATTACCACAAATGATAATGAAACTAATCTACAAGAAATCTATATGTTTTGCGTAGTGAATTGCAATGAGAATGCTTATATTGCCAACTATAGAAATAATGAGAAACCAATAGAATATAAAAGGAATACTAATGAAAGGATAAAGGTCTCACAATACCCTCCTATTGTTACTCGTGATAAATCAGGTTGCAAGGAAGAGCTTTCCATCGAACCAATCTCTTCAATAAGGAGCTCAGAAAAACTACTTAAACCCACACAAAATGTGGTAAAGGAGAAGAAGAAGAGAAGAGAAGGTAAAGGTAAAAGTAAAAAGGTATCTCTCCCAAATAATGTTGCTCCTATAATCATTGAAAATGAATACGAAAGTAGTTGGGATGATCATACACTTGATGATTAATTTGTTACGCCTACTAGTTGTTGTGATGAGGATGATTGGGAATATAATGATACGCCTTATAATATTGAAAATCATTTTGGCACCAACTTGGAAAACTATGATGATAATTGTTACACTATTGGTGCTATTCATGCTATTGATGATTATGCTAATGATTCGCAAACCCACAAGCTTGGGATGCTATGCTTGATGAGAATATATTTGCTAGAATTGATGTGTGTCCCAAGCTTGTGGATGCTATGCATAATGGAGATGATCTTTTTAGTTCCCCCACTTCAAATGATCTAATTTGTTATGATGATTACATGCCTCCTATTTATGATGATTATTGTGATAATACTTATGTTATGAAAAGTAGTGATGATTATTATTATACAACTTGTCACAATTATGTATACCCTTTCTCTGAACATTACTCTTTTAATGTGGAAACAACTTATAATATTCAAGTCTCCTATGATACTCCCACTACTATCTATGAGAAGTTTGCTTGGGGGGAGAATAATAAATTTTCTATGCTTGTGAATCATGAAAATAATGCTTTATTTGACAGTTATATTGTGTAATTCCTTCATGATGCTACTGAAAACTATTATGAGGGAGGAACTTATGCTTGTAGGAATTGCAATACTATCAATTTCCTCTCTATGTGTTCAAAATTTTGAAGTTGTGCTTGTTTTGCCATCCTATGCTAGTTGATTCTTGTTCCCATAAATTGTTTGCTCACAAAATCCCTATGCATAGGAAGTGGGTTAGACTTAAATGTGCTTTTCATGAGATTCATGATGCTCTCTTACATGTTTCAAATACTATTCCTATGTGAGCATCATTGAAATCATCATGCCTAGCTAAAAGCCTTTAAAGAAAAGCACTTGTTGGGAGACAACCCAACACTTTTACTTTCTGTTTTTGAGTGTTCACATGATTAAGATACTGTAGTAATCATGTTTTGTGTCTTTTATTTCAATAAAGTGCCAAGTAAAGCCTTTGGGATGACCCACAAGATGAGTAGAATTGATGCTGAACCAAAATAGAAACTTTTGACTCCAGTATAGGAATTTTCATTTTTTACTGGAGAGTGATAATGATATGAACTTCTTACACAGTTTTTATATACAAATTCTTCAGGTTTTCCTAATTTTTCAGAATTTTTAGAGACAGGGAAGTATGGTTATACTACAGATCTTCTCACACTGTTCTGTTTTTGACAGATTCTGTTTTGCATGCATAGTTTGCTTGTTTTAGTATTCCCATAGCTTATATTCAGAGTTATAAATTATGTGAATGGTAGAATACAGTAGGTATTATGTGAGAACAATTATGAAGCTTGTCTTGACAGTACCTAAGTGAATAATCTTTATTTATTATACTAACCCATCTCACGAAGTTCCGTTAAGTTTTGTGTGATTGAAGTTTTCAAGTTTTGGGTGAGACACCGATATGAGGAGAATAAGGAGTGACAAGAACCTAAGCTTGGGGATTACCAAGGAACCCCCAAGGTAAAATCCAAGGAAGTCTCATGCGCCTAAGCTTGGGGATGCCCGGGAAGGCATCCCCTCTTTCGTCTTCAACATTATCGGTATATCTTACTTAGGGCTATATTTTTATTCGTCACATAATATGTGCTTTGCTTGGATCGTCATTATATTTTTTTATTTTCTGTTAGGTGTTATTTATAATCTTGTTTTTCAATAAAAAGTTCCAAGAATTGCCTCTTAGGATGCTTGAGTTACATGTTTGATATGTGCTGTGTAAAAACAGAAACTTTTGTTGTAGTGTTTGAATTTTCATATTTTACTGGAACGTGGAAAGTTTCTGAAATTTTTACACAGTGTTGTCATATAATATATTTATCACTTCCTAAATTTTCATAATTTGTGGAGTTACAGAAGTACACTGTTTTCATAAATTGCTATAGACTGTTCTGTTTCGACAGATTGCTGTCATAGTTTTGTTATCTACTTATCCTATAGTTTCCATATCCTATATTGGTAGATATAAATTGTGGAAACGAGAGTAAAAAATAGATGATGTTTGAAAATTATTTTGCAACTTGTCTTGGCATTACATGAAGTGTGGATTTATTCTTATGTGTACTAACCTATCTCACGAGTTCTTTTCAAGTTTTGCGTGGATGAAGTTTTTGAGACTTAGGTGAAACCGGGATATGGGAGGATTGGACGAGATACAAAAGCTCAAGCATGGGGACGCACAAGGCACTCCAAGTAAATATTTCAAGAAGTCTCAAGCATCTAAGCTTGGGGATGCTACGCATCCCACCTCTCTTCATCAAACAAATATCGGTTGGCCTATGTTGAGCCTAAAGTTTCATTTTTCCACATGATTTGTGCTATTCTTGGAGTGCTATTTTTGTTTAGTTTGCCGTTTCAATAAAATACTCAGATCTGAAAATATTTATTGAGAGAGAGTCCTCACATAGCTACTTTATTGTTTGACTACTCATTGATCTTCACTTATATCTTTTGAAGAATAGTTTGGTGTTTACTCCTGTGCTTCACTTATATCCTATGAGTAAATTGTGAATCAATGAAATATCATAAATATGAAATTATCAATGTGCTTTGTGCTTAGTAGTAGCTTCACATCTGGTTTATAAAGTAAAATCTATTGAAGTTTGGTAATCATCAAATTGGCCATACAAGCAATTCATGAATGATTAGTATAAGAAAGAGAACTTTCATATACAAATATATTATCTTGGACATCTTTTATGATTGTGAATACCCATCAATTATTTTCAAACTTGATCAAATAGTTGAAGTTGAACAAGGAAGACAACGTAATGGTTATGTTTGGGTATATTTGCATAGAAGTTATATTGTTATGGATCCTCCAACATGTGGTGCTTGTTTAGAACCTTTTGCTAGCCAACACTTCGTACTAAGTAGAGATGCTACTTGTGCATCCAAATCCTTGAGCCAACTTTCTTCCATGAGAGTCCACCATACCTACCTATATATGGTATTTCACTGCCATTCCAAGTAAATTTGCATGTGCCACCTCCAAACATTCAAATAAACATTTGTTTTGTGTGCTTGTACCGCCCATGGAGCGATGGGGCAGTCATTATCTTCCATGCTAAGCGATTTATTCTAAAGATGAGTGTTTATTCACTTGTCATTGCACAAGAGAGGCTGCTAAAAAGGATTTCCAGTCCTGCATAACACAAAAATAAATAAACAAAAACTCCCCCTAGAAAATTGATTGTTTGGAGGGCAACTGTGGATTCAGCCAACCATGGAATGTGTTTGAATGGTGGAGAGCGAGTAAAAATTTAAATTCTGTTTGGGAACTGCCAATAATGTGATTAGCATGGAAGATATTGAATACTCTGTTGTGACGTTGACAGGAAAGGCACACCACTCAAAATTACATATTCATCTCTGTTTTAAACAATGAGCTCTGGCACATATGCAAATCCATGCTTCCCTCTGCGAAGGGACAATCTATTTACTTTCATGTTACTTACTTTCATGTTGAGTCAACTTCTTATTCCAACCTCAATATATTAGTTGGCAAGCACCATGTGGTGGGGAAAGACCCAAACATATATATCCACTCAAATATATTTGATCATGATTCATTATTGTTGACAATTATCTTTATGATAAGTGTGTTGGGAGGCGAAACATCAAGCCCCTATCTTTCTCTGTGTTCGATGGATGTTGTTTGTTCTAAAAATATGCCTTGAGTATCAGCAATCATAAAAGACTATATGATAATTGAGTATGTGGAGCTCTTACTTAGACTTGTTGACGTATTGAAATTGTTTGGTGACCAAGAACATATATCGTTAAGTTTCAATATAATGCATTGTTTGAACCATGACATGTGAATTGATTGCTACTCTATCATGATGATTTTTATGAGAAAAAGTTGCTGGTTATGATGCTAGAAAAGTGACTGTAATTATCAATGATCAAAACTATTCACTAAGCTATCATTCACACTTCATAAATTATTTCTTTTATCATTTACCTACTCAAGGACAAGCAGGAATTAAGCTTGGGGATGCGGATACGTCTCCAACGCATCGATAATTTATGAAGTATTCATGCCATATTCACCTATGTTTACAATACTTTTATATGGTTTTGATGCACTTTATATGATGTATTTAGAACTAACCCGGACTGACGCTGTTTTCAGCAGAATTACCGTGGTGTTGTTTTTGTGCAGAAAATGAAAGTTCTCGGAATCGCCCGAAACTTTTTGTGATTTTTTCTAGAGGAAATAAGCAACATTGGAGCGAAGACCTGCCGGAGGGGGTGTGCCAGTGGGCCACCACACAACAGGCCGCGCCCCCTAGTGGCGTGGTCAGATATGTGGTGGGGCCCACGTGGCTCCGTTTGGCATGATTCCAACGCTGAAAAATCCAATAAATACCAGAAACCCCAGAAATAAAGAGAGGCTCCTCGTTCCGCCGCCGCAACTCCCTGTATCGACAAAAAACCAATCTGGAGGCGTTCCAGCACCCTACCGGAGAGGCTAGATCATCTCTGGTGGCCATCTTCATCATCCTGGCGGAGGCCATGACGAGGAGGGAGTAGTCCACCCTCGAGGCTAACGGTTTGTACCAGTAGCTATGTGTTCAATTTCTCTCTCTCTCGTGTTCTTGAGATGGCACGATCTTGATGTATCACGGGCTTTGTCAATATTGTTGGATCATATGATGATATTCCCTTGCTACCTTGTTGTGATGAATTGAATCTTTAACTTTGAGATCTCGTTATGTTGGATTGAATATTATGGTTTGAGAACACTTGATGTACGTCTTGCGTGGGATACCCGTAGTGACATTGGGGTATTCTATTGATTCACTTGATATATGTTGAGGCATCAACTTGCGGATTCCGGTGACCTAGGGGATCTATGCATAGGGGTTGATTGCACGTTTTCATACCACGTTCTCCGATAGAAATCTTGGGGTGCTCCTTGAAGTTCTTTGTGTTGGATTGAATATGATAGATCTGAAATTGTTTGATGCATGTCGCATAATTTACCCACGGATACATGAGGTGACATTGGACTATCTAGGTGACATTAGTGTTGATTGATATGTATCATTGGTGTTATTCTAGTAGGAACTCTAGGGCTGTTTGTGACACTTATAGGAATAGCCCAATAGATTGATCGGAAAGAATAACTTTGAGGTGGTTCTACTACCTACACCGATTTCATCTTATTGTTATCCGCTAGATAGGAACTTTGGAGTGATTCTTTGTTGCACGTTGAGGGATGATCATATGATTCAACTATGTTAGCATTGTTGGGAGATTGCACTAGCGAAAGTATGAACCCTAGGCCATATTTCCAAGCATTTATACACCGTTTTGCTCGCTGTTTTACACTTGCTACCTTGCTGTTTTTATATTTTCAGATTACAAAAAACCTATATCCATCATCCATATTGCACTTGTATCACCATCTCTTCGCCGAACTAGTGCACCTATACAATTTGCCATTGTATTGGGTGTGTTGGGGACACAAGAGATTTCTTATATTTGATTGCAGGGTTGTTTGAGAGAGACCATCTTCATCCTACACCTCCCATGGATTGATAAACCTTAGGTCATCCACTTGAGGGGAAATTGCTACTGTCCTACAAAACTCTGCACTTGGAGGCCCAACACGAGTCTATAAGAATAAAGTTGCGTAGTAGACATCAATTACCGTGCGTGAGGTCGCAAAGTGATGTGATATGTTACAAGCTGGATTCATATGACTTAGGATCGGGGTCCCGACAGCGTTGGTATCAGAGCCTGACTGCGTATGGGATTACCAAGCCAAACTGGTCGATGTTGAGTCTAGAACTGCTTTAGTTATATAAGGGAATTGATTGTGGAAGGGAACATAAGATTCTTTTTACTCCTTTCCTCGTGTCACTCTAATTCTGAGTCACCCTCTTCTTTTCTACGGGGATTAAAAAAACTAGGCTTCCTCATCTTTCTATCAGGATGATGAGTTACCATGCTGGAGACCTATAGGATAGGTGTTGTCTTTCTGGATCGGTGTCTCCATAAGAATTAAGTGTTATGTGATACGTCTCCAACGTATCTACTTTTCCTCACTCTTTTGCCCTTGATTTGGACTCTAATTTGCACGATTTGAATGGAACTAACCCGGACTGACGCTGTTTTCAGCAGAACTACCATGGTGGTGTTTTTGTGCAGAAATAAAAGTTCTCGGAATGGAACGAAACTTTTTTGAGATTTATTTCAGAATGGAGCCAAAATACACCGAAGAGGGGGGCCAGGGTGAGCATCACCCACCAGGGCACGCCAGGCCCCCTAGGCACGCCCTGGTGGGTTGTGCCCACCTCGTGGCCCCACTTGCCCTAACTCCGCCACTATAAATTCCTAAATTCGGAGAAAAAAATCAGAGAGAAAGAATTATCGCGTTTCACGATACGGAGCCGCCGCCACCTCCTGTTCTTCATCGGGAGGCCAGATCTGGAGCCCGTTTGGGGCTTCGGAGAGGGGAATCTACGGTCTTCGTCATCACCAACCTTTCTCCATCGCCAATTCCATGATGCTCCCCACCAGGAGTGAGTAATTCCTTCGTAGGCTTGCTGGTCGGTGAGGAGTTGGATGAGATTCATCATGTAATCGAGTTAGTTTTGTTAGGGCTTGATCACTAGTATCCATTATGTTCTGAGATTGATGTTGCTATGACTTTGCTATGCCTAATGCTTGTCACTAGGGCTCGAGTGCCATGATTTCAGATCTGAACCATTTATGTTATCATATCTATATCTATGTTCTTGATCCGATCTTGCCTAGTCATATGCACCTATTACGTGTTATGATCCGTCAACCCCATAGTGACAATATTTGGGATACTTCGCGGTGATGACCGTAGTTTGAGGAGTTCATGTATTCACCATGTGTTAATGCTTTGTTCCGGTTCTCTATTAAAAGGAGGCCTTAATATCCCTTAGTTTCCTTATGGACCCCGCTGCCACGGGAGGGTAGGACAAAAGATGTCATGCAAGTTCTTTTCCATAAGCACGTATGACTATTTACGGAATACATGCCTACATTACATTGATGAACTGAGCTAGTTCTATATCGCCATAGGTTATGACTGTTACATGACGAATATCATCCAACGAGTTACCGATCCAGTGCCTACGAGCTTTCCACTTATTGTTCTTGCTAAGTTACTATTAATGTTGCTGTTGTTCCAACTGCTACAAAACTATTGCTACTACTATTACCGCTACTGTTACTGTCACTACTGCTATCAAACTATCATATTACCGTGCTACTGATCACTTTGCCGGAGATATTTAATTTCCAGGTGTGGTTGAATTGACAACTCAACTGCTAATACTCTCAAGTATTCTTTGGCTCCCCTTGTGTCAAATCTATAAATTTGGGTTGAATACTCTACCCTCGAAAACTGTTGCGATCCCCTATACTTGTGGGTTATCATTATGTTATCAGTGGTCTTGCAGGTTGCCTCATATTTCATGCCCGTTCAATCTTTATGTTGTCCGAGTTATCCAAGGGTTATAAATAATCTGATGCAATTGCAAATTCTTTCATCGAGTTATCCAAGGGTTACCCTCGAAAACTGTTGCGATCCCCTATACGTGGGGGTTATCAAGACCTTTTTCTGGCGCCGTTGCCGGGGAGCATAGCAATATTTGTTGAGTCACTTGGGATTTGTATCAATCTATCACTCTGAAGAATCTGAAGCATACTAATACCAAGATTTTCCCCTCTACTACGAGGGGAGGTAAGGAACTGCCATCACACTTTGCACTTGATTCACCTTCTGTTATGAGTAAGCTTGCAACACCACCACATGCTAGTAATCCTGATATGTCGCAAGTTATTGATGATGCTACCTCTGCTATGAATTATGCTATTGATGATGCTAGCACCATGCTTGATGATAATGTGTCGCTAGGAGAATTTCATGATGAACAAATTGCTAGAGCTAAAGAGAATGAAACTACTGAAACGGATGAAGCTATTGAAACTGATGATGACTATGAAACACCTATTAGTCCTAGATCTCCTAAATTTGAAATTCCTAAGATACCTGAAGGTTATGTTATGGACGAGGAGATAACTAGAGAAATTCTTTCTTGCAAGGATTGAGACGATCTTAAGAAATTGCTATGCAAGTATAAGGAAAAGACTTCGAATGCTAGAATGAAATGTGATCCTAAGTTTGCTACTTCACCTATCTTTGTTACCGATAAGGATTATGAGTTCTCTATCGACCTAGAGTTAATTACTTTGGTTGAATCTGATCCCTTCCATGGCTATGAAACTGAAACTGTAGTGGCACACCTTACTAAGCTGAATGATATAGCCACCCTCTTTGCTCATGATGAGAACATTCGCTGCTATTATATCCTTACGTTATTTCCGTTCTCATTAAAGGGTGATGCTAAGACATGGTACAATACTGTTGCTCCTGGTTGTGTGCTTAGTCCCCAGATATGATCTACTACTTCTCTGAAAAATATTTTCCTGCTCACAAGAAACAAGCTGCCTTACAGGAAATATTTAACTTTGTGCAAATTGAAGAAGAGAGTTTCCCACAAGCTTGGGGGAGGCTTCTCCAATTGCTTAATGCTTTGCTTTATCATCCTCTCAAGAAAAATGAAATACTTGATATCTTTTATAATGGACTAACCGATGCTTCTAGGGACTTCCTAGATAGTTGTGCTAGTTGTGTTTTCAAGGAACGAACTGTTGAACAAGCTGAGGAATTATTGAAGAATTATGATGATTGGACTCTTCCTGAACCACCGCCTAAACCCACTCCAAAGAAGAGGGGTATCTTATTTCTCAGTCCTGAAGATATGCAAGAGGCAAAGAAATCTATGAAGGAAAAAGGTATTAAAGCCGAGGATGTTAAGAATTTGCTGTCTATTGAAGAAATACATGGCCTTGACACACCACCACATCCACAGGTGGTAGAGGTAAATTCTTTATTAAAGTTTAATGAAAGTGACACCCCTCACAATAAACATCCTAGTCAATGCTTATATGAGTTTGACAACTATATTATGAAGCAAGATCATTTCAATGCCCATGTTCTGAAACAATTGAAATATAATTCTGATATGATTGCTCGCTTGAGTGACTTGCTATTTAGAATCAGTAATGATGTTAGAGGTGTAGGAAAACATGCCTCTATGGTTCAAACTCAGTTAGAACAAGTTTCTAAGTCTAAAAAAGAATTGCTTGATGAATTGAATAATAATATGAATGATTTTGCTGCTAGAGTAGTAACTAGAGGAGGTAGAATGATCCAAGAACCACTTTATCCTGAGGGTCATCCTAAAAGAATTGAATAAGACTCTCCGAGAATTAATCCCGATGCACCTAGTCCTTCTAAGAAGAAAAAGAAAAAGAAAAAGAAAAATGATAGGACTTTGCATACCTCTAGTGAACCTGAGACACAAAAACCTCCTGAAAATAACGATGTCTCTATTTCTGATGCTGAAACTCAGTCTGGTAGTGAACATTCACCTACTGATAATGAAAACGATAATGATGATGTTCATGATGATGCTCAACCTAGTAATGATGTAGAACCAGATAATGATGTTGAAATAGAGCCTGCTCCTGATCTTGATAACCCACAACCTAAAAAATAAACGGTGTGATAAAAGAGACTTTGTGGCTTGGAAACATGGTAAAGAAAGAGAGCCATGGGTTCAGAAACCTATGCCATTTCCACCTAAGCCATTTAAGAAAAAGGATGATGAGGAATTTGAGCGCTTTGCTGAAATGATTAGGCCAGTCTTTTTGCGTACCCGCTTAACTGATATCTTGAAGATGGCCCCTTATGTAAAGTATATGAAAGACATCATCACTAATAAAAGAAAGATACCTGAAGCTGAAATCTCCACCATGCTTGCTAATTATTCTTTTAAGGATGGAGTACCTAAAAAACTTGGAGATCCTGGAATACCAACTATACCTTGCTCCATCAAAAGAAACTATGTCAAAATTGCTTTGTGTGATTTGGGAGCCGGTGTTAGTGTTATGCCTTTCTCCTTATATAAAAGACTTGATTTGAATAAACTCACACCTACTGAGATATCATTGCAAATGGATGACAAATCAACGGCCATACATATTGGTATTTGTGAGGATGTGCCCGTTGTTGTTGCAAATGTTACTATCTTAACGGACTTTGTTATTCTCGAGATGCCCGAGATGACAACATGTTGATTATCCTTGGTAGACCCTTTTTTAATACTGTAGGGACTGTTATTGATTGCAATAAAAGCAAAGTCACTTTTCACATTAATGGTAATGAGCACACGGTGCACTTTCCGAAGAAACAATTCCAAGTGAATGGTATAAATGTTATTGAAGAATCTCCGACCATCACTATTGGAAGTTTTTAATTACCTCTACCTACTGCCAAAAAGAAATATGATATACTTATTGTTGGGGATATGCACATTCCCATTGAGGTAACTTAGTGTTTTACGAAAGTTCTTCGGTTTCATGCTAATCGGAAGTGGTTGTTAATAAGACTTGATCGACCTTATTAATGGATCATTTTCGAGAAGTATGAAGTTGAGGAATCTAGTAAGCACAACTCTCTGCTCCCACCTTATATTTTCTGTTTTAGTTAGTTAAATAAAATAAAATGCCATGCTTATCCTGTTTTCTGTTTTCTCCGTGCAATAAAAAAAATGACCCGAAAATAAAATTCTTAGAATGCCCTAAAAATTTAACACGGTTTTTTTCCGAATATTTATGAATTTTTGGTGCAAATAACACCAGAGGGGGGTGCACCTGGTGCCCACAAGACACCAGGGCACGCCAGCACCCCCAGGCGTGCCCTGGTGGGTTGTGGCCCCCACGTGGCCCCCCTCACTTATCTCTTTAGCCCACATCATCACCTACCTCTAGCAAAAATTCACCACAGCCACCATTTTCGTGGTCTTGCTCTCAAACCCGCATATTTCGATCTCTTTGCTCGAAGCTCCGTTTCCGAAACTGTTTGGAGGGATTGCTTCTTGGTATGTGACTCCTCCATTGCTCCAATTAGTTTTTGTTTTAGTGGGTTATTTTTAGAGTAATTAGCTACTCTTGGTGCTGCTATAGATGAGCTTGCATGTTGAATTCTTAGAGTTCTAAGTATTTTGAATGCTCAATATGGCCTCTATGAATGCTTAGGAGTAGTTGCTAACAATCTTACACCTTAACAAAACTAAGGGAAAGATACATGGTGGTATTTATGCTACTCGTTTAGCGGACCTCTTTAGAATCCCATTTCGCCCACATGATTATCTCTTATCCCGAGTTTACCTTGATCATAAGTCACTGCAGGCTCACCAATTCCTTGATGTAACTGACTCTCCACGTGATATTCATTATAACCTAGTATTTAGCAAGGAAACACGTGATGTTATTCCGTTGCCTGCACATGCTTTGTTTGATCCTATTGCCAGGAATGGATACAGGATTATGCCAGATGACATTATAACTTACCGGAACAACCTAGCAGCCATTGAGGAAGAGCCCTAGGGGTGGGATGCTCAGGTGCCGCCTCCGCCTCACTACGACTTGGGACCGGATGGCTACTACGGATGGTGATTACCAAGCTAGGCCAAAAGCCTAAGCTTGGGGGAGTACGTATTTCCACCGACATTACATTCATGTTCACACATTTCATTCCAGTTGTCGGTGTTCACACTTTTTCATTGTATTATCCATGCTTGATTTGTTTTCTGGCTTTCTTCTTGTGTGTTTGAAAAACTTTGAGAAAACCCAAAAATATTTCCTACTTCTTTTTAGTTTTTCTTTCTAGCTTAGTTTAATTGTCGCATCAAAAGAAAACCCAAAAAGATTTCTCACTTCTTTATTTGTTGGGAGCTTTCCCGTGTAAATAGTTTTTCTCGTTTTTTTTCTTCTTTAATCTTCTTTCTTCAAGAAAAAACCAAAACTCCAAAAATATTTCAGTGTGTTTCTCTGAAATTCTTTTCTTTTTACTCGAGTCATACCGAGGAGAAGACCACAATGAAATTGTTGAGTGGCTCTCATCTGCATTATCGTCTATCTAACAAAGAGCCCATGTCACTTTGTCTTCTCCTCTTGAATGAAATGTTTGCAGATTCCAGCTTAGTCCACAGCACTCTTGCACTATTATTATCTTCTTATCATTCAATCGTGCAAGTGAAAGGCAATAATGATGACATTTGATGAATTGACTGTGGCAGAGAAAAGCGGGTATGAACTCAACTTGTTTTTTTTGTAAATATGTTTAACGTAGTATCCCTTGATTCAGCTCATTATGATCAAACATGTTTGCAATGACCATTAGAGATTATAGTTGTTCATGCCATGCTTAAGTAGTTAGGAGTGGATAATGATTTATCTTGGGTATCAACATGCATTAAAATGGTTGTGATGCGGTATGATGATATGGTATCCTCCTCTGAATGTTTCAAGTGGCTTGACTTGGCACATGTTCACGCATGTAGTTGAATCAAAACCAACATAGCCTTCATGATATTTATGTTCATGGTGTCCATATCCTACTCATGCTAGTATTCAATGTTGATTATATGTAATGCATGTTCATGACCGTCTTCGCTCTCTAGCTGGCCGGTTCTCAATCTAATTGCTAGCCTTCGCCTATACTAAGCGGAAATACTGCTTGTGCATCAAAACCCTTAAACCAAGTTATGCCAGATGAGTCCACCATATCTACCTATATGCGGTATTACCCTGCCGTTCCAAAGTAAATTTGCATGTGCCACCTCTAAAAATTCAAATGAACATATGTTTTGTGTGCCTGGACCGCTCATGAAGCGACAGGGGGTGGTCAGTATCTTCCATGATAAGCGGGTTATTCTCATGACGAGTGTTTATTCACTTGTCCTTACACGAGAGGGGCGGTAATAGGGATTCCCAGTCCCTAAATCAAAAATCAAAAATAATTAAAGAAAACTCCCCCAGGAATGTTGTTGGTTTGGACGGTACCCGTGGATGCGGCTCGCCGTGGAGTGTGATTGTTGGTGGAGGGGGAGTAAACCTTTACTTTTATCGCTTGGGAGCCGCCGCTAATTTGTTTAGCATGGAAGATATTGATAACTCTTGGCCGTGACGTTGACAGGAAGGGTGTACCTCTCAAAATTATATCTATCTCTGTTTTAAACTTTGAGCTCTGGCGCCGCTACAAACCCATGCTTCCCTCTACGAAGGGACTATCCATTTACTTTTATGTTGAGTCATCACCTTCTCAAATAAGCGCTAGACCTGAGAGCACTATTTTCATCCTCATGCATTGTGTATAGTTGATGTTGGGCGCAGCATGACTGGATCTTTTCTACCATGAATTACAATGTTTAGTCGCTGCTTGAACTTTGGAGGTGCTCTGCATTTATGTTTTGCGGTCTCAGAAAGGGCTAGCGAGATACCACTATTATCATATTGTATCATGATTGTTTTGAAAAAGTGTTGGCGTTTGAGATATCTTATTATTGCTCGCTAGTTGCTTCTGTTATTGTTATGAGTAAATATAATTTCTAAGAGTTATTGTTGACATGGTTAGCCATAATCTTTGCTGAAAACCTGGGTGCTACTTAAGCATATATATGTAAACAAGAACAAAAGAGTTCATAAAAGTTTTTCTTTATCACTTCCAGTTTGTCAACTGAATTGCTTGAGGACAAGCAAAGGTTTAAGCTTGGGGGAGTTGATACGTCTCCAACGTATCTACTTTTCCTCACTCTTTTGCCCTTGTTTTGGACTCTAATTTGCACGATTTGAATGGAACTAACCCGAACTGACGCTGTTTTCAGCAGAACTACCATGGTGTTGTTTTTTGTGCAGAAATAAAAGTTCTCGAAATGGAACGAAACTTTTTTGAGATTTGTTTCAGAATAAATGAGAATTATTGGAGCCAAAATACACCGAAGAGGGGGGCGAGGGTGAGCATAACCCACCAGGGCGCGCCAGGCCCCCTGGGCGCGCCCTAGTGGGTTGTGCCCACCTCGTGGCCCCACTTGCCCTAACTCCGCCACTATAAATTCCTAAATTCTGAGAAAAAAATTAGAGAGAAAGAATTATCGCATTTCACGATACGGAGCCACCGCCACCTCCTGTTCTTCATCGGGAGGCCAGATCTGGAGCCCGTTTGGGGCTCCGGAGAGGGGAATCTTCGGTCTTCGTCATCACCAACCTTTCTACATCGCCAATTCCATGATGCTCCCTACTGGGAGTGAGTAATTACTTCGTAGGCTTGCTGGTCGGTGAGGAGTTGGATGAGATTCATCATGTAATCGAGTTAGTTTTGTTAGCGCTTGATCACTAGTATCCATTATGTTCTGAGATTGATGTTGCTATGACTTTGCTATGCCTAATGCTTGTCACTAGGGCCCGAGTGCCATGATTTCAGATCTGAACCATTTATGTTATCATCTCTATATCTATGTTCTTGATCCGATCTTGCCTAGTCATATGCACCTATTACGTGTTATGATCCCATCCCCATAGTGACAATATTTGGGATACTTCGCGGTGATGACCGTAGTTTGAGGAGTTCATGTATTCACCATGTGTTAATGCTTTGTTCCGGTTCTCTATTAAAAGGAGGCCTTAATATCCCTTAGTTTCCTTATGGACCCCGCTGCCACGGGATGGTAGGACAAAAGATGTCATGCAAGTTCTTTTCCATACGCACGTATGACTATTTACGGAATACATGCCCACATTACATTGATGAACTGAGCTAGTTCTGTATCGCCCTAGGTTATGACTGTTACATGACGAATATCATCCAACGAGTTACCGATCCAGTGCCTACGAGCTTTCCACTTATTGTTCTTGCTAAGTTACTATTACTGTTGCTGTTGTTCCAACTGCTACAAAACTATTGCTACTACTATTACCGCTACTGTTACTGTCACTACTGCTATCAAACTATCATATTACTGTGCTACTGATCACTTTGCCGCAGATATTTAATTTCCAGGTGTGGTTGAATTGACAACTCAACTGCTAATACTCTCAAGTATTCTTTGGCTCCCCTTGTGCCGAATCTATAAATTTGGGTTGAATACTCTACCCTCGAAAACTGTTACGATCCCCTATACTTGTGGGTTATCATTATGTTATCAGTTGTCTTGCAGGTTGCCTCATATTTCATGCCCGTTCAACCGTTATGTTGTCCGAGTTATCCAAGGGTTATAAATAATCTGATGCAATTGCAAATTCTTTCATCATGTTCCCGATGTCTTTTGGGCCACACAAAGCACACTAATTATTGTGTTGAGGTACTCTATTATCTCGACGTATTTTTTAAGGTGTTAGGAAACCATGTTATTCCAGTGAACCACCCAGCAATCCAGTTGTGTTTTGTGTTTCCAGTGCGATAATTCTGGCCATCATTATCGAAAGCATCCCGTGATGCTATTTAGTTAGTAGGTATTCTGTTTTTGGGTTCTTGGACCCAAGGATCATTCTGCTCACTCCCGTTGGTAGTGTTTGCTCGTTCCTTTAGGATGATTAGTGACCTTGTTATAGTATTCAAGGTCTGTGGTATATCCTTCTTCCAATACCATGAACCAGCTACGGCAGAAGTTCTCCGGAACTAAAAGATCACAACAAGATTGCTCTCGATGAGTTCTCCATTCTACATTGTGGCTCTGCCAATTCTCTTCCTTCTGCATGGGTTATCTGGAAGAAACGTGTTGAACATGTTCTATGCATCCACAACTCAGAAAAATCATTTGCTCTTAAGTTGCCCCCTCAGTTTTATTCTGACCATCAGCTATCCGTTGATAGTCAAGAGTAGTTGTGCATTCGTGTTCATCGATGCCCATTATTCTTGTGGTCCATCAAGCCATTCTATTCCAGAATGACTAGGAGAATCAAACTCCAGTTCCTCATCCATTTCGAGGATTTGGCCGAAGCAGTCGTATTCTACAGATCAAAATGCCGATCCAGCTTTTGCTCTGTTCTACCTTGAAGTATTACCCTCTTCATGTCAAGATTGTCATGAGAATTGCACCCCCCCTCTTATGAACTCTTGATACAGTGATACTCCTCGCCATCATTATTCATTCCTTGGCCTCCGTGTTGGTTGTAACCAGAACGTCGACAAGTGAATCATGATGTGTGAAATCAATACTCCTAGCAACCCCGTTGCTTTGTAGTTAATGGACAATAATTTCACTCTTAGTGTGATGGTTATTGAATTGTCATCCTACGATTGATCGTGCTACCTAGTCCATCTTTCCTAGAGCACTCTTCGACCAATGAGTTGGGATTGTATCAATTCCTTGCTCTTTGATCATATCATCTTGCCCTGAAAAGCAAGATTGTTCTCGAGCTCAATAACATATCGGTGGTTCATGATTTTGCGAATATGTTCTCAGAATTATTACCAGGTTATTCCCTGACCGCTATGTTGAGTTCGTGATCAAGTGGTTTTTCTATAAACCACCCCTTCTGTAAGAATCTGTGTTGGGTACCCCTGAACTAGTTGGTTAAGCTAAGCAACAACTTGGAGAGCTGGAGGATAAAAGCTTCGCCTAACTTAGTTCATCCAAAGGGATATCTTCATATGTGTTTGTGTGTGTATAAGAAAGATGATATTATCATCGGTTGATCCTTGGGATCAATTGCTGCATCTATTGTCTTGTCCAATCTTTGATTCGAGTGTGGGCTATCGTCAAATCAAAATCAGAACCAACGATCTTCCCTAATGTTGGTTTACTCGTGGTTCTTTCCTCGAGCATACATCATTATATCCTTTCATCTGACCAATGCTATTATCTAGCTCACATAGTTGTGGAATTCCATTTATATGGATATCACGATGAATTGTTGTTGAGCCCATCGGCAACATTTTCATTTGTTCCATGATTCATGCTAGACATTAAGCTAGTGTTGGAAACTTTGTAGGCAATATCTTCGTGATCCGTTCATGAAGTATATGTTTGGTGTAAGAAGTGACTTACCCAAAGTTCACGTGCATTTGGTCCAAGTTACCGTCGTGACTTCGAGAAAAGTTATTTTGTTTCTTTTGGAATCATCCCAAGTCAGTCATGCATGTGCGAAGTATGCAATGGTTTGATAGGTTGGCCTCCTCCGTTCCATATGTATCTCCTAGCACACCAAGCCATTGATTGACTTGTTAAAGGAAAAGAAGTTAAGTGCTACCTGGCTCACCGCCATCGTCATCCCATCATCGTCATTGATGAAGACGAAGACGAAGAGGAGGTGCAAGAGATGCCAAATCGTACCCAAGTCAAGCAAGAGGTACGATGGTCAGGATGCTTAGCAAGGCAGGCGCCGAAGTGATTCAGAATCTAAAATAATTAGTTTCATATTCAAATTCATCAGTTATCGTCAGTGTTAGGAAGTTTCATATACAGTTTCATCCGCTATCGTCGGTGTTACCAAGTTTCAGACTCTCTGTGATATCTATGTAATGCTATCTACGGTGCCTCCTATGTGAAATAGAACTACCTTAATGCTATGTAATATATGTTTGGATGTTGTTTAAATTTGTTCCAAGCTATTACGATACAGTTTTGTAAAATATTCAGAACTAGCTTCAGCAACACACTATAAGTACGGGATGCAAAACTTTAGGATAAAACAGACAGAAATAAACTTCGTCATACTTAGATAATATTGTTCTTAACTTAACTTAGGATAACCTAGTATCAGGGCCATTACAGATCAGGGGCATTACATGAACCCCCACCCCAACCAAAATGATGTGAAACCATGGAAGTTCATAGTTGATATTAAGATGCATATTTGCATCATATTTCACTCCTACGCTAGTTATATATAGGCCTCATATTTACTTACCAACCATAGCTACCACTTCACTCCTGCATGAAAACTTCTTTGTTCTTGTCCTGCTTCTCCTTGCACCCATGACCAGCCTCCAGGAGCTCAGCAATGACATGTTTGAGCTTATTCTTCTCTTCTTTAAGGAGGTCTGTGTCCACCTCTATCTCCTTCATGGCCTTCCTTGTGTTATGAATTATATCAGCTTGAGTCTACAAGATTTCACTCCTAGGCTAGTTATATATATAGGCCTCATATTTACTTACCAACCATAGCTACCACTTCACTCCTGCATGACAACTTCTTTGTTCTTGTCCAGCTTCTCCTTGCACCCATGATCAGCCTCCAGGAGCTCAACAATGACATGTTTGAGCTTATTCTTCTCTTCTTTAACGGGGTCTATGTCCACCTCTATCTCCTTCATGGCCTTCCTTGTGTTATGAATTATATCAGCTTGAGTCTGCAAGATGCACCTCTGCTCTTTTTTCAGCTTAAGCTTCTCCATTTGAAGCTCAATCTGTGCCTACTCCTCAAGTTTCTTCTCATTCTCCTTCAGTTTATACATTGAATGGCTTGTGTAATCCATGTCATTAGACTTAACTCCATCCTGGTAGTCAAACAGTTTTGATACATCATCCACAAGATGGATGTACTGATTTCCTAGAGAATCAAGCTCCTTCTTAAGTTTTGTCACCTCTTTCTAATGAGTCTCATTGTCCTGAACTCTACCAAGGTTCTAATCATGATACATGGTTAAGCACCTTTGCATAATTACAAGATAAGGGGCATCTACCCACTGCACCACACCACAGTTCACAGCATCATGAAAATTCAGTGACATATTATTGTTAGCTAAATTCAGTCTCATACAAGGCAATGATTTGTACTACATTATTCTGTAACAAACTAATTCAGAAGAACAAATCATAAACCCTACTCATACATAGCTACACTAGCTAGCTCTATACTGCAATTACAAATCATTGCTTTGTTTCCAGTGCTTTGCACTACAAATACAAAATGAAGACATAGCAATTTTGTTACACCTAAGAAACATTCATAAGAACATCACCTAAACAGTTCTCTGTTTCCACTACATATCACAAAAAGAATCAATCACGACCATGACAACTGTGTTTATTACCTCTGTAGCACATCATATGAAACTCCTTCCAATGTCAGTGCCTTCAAATGCCACAAACTTGCATGCCTCTGCCTATGCAGGATGCACTTGGCCTCACATTCAAGATTCAACCACAAGCCCACATAAGCTTGGGTCCACCACAGTGTCAGAAGTTTGCTGCAGCAGCAAAGCATATATATATCAACTACATCATCTCACAGATATGACCTAAAATGGAAGAAATCAAAGTATATTCAAACCCTAACCCTAACCCTAGTAGAGAAGAGGAGAGGAGAGGAGAGGAGGAGACTTACAAAGTACTCCATTTGCATGCTGCTGAACTTGCTCATGTACTCATCATCATCGGAGCCTTCGTTATTGTTGGGCCACGACGACATGCTCGCCCGAATCGCCATCGCCAGAGTGTGAGGAGAGAAAGGAGAGAGAAGTGAAGCAAGGAGTGAGTGGGCGAGAGTGAGTGACGCGGGATAAGAAATAGCCGGTCGGCCGTTTTGACCCGCATTGGCACTAACGGCCGCCAGGCGCGCGTTGTTAGCAGTTAGGGCGGCCGTTCACCTGATAGGTGGGCCAGCTATGTAAGGAATGTGTTCAAAATGGTTGAACCGGTCATCGACTCCATTTAGTAGTTTTTAGTCACAAATTTAAAAAAATCGGTAGTTTTCGGTGAGCTTTAATAATGTGATAGTTCTGTGGACGCATATCCCAAATGCGGTAGTGTTTTTGTCAACACCCTGCAAACCATGACGAGCCCTTCTATTGGAGCTGAGTAAATAGCATAAAACTACTACAATTCGGGCTAGGGTTCCAGAAAGAAAAAAGTCCATTTTACTCCCCTGAATAAAGTGGGTGGTTCGCTTTACCCCCTGATCTTTATTTATGTTCCCTTACCCCCCCTCAACAAACCCAAACCGGACTGAAAACCCCCCAGGCTGGTTTCTCTCCATCCACTGCTGATGTGGCGCAGTCAACGGTGGTATTGACCCTGGTGGGCCCCACTTGTCAGGTCGGGCTGGGGATGAGGTGGCGCTACTGGTTCGGTGTGGGGGAAAAACCCCATTTCTTCTCCTTCCCTTCCCGAATCCCTAACCCTAGATGCCATGGGCGGCGGCAGCGTGAGCTCCAGCAACTTGTGGGCGGACGGCGTGAGCATTGACGGCGGTGGCGGCGCGGCCCCGGTCGTCGCCGCAGTCCAACCTAGCCGTAGCTTGCTGGAGCGGTCGTACCCGCAAGAGGTGTGGCGGCGAGGAGAGCCGTCTCTCTGGCGGGAGACGAGCCATGTACTGATCTCGCGCACTCCAGCCATGGATGCGCTCGAGCAGAGGTACTGCCGTCACGTGCTTCTGGCGACGGCGGTCGGAGAGGAGACAGTGACGCCGGCAGCTCTGCTGGCGACATTGGAGCAGCGTTGCGGCGTGGGAGAAGCAGGACAGCCGCCGTGGGAGAAGCAGCAGGTGGGGAAGATTCACCGGATGCCCCGCCGCCGTAGCCGCCACCACCACTCCGACCGCCGTCGCAGCTCTCCGATCAGCGCTGCCCCGACGGTGGCATCGACGGGAACACAGGGAAGGAGAAGAAATGGGGATTTTTCCCCCACACCAAACCGGCAGCGCCACCTCATCCCCAGCCCGACCTGACAAGTGGGGCCCACCAGGGTCAATACCGCCGTTGACTGCGCCACATCAGCAGTGGGTGGAGATAAACCAGCCTGGGGGGGTTTTCGGTCCGGTTTGGGTTTGTTGAGGGGGGTAAGGGAACAGAAATAAAGATCAGGGGGTAAAGTGAACCACCCACTTTATTCGGGGGAGTAAAATGGACTTTTTTCTTTCAGAAAACTACCGATTTTTTTCATTGATAACTACCAAGTCTGGGGTCGGCTATTTCAAAAAACCCAAAAAGACCATGCGATTTAGAATTGATCCAGTTTATGACAGGTCGGACCTGCCCCTGAACAAACTGTTTGTTTGACTATTTGTTTGACCGTTAACTGACATGTGAGGCCTACATGTCAGCCATGGAGCAAATAATTAGAGCGGACACATTTAAAAAAATCAAAGCCACCCAGGCGAACGGGGGGAAGAACAGATCGAGGTGGAAGAAGGGCTGCTCCGCCCGCCGCCGGCGATCATCGGGGCTCAACCCCCATCGCTCCTCTGGCCCACCTCCTTCTCACCCTACCTCTCTAGGCCCGTCGTCGGGCTAGTGGCCGCCTCATGCTACGCTCGGTCACGCGCGGACGGAGCAGCCCAATGGCACGAGGAAGCGACCCAAGCGACGACCCCTGGTGGGCGGCGACTCCACACAACACCATGGGAGGCAGCAGCGATTCCAGGCATCGCCATGGCGTCGCGGCGACGACTCCAGGTGAAGCCCCATGGCACAGCGACGACCACAGGCGGAGCCCCATGGCGGCGTGCGGTGGCGACCATGGGCGGAGCCCCATGGCGCGGCGGCGACAACCCCATGGTCGCCATTTACATGTGTTTTTTTAATGTCCGAGGATCAGAGTGCTTTTTAAAAATGATTCCACGGACCTGATTGCTCTTTAAAAATGTTTGTTGGGACCCAGTTGCTTTTCTAAATGTTTATAGGGGCTATTCTATAAAAAAATCTATGGATGAGACACTGACATGTGACCCCCACATGTCAATTAACAGTCAAACAAACGGTTCGTTTATGTGTGGGCCCGACCTATCATAACCGTGATCAATTGTAAAGCACTCGGGTATTTGGGTTTTTTAAAACAGCCGACCCCAAACATGATAGTTATCAACAAGAAAAAAAACGGTAGTGTTTTGAAACACTAGTCCGAATTATAGTAGTTTTATGCTATTTACTCATCGGAGGACCAAAGCCTGTATTGAGCTGCCAGCCACGCAAAATTTTAGAAGATCGAACTAGGCCATTGCAAAGCCTGGCATAAGTGGACTTGGCAGAGTAGACGCCCGATCTAGCTGCGGGCCAAGCAAACTGATCATCTGCCTGAACTGTGGCTATTGCATGGCTCAAATGGACCATCTGGAGGAGCGCTCCAAAGGAGGCGTCGGGTTCCATCTCACCAATCGTCGTGCAGTGACCTTCTGAATCTTGTGCAAGAGCAGAGGGGGTTGAGAGAGAAGCGTGCTAGTTGCATGTAATCGACGGTTCAGTTAACGGGTACGCAAGTTTTCAGAGTCTCATCACTGCGTACAAATAAAAGGAAGCACAACAAGGAGCTCATTATTTCATCAACTGTATTTCTACAATATATTCATACATGGAAAGAATCAACAATATAGAGTGATCGACTAGAGGAAACATAACAAAAACGGAGCTTATAATATCATGGTACTTCAGTTTCTAACAATGGTTACAGGATCACTTGTACAGATCGTCTTCATCCTCATCAGCTGCCACGGAAGTGTTCACAGCAGCTTCTGCTGCCTGTGGCTGCGCCGGGAAGCGGAACTCGGTGCCAAACCCCCTAGACTGCTGCAGCGTCTGTGCGAAGGCTTGGTACTTCCTAATGTCGGCGTCGCTGACGCTCCTCCTCGCGTACTTCATGGACTCCTCGAAGTGAGCCGCCTTGATCTCTGCCACCTCCTCTTCCTGTCCGCCGTCCACCTCCATGGTGTCTTTCCCCATCCTCTGCCGCTCCATGTCCTTTTCAATGTCCTCCCTTATGGCGTACTTGCACGCCCTCTGGCAGATCTCCGTGATGTCGGCGCCGCTAAAGCCGGCGGTGAACCTTGCGAGTGCGCCGAGGTCGACGTCCTTGGCCACGGGAGACTTCCTGAGGCATGCCTTGAAGATCTGGTGCCGCGAGGCCTCGTCTGGCAAGGGGATGTAGATGAGCTGGTCCAGGCGGCCGGGACGGAGCAACGCCGAGTCAATTATGTCCGGCCTATTGGTGGCGCCGATGATGAAGACCGTCTTCTTGGCGTTCATGCCGTCCATCTCAGTGAGCAGCTGGTTCAGGACCCTGTCCGCCGCGCCGCCGGCGTCGCCCACCCTGCCGCCCCTCTGGGTTGCGATGGAGTCGAGCTCATCGAAGAACAGGACGCACGGCGCAGACTGACGCGCCTTGTCGAAGATCTCGCGCACGTTTGCCTCGCTCTCGCCGAACCACATAGTGAGCAGCTCTGGCCCCTTGATGCTGATGAAGTTGGCCTGGCACTCGTTGGCGATGGCCTTCGCCAACAAGGTCTTGCCACATCCCGGTGGCCCGTAGAAGAGGACGCCCTTGGACGGCGACATGCCGAACTTCTCGAATTTCTCCGGGTGCTCTACCGGGTACTGGACAGTCTCTTGCAGCTCCCTCTTGACGCCGTCGAGGCCGCCGATGTCGTTCCAGCTGACGTTGGGCACCTCCACGACGGTCTCACGTAGCGCAGACGGGTTCGTGCCGGCGAGAGCCGTCTTAAGATGGTCATTGGTGACTGCCATGGAGTTCAAGATCTCGGCATCAATGGTGTCGTCCTCTAAGTCGATCACGTCCATCTTCTCCCTGATGCACTGCAGCGCCGCCTCGGTGCAGAGCGCGGCCAAGTCGGCGCCGACGTAGCCGTGCGTATCCTTGGCAACCACCTCAAGGTTGACGCCCTCGTCCAGCTTCATGTTTTTGGTGTGGATGCGGAGCACTTCGAGACGCCCGACCTCGTCCGGCACGCCGATGTCGATCTCGCGATCGAACCTCCCGAAACGCCTCAGGGCAGGGTCGATGCTGTTTGGACGGTTCGTGGCGCCCATGACGATGACGTGCGCGCGGGCCTTCATGCCGTCCATCAGCGTCAGCAGCTGGGAGACGATACGCCTCTCAACCTCGCCGTGAGTCTTCTCTCTGTTCGGAGCAATGGAGTCGATCTCGTCGATGAATATGATGGAGGGCGCGTTCTTCTCGGCCTCCTCGAAGGCCTTCCTCAGGTTGCTCTCGCTCTCTCCGGCCATCTTTGACATTATCTCCGGGCCGTTGATGAGAAAGAAAAAGGCCCCGGTCTCGTTGGCCACCGCGCGGGCGATGAGCGTCTTGCCGGACCCGGGAGGGCCGTAGAGGAGGATGCCCTTGGGAGGCTTGACGCCAATAGACTTGAAGAGCTGCGGATGCCTGAGTGGCAGCTCGACGAGCTCCCTGATCTGAGTCAGCGGTTTTCCCATGCCACCCACGTCGTCGTAGCCGACGTCGTTGAGCCGCTCCTCGTCCTCCCGCTTGACCGGCTCGCCCTCGCAGAAAATCTCCGTGTCGGGCGCCACGATGCAGTACTCCAGCGCGGGGTCGATCTCCATGACCTTGAACTCGACGCTCCGCATGCCGCCGCGCACGAGGAAGAGGTCGCCCTTGTGGACCGGGCGGAAGGCGTCCACGAAGTAGGGCTTGAGGTAGGCGTCGAAGAGGTTCCCCGCGATGCCCTCGACGGTGTCGTCCAAGGGGAGGATGTGGACGCGTTTGGCGTACTTGGCGTCGTGGCACAGGTGCACCGACGTCGGCGATGCGCACGCGCAGGTTGGAGCGGGCCACCTTGTTGATCCTCATCTTGTGCCCCTCGCAGGTGTCATCGGGCAGTGCCATGCAGACGGTGCTGCGGCGGCGCTTCCCCTTGAGCAGCACGGTGTCGCCTTTGAATATGGAGAGCTTCTCCATGGTGTCTGGGTGGAGGGTGCAGATGGAGTTGTCGTCGTTGGTGGTCGCCTCCTCCACCACCAGCCGGTTCGCCGCCTTCTTCGACGTCGCGGCGCGCCATAGCGTTCAACTCTCATTGGTCTGACTTGCTGCGTCTCTCGTGTATTACTTTCGTTGGATGTTGTCGAGCGCTAGTTTGCGTTGGTGTTGCGGTGAGTTGGAGACGTGGGGGTCAGCCCCCTTTTGAAGGCCCGGCCTGAAGAATTCGACTCTGGTTGGAAGGCCCGTACGCTCGCACCTCACACGTTCCGAGTCCAGATCGTTCGCGTCATAGGTATTCCTATATATACTCTTCTACGTGGTCCGTGCCGTAATAGGTGCCAACTCTTTTCCTACTACGTACCTTTGGTCCTTGGCACGATCGGAGAAGGACAGCACCGAGTCGCTCCGTCCCTAACAATGGCGTGTCCGTGCTGGAGGAGAGTGCTGTCGTTCGTGCGATACGAGACGGACAGCACCGAGCCGCTCCGTCGCCGGATGTGGGATGCCAACGAGGAGGCGGCCTCCGACGACGAGGCACTCGGGGCAGTCAACGAGCGCGTGGCGTCCCTCCAGCGCGCCCTCGAATCGGCGGTGCGGCAGCGCAACGTGGCCGTCGCACTGATGCACGAGGCCGAGCGGCACGCGGAGGAGGCCGAGGCTGCCGTCGAGGCCGCTGCGAGGGCCGGCGAGCTTGCCGCGGCGGAAGTGCGGGAGAAGACGGAGCAGAGCGTGGCGACGGACGCGCGCATCAGGGAGCTCGAGAGGGAGATGCTACTGCTACGTGATGGCGAACAATGGGCGCTGGAGACCGCGCTGGAGGCCGCCGCCGCCGAGACGCGGGAGGAGGAGGGGGGAGCGGCGTGCGCGTCAGGGAGCTCAAGGAGGAGATGCTACACGACGAGCAATGGGTGGCAGACGTGATCGATTCGTTCAGCTTGCAATTGCGACATCGACATGTTTCAATTCTTCTTGACATTGCCATTGAGTACTAACATTCTTCGAGAGCTTTTTTATGGTACCCTATACTGTTTGGGGTGAGGGGACCAGTATAACTAAATCCCAATGGGCCAAGATGCCAGTCTATTTCGTAGTAATAGCTAAGAATCGTCATCGCTTGCCAGCTCCCCATGTCCGTCATGCTCTAGCTGACCTTCCTGCGCTGCCTGCCGCATGTTGCGACCGACGGGCTCGTATACCTTGGCGTTATGTCCACATTTCTCCATCTGCCGCGCACAACCCCATCACATACATACATGGAACAAGACATAGTGACTATGACTCCGTTAGGGTGCTCCTCCGTCCTGTCCGGGCGCCATGGCTGTGACGAGCCGAACTTCTGTACACGACAATCCTTCGCGCTGACGGACAATGACACCAAGTTGTTTTGTCGCCACCGTTGTGAACCAGGAAAAAACGAGAGCAGTGTGAGGTATGCTCGGCCATGGGACGGGCGCAGACCAACGCCTCATGGTCGTCGGACCTATTAGAGAAGAAGAGCACGGTCTAGGCCGAGGCGTACGTCATGTTGTCGAGTGCCGGATCCATGCACGGGGAAGGAACAGGATTCAGACTTACAAGGGAGGGGAAGGCGGGTAGGAGAATGAAGAGGAGGCACAACGGTGGCCGCCGGAACTCTGCCAGCATCGGTGGACGAGAACAACGGCCGGGATGGGTTAGAGACAGGCTGAACTGTAGAACATGTATACTGGTGGTCGAGAACAACAACCGGTGCTACCTATACTGATCGTCATGCTGTTGGCCTGATTGAAGCGGTACAAATCAGTCATGGCTGTTGGATTTCGCTGATGGACGGTCTACGTTCACTCCTGGGTACCATAAAAGAGCTCTTCTTCGATTTTGTTTCTTAAAATTTCTTTTTATCTGATGACCTAAAGTGGCATGTTACCTCGATCTAACTTTTGTGATGCGGTTGTGAACGCAAAGCATGATTGGCATGGTGCTTTGGTGGGACAATTGTTGTGGGAATTGGTTGTATTCCCTCGCATCCAAAATAAGTGTCGGTTCTAGTTCAAAACATATTGTATGGGCTTTATGCTTTAAGAATGCTTGGTACTTGTTCTTGACACTGACTAATGTGAGTGCCATCTAATTTGTATTGCTTGTGTCGTCACACTCGCTTTTCTTCCCATGTTTGCTCTCTCGCACGTCACCAACAAATCTTTGAAGAAACTAGAGAGAAGAGTCGACGGTGGTGGAGCTGAAAGACACGAGGCAAGACACGGCTCCCCGCCATCAGTTGGTGTGTGAGTGGCTTGCCGATGAGAGGAGGGGCGAAGTGGTGGTAGGATGCACCGAGCCTAGGGGGGGCGATGGTGATAGGAGTAGGCAGAGGACGTCACTCCCCGCTCGGAGGCTCCGGGTTGCTAGATGATGACACAAGCCAAGCAAACTAAAGAGCAAAAGCCACTAACTAGGGCGGTGATGAAGCGGGGTGCGTCAAGTTGATAGCAAAAGTATGGATCTTGAAGATCATTGGGATAATGGGATTGACATCCACGACTCTAGCCAGTGGTCTCCTATGCTGCAAATGAGCAACCATTTTAAACAGACAATCATAGGTCCAGCTAGGACCAAGGTATTCAATGATAAACTTATTACGAATCGTCCACAGTGACTAACAAACCAATGCAAAGGCAGTCCAAAATAGTCAAAGAAGTTTACCCAATAGGTTACATAAGTTTGCAAATAATTTTGCATAGTTGCTTGGGTTTGGGTTAACGTTCAACTACGAGCGAACAAAATTTAGCCAACACACATTTGAAGATAATATGTTCCGTGTTTCTGATTAATCAACAAAGACGAAATGTCGTGTTAGTGTTGCCATTCCACTTTAAGATCTGATCACTAGACGGAAGGCACTTCCTACATGCTTGCCAAAGAAAGATCTTGATTTTGATAGGAGTCCAAATGTGCCAAACACTAACGAAGCAGTTATACCGACACTAGCTTGGAGTAGAGTGGTTTGACTGAAAACTTCCCCGAGAAGGTATGAGTTAAATGAAATTGATCGGGAGCTTCCGAGAAGAAAGGAAATATGGTCGTTAGGTCCTATCACTTCGCCAGCTCACCAGGAGCAAGGAACAGGGAAACAAAAAAAATCTAATTATTAGCCCCGAACTTCCAAATAGACGCCTCCTGGTCTAACAGTAGGAGAACAGGACACGAAATGAAAGGGCCCTCATAACTACCAAGCGAGCAAGAACGAACCAAGGATCCCACACTTCTACTGTGGATATACGTATAGTGCTAATTTCGGAATCCGATACCGCACAAATTCCTTATTTCCATGCACCTGCTGATTTGGCTCTGCTTTAGGAGCACCAATTTCTTGGCACCTCTTGACTTCCAATCCCAAGTTCGTCGTCAAAGCCAAGCATGACACGGTGGTCGATTGAGATGTGTATTTCTACCCGCCTTGGCCCGACGAAAGCTTTCTTTACCGAGGCTTGGATCGAGGCGGACTAGAAGTATGGCTCGTAGTGTAGCCCAACAATTCGGGGAGATTTGAACTTCCCGATTGTAGGCAACAACATGCACCAGGGCTATGTATTGCTTGTACAGGTTTCTAAGTTCATCTAGCCACAAGCGATATCACAAATGGACCGGCCCAGTAATCGCTTTGTTCGCTCATTCGGGTCGTTGTTGTTCACTGCTCAGTAGCTGTACAGGCGGCTTTTCTTCTTGCTCTCTGGCTGGACTAGTCCGGTGTTCACAGTTTTGTTCTTTCTTTTCTGTGTTTTTCTTCATGGCTTTCATCGGTTTTCTTTGGATTTTTTTTGTGGTTTCATTACGTTTTTTCGGTTTTAGAACCTTCTGGTAGGTTTCTTTTTCTTTTGTTTATATGTGTTGTTCGTATCGGTTTTCTTTGTATTTTCTGCCTTTTTGCCTTTCTTTTATCTGTTTTCTTTCGTTTATCTGTTTTTCTATGCTTCTTCATCATTTTTCTTCAATTTTTCTGGATTTCTTCATTGATTTTCTTTTGGGTTTCCACCTTTTTTCTGCAACACATGTCTACTCTTCCAATATACATTGCACATTTTTTGTATAGACGAGCAACTTTTTTCTACATGTTGAACATTTTTCAAATACATGTTGTACATTTTTTTAAACATGTTTAAAGAAATTAAAACATATTAAAAAATCAATTACATGCTAAATTTTTTTAATAGCACGAAACGCTTTTAAAACTAAATGAACATGTTTTGACAATGTATAAACATAATGATTATTTAAAACATATTTAAAAAAAAGCAATTACATGCTGAACAATTTTTAATAGCATGAAACGCTTTTAAAACTAAATGAACATGTCTTGACAATGTATAAACATAATGATTATTTAAAACATATTTTTTGATCTCTACTTTTTCATAAACATTATACATTTTTATGTATACAATGGGAACATTTACACAAGTTTTAAAAATTTCAAATACATGATTAACATTTTTTTTTCAAATATATGTTTTGATGTCTATTTTTTTCATACATATTGTACATGTTTTGTATACACCAAATATATTTTTATATACATTTGACATTTTTAAAGACATGAATAACATTTTCCATATATATGTTTGATGTCTACTTTTTTCATAAACGTTCTACTTTTTTTCTTATACATTAGAAACATTATTATATACATGTTTACTATTTTTCAAATGTATGAATTCTGATTTTTTTTTAATGTGTTAATTGATTTTTAAATATCAAAAAATGTAACAAAAATTATGAAAAATAAAGCAAAAAATAAAAAATAAAATGTGAAAAACGGAAGGAATAAAACGAAAAACAAACACGCTAGTTTTTCTTTTTTTGAGAGTCAAGAAACACGCTTGCTCGCTAGACGTCCGTGTGCTAGCTCGCTTGACGTGCCCGCGTGTAGGGCTAAGCCCATTGTCGCGAGCGCTTGAGGCGAGACGTGCTTGCTTCTTGCGTCAAGCGAGACATAGCCGCCCCCCAACAACGTGCGCTGTCTTGTCTCCTATGCGTGTTTCAAGTATAATAAGAATTAAATTAAGAAGAATCGTGATATCCTCAAAATAAATAAATAAAGAAGAAAAATCGTGCCCTGGATCTTTTCACCCGTTTCCAATCCAAACACTTGTAGTAGAAGAGAACGCGCGGACACGTGCCGGTGTTCCGAACTCCAATCGAGCCGGCGTCCACAAGAACTCCTCTCCTCGAGCAGCCAATCAAGTTTTCCTCCAAAAAGACGAGAGAAACTTGCTCGTCAACCTCTTCGATCGACCGCTCGTCGGATTAACTGTCTTGTACTAAAACGCACACGCGGCAGGCGAGGCTGCGTTCGATCGCCATGTCGTCGTCGCCGTCGTGCTGGGAGTCGATCACGTCCGCCGTCTTGCCGGCGAACCCAATGTCGCGGGAGGCGGCGCTGCGGGAGCAGCTGCTGGATCGGGAGGAGGCCGCGGCGTCCCAGCGCGCGGCCGTGCAGCGCCTGACGGAGCGGGCCGACGCGCTGCAGCGCAAGATCGACGACGTGGTCCGCGAGACGGCAGCGGCGCAGGCGGCCGCGTCCAGCGCGGAGAGGCGCCAGCGGGAGGCCGAGGACGAGCGGAGGGTCGCCGTGAGGACGTACGAGATGCACGAGGAGAAGCTGCGGGTGCTCGCCAAGGAGCTCAAGGTCAAGGAAGGCCGCTTCAGGGTCCTGGATGCCATCCTCACCACGGTACAGAGCGGCAAAAGGCCAGTCTCGAACAACACGGTCCGGTAGTAGTATATGATTTGGTTATTTCAGGAGGACGTATCAAAGATATATGTTTGCAACTTTGTAAATTTTTATCTAGACTGGATGTTTCAACATATTTGTTTATTAGCAACACTCAGTTGTAAAGGTTCCCAATAACATTTGATTCAAATGAATTTCATAGAAATTTCGGAGAATTTGAATGTTTTGGAGGGAAAATGTCGACCACTCAAACCTCTTGATATAATTCTTTTGTTTTTCAAGTGCTATCAAACACCCTTGAATTCAATTTTTAACACTTAAACCAACAATTCGCATGCATGCATGCATGCATACATGTGCTTAATTTATCTGTGTTCTAAATTAACTATCTAGTTTTCAGCGTTCAGTTGTGTTTCGGCTAGATGAAAATTAGATCTCATGTTGAAACATTCCGATCATTTTTGTTAATATAGTTGTAAGTTTATAGTCCCCTGTTTCCCAGTTTTTCTTTATAATTGGTGACCAAGATATAAACAATTGACTCTTTACCCATGTAAGCCTTGCATGATGTATGTTGATAGTCTGATACCATAATCTTTCCTCACCTCCTATCCCATCATTGGCATTCTCTAAACAATGAAACAAAAGTATAACACTGTCCTTCGGAAATATTTAGAAACAAATCATTATCCCCTTTGTCCCATAAATATCTATATTTATGGGACAAAGGGGATAATAATTTGTTTCTAATATTTATGGGACGGTGGAGTATATAACAAGATGTAAATGCTCCATATATCATTTTTAGTTGAAACAAAGTAGAAACAAATCTGTATAACAGGGTGTAAATGATTCATCAGACAATATCATTCTTTTACTTTTGCAACATAAAGTACTTCTCCGGTAAAACAAAGTAGTAGTTCGGTGGAAGCGGAGCAAGCAATAGGTTTTATGAGTTCAAACTTCCTTTTTTCAACATGATGTAAATACTTCAGATATCCATTTTTCAGTTGAAACATGCACATTTAGTACAACACGCTAATCACCTTCATCATCAAATCTTTTTTTTTCATTTTTACTTCCCCTGAAATCAGAACTTATAAGTTTGAATGGAGTCCCCTCTTCTACTGTTATCCATCATCAACATTTTTCTACGGATAATTCAACTATATAACTTACCATCAAGTTACTGTAAACTAAACATTTTTAACAGGCAACATTTTTTTTAAATATCAGGTAAATTTCTGAATGCGACACATTTTACTCCATGCACCATTTCACTAGTTTGGACACAATTTTGTGTTGAATTCAGTCAAAAACCAACACTCATTGTTTTTTGTTCAAGATCAGTTTTGTTGGGATGCAAATCACTGAATTCAAACATGAATATGCAAAAATATTTCATGACAAGTATAAATGGGAACATTGAATTGCTCAAGTTTTTGAGTTCAAATTAGCAATTGGTGGTTCAAATCACCTGTTGCAAGTATCAACGCAATAAACGAATCTGCTACAAGTATCTTCGCTAGAGTTTTTAGGATCTTACCGAATTTGCAGCGGAACTGGCAGGGGGGTGGGGCAGCTTGGAAGACCACTGACAGATCACGGGACATGCTCGTAGGAAGGGCTTGATATCTCAGATCTACGCCGCTCGCCGGAGTTGAATTCGTCCACCGGGGAGCAACCAACCCATTGGAGCTTCGAGGCAAGGCAGAGGCGAGCCTACCTGTGACAATATAGTGAGCCATCGAGCCGAATTAGGGGGTGTGCTACGACGGCGGTTGTTACCAGGAACGACGTCGGGTGGTGTGACCACTGGTTTCAAAGCTATTGTTTCACGTCCAATAGTATTTCAGAATATTTCATGTTCTACACAAAAGTATAGAAACTTGAATCACTGGAATTCAATGCAACAAGTAGCACAAATATGTAAGCTGGAGAACATGAATAGGACCGAGATACAAGACATGCAAGCGCACACAGTCAATGAGCATGCATTTTATATTGGTTATGTTCTCCTGAAGTTTCCATCAACAGCTGAACTAGAGAAGGAAGCTATCAAGCCCAATTTTAGAACGCCCCCATGTAGTTGGTTTTTTGTTGGAAAGAATTTCAATCATAGTTCCTACATGGCAACGCCAGAGTCAAGTACTATTTCTTTTATCTAGTAAATGCTAGTTACATGGTTTTTCTTTGGATTCCAGCGTCCTTACGTGATCAACCTTGCTGGTTTGTTAATTAGGTAGGCTTTGTTTAGTTTAAATAGAGAGATAGAGTCCAAATCAAAGTTAGCTTGCATGTTGGCTCGGTTCGATATGGGACGCCTATAAAAAGGCTGGCTGCGGTCATTGTACGGAGGTTTATTTTTTAGGTTATTTTTTACGGTTTAGACAATATGTGTATCAATTGTTAAGCGGCCCTTTTTGGGGTGTCGTTGTTAGTTATTTTGTGTGAATTTTCTGCGTGAAAGTTGCATTTGGCTCGAGGTCCGTCGTCACCAACGGGTTGCGTGATGGTTACGTCTACTACGGCGGGAGGTTCTTCGTGTGTCGTGGGATTGTCCGTTGGTCGTCATCACCCCATCTTCAGGTTACGCGTATCGCTCGTGTAATTAGGAGTTTATTTTTATCGATGGATCTTGAAGTTTATTGCATCATAAAAGATCGGGCCAAATCAGCGGCACGTCTGAGGTCGTGCTCTCATCAAGTGGTATCAGATTGCTGGGTTTATTACGGTGCAGTTTTTCCTATAGTTTGTTCGTACAGATTGTAGAATTGCAATGAGTATGGAACACTATTTTGATGGTGAGATGTCCCAAAGTGAGAAGGATCCATCACGGGCCCTTTCATGGTTTCAAATCTACACAAGAGTGGAGGTTGGACCTACTTGTGCTACAATGTTGGATCGTTTCTTTCAAAATAAATTTGGTGAGTAAATCTTTGATTGATGCGCTACAATTATCAACGACCGAACATCCAAAACCATATAGACTTTCGTGTCAAGGGAAATTTGTGACTATAAAAGATCAAGTGGAGGTGTGTTTCAGATTTTGTGGCCATACGAACTTTGTGCTATGTGATGTTCTTCCTTAGCATATGTCCATGTGTACATTGATACTTGGTCAACCTTGGACAACAAAGAGGGAGCTACAGATTGATAAATCTGGCACCTTTTCTTGGCGGAAATTTAAATTTCTTTGTAAAGGACGGTAGCTTAATTTGAAGCATATATGATGCGGAGCATCCTACGGTCATCCCCATGTACACTCCGACTACTCCCCAATCCCCAAGTGCCATTGGACATAAGGTGAACTCGCTCCTAAGTCCCTCTCCTTTTAATTCACTCGAGACATGGATGCTACCTCAAGCGGAAACTCTATGCATGCTTAGGTACCATGAAGGTGACCTCGGAGACTCTCGGAGTGAAGGCCAAGCCCCCACGAAGACGGGCGACAAAGATCATCAAGTGGAGGCACGCGAAGCCTACAGCGGCCGGACATCCGGGCGGCCTCCGGACATCCGGCGCTTCCTCCCAAGAAATCCGGCGCAAGGCGCCCGAACCTCGCAGCCACGACCACTCCAGGCCAGACATCCGGGCCGACCCACAGACATCCGGCGCCACAAGACAGGCCGGACATCTGGCGCTCCTTCCCGAAAATCCGGCGCCTCCACACCCGAACCGAGCGGAGCCAGACGCCCGAGCCCCGGACATCCGGCCCCCACAGCCGTACATCCGGCACCCCCGCGAATGGCCGGACATCCGGCGCCTGCCTGTGCGCATGGACGGGCCCGAGGCCCATGTACCTCCCTCTCACTTACCCCTTCGTGGGCTAGCACTATATATACTCCACCTCCTCCTCCATTTTAGGGTTAGCAAAGTGATAGCTCATTCATACATGAGCTTTGCTCCTTCCTCTACTTCTCTCATGGAGACCGAGGCCTCCACCGGAGAAGATCCCTAGAGGATGTCAAGACCCCTTCGAAGGGAAGATCCGTCTACGGATATCAAGGCTCATCTCTCCTAGAGATTTGGATGAACTACCTATGTATCCTTATTTTCATTGTTGTTCTTGGATCTTGATGCACCTCATGTATTGCTTGTGATTGGAGGAGTACTTGGTGTGGATCTTATCCAATAGAGTGTTTTCCCCTTTGATTTCTCCACGTTTTCCCCTCGTGTTCTTCGTGTTCTTCCCCGGATCCACCTCCAATTCGTGAAGATCGGGCCACCCTCGGGTTTGCCACGTATCATATTGGTATCATGAGCCAGGTTGCCACGAATTTGGAGCCCTACCCCCATGTTCTAGCCATTAGTTCGAATTTTTCTCCCCAATTTCAAAAATTCCCCACAAAAATAGCCCCAAAAATGTTCTTGTGATTTGTTGTTCTTGTGAGTTTTTGTTTATTTTGATTCGTGGATTTGGTGTTTGGCAAGTGGATCTACCTCCCTTGGCGTCCCATAGCCCTAATTCCACCTTTTCCCCATCAAATTTTAACTTTGGAATCACCAATTTCCGCCCCAAATCGAGTTCTCGAGCCCCGAATCGCGATCTGGATTTGTCGGGCCTGATTTCCGGTCATCGGGCCGGACATCCGGGACCCTAGCCGGACATCCGGGCCACCGGCCGGACATCCGGCTCCTGAAGCGCCAAAACAGACTCGGTTCTGGACATCAGGCCCCGGATTTCCGGCCCAACCCCCGGATGTCCGGCCCCTGTAGGTTTCAGCCTTCCGTGTTTCACCGTTTCGGCCATAACTAATTCATCCGGACTCCGATTTAGGCGTTCTTTAGCTCATTTTATAGCTATTGACATCCACCATCCCACAAAATTAGTTCCACCATCATATTTTACAAATTTTGGCAAGTTTTCCTAGGCCCTCCACCATATCATCCGCAATACCACCATAGACTTCCGTAACCTAACCCATTTTGGTTACCTTTGCATTTGTGGTTGCTTGAGTTGTGATTTGAGTCTCCTAAGGTGTTTCGGCTACTTAGGGACGGTTACTTCTTCATCAACCACCTATGACTTGTATCGGTGCATCATCTACATCGACCATCGACGATCGACATCGACGACGACCATCCATCCTTTGGGACCATCTTCAACCGGAAGCAAGGCCGGTTTACCCTGACTTCGTGAAAGGTTAAGTGTGACGAAGGTATACATTCCGTCATACACTTTTCCTTCCTTGCCATTACATCTTGATAGCCACACCATCTTTGCGATTACCTTCATACCTATTGAGACTAGCTATCCGAGTATTGCCGGGCTTCGCGAAAACTTGAGCACCATAGTGATACGACATCATAGTGTTACATCATTTGAAATATCATATAGTGTCATTGCTTGCTCCCGTGCATATATATTGTGATACTTGTCTCATATATTTGGTTGAGGCTCAAAAACAATAGTGGAAAGGAAGAGGAAAAAAAGAGAAAAAAAAGCTTCTAAGCAAGAAAGAAAGATCATAAGCTTATAAGCATAGAGTTGAGCATGAAAAGAGATACTTGTGCATGAGGATACATGGAATAGGAAACGTTTTGCTTGCATGAATAGGATTGGTGCCAAGTGGTGAATCGTGCCCAAACGTGCAATCAAGCTAGCGTCTCTCCTTGTGTTTGTGCAACACGAGCTTTAGTCTTCGTTAGGCAATTTTTGTAGTGCTCATTCCTATAGTTGCACAAGCCCATTATCCCACCGTGTGTGTTTCTTTATTGCCCTCCTCTATATTTGTGATCACTTGCTTTCCATTTCGAGTCCATTGGATTTATTTCAACATTTACAATATCTTGGACTTCATTTTGCTTGATCTTTGTGCCACTAACCCTACCGAGCTCCACTATAAGCCATTTGTGTAGGTTGTGAGAATTGGACAAGGTTTTTCACCAAGTGCACTCGTTTTCTAGCATACATTGTGGTCTTTTGAGATCCATCTACAACTTCGGAAAGAGGTGACTTTGGTATGTTCATTCTATCTCGTTCTCACACCTCCTCGAGTGCTTCCATGGATAGGGACGGCACATCTACTTCGGTCTACAACCACAACGACAAGTTCGATGCCATGAAGAACATCATCGACGCCAAGTTGGATGCTCAAATGAAGGAGCTCAAGGTCCTCATCAAGAACCGCAAGAGGTCTTCCGCATCTTCGAGAAGACGCTCAAGTGCACATCCTCCCGAGCTACCATCTCCGGCAAGATCAAACCGGCATCGACAACATCAACGACATGAAGAAATAACGACGCCAACATCAAGGCATCCAACAAAGAACAAGTGTGAAGGTCACGAGCTCGACACCAACCACCGCTCAATGACTTCACCACCTACTTTGGCATCTTCGCCAAGCGACTTCAAGGCATCTTCGCCTTTCGATGTGAGGCATCTTCGCCAACAAGCACTTCAAGAGAAGCTCCCCAAGCTAAAGTCCGCGACTTCCATGAGCTACTACGACCTCGACATCGACCATGGCATTCCTTTCTATGGGAGTCAAGACCCCGAGGAGTATCTCGATTGGGAGCGCAAGATGGACTACTACCTCAAGCTACTTCAAGTCCCTTCCGAAGATCAAGTGAAGTGTGCCACAAGAAACTTCCACGGCGACGCGTCGACATGGTGGCTTCACACATCTTCGAAGAACTTTGACATGAGTTGGTCCAAGACGAAGAAAGCGATGCGGCGAGAATTTGTGCCTTCCACCTACATGGAACATCTTCAATGCCACTTGGAGAACACCATACAAGGATCCAGGTCCATCGATGAGTACTTCATGAAGATGAAGAAAGCCTTGCGACGAGCTGGCATGGACGACCCCATTTGGATGAAGTTCTACTTCATGATGGGATTGAAGAACGACATTGCCAAGACTATCTTCACCGACAACTACGAGTCTCTCGAAGAACTCTACATTGGTGCTCTCAAGGTGGAACAAGAGCTCAAGGCCAAGGCTACTTGACCCCGTGCACACTTCACGACGACCAAGCTCCACGACGACGAGCATGAGGACGGTACCACCAAGATGTCCAAGCCCAACGAGCTCCAAGATGATGCTCCCAAGTTCGACGTCACCACCATCCTTCTTTGTGGCATTAGAGATGCCGAGTCTACCACGACTCTTTTTGAAGACGGTGCGGCGATGACTACAACTATGGAGCCAATCAAGGAACATGCTTTGGAGGCGAGCGACAAGGTGGCGAGCAAGGATGACGCTTCCATCTTTCGAGGCAAGAGTGAGATGATCGAGCATGGGATTTTCCCTTCGGTCATGGAGGCGAGTGATGATGTACCATCTTTAGCCTTCATCCACAGCGACGGTGACGAGATGGTTGAGCATGGGATTTTCCCTTCGACCACGGCGGCGTTTGGAGATGAGTTGAGAGACTTATGCCACCATATTGAGAGTGAGAGTGAGTTCACCACTAGCCCCATATATGATGAGTTGCCCCAATTCCCATGTGAGGAGAGCCACAACCCCCGCCACTTGAGTAAGATGAGTGAATCCACCATATGTGACATTGAGTGCACCTACTTTGAGGGAGTGTGTGAGCCACCACCAAATAGAGCGAGTGAGTTAGTTGATAGGGCATGTGAGGCCACTTCGATTTCTAACAACTTAACCTCTACCTCTCTTGTGTCTTCTCCTTTGGTGCTAGGTCCCATACACGATGATACGCCGATTCTCGACGACTTCGTCCTCCATTTGGACAAGACGATGGCCATGGTGGAATATGATGCACCCCCACATGGTTCCATCATGATGACAAGGACCACGAGTTAGTCTATGCCACCTCACCTACACCGCATGTGTGGAATGCAAAAGGTAACATAGGTGAAGGTGATGCTCTTGTCCCACTAGTGGACATTGATTGCTTGCATGATGATCCACCTATTGCCATGCTTCATGATTATGCGACTTTCACATGTGATCAATTACCCATTTATGATGAGTTTGACGATTCTCATGTGGAGTCTATTAGTTGTGATGCCATATTGCATAGGATATCTTGTGAGAACTCTATTGGTCACATCATGTTTGACAATCCGCTTGACTTGTCACATGCTATGCATGAGATCACCCATATTGCATCTTTGCAATCTCATCATAGTAATTATGCATATGCTATTAAAATAAACCCAATTTGCACATATGTCATAGATGACAAGCCCATGGTTATCGGCATTTGCTTTTAATATGATGATATTGCCATGCTCCCTTTGCATCATTTGCGCAATTGTTCTCATATTCCATGCCATGAAAACCATGCTTTGGAAATGCATTGTTTTGGATGTTGTCCATATTCTCCGAATTATGCTTCCGCTATTGCACATGAGGAGACCCCCATAATTTCCTCATACATTATAGGAGATTGTGTTCCATCCCATCCTTTGCATGACTTCCATATTTGTGTGCACAATACGCTACCCATGAATATGAATGATATTGATGTGCCATATATTTGCATGCTCAATTTGTGTCCCCATCGTGTTATACACACTAACTATTTTTTCATGATGGACGACATGTTCCTATACCATGCATCGAATTTATTTGAGTATTGCTTATCTTGTGCTAACTCTCATGTGCACATACACATCCTAACGGATGATGTGTACATATACCACGCACACACAATTTTTCTTTTGTCTTTGTTGTGTGTAGGTACTCACGAAAATACGTCAACCTCACAATCCCATGAGTTGACGAAGAGAGCTCTTGAGAGCACCGATGCTTTGGGATTCACCGGAATATGTCTCCAACCATTCCCCTCGCGCAAGGACTACGCGCACCTTTTCTACTTGGTTCTCACACGACTATGGGCTATATACAACTTGTCATCTTATGCTCATGTTCTCGTGTTCACTTTGCATGTTATGCCTCATTCTATGCTTGTGCCACGCAATTGTGATCCTTGCTTGCATTTACCCATGATTCACCATTATACTCCTTCTATGTGTATTTGCATGCTTGGTGGAGCTACTAAGTGCTATTGCCATGTTTACCATGTGCACTATGCTATTGTTATTTCTTGTGTTGGGAGGGTCATGATGTTCCATTGCTATTTACATATGACGTCTTGCCAATACAATGACGATACTTTGCTCATATCTCATTTTCATGCTTGTGATATGTCATGTGCATTTTATATGCCCACTATTTGCACACATGACATGATTGCCATGATTACACCTAGTATGTTGCATCTTCGCACTACTAGTTCACATGCCTTGGTTACTATGACCACTTGCCTTGTTGCATCACCCATGTTACATACTTGCTCTTTTCCTTGGGTTGATAACATACATGGCCATGCCTATCACATGATTAGTATTGATCCTTGTCACTTGTCTCCATTAGATGCTTCTCTCATATTCACTTGTAGTGAGAACAACCATGTTATGCTTATTAATGATCTTGGAGACTTGGACATATTACTTGTAATGCATGTTCCTTTGATTGCGCTTCATGTATTTCGTTGTGCTCGCATCATATGCTTACATACCATGTCACATTGTCTTGTCCCTTCTTATGATAAGAATGATGATGACACTTGTTGGGTATATCACCACACGAATGATAGGTTTCGCATTCATACTAACCTCATTTGTTTTTCCGAGTGTTTGTCATGTTCTTTTGTGTTGAAGTCTTTGCAAGGTGGTGCAGTCATGAGACGTATTGGTCATGCGACGGCACACATGTTGAGCGACAACAACACCTTCGGGAACCTTCCCACGGTGAGCTCGTCCCTTTTGGGTCATTTCCCCATGCACTTATTGAATGGTTCACATTTCCATTGTTGTTTCCTCCTTGTCGTTTACATGATACATCTCATGGATGGAGAAGCAACATCTCATGTGCATCCATTTCTACTTGGGAATTTTACCATGCATTTGGAAAGTTGCACCTACACTTTCACACTTGTTGTCCAACATGCCACATGGAAACATGCTCTCCACAACAAATTTGCTACTTATGAATGGATTGACTCACATTATGAATTACTTGATGCATTTTGTCTTTCCATCCCATGCTTGATATATGAGCTTGTGCACTTCCTTAGCAAATTTGTTGTGATCTACCTTGATGGAGTATTCATACGTCATAATCACATTGTTCACCATCAATTGCATGATAACACAATCATTTTGTGCCATATTTTCCATATCCATGCTACTGATAAACCTTCCCTATATGACATCATTTTGCACAATGGTCGCATTAGTCACATATACGACACCATTGTTTGCACAAAAAATGAATTCTCTTCCATGAATGCTTTGCATAGCATTCTCATTCATTCTATAAAGCTTCATGATACTTGTAACGAACATTCTTGCCGGACGACCTCATGCTTAAGTGATGGACACTCTGTGTGCGCTAACCACTGTATTTCCAAGTGTACTTTGTGTTTGCTCGGTTTGCATGTACACCATCTTGGAGTCATCTTGGAGTACTCTGGGCGCACCATGACTTCCACTCCGTCCAACTACACGTTCGTCCACGACTACCGTTTCCATGGTGATGAGGTTTTTGATCCGAGGACGGATCTTTCCCAAGGGGGGGAGATGATGCGGAGCATCCTACGGTCATCCCCATGTACACTCCGACTACTCCCCAAGCCCCAAGTGCCATTGGACATAAGGTGAACTCGCTCCTAAGTCCCTCTCCTTTTAATTCACGCGAGACATGGATGCTACCTCAAGCGGAAACTCTATGCATGCTTAGGTACCATGAAGGTGACCTCGGAGACTCTCGGAGTGAAGGCCAAGCCCTCATGAAGACAGACGACAAAGATCATCAAGTGGAGGCACGCGAAGCCTACAGCGGCCGGACATCCGGCCCTGCCCGGACATCCGGCGCTTCCTCCCGAGAAATCCGGCGCAAGGCGCCCGAACCTCGCAGACGCGGCCACTCCAGGCCGGACATCCAGGCCGACCCCCAGACATCCGGCGCCACAAGACAGGCCGGACATCCGACGCTCCTCCCCGAAAATCCGGCGCCTCCACACCCGAACCGAGCGGAGCCAGACGCCCGAGCCCCGGACATCCGGCCCCCATAGCTGGACATCCGGCACCCCCGCGAATGGTCGGACATCCGGCCCCAGGCCGGACATCCGGCGCCTGCCTGCGCGCATGGACGGGCCCGAGGCCCATGTACCTCCCTCTCACTTACCCCTTCGTGGGCTAGCACTATATATACTCCACCTCCTCCTCCATTTTAGGGTTAGCAAAGTGATAGCTCATTCATACATGAGCTTTGCTCCTTCCTCTACTTCTCTCATGGAGACTGAGGCCTCCACCGGAGAAGATCCCTAGAGGATGTCAAGACCCCTTCCAAGGGAAGATCCGTCTACGGATATCAAGGCCCATCTCTCCTAGAGATTTGGATGAACTACCTATGTATCCTTATTTTCATTGTTGTTCTTGGATCTTGATGCACCTCATGTATTGCTTGTGATTGGAGGAGTACTTGGTGTGGATCTTATCCAATAGAGTGTTTTCCCCTTTGATTTCTCCATGTTTTCCCCTCGTGTTCTTCGTGTTCTTCCCCGGATCCACCTCCAATTCGTGAAGATCGGGCCACCCTCAGGTTTGCCCCGTATCAATATACTTCTGACCAATATTTGGAAGATCACAAGAGAAGAGACCGTGCACATGCTGTAGTTGATGCAAAACAACAAGATCAGATGATGTTGTTAGAAAATAAAAAGGACGAGGATAGTGTTGTTGTCACTAAAAATATTTTTGCACATGAGGAGAAAAAAGAGAAAGTGGCAGTACCAACGAGTGGGCTGAATGTACAACTTAAGAGGGTACATGGTGGAGGTAGCAAGGCAGTGAGCGGAGGTCAGCGCACGAGTTTATTTCAGACTCAATGTGACATTATGGGTACATTGTGCAATTAATAATTGATGACGGTAGCTGCACTAATGGCATCAGCAAGATGTTGGTGGAGAAGTTTGGTTTGTTAACATGGCGATATGATGAACCATATCATTTGGAGTGGTTGGAAAATTGTGGGCGGCTCAAAATTACACATAAGGCGTGTGTACCATTTTCAGTTGGGCGATATGTTGATGAGGTGGAATGCGACGTTTTACCACTGGAAGTCTGTGGTTTATTGCTTAGACGACCATGGCAGCACGATCGTAATGCCATGCATGCTGGGAGGTCCAATACTTATACATTTGTTAATGTTGGAAAGAAAATAACACTGAAGTTGATGGATGAGAAATCAATTTACTCTGATGTGGTGTTGACGGTGCGGAAGGAAAGGGTGCCCAAGGACAACACGAAACCGAGGTCGGATTCTCTTTAAGTTGCGGGGGGGGGGTGATATTCTTTCGGCAAAGAAAAAGGTCCCTAAACCCACCACGAAGCCGAGGACGGCTTTGTTTCAAGTGGGGGAGGATGATGTGACTACTGGTTTCAAAGCTATTATTTCACGTCCAAGAGCATTTCGGAATATTTCATGTTCTACACAATAGTATAGAAACTTGGATCACTGGAATTCAATGCAACAAGTAGCACAAATATGTATCCTGAAGAAGATGAATAGGGCCGAGATACAAGACGTGCAAGCGCACACAGTCAATGAGCATGAGTTTTCTCTACTATTAAAGGGGAACCTGCCGTCGTCGTCGTCGTCGTGATGGTTCAACGTCAACACCTCCCCCCTCGCGCGAGATCCACATGGCCTCGTACAACTCCCGCGAACAAAATCGCAGAAAAAAATTCCAAACCGGCGAAACCTGGAAAATAACGAGCCCCACGTCCTCCATGCCCTATACCTTCTCCCCTGACCTGCCTATCCATCTGTGGATCATCTCTCTGGCCCAAACCCAAACCACCCCGGCGACCTCCTCCTCCACCGCACGCAAGGATTCGTCGCCTCATCCACCACGCTTGCATATGCAGGAGTCATAGACCAGCATCGCTCAACCGCACCCCTGCAGCCGCCACAGTGCGGGATCTTACCGGCCATCCCGTAGATGTTGTGCCACCCATGCTGCCGATGCTGGGCTAACTGCTGCCACCTCGGTCGGCCGTGTATTGGCAAGCGCGGGACGGCGGCCCCGTCACAGCCGCTCGACCTCGGCATCCCCATTGGCCTTGCCTCCTGAGCCAAATCTCGGGGGCACGGTCCAAGATCGACAAGGGCGACGTGCGACTTGGTGGTGCGGCGGTGGACGACGCCGCTCCAAGATCGGCAGGTTACCAACAGAAGCCAAGGACACCAGGAACACTCGATTGATATCTCCCTGCGTCTATTCCTCTCTTGGTTTTTTTTCTGATTGGTGTTTTTGTGGAAGGGAAGACAAATCCGAGGAAGAAGATGAGGTGGGAAGCGACCTACATGGTGCTGCTACTGGTTGCTAACCATAAGCTTGCCGGTAAGGACCCCTTGTTTCTTGGTGCTAATCCCTACTGACAATCTTGAATAAGAAAATACAGTTTTTTGTCATGTTTCTTTCTGGACGAGCAGGACCCCGAGAAGCCCATCGTTGCGTCGCCCTGCATAGTGAAGTTTGAGGTCAGAGCGAGCACAACCTCGACCTACCTCCGCCTTGATCTTCTCCCTGCTGCCGTCATCCTACCTGCACCCAGCTCCCCGTCCTACGCCCTGATCTGCTCCTCCGCCACCGCACGCAGGGATTCGTCGCCTCATCCACCACGCTTGCATATGCAGGAGTCGTAGACCAGCATCGCTCAACCGCACCCCTGCAGCCGCCACAGTGCGGGATCTTACCGGCCATCCCGTAGATGTTGTGCCACCCCTGCTGCCGATGCTGGGCTAACTGCTGCCACCTCGGTCGGCCGTGTATTGGCAAGCGCGGGGCGGCGGCCCCGTCATAGCCGCTCGACCTCGGCATCCCCATTGGCCTTGCCTCCTGAGCCAAATCTCGGGGGCATGGTCCAAGATCGACAAGGGCGACGTGCGACTTGGTGGTGCGGCGGTGGACGGCGCCGCTCCAAGATCGGCAGGTTACCAACAGAAGCCAAGGACACCAGGAACACTCGATTGATATCTCCCTGCGTCTATTCCTCTCTTGGTTTTTTTTTCTGATTGGTGTTTTTGTGGAAGGGAAGACAAATCCGAGGAAGAAGATGAGGTGGGAAGCGACCTACATGGTGCTGCTACTGGTTGCTAACCATAAGCTTGCCGGTAAGGACCCCTTGTTTCTTGGTGCTAATCCCTACTGACAATCTTGAATAAGAAAATACAGTTTTTTGTCATGTTTCTTTCTGGACGAGCAGGACCCCGAGAAGCCCATCGTTGCGCCGCCCTGCATAGTGAAGTTTGAGGTCGGAGCGAGCACAACCTCGACCTACCTCCGCCTTGATCTTCTCCCTGCTGCCGTCATCCTACCTGCACCCAGCTCCCCGTCCTACGCCCTGATCTGCTCCTCCGCCACCGCACGCAAGGATTCGTCGCCTCATCCACCACGCTTGCATACGCAGGAGTCGTAGACCAGCATCGCTCAACCGCACCCCTGCAGCCACCACAGTGCGGGATCTTACCGGCCATCCCGCAGATGTTGTGCCACCCCTGCTGCCGATGATGGGCTAACTGCTGCCACCTCGGTCGGCCGTGTATTGGCAAGCGCGGGGCGGCGGCCCCGTCATAGCCGCTCGACCTCGGCATCCCCATTGGCCTTGCCTCCTGAGCCAAATCTCGGGGGCATGGTCCAAGATCGACAAGGGCGACATGCGACTTGGTGGTGCGGCGGTGGACGGCGCCGCTCCAAGATCGGCAGGTTACCAACAGAAGCCAAGGACACCAGGAACACTCGATTGATATCTCCCTGCGTCTATTCCTCTCTTGGTTTTTTTTTCTGATTGGTGTTTTTGTGGAAGGGAAGACAAATCCGAGGAAGAAGATGAGGTGGGAAGCGACCTACATGGTGCTGCTACTGGTTGCTAACCATAAGCTTGCCGGTAAGGACCCCTTGTTTCTTGGTGCTAATCCCCACTGACAATCTTGAATAAGAAAATACAGTTTTTTGTCATGTTTCTTTCTGGACGAGCAGGACCCCGAGAAGCCCATCGTTGCGCCGCCCTGCATAGTGAAGTTTGAGGTCGGAGCGAGCACAACCTCGACCTACCTCCGCCTTGATCTTCTCCCTGCTGCCGTCATCCTACCTGCACCCAGCTCCCCGTCCTACGCCCTGATCAGCTCCTCCTGTGCGGTTCCATTCATCATAGATAGAAGGTAATGACTAATTCAGTTCATCAATTGTTTTTTTGTAGATTGGACCAATGAGTTAGTTAGTGTTGTGAGCTAGATTTAATCTGGTTATGAAAGTTGGTTAATTCAGTTTGTACATGAACTAATTTCTGCATCACAACTGTTGTGTTCTGGACCTGGGAGGCACCAGTTTTAGAGTGCTGAGGGTGCAGCTGGAAGGAAAGGATAGGCGTGTCGTTGACACTGAATCCAAGCAAGTGTCGATCCCAAAGGAAATCATGCATGGCAAAACCGAGGTAATCGGTTCACTGAATTTCCTCTCTTCTTTTGTTTTGTATTCTTTTTCCGTTTTCTATTGCTGGAATAGTGAATCATCACTTTCTCAACCTCCTTAGTTTCTGATCAACGCTAATGCAAGAAGCTTAAACTTGTGGTCTAAACAAACACTAGAACTGGTGCTTTGCGTTTCACTTCCGAACATGGATGAGAGCACATCTTCATCATGCTACTTCTCATCATTTCACTATGCATAGTGGTTGTTGGTCTGATTGCATCTGTTCTGGTCATTTATACATACAGTAGATCAAATAGGTGACACAAAGTGAAACCCTTGTAGTGATATTGATTACTGCCTTGATGTCTTATTTGAATTTATTGATGCCTGACTTCTTAATAGTTGCCTAAACAATGTTGTCATTTTTTTTCAGCCTTTGTTTGCAAGCTAATTGTTTAATTGGTCATGATGTTTCAGTTCTTACAGGTATAGCAGAGGAGATGGATTTTTGACTACTGTATTTTGGATGCCAGTAACGCGGAAATGCAGTCTCAAGGCTCAATTTTTCATTCGTGTCTCAAGGCTCAAGGCTTGATTTTCGACTATCCTCAATTTTTCATTCATGCTCGTATCTACTCCTTATCTACTCTGCCTCCATTACTCAAGGCTACGAGGAAAGTTTTTTTTTACCAGGATGGTGTTTTTTTAGCAAAGAAGTGCAATTGATGCATGTGTTGCTAAGATATATTCTCAAGTGATACTCGTATCTTGTTTGGCTCTTTGTGCTACACGAGGAATTAAAAGATTGAATTACATATTTGATATTACCAACATACATCTGTTTTTTCTTTTAGTGCACTATATGCGTTTGCTCCAGGGCAAGGAGGCGATGATGAGCCCAAGGCGGCCAAAGCAATATCTTCCCCGTTTAGGAGCTCCAAATGTGTGTCTCGGCGCGAAGGATTCGGACCATGGTCATTGGAGTTTAAACATGACACCGTTGATGGAGAGAAGAAGAGATGCCCCACATACACTGTCAACAATTGGGTTGATGGTGTCGCGTCTCGGGACACAGTACAAGAAATATGTAGTTGTCTCCCTCCCTTATACATATTTGTTTTGACTCAAGACACATATATTATAATTTACCTGACATGAACTCTATTTATCCTGTAAAATGTGCAATCAAATTATGGTTTTTAAGTGTTTCTTGCTTCAATGCCGATTTACATTATGGTAGCAATAGTTTGTTTCATGGTCAGGGGTGGACTTGGCTGATAGGCCATGAAAACAATGGTATGAGGGGGGTGCAACGATGGGACATGGTGGGTTTGTCCCAACAATGTGCAACAGGTAAATTTGCTTAGGGGAAAGCTAAGAAAATAGGGACAAAGGGACATTTCAGTTAATTAAGTCTCTGTATTAGTTTCCAGTCTTATCTTTGTTGCGGTCGAATAATAAGGAACGACAAACTTTCTTGCACCGAGTACATCATTCGTTATTCGCAATTCAGAATTACAAATCATTATCTTGAATCGATAAATATTATATATATGAAAAGTACAAGTTCAAAATTGAATATATAAGTACAAGATCAAAAATGAAGGTAAGGAGGGACTGTGAGAAGATCAGATATTACTTTATCTTTTTGCAAGGAGACTATGGTTGCGAAGAAGCAGCGATTGCCGATTTGGGGGGGGGGGGGGGGGGGGGGGAAGCTGATGGAAACTACATGCCATCATGTTTAACCATTTTTTATATATAAAAATTCTATTTGATCACTATGTTCTTTATCCCGTGGCAACGCACGAGCATTAAACTAGTATATTGGTTATATTCTCCTAAAGTTCCATCAACAGCTGAACCAGAGAAGGAAGCTATCAAGCCCAATTTTAGAACGCCCCCATGTAGTTGGTTCTTTGTTGGAAAGAATTTCAATCCTAGTTTCTACATGGCAACGCCAGAGTCAAGTACTATTTCTTTTATCTAGTAATACTAGTTACGTGGTTTTTCTTTGGAGTCCACCGGCCTTACATGATCAATCTTGCCGGTTTGTTAATTAGGTAGGCTTTGTTTAGTTTAAATAAAGAGATAGAGCCCAAATCAAAGTTATCTTGCATGTTGGTTCGGTTCGATATGGACCCCTATAAAAAGGGCTGGCTACTGCCATTGTACGGAGGTTTATTTTCTAGGTTATTTTTTACGGTTTTATGTGTATCAATTATTAAGCTGCCCTCTTTGTGGTGTCATTGTTAGTTATTTTGCGTGAATTTTCTGCGTGAAAGTTGCACTTGGCTCGAGGTCCGTCGTCACCGACGGGTTGCATGTTGGTTACGTCTACTACGGCGGGGGGGGGGGGGGGGGGGGGGGGGGGGGGGGTTCCTCGTGTGTCGTGGGATTGCCTGTTGGTCGTCGTCACCCCATCTTCAGGTGGTTACGCATATCGCTCGTGTAATTGGGAGTTTATTTTTATCGGTGGATCTTGAAGGTTATTGCATCGTAAAAGATCGGGCCAAATCAGCGGCACGTCTGAGGTCGTGCTCTCATCATCGGCCGGTGGGAAGACGGCGGACGGTCGACTAGTACGCGGTCTATGGATCGGTGGTGTGTTGCAACGGTGTATCGGGAGAGTGTGGCCGCATGCGGCTCACGTGGCACCTGGATACTACGGATGTGGTGTGATTGATTGGACGGCTCTCGGGCGGCTATTTGGATCAAATCAGCCGCCTGATCCGTAGCAGCCGCCAATAAAATTGAATCACGTTTGGGCTAGGGGGGGCATGGCCCCCTCAAACTTGTACATAGCTCCGCAATTGTCGCATGGTCACCGAATTGAACAGGTTGAAAAATATGGTCATTTTTTCTCAACATATATTGGATGAGTCAATAGTTTTATTTGGTTGTGGGGGTGAGATGTGGTTACAGATTTATGATTGGAAGAAGAGTTGAGAGGTGAGTAGGTGTTGGGATCCATTTGTGTTTGATTAAGTTGAGACGTAACATGATCAATTCTTCAAATAGCCATTTCATGTCATTTGGAACGTTTACAAAACACAATGTTTGCAATTATACTAGTTATTGTTTAAACACGTTGTTTAAAATTTACTGAAGCGAGTCCAACTTGTTTTTTTTTTCTATGCTTCATGTGCGGTCTGCTTCATGCTTGTCCGATCAGATCCAAATGGTATGTGTGCTTGTAAAATTTACCACGTTAATATAATATGTCACTACATCCCGTATGTAAGTTTGGATGTAATAATATTTTGTATTACGGCACCCTGGGAGTACTAGCGATGCAAGTGTTCGTTTTAGACATTTATACATTTATATATTCACTACAAAGGACCAATGTAATTTATCGGTGTATATCACTTCTTACCTGTACAACCCAAATGCAACCTATTGGGGTACACCTGTGTGGGGCCACGCGGTATCGAAGAACTTGATTGATTAAACAATACATATCAAATTAATATCAATATATCCACCACTAGATATATTTTTCATATGTATTTATTCTGTATTGTAGTTGTTAACAGTTTATCTATATATTTTGTCAAACTTGTAGATAGTTGAATTTTAATAAAAATTTATACGTCATCTATTTCAGGATGAAGGGGAGTACGTAGTTAAAAGGCCGGTTATTTGAATTGACTGTGAAGAAACCCAATATCTAGTGAAGTTTCTTGAAATTATTAAAATACTTAATGGTGTCACAATTTTTTATAAGCAACAGACAATCTTACGACGTGTCTTACGGGTCACAATCGCGGTAGAGTAGGATGTTCTAAAAGTATGAGGTATCCTCGGTAGGATGTTCTCTTTTCAACAAATTATTTTCCACTCATCCAAAAATACGGAAATAAGTTACAATGGTGCTTTTATATTTTCCTGAAATATAAAGGGAGCAGGTGTTTCCAAAAGCAGAAAATCCACTCCCCTCGTAAAGTGTTGACTATGAAAAATTAGGCTATCCCGATAAATTTGCTACTAACTGTCGTTGTCTTCACACGATGTAGTCGAGAAAGAAGAGTGTCACCTCTAGCATGCATCCTTTACTCACCTTCAGGCCATCAAATTTATCCACGGTTGCCAACCATGCCGTCATTCAGAAGACGCTACACACCAACCTTTAGAACCTAAACCCGACGAAACCAGAGGCCGACAAGACGACCGAGCCAGCGCGAGAAATTAGGGAACAGCCGTGATGGGAGAAGAACAACGGAAATTTACATCCGGAGCCGAAGATGAGGAGGTGGGAGTTTACAAAGATTGTCGGGGGCGATGGCAGACTGGCATCGTCGCATCGAAGGGCAACAACTGTGCGAAGAAAAGCACCGTCAGATTAGGATCGGATGACCCAAAAAGATTGACCGACACAAATTTCTTTTCAGGCAACTTACTGCACACTGAACAATGCGAATTCAGCCATGGTACTAAGCATGAGTAATATATATTTCAGGGTCCATGACTCATGAGGGGGGGGGGGGGGGGGTTATCCAGGAATATTCAGCCACGAACCCTCACATTACACTCTCCAAGAGCGAACTGCAGGGCCATCGCTGGGCTATGCCACGTAGATTTTTACTGTGCCGATTTTACTATATAGAGGGAAACAAAAACGAGTAGCCAGTGATTGGATTGTTTCCTTCCCAACGAAGGCAGCTTCGCATTGGGTCGCACGCGCACGTCTTCCTCTCCCCCACACGCCGCCAGCTACAGCCGCCTCCTCTTCTTCCTCCTCTCCCCGCTTGTTTCCCCCCTCTCGCTCAAGAAGATCCACGGGCCACCACTCTGTCTCTTCTCCGTCTTGGTGCCGAGCAAGAAGATGGGCGGATCTGGGCGATTGCCCCGGTGCCACCTCCTAGAACGAGGGATCTCGCCGGCGTGGTCTCCCGACACGGCGAGGAGGAGGACACGTCATCACGGAGTACTGTTCTGGGAGGCCAATCGGGAGATTGTCGGAGTAGTTCCTGGCGAGGCCAGTACATTAAAAGAGCGCTTGCTTCTCATCCCACGCAACTTCCCCTCTCCCTCGCTCTTTCCACCCGAGTGGCGGCTAGGGTTGCCGCCGTCGGAGGCGCCACTGGCTCGCCGGCCGCCGCTGCCCCATCTCCCCTTCCCTCTCCTAGGCTCCTAGGCGGGCACGCCACCTCCTTTCCCCTCTCTTGCCTCGTGTCTCCCTTCTTCCTCTCAAGCCTGAGCTAAGCGGCGGACCTCCAACTCGTCAGTGGAAGTTGCCGGCATGGGGGCCATCGGCTGCCTTATGGCCGAGGGGTGAGGACCATGCCAAGGGAGATGATGGTTCAGTCGATGGCATCGCGGTTCGGCTTGGCTCGACGACGGCGTTGTAGCTCGCCATCGACGGCCACCCTCTCTTCCTCAGGTCGGCCACCCTCTACCACTCTGCAGTGTTCATGATTTTTGTAGGATTTATTTGATTAGGCAGACAGATCCAAAACGGATTTGATTTTGTTGGATACGAGGTGCCCATGTCCCAGATCCATAACATACCCAGAGGAGATGATTCAAGCAGGGATATCTACAATTGATGTGATGAACTCCATTGCTCGAGGGCAAAAGATTCCTCTCTTTTCTGCTGCTGGGCCTCCTCATAATGAAATTGCTGCTCACATTTGTCGTCAGGCTGGTCTTGTCAAGAGGCTGGAGAAAGGCAAGCATGCAGAGGTAACCATCTCGTTGAAAGAGACCATTTTTCTCAATCATAGCCAAATCTGCTTGTTGATTGATCTGATTTCTTTGACGTGCCAGGGTGGTGGTGAAGATGAAAATTTTGCTATTGTGTTTGCTACTATGGGAGTGAACATGGAAACAACCCAATTCTTCAAACTTGATTTTGAAGAGAATGGTTCCATGGAGAGGGTCACCCTCTTCCTGAACTTGGTATTTACATTCTGCTTGTTAAACAGACTTTTTCCTGCTGCAAGGCAAAAGATGTTACTGCTTAATTAATTGCTTATGCTGCTATAATTTATGTGATAATGTTTTAGCCGTCTCCTAAACAATATTTGACTTGGTCAATGTCAAAGAGAATATAATTTAACACTCTGCTCCTGTTTGTCTTTTAGGCAAATGATCCCACGATCGAACATATCATCACCCCTCGAATTGCGTTAACAACAACGAAATATTTGGCATATGAATGTGGGAAGCACGTTCTTGTCATCTTGACAGATACGAGTTCATATGCAGATGCACTTCGTGAGGTATTGCCCTTTATATGTCATCAACTAGAACATAATTTCGTTGAAGTGTATTTTCAATCAATTAGCTCTTCCTTGGAGTACTGCTGGTCCTGATGTTTTGCTAGTGACATGAATAATTAATGGTTTTTTAAGGAAAGGACTGATAAAAATTGCCTTTATTACACAGTAAAATACCATCCATCTAATTGTAAAAATTTGGGAGATACATTTGTCTGAATATTCATTTGCATAACTAATGTTTTGAGTGGATATGCAAGATTGTTGGCATCGAAGGTTTTGATCCTAGCTTCCAATTGGGGTTTGTTGTTGTAGATATGCTAATTTGCGCTGGCGGCCGGGTGGACAACAGTGGCTGCTCAATGACCATCATCAGGTACGAGTTGGCATGTAAAATTCATAGGCTTCTAGGGTATGCTGCTAATTATTGTCGAATGGATGTAAAATTTCTCTCCGTTCGTCTCTCCCGGTTGTGCTGCTGGTACTACCGTTTCTTGATTATGTCTCAAGAAAACAACCACAACCTCTTTTGCTTGACTGCCCAACTTTGGGTATATATAGCTTTGGTTGTTCTTACCTAGCCTTTTATATCCGCCATAAATATTTCTTGTTATGATTATTTGCTTTGCGTTCTTGATTATTTGATTTGTGTTCTCAATTGGGACGAGCTAGGAGGAACAAACAATATTTAGCTTCCGGGATCTCCATTTCAAATGACTCGATGCGGCCTTGGCGACGGTCCTGCTAGAGAGTTCGTCGACGGCAGCTGCAAGCAGTCCCAAGGCATAGGTCAGCTCCTTTGTTTGATATATTTTAGCTTCGTCCAGCAGGATGGGCAACCGTCTTCTTCTCTTCAATTAATCATATCTATCTGTTTTGGTGTAGGTTTCACTGGATTTAATTTTCAGTTTTGTCTGCATTGAGTTGTTTGTTGTTTGATTATTTTATCAAGTGGAACCTGGCTTCTCATGGACCTCCCGGCATTTGCCTAAGCAATGGTTAGTATACTATACACATCAACTACAGTTGCGAAGATCTGAACTAGAAATTGCCCTATGGTGTATTAACTCTTAAATATCATGCACAATCATGTACATTAAATGTTTGAATAAGAAGTAGGATGTTCTTGCTTAACATAGTTTATTGCAGCAAATTCTTTGTATGTGCTTCCAAAGTTCTCTTGCTTGCCGCTTCTGTTGCATCCTTCTGGCAACCTGACAGTAAACTGCTGGAGGTGATATAAGATTCTCTCTTCCATTGCCTGGTTTGCTGCCAATGCTTACTAATTTTTTGCATTTCTTCTATGGCTAAAAGTCGTCCAGCGGTTTTGATATGTACCTGCTTCTTCTGCCGATGTTATTCTTGCATTAGCGAACTGCTCGCCTATAAAATTTTTCTCTGCAAAATAAATACACATGCATAATTTTTATTTTACATCTACAATTCTGGTTTATTTTATAGTCTTGGTTGAGGTCCACTTTATTAGCCAAGAAATTTTCTATTTCTTTGATTTGCCTAATACATAGTAAGGTCTACTCCTTTTCTTTTATTGGAGCCATATAGTTTGATTGAACCATACTGAGTTTACAAGTAATTTCTATTTTGACATCTATACATTTGATTTATTTCGTGTTCTTGATTGAGACGAGCGAGGAGGAACGTCGACTATTTAGCTAGGCAATCACATCTAAGACAAAACATCCACGGTTGTTGTATGAGTCAAAGCTATACAAAATACTTCTAAGGAGGAAGCAATATATCTGTTTTCTTTTTGCTTCCTTGCTCTTGCTTAGTCCAGTCTCTTTTATTCACAAAGGAATCAACTGATATTCCCTTTTCTTTGGCAGCTGGAATTCGTAATTTCAAGTGCTTTGGTGTAGATGGTGATCACAAGTTTATAACGTGGCCAGGCCTTGAGGATTTTTTCAGGTTTTGTAACAGGAAGTTATCTCTAAAAACTGTTTTTCATGGTTGCTGATCAAATGGTATGTTATACGATTAAAACTTAATATTCCCTTGGCTTCATTACTTTGATCCAGCTTCGTTTTTGTTAGATCAATCATGTTGAGTTCGTGCATTAATATTATTATCCCTTATTGATATACTTGACTGTTCAGAATTACCGCTAATCTTCAGTTGTTACCAAATAATGAGAGAATCTGGATCTTGCTGCTTGATTTTGGCATCTATGTTGTTATCTATTTTATGGTACATGGCTTGATATGTTTTTCTCGATTCTGTTTGTAACTGATTTGTACTCCTCCATATCAATCATCTTTGACAGATTAATTCTGTAATTCTATAATCATGCATTAAGAATGGCAAGTGCATAATTAGTGTTGCTTCTACCGGTACATATTGTAATATTAGTTGAGTTATCAACTGCTGCCATCATATGCTTAATAAAGTCCCTGCCAGCGAATGCTAATTTAAATACAACAACTCACCGACCGATGATGCCATTGAGCCGTGCTCGTACTGAAAATGGTTATTTTCTCGCTCTAGATGTCAGTTAACTAAATCGACAATAAGCAGAGTTTAAAGTCCTCTTCGTCGCAACCGGCAGTGTCCGATCCTGGCTGAAGGTAGGAGCTGCTTTATGCATTGTTCATGTTGTGTTCACCTTTTTTGTGAGTTTTGCACAAAAGTTTCTCCAGTTACAGGCTTAAAAGGATCGGTTTGCATGGAACAATGTTCAGAACCTAATATAACAAAGTGTCCGTTGCCTACTCAGTACACTCTTTCAAATCTGTGAGCGGAAAAATTGCGGTTATGGAGAGTAGAGTTTGATTCATTGCGTGATGTAGGAAGGTAGGGTCGAAGTGCTTTTTCAGCTATGGTAGTCACCATGGTTTTATTTTTGTCTTCTTATGCATAAGCTCTAATTGTAGTTTTCAGTGTTACTCAAACAGAGGAGTATTTATATTTGCAGCAGCACTTTGTGGATCATAACGGGTAAATGTTTTTGTAGAAGATAAGTCAGGTTTAGAACCTTTGAGTACGACAACTAAAAACTAAAAGTAAATCCATTGTATATATTCAAGAGTGGTTATATAGATATTTATGGCTAGCTGCATAAGTGTAATTTAGTAAGGGATTATTTATTTTCCATTGGTACACTACCTTCTGACATACACATCCGTTTGTTGATTCTTACAAGATGCGTGCCTATGTCTGAAAATACAGTAAGCACCTCCTGAAGTTTAAAACTGCTGTGGTGTTGCTTTGTAAAAAAAATGTTCCATAGTTCGCTGGTAATCAAGCAAATAGATGTACTGCAGTCACATATGTTCAGATTAGGCCATTTGGCCATAACAAGTTGTAACTGATGCAATACCTCTACGTGGATGGATGTTAGTTACACTACCGCATACCTGCTAGCAATTGTTTCACCTTAGGACACTACCTTTTATTATATGTTAGTATGTGCTTTTGATTCTGGACAGAACAGATCACATGCACCTAAGCTTCTTTTCCTGGTAGCATAAAAGTAGAACAAGATACCATTTCAATCTCTTGGTTATTACATATTGCACATATAAACTGGGTGATGGGAGATGTACTGTACTAAGCGGTTGAATTGTCGTGTTGACTGGGGACTATGTCGTTGCCGAAGTCTGTAGTCCAGTTCGACGGTCACACCGTCTAGGTCAGGTACCCTTCAAGCCTTTAGAATGCTATAAAAGCTTCAGACCTTTGCTTCTGTAGTTTCGCTGAACTGAACTTCTGTAAAGTACATCAACGAGAGCTTACTCTTAGATATTTAATTTAAGTTAAATTTGCTCAAAGTGATTGAGGATATTGGGCCTCTAAAAGAGAAGTAAGAATCTGAATTCCTAAGTAATTATAACAACTCAAGTGTGATCTTCTTTGTGCTTAATTTTCTACTTAAGATATCTTTTTGATATAGATTGCCAGGTTCCGTTCTCATATAAAACTCCTGATTTTGTGATCATCATGTCTCCTGTATGATAATTTTGCTGGAAGGTCAGCTTACTTTGATGTACATCTCTTTTATGAAAATGTCACTGACAGTTTGTTGTGCTGAACATCTTAGGTCAACTGGATTCCATCTCAATTCCTGTAAATCTCTCTAAAAAGGTCACTACCCTCAGTCTACGCGGCAGCCAGGTATACTCAGCTTCGTTGCTCCCACTCCTCTTCCTCCCTCCCTCCCTCTCTTTCTGATATAGGTTTCCATCTAATGGCAGCTCTCTCCCCCTTTTCCATCTCTTTGTTTTGTAGATGGCAGAGCAACCTATCACATACACACTGAAATTGATTCTATTGTAAGCTTATTCACAGTTTTTCTTTCTTATTGATCCATCAAGGAATGGTTGTAATGAATATTTTATATGGCTACGTTCAAGAGATCCTAATGTTATAGCATATGCCCATATTGATGTACATGAGCAAGACTGAGGATCAAACATGGCAGTCGAATGTGCTGAGACAAGATAAGTGCGAACAGGCCCGCCTAGGAGGCGCCACCGGGTGGCGCCCCAGCCTCTAGTCAACCATTGAAGCGCCTCATCTGCATGTGCCGCTGCCGCGCAAACCCACGAGCCCGTGGCACCCAATTAACGGCCCCCGCGCGGCGTGGCTGACCCCAAGCACACCACCCTTTCACCACGTCATTCCCTCTGCGCAGGTGCAACTGGCAACCGGCCGGCCGGCCGGCCGGCACGTAGGGCACCCACAACCCACGCGGGCACGCGTACCTGTGCGCCCATGGCCCTTGCCCATCGACGACCATATCCCCAGCGGCCTTCAATTATGGACAAGCACGATGCTGCCGCTTTTGCGAGTCACTGGTGTGCAGCCATGCATGTGACGTGCCTGGGGAGGCCGAGTGAGCGAGAGAATGCTCTGCCCTCCCAACCGCAGGCAGGCAGAAAGGATGCATCCTTTGTCTTCTGCGTTCCCTTCTGGACTTCCGGTCAAGGCGTGGAGTCTTTCCCTCGCATGACCAGCAGCATTTGAAATCGTACGATGATCAGCCTGGGTACGTACAGAAAACATTCCCAGATCACCGAGTTGGGACTTGGGTGCATCCGTGTGCATGTGGTCGGACGGATCTGATCGAACATGGCATGAAAGGATTTCCAAGAATATGCTACTCCAGTGATGCATGCTGGCAGATGCCGCGCCGACAACTCGACAAGTTTATTTGATACATACACTTGCAAACAGGCCACATGCGTGAGACTGAACCGGTAGACACATACACTTTTGGCCGGTGGCCACACTTTGCAACAGCACATACCACAACAGACACACCATCACTGTCACTCACACACTCAGACGCAGAGACAACTTCACCTGCAGCCAACTCTGTACTGCTCTTCCCAGACACCCTGCATGATGCATGTACCCTGTTTATCCCGCACCTCAGCTACGTACGTACGTTTCATCAGATACTCCTATCTTACATACAGACGTGGCATGACACGTAGCTGCGCGTCTCCCGTGACCGCGGCGTGCGTGCGTCAGTCGTAGGCGGCGCTGAAGAAGACCTTGGCGGTGCAGGCGGCGAGGATCTGGAGGACGCCGGCGTTGGAGCGGGCGACGCAGCGCGGCGACTTGAACTGGCTGACGGGGGCGCCCAGCGAGAGGTAGTGGCGGAGCACCCGGTGGAAGGTGCCCCGCTGCAGCACCCGCAGCTCCAGCGGGCCGATGGCGCACGACCGCCGCGACCCCACGTACCCGGGATCCGCGAAGGAGCGGTCCAGCTCGTCGCAGCACCCCTGCAGCGCCTCGGCGCTGGCGTCGGCCGCGGCGGCGTTGAGCTCGACGAAGACGACGTAGTGGCCGGGGTCCGACGACATGTCCGCGTGGCTGGTGTAGTCCACCACCTCCAGCTTCTCGGCGGCGAGGAACTTGGCGGCGGCGGCGTCCACGGCCAGCTGCAGGTCCTGCTCGCTGTTCTTGTCGATGTTGATGGACAGCACCAGGTTCCGGCGGCACACGAACTTGAGCTTGGGCGTCGCGTTGTGGAACCCGGCCACCCGCACCACGTCGCCCAGCCTGTACCGGTACAACCCTGCCAAAATACGTATTTCGCGTCAGAATCACTACAATTCTATCACTGATCATTGTGGTATTTTCTTCTGATTTTCTGAGAGAGGAAACATGGTATCCGTCGAAGCAAGTACGTACAAAGTCGTGCTAAATTTTTTTAATAAAGGGCCAAATACGGCATGTAAAATGATGGGCCAGCATAAGACAAACAAGCAATGATGCAAACAAATTTCTCCTATTAGTAGCACTGGGCTACTGGCCCGGACCCTATGGTTGTGGTCACAGATTGAACATGTACCGGCAACCTGTGCGTGCCCACTTGTGATGTGTGTTGCACCGGTTCTTATCCAATTATCAGGCGGGACGCATCATTTCCTGTAGGCCCGCCCGGCCTTGATGTGGCGCCCATGCTCAACCTCATCTGTGGAGCCATGCAGGTGACGCGACGACAAATCCTACTGTTTAGCTGACGCACTGAAAATTAAACAAGACTAGGGTAAAGTTCCCGGGGTAGATCGATAGGGGGTTTATGACGGAAGAGTTTTTGTTGTGGCTGGTTCGGTCTTTATCTCTTTGATCTTAGGTTTTGTTTGACGGTTGCAGGCGTTGCATTCACATTAATGCGTGTATACCACCTGCCGCCTGCCGGTCTGGTCAAAGATAACTTTTGTTAACCTGCTCCGGAAATTGAATAGTGCGAGCTACTCCATGGATGGAGTGGCTGATGGCTATATGGGTAAAAAATGTCGCCTCCTACATCTCTAGAAGAAGGGAAAAAAAGTGGCTAGGGTTTTCACGCATGTGCCGCCGTCACCGCTGGTACCCCTCACCTCCGGGTGCCTTCCAGCACCGATGAAGGTGGGGGAAACCCCGGTTTGACTGATCGGCATCGGGAGACGGTGCATCAAACTTAGTTAGGGCTAGATCTTGGGTTTTATTTTTGTATATGTTTCTTCCAGGTGATCTTAGAGGACTTGTTTGCTAGAGAGGAGGTCGATGGTTCATGGTTTCGTCTTTTGCCTTCTTCTCCTTTCAGTCCAGCACAACAAATTCAGCTTCGTCGAAAAACCTAGTGAGATAAGGCCTCCTCTATTCTGTCTTGTCAGATCTGGATGATTATCCAACCCCATTTGTCTTCTTCTCTAGGACGGTGATTTGATTCTTAGTTTGCTATCACTAGTTTCCCCTGGCTCCGACCGACAACTTCCCTTCGCCGTGTCAACAACATTACCCTAGCACCATGGGTGTTCTAGAGACGCAAAGGTTTTGCTTGTGGGGCGTTACCGACAAGTGCAAGAGGAAGGTAGCCTTGATATATCAAAGGACATACATTTCATCTTATTCCTTAGTAAGGATAGTCCTATAAAGGTTGGGCAATTTTAATATATGACCTTGCGTACTCGCGGGCAAGACGATGAACAAGAGCAAACAGACAGGCCGTCATGTCTCACATATATATTACTACTGGTCCATCGGTTCAACACCTAATCTATGGATATTTTTTACATAAATTCCAACGTGTTAGATTTTGACGCATCTTGATTCCTTAATAACTAATTATGATTGATGATTACTTTATAGGTACGTAAGTTGCGACATACAAAAAAATGTTGTACATAAGATTCACATTGAAAATTAAGTAGTTATAGTTGCAATTATATACCACATACAATCCATATATACTAACAATGGCGTATATTCAAACCCGTGTCTTGCTAATCCACAGGCCACACTTTCTAGTTATTGTTTCCCTTTGTTAGGACTAACAGCGATAAAATATGCGACGTATGCATCAATGATGGCGGGAGTAAGACTATATTGGAACATCGGGGTCCTAAGTCGTGTCTTGGCCAGGGCCATATTTCTGGTCTTTGGAAAAACAATGAGCACTTGCACTCTTGATTTTGACGCATTTTGACGCACTTGCACTCTTGGTTTTTGGCTCGACGTGTTGAATGATAATATTCATTTCAGACAATAATGCTGAAAAGTCCTCGGACTCTCATCACCACTTTGTTTTTGCCGGGGAAAAGGACTTGCATCACCCGTGTCGATTAACGTACTAGTCAACAAAGTTAATGTATACTCGACGGCGTAACTTTCACACAGATCATCGATCACAAGCTACTATATACGTGACAGTAACGCCACAACTAATGCCCACCGTAGCCATCTTCTGCTTCGTGATGCGTCGTGACAGTGCAGTTGCACTGTGTTGGACTTTGGTTCACTAGGTGAGAGGAGAGGAGAGGAGAGGAGAGAACCCATGCCCCTCCAAGGATGCTCGCCAACATATGTCGCGACCAAACGGGGTCTGGTTCATCGGACGGCTCACTTGGACTTGGCGACCAAATTGACCCACTGGGCTCGGTAGATAACCGGGCAGAAAACGTTGGCGTAGTACGTCCACTTCAGAATCCCTGTGCGTTTCGACAGGAATCCATCGACCGGTGACCGTCTTATCCTCTACCTAAAAGCTACTGGGGGTGATCTGGAAGGTGGAGGTTCCACTTGTGTAAGTTAAGACCTAAGTGAAGGACTGATCACCCAGCACAAGGGTTTGGAACCTTGGCGGGTTCATGCATGGACTCCATTTTTTTTTTTTGAAATTCAACATGCATGGACTCGATGGAACGTACGTGAAAGAGGCAAGGAATTAAGGTGGTACAGTGGTGCATGCGGCGTACCTGCGAATGTGGTCATGACGACCTCATAGTGCTGGCCGACGACGACGTCCGTCAGGCCGACGGGCTCCGACTCGCCGTAGCACGCGTCGGGGCCGGGGGCGGCCGTGCAGCCGGGCCGGAGGGGGATGAACTCGAAGTAGCCGATGTCGGGGAGCACGGTGAAGGTGGCGGATTCGGGCGGCACCGCGGGCTCCACGTTGGCGCCGATCCACCCCTCGGACGCGCCGTACTCGGCGGCGACCAGCGGCAGCCCCCCCGCGTAGTGCCGGAGCTTCTTCACATAGTGTTCCATGGACCCCGTCATGATGCCGTACACGTACTTGGCATTGGGCCACAGCGCCGGGATCACCCCGTACCAGTTACTCAGGCCGGCGCACTTGCGCGCCACGGCGTCGGCGAGCTCCGGGTTCGGCCCGGCGAGGAGCGCCGACACGGCCTGCCGTACGGCCGGCGAGGTGACGCGGGTCGGCGACAGGGCGCCGCGGCGGATGTCGGCGCAGAGCTCCTCCCACACCCGCTCGAAGGTCTGGAAGGCGAGCACGACGCTGTGCGCGAACGTGGCCGACACCATCTGCACCTCGCCGGCGGAGAGCAAGCCGCAGAGGAGGTGGCAGTAGAGCGACTGCGCGAAGTCGGAGCCGAAGATCACCTCGTCGGGGCTGCAGCACTGCGACTGCACCACGCGCATCGTCGCCTTGAACTCCTCGCTGCGGTACACGTTGGTGGTCGCCGTCGTGGCCGTCAGCCCGCCCTTGGTCGTGAACTGCCGGCTGCTGTAGATGAACTGCAGCGCCTTGCCGTCCTCCACGGGGAACTCCCTGCCGTTAAGCAGTCAGCATAAACACCTCATCAATGGAGATCACCAACCGAAAAACCTTCACTAAAACTAGAAGGAGCATGACAGGCCGTCGGTACAAGAGGAACAAAATAAAAGGAGGTTGCAGTCGTACGTTAGGCTTGTTGCATCGATCACAGATTTAATTCTAATAACAGGTTATGCAATTGATTACTCCATTTCAACTCACAGATCGATCGACACTGTTGGTTCATGTGATGTATGAGTTGAGAAAACAGCCGAATTATGGCGGAGGACGACTCCCCGGATCGAGGCCGGGCACCAGAAGCCAGAAATTAACCCAACGAAATCTGGGCTGGATTTGCTCTGTGTACCTGTTCCTGAAAGCGTAGGAGGTCCGGTATATCTGCATCGTGGACTTGACGAGCTCCTCGTTGAACAGCAGGTACTTGCGCTTCCCCTGCGTCGTGCCGGAGCTGCAACACCAAGAAGCACCACCATGATCAGTCCTTGAGGAGAGTTTAAAGATGAGCTAAGCCGTAGGAGCTTCGATTGGCAAGTGGCAACCAGCGACCAACCTCAGGGAGATGGAGGTGACGGGCTTGCCGGTGAGGATGGGCGTGGCGTCGCCGTCGACGATGCGGTCAATGTAGGGCTCGAGGTCGGCGTGCGTGGCGAGCGGCACGCACTCCTTGAAGCTGGCGGGGTCGGTCCGTCCGGCGAGGCCCAGACCCTGCAGGTACTCGGTGGCGCCATTCTCGGCAAGGATCCGCCTGAGCGTCTCCCGCTGCACAATGTCGGCGTCCCGTGTCAGCCGCTCGAACTCGGCGATCACCTTCTCCCCGCTGAACTCGCCGATCTTCTTCTCCAACATCTTGCTGCTGCTTGCAGTGATGGTAGTGCACTCTCTACCTCAGTTGGGATCCAACCTGCCGCGAGGCGCTACAGCCAAAACAACAACAGGAAGAAGTGCCGAAGCCAAGTCAAAAACATGGAGGAGTGGGGCTAAGTTTCGACTGTTGAAGAAGAAGACGGTGACGTCAGCGATGAGATTTCGTGTCCAACATCGCTCGTGTCCTCTTTTGGATAAAAAGCTCGAGCAGGACAAAAATTAACAGCGCGACTTTTCTTTCTCTGCTTCTTGGACGAAACAAAACGAAACACCAAGGGGGGCAAACGAGAGGAGAGGATCGTGAGAACAGAGCGCCGGAAACAGTGGCCACAGGTCTGCCTGTGTGCTCCTCGCTGCCCGTGAGGCAGGCCTCGAGCTCTGCTCGCTAAATCAGTTCAGTCCAGAGACAAAGATCCAGCAATCTTCTCTATCCTTCGGTTTCTTTTATCTCTCTCTCTCTCTCACGCACAATGATGAGGAGTCTACGGGGACGAGCTCCGGGGAAGGAGCCAAGAGCAGAGCAGAGCAGAGCAAAGGGACGACGCAAGAGACAAAGAACAGCTGGGGAACCCGAGAAAGAGAAGAGGAGCAGCGCGCGGCCACGAGCAGGAGCCCGCCCACTCACCTCGGGGTGTCCGCCGCGGGGCCGGAAGGGCGACGGCGGCTGGTCGCGCCGCGGCAACGGACAAAGCACGGCGCGGGGAGGGAACGAGGCGCCCGCCTCTCCGTCCTTTTGCCCCGCCGCTCAAACACCTAGGGGCGGAGGCACGCACACGGAGCGGGAAGCGCGCGGTGTGGAGTGGAGAGTACGGCGAGGAGTGTAGGGGACGCGGGTGGCATATATACACGCGCACGCGCGACGGCCAGGTATCGGACGGAGTGAAATCTGCGTCTGTGTGCGAGCGGGACTGGGGGAGTGGCGGTGTGCTACTACAGAGGAACGAGTGATTTTTTTGCCATGGGTTGTCGTTGACGGGAGATGATCGGCTTTTCTTCTTCGACACGACCGGGCTGCAGTAATACAGCGGAAAGTTTGCTATCCGGTTCTATCCATGGCTGCAAATGGAGGAGCTGGATTTAGGAGCGGTTTGATTTACGTTTATGCCCTCACGGCTAGCGACAACGATGCCGAGCTAATCACAAAAAAAAAATCCTAGTTGTGTGATTGCGTCCATCGAGTAATTCAGGATAACGTTGTATGTAGGTTGACGGCGGTCAACCTAACGGATGAGCCAGGTTATTTTCATCGGCAGTAGAAATCTTCTGAAGTTTTCTGAATTAAATCTAGTATCTATACACGAGAGGGGCGTTTTGGAGGACGAGCTCCATGGAGCTCGTTTTTTTGAAAAATTCAAAAATCATATTTTTAAGTTTTAAAAAATTCTGAAAAAAATCATACACGTTCATATGGATGTGTTTTACATGTGTGTAAAATCTGACGATGAAATACATTATGGTGCGAGCTACACAAAAAAGACAAATTCCTCCATTTTTTTGGTGAACAGTGAATGTACTGTTCACCCTTTCAAAAAACACGATTTTGTCTTTTTTGTGTAGCTCTCACCCTAATGTATTTCATTGTCAGATTTCACACACATGTATTATACATCCGTATGAACGTGTATGATTTTTTTCAGAATTTTTTGAAACTTAAAAATATGATTTTTGAATTTTTCAAAAAAACGAGCTCCATGGAGCTCGTCCTCCAAAATGAGTAAAAAAATCATACACGTTCATATGGATGTATTTTACATGTGTGTAAAATCTGACGATGAAATACATTATGGTGCGAGCTACCCAAAAAAGACAAATTCCTCCATTTTTCGGTGAACAGTGAATGTACTGTTTGCCCTTTCAAAAAACATGATTTTGTCTTTTTTGTGTAGCTCTCACCCTAATGTATTTCATTGTCAGATTTCACACACATGTATTATACATCCGTATGAACGTGCATGATTTTTTTTAGAATTTTTTGAAACTTAAAATTATGATTTCAAATTTTTCAAAAAAACGAGCTTTGGAGGACGAGCTCCATGGAGCTTGTTTTTTTGAAAAATTCAAAAATCATATTTTTAAGTTTCCAAAAATTCTGAAAAAAAATCATACACGTTCATATGGATGTGTTTTACATGTGTGTAAAATCTGACGATGAAATGCATTATGGTGCGAGCTACACAAAAAAGACAAATTCCTCCATTTTTTTGGTGAACAGTGAATGTACTGTTCACCCTTTCAAAAAACACGATTTTGTCTTTTTGTGTAGCTCTCACCCTAATGTATTTCATTGTCAGATTTCACACACATGTATTATACATCCGTATGAACGTGTATGATTTTTTTCAGAATTTTTTGAAACTTAAAAATATGATTTTTGAATTTTTCAAAAAAACGAGCTCCATGGAGCTCGTCCTCCAAAGAGCATTTTCATCTATACAGGACCTTATAAACACAGGCCCATACTTTGTTCGAAACATACATTGCAAAACAAAAGTGTCACTTGAGAGTATTATTTTTATATGGTTTATGCATAGGGGGCTATGATAAAAATCAATTATTTGTCTATGATAAAAAATAATTATTTTGAATAGTTTTCAAGCATGAACAATATCTTGGATTCTATAGCGTAAGAAGAGTATATTGAAAACATTAAATTTTTCAAAGTTGTCTGAATCAAGAAATGTCTTGATATATTCAAGAAGTTTTTTGATACAGATGATGTGATCCAAAGTGCAATGAACCAAATGACACCATATTATGAATAATAGTGACATTATTTGAAAGCAAAAGGAATTAAGGATCCTACAAAATCAGATATGACTGACACCAATATTATATGGTTTTGAATGTGTCAAAACCAGTGACGAAGGCTCTACCACTAGCAGAGCATGAGTAACACTAGATAAGCCATATGTGTTAATAAACTATGCAGCTAGATTATTGACTCTAGTGCAAGTGGGAGACTCTTAGAAATATGCCCTAAAGACAATAATATTGTATTGTTATATTTCCATATTCATAATTAAGAGATTATATTCTATGCTACAACTGCTATGATTCTGGAATATGTGATTCATTGGAAAACTCGTATGCACGTGTGGAATGATAAACAGTTAAATAGAGATTCCTAATCTGGCCTCTAAGACTGGCTCAAGTGTTGTTAGTGATCATGTTTTCCTGATCTTAGGATATCGTTAAGTGTAACGATAGTCCTAAAACAACATTGAGATTATGACGTTAGAAGAACAATCATATTGAATTGACCCAAGACTAGTTTATTATACTTTAAGATAATATCGTCTCAAATCAGTTGTTATAACACGGAAAGTAAACATGTGTTTTATGTTTCTTAGACCTTGAGATTATCATAGTCACTTCTTGTCGTGTGATGAGCTTTGGGGTTGCTCAAACGTCATCTGTAACTAGGTGATCATAACGACAACTTACAGGTCCATCTGAAAGTTTGACAAGGGACTAGATAGCTCGAGAGTGGAATTTGCTCTTCCGGCGATGGAGAGATATTCTTAGGGCCCTCTCGGTGTGATGGCATCGGTCATCGTCTGTCCAAACACAGGTGATTATGTCACGAGAATGACGGAACATATCAACGAGAAAGAAGAACAAAACCTGTAACGAGAATAACGGTATAGTGAGCATGTGAATGACTCGAGAGGATACTGATGCTTCTCGAGTTTTGTAAAGTATCGCGAAGCAAAGGGAATGTCACATGGTAACCAATGGTTCACTTGAATAACACTCGTGTACTCATAGGGATCGATATGGACGTCCACGGTTCCGCTATCGGTCATTGAACGAAGGAGTTTCGTTCATGTCTATGAGTTAACGAACCTACGGGGTCACAAGCTTAAAGTAATCATGATCTTTTGAGAGTTATTAGTGCTGGAGTAATGATAACATATTTGTGAAATTATTTCATTAATATTCAAAATAGTTTCGAGCGGATCCAGAAGCGTTTCGGAGTCACAGAACGGGTTTCGAAGAGTATCGGGTATTACCGATAAATAATATATAGGTGGAAAATGTTTATGGATGTGTTAAATTATATATATATATATATATATATATATATATATATATATATATATATATATATATATATATATATATATATATATAGGTAAAATGTTTGGGGCACCTAGGTGAGCAGGTGTAGTTACTCCCACTTTTGTTTCATATGTTATAGGTAGTATCTATCATTCCAAAGTATATGTATGCGTAGTATGTAATATATAAGAATGTTTAGATAGTATATATACTACTTTTTAGGTAGTATGTCTCATATTTTAAGCATACACTTTTTACGTACAAATATGTACGTATTTTATAAATATAATAAAAATATGAGTCTACTTGCAATTTTTTCATAGAACTCACTTTGAAGTATCTTAGATATAATATACGAACATACTAAAAATAATAAAGTAGTATATATACTACCGCATGGTAGTATATGAGACATGGGAGTAACTACACCCGGTAGTAGGATGTATTTTCCCTATATATATATATATATATATGGGATTTGCTAACTTCCGATCGTTAGGATTATAAGCAATACTACCGAACGATTCAATAGTAGATAGATCGAAGTAGTACTACAAGGCTTCGTTCCCCTTTTTTCAATGCAAAATCAGCATTCCTTCCCCTGATTGGAGCATACATGCACATAGGACGAAAAAGCTGATGTCAGCAATGATTCCATTAAAATTCAAAATTCAAAATGTTTTGTAGCTCAAACCATCACTCCAATTAAAAATCCGCTTTCACGTAAAAAAAATCGTCGCGGCGAGATCTTCGAAAGAAGATCCCATGTTGGTATGTTTCAACGACTTTTTTTTCAGGTTAAAAGTTACCACACATGCAGTACATAACTTATCATGGTGTTCACACTGAAGTTATCAGGGATATGTTTCGGCTACTTTTTTGCCTTGGTACAAAAATTAACATGATGTTTGTAAGTTAATTATCAAGTTTGTAATACCATCTTCTAGCATCGGTGACGTGTCTAGGTTGCAAGGTGAGATCCATGTGCAAACACGGCAAAAGCCTGCTTATGAAACATAAATTTGCGGCTCATGTCAGCCCAGGCCAGTTTAGGAGTGTGCCGGGTCGGGCCGATCCCTGGCCGCCCCGTTGGCCAACTATAATCATGTCTAGTATGCGAAAAATATCATACTATTTACGTATAAACTATTGAGAATATGTTTTTCAACTTCTTTTCCTCGGGTCAAAATTACCGCAGTGTTTGTACGTAGGTTATCAGGTATGTGGTCAAATATTATGATACCATTTATACAGAAGTTATCGGAGTTATTATTTTTAAACCTAATCAAAGTTATCGAGGTGTTTGTACGTGATGTGCGTATATTATAATGCTATTTGCACATAAGTTACCAAGGGGTATAGTTTTCAATAACTTTTTATCCAGGGGGCAAAAAGTTACCGTGGTGTCTGTACCTAAGTTATCAAGTCCACGGTGCGTATATTATCATGCTATTTACACACTAATTACCGCGGTATATTTTTCAACAACTCTTATTCGGAGGGGAAAAGTTACCGCGGTGTTTAGTTATCAAGGTGTGTATTTCATGCTATCTACGTACATTATCAGGTTTCATGCTATCTACGTAGGTTATCAGGTTTTTCAACAACTCTTTTATACATATATTATCATGCTATCTACAAAAAAGTTATCGAGGTGTGTATTTCAACAACTTTTTTCACCGGGTAAAACCGTAAAAGTTATCATGGTGTCTATACCTAAGTTATCGGGTCTGCGGTGCGTATATTACCATCCTATTTACATAAAAGTTACCGGGTATATTTTCAACAACTATTATCTAGGGGCAAAAAGTTACCATGGTATTTGTACATGAATTATCAGCTCTGTTTCGCCCGACTCCGGCGATGGAGGGGCGATGACAGCGACACGCCGTCAACTCGCTTCAGTGCTTGTAGTCGCCGCTAAGTGGTCTACGGGATATGAATGTAATTTTTTATTATTTCTGGTGTTTGTTGTACTACAATGATTAAAGATGAATAGATCAAAATTTTTCCCGCAAAAAAAAGTGTTATCAGTTCTATTGTACATATATTATCATGCTATACATATACAAGTTATCAGGGTGGGTATTTCAACAACTTTTTTCACTGGGTAAAACTTACCATCGCGTCTATACCTATGTTATCAGGTCCGAGTTCGCATATTACCATATATTTACACAGAAGTTATCATGGTGTATTGTTTTTAACAACTATTTTCCCCGGGTGGAAAAGGTTACCACAGTGTTTGTATGTGAGTTATCAGCTCTGTTATATGTATATTATCATGCTATTTACACAGAAGTTATCGGATGTGTGTTTTTCAACAACTATTCTCCCCCGGGTCAAAAGTCATCGCGGTGTTTGCACATAATTTATCATGTCTGTTATGCATATATTATCATGATATTTACACATGAATTATTAAAAGTATGTTTTTTATCAACTATTCTCTCTAGATTGATTGTTGATTGTTGTTAGTTGGGCCAACTTGGTTACCAAGCGACCATGGTTCAAATCCCATGTTACACGTCTATTTTTGTCGCTAAAAAAATTCATGTATAAGTCCCGGGCCATCACAAATTTCTACTTTCTAAAATGCCGGTGTTTCGAAAAAACCGAACGTGAAACATTAAGGTGCAAAAAAACCAGACATGACAAAAATATGACCATTGACAAACCAATGGTCTCGCAAGAAAAAAAATGTGAAAACAAACAGGAGAAAAAGCACGTGCCAACATTTGGACAATGTCATGGTGTGACCACGGTCTCATCAATGGTAAGTTTTGCTTGATACAACTAAGATTATAGTTCAGATTTGTTCGAATCCTTGTGCTAGCCTAGTTGGTAGTGTAGGTAGAACACAGGATGCTAGTGCCGAGTTCGATTCCCAGCTTTGCATCAATTTTTGGCCTGAAAACTAAACTGTGCATGCGACACACCCTGGGCCCACCAGGAAAACTGTGAACCCGTGTTGATAAGAAACAGTCAACGCCCATCCAGCTCAATCCGCCGCGATTTACGCGCGCGCCCAGCTCAGTCCGCCGCACGAATCGCGCACGTCATTTCACAGCCGTGGGATCTAGATCGGATGATCGTCGGGTCGTTCGGATCTATCGCTATACTCAGAACGTTTGGAAATTAGAAATTCCCTATATATATATATATATATATATATATGTGTGTGTGTATGTATATATATATATATAGTGTATATATATATATATACTATATATATATATGTATATATATATATACAGACCATCTATTCTGACAACGATGTCAGAATAACTATTCTGACAACACTTCTGAACTGCAGAGTTAACGTGGGTGCACTGCATACCTATCAAATGAACACTGCAATGCCAACAGAAAAAACTGCGCGCGTTTTTTCGGCACCGTTTTCGCTTCAGTTTCTAAACCGTTTGTCGGAACGAGACATATAATATACCGTTGGAAAACTACGGAAAATCCACAACTTTTACATGTTGACCACTTTTCGCGATTCTACACGGTTTAAGAGCAGTTTCGAAAACGGTGACCACCCGACGAGTGTCAGCGAGCGTATTTTCGCTTTTTTTCTAAACCACTCGTCGAAATGAATCAAACAATACGGCGTTGGAAAGATATCGTTGAGGTGCAACTTTTTCATGTAGATCGCTCTCTCTAATTCCTTACGGCTTGAGAGTAATTTCAACTTTACTAAAAAACGGAATTATGTTTTTCTAAATTTTCAATTTTTTTAGTACGGTTTTTGCTGCAGTTTTTCAACCGTTTGTCAGAACGAGGCGTGTGATACGGCGTTGGAAAACTATGGAATAGGCGCAACTTCCATATGTTGGTCACTTATTGAGATTCCTCACGGTTTTAAAGGAATTTTGAAAACGGTGTCGCTGCCTACGAGTGGCACCGAGCGTATTTTCATAAATTTTTCCAAACCGCTTGTCGGAACGATGCAAATGATACGGCGTTGAAAAGATATTGACGAGACACATCTTTTTCATGTAGAACACGCTCTCTAATTCCTTACGGTTTAAGTAATTTCGAAATTACCGAAATGTGGACACTCTGTTTTTCGTGACATGAAAATTGACACGTGAACCACATCAGATAGAAGAATGCACTGCTTGAGACCGAAGACTGCATTGCATCCTACGAGAAAGCGAACTGCATTATTTTTGTTTGTCGTTTTTGCTAACTTTTTTATAAACGAGAGTGGACCGCAGTGAAGAGGACAAGTAAACCACATCAAGAGAAAAAGTGAACAGTGACACGAGTCTAAGTGAACCACATGACTTTCTTATCCTTTTATTAACATTTTTATAGGCTTATGTGGACCATGTTGTTTTTTACAAAGTGAATGTTACACATTTTTTTATAACAATGAACAGTAAAGCCAAGGAGATTTTCTAGATGAAAAAAGGAAAAATATAATGAAACTTTGGTCATACATACAGCCACACATACATCCTTTACATAGCATAATTATCCTTTACATAGCAGAATTAGCACTCAGAGCACCACCAACAACTAACCGAACCACATGAGCTGGCTTTGGCCGCCTTGCGCGCTGCACACACGCCTTGTGCACTGCACGCGCACGCCTCGCGTACTGCAAATGTGTGCCACAACCAAACTTCATTCTGTCGCCTTGTGCACTGCACGCGCACGCCTCCCGTACTGCAAGTGCCTGCCACAACCAAACTTTCAGGCCATCGAGAAGAGGAGGCCATGTAAGCTCAGCCCTTGCCCCATTCCCGAAGATGAGCAGGCAAGTCGCACGTCCGTGGTCCCCGGACTGCACGGGGGGTGCACTGAACTGTATCCAACCTGTTCACATCAAATATAACACCCAGTCGCACCGCAACGAAGACTCAGGCGAGCTGCAATTTTTGTGCCCAAGTGAAACCTGTAGAAGCAAAAAAAATCTGAACTTCGACACTGCGTTAGCCGCACCGCATCTGTACACTATGCAGAGCTGTAGTGGTGGATCGCTGGGGTCGTTGGCAACGAGCCATGAGCAGTGGGGAGTTCAGGGGGAGAAGTTGTGGTCCTCTTGCCGCCAGCGAGAAGCAAGGAAAAGGGAGAGTACCGCGTGTCCGACGTTGCATGTAGGCGGCCCTCTTCGCTAGTGAGAAGAAAGGGAAACAGGAGTGTACTGCAGCACCGCTTTTCTGCACTGCAAACGGGAGAGGGGGCGAGTGCTCGTTGGTGTGGTCGTGGTCACCCGAGTTCCTGCCGCAGAGCTTGCTGCTTCAAGAAGCCGGATGTGGAGGAGGCGCGGCGTCCTTGGGGCTGGAGTAGCCCGGCTGCGGCTCGGCACATCCGGCGTGCGCATGGGCCGGCACGGGAGCGAAGGGAGGTGAGTTGTGGTGTGGCGTGCCACCGGGGCAGGGCTGCGCGGCTGGAGGGGAGAAAGGTAGCGGAGGGGTGGCCATGGAGGCATGGATCCGGAGGCTGGGGGCCGGGGCCGTCCCTGATTTCGGGAGCGGCGAGGGTGGGCGGCGGTAACTCGGGCTGATGGGAAGGACGACGATGGCGCGGGGAGCCCATGCGGCGCGTGGGAGATGGTGGCCGTGCGGTGGCTGGCGCGAGGAGGTGGTGTGGTGGGCCACGGAGAGCAGCGTGGTCGCCGGTGGAGCGCCACACATGTGAGGGGCGGCGGGGAGATCTGGCAGGCACGCTGGCTGGCCGGCCGCGGAGGGAGGTGGGAGGAGGCGGCGTTGGGGGGCTGTGGTGGGGGTGGAAGAAGGTGGATCGGGATGTGGTGGGGGCGAGGCCCGCTATGGTAGACGAAGGTGGGAGTTGACCAGGGAGACGGAGGTGGATAAGTGTGGGTGGATTTTATTTTTGGTTACGCGGCTCGTTTTAGTTTCAACGCGGTGTTGTCAGAATAAGCTTGTTTGATGTCAAAATAAGATCTTAAGGGTGTTGTCAAAATAGACCCACCATATATATATATATATATACATATACATATATACATATATATACATATATATATATGTATATACATATACATATACATATATACATATATGTACATGTATGTATATATATGTATATGTATATACATATGCATATATGTATATGTATATGTACATGTGTATATATATATATATATATATATATATATATATATATATATATATATATATATATATATAGGGTGGCACTATTCTGATCCTAGGATTAGAATAGTTATTATGATCACACCGGCCCTATATAGGGCGCGATGACATGTCCCGAACCCACCTCGCTACCGTACCTCTCCACGCCCCCAGTCCCTCCCCGATCTAGCGAACCTTCCCACGCCCCCAATCCCTCTCCGATCCAGCCACCCACCCTCACCGGCGCCGGCCCGCCCCCGCCCCAGGAACCAGCCGTCGTGCCGCCCCCGCCCCGGAAACTGGCCGTCGCGCCGTCCACCGCCCTGAGAATCGACCACCGTGTCGCCCCCGCCCTGGATTGTGCCGCCGCCGGGATCACGCCGCCGCCTTCGCCCTCCACGGATCACGCCACCGCCGCCACCACCGTCCGCCGCTAGCTACTGCTGCCTCTGCAGTCCTTCGCTAGCTGCCGCTGCAGTCCACCACTAGCTCAGGCGGGGGAGGCGGTGCTTCTCCGGCTACCCCTGCGTCACCGGCTGCCGCCCTGAACCGCGCCCGGACACCACCACGGATTGCCCCTAGTGCGGCTCAAACTTCTCCACGCAGGCGACTAGCCGCTCGAACTTCCCCTCGCTGGCCATCGTGGGCCTCTGTTACCTCTCATGGCGGCTCCTCCTCCCCTGTAGTACAAGTGAGGTCAACTGCAGCTCGATGGAGACAAAGAAAATGGTGGTATGCACTAAAACAAATCCTCCAGGCTACCTGTATTGTTAGCGGCAGAAGGTAGTTCAGTTACGAGTTCTTACATATGCTAGAGGAATTTCCTTCAATCAACCCTGAGCAGAGCTTGTGGCATCTCTTCCTTTGTTTTCGTCTGAAAATTTATAAAAAGGAAGGAGTTGTCTCGCTAGATGAGCAGCTCCAGTTTAGTTCTCCCTACAGATTCTTCAATTTTTGTTTCCCAAGTATTAAGTTCTCTTAGATACTAGATTAGTACTCTATCTTGCAAGCAAGGATGCTCTGAATATCAAACACGTGATGTTTGATACACCATGGCTCAAGTTCTCTGCAATTTTTGTTGAAGGTCATCGGCCTGTCCTAGTGCGCGGACGTGCTGTACGCCTTGGCCGTCCCTGTGCTGGTGACGAGTGTGACGGTGACGCCGCATCCCGCACTACAACTAGGCGCCACCTTCCGTCCCAACTATGCCGGCAGTGCGTCCGATGACCTTGTCCGTCCTTGAGCACCTCTTCCACGCAATCAGCCGCACATACATAGACACACATGTACCCCGTATAGTTGAGCTTCGGAGCTTCTCAACTCTCTGAATTTGTGTGCATGTTTTCTTTATTCTGTCATTGCATAGCTCCACCACTGAATTTGGAAATTCAGCCAGTGCTTGTACTTGATAAGAAAGAGCAAGAAACAGTGACATATCATGTGTGTTTTTCACGAAAGTGAGCTGGGAATTTAGATGTTCCTTGTCATAATATTGAGGGCATCGATCATTCAACTTTTTGTGTTATCCTTCGTGCTCTGACTTGAGTGAAGTTATGTGAACTAGCATAGTATATTGTTATTATCTGATTTTGAGTCGTGGCATACAGTCCTCACATAGTTGCAATATATTGGAGCATATTATGCACATAGTTATCTTGTCTAATGCCTAAACTGATACCTTTTCAAACTTTGTGCTGACTACTAAACATAACTATTGTAGGTCTTATCTGACCCATGGTCACGGGAAAGCGGTGCTGCTCCGGCAAGCTCCTCCGTCCCCCGAGCACGGTGCTGTCCATGATGGTCTCCTCCCTCCTGTTCCCTCAGTGAGGACGATGTCACTTTTTTGCGAAATAGAAAGTTCTGCAACAGTTCTTCAGTATATGTCCACAGCAACCTACTACAATTTCTTCAGTAGCAGTTCAACAAAAAGCCCTGCTGTAGTTCTTGAGTATTGTTCCATTAGAATTTCATGTTATCTAACTATTTTCGTACTTGCTATTATAGATAAGTGTTTGTTAGAATTGTCATTCCGTTAGTAAAGCACCATTCTTCAGTATATGTTTTGAAATTTTCATCTTTTGTGTACCTGGTCTGAATCGTTGGCCTTCTCTCACTTTTACTCCTGAATTAGAGGCAGCATGTTGATTTTCGCACTTGATGAAGAACAGATCCAAAAATGTGAAAAAACATGTTCCCGAATGAACAAATTATTATTCGTAAAGAACTGTTTTCTTCCAGAGTGATGAATTTTTCCTCCTAAACAAAGAATTTTATGTTCCTAAATGAGGAGGTAGTATAGGGAACTTCATGTACATGTTTTTCCGAAAACTTTCTTAAACCATTTTTGATGAAGTATAGGGAACTTCATGTACGTGTTACTCCAAAAATGAAATGAACTTTGTGTACAATTTTTTTATGCACCATATTACTTAAGAACTAAAAACGGCATGGTTTTTTTAATAATCTAGAAGTTCAATGACTTCCACCTAGAAAGTTCCAAAGACATTATTTTTGGGGGAGAACGCATCCTGCCTAGAAGATTCACATAGAATAAAAATCATTCGTCAGGCAGCAGTACAGAGATACAGTTTATTTTGTTTGTGGTCGTTCACTCCCGTTTCTAGCAAAACGCCTAGAGGTTCAAATTTAAGAGGCGAAAAAGTTCAATGTATGTTACAAAACCCAAAGAAGGTCAAATTAAAAAAAACATCTCAAATCAATTTTATAAAAAAATATTTTCTCCATTTTAAAAAACCTAGAAGTTCAAATTGAAAAAAACGGAGCGGCTTCATGTTTATTAAAAAACTAGGACTTTTTCGTCACCAAAAGAAATAAAACAAGGAAGTCCAAATTTTAAAAAATGAGCAGTTCGATGTTTATACGAAATTCAGATTTTCCTTATTACTAAATAATGAAAACAAGAAGTTTAAAACTCAAAAAAACAAGAAGTTCAAATTTTAAAAATAGAGCAGTTCAAAATTTATAAAAAAGGATTCTTATTGTTTCTAAATAGAAAAATCTAGAAGTTCAAATTTAAATAATGGAACGGTTCAATATTTGTTACAAAACAAGAATTTTTAAGTTAGTGAAAGAAAAAACAAAGAAGTCCAAATTACAAATATAGAGTAGTTCAATATTTATAAAAAACTTAGATTTTCCTTGTTACTTAAGAATAAAAATGAAGAAGTTCAAATTAAAAAAATGAAGTAGTTCGACATGTAAAGCAACCCGAATTTTTTTCTTTACTAAATTAGGAAAAGTGAGAACTTCAAACAAAAACGTGATAGAAATTCATAGTGAAAACAACGAGAAGTTCAAGTACTAGAAGGAATGCGTTTTAGGTGAGAATAAAAGAATAGAAAAATAAAAGCTTAATATGTTTGTTCCTAGAAGTTCAAGGGCTCTGCCCGGGGAAGTTTAAAAATTCTTTCGAGAGAGATTCACCTTGTATTTTCATGTTCAAAAATCACAAAAAGATGTTGTTTTTGGTGTTTTAAAATAATTCTTCAATCCACAAAGAAATTTAGTTATTATTTGGGAGAAATTCTATTTTGAAAAAGAAAAACAAAAAATCAAATTATAAAAGAGAGAAAGTTCACGTAGTACATGGTGCGTGTTTAATGTGAGAAAGATGAATAAAAAGCAAGGTCCAATTTTTTTTGTTGCTATAAGTTCAAGTCCTCGGTCGGAGAAAGTTAGAAAATTATTGTGAGAGAGGTTTGTACAAAAGGGAATATCATTTGTGTAACACCGACGAATGGACGAGAAATTACAAACGAAAATACGTGACAGAAGTTCAATGTGAAAACAGCAGGAAGTTCAACTACTACACTGAATGAATTTCAGATGAAAATCTTTTAAACCGTCGCGAATATGAAAAAAATGATCAAGACGAAAAAGTTGCATGTTTAGATAAGCTTTCCATCGGTATATCACATGCTCAATTCCGGTGAGTGGATGGAGAGCTACGAGCAAAAAACAACACGTGAAGAAACAGAGTGAAGTTCAGGAAGATGTGTTGATGAAGTTCAAGTTTTCACTCGGTGCATTTTCGAAGACTTTGTTTCGCGATAAAAGGCGCAACGCGTGATCTCGCGGTTTTCAAAATTACTTGAAAATGGCTAGGAATCAGAGAAAACCATCTACATGAAAAAGTTGCGCATTTTCCGTAGCTTTTCAACGGTATATTATTTGCCCATTCCGATAAAGTTTGTAGAAGTTACGGCCAAAAAACGTTTTTCGCCATTTTCGAAATTGACTTAAAACCGTAATGAATTGGAAAAAACAATCTACATAAAAAAGTTTCGCATTTCTTCAAGCTTTCCAACGCCATATCATTTGCTGCATTCCGTAAAACCGTTGAGAAAATAACGCAAAAATACGAACTCGGTGGGACTTCGGCCATTTTCAAAATTACGTTTAAATAGTTTAAAATTGGGAAAAACTTTATGTACGAAAAAGAAGCGGATTTGCAGTAGCTATCCAACGCCATCTCATTTGCCTCATTCCGATAAACGGTTTAGAAATAGACTCGAAAATACGATTCACGTTTTTTTTTGTATGAAGAAAAACGGTTTTCAAAACTGCTCTTAAACCATTTAGATTTTGACAAAAATTCAACTTAGGCCGTGACCGTCGTGTCCACAGCTTTCCAACGGTATATTGCAAGCCTCATTTGGACAATGTTACGGGAAGTTCAACCTCTCACCAAGGGAAGTTCAGGTCGAACAACTCAGGCAGTAAAATTGCAACAGACGCAAGTTCATCACGTCCCGACAGCAAATCCGCCAACGAGCTTTTTTTTCTCGTTACTAAAGAGTAAAATTAAGAAGTTCACATAAAAAAGTTGAGAAGTTCAAATTAAACTCGTGAAATTCCTTACACGAAAAACATATTAGTTTTATTTTCCCTGTTTCTAAAATAAATACATAGAAGTTCAAAATAAAAAATCTAAGAAGTTCAAATTAAAATAATGGAGTAGTTCGACGTGTAAACCAACCCGAATTGTTTTCATTACTAAACCAGGAAAAGTGAGAACTTCAAAGAAGAATATGACAGAAGTTCATAGTGAAAATAACGAGAAGTTCAAGCATTACACAGAATGCGTTTCAGATGAGAATAAAAAAATAGAAAAATAAAAGCTTAAAAGGTTTGTTGAAAGAAGTTCACGTGCTCTGCCCGGGAAAGTTTGATGTGTATAAAAAACTCAAATTATATAACGAACGGTCCAATATTTCTTAAATAAATAATTTTTAAGTAAACATCGAAGTACTTTCAAAAAAATTGAACTTCTCTACATTTAAAAAAATTACAGAGAAATTCGAAGTATATAAACTACTCAGATTTTTTCTCGTTACTAAATAATAAAATGAAGAAGTTCAAATTAAAACAGAAGAGAAGTTCGAAGTTTATGAAAAACTCAGATTTTTTTCTCGTTACTAGAATTCTTTACTCAAAAATAGAAAATGTGAAGTTAAATTAAAATAACACAGAAGTTCAAAGTAAAAACAGCCAGAAGTTCACATGTTGCATGGTGTGTGTTTTCATATGAGAAAAAGGAATAAACAGACAAAGTATACAAAATTTGTTGCTAGAAGTTCAGGTGCTCGACACAGGAAGGTTCAAAACTTCTTGTGAGTGTGGTTCACTATGTATTTCTCACCCATTCTTGTGGGTGAGAAAAATGAATAAAAAGGCAAGGTCCAATTTTTTTCTTGCTCTAAGTTCAAGTTCTCGGTCGGAGAAAGTTAGAAAAATTATTGCAAGAGAGGTTTGTACAAAAAGGAATATCATTTGTGTAACACCGACGAATGGGTGAGAAATTACAAACAAAAATACGTGACAGAAGTTCAACATGGAAACAGCAGGAAGTTCAACTACTATGCTAAATGAATTTCGGATGAAAATCTTTTAAACCGTCGCGAGTATGAAAAAAATGATCAAGACGGAAAAGTTGCGTGTTTACAGCAGCTTTCCATCGGTATATCACTTGCTCAATTCCGGTGAGTGGATGGAGAGCTACGAGCAAAAAACAGTATGTGAAGAAACAGAGTGAAGTTCAGGTAGACGTGCCGATGAAGTTCAAGTTCTTCACGCGGTGCATTTTCGAAGACTCCGTTTCGCGATAAAAGGCAGAACGCGTCATCTTGCCGTTTTCGAAATTACTTGAAAACGATTAGGAATCAGAAAAAACCACCTGCATGAAAAAGTTTCGCATTTTCCATAGCTTTTCAACGGTATATTATTTGCCCCATTCCGATAAAATTTCTAGAAATTACGGCCAAAAAACGTTTTTCGCCATTTTCGAAATTGACTTAAAACCGTAATGAAATCGAAGAAACGATCTACATAAAAAAGGTTCGCATTTCTTCAAGCTTTCCAACGCCATATCATTTGCCTCATTCCGACACACCGTTGAGAAAATAACGTGAAAATACGAACTCGGTACAAATTCGGCCATTTTCCAAATTACTTTTAAAGCGTTCATAGTTAGAACAAACTTTTTATATGGAAAGATGCACATTTTCATAAGCTTTCCAACGCCGTATCATATGCGTCGATAGGACTAGCCGTTTTCAAATTAACACCGAAATACGAACCCGGTTATTCGGTTTCCAATATTCCGCCATTTTTGAAATTCCTGTTAATCCGTAGGGAATTTGGAAAAATGTTCAACATGTGAAATGAGCGGATTTGCAGCAGCTATCCAACGCCATCTCATTTGCCTCATTCCGATAAATGGTTTAGAAATAGTGTCAAAAATACTATTCACGTTTTTTTGTATTAACAAAAACGGTTTTCAAAACTGCTCTTAAACCATTTAGATTTTGACAAAAATTCAACTTAGGCCGTGACCGTCGTGTCCACAGCTTTCCAACGGTATATTGCAAGCCTCATTTGGACAATGTTACGGAAAGTTCAACCTCTCACCAAGGGAAGTTCAGGTCGAACGACTCACGCAGTAAAATTGCAACACACACAAGTTCATCACGTCCCGAGAGCAAATCCGCCAACGAGCGAGATTCCTATTTAAAACAGGCATTTAGTTGCTAAAAACCGTTCCCAGATTACACTTACATCACATAGAACATGACTGACCAGAAAAATTCGCGCGGGGAGACACGGTTACGAAGATAGCCCGAAGGTCGGGTTCCTACAGAGGGAAATTCAGGTTGTGTAACTCAGGAAGTTCAACCCGTGATCAGAATAATATTCTGATCCCGTGATCAGAATAGTGTTTATATATATATATATATATATATATATATATATATAGGGTGGCACTATTCTAATCCCAGGATTATTCTAATCCCAGGATTAGAATAGTTATTCTGATCACACCGGCCTTATATAGGACCGATGGGTTGTTCCTGAACTCCCCAAAACGCAAAAAAATCATGGCCGGCCCATCCTCCCTCCCGCACCACCTTGCCTGATCCACCCGGCCACCTCCCTCCGCCGGCAGAAGCACCGCCAACCCCCACCTCCCTCCCCTAGCAGCAAGCGCTGCCTCCCCACCTCCCTCCGCTGGCAGAAGCACCGCCAACCCCACCTCCCTCCACCGGCAGCAAGCACCTCCGCCCCACCTTCCTCCGGTGACAGAAGCGCCACCGCCCCCCACCTCCCTCCGCCACCACCGACGCCTCCCAGATCCGTCGCCACCACGCGACGGCCACCTCCCTTGCCAGGGATCCGCTGGGGATGACGGTGGCTCGATCCCCTTCCGCAGACAACCACCTCCACTCCGTCCTCCACTATCGCGGTCGTCGGTGGCCTTCCATACGCGCTGTAGCTGCCCCCGTCTTGATCCGGCCCCGCACCACCCGGATCTTGCCCCTGGCGCCGCCCCATGCCTGGGTCCGACAGCTGCGTCGCCCGCACGCCTAGGTCCAGCCGCTGCACTGCACCCTCCCCTTGATCCGGCCACCGTACGCGAGCGCCTCCACGGCCAGCCCCCAAGCGCACCGCCCAGGGGTCCACGGCCCCATCCTCGACACCGTCCTTCGTTGTTGGCATACGATGGACGCCTTCCTCTTCTACCTTGAACTTCTTCTCCAACATGTTGCCTCGCCGTCTTACGTTCTTCTTGCTAGCTAGTCTGTCTTGTAGATGCTTGGTAAACCAGAAGGTGTAGGTGGGGAGCTACCCCGTGCAGAAACAAAGGAGAAAACCAGCAAAAAAGGGGTGGCCCGATCCAGTCGAGCAAGCTGTGGATGAACAACTCGACTTGTGTGTGCTTTTCAGTTCATCTTATATGGTTGATTGTACTGCTACCGCTGTTGTCAATTTTTTGCTCACATGTGCTGTATTTGTTTGATGTAAGGCCTGAGAACAAGACCCGTTAGACCTGAGAATAGATGGAGTCTATGGCTGGTGTTTGTGCAACTTAAGAGAAGTTCAAATAAAAAAAGATGAGAAGTTTAAATTAAAACTTAAGAGAAGTTCGAAGTTTATGAAAAACTCAGATTTTTTCTCGTTACTAAATAATAAAATGAAGTTCGAATAAAAAAGACGAGAAGGTCAAATTAAAATAGCAGAGAAGTTCGAAATTTTTGAAAAACTCAGCTTTTTTTACTCGTTACTAAAGAGTAAAATGAAGAAGTTCATATAAAAAAGTTGAGAAGTTCAAATTAAACTCGTGAAATTCCTTACACAAAAAACATATTAGTTTTATTTTACACGTTTCTAAAATAAATACATAGAAGTTCAAAATAAAAAATCTAAGAAGTTCAAATTAAAATAATGGAGTAGTTCGACGTGTAAACCAACCCGAATTTTTTTCTTTACTAAATTAGGAAAATTGAGAACTTCAAAAAAATGTGACAGAAGTTCATAGTGAAAACAACGAGAAGTTCAAGTACTACAAGGAATGCGTTTCAGGTGAGAATAAAAGAATAGAAAAATAAAAGCTTAAAAGGTTTGTTGAAAGAAGTTCACGTGCTCTGCCCGGGAAAGTTTGATGTGTATAAAAAACTCAAATTATATAACGAACGGTCCAATATTTCTTAAATAAATGATTTTTAAGTAAACATCGAAGTACTTTCAAAAAAATTGAACTTCTCTACTTTTAAAAAAATAACAGAGAAATTCGAAGTATATAAACTACTCAGATTTTTTCTCGTTACTAAATAATAAAACGAAGAAGTTCGAAGTTTATGAAAAACTCAGATTTTTTTTCTCGTTACTAGAATTCTTTACTCAAAAATAGAAAACGTGAAGTTCAAATTAAAATAACACAGAAGTTCAAAGTGAAAACAGCCAGAAGTTCACGTGTTGCATGGTGTGTGTTTTCATATGAGAAAAAGGAATAAAAAGACAAAGTATACAAAATTTGTTGCTAGAAGTTCAGGTGCTCGACACGGGAAGGTTCAAAACTTCTTGTGAGTGTGGTTCACTATGTATTTCTCACCCATTCTTGTGAGTGAGAAAAATGAATAAAAAGGCAAGGTCCAATTTTTTTCTTGCTATAAGTTCAAGTTCTCGGTCGGAGAAAGTTAGAAAAATATTGTGACAGAGGTTTTTACAAAAAGGAATATCATTTGTGTAACACCAACGAATGGGTGAGAAATTACAAACAAAAAATACGCGACAGAAGTTTAACGTGGAAACAGCAAGAAGTTCAACTACTATGCTAAATGAATTTCAGATGAAAATCTTTTAAACCGTCGCGAGTATGAAAAAAATGATCAAGACGGAAAAGTTGCGTGTTTACAGCAGCTTTCCATCGGTATATCACTTGCTCAATTCCGGTGAGTGGATGGAGAGCTACGAGCAAAAAATAGCACATGATGAAACAGAGTGAAGTTTAGGTAGACGTGCGGATGAAGTTCAAGTTCTTCACGCGGTGCATTTTCGAAGACTCGGTTTGGCGATAAAAGGCACAACGCATGATCTCGCTGTTTTCAAAATTGCTTGAAAATGGTTAGGAATCAGAGAAAACCATCTACATGAAAAAGTTTCGCATTTTCTGTAGCTTTCAACGGTATATTATTTGACCCATTCCGATAAATTTTGTAGAAATTACGTCCAAAAAACGTTTTTCGCCATTTTCAAAATTGACTTAAAACTGTAAAGAATTGGAAAAAACAATCTACATAACAAAGTTTCGCTTTTCTTCAAGCTTTCCAACGCCATATCATTTGCTGCATTCCGATAAACCGTTGAGAAAATAATGCGAAAATACGAACTCGGTGGGACTTCGGCCATTTTCAAAATTACGTTTAAATAGTTTAAAATTGGAAAAAACTTTCTGTACGAAAAAGAAGCGGATTTGCAGCAGCTATCCAACGCCATCTCATTTGCCTCATTCCGATAAACGGTTTAGAAATAGGCTCAAAAATACGATTCATGTTTTTGGGTGTGAAGAAAAACGGTTTTCAAAACTGCTCTTAAACCATTTAGATTTTGACAAAAATTCAACTTAGGTCGTGACCGTCGTGTCCACAGTTTTCCAACGGTATATTGCAAGCCTCATTTGGACAATGTTACGGGAAGTTCAACCTCTCACCAAGGGAAGTTCAGGTCGAACAACTCAGGCAGTAAAATTGCAACAGACGCAAGTTCATCACGCCCCGAGAGCAAATCCGCCAACGAGCGAGATTCCTATTTAAAACGGGCATTTAGTTGCTAAAAACCATTTCTAGATTGCACTTACATCACATAGAACACGACTGACCAGAATAATCCGCGCGGGGAGACATGGTTGCGAAGATAGCCCGAAGGTCGGGTTCCTACAAAGGGAAGGTCAGGTTGTGTAACTGAGGAAGTTCAACCCGTGATCAGAATAATATTCTGATCCCGTGATCAGAATAGTGTTTATATATATGTATATGTATATGTATATATATATATATATATATATATATATATATATATATATATGTATGTATATATATGGAAAATACATCCTACGACCGGGTGTAGTTACACCCACGTTTCATATACTACCATGTGGTAGTATATGTACTACCATATCATTTTTAGTGTATTCATATACTACCACATGGTAGTATATATATATATTTATATATAGGGTCTAATATTTATTGGAAGGCTTTTATATTTAGTTTAATACCAACGGGCCTTAAAAGGCTAAATAGTTGGAAGGGAATTGGGCCACCATGCCCAATAGGGAAGACTCCCCACTTTTCCAAATGGGGTGGCCGAATTGGAGTGGGGGAGGACTCCTCCTCCCCCTCTTGGTCGGTGCACCAAGGAGGGGCTTTCCCTCCTCGGTGGCAGCTCCTCCTCCCCTCTCCCACCTATATATACTAGAGGATTTCCACCCTTTTGATACATAACTTCTAAGTCCCCTCTAGTCCTCTAGTTCTAGTTCTAGTTGATCCTAGTTGGTCAATTAGAGCTAGACTAGATCCTATAATCCTCATAATTAGAAGCCCGGTGTGGTTCTAATCTCTTCCCTCTAATTCTCCGTCGACGATTACCTGTATACGGCGAAGCGCTGCCGGATCATGAAGACCGTACGCTTGCAACCAAGTTATAGGATCCAAAGTATGTCTAGAGGGGGGGATTAGACTACTTGATCAAATTAAAAATCTAGCCTTTTCCCAATTTTAGATGTTGGCAAGTTTTAGCAATTGTATCAAGTCAAGCACACCCTACACATGCAAGACTAAGAGTATGGCAACGGAAAGTAAAGACTTGCACATATAAGTAGAGGGAATGGATAGGAGGATCAAACACAATGGGGGACATGAAGATTTTTCCCGTGGTTCCAATAGGTGGTGCTATCGTACGTCCATGTTGATGGAGACTTCAACCCACGGAGGGTAACGGTCGCGAGAGTCCACGGAGGGCTCCACCCATAAGGGTCCACAAAGTAGCAACCTCGTCTATTCCATCACGGCTTACGTCCATGAAGGACTAGCCTCACTCGGAGTAGATCTTCACGAAATAGGCGATCTCCTTGCCCTTACAAACTTCTTGGGTCAACTCCACATACGAAGACGGAGGCTCCCACGCGACACCTAACCAATCTAGGAGACACCACTCTTCAAAAAGTAATAGATGCGGTAAGAATAATGAACTCCTTGCTCTTGTGCTTCAAAAGATAGTCTCCTCAACACACAATCACTCTATGAGACCTGTAAAATAGAAAACCCTATCAAGGTCAAACCTTTGCCTTGCGCATAGTCCACTTGAGCTGGATGATGATGATCTTGTCCTTCTCAAGATGGACCACCTTTCTTGATTGCGTCGGCTCGATGAAGACTAGTAGATTGCTCCCCCATACTCCACTATGGGAGAGCCACTCTTCGGCACATCTTCACAAGTCCATTGTCAACACAATGGACGGCAAGCTTCAAGCATGATCTCTCCGTGATGCTTCACTTGAGCTTGCACATCGCAACCTTGATGACGATCTCCACATGATGTCATCTTCCATGGGATGTATGGGATCTTCCTCTTGATGCAAGCCCATGGAAATATACCTAACCCCACAAAGAACTCTCACGTAGATCATGGGTTAGTACACAAAGCGTAATGGACAATGCTTACCACACCATGGGATCACTTGATCCCTCTCGGTACATCTTGTACGCTTTGTGTGTTGATCAACTTGATTCACTTTTTGACTTAGTCTTGATCAACCTTGTATCTTATCTTCTCTCTTCATAAAGATGATGTCTTGAAGGTAAACATGAATGCTCACACAATCTTCTTCTTCAAGACATGCTTGCAATAAGCTCAACTCCCACATGACCAATCTTTGGATAAACCTTGAATACCACCTTGGTCACCATATAAACTCCTTGAAACCAATAGATGGACTTCAAGAAGTACCTACAGACAAATCCTTCGAATATAACTCAAGGCAACTATTAGTCCATAGGGATTGTCATCAATTACCAAAACCACACATGGATAAATGTGCTCTTACAATCTCCCCCATTTTGGTAATTGATGACAACCACTTTCAAGAGAGTTTATATAAGGAAATAAGCACAACCAAGCACACACACATGCAGAGCAATGCATGGGTGTGAGATGCAAATGCTTAAGCAATAAAAGCAAAACTAAGGAAATAAGCACAACCAAGCACACACACATGCAGAGCAATGCATGGGTGTGAGATGCAAATGCTTAAGCAATAAAAGCAAAACTCTCTAAGCTTTCCAAACTAAACTCTCTAAACTTCTCCCCCATTGGCATCGATTGCTAAAATGGGCGAAAAGCTTAGAAAGCCAATATAATAGGTGTTCCTCCAAAATGTGTGTATTTCTCAAAATATGAGTGCAATGAAATACACATATCCAATGATAAGTAGTTGGAGGAAAACAAACTATATTGAGGATCCAAAGATTGCAAAAAGGATCATATGGCACAAAGACATACACCAGAGTGAAGCAAGCAATCAAAAGATACCAATTGGAAAAATCAATCACATGGTCCTACCAGCCACATGAATAAAAGATATTATGATATGGGCAAAAGAGTGTTTATAAAGAAACTAGAGGAGCTCCCCATGATTTGTGCACAAATAAGAATTTTTGTATTTGAATACAAGTGCACAAAATAGGATCATGACTCCCCCAAAATCAATATAAACACACAACAAGTGCAAGCAAGTAGATAAGACAATGAGCATAGTACTTGCACTAAACATATGGTTGAGCAACATGTAAAAGAGGCAATCTAAAGAATAGGCTCAACCAAAATGATGTGTGTGAGTCATGGCAAAGCACTTGAGAAGACTAGTATAAGGATGAGCATTAAGCATCAACATAGTCTTGATGAAATGAGACACACAGTGCAAGCCATATCCTTCCCACAAACACAAACCACTGGCAAATGGGTCCACAAGCTTACTAATAAGAAAATTAAAAACCAAAGCTTGTGACAACCCCTCGTGAAGATAGAAAATAATAGCCTTGTCAGGAGGAGGGATACCAATCGAAATGGCAAAACCCTCGTGAAGACAAGCATGAGGAAAAAAAAAATCTTCACCACCAAAGAGTGCATCAAGATGCAAGGATATAAGATCCACACTCAAGACAAATTCTTTCACGAAACCACCAAGTAAATAAAAAGAAATGCAACGGTGGACGTGAAAGAAAAGAGGATATCAACTAGAGATGTAACTTCTTTCATGTGTATAAGATTCTAGGTAGAGGGCAATCATGATGATATATCCACAAAGAATGATGTACACACGAAATAGTTACAAGAAGGAACAAACAAGATATCCAAAAGGAAGTCATAAATATACCAATAAGATCTTTGCTTGAAAGGATAGAACATAGCCTAATATTTTCTTATTGTACATAAATGAACTCCCAATACACGAACATCAAAGACATCACAACTAGCAATATGACATCATCGTTGAGACGCTTTGAGAAAGGAAACAAGTACCACAAGAATGACTCAAGAAATTCATGCCATGATGCAACCTATAAAAGGTTGAATGCGAGAAATGTATGCATGAAGTAGATACTTGTTACCGAGATAGCATTGGATTGATGTAGTAGACAATGGTTCTTCGATCATCCTAGCATGCCTTCAATAAGCACATGGTGTCAACACCTTCCTTGTAAGTGAGCCGAGTGTCCAATGTATCTCCAATTGTTCCTAGAACAACACCACAAACAAAGTGGTACCCAAACTTATTGGGACCAAAAAGTTAGTGGACCAACAATACATAGGACAAAACTCCACATAAATATGTGCATATAGATATGAAATTGAATTTCATGCACACTTTAGCCAATTTATGTCATAGTGGAGTTTCCCCTATATATTGGGTCAAGGAAAGAGAACATGCTAACGAAAGTACATGTAGTAAATATGCATGCTCAAGGCTTTCAAGAATCAAATCAACACACAGTTGATAAGATACCGAAGGATAAGGTATCAAGTGAAAATAAGATACCAAACGAAAAATTATCACTTGACGGATACCAACTAAAAGATACATCAAGGAATGAGATATCCATTGACACATGCCAAATAGAAGGAAACAAGATACCAATTGAAGGAAAACAAGAGGTATCAAGTTCCCAAAAGAGAGCTAGGTTCCAAACAAACCAACCCTCCGCAAATTTTCATGATGGCACAAAGCACCATAGAGAAAAGGCTTGCCTCCCACCAACACACACTTGATGAAGATCAAAAGATTTTATGATAAACACATAAAGAGAGTGTTCTAAAGAAAATAGGATATCTCCCCCAAGAGATGTGCATTATATATAATTTGCATTTGAATACAAAATGCACACGATGGGATCATCACTTTCCCGATATCTATAGAAACACTAGACATGCTCAAAAAGATCCACAAGAGGCAAGGAAGACAAACGATAAACAAAAACCTATGTAAAGATGATTAGCAATTTCTACCACTTAAAAGGAATACCAATTGTCAAAGGACAATAAGTATTTCGAAATAATTCCCATTGGTAGATTGCAAATAGATCCAACATCATCTTTACTCCTAAATCACAAGCAAATGACACTTGTAGAGCTAGCATGCCACCTAGGAACAAGATAAATTAAAATATCAAATCTAAGTGGCAATATCTCAAATGTACACATTCTCTGGGCTTGTAATATGCACATAGCATATTACTCCCCCATAATGTGGTAACCCAATGTTAATAACAAGTGGCAAATGAAATCCAATCAGGAGATGATTAATGGACCATTTAGAATTTGAATTTCTCATGAGAAGACATACCGCATAGAAGCTAGATAATCTTGTAATATCAATACTAAGTGGTATTCCTCATGTACACACATTTTTAGGGTCGTGAAGTGCACAAAGCACATCACTCCCCCCAAAATGGGATAATCCATTAATCTCTCAAAAGAGCCAACTAAGATTCAAACTAGATGCAAAAGGCTCAACACAAGTCTCACACATACATGATGTGCAACCCACCATACATACTTTATTACTCAAAAAAAAAATAAGTAGGAAGCACAACATATATAAATACATGCAAGGTACAAAACCACAACATGCAAAGGGGCAAGTAACTAACAATGTAAACAATTTAAGTACAAGTTACCGTAAGGAGGCACATTGGATATAAGATACAAACTTGATAATCCAAATGACTTGGCTTGAGATAATATGAATGATGAAGATCCCTTAATTCTTCATGATGTAGCCAAGTCACCAATGCCCTCCAACAACACCTATTGATCAAGTATGAGCTTGTTGGTCCCCAACCAAGTTGGGTCCTAAGAGGTTAGTCACAATAGGCTTGGCTACCCAAATGGTTCTTTTCTTGACACCACATTGAGTACCAACAAACTTGGCAAACACATTGCCAACCTTATCCTTCCCAAGAGAATAGATATCATCAATAATAATTGGGTTGGATAAGTTACCATTCGTGCATGAAGAAGCAAAGTGACCCTTCTCACGACATAAGTAGCAACATTTACCCTTTACTTTCTTCTCAATTGATTTCTCAACTTGAGGAGCGTTGACTTGGGTCTTCTTGGGAATATGCTTTGCTTCAACTTGCGGTTGAGCATGAGATTGAACTTGTGGCTGCTTCCCTTGTTGCTTGTCACTATGGGGCTTCTTCTTCAATGGGCAAGATCTAACATGGTGCCCTTCTATCTTGCACTTGAAGCAAATAATCTTGGCCGAATTCTTGACTTGTTCTTGGCCCTTCGTTTTGTTGCTCTTGGACTTCTTCTTATTATTGGAGTTGAATCCAAGTCCCCCCTTGTCATTTGGGGATTTTTGCACACTCATGATATTGTTGAGTGTGGACTTCCCTTCATGACTCTTTTCCAAGTCTTTCTTCAAAGAAGTGACTTGGGCCTTGAGCTCTTTGATTTCCTCTACATGGTTAGTATCAACACAAGTACTAGAGGAAGTAAAAGCTTCATCGTTAGAGCAACAAGGCAATGAAAGTAATTCATCACAAGATGTAGCAACATTATGAGTAGATGAACTACGAGGACTAGCACATGGCAATAAAGCATTTTTACTAGATGTAGTGCTAATGTCCAGATGAGGCTCACTAGATGTTACCTTAGTATTACTAGCCTCCTGAGCTATCTTTAGCACATTATGGGATACTAGAAGATCACCATGAGAGCTCGACAGCTTTTCATGACTTTCTTCCAATTTCCCATAATTGCTAGATAGCAACTCAAGTTGAGCCCTTAGCTCAACATTATCCTTAAAAATGGATGCTTCACAAGAAATAGAGTTAGTAGCACAAGCATCATCATTAACAACAAAAGGAGAAGGCAACTTGGCAAGCTCTTTAGCATATGAAGCTTCAAGTTGATCATGAGACTCGGTGAGTTCAATGAGCGAACTCTTAATGACCCTTGAGCCTTTTTCGAGGTGCTCAAAGTCCTCAAGGAGTTTAGCATGTGCAACTGCAAGCTTATCATTTTTAGTTCTAAAATCATTAGCCACCTCGAGAGCTCTATCATGGGATTCCTTTAATCTAGATAATTCTAGAGCAAAGGTCTCCTCAAGAGATTCCTTGGTGGTTTGTTCATTTTCAAGAGCTTGAGATAGCTCCGCGATCTCATTAGCATAATCACGCTCATGACCTTCCATTTTATCAATGGTGGCCTCATGCTCCTCGAGATGAGCTTCCAACTCCTCAATATATTTCTTGCCCTCAATTGCAAAAGACATGATTTCCATGAAGTTGGAACGAGCAATTTTATTCTTATGAAGAGCTTTAAAAACTATTTCTCCCTTAATTTTTAAGGAAGCAATATTATCACTCTCTTCATCATCATCAACATCATCATCATGAGATATATTGGGATTCAAAGTAGGAGATACCTTTGAAGCCTTAGCCATAAGGCAAAAGTGAGAAATAATAGATGATGATGTAGGATCCCTTGACGCACCATTCAAGACCACATCTTGTTCCATGGAGTGTTGGGTTTCCTCTACATTGTTAGCACAACAACTCGAGGAAAGCAATGCATTTTTATCACGATAACAAGACATGGCAAGGATATCATCATGAGATTTAGTCAAGCAATTTCTACATGATATGCAAGGACTATCAACACAAGCATGTGAAACATTTAGAGTGCTCGAAGTGTTGAAGTCCAAAGATGAAGCATTGCGATAAGATAGTGATGAAGAATCATCAACAATAAGCCCACTATCATCATTACAATGAACACCACTACTCACCATAACATTACCTTGTGGCAATCCACATGTAGGTGAAGTAGATGAAGTTGAGAAGGCAACACGACCGGAGGTGGAGGGAAAACAATCATCCCTAGAAATCTTGTACACACCATATTTATCTTGAAGCTTTGTCCACAACTCATGAGCATCCCGGAATGACATGAGTTGAAATATAACTACATTGCTCAAAGCATCAAAAAGCACATTAGAAGCTTGAGCATTGAGATAAGAGTTTTTCTCATCCTCTAAAGATATGTGTTGAGAATCCTTTGGAGGAGAAAAACCCATATCTACAATTCACTCCAAATTTGGGTCCATGACCCTAAAGAGATAAGCATGCGAATTACCCAAACATCAAAATTTGTGCCATCGAAACTAAGAGTGGCAGAGAATCCTAATCCCCTAGTCGACATCCTTACTCTCTAGGTGGTTAAACCTAATAATGAGAGACCTAGCTCTGATACCAATTGAAAGGACATGGATGTCGCCTAGAAGGGGGGGGGGTGAATAGGCGCTTTAAAATAATTACGGTTTAGGCTTGAACAAATGCGGAATAAAACTAATGTTTAATAAGTCAAGCACAAAACCTAAAAAAACTAGGCTCACCTATGTGCACCAACAACTTATGCTAAGCAAGATAAACAACTAAGTGATAGCAAGATATATAGCAAGAAACAATATGGCTATCACAGAGTAAAGTGCATAAGTAAAGGGCTCGGGTAAGAGATAACCGAGGTACGCGGAGACGACGATGTATCCCGAAGTTCACACCCTTGCGGATGCTAATCTCCGTTCGGAGCGGTGTGGAGGCACAATGCTCCCCAAGATGCCACCAAGGCCACCGTAATCTCCTCACGCCCTCGCACAATGCAAGATGCTATGATTCCACTAAGGGACCCTTCAGGGCGGTCACCGAACCCGTACAAACTAGGTTGGGGCAATCTCCACAACTTAATTGGAGGCTCCCAACGACACCAGGAAGCTTCACCACAACGGACTGTGGCTCCGAGGTGACGTCAAATGCTCGGGGCAATCTCCACAACCTAATTGGAGACCCCGACGCTTGCCCGGAGCTTTGCACCACAATGATTGAGCTCCGAGGCAACACAAGCCGTCTAGGGCGCCAAGGCACCCAAGAGGAACAAGCTCTAGGGTGCTCAAACACCCAAGAGTAATAAGCTTCTCAAACTTCACTTCCCCGTATCACCATGGAGAACTCAAACCTATGCACCAAATGCAATGGCAAGGGCACACGGAGTGCCCAAGTCCTTCTCTCCCAAATCCCTCCACAACAACTAATGCTATGGAAGAAGATGAGAGGAAGAACGAAGAAGAACACGAAGAACTCCAAGATCTAGATCGAAGGGGTTCCCCTCACATAGAGGAGAAAGTGATTGGTGGAAATGTGGATCTAGATCTCCTCTCTCTTTTCCCTCAAGAACTAGCAAGAATCATTGGAGGGATTGAGAGTTAGCAAGCTCGAAGAAGGTCAACAATGGGGGGCAAACTCGAGCTCAAGAGATAAGATCCATTGGGGAAGAAGACCCCCTTAAATAGGTGGGGGAAAATCTAACCGTTACCCCCACAGCCCGCACACAAGCGGTAGTACCGCCCATGGGAGCGGTAGTACCGCCCATATGCAGAACACAGTAGTAGAAGGGGCAGCGGTAGTACCGCTTAGTACTACCGCCCCTACTACCGCTCGGGTGGCGCTGGTCACCAGACACCAGGCAAAGCAGTGTCTGATGCCCCACGTAAGGAGTCGGAACCCCCCAGCGGTACTACCGCGTAAGTAGTCGGAACCCCCCAGCGGTACTACCGCTGTGGCCAGCGGTACTAACGCCCACGGGAGAGTAACAAAGAACCCAAGCAGCCAGATGGAACCAGTAAAACCAAAACTGCCATAACCTTCGCATATGAGCTCCGAATTGAGCAAACTCAAGCTTGTTGGATTCAGGACGACAAGAGCTATCCAACAGCGAAACCTCTATAGAGATGTGAAACCTCTATCCAGGTTATCTTAAGAAGAGGAAGTAAGAAAATTCCAATGATATAGAGATGTGAAACCTCTATCAATGAAGAACCGGCAAAAACTCCAACATCGAAAACATCATAGAAGATGCATATGGACTCCGTTTTCGATGAACTTGAGCTTGTCATGAAGATGACCATAAGCTCAAGAACCCACATAGAGAAAAGCCAACCAAGAACCAAGAAAGATGATGATGCCAAGAATGCAATGGTTTGAGCTCTCAACGAACGATACGATCAAGCTACTCACTTGAGAGCCCCCCTTGATAGTACGGCTATCGATCCTATAACCCGGTCTCCCAACTACCACCATGAGACCGGTAAAATAGAAAACCCTATCAAGGTCAAACCTTTGCCTTGCGCATAGGCCACTTGAGCTGGATGATGACGATCTTGTCCTTCTCAAGATGGACCACCTTTCTTGATTGCGTCGGCTCGATGAAGACTAGTAGATTGCTCCCCCATACTCCACTATGGGAGAGCCACTCTTTGGCACATCTTCACATGTCCATTGTCAACACAATGGACGGCAAGCTTCAAGCATGATCTCTCTGTGATGCTTCACTTGAGCTGGCACATCGCAACCTTGATGACGATCTCCACTTGATGTCATCTTCCATGGGATGTATGGGATCTTCCTCTTGATGCAAGCCCATGGAAATATACCTAACCCCATAAAGAACTCTCACGTAGACCATGGGTTAGTACACAAAGCGTAATGGACAATGCTTACCACACCATGGGATCACTTGATCCCTCTCGGTACATCTTGTACGCTTTGTGTGTTGATCAACTTGATTCACTTTTTGACTTAGTCTTGATCAACCTTGTATCTTATCTTCTCTCTTCATAAAGATGATGTCTTGAAGGTAAACATGAATGCTCACACAATCTTCTTCTTCAAGACATGCTTGCAATAAGCTCAACTCCCACATGACCAATCTTTGGATAAACCTTGAATACCACCTTGGTCACCATATAAACTCCTTGAAACCAACAGATGAACTTCAAGAAGTACCTACGGACAAATCCTTCGAATATAACTCAAGGCAACTATTAGTCCATAGGGATTGTCATCAATTACCAAAACCACACATGGATAAATGTGCTCTTACAACCTTTTTACGCACTAACCTTCACGTGGGACAAGTTATGGGTGCTCGGCGTCGTTGTATCCGTTGAAGCACTTCGGACGTCAGTAATGGAGCGACGCGTGCCCGAGTGGTCCGCGACGGCACTAATCTTGTATTAGAGTGTGCTAGGACTGACCTCGGCCGCCCACGCATCGTGCAGGAGTGCAAAGGGTGAGTGGGCCCATGACCCCTGCATGCTTAGGATTTAGACCGACGGGTTGGCCTCTTAGTTGAGCTTAGGTAGGGCGACGACATGTTGATTTCCCGAGGCCGAGCATGACCCAGGAAAGTGTGTCCGACTAGAGGTGATCAAGCGTGTTGGAAATGTCGTGCACCCCTGCAGGGATGAATTCAACTATTCGAATAGCCATGTCCACGGTAACAGGACGACTTGGAGTTGTACCTTGATCTACTACAACTATAATTGTGACTTCAAATTGAAATGAATGTTGGCTTCGAGATCGCTTTGTCGCAGGGAGTCGTGGAAGAATCTCTGGGCGTGGTTACTTAATAAAATTGCTACAACAATATTGCTATATATGAGATACCAATCTACTCTCTTCTAATGCTGCAAGATGTTGCAGATGCTAGTCTTCGATAAGATTAGGCCTTCCCTCTATTCTTGCTTTTCTGCAGTCAGTCTAGATATAACCCCATTCCTTGATACTGATGCATACTTAGCATAGTTTTGATGTCAGTCTTGCGAGTACTTTGAATGAGTACTCACCACTGCTTTACTTTCTCTTTCCCCCTCGATACGATTACTGCGTTCAGATGACGGAGCCCAGGAGATGGAGTACACTGTAGCCGACTACTACAACACCGCTGGAGCTTACTACTACGTGGAGGCTGCCCCCGACCAACAGTAGGATAGGAGGTTCCCAGGCAGGAGGCCTCGCCTCTTTCGATCTGTTGATATGTTTGTGCTAGCCTTCTTAAGGCAAAACTTGATTAATTTATGTCTATACTCAGATATTATTTGCTTCCGTTGACTCGTGCTTGTCGAGCTTTGTATTCGAGCCCTCGAGGCCCCTGGCTTGTAATATAAAGCTGTATGACTTTAATTTGTGTTTACAGTTGTGTTGTGATATCGATCAGTGAGTCCTTAATCTTGGTCGTACGCATTTGTGTGTATGATTAGCGTACGGTCAAATTGGGGGCGTCACAAGTTGGTATCAGAGCCGACTACCTATAGGTAGCCCCCCTCCAACTCCTTAGCCGAAGTTGAGTCTAGTACTTGAAAAAAAACTTTTACTAACATTGTTGTGTGGCTTACGGGTCCATATCTCAATCGGGTGGTATTAGGATCTTTTATTCCTCATCTATACTCTGGGTTCTGATATCTCTTCTCTTTCGGGTTAAAGATTTTGCTAACTCTAACATTAGGTTCTTGTGATCACATCCACCGGAGAGTTGCTTTATCGACAATTGTTTCCTTTGAAGTTATGATACACACACTGTCATTTGACATCTTGGATCTCCTTGTTACAGATGCGTCCCTCAAGGCAGCTTGTTTGCCTGACTATGGCTATCGATACCCCTGGTTTCCCGGCCATTCTGGTCAAACTCTTGACAAGGCTGGGATATCGCTGGTACCCCGAGTACACTGTTTACGAGGACTACCGCGAGTACAACCAGGAGCAGTACCAAGCTGAGGTTGTTATCTGGGATCGGCAGAACCTCTCCATCAGGGAGCTGCACACCTACTGCGGTGTTGGTTTGACTGTTGAGATGGCAGTCCATGATGCTGCCTACACTGCTATCACTCGCCTCCGTATAGAGCACCCCCGCTTGGAGGAGACTGGATTCAGATACATTCTGTATGTCCCCGCTGGGGATGAGACTGGATCTGACACCGCTGCCTTCACCCGTTTCGTGCGGCAGCACAATGACCGATCCTACACTGCGGTTTGTACTCCCTATGTGAGTCGTCGTTACGACCCACATTTTCAGGTTCAGTACACTGAGGCACTGGATCGTACTGTCCGACCTCTGACTTTTGAGCTGTACGCCACCCGTACTCGTCTTCACGATGCTATGGTGCAGTTGATGCCGACAGTCAGAGCGGAGATGTATCCGGAGTACATCCTTTACCCGCGCAGGACAGAGCTACCACCTGGTCTTGAGTGGCCTGCTGTTGGAGGTCGTACTCCTGCACGTGGACCCGCGCTCCCCACTGGGCACCAGTTGCTGCATGAGAGTGTTCATGGGATGCAGAATCACATTCCCAGGTTTAACATATGTGATCATCGGTAGTTACCTGGCTTCAGTGGTTGTCCCCGACGTTGATGTAGCGTATCGCTATGCCTCGTTGTTGTATCCCTCTATCGCGTGCCTGCGTGCCGCCTAGTTGTCTAAGTTATTTTCATGCCGGACCTATCGTCTATTTTGTAATAGACTTATGGTTTGTAATAGACCTATGTATGGATCTGTATGTTGAATTTGAACTACTATGTCGAATCTATTGCAGTTCCTTCTTTGTGCAATTTACTTCATGAATGATTCATTGTCTTTGCAATTACCCAATGCTAACCTACTACTGTTAAATTTTTAACAGAATGGTTAGGCCAAGTGGTCTTGGTCGTGGTGCGCCTGACCCACCACCGCCACCTGAATACATGGCTGGAATGATGCAGCAGTTTGAGCTGAACCGCCAGTTTATGCAAGGGATTATCGACCAGTTCTCGAAGCCAAATATGAATCAGCAGCCAGCCCCAATGACTCTGCAGGACTTTATGCGCCTCAACCCTGCTATGTACCGTAGCTCAACTCAGCCGCTTGACGCTGATGACTGGCTCCGTGACATCACCTATGAGCTGGAGTCTGCAGGCGCCCCAATGGCTAGCTATGTCACTTTTGCCTCGTACTTTCTGAAGGGTCCCACTGCTCAGTGGTGGGACAGTCACAGGAGCTCACAGCCTGTTGGAACAATCATACCCTGGTCGGAGTTCCAAGCTGCATTCCGTGCTCGCCATATCCCTCAGGGAATGATGGACAAGAAGAAGCGTGAGTTCCGCAATCTTATCCAGGGCAACAAGACCGTGGATGCTTATCAGCGAGAATTTCTGGACTTGTCCCGCTATGCTGAAGAAGACGTTGCAACTGATGCTCGTAGGCAGGAGAAATTCCGCGAAGGCCTTCACCCTTATATCAAGTTGGCGCTCCTTGTTCAGGACTTTGATAACTTCGCCATCTTCGTGAACAAGTCCATTCAAGTGGAAACAGGTCTGCAGGACTACAAGGACAACAACAAGCGCAACCGTGACATGGGCTCATCTTCGAGCTCAGCAAGTCAGAAGCGCAAGATCTGGATTCCCCACAACGTGTACCATGCACCTGCTCCTGCTCCAAGGCCGTCCTATGCACCACCTCGTCTACCCCTCCACCACCAAGGCAGCCGAGGCTTCCAGCTCCGCCACCACGAGCTCCTGTTCCCCCTTCTCGCCCTGAGGATGGGCTGTGCTTCAAGTGTGGTCGTCCAGGGCATCGTGCTAGAGAATGCAGGCAGAATCCGAATCAACTTGCACTGCCTTCCAACCAGCCTTGCAACAACAATGCCAGGCCTGCTAATGGTCGTGGCCAGGCTAACAACATTGAGATGACTGAAGCTCAAGACCAGCCTGCTACCGTGATGGGTACACTTCTTGTTAACTCAGTACCAACTTCTGTATTGTTTGATACAGGAGCATTGTATTCTTTCATGTCAGAAAATTTTGCATACATGCATGACATTAAGAGTGATGAGATGGACGTTCCATTAGTGGTAAACACCCCCGCGGGCCAATGTTGAACCTCAGTGATTAGCCACAATGTCCACATTGAAATTGAAGGGTTGGAATTTTTTGCCTCCCCCATAATGTTGAAGTCTTCCAATATCGATCTCATTCTCGGAATGGATTGGTTGAAGGCTCATACCGCGTCAATCATTTGTGCCATGATACGTCTCCAACGTATCTATAATTTTTGCTTGTTCCATGCTGTTATATTATCATTCTTGGATGTTTTAGAATCATTTTATAACAACTTTATATCATTTTTTGGGACTAACCTATTGACATAGTGCCAAAGTGCCAGTTGCAGTTTTTGCTTGTTTTTTACTTCGCAGAAAATCAATACCAAACGGAGTCCAATCGCGACGAAACTTTTTGGAGATTTTTTCTGGACCAGAAGACACCCAGTGGGCCAAAGAAGAGCCAGGAAGGTGGGCTGTGGAGAGCACAACCCACCAGGGCGCGCCAGGGGCCCCCCGGCGTGCCCTGATGGGTTGTGCCCTCCACGGGGCCCCTCTGCACCGCCTCTGATGCCTATAAATTCCCAAATATTCCAAAAACCCTAGGGAAGTCGACGAAACACAATTCCAGGCACCGCAAGTTCCAGAACCTCGAGATCTAATCTAAACACCATCACAGAGGGGTTCATCTTCCTCATAGGTGCCTCTCCGATGATGTGTGAGTAGTCCACCATAGATCTACGGGTCCGTAGGCAGTAGCTAGATGGCCTCCTCTCTCTCTCTCTTATGATTCTCAATACAATGGTCTCTTGGAGATCTATTTGATGTAAACTTTTGCGGTGTGTTTGTTGGGATCCGATGAATTTTGAGTTCATGATCAGTTTCTATCCATGAATATTATTTGAGTCTTCTTTGATCTCTTATATGCATGATTACTTATAGCCTCCTATTTCTTCTCCAAATCTTTGGTTTAGTTAGGCCGACTAGATCGATTTTTCTTGCCATGGGAAGAGGTGCTTTGTGATGGGTTCGATCTTGCGGTGTTCTTTCCCAGTGACAGAAGGGGCAGCAAGACACGCATGTATCGTTGCTATTAAGGATAACAAGATGGGGTCTATTCCTACATGAATAGATCTTGTCTACATCATGTCACCGTTCTTATTGCATTACTCCATTTTTCCATGAACTTAATAAACTAGATGCATGCTGAATAGCGGTCGATGTGTGGAGTAATAGAGGTAGATGCAGGCAGGAGTCGGTCTATCTATCTTGGACGTGATGCCTATATAATGATCATCGCCTTGGATATCGTCATGACTATTCGATTTTCTATCAATTGCCCAACAGTAATTTGTTCACCCACCGTGCGCTATACTCATGAGAGAAGCCACTAGTGAACCCTACGGCCCTCGGGTCTACTTTTCCATCATATTGCTTTCCGATCTACGTTTTTGCACTCTTTGTTTTCAGATCTACAAAACCAAAAACCCAAAAATATATTGCTGCATATTTGCCCTTTTTATTTGTGTTCTTGAGAGATCTATCTCTCATATCTATCATTACCTAATCTATCTTATTACCGTAGAGAGATTGACAACCTCTCTTTTGCGTCGGGGTGCAAGTATTTGTTGTTTGTGTGCAGGTGCTGCTTATTGGGTGGTGGTGATCCTCCTACTGGTTCGATAACCTTAGTTTCATAACTGAGGGAAATACTTACCGTCGCTGTGCTGCATCATCCCTTCCTCTTTGGGGAAATACCGATGCAGTCTCAAGCCACGTCATGCCACCAAAACCGTCCACCTCTTGCACCCTTCAAATGAGATATTAAGCTATCATGCTCATCTTGTTCGAAATGCCGAAGCCCGGCTATATGCCTTGAATGCATTAAATGAGTCACCTCTTGAAGGGATTGAAAACATTCCATATGTCCGGGACTTCCAAGATGTTTTTCCGGAAGAACTTCCAGGGATTCCCCCTGCTAGAGCTGTCGAGTTTGTCATCGACTTGGTACCGGGTACCACTCCAATAGCCAAGCGACCTTATAAGATGCATCCGCATCCGCTCCTTGAACTTAAGCAAGACATTGACAATTCGCTTCGTCTGGGTTTTATCCGTCCAAGTTCCACTGCTTGGGGAGCACCTTCTCTCTTTGTTAAGAAGAAGGATAGAACAAATCGTCTGGCTCAAGATTACCGTCCTATCAACCAGGCAACAATTCAGAACAAATATCCGCTTCCTCGGATAAATGATCTGTATGATCAACTTGCTAGTTCCTCGATATTCTCTACACTCAACTTGAGGTTGGGTTACCATCAGATCCGTGTTCATGAAGAAGACATCCCCAAGACTGCATTTGTTACTCGTTATGGTTCATACGAGTACACCGTCATGTCTTTCGGTTTAACCAATGCTCCAACAACTTTCTCTCGGTTGATGAATTATATCTTCAAGGACTACCTCGACAAATTTGTCGTGGTTTATCTGGATGATATCTTGGTGTATTCCAAGAATAAAGAAGAGCATGCTGGACATCTTCGTCTTGTACTGGAAAGGCTTCGGGAACATCAGCTATATGCCAAGTATTCCAAGTGTGAGTTCTGGATGCCCGAAGTGACCTACCTTGGTCATGTGATCTCCAAGGATGGTATTGCGGTCAACCCTGAACGAGTTCAGGCTATTCTTGACTGGACTCCCCCAAAGAATGTCAAGTAAGTCAGAAGTTTTCTCGGACTCGCCAGCTATTGCCGTCGAGTTGTCGAGAACTTCTCCAAGATTGCAAAGCCCTTAACTAATCTGCTTCACAAAGGTGTCAAATATGAGTGGACAGAAAAATGTCAGGAGAGCTTTCATGCACTTAAGGACAAACTAACATCTGCTCCAGTGCTTGCTCCTTCGGATACTCGAAAGGACTTTGTCATTTATTGTGACACTTCATGGCAAGGAATATGTTGTGTCCTAATGCAAGAATGCAGAGTGATTGCTTATGCATCTCATCAATTGCGTCCTCATGAAGGGAACTACCCAGTTCATGACCTCGAACTTGCTGCAGTAATACGTGCACTGAAAGAGTGGCGATAGTACCTTATTGGTAACCGTTGCGAGATCTACACCGACCACCAAAGTCTGAAGTATCTGTTTACTCAGCTGGATCTGAACCTCCGTCAACAGAGATGGATGGAGTGCATAGCAGAGTACAACTGTGGAATTTATTATACACCTGGCAAGGCTAATGTAATGGTTGATTCCTTGAGCCGCAAGTCTTACTGCAACCACCTTCAGGTTCATAGGGTTCATCGTCTTCTTCAAAAGGAATTCCGCAAGCTGAACCTCCATATTGTTCCTCAGGGTTATCTCGCTCCCCCTATACCAGAGTTCCGCAAGATGAACCTCCAGGATGTTAAACAGGGTTCCCTTAATAACCTGGTTGCTGTGCCAGATCTCGTGGGCAGCATTAAAACCATGCAACACTAAGACAATGTAGTCGAAAAGATTAGACGCTATGTTCCGGAAGGTAGACCCTCATGCTTCACTGTTGCTGATGATGGCGCCGTGTACTTCAAGGGTCGCTTGTTCGTTCCAATGAGGGAGGAAAACCTGAATATGACTGATAGAATACTGAAAGAAGCTCATGATACACCTCTGTCTATCCATCCGGGTAGTACCAAGATGTACCAAGACATCCGTCAAAGGTTCTGGTGGTCAAACATGAAACAAGACATTGCACGCTATGTTTCAGAATGCGACGTTTGCCGTCGAATCAAGGCAGCACATCAAAGGCCTGTTGGAACTCTGCAACCTATTTCTATTCCTGAGTGCAAATGGGACCATGTTGAAATGGACTTCGTCACTGGTTTTCCCAGATCGCAGAAGGGTAATGATGCTATTCTTGTCGTCATTGACCGACTATCCAAGCTTGCACACTTTCTGGTTGTCAAGGAAACTATCACTGCTAGTCAACTGGCAGATCTATATATGTCCAGAGTTGTCTCGCTCCACGGTATTCCATCGGTGATTAGTTTAGACCGTGGCAGTGATAACCCACAAGTATAGGGGATCGCAACAGTTTTCGAGGGTAGAGTATTCAACCCAAATTTATTGATTCGACACAAGGGGAGCCAAATAATATTCTCGAGTATTAGCAGCTGAGTTGTCAATTCAACCACACCTGAAAGACTTAGTATCTGCAGCAAAGTATTCAGTAGCAAAGCAGTATGGAAGTAACGGTAACAATGGCAAAGTGACAGTAGCAGTGTTGTAGTGATTGTAACAGTAGCAACGGAAAAGTAACTTAGCAAAGATCAATATGTGAAAAGCTCGTAGGCAATGGATCAGTGATGGATAATTATGTCGGATGGCATTCATCATGCAATGGTTATAACATAGAGTGACACAGAACTAGCTCCAATTCATCAATGTAATGTAGGCATGTATTCCATATATAGTCATACATGCTTATGGAAAAGAACTTGCATGACATCTTTTGTCCTACCCTCCCGTGGCAGTGGGGTCCTAATGGAAACTAAGGGATATTAAGGCCTCCTTTTAATAGAGAACCGGACCAAAGCATTAGCACTTAGTGAATACATGAACTCCTCAAACTACGGTAATCACCGAAAAGAATCCCAGTTATTGTCACCCTGGGGGATGCGGATCATAACTCGTAATAGGTGTCTACAACTTGCAAGATAGGATCAAGAACACATATATATTCATGAAAACATAATAGGTTCAGATCTGAAATCATGGCACTCGGGCCCTAGTGACAAGCATTAAGCATAGCAAAGTCATAGCAACATCAATCTCAGAACATAGTGGATACTAGGGATCAAACCCTAACAAAACTAACTCGATTACATGGTAGATCTCATCCAACCCATCACCGTCTAGCAAGCCTACGATGGAATTACTCACGAACGGTGGAGAGCATCATGAAATTGGTGATGAAGGATGGTTGGTGATGACGACGGCGTCGATTTCCCCTCTCCGGAGCCCAAAACGGACCCCAGATCTGCCCCCCCGGGGAAGAACAGGAGGTGGCGGCGGCTCCGTATCGTAAAACGCGATGAACTCTTCTCCCTAATTTTTTTTCTCCACTAATAGGAATATATAGAGTTGTAGTTGAGGTCAGAGGAGCTCCAGGGGGCCCACAAGACAGGGGGCACACCCTAGGGGGGGGGGCGCCCCCTGGCTTGTGGCCAGGTGGTGAACCCCCTCCGGTTGATTCTTTCGCCAGTATTTTTTATTAATTCCAAAAATATTCCCCGTAAATTTTTAGGTCAATCCGAGAACTTTTATTTCTGCACAAAAATAACACCAAGGCAATTCTGCTGAAAACAGCGTCAGTCCGGGTTAGTTCCATTCAAATCATGCAAATTAAAGTCCAAAACAAGGGCAAAAGAGTTTGGAAAAGTAGATACGATGGAGACGTATCAGGCAACTTGTTCACTTCAAGATTCTGGGCAAGTTTCCAGGAAGCTATGGGAACTCATCTGTCCTTTAGCACCGCTTTTCACCCTCAATCCCAGGGACAAGGTGAAAGAGTCAACCAGATTCTCGAAGACATGCTTCGAGCTTGTGTCATTTCTTTCGGCAAGAAATGGGAGGAATCACTCCCGTATGCAGAGTTCTCCGACAACAATAGCTATCAAGCTAGTCTGAAGATGGCCCCCTTTGAAGTGTTATATGGACGTAAGTGTCGAACTCCTCTGAACTGGTCAGAAACTGGGAACATACACTTATCGGTCCGGATATTATCCAACATGCCGAAGATCAAGTCCGCATTATTCATGCAAATCTGAAGGCTGCCCAGTCTCGTCAGAAGAGTCAATATGACCGTCATCACAACGATATGGTCTATCAACCTGGCGAAAAGGCTTATCTTCGAGTCACATCAATGAGAGGTGCACACCGCTTTGGGATCAAGGGCAAGCTGGTTCCTCGATATATTGGTCCTTTCACTATTCTCAAAAGGCGTGGTAAAGTGGCATATCAATTGGAATTACCGTCAAACCTTTCTCAGGTTCACGATGTGTTCCATGTGTCACAGCTTCGCCGCTGCTTCAAGGATCCTATCCGAGCAGTGGATCATGATATGCTTGAGCTGCAACAAGACCTTTCTTATAAAGAGCACCCGGTCCGCATTCTCTATGAAACTAAACGTCGGACTCGTCAGAAGGTTAACAAGTTCTTCAAAGTGCAGTGGTCAAATCATTCTGAAGATGAAGCCACTTGGGAAAGCGAAGATCATCTTCGCGCAGAATACCCCGGGCTCTTTCTTTCTACTTCTTAATTCCCGGGACGAGAATTCCTTTTGGTAGGGGAGAGTTGTGACACCCTGGATTTGGAGCTATAGTAATCCTTGTAATCAAGCTACAATAACCTGAGAATTATGCAAAACCATTTTGCTAATCCAATTATGATCACTGTTGGAATCAAACTCTAATTCAAATTCCTTGGCAATTCAAATTCATTTAAAAGGTGGATTTAAAAGTTTTGAGATTCGGTAGATAAAAATCATGCTTAGGTTGTAAATATTCCCTAAGCTATTGTAAAATTATAAGCAACATTTTATCAATTGATTAGGTGCCTCTAAAACAATTTAATAGATGCCAAAACAATTATTTAAGTTCCCTTTTGGGTTTTATGATTTTCAAATAATTACAAAAGGCCTTCAAAATTATTGTGGCTATGCCAAATATTGCATTGCATATCTTTATTTGAAGCTTTGATTGTATGTTGTCATCAATTACCAAAAAGGGGGAGATTGAAAGCACAACATGCTCCCTTGGTGGTTTTGATAATTCATGACAACATACATTGTCTCTTGGACTAATACTTTTATCTAGTGTATTTTAGATAATAGTCCATGGAGAAAAAGGGTTGGCAAAAGACTGTGTGGAGATAACCCAAGATGCAAGGAAATAGGTTGGCAAAGCTTCAAGCAAGAGGACTCTACATTTTACATTTGTGAGAAATCACTTTGAGTCCATAGGAAAGCCAATACTATTAAAAGGGGGTAAGGTTTTGTTGGTGAACAAAATGCTCATACGTGCACAAGTGATAGTCACCAAAAACACCCACAAGCTCTCCCACCAAAGTCTGTCCAAAGCCATATACTCAAAATCGGTGCAACCAACATTTCCATCTCGGTGCCACCGATTCTCAACCATAGACAGACTCAGCCAAACCCTAGCCACTTCGGTGCAACCGATTCCAAATCGGTGCCACCGAGTTTAGGTTGCCAACTTTCTGTTACGCAAATTCACAATATCGGTACAACCGAGATTGTTGGATCGGCGTCACCGAGATTGTCAATCTGACCGTTGGTCACCTTATCGGTGCAACCGAGTTTCCTATATCGGTCTCATCGAGATTCAAAAGTTGCCACTTTTTGGTCACTTCGGTACCACCGAGATTAACACATCGGTGTCACCGAGTTGGTCATTTTGTGTGTAACGGTTGGATTTTTGGGGATGCCTATATATACCCCTTCACCACCACCTACTCGAGAGAGAAGCACTCAGAACTATTCCATACTTGCCCCATCCAGTTTTCTGAGAGAGAACCACCTACCCTTGTGTTGAGGTCAAGATCTTCCACTCCAACCATATGGATCTTGATTTCTAGCCTCCCCAAGTTGCTTTCCACCAATCCCATCTCTTCCACCAAGCCAAATCTGTGAGAGAGTGATTGTGTGTTGAGGAGTCTATCATCTTGAAGCACAAGAGCAAAGAGTTCATTGTCATTACCGAGCCTATTACCTTTTGGAGGGTGGTGCCTCCTAGATTGGTTAGGTGTCGCTTGGGAGCCTCCTACTTCGTGTTGTGGAGTGAACCAAGAAGTTTGTAAGGGCAAGGAGATCACCTACTTCGTGAAGATCTACCCATAGTGAGGCTAGTCCTTCGTGGACAGAAGCCGTTATGGAATAGTCAAGGTTGCTACTTCGTGGACCCTTATGGGTGGAGCCCTCTGTGGACTCTCGCGAACTGTCAATCTTATTGTTAGAGCTTTACCTAGAAATGTGCTTAATCAAATGAAGAATTTTGCTTGTGCTTACACTTTGTGGAATTATTTGGAGAAACGATATCCAAATTATTCATTGAGTAATCTTGATGAAATTCTTCATAAAACTATTGCCTTCCACAAAATGACGCCTAGTGATCCTAAGTTTGATGATTGTCTATTTGAGCTTAGAGACCTCATGCGTGCTAAAGGAGATGTCACTACTATCAACAATATCATTATAGAAGCCCTTCGCATTCATAAACTTGAACATTGTCATGATCACAATCCTAACGAATCTCTTGTTCTTTATGACGAGGATTTCCCACTTGATGATGACAATGTGGAACATGGCTACTATGATGAAGATGAGCCGTTCGACATCGAGTATGAGAAGATCATGAAGAATCTAAGTCTCATGGCAAACTTCAAGGATTACATGTCCGGAGGAAAAGAATGGATTCTCGATAGTGGATGTACCGATCATATGACCGGAGATAGAGAGATGTTTGAAGAGATCACACCAAACCATGGACCGCGAAGGTACATAATGTTTGGAGACAACTCCATGGGTAAGGTACTTGGTCTTGGTAAGGTGGCCATATCCCATGACAGCTCTATCCAAAATGTTATGCTTGTTGAATCTCTTGGCTACAATTTTCTTTCCGTATCTAGACTTGCCAACTTTGGTTTTAATGTGCTATTCACGAAAGTAGATTGCCAAGTGTTTCGTCAAGATAATCATAAAATGGTCTTTACCGGTTTCCGTAGAGGTGATCTATACATTGTTGACTTCACTAAGAGATCCAAACCTCGCACTTGCTTAATTGCTAAATCTTCTAAAGGTTGGCTTTGGCATAGAAGATTAGGACATGTTGGCATGCGTAATTTAGACAAGCTTATCAAAGGTGATCATATACTTGGTGTTAAGGATGTTATCTTTGACAAAGATAGACTTTGTAGTGCTTGTCAAGCCGGAAAGCAAGTAGGTGGAAGTCATCCCGTTAAAAATATCATGACTACTAGGAGACCACTCGAGTTACTTCATATGGATCTTTTTGGTCCCAAAGCTTACAAGAGTCTCGGTGGAAATTCCTATGGTGTAGTTATAGTTGATGATTTTTCCAGATTTACGTGGGTATTCTTTCTTGATGATAAGTCACAGGTTCAAAAGATGTTCAAGAACTTCGCTCGCAAAGCGCAAAATCTGTTTGAAGTGAAGATCAAGAAGATTCGAAGCGATAACGGATCGGAGTTCAAGAACACGCATGTGGATACCTTTCTTGACGAAGAAGGTGTCTCACATGAGTTCTCGGCTACGTACACGCCTCAACAAAATGGAGTTGTTGAGAGGAAGAACCGGACGCTTATTGTGATGGCTAGGACGATGCTTGACGAATACAAGACGCCAAGACACTTTTGGGCAGAAGCCGTGGAAACAGCATGTCATGCCACGAACCGACTCTACTTGCACAAACTTCTCGGTAAAACGGCATACGAGCTACTCACCGGTAACAAACCCCAAGTTGGATACTTTCGGGTATTCGGCTCAAAGTGCTACATTCTTGATAATCATCGTCGTACTAAATTTTCTCCTAAATCTCATGAAGGATTCCTGCTTGGTTACGGATCGAACTCTCACACTTACCGTGTCTACAACAACTTCACTCGAAAAGTTGAAGAGACGGTAGATGTGAAGTTTGATGAATCTAATGGTTCGCAAGTCGAACAATTGCCAAATGATGTAGGTGATAAGGACCCTTCGGAAGATATCCAAGATTTGCCCATCGGCAAGATTCGTCCCATGGAGGTGATGGAAAGTAGTTCATCAACTCAAGTGGAAGCCCCTACTTCACGTCAAGGTGAACCACAACATGACATGGAGGCATCCACAAGCGGTACACGACAAGATGATGAAGAGGAGGAAGTGCATCATGAAGATCCACCACAACCTCCTTCACCACCACCTCAAGGGAACAACACCTTCAACAACAACGAAGATGAAGGAGATGATGATGAAGAAGAAGCTCCACCATCCAACAATCGGAAGCTAACCCGAGTTCGAGCACAAGTGACCAAGAACCATCCACTAAACCAAATCTTTGGTGACATCCAAACCGGGAGAATCACTCGCTTTAAAACTCGTCTAGCTAACTTTTGTGAGCATTATTCTTTCATCTCTAGTATTGAGCCCTTGAAGGTAGAACAAGCTCGTGAAGACGCGGATTGGGTGAACGCGATGCATGAAGAGCTTCACAACTTCGAGAGGAACGAAGTGTGGACACTCGTGGAGAAGCCCAAGGATGAGCAAAACATCATCGGAACCAAATGGGTGTTTCGGAACAAGCAAGATGAAGACGGTCAAGTCGTACGGAACAAGGCTCGTCTCGTAGCCCAAGGATATGCGCAAGTCGAAGGTATGGACTACGGTGAGACCTACGCCCCCGTTGCTAGACTTGAAGCTATTCGCATTCTTCTTGCCTATGCTAATCACCATGATATAACGCTTTATCAAATGGACATTAAAAGTGCCTTTTTAAATGGTGAGATTGAAGAAGAGGTTTATGTTAAGCAACCACCTGGTTTTGTAAATCCTAAGAAACCTAATCATGTTTACAAGCTTCGTAAAGCCCTTTATGGTCTTAAGCAAGCCCCTCGTGCTTGGTACAAATGCTTAACGAAGTTTCTCATTGAAAAAGGTTTTGAGATTGGTAAAATTGATGCAACCTTGTTCACTAAGAGAGTTAATGGTGAATTATTTGTATGCCAAATCTATGTGGATGATATTATCTTTGGTTCCACTAACCCTCAATTTAGTGAAAGATTTGGAAGGTTGATGTCCGAGAAGTATGAGATGTCTATGATGTGTGAGCTGAAATTCTTTCTTGGCCTGCAAATCAAGCAATCGAAAGAAGGAACTTTCGTCTCTCAAACTAAGTATACCAAGGACTTGATCAAGAAGTTCAACATGCAAGAGTGCAAAGGTATGAAAACCCCCATGCCTACTAGTGGACATGTTGATCTTACCAAGGAGGATGAACCGGTTGATCAAAAAGTTTATCGATCTATGATTGGTTCATTGCTATATCTATGTGCCTCTCGTCCCGATATTATGCTTAGTGTTTGCATGTGTGCTAGATATCAAGCTGCACCTAAAGAGTGTCATCTTTTGGCCGTGAAACGTATTGTGAGATATTTGATACAAACACCAAACTTTGGCATTTGGTATCCCAAGGGATCTTCTTTTAATCTTGTTGTCTATTCCGATTCGGACTATGCCGGTGACAAGGTTGATAGAAAATCCACTTCAGGTACTTGTCAATTTTTGGGTAGATCTCTTGTGTCTTGGTCCTCCAAGAAACAAAACTCGGTATCTCTATCTACTGCCGAAGCTGAGTATATTGCTGCTGGATCTTGTTGTGCGCAATTACTATGGATGACACAAACGCTTAAGGATTATGGAATCCATGTTAGAAATGTTCCATTACTTTGTGACAATGAAAGTGCTATTAAAATTGGTTATAATCCTGTGCAACACTCTCGAACTAAACATATTCAAGTTAGACATCATTTCATTCATGATCATGTTGCCAAAGGAGATATTAATCTTAAGCATGTTCGCACCAACAAGCAATTGGCCGATATCTTTACCAAGCCACTTGATGAGAAAACATTTTGTTATTTGAGGAGTGAGTTGAACATCATTGATGCTTCAAATTTGAGCTAGTCTCACTCGGTTGCATGCAAGGGCATGAGCTTTCTTGATACTTCCATGATATTTCTAACATGTTATCCTATGCCATGGAATTCTATGCTCCCTTGTATTGCATCTAATCTTTTGTAGGTACTTGGAAGATTTTCATTCCACAAGATTGCCATCAACTCCAATCATAAGCAATCTAGTCATGACCAAGTATCCACAACCCCTCTTGATGATGGAAGGAAGAAGACACCTCAAACATATCCTTGACATATAATTGATGTGATCATTGCTAAATCTCTATTGGTATCATGTCAAATGGATATATCTATTGCTCTTCCTTGCATGACTAACCTATGTAGGTGACAAGTGTACTCAAACGAGAAGGATTGCCCCAACTCAAGATGATCTTCATCAACCTCGAGCATCCTCAACAAGTTCACGTACAAGCCACGTCATCAACATCACTCAAAGGTATGTACTCATATCCTTGAAAAGGCTTTACTCCAAGTCATGAGCTAAGGCAACTCAAGTGATATGATGACATCAAAATGCTTAATCGAAAAATGGTAACCCCATTTTGAGCTTAACGTAGAGTATGACCTATGATCAAGTATTCTTGCTTGGCTCCTATGTCAAATACTCTAATATAGGTGACCTAGTCACCGCCCATCATCTAGTTAAGAATTTTGGATGGTTCATTTTCTATTTTGCAAAGATTTCTTGGAACCACTCAAATCTTCTCTAGTTGATATCTCTTTGTAAAATCATTCGCATTCCCTTATTTTCTTTTGTTTCTCCGAAAACAGAAACTTGGTCCTTTATTCTGTTTCTGCATCGGTGCCACCGATACAAACATCTCGGTCCTACCGAATTTGCAGATATGCTGCACCTTAAGATTTCGGTATCACCGATTAGTTCGTCTCGGAACCACCGATTTGCATCCTGTCTCATTTGTGTTCATATTTGCAATTCTGTGTTTTCTTAGCGATCTTTCTTGTAATACTTCTGTTACTTCGATGATCCCGTTAAAAAAAACCGGGGGAGAATAACAAAAGATAATCTTATTATGAGAATTTCTTTATTCAAGGATCCCTGACTCAAAGGAAGAAGGGGGAGAATAACAAAGTCTTACAACATCTCAAGGGGAGAGAAATTTTTTTCCTGATTCCCTCAGCTTTCATTTCTATGAACTCTACATTCAGTGACCCTTGTTCTCAAGGATCCCTTCTCAATCAATGATCCCTGTATCTATCCCTGTTTTTGATCTTTTTGGAAATTAATGCCAAAGGGGGAGAGAAACAAAGCTTCATGCTAAAAGGGAGATACATGCTTATGCAAAGGAGGAGATATGATCAAGGGGGAGAATCAACATCAATGCTTATACTTTATAAACAAGGTGAGATTATCAAAGTAGGGGGAGAATACTTGAAAAGTCAGAACAACGGAATCAATTTCTCATCTTATCCAATCCCAATATCTACATGCTGAGATTCAGGGGGAGAGGATAATTTACCATGTTCATATTCAGGAGAAGAAAATTCTAATGATCTTGGAGACATATCAATATTAATGATCACTATCTTCTATATGTTCAACATATCTTGGTACTTTTGAGTTCTATTGCCTTTGATTGGTAGAATACTCTTGTGTTTTCTAACATTGTTTTCTCAAGTGTGTTTCTACTACTAGAATGCTCAAGAACTCAAGGTAAGTATATGCATCATACTCTTGATCAAGATGATCTCTTGCTTCTTGCACATATTGTTTGCAAGAGTGAAGTCTTGAACAAGGATACACCTCATTCATATATATTTTATGCACATAGCCAAGATATACATGACTTTTTATATCCCTTCATCCATATGTGTGTCCATGCATTCCAAAGCAACTATCCTTTAAAGGACTGCACACATTTAGGGGGAGCAAGTCTAAGTCATGTGTCTCTCAAAGTCTTCATTATAACCATGCATATCTTTATTTGAAGCTTTGATTGTATGTTGTCATCAATTACCAAAAAGGGGGAGATTGAAAGCACAACATGCTCCCTTGGTGGTTTTGATAATTCATGACAACATACATTGTCTCTTGGACTAATACTTTTATCTAGTGTATTTCAGATAATAGTCCATGGAGAAAAAGGGTTGGCAAAAGACTGTGTGGAGATAACCCAAGATGCAAGGAAATAGGTTGGCAAAGCTTCAAGCAAGAGGACTCTACATTTTACATTTGTGAGAAATCACTTTGAGTCCATAGGAAAGCCAATACTATTAAAAGGGGGTAAGGTTTTGTTGGTGAACAAAATGCTCATACGTGCACAAGTGATAGTCACCAAAAACACCCACAAGCTCTCCCACCAAAGTCTGTCCAAAGCCATATACTCAAAATCGGTGCAACCAACATTTCCATCTCGGTGCCACCGATTCTCAACCATAGACAGACTCAGCCAAACCCTAGCCACTTCGGTGCAACCGATTCCAAACCGGTGCCACCGAGTTTAGGTTGCCAACTTTCTGTTACGCAAATTCACAATATCGGTACAACCGAGATTGTTGGATCGGCGTCACCAAGATTGTCAATCTGACCGTTGGTCACCTTATCGGTGCAACCGAGTTTCCTATATCGGTCTCACCGAGATTCAAAAGTTGCCACTTTTTGGTCACTTCGGTACCACCGAGATTAACACATCGGTGTCACCGAGTTGGTCATTTTGTGTGTAACGGTTGGATTTTTGGGGATGCCTATATATACCCCTCCACCACCACCTACTCGAGAGAGAAGCACTCAGAACTATTCCATACTTGCCCCATCCAGTTTTCTGAGAGAGAACCAACTACCCTTGTGTTGAGGTCAAGATCTTCCACTCCAACCATATGGATCTTAATTTCTAGCCTCCCCAAGTTGCTTTCCACCAATCCCATCTCTTCCACCAAGCCAAATCTGTGAGAGAGTGATTGTGTGTTGAGGAGTCTATCATCTTGAAGCACAAGAGCAAGGAGTTCATCGTCATTACCGAGCCTATTACCTTTTGGAGGGTGGTGCCTCCTAGATTGGTTAGGTGTCGCTTGGGAGCCTCCTACTTTGTGTTGTGGAGTGAACCAAGAAGTTTGTAAGGGCAAGGAGATCGCCTACTTCGTGAAGATCTACCCATAGTGAGGCTAGTCCTTCGTGGATGGAAGCCGTTATGGAATAGTCAAGGTTGCTACTTCGTGGACCCTTATTGGGTGGAGCCCTCCGTGGACTCTCGCGACCGTTACCCTCCGTGGGTTGAAGACTCCATAAACGTGGATGTACGATAGCACCACCTATCGGAACCACGGGAAAAAAACCTTGCGTCTCCAATTGCGTTTGATCTCCTTATCTCAACTCTTTACTTCATGTGCAATGTCTTTACTTTCCGCTGCCATATTTGTTGACATGCATGTGTAGGGTATATAGACTTGCTAGATTTGCTAAAACTGTTAAAATCTGCCAACCAATTAACTTGGGAAAAGGTTAGGTTTTAAATTCCTGCTAGTAGTCTATTCACCCCCCGTCTAGACACTCTTCTAGTGATCCCACTGGTCAGCTTGACATGTGGGGCCCACTGGTCAGCTTGACCAGTCAACGCCACTGTTGACTGCTAATGTTAGCCTGACATCATGCTGATGTCATAAATGATTATTAAATTAAAATAAATCTATTTAATTTCTAAATATTAATAAAACTTTAAAAATTAATATAAAATAAACCGTAAGTCACATGAAAATAATTTATACATGAAAGTTGATCAGAAAAATCCCACGAATCTGAATACGCTGTCCATTCATCTGTCACATGCCTCGAGCATGATGAACATGGTCATTTTGCGTTAGGATCATCTGTCCGGTAATAGCCGAAGACCCGGGAAATATCGTCAGATATTCTCCCGCTCCGTCTGCGACGTGTAGTACTGTGTTAGCTCATGCCTAGCACTACATATTGCCATGTCATGCATCGTGTTGCATCTGTCTGCTTTATATTTATTGTTTCTCCCCCCTCTTCTTACCGGTAGACCCCGAGACTGACGCTGCTGCCGGGTACGACTACGCCACTGACGATCAAGCCTTTGCAGTAGAGCAACAAGGCAAGCAAACCCCCTTGAGCATTTCGATATTGCCCATTCTTTCTCTCTCATGCTTGCATTAGATTTTGCTACTGTTGTATGTACCTCATATTCTGATGCATAGCCTATTTTTGATAAACTGCTATTACCTACTGCTTCATTAAACTGCTTAGCATAGGTTGATAATGCTCCCATGTGACTCAGATTGTGCAAAACCGAACCGAAAACCAAAAACCGAATCAAAAAAACAAACCGAACCGAAATTTTGGTTTTTATGGTTTTTGGTTTCAGTTACGGTTTCCATATCTCAAAACCGTGTGGCATTCGGTTTTTTCGGTTAAAAACCGAAAACCACTGGGTTGAAACCGAAAAACCGAAATGATGTGAAGTGCATGCTCGCAAAAATTAATTTGACTGAACCTGGAGTCGAACTCCTTACCACGGACTAGAAGGGCCACTGCGCTACAGACAACTACCAACTAGGCCAAGTAAGTTTGCTGATTTTTATTAGGAAGGAACAAATTGTATACTTAATATGCATATACCAATATACCGATTCCGCATAATGTCACCATGTGCTTGTAGAAAGTTACCCATCCAAGAGGTATAAAACTTGTAAAGCATAATTAAGATGGCAAAAGCACTTCATCATCATTGGATAATTAAGTCCGTTACATGGGACTGTTGCCTATCAATCTCACGTGTGTATTTCATCAAATTATTTCCAACTCTGAACTTTCAAGGAAGTTGTGCATAGGAAAAGAAATATACAACAATGAAACATACTTCAATCTTCGATTATCCATGAACTAAAAATTGAAATATGTGACAAAAAATCACGTGTTCTTAAAAAAATCGCGACAACTTTGGTTAATATGGTTATTACCGAAACCGAACCGAATTCAAATGGTTATTACCGAAATCGAACCGTATTTTTATACGAAACCGTATAAACCGAAGTATAAAACCGTATTAACCAAAAACCGTATAAACCGAACCGAATCAAACCAAAAAAACCGGATGCACACCCTGACCTGTGACCCCTTAGTCCCAGTTGCCCCGCTTTAATTATCAGTTACTCGATCATCATGATCGACAAGCCAGGCCCATCACATCACCGCACACCCCCTTAGTTGTACGACTCTGTAGTACTACTATCGAGTACCGAGGGTGACACCTCGTGAAGTACTCATGTTGTTAGCTCTGTAGTGTAGCTAGTCGGTCGTGGTAAGTAAAGGGTGATACATGTCTGCCACTCCCGATATCGACTCTGTCGTGCAACCCCCTGATACGTCCATTTTGCATCATGTTTTCCTACTTTTATTTACTTTGTTTTGTTGAATAATAATGCCTTGGGGAGTGATTCTAATGCCTTTTCTCTCATAATATGCGAGGTTTACACAAAGAGGGAGAATACCGGCAGCTAGAATTCTGGACCTAAGAAAAGCACGTCAGAGATACCTATTCTGCACAACTACAATGAAGCTAAAATTTTACGGAGATTATTTCTGCATTTAATAAAAATATTGGAGCAGAAAACTACGGGAGGGGGCCTCCCAGGTGGGCACAACCCACCTGGGCGCGCTAGGCCCCCTGGGCGCGCCCTGATGGGTTGTGGCCACCTCGGCCCACCTCCGGTGCCCATCTTCTGGTATATGGTCACTCCTGACCTAGAAAAAAATCAGAGGAGGACTTTCGGGATGAAGCGCCGCCGCCTCGAGGCGGAACTTGGGCAGGAGCACTTTTGCCCTCCGGCGGAGCGATTCCGCCGGGGGAACTTCCCTCCCGGAGGGGGAAATCGAAGCTATCGTCATCACCAATACCCCTCTCATCTTTGGGAGGCCAATCATCATCAACATCTTCAACAGCACCATCTCCTCTCAAACCCTAGTTCATCTCTTGTGTTCAATCTTTGTACCGGAACCTCAGATTGCTACCTGTGGGTGACTAGAAGTGTTGATTACCTTGCGTAGTTGATTACTATATTGTTTATTTGGTGGAAGATTATATGTTCAGATCCATTATGCTATTCAATACTCCTCTGATCTTGAGCATGATTATTATTTGTGAGTAGTTACCTTTGTTCTTGAGGTCACGGGAGAAGTCATGTTGCGAGTAATCATGTGAATTTGATATGTGTTCGATATTTTGATGATATGTATGTTGTGATTCCCTTAGTGGTGTCATGTGAACGTCGACTACATGACACTTCACCATTCATGGGCCTAAGGGAATGCATTGTGGAGTAGTTATTAGATGATGGGTTGCTAGAGCGATAGAAGCTTAAACCCTAGTTTATGCGCTACTTCGTAAGGGGCTGATTTGGATCCACATGTTTAATGCTATGGTTAGACTTTGTCTTAATACTTTTCTCGTAGTTGCGGATGCTTGCGAGGGGGTTAATCATAAGTAGGTTGTTAGTTCAAGTAAGAGCAACACCTTAGCACCGGTCCACCCACATATCAAATTATCAAAGTAGCGAACACGAATCAAACCAACATGATAAAAGTGACTAGATGAAATTCCCGTGTACCCTCAAGAACACTTTGCCTATTACTAGAGATTGTTCTGGCCTGTCCTTTGCCTCAAAAGGATTGGGCTACCTTGCTGCACGTTGTTTACCGTTACCGTTACTTGCTTGCTACCAATTATCTTGCTATCAAACTATCTGTTACCTACAATTTCAGTGCTTGCAGAAATTACCTTGCTGAAAACCGCTTGTTATTTCCTTCTGCTCCTCGTTGAGTTCGACACTCTTACTTATTGAAAGGACTATGATTGATCCCCTATACTTGTGGGTCATCAAGACTCTTTTCTGGTGCCGTTGCCAGGGAGTGAAGTGCTCTTGGTAAGTGGAAATCGGTAAGGAAAAACTTATACTACGTGCTGAAATTTATCGCTACTTGCTACTATGGAAAACAATCCTTTGAGGGGTTTGTTCGGGGTATCTTCACCTCGAACGGAACCACAATTAGTTGCCCCTCAACCTACAGCACCTACTGAAAATGTTACTTATGAAATTCCTTCGGGTATGTTAGAACAACTGCTTGCTAAACCTTATGCAGGAGATGGAATTGAACATCCTGATATGCACCTCTTAGATGTGAATGAAATTTGTGGATTATTTAAGCATGCAGGTTTACCCGGAGATGAAGTTAAGAAGAAGGATTTCCCTTTATCTTTGGAGGGAAAAGCATTGACATGGTATAGTCTATGTGATGATCTTGGATCATGGAACTGGAATCGTTTGCAATTAGAGTTTCACCAAAAGTTTTATCCCATGCATCTAGTTCATCGTGATCGGAATTATATATATAATTTTTTGCCTCGTGAAGGAGAAAGTATTGCTCTAGCTTGGGGGAGGCTTAAGTCAATGTTATATTCATGCCCCAATCATGACATCCCGAGAGAAGTTATCATTCAGAATTTTGATGCTCGGCTTTCTCATAATGATCAATCCATGCTCGATACTTCTTGTGCTGGCTCTTATATGAAGAAGACTATTGAATTCAAGTGGGATCTCTTGGAAAGAATTAAACGCAACTCTAAAGATTGGGAACTCGACGAAGGTAATGAGTCAGGTATAAAGCTTGAATTTGATTGTGTTAAATCTTTTATGAATATCGATACTTTTCATAAGTTTAGCACTAAATATGGACTTGACTCTGAGATAGTAGCCTCTTTCTGCGAAGCATTTGCTACTCACGTTGACCTCCCTAAGGAGAAGTGGTTTAAATATCATCCCCCTATTAAAGAAGAAATTAAAGAACCGGTCATAGCTAAAGAAGAAACCATCTTTTACAATGTTGATCCAGTTGTGCCTACCGCTGATATTGAAAAACCACCTTTTCCTGTTAGGATAAAGGAACATGCTAAGGTATCAATTGTGGTTCATAAAAGTAATATAAGAGCACCTAAACCCCCTGAGCAAATTAAAGTAGAACCTAGTGTTGCTATGGTTAAAGAGCTCTTGGTAGAAAATATTGATGGGCATGTTATCTACTTTTGTGATGAGGCTGCTAGAATTGCTAAACCCGATGAAAAAGATAAACATAGACCCATAGAAGGCATGCCTGTTGTCTCAGTCAAAATAGGAGATCATTGCTATCATGGTTTATGTGATTTGGGTGCTAGTGTGAGTGCTATATCTTTTACTCTATACCAAGAAATTATGGATGAAATAGCACCTGCTGAAATGGAAGACATTGATGTCATTATTAAACTTGCTAATAGAGACACTATCACACCACTCGGGATTGTTAGAAGTGTTGAAGTCTTGTGCGGGAAAGTAAAATACCCTACTGAGTTTCTAGTCCTTGGTTCCCCACAAGATGACTTTTGTCCCATTATCTTTGGTAGACCTTTCTTGAGCACCGAAAAACAAACTGTCGGTGTCAGTTTTGGTAATGTGTCTCATGAGTTTAATTCTTCCAAGTTTAGTAGACAACCTCCCGATAGAGCGTTATCTAGTAAGGATGAAATAATTGGTCTTGTTTCTATTGCTGTGCCTCCTACTGACCCATTAGAACAATATTTGCTTGACCATGAAAATGATATGCACCTGCGTGAAAGAAATGAAATACATCAAATTTTCTTCGAACAACAACCTCTCTTGAAACACAATTTGCCTATTGAAACTCTTGGTGGTCCTCCTCCACCTAAAGGTGATCCTGTGTTTGAATTGAAACTATTGCCTGACACTTTGAAGTATGCTTATCTTGATGAGAAAAAGATATATCCTATTATTATTAGTGCTAACCTTTCATAACATGAAGAAGAAAGATTATTAAAAGTTCTAAGGAAGCACCGGGCTGCTATTGGATATACTCTTGATGATCTTAAGGGCATTAGTCCCACTCTATGTCATCACAAGATCAATATGGAACCTGATGCTAAACCCGTCGTTGATCACCAACGGCGATTGAATCCGAAGATGAAAGAAGTGGTAAGAACTGAAATATTAATGCTTCTGGAAGCAGGTATAATCTATCCCATAGCTGATAGTAGATGGGTAAGTCCCGTTCATTGTGTCCCTAAGAAAGGGGGTATTACCGTTGTTCCTAATGATAAGAATGAACTCATTCCACAAAGAATTGTCACTGGCTATAGAATGGTAATTGATTTTATAAAATTAAATAAAGCTACTTGGAAAGATCATTACCCTCTACCGTTTATTGATCAAATGCTAGAAAGACAATCTAAGCACACACACTTTTGTTTCCTAGATGGATATTCTGGTTTCTCTCAAATACCTGTGTCACAATCCGATCAAGAGAAAACTACCTTTACTTGCCCTTTTGGAACCTATTCTTATAGACGTTTGCCTTTTGGTTTATGCAATGCACCTACTACCTTTCAAATATGTATGACTGCTATATTCTCTGATTTTTGTGAAAAGATTGTGGAGGTTTTCATGGATGATTTTTCCGTTTACGGAACTTCTTTTGATGATTGCGTAAGCAACCTTGATCGAGTTTTGCAGAGATGTGATCAAACTAATCTCGTCTTGAATTGGGAGAAGTCCCACTATATGGTTAATGAAGGCATTGTCTTGGGGCATAAAATATCTGAACGAGGTATTGAGGTGGATAAAGCTAAAGTTGATGCAATTGAGAAAATGCCATGTCCTAAAGATATTAAAGGTATTCGAAGTTTCCTTGGTCATGCTGGTTTTTATAGGGGGGTTCATTAAAGATTTCTCTAAAATTTCTAGGCCCCTTACTAATCTTTTGCAAAAGGATATTCCTTTTGTTTTTTATGATGATTGTGTGGAAGCCTTTGAAACGCTCAAGAAAGCCTTAACCTCTACACCTATCGTTGAACCACCTGATTGGAACTTGCCTTATAAATTATGTGTGATGCTAGTGATTATGTTGTTGGTGCTATCCTAGGACAAAGAGTTGATAAGAAATTGAATGTTATCCATTGTTCTAGTAAAACTCTAGACAGTGCCCAACGAAACTATGCTACTACTGAAAAAGAATTTTAAGCAGTTGTGTTTGCTTGTGATAAATTTAGATCTTATATTGTTGACTCCAAAGTTATTGTTCACACCGATCATGCTGCTATAAAATACCTTATGGAAGACAAAGATGCTAAACCTAGACTCATTAGGTGGGTTCTCCTGCTTCAAGAATTTGATTTACACATCGTTGATAGGAAGGGAGCTGGGAACCCCGTAGCTGATAACTTGTCTAGGTTAGAAAATATTCTTGATGACCCACTACCTATTGATGATAGTTTCCCCGACGAACAGTTAGCTGCAATAAGTGTTTCTCAGAACACACCTTGGTATGCTGATTATGCTAACTACATTGTCGCTAAATTTATACCACCTAGCTTCACTTACCAACAAAAGAGAAAAAAATTCTATGACTTGAGACATTACTTTTGGGATGACCCACATCTTTATAAAAAAGGAGTAGATGGTATTATTAGGCGTTGTGTACCTAAGCATGAACAGCAACAAATCCTACGGAAATGTCATTCCGAAGCTTATGGAGGACATCATGCGGGAGATAGAATTGCTCATAAGGTATTGCAATCTGGTTTTTATTGGCCTACTCTCTTCAAGGATGCCCATAAGTTTGTCTTGTCTTGTGATGAATGTCAAAGAATTGGTAATATCGGTAAGCGTTAGGAAATGCCTATGAATTATTCACTTGTTGTTGAAACATTTGACGTTTGGGGCTTTGATTATATGGGGGCATTTTCCTTCCTCCAACATGTACACTCATATTTTAGTTGCGGTTGATTATGTCACTAAGTGGGTAGAAGCTATTCCAACTAGTAGTGCTGATCACCACACCTCCATTAAAATGCTTAAACAGGTTATCTTCCTGAGCTTTGGAGTCCCTAGATATTTAATGACCAATGGTGGTTCACATTTGATTCATGGTGCTTTCCGTAAGATGCTTGCTAAATATGATGTTAACCATAGAATTGCATCACCCTATCATCCTCAATCTAGTGGTCAAGTTGAACTTAGCAATAGAGAAATAAAATTAATATTACAAAAAACTGTCAATAGGTCTCGTAAGAATTGGTCTAAGAAATTAGATGATGCACTTTGGGCCTATAGAACAACTTATACAAATCCTATGGGTATGTCTCCATATAAAATGGTGTATGGGAAAGCTTGTCATTTGCCTCTAGAATTAGAACACAAAGCATTTTGGGCAATTAAAGAACGTAACAATGATTTCAAACTTGCCAGTGAGAAGAGGCTATTTGATATTAGCTCACTAGATGAATGGAGAACCCAAGCGTATGAAAATGCCAAGCTATTCAAAGAAAAACTAAAAAGATGGCATGACAAAAGAATCCAAAAGTGGGAATTCAAAATAGGAGATTATGTTCGTTTGTTCAACTCTCGTTTAAGATTTTTTGAAGGAAAGCTTCTCTCAAAATGGGAAGGACCATATATTATCGAAGAGGTTTATCGTTCTGGAGCTATCAAGATTAATAACGCCGAAGGTACTGACCCGAAGGTGGTCAATGGACAAAGAATTAAGCATTATATCTCAGGTACGCCTATTAACGTTGAAAGCAATGTTATCCAAACTATGACACCGGAGGAACACATAAAAGAAACCTTCCGGAACACTCCAGAATACTTAAAAATAGGAGGTACGTGATACGGTAAGTAAACGGACTCCGAAAAATCCTCAAAAATATTTTTTGTCAGTTTTGGAATATTTTAGAATTTTGGAAATAAAGAAATAAACCGGAAGGTGATCGAGGTGAGCACGATACACCAGGGCGCGCTAGGCACCCCTGGGCGTGCCCTGGTGGGTTGTGCCCACCTCGGATGCCTTCCCGACTCCGTTTTCCTTCCATATACTTGTTCCCCAAGAATAAAAATTCTCTATATATACCCCCGACTGTTTTGACGACCGCATCGCAGAAAAATCCTCTGTTCTTGTTTCTTGCTGTTTTCTCATCAGATGTAGATCTCCATGGCTCCACCAAGCTCCTCCAAGGACAAGTTCTTCGAGAAGGTCATCAACCCATACTTGTCGAAGGTGATGAAGCACCCTCAAGCCATTGAGATGCGTGAGGGGGTGCTCCACATCCGCGATGTTTAGGGACCCAAGAACACCGGAAGCATGGAGGCTAGGCTCGAGGCGGTGGAACAGAAAATCTTCAAGTTCCAGAAGATGGTGGAGCGTGGACTTAGTGCCAATCACTCCATGATCACGGAATTCACCTGTGATCAGACGGTGGATGGCCGGTCTGTGAAGGACATCATCTCCACCCTCAACGAGCAAATTAATTTTCTGCAGAGCCAAGTTTATGATCTTCAAAACCAAGTCTTCGAATATGAATCGAGATTTAAAGGTATGAGTTTAGCTGCCAGTTGCAGGACTCCGGGGACTCTCGTTTCAACCTTTGATGGGGATCCATTGCCCTGGAAGCTGGAGGACAAGCTTACTACATCAACACCTCCACCTTCTTCATCACCACCACCGAAGGAACTTGAGCACACGGGTATGTGCACTCCCCTTGGGTTGAGCCAAGCTTGGGGGAGGTGCCCCGGTATCGTATCACCACCACTTTTATTCATCTTTACCTATTTTAGTTCGACCTTTAGTTTCCTTTGGCTTTAGTTGAATAAAAGTTTAGCATGATCTATTTTCGTGTGTTAGTTCCGTGGCCTACCTATCTATGTAATCGAGTGAGAGTTAGATAATAAAGTTTAGTTTGAGTTTTTTGCATCATGTTTAGTTCCGTGGCCTACCTATCTATGTTCCGTGGCCTACCTCTCTATGTTCCGTGGCCTACCTCTCTACTTTCTTGTTGCAATCAAAATAAAGAAAAGATGAAACAAATGAAAAGTATCATATGCTAATCTTATGGTGAGTAATGACATCACATAAGGAAAAGTATAAGTAGTAAAATTTATTGGAGATTGACAAACATAGCATTGGTCAATGATGCAATTCATGAAAGAATTAATAAGGGAAGAGAAGATTCACATGCAAATACACTATCTTGGACATCTTTTATGATTGTGGGCCCCCATCAAATATTATATGTCAAAATTGTTGACGTTGGACAAGGAAGACAACGTAATGATTTATGTTTGTTCATATCCACATAAAAGTTATATTGTCATAGATCCTTCAACATGTGGTGCTTGCTCAATATCTTTGCTAGCCAAAAATTCTGCACTAAGTAGAGATACTACTTGTGCATCCAAAAACCCAAACCCAAATTCTTTCTTTGAGTGTCCACCATACATACCTATGGATCGAGAAATATCCTTCAAGTAAGTTGTCATCAGTGCAGCAAGGCAATAAAAATTGCTTCTAAAAGTGTTTTGATCAATTAGTGTAAGAGAAAATTGAGCGCTATACGAACTTATGATGGCAAAGTAATAAAAGCGACGGACTGCATAATAAAGGTTGCTATCATAGGGGGCAATATAGCGTGACGTTCTTTTACATTAAGGGATTGGGCATACAAACCAATAAGCGCATGACAATCTCTGCTTCCCTCTACGAAGGGCCTATCTTTTACTTTTATGTATTTAGTTTTATGCAAGAGTCAAAGTATTCTTCCCTATTCCTTTTTACTTTTTTCTTTTGCAAGCATCATGTGGTGAGGAAAGATCTAGACACATATATCCAGTTGGATATGGGTGGGCATGAGTTTTTATTGTTGACATCACCCTTGAGGTGAGTAAGTTGGGAGGCGAAACTATAAGCCCCTATCTTCCTATGTGTCCGGTTGAAACTTTTTGTTCATGGGTATGCCGTGAGCGTTAGCAATCATAGAAGACTAAATGATGGTTCATTATGTGGACTTGCCAAAAGGCTCCGACATGAGACCCTTCCTCAAAATATGATGAATTGTAGTTGCAAAGTTGACTGAGAACATAGTTTGTTGGTTCCTAATAAGGTTTATGCTTCATACTTCTATGTTGTGATGAATTGTTACTTGTTCATAAGAAGCGATATGATAAAAATGTATTGAAATAAATTTTTATGATAGAGTTTGTTGCTGTTATATTAATAAGCATGATGCTTCTATGTTCGTATTTTGTTTTTCGACACCTCTCTCTCAAACCATGTGGACATGCTTTTCAATATCGGCTTTCGCTTGAGGACAAGTGAGGTCTAAGCTTGGGGGAGTTGATACGTCCATTTTGCATCATGTTTTCCTACTGTTATTTACTTTGTTTTGTTGAATAATAATGCCTTGGGGAGTGATTTTAATGCCTTTTCTCTCATAATATGCAAGGTGTACACAAAGAGGGAAAATACCGGCAGCTGGAATTTTTGACCTAAGAAAAGCACGTCAGAGATACCTATTCTGCACAACTCGAATGAAGCTGAAATTGTACGGAGATTATTTTTGCATTTAATAAAAAATACTAGAGCAGAAAACTACCGTAGGGGGCCTCCCAGGTGGGCACAACCCACCAGGGCGCGCCCTGATGGGTTGTGGCCACCTCGGCCCACCTCCGGTGCCCATCTTCTAGTATATGGTCACTCTTGACCTAGAAAAAAAATCAAAGGAGGACTTTCGGGATGAAGCGCCGCCGCCTAGAGGTGGAACTTGGGTAGGAGCACTTTTGCCCTCTGGCGGAGCGATTCCGCCGGGGGAACTTCCCTCCCGGAGGGGGAAATCAAAGCTATCGTCATCACCAACACCCCTCTCATCTTTGGGAGGCCAATCTTCATCAACATCTTCAACAGCACCATCTCCTCTCAAACCCTAGTTCATCTCTTGTGTTCAATCTTTGTACCGGAACCTCAGATTGCTACCTGTGGGTGACTAGTAGTGTTGATTACCTTGAGTAGTTGATTACTATATGGTTTATTTGGTGGAAGATTATATGTTCAGATCCATTATGCTATTCAATACTCCTCTGATCTTGAGCATGATTATTATTTGTGAGTAGTTGCCTTTGTTCTTGAGGTCGCGGGAGAAGTCATGTTGCGAGTAATCATGTGAATTTGATATGTGTTCGATATTTTGATGATATGTATGTTGTGATTCCCTTAGTGGTGTCATGTGAACGTTGACTACATGACACTTCACCATTCATGGGCCTAAGGGAATGCATTGTGGAGTAGTTATTAGATGATGGGTTGCTAGAGCGACAGAAGCTTAAACCCTAGTTTATGCGCTACTTCGTAAGGGGCTGATTTGGATCCACATGTTTAATGCTATGGTTAGACTTTGTATTAATACTTTTCTCGTAGTTGCGGATGCTTGCGAGGGGGTTAATCATAAGTAGGTTGTTAGTTCAAGTAAGAACAGCACCTTAGCACCGGTCCACCCACATATCAAATTATCAAAGTAGCGAACACGAATCAAACCAACATGATAAAAGTGACTAGATGAAATTCCCGTGTACCCTCAAGAACACTTTGCCTATTACTAGAGATTGTTCTGGCCTGTCCTTTGCCTCAAAGGATTGGACTACCTTGCTGTACCTTGTTTACCATTACCGTTACTTGCTTGCTACCAATTATCTTGCTATCAAACTATCTATTACCTACAATTTCAGTGCTTGTAGAAATTACCTTGCTGAAAACCGGTTGTCATTTCCTTCTGCTCCTCGTTGGGTTCGACACTCTTACTTATCGAAAGGACTACGATTGATCCCCTATACTTGTGGGTCATCACCCCCTCAAGTGTGGGACCCCCGAGGGTGATTCCTCTAAGTCCACCTTAACGTTTACATCGAGCGGGAACCATTGAGGGTGATTCCTTAGGTCCCGCATCGATGTTTTATACACACGGCCACTATGAATTTGTTACGGAAAGAAGTTGGTGATGGGTCGGCCCTGAAGGGTACCTGAAAGCACATTTGCTCCCTTGGTGGTTTTGGTAACTAATAACAACATATAAGTCATTGAACTAATGTTTCCACTAAGTATATTTCAGGAAAAGTTCAATGATAGGATTGGCAAAAGGATTGTGGAGGTTGTGGAAATACCCCCAAGATGCAAGGAAATGGATTGGCAAAGCTTCAAGCAAGAGGACTCTACATTTTACTTTGTGAGAAATCACTTTGAGTCCATAGGAAAGACAATACTATTAAAAGGGGGTAAGGTACTTTTGGTGAACAAAATGCTCATACGTGCACAAGTGATAGTCACCAAAAACACCCACAAGCTCTTCCACAAAAGTCTGTCCAAAGTCAAATATCCAAAATCGGTGCAACCAACACTTTCCACTCGGTGCCACCGATTCCCACACTCAGACAGACATTAGCCAAACCCTAGCCTTTCGGTGCAACCGATTCTGCTTCGGTGTCACCAAGTTTGGGTTGCCAACTTTCTGTTACGCAGTTTCACAAAATCGGTACCACCGAGATTATTGGATCGGCGTCACCGAGATTGTGCAATCTAACCGTTGGTCACCTTATCGGTGCAACCGAGGTTTATATATCGGTCTCACCGAGATTCAAAAGTTGCCACCTTTTGGTCACTTCGGTACCACCGAGATTAACACATCGGTGTCACCGAGTTGGTCATTTTGTGTGTAACGGTTGGATTTTTGGGGATGCCTATATATACCCCTTCACCACCACCCACTCGAGAGAGAAGCACTCAGAACTATTCCATACTTGCCCCATTCTGTTTTCTGAGAGAGAGCCACCTACTCATGTGTTGAGATCATGCCATTCCATTCCAACCATATGAATCTTGATCTCTAGCCTCCCCAAGTTGCTTTCCACCAATCACATCTCTTCCACCAAGCCAAATCTGTGAGAGAGTGATTGTGTGTTGAGGAGTCTATCATCTTGAAGCACAAGAGCAAGGAGTTCATCGTCATTGCCGAGCCTATTACCTTTTGGAGGGTGGTGCCTCCTAGATTGGTTAGGTGTCGCTTGGGAGCCTCCTACTTCGTGTTGTGGAGTTGAACCAAGAAGTTTGTAAGGGCAAGGAGATCGCCTACTTCATGAAGATCTACCCATAGTGAGGCTAGTCCTTCATGGACGGAAGCCGTTATGGAATAGTCAAGGTTGCTACTTTGTGGACCCTTATGGGTGGAGCCCTCCGTGGACTCTCGCGACCGTTACCCTCCGTGGGTTGAAGACTCCATAAACGTGGACGTACGATAGCACCACCTATCGGAACCACGGGAAAAATCATCGTGTCTACAATTGCGTTTGATCCTCCTACCCTTCCTTTCTACTCATGCTTGTTGTTACTTTCCGCTGCTATACTCTTAGACATGCATGTGTAGGGTGTACTTGATTTGCCATGAATGTTAAAATCTGCCAACACTAAAATTTGGGAAAAGGTAGAAATTTTATTTTGTCAAGTAGTCTAATCACCCCCCCCCTCTAGACATACTTTCGGTCCTATAAGTGGTATCAGAGCTTTGGTCTCCATTGCATTGGTCTCACAACCTAGGAGAGTATGGCGTCTAGTGAGGGAAATTATCACCGTAGAGGTCCGTACTTTGACGGCACTAATTTTGCTAGTTGGAAGCACAAAATGAAAATGCTTTTTCTTGGTCATAACCCTGCCATATGGGCTGTTGTTCGTGTTGGCTTGCAAGGTGAATTCTTTGGTGATGGAAAGGAACCGGATCGTGAAGCGACCGCAGATGAATTGAAGATGTTGCAATACAACGCTCAAGCATGTGACATTCTCTTCAACTGCCTATGCCCCGAGGAATTCAACAAAATCAGCCGTCTTGAGAATGCAAAAGAGATTTGGGATACTTTGGTTGATATGCACGAAGGAACCGAGTCCGTGAGAGAATCCAAGTTAGACGTTTTTCAAAGTCAGCTTGACAAGTTCAAGATGAAGGATGGTGAAGGAGTCGCAGAGATGTACTCTAGGCTAGCTCTCATCACCAATGAGATTGCCGACTTAGGAAGCGAAGAAATGACCGACAAATTCATCATCAAGAAGATACTTAGAGCTTTGGATGAGAGATACGACACCGTGTGCACATTGATCCAAATGATGCCCAACTACAAAGATCTCAAGCCTACAGAAGTCATTGGAAGGATTGTTGCTCATGAGATGACACTCAAAGACAAAGAAGAGCTTCACAACAAGTCTAGCGGTGCTTACAAAGCCACAAGTGATGCTCCCGCAACTTCAAGCGACAACCTTGTCACCAATGAAGAGATAAGCCTCATGGTCAAGAAATTCAACAAGTTCTACAAGAATAGAGGCAAAGAACGAAGCTTCACCTCAAGATATGATGAGAAGGGTTCATCAAGTCGTGACCGCAATTGCTACAATTGTGGGAAGCCCGGACACTACTCCAATGAGTGCACGGCTTCCTACAAACGAAGAGAAGAGTCACCTAGAAGACGAAGCTCAAGGAATGAATCACCTCAAAGAGAGAGAAGGAGTAGAGATCATCGTTATGAACAAAGACCCTCAAGGAGAAGTAGAGATTCGGAGAAGAAGGAAAAGTACACCAAGAGCTACAAAAGAAGAAAACATCAAGCTCATGTTGGTGAATGGGTTTCCGGCTCCGACTCCGACAACAACTCTGAGAGAAGCTATCACTCCGACTCCGACTATAGTCAAGTTGATGGTGTTGCCGGAATTGCTCTAGTGACTACCAACTCCTATGATCTATTTGATTCACCAAACGAAGGGAAAGGAAGTTGCTTCATGGCTAAAGGCCCCAAGGTATCACACCCCGAGTATCTTGATTTCAATAGTGATGAAGATGATTTGCTTTGTGATGATGACTTGCTCTTTAATGAAACTAGTGATGGTAGTCAAAATGAACTTGATAATTCTCATGCTAGCCAAGAGAAGTCAATTGATGATGATAAGATGAAAATAGAACAACTAACTAAAAACTAAACACTCTTAAGTTTGCTCATGAATCTACTCTTGAAGATCATAGAGAGCTTGTAAGGAGTCATGAGAAGCTACGCTTCGAGAAGCTCAACTTGGAGCAAGAGCATGAGTTTCTTAAAGCTATCAATGACGATCTCCGAAAGAAGACTTCATCTTATCTAGCCAAACGACTACTCTTGTCTACTTTCATGCCACAAGTTAAATCTAAACAAACTAGTAACAAAGGCAAGAAAGGTTCGTCATCTAGTAGCAACAATAAAAATGCTAAACCTAATGATGTTGCTTCTAGTAGTTCTATTGATTCCACTAATGATGATTATCTTAGCCAAGTTACACTTGAGAAAGAAAATGCTTTATTGAAAGGAATTATAGAGAAAGGTATCTACAAGAGTCTTGCCGGGTGTAAGCAATTTGAGGAAATTGTACGCAAGCACGGAGGATACCGAAAGAACCATGGTGTTGGCTACTTCAACGCTAATGGAGTTGAATGGGAAGGTCAATACCCCAAGCCCAAGTTTGTTCCTCAAAAGGAGAAGTATGAAAATACTCTTCCCAAGGGAACAAACACTCAAGATGATCTTCCACCACAAGACCACAAGCTCAAGGGTAAGAACAAGCTTCAAGAGGACATTGACTCATATGAAGATGAATCCCTAGCTTTGGTGGAGTGGGTTCCCATGGCTACTTCAAGCTCAACTTCTACAAAGGCTACTTCAACACCAAGGATCCCCATCAACATGATGTGGGTCCCCAAGAAGAAGAACTAGAGAGTTCTTGAGGGGTGACTCCGCCAATGAAATTCACTCACATTCATTATTGGCAAGAACTATTTGCAAACAACATCAACTCTATGCAATAGTTCAAGGAGTCACACATTCCCTCAAAGGTAAGCAAGGGACAAGGTAATCAACAAATCAATTGACATCATTACACATGCTTTGCACTCCATGTCCATAGATATCCTTGTATTTGTCTCTTGTGTGTTGGGACTAACCCATGTAGGTGAGAAGAGTAAGGAAACAACAAGGATGCTCCCAACTCTTGGTGATCTTCATCAACCTTGAGCATCCACCACTACCTCACCAACATGAAGTCTTCATCGACAAAACCCAAGGTTAGTTTATCCCTCCTATGGGGGGATGTCACATCAAGGGGGAGCTTTACTCTAAGACTTGAGTTAAAGCATCTCTTGGATTGTGACAACATTAAATGCTTTATGTAAAAGTGGTAACCCCACTTGTGCTTAAACGATGAGTATGACCTATGATCAAGTATTCTTACTTGTCTCCTAAGTCAATATACTCATATATAGATGACTTCGTCATCGCCCAAGTGCTTGTTAGATGCTAGTGTGTATGTGCATGTTTGTCATGATTTCATTTGACATCTTTTTGTGTGAGCATGTTGGTCTGCATTTATTTACCCATTCGAGGACATCCAATTGTTTCTATTTGATTTATCTTTTGCCAATTGGATGGACAAGAATGCCAAGGACCACTCTCTAGCTATCTACGCTTTCTCACCTCATATTCCATTCATGTTGCATCACAAAATTTGAACAAGTACTTTTCGATCTCTCTGTGTGTGGAGCACTCGGAGTTCCATATCGACAAAGGACTGACCATTAAAACCTCCCAAGTGCATCTCGGTGGAACCAAACCAAATTATCGGTCTCACCGAATGCCTAGGGTTGATCTGGTTTTCAATCTCGGTACTGCCGATTCCATATTCTCGGTTACACCGAGTTTCCCTGTCAACTAACAGTTGAGGAACTCGGTGACACCGAAAATTTAGAATCGGTGTCACCGACAGCAAAGGGTATATATGTTGTGGACCCGACGCTTTGAAAATCAATCTTCAAACCGTCGCGCCCCAAAACCCTACGCTGCCGATTCGTGACCCCAGGTCGTCGCCTTTGCTTCCCCGTGCGTCTCCGCCGCTGGGATCCTCGCCGTCGACGGGCATCTTCGCCGCCGTCTTCGCCGTAGCGGATCCGTCGCCAAGTTAGGGTACTGATTCGATTCTTATTGCGCTCCCCGTCCGATTCTTGCGTAATGAAGTTAGATTTATAGATAAGCCACAGATTGCAAACCTCCCTATCCTCTAAAAGTTCCTATAGATTAGCGAACGATTGATTTTTTAGGTTTTGCCGTCCGCCACATGAATCTCGGTAGAACCGATGCAAAATAATCGGTAGCACCGATTTTATTTTCTGGCCAGCTGAGAACACCTCGGTGGAACCGAGTACTAATTCTCGGTGTGACCGAGAATAGTGCCAAGTTTCTGGAAAGCAGGTTGTTTGTCTCGGTGGGTCCGAAAATTTTGTCTCGGCTGTACCGACATACATTTGGCAGAATGCAAAATTTTGAGAAATCTTAGTTCAAACTTTCAAAAACAGTTGCATTTTGTGATGACTCATCTTCTTCTACTCCTCTATATTCTATTCACAGGGTCAGTATGTCAAGTGATGAGGACAGTGAGAACAACTTCCAAGAGCAGAATATTGTCATGAGTTCAGGCACTAGTCCTGAGTCTAGTTCCTCTTCAGATCCAGGCACCCCCAGTTCTCATGGGTTGCCCAAGGCTGCTACTAGGGTCAGGAAGACACTGAATTCAGATGAGGAGGATTCAGATTTTGTGCCAGAGGAAATTCTTGCCAAGAAGCAAGAGAAAGCTGCTAAGAAATTTGCTAATGAAGCCACCTCTTCAAGGAGGACTGTCAGCAAGGTATATGCTAGCTCTGAGGCTATGAGAGCACCTGAGAGTGCTAGGGCTTCCATGACAATTGAGCCCCCAAGGAAGTCATTGCCTAAGAAGGCAGGAGAGAAGAAGCATGCCAGAAAGAGGATTGTCTATGTCACTGGTAGGCAAACTTCCATGTATGAGGACCCTGAGGAGGCTGCTGGTGCTGCTGTTAAGGAGGAGGAAGAGCAGGTTGTCAAGGCCCCTCCCAAGAAGAAGCAAAAGAAGCTTATGGCAGATGCTATGCCAAAGACTGGCACATCCAAGAGCACCAAGTCTGCCCCCATGAAGGCTGCTGCTAAAAAGCCCAAGAGGACATCCAGACAGATTCCAGCTTCTGAGAAGAACAAGGGAACTACCTCCAGAGTTGAAGATGAGGATGCCATGTCTGCTTTGATGAAGCTTAGACCACACCTTCCTGAACATAATGCCAGCCATCCACTTGCTGAAGATATGAAGAAGAGGAAGGATTCTGGTTTGAGGGCATGGAGAGCTGTTGATCCATATGCCCAAAGGAGAAAGACAGCTATGGACTACAAATTCTACACCAAGGAGCAACAGGATTTCTATGAGACTGTGCTGCTTGACAAGAGTCCAGCTGTGAGTGACATGAGATATGTTGACTGGAAGTACATCAAGGCTAATGAAGATTTCTTTCCAAATGTTCAAGACAACTTTCACTGCATTGGCTTGGATGAGCTTGTTGGCAAAGAGTTTACAGCATGGAATGATGAGATGATCAAGCAATTCTACCCCACTGCTCATTTCTATGGAGATGGTAGAATTGTATGGATGACTGAAGGAGCTAGATACGAGTCCACTGTTGATGATTGGGCTACCATCTTAGGAGTCCCAGAGGTGCAAGATGGTGACTTGGATGTCTACTCTGAATCCAAGGAGAGCCATGATGCTATGAAGGACATGTCTACTCTGTTGATGATTGGGCTACCATCTTAGTGTCCCTGCTGCTAACTTGAAACCTCACAAGTTAGGTTCTATCTACTTCCTCCAGGCTGGCCTTCGTACTATGAACACCATATTGAGGCATACCTTGATGCCCAAGTCAGGAGATGAGAAGATGATCCGAGGCTACTCCATCAACATGCTGATCCATCTTGACAGACACACCAGGATTAGAGTCATGGATTTGATTGTAGAGACAGTGAAGAGGGTTGCTGCTAATCAGAAGCGCTCATGCTGCTATGCACCCTATATCCAGATGCTCATCAACTCCAAGATGGAGAAGCACATCTTTGCTCTGGACAGACCCCACTTTGCCCCTACAGCCAGAATTAGAGGACAACATTGTGGTGATGGACCCAGATCATCCCACATCAGCTGTTGCTCAAGCACAGGCAGAGGCAGCTGGAGCCACTAGTGCTTAGGTCCCTAGATCCAGGAACGAGCAAATGGATCTGTTGATCTCATCAGTTCAGGGCATGCAGAAGGACATTAAGGACATTCTGAACAACCAAAACAGTCTTGTCAGGATCTTCGAGAACAGGATCAAGACCCTTAATGACAAGGTGGATGGGCTGACTAAGACAGTCAATGAGCTTAAGAAGGAAGTTGACTCTATGCCTCTTCCCCACTCTTCTTCTTCTGATGATGATGATGAGGATGACTCACCTCTCAGGCCAGGCACACACTTCACCACTCAGGCCAGATCAACCACCGTGCCAGCTCCAGATTTGAGGCCCTCTTCATCAGCTCCTGCTACTGTCACCTCAGCTCCATCAGCTCCAGTTCCTCCAGTTGCCACTCCAACTCCATCCACGACATCAGCTGAGATCTTCGCCGACGCAGTTCTCTCGACTCCTTCATCAACAACCGGAGGAGATCAGCCCAAGAACGCTTAGCTATATCTCTTTGAACTTTTTTGGTAACTTGTTGCCAAAGGGGGAGAAGTGTATATAGATCTTTAGGCTTCGAGGTAGAGAGCGTTTGGTTTTTATCGCTTTTTCAAAACTTTTGGTCTTTTGGTTGCTTGTGTTAAACGTTTGTTGGTGTTTTGATCATACGCTTAATGTGTGTCTACTATTTCCTATCAGTATGCTATTTATGAGATGATCATTCACCTTTGCTTGATTGTGTTGTGCTATGATGTTAACTCTTATTATTCTCGCACACCACCAAGATGTATGTGACATGGAAGAAGTGCCCCATGTACCTAATCAATTGTGCATTTGCATTCAAACGCAAATTTAAAATAATGCACAAATTTAGGGGGAGCTCTTGCTTATCACATACTTCTCAAAGCGACGATTATATTAATTGATTATATCATATGTCGAAGCTTTGATCTATATGTTGTCATCAATTACCAAAAAAGGGGAGATTGAAAGCACATTTGCTCCCTTGGTGGTTTTGGTAATTAATAACAACATATAAGTCATTGAACTAATGTTTCCACTAAGTATATTTCAGGAAAAGTTCAATGATAGGATTGGCAAAAGGATTGTGGAGATTGTGGAAATACCCCTAGATGTAAGGAAATGGATTGGCAAAGCTTCAAGCAAGAGGACTCTACATTTTACTTTGTGATAAATCACTTTGAGTCCATAGGAAAGCCAATACTATTAAAAGGGGGTAAGGTACTGTTGGTGAACAAAATGCTCATACGTGCACAAGTGATAGTCACCAAAAACACCCACAAGCTCTTCCACAAAAGTCTGTCCAAAGTCAAATATCCAAAATCGGTGCAACCAACACTTTCCACTCGGTGCCACTGATTCCCACACTCAGACAGACATTAGCCAAACCCTAGCCTTTCGGTGCAACCGATTCTGCTTCGGTGCCACCGAGTTTGGGTTGCCAACTTTCTGTTACGCAGTTTCACAAAATCGGTACCACCGAGATTGTTGGATCGGCGTCACCGAGATTGGGCAATCTGACCGTTGGTCACCTTATCGGTGCAACCGAGGTTTACATATCGGTCTCACCGAGATTCAAAAGTTGCCACCTTTTGGTCACTTCGGTACCACCGAGATTAACACATCGGTGTCACCGAGTTGGTCATTTTGTGTGTAACGGTTGGATTTTTGGGGATGCCTATATATACCCCTTCACCACCACCCACCCGAAAGAGAAGCACTCAGAACTATTCCATACTTGCCCCATTCAGTTTTCTGAGAGAGAGCCACCTACTCATGTGTTGAGATCATGCCATTCCATTCCAACCATATGAATCTTGATCTCTAGCCTCCCCAAGTTGCTTTCCACCAATCCCATCTCTTCCACCAAGCCAAATTTGTGAGAGAGTGATTGTGTGTTGAGGAGTCTATCATCTTGAAGCACAAGAGCAAGGAGTTCATCGTCATTGCCGAGCCTATTACCTTTTGGAGGGTGGTGCCTCCTAGATTGGTTAGGTGTCGCTTGGGAGCCTCCTACTTCGTGTTGTGGAGTTGAACCAAGAAGTTTGTAAGGGCAAGGAGATCGCCTACTTCGTGAAGATCTACCCATAGTGAGGCTAGTCCTTCGTGGACGGAAGCCGTTATGGAATAGTCAAGGTTGCTACTACATGGACCCTTATGGGTGGAGCCCTCCGTGAACTCTCGCTACCGTTACCCTCCGTCGGTTGAAGACTCCATAAACGTGGACGTACGATAGCACCACCTATCGGAACCACGGGAAAAATCATCGTGTGTACAATTGCGTTCGATCCTCCTACCCTTCCTTTCTACTCATGCTTGTTGTTACTTTCCGCTGCTATACTCTTAGACATGCATGTGTAGGGTGTACTTGATTTGCCATGAATGTTAAAATCTGCCAACACTAAAATTTGGGAAAAGGTAGAAATTTTATTTTGTCAAGTAGTCTAATCACCCCCGCCCTCTAGACATACTTTCGGTCCTACAGTACCCACTGACTGATGATGACGAGGCGTGGCCGGGCAGGTGAGGCCCTTACCACAAGACCTCGTGACGGGGTGACGGGACCGCACATCATGGGTCGCGCTCGTCACCGCATTAATAAAATGCTAATGTTTTGGGTATTTGATCTGAGTTGGTCGATTGACCTTTTTACGCACTAACCTTCACGTGGGACAAGTTATGGGTGCTCAGCGTCGTTGTATCAGCCGAAGCTTTTCGGACGTCAGTAATGGAGCGGCGCGCACCCGAGTGGTCCGTGACGGCACTGATCTTGTATTAGAGTGTGCTAGGACTGACCTCGGCCGCCCACGCATCGTGTAGGAGTGCAAAGGGTGAGTGGGCCCATGACCCCTATGCGCTTAGGATTTAGACCGGCGGGCTGGCCTCTTTGTTGAGCTTAGGTAGGGCAACGACGTGTTGATTTCCCGAGGCCGGGCATGACCCAGGAAAGTGTGTCCGGCCAGAGGTGATCAAGCATGTTGGAAATGTGGTGCACCCCTGCAGGGATGAATTCAACTATTCGAATAGCCGTGTCCACGGTAACAGGACGACTTGGAGTTGTACCTTGATCTACTACAACTATAATTGTGACTTAAAATTGAAATGAATGTTGGCTCCGAGATCGCTTTCTCGCAGGGAGTCGAGGAAGAATCTCTGGGCGTGGTTACTTAATAAAATTGCTACAACAATATTGCTATATATGAGATACCAATCTACTCTCTTCTTATGCTGCAAGATGTTGAAGATGCTAGTCTTCGATAGGACTAGGCCTTCCCCCTATTCTTGCTTTTCTACAGTCAGTCCAGATATAACCGCATTCCTTGATACTAGTGCATACTTAGCATAGTTCTGATGTCAGTCTTGCGAGTACTTTGGATGAGTACTCACCGTTGTTACTTTCTCTTTCCCCCTCGATACGATTAATGCGTTCAGATGACAGAGCCCAGGAGATGGAGTACACCGGAGACGACTACTACACCACCGCTGGAGCTTACTACTACTACGTGGAGGCTGCCCCCGACCAGCAGTAGGATAGGAGGTTCCCTGGCAGGAGGCCTCGCCTCTTTCGATCCGTTGCTATGTTTGTGCTAGCCTTCTTAAGGCAAAACTTGTTTAATTTATGTCTATACTCAGATATTATTTGCTTCTGCTAACTCGTGCTTGTCGAGCTTTGTATTCGAGCCTCGAGGTCCCTGGCTTGTAATATGAAGCTGTATGACTTTAATTTGTGTCTAGAGTTGTGTTGTGATATCGATCAGTGAGTCCCTAATCTTGGTCGTACGCATTTGCGTGTATGATTAGCGTACGTTCAAATTGGGGGCGTCACAGTTGGAGCGGAAGATCTTGATCTCAATACATGAGAAGGTGGTTCTCTCTCACAAAATGGATAGGGCAAGTGTTGGTTTGTTCTGAGTGCTTCCTCTACGAGTGAGAGGTAGGTTAAGGGGTATATATAGGCATCTCCAAAAATCCAACCGTTACAACATTATTGCCCAACTCGGTGAAACCAAAGTAAAAACTCGATTGCACTGACTAGTGCAAAATGTGGCAATTTTTGGCGTTTCGGTGAGACCGATAGGAAAATCTAAGTGGGTCCGATTTGGCTGGCCTAGGTAGTTACCCAAACTCGGTGGAACCGATTTGCAAAAATCAGAAATTTCAACTTTTAAAAATAGGATACTAGAGAGTTGGTCACTGATTTCGGTTGCATCGAAATGGGACTTGGGGTCACCGAGAAGCTAGGGTTTGTCTTAGGGTCTGTCTAGGGTGAAACTCGGTAGGACCGATTTGGAGAAGTTGGTGGCACCAAATTTGAGTGGTAGGGTTTAGACAGTGTATTTTTGTGGAAGAATTCATGAGTATTTTTGGTGTCTAACTCTAAGCACTTGAGCAACCAAATCATCATGGATACCTCATCCCCTTTTAATAGTATTGGCTTTCCTATGGACTCAAATGTGATTTCTCACAAAAAGTCAAAATGTAGAGTCTGGAAGCTTGTTGCCAATTGATGTTCCTTGCATCTAGGGGATCTCCACACAATCCTTTGCCAATCCATTCATTGAATTTTTTCTGAAATATACTTGGTAGAATTATTAGTCCAATGAAATATATCTTGTTATTAATTACCAAAACCACCTAGGGAGAAGTTGTGCTTTCAATCTCCCCCTTTTTGGTAATTGATGACAACATATAGATCAAAGCTTCGATAGGGATATAAACAATGAGTAGTATTGTCGCTTTGAGAAGTATGTGATAAGCAAGAGCTCCACCTAAATTTGTGCACTATTGTTTTTAAATTTGCATTTGAATGCAAATGCACAATCGATTAGGATCATGGGTAACTCTTCCATGTCACATACATCTTGGTGGTGCACATAAAAGATATGAATGGATTACAATGCACATAACACCAAACATGAGTGAATGATCATCGTATTAACATCACAAAGATATAGGAAGTAGTAGCATCAAACAAAAAGCATATGGTCAAACATGAAAAGGTTTTACGACATCCACACGATAAACCAAATGTTTTTTTAAACAAAGAGGGCAACCAAAATTAAACACTCTCTCTCAAAGCCCTATTATCTATAACACTTCTCCCCCTTTGGCAACAAGTTACCAAAAAGCTCAAAGGTATAGAGCTAAGCGTCACTCTGGACTCGATCTCCTCCATGAGATGGTGAATCAACTCCGGTGGCCATGGAAGGAGTCGAAAGAACAACATTCGGGAATGCTTCTGCTGAAGTACTCTTTGGTGGTGGAGTGGATACTGGAGGTGCTGAGAGAGCTGATGGAGCTGATGCATGTGCTGATGAAGATGGTCTCATCTCTGGAACTAGCACGGCATAAGATCTGACATGTCACCTGAACTGAGTGTGAGTCTAGAGAGGAGGACTGCCATCACCATCACTAGAACTGGAGCTGTGGCTAGGCACTGCATCCATTTCCTTCTTCAAATCATTTACTGTGGTGGTCAGCTCAGTCACCTTGTTCTCCAAGGTATGAAATTTGTTCTCCACGATCCTCTCAATGCTCTTCCGGTTCTTTAGGATCTCCCTCACGTTCTTCTCTATCCCTTGGATAGTGCTGATGAGATATGCCATTTGATCGTTCTTTGTCCTCGGCATCTGAGCACTAGTGGCTCTAGCAGCTTCAGTCCTGGCCTCTTCCTCAATCTGGGCATGTGCAGTAGATGAAGTGAGATGACTTACACTACTGGAATCAGGGACTTTGCCATCTGCCAGCTCTTTGCCGTCTGCTGGCAGACGGCAAAGAGGTTGTTTGTCGTCTGCTTTGGGAAAGCAGACGGCAAAGAGCTGGCTGATGGCAAACAGTGTCTTTGCCATCAGCCAGATCTTTGCCGTCCGCTAGCAGACGGCAAAGAGGTGGGGTGGGGCCCAGTGGAGGCCAGTGAACTGCAACGGCCCACCCCACCTCTTTGCCGTTTGCTAGCGGACGGCAAAGAATCTTTGCCGTCTGCTAGCAGACGGCAAAGAAAATACCTACTAACGGCCCTAACGGCCCACCCCCCTCCACTCTCTCCACTCTCTCTGCCTCTCCCCTCCCGACCCCGACCCCACGCCGCCGCCGCACCCGCCACCGCCCCCGACCCGCCCCGGCCCGCAGCCCGCCGCTCGCCGCCGCCGCACCCGCGACTGCCGACGCCGCCCCACTGCCCCGCCCCGTGCCCGCGCGGCCGTGCCCAGGCCTGCCCCTCGCCGCCCCGTCGCGGCCCGGCCGCCCCCTCGCCGCCCCGTCGCGGCCCGTACGCCGGCCAGCCCCGTCGTCGCCCCCTCGCCGGCCAACCCCTCTGCCCCCCTCTGGTGAGCTCCCCCTCCTGCCCCTTTTTTCTGTTTTTTTATTATTTTTTCTGTTTAGGTTTTAGATATTTAGACATTTAGGAGCTTAGATACTTAGATGTTTAGGTTTTTAGATATTTAGACATTTAGGTAGAAAGAAACCTAGAAGAAAGAAAAAGAAGAAAAGAAAAAGGGAAAAAAGGAAAAAGAAAAAGGAAAAGAAGAAGAAGAAGAAGAAGAAGAAGAAGAAGAAGAAGAAGAAGAAGAAGAAGAAAAAGAAAAAGAAGAAGAGGAGGGGGAGAAGAAAAAAAAATAAGAAGAAGAAGAAGAAGAAGAAGAAGAAGAAGAAGAAGAAGAAGAGGAGGAGGAGGAGAGGAGGAGAAGAAGAAGAGGAAAAAGGAAAGGAAGAAGAAAAGAAGAGGAGGAGAAGAAAAAAGAAGAAGAAGAAGAAGAAGAAGAAGAAGGAAAAAAGGAAGAAAAGGAAGAAGAGGAAGAAGAAGAAAAGGAAAAAGAGGAAAAAAAGACCCCGACACCCGGACCCTGATCCCGACACGACACCCCGACCCCGACACGACACCCCGACACCCCGACCCTGACATGACACCCCGACCCCGACATGACACCCCGACACGACATTCGACACACCCCGACACCCTGACACGACACCCCGACACCCCGACACCACGACACCCCGACCCGACACCCCGACACCCCGACACCACGACAGCCCGACACCACGACACCCCCGGCGCCGACACCTCTTCAGCCTCCTGTTGACCGAAAAGGTGCTCTTCGGCCTTCCAGAGGCCGACGGGGTCATATATTTCCCTATTTTGTTATGAAAAACATCATATATATTTGTGTTGATCGGGTGGATTTAAATGTGCAGTTCTTTCGTTGCTGCGAGGGTCTGGTGTTCGACGACGTCCCCGTGCGTACGACGAGCTCCGCCCCTGCGTTCGTGGGTGAGCACAAATGACATCTCCTCCTCCCCCTTCATTTGCTCTGTTCCGGTCTTCGTGCCGATGAAACTTGCTAGCTATAGGTGTCAATCATCAGTATGCGTGACCACTATGCGTCTCCCGTTCGAAAGGGTTACATCTATAAATATGCAGGCATTTGCATATTTATAACCGTGATTCTTTCGAATTGTCCAACGTTATCCATGGACAGCCCGAGTATGTGTAGATTGGGTTCATTTTCCCATATGCTCTACTCCGGATCCGATGCAGAATTTCGTCAGTGCGTCCCTGTTGTTCTCCGGGTACACATCCTCTCTGCTTATTGCCGAGACGTGTATCAGCGGGGAGGTGCTGCCTAAATTTTGCGTCAGATCCGGAGCCGCGCATGGGAAAACGAACCCATCTACACATACTCGGGTGGGATTAGGACCTATCTTTACCTACTAGCGTCTAGGTTGCATGGACGTAATAAAACTGACAAACTCTATTAACTGATGAATATGGTTTGCTGAATTATGTATATATTTCTTGTGTGTCCAGTAGCTAGGCAAGATGAGTGATCGTGCTTGGATGTACACCGGTCACACTAGTCAGAAAGACATGACCCATGAATGGATAAGAAAAACCGAGGGGTTTGTGAGAGCCGCATTTGCAAATGGACAGGAAACAACCTGGTGCCCCTGTGTCGAGTGCGACAACTTTCATAAGAAGTCAGAGTTTGAAATGATCAAACACCTGCAGAAGTTGGGTTTTACGCCTAATTATAAGGTCTGGACATTTCATGGTGAGTCTGCCCAACGTGCCAGAGCTGAGGAGGGCCGTCGTCGCACCGACGAGCATGGTACCGGGATGGAAGACATGGTGGAATACTTTGATGATGCTCGGGATTCGGACGATGAGATGGAGGAATCTGCAAAAGCCTTCAATGATATGTTGGAGTCTTCAAAACGTCCTCTCCACGAGCACACTGAGCTTTGTCAGCTGGATGCCATCGCACAAGTAATGGCTCTGAAGGCTCAATTCAACTTGGGCAGAGAATGCTACGACGCGATGATGACACTATTTGGACGTTTTCTACCCAAAGGCCATGTAATGCCTGCAAACCTGTACCAGTCGGACAAAATCCTCCGTGTACTTAAGATGCCCTATGAGAAGATAGATGCCTGTGAGAAAGGATGTGCCTTATTTAGGCTTGAGTATGCAGACTTGAAGTATTGTCCCGTTTGCCAGTCTTCCAGGTATGTTGAGGTAGACAACGGTATGGGTGAGAAGAGTCAGACAAAAATCCCAGTTAATGTTCTTCGGTATATGCCAATCATACCAAGACTTCAACGTCTTTTCATGGTCGAAGAGACGGCCAGACAGATGACATGGCACAAATTGGGCAAAAGAACCGAACTAGATGCAGATGGGGAGCCGATGTTGGTACACACATCGGACGCTTTTGCGTGGAAGCGCTTCGATGCAATACATCATGCTAAAGTGGCAGATCCAAGGCATCCTCGAATCGCCATAAGCACGGATGGGTTCAATGTGTTTGGTATGATGGCAGCCCAATACAGTTGTTGGCCTGTATTTGTCATTCCACTCAATCTCCCCCCCGGACAGATTATGCAAAGAAAGAACATTTTTCTGACGTTGATAATTCCGGGGCCCAACTATCCGGGGAAGAGTATGAATGTGTACATGCAACTGCTTAAGGATGAACAGCAAGAAGCTTGGGATAATGGGATCAAGACATACGACGCCGCTACAAAAAAAAATTCCTAATGCGTGTGTGGTACATGTACTCGATGCATGACTTGCCGGCGTATGCGCTATTCGTTGGCTGGTGTGTGCATGGAAGGTTCCCATGCCCCACATGCAAGGCAGCTCTTGAGTTTCGTCAGCTGCAGACGGGTGGCAAGTTTTCTTGCTTCAACATGCATAGACAGTTCCTGGATCCTCGCCATAAGTTCAGAAAAGACAAGAAGAACTTCATCAAAGGTAGAGTTGTCAAAAACTCTGCACCACCTGCGTTGACAGGCCAATAGACCCTGGATCAGTTAAACTCTCTCGAGCCGGATCCAGAGCGTCCAGGGTATTTCAAGGGGTATAATTCGGAACACGCCTGGACTCACAAGACATGCTTGTGGGATCTGCCTTACTTCAAAGACCTCCTTTGCCCACACAACATCGACGTGATGCACACTGAAAAGAATGTCGGCGAGGCCCTCTTTGGTACATTGTTCGGCATAGAGGGGAAAACAAAGGATAATCCTAAGGCTAGAGTCGATCAGCGGGCTCTATGTGATAGACCACTACAAAACATGCGACAACCGAAAGGAAAGAAGAACTGGACGAAGCCAAAGGCATGGTTCAATCTTGGAAGGACAGTTATGAGGGAAATACTCCTGTGGGTGAAAAATGAGTTGATGTTCCCCGATGGGTATGCAGCGAATCTAAAGAGGGGAGCGAGCCTTGAAAAATTGAAAATATTTGGTCTCAAGAGTCATGATTGGCACATATGGCTTGAGCGGGTAATGCCGGTGATGTTGCGTGGCTTTATCCCTGAGGATGAATGGCTAGTACTGGCAGAGCTGAGCTATTTCTTCTGTGTTCTTTGTGCGAAAGAACTATCGCCTGGCTTGCTAGAAGAACTGGAAGAGTTGGCGCCGGAGTTGATCTGCAAGTTAGAGAAGATCTTTCCACCGGGCTTCTTTAATCCAATGCACCATTTGATTTTGCAACTCCCGACCGAGGCACGATTGGGGGGGCCCGAGCAGAATCGTTGGTGCTACGCAACTGAGAGGATGCAGAAGACGCTTCGAGAAAAATGTAAAAATAAACGTCGAATTGAAGCATCGATGGCCGAGGCATTCATTACTGAGGAGGCGACAAACTTCGTGATAGCACACTACGAAGCCAAAAATCGTCATTTGCATAATCCGAAGCCTCGGTACAATGCTGGCGACCCTAAAAAGGGTGGATCCAACCTCAGCCTATTCAAAGGGAAGCTCGCACCAGCCGGTGCTTATACTTCCTTACCGTTGGATGTCGACGAATGGCGGACCATTACGTTGTATATCTTGAACAACCTAGCAGAAGTGCGGCCGTACATCGAGTAAGTTCTCGGTACATTGTTTCGCAACCTCTAATTCCTTTGAACTGCTCTTATTCCCGGATATTTGATACGGTCGATACGTCACCGAATTCTCGTATGGAGCGGTGATCCAAAAGGATTCCGTCGAAGAGTATGAGCTTCTGGCAATGCATGGAGGCGGCTATCCCGGTTTCATCTCTTGGTTCAAACAAACGGTAATTTCCATTAGACCATTTCATTTCTTCGTCTAATTTCCGGCTAATGCAACAATCCTTTCGTATTAAACTTGTAGGCTAGTTCAGAGTCTATGGACGCCGAATTGAGACAAGTCGCAAATGGTTTTGACTATAAGGTCCGTTCATTTTACAAATACGACATCAACGGGTATCACTTTCGTACCTATGGCAAAGAGCTATCTATGGCCGACCGAAAGTCTACAAATTGTTGTGTCTCTGCTATCGGCGAAGGAGGTACCGAGTATTATGGAAGAGTTGAAGCAATTTATGAACTTCTATTCTATGGTGCAAACCCATCGAACGTCGTAGTCTTCAAATGTTATTGGTTCTAGCCGAAGGAGACTAGAAGGACTCATGAACATCTAGGGCTAGTCGAAATCAAACAAAGCACCCATTTGGATGTTCCCGATGTCTATATTACGGCTCAACAGGCGAGCCAAGTTTTCTATCTATCGTGGGCCTGCCAAACTGATCCAAATCTGAATGGTTGGGATGTCGTTTATGAAGTGCCGCCACGTGTTAGACCACCTCCCCCCAATGAAGAGGATTATGAACCTCACATTAACCCAGACACATATGAAGGAGAATTCTTCCAAGAAACACGTCTATCCAAAAAACGTTTCAAGAACCGCTCTACTTCACACCAGAACATTGAAGTAGACAGCGGCAGTGAATCCGAGCCTGAGCCGGAACAAGAAGAGCCGGAACAAGGAGAGGTTACTGCTGCGGATGACCTATCAATGCTTGACCGATTACGTACAGGAGGCCTTCCACATGTTGATGCATTTATTGATGATGATGATGAGCACGTCATTACTGATAGTGATGATGATGATGATGCATTTATTGACCCCGAAGCATATATAGACGATGATGATGCATTTATTAATGATGACGATGAAGATTAATATTATAGTTCATGCCAGGTATTCAATTATTATTATGTAAATATATATTATTAATTAGTTCATGTTAGGTATTCAATTTTTTATTATGTTCATGATGATGATACACTTAAATTATATACATATTATTCATGTCAGGTATTCATTCTTTAACCTAGGATAGCTCTAAAATGACCTATACTTAGCATTTATTCCTCCAAAATGAATTTATATGCTTAGCTAGCTCAAAAATTACATAACAACCTTAATTAGCTCCAAAATGACCTATTTAACCTAGGATAGCTCTAAAATGACCTATACTTAGCATTTATTCCTCCAAAATGACTTAATATGCTTAGGTAGCTCAAAAATGACATAATAACCTTAATTAGCTCCAAAATGACCTATTTAACCTAGGATAGCTCTAAAATGACCTATACTTAGCATTTATTCCTCCAAAATGAATTTATATGCTTAGCTAGCTCAAAAATGACATAATAACCTTAATTAGCTCAAAAATGACCTATTTAACATATGATAGCTCTAAAATGACCTATACTTAGCATTTATTCCTCCAAAATGAATTTATATGCTTAGCTAGCTAAAAAATGGACCTATTTAACCTTGGATAGCTCTAAAATGACCTATTTAACCTAGGATAGCTCTAAAATGACCTATACTTAGCATTTATTCCTCCAAAATGACTTAATATGCTTAGCTAGCTCAAAAATGACATAATATGCTTAAGAAATGACCTATTTAGCTCCAAAATGACTTAATATGCTTAATTAGCTCAAAAATGGCATAATTACTTATGTTAGCACAAAAATCACCAATACTTAGCTTTTTTTAGTTCATTTATGATATACTTAGCATATTTAGGTCAAAAATGGCCTATTTACCTAGGTTAGCTCTAAAATGACACAAGTAAGCAATAAGAAGAAGAACAAGAAGAGGAGAAAAATTCTAGTCTTCTTCTTCTTCTTCTAGTCTTCTTCTTCTAACTTTCTTCTTTCTCATTTTGTAGATTTGATTCACTTCATGGAAGCTTGCGTTCATGGAGTCCTTGTCCTTCCATTTTCTTTTGATTTTGTAGGATCAACAATGTGACACTTGCATATGTATGTATAGATGAATGAAACTTGCATATGTATGGATGAGACTTGCATATGTTTTGATTTGGTATGTGTTGGATGATCATATCCATATGGCTTGCATATTATTTGCATATGTGTTGTTTATTATGTGGTGGATGAGACATATTATGTGGTGGATAAGACATAATGTTTTGCCTTATTATGTGATTCTGAATATATATATATGTGTGTGTTTGAATTTCTGTGAAAATGAATTGATATAAGAAAAAACATAAAAAACAGTTGCTATATAGCCACTTTGCCGTCTGCTAGCAGACGGCAAAGAGGTTTGCCGTCTGTTAGCAGACGGCAAAGTGGGCACGTGGCAGCAGCCTGTGCAACCTGGGCTGGCCTATTTGGCCTCTTTGCCGTCTGCTGGCAGACGGCAAAGACCTTTGCTTCTTTGCCGTCTGCTGGCAGACGGCAAAGAGCCTGCGTTGGCCCAGCTGACGCATGACGTCAGCTGATGTCAGCTGCAGCTCTTTGCCGTCTGCTGGCAGACGGCAAAGAGCGCCGTTAGCCCTCTAACGGGGCTGGCACCTTTTGTCTGCCGTCCAGGTGCTTTGCCGTCTGCCAGCAGACGGCAAAGAGCTTTGCTTCTTTGCCGTCTGCTAGCAGACGGCAAAGATGCCTTTGCCGGCAGCCATTCAGCCGGAGTGTTGGCCATCTGCTGGCAGTCGGCAAAGGCTTTGCCGTCCGCAAAGTATGCCTTTGCCGTCTGCTATGGGCTGGACATTTCATGGTGAGTCTGCCCAACGTGCCAGAGCTGAGGAGGGGCGTCGTCGCACCGACGAGCATGGTACCGGGATGGAAGACATGGTGGAAGACTTTGATGATGCTCGGGATTCGGACGATGAGATGGAGGAATCTGCAAAAGCCTTCAATGATATGTTGGAGTCTTCAAAACGTCCTCTCCACGAGCACACTGAGCTTTGTCAGCTGGATGCCATCGCACAAGTAATGGCTCTGAAGGCTCAATTCAACTTGGGCAGAGAATGCTACGACGCGATGATGACACTATTTGGACGTTTTCTACCCAAAGGCCATGTAATGCCTGCAAACCTATACCAGTCGGACAAAATCCTCCGTGTACTTAAGATGCCCTATGAGAAGATAGATGCCTGTGAGAAAGGATGTGCCTTATTTAGGCTGTAGTGTTAGATCCATCACCACAACATTGTCCACAAACTCCGACTGTAAGGGCAGGTGTGGTCGATCTAGTAGATAAATGCTCTTCCCAAGTTTGGAATTGATAAGCATCTGGATGTAAGGAGCATATCCACAAGAACTCTTCTGATCAGCAGTTGTCCTCTTGATTGTATCTACAATCAAATCCATCACCCTTAACCTGGTGTGGCTATCCACATGATGCAGCATGTTGATGGAATAGCCTTGAATCATCTTGTCGTCACCTAACTTGGGCATCAAGGTATGCCTCATGATAGTATTGGTGGTAGGCAGAACTGCTTGCAAGTAGTAGAGTGAGCCAAGTTTATGTGTCTTCACATATGCCCTGCGTAACATCCCAAAATTTCATTTTGGAATGTTATGATTATAGCTATGCATCACATTATATTGTTTGTCACTGATTTGTGAGTGAAATGAAAACTTAGAGTTTCTGGTTTGAATTATTGAAAGCCATTTCAATATTTGCTTACTTTGATTTCCACAATTGGTGAAACCCCTAAAAAATATGAAAATAGAGAGGAGGAACATGACCCTCCATACTAGGGGTATATTTGTGAAACTTTTGAACCCTTAAATCCAGGGGGTTATTTGAAAATTATTTGCAAAAAGAAATAAAACCAATTTAGGCTTTTTCTGAAAAATATTTTTTTAAAAGTATTTTTTTTGGCCGTGGAAAAATGTTCATCTTATTGCTTTTATTCTCCTGGTAATTTTGGTATATAAAACTTCTATATTTGAGTTTGATTTCCTCTTCCAAAACTAGTTTAAATTCTGTGATATTTATTAAAAGGAAAAATCTTCTTTAAAAGGAAAAACTGCGCACGTGTGTTTGGAAGCAGATCGGCCCACTTAGGAAGAAATCGGCCCAGGATCTATCTTGCCAGATCCGAAGGATCTTTGGATCGACCACCCGATCCCACCCGCGCTCCCCTTCTCTCACTAACGCGTCGGGCCCACCGTCCGACCTCGCCACCCGTCGCCTTTCTCCTTCCTTCCCTCTCTCTTTCCTTACCTCGCCGGAATCCGGCCGAATCCGATCGGATCTCCCTCACCCTTGCCTTACCCGAGCCCCTGAACCCTCCTATAAATAGCGGAGCTTATCCGCGTTCCGTTTCCCCCGAAACCCCCAAGGATCCATCGCCAGATCGTCGTGCCACCATCTCCTGGACCTCTCAGGCGCCGCAGATGACCACCGGAGCCACCTCCACGACCACCGCCGAGTCCCTGCCTCGCCGGAGGAGCTCCATTGCCGGCGACTACCCACTGTGAGCTTCCCCTCCCTCCCTGACCGTTAAATCTGGAGCAACGGTCCAGATTACAATCACTTAGGCCGAACCGTTTTTTTATTTTGCACGCGGTCACTCGTTTAGCTAACGCGCGCACACCCACAACCACTCTTAGCTTGCCACGTGGCCCTGTTCGTAGATTGGTTTTTTTATTATTTTCCGTTTTAGTTTGTCGGACAGATTATAATCAAATTTTGTTTTCATGATATCTCTTAGGTTTTTAAGTATTTTTAGTTGATTCTTTTTGCAGTGGCTCACAAAAATTATGAACTTTCTGCCTGTGCTTTTAGATTTCAAATTTGATCTGTTTAAATTTGAATTTGTTCAAATCACTAGAATCTGAACAACTTGAGTTTAAAAATATATTTTTGAATGAAACTTTTTGCTGCTAGTTTGTATTAGTTAGTTTTATCACCCTGTTCAATTTGAGATTTTTTAGTATATTTTAAATTAGGGTTTTTAGCAAAACAGATTCTATTTTAGTTCTTTTAGGTTTATTTTTGTTCTCTTTAGTTTATGTTGGTTAGCATTAGGTGATATATTTTCTATTTAATAAAAATATTTTTATTTGTTTTGTTCTTTGTTTTAGTAGGAAACATTGTTTTCACTATATGTAGTGCTTTATGATATGTTTTATAGTAGTTCTTTTTGCATAGAAAATTCTTGATGCAATACTTTGTGTTAATTTGATAAAACTTAGTTTTTCTTTCTGTTAAGATTTTATTTTTTTTGCTGAAAACTATTCTTATGTTGTTTTACTTTAGTATAGGCTTTGTCATGAACTTTTGGATGGTTTTCTTTGCTTTATTGTTTTTCTTTGTTTGTGCTATTGATTGTTTTAGTATTATTAGTTTACCTTGCTGATATTGTAAGTTGTGTTATGGTTATGCTTATTGTGTGCATTGTTTTATTCGTTAGATCATCCGGAGTGCGAGGCTTGCTATTTAGAGTCACTCGAGTTCGAAGATCGTCAGCAAGGCAAGTTCACATTTGATCATGTATTACCTATGCTTTTGTTGCATTAGTTCAATCTTCCCCACCATTGCAGGCAAAGTAGGTACTTGGAAACTTGATTCTTGAGTAGTATCATGTGGTAGGCACCCCTCAAACCCTTGTCACTTTGGCCCCAGGAAACGTTATTTTATTTTGCTATGCTTCTAGTAGACGGGGTTGGTTGTGTGATTCATGAGAGTTGTGAGATAAATTATTTCAAGACCTATATGATGATCAAGACTTCAAGACTTCAATTTTTTTGAACATACCTCTGGGTGGATTGGACATGCATCTGGCGGCCTGATATCTATCATGGTCATGCCCGGGAATCCTGGTATCTACCTGTGATCATCCCGACGGAATGCCACCCAAGCTAAAAGAGATGGATGGATACTTCAAGGCCGGAAAGCTTACATGTGCAACCGCAATTCAATATGGGCTCTGGCTTGGTTGACCCTAGTCGTGACTCTGGTAGGTCAGTTGCTATGAGATGTAGAAGAACGCTAGGATTGGATGGCACTGACTTTCTAACGGAGGATCGCTTTGGAAGACCATGTTTCGATTGTCCCGTTCTCAAACACCAGGCAGTGCGAGGACACAACGGGAGGGATCGATTCTTGCGGGTAAAGTGTACAAGACTCTGCAGAGTAACAATCTAATCGTTTAGCCGTGTCCCCGATTATGGACAACATGAGCACCGGAGATGATACTATCAGCCAGTTTCAATTAATGATGTGGGTATTATTGTTAACTTGGGTATGAGAAATGGTTGGTGGAACCATCTCATTAAACAACCAACAATGTAGTAATTATTTTGCTTTTGCCCCTCTCTTGTTGTAGGAAAAAAATTGTTTTACGCAAAACTTAAACTTACAGCCCCACCTGCCATATATGCATATAGTCTAGATGATGATTTTTATCAGCCCTCTCTTGTGACTTGCCGGCATATTCAATATGCTGACCTACACGGCTGCAACGTATCATGATGCAGAGTACTTTTCCGACCAGGAGTGAGGACATGTTCTACGCTTGGTGAGATGCCCTTGGAGTCGGATGGACTCAACTACCTTTGAAGCTTCCGCAAGATTTTGATTAGTTTTATCTCATGAGTTGGCCTTCAGCCACTTTATTGTAATCTTCATTGTAATAAAGGACTCGATATAAGATTTCAATTAATAAAGTAGTTGTGATTGAACTCTTGATATATACATTGATGTACTGTGTGTGCCAGCATTGATCTTGGGATGGTGCAGACACACAGACTTGCCCGTTTTGGGTCGGGTCGCTACTCCCTGGGAATGGGGTTGTATATATTGGCCATGGATTTGTGGTTCATCTTGGCCTCAGCATAGACATCTAGATCACCATCCTGCACCTCTGGGGCTCCTAAGATGGCAGCCCACTCATCAACTTTTGACTCGTATCTAGTGCCCTCAGTCATCCATACAATCTTTCCATCTGGATAAAAATGAGTTGTGGAATAGAATTGCATGATCATCTCATCATTCCAAGCTGTCATTTCTCTGCCAACAAAAGCATCAATATCAATGGCCTTGAAATTTTCTAGCACATGAGGGAACTTGTCTTCATTCTCCTCGATGAACTTCCAATCAACGTATCTCATGTCACTGACAACAGGACTCTTGTCTAACAAGATAGTCTCATAAAAATCTTGCTACTCCTTAGTGTGGAAGCGAGCATCAATAGCAGTCCTTCTCCTGATAGCATATGGATCAGCAGCTCTCCACTTCATGAGTCCTTGATCCTTTCTCTCCTTCATATTCTCTGCCACTGGATGATCATTGTTGTGATCTGGCAGGTGAGGTCTCAACTTCCTTAAAACAGTAACTTCTTCTTCTTCTTCAGCAGCATTCCTGGAACTAGAACCCTTGTTCTTATTAGTTGTTGGAATGTCTCTGATAGTCCTCTTGGGCTTGGAGGCAGCTGGCTTCTTGGGAGCAGAGGGCTTTGCCTTAGAAGGTGGCTTGATGGGCATTGCATCAGCCATAAGCGTCCTTTGCTTGGAAGTAGGTGGGTAAGCAGCCGGTTCCTCTTCTTCCTCTTCTTCAATCTCGGCTGGGTCTTCAAACATAGAAGTTGGCTTTCCTTGCAGACGAATGGTTCTCTTCCTCTCTCTCTTCTTGGCTGGCTTCTTTGCCATAGACTTTGTTTGCCTAGAGGAACTGGTGTTCTCAAGTGTAAGGGTCATTACTCCCTTAGTTGTCTCTGGATCTCTCACTGCATCTGAACTGGCATACTCCTTTCGGACAGTCTTCCTTTTGGAAGTAGCATCATCTGGGATGAAATCCTCATCCTCCTCATCAGAATTTAACTTCCTCCTGGCCCTAGTGGCTGCTTTGGGCAAGCCATGGGAGCTAGGGGTTCCTGGGTCTAAAGAGCTAGCTTCTGTACTAGTGCTAGCATCAAGTTCTGCACTTGGCTCTTTGAAAGCATTCTGACTATCATCTGAACCTGACATCGCTGAGAACTGACCATGTGAATAGATGTAGAGGAGTTGAATAGATGAACATCACAAAATACAGATATTTTTGCAAAATATGAACTTAAAAACTTAGTTTCAGATTTCCACTGTATGGGTTTCGGTTCCACCAAGTGTAAATTTTTGGAGCATCCGAGACAGACAATCTCATTAACAAAAACTTGGTCACGGTTTTCGGTTTCACTGAAAAGTGATTCGGTCTCACCGAGATTGTTCTCAGAAACCCTAAACCCAGGTCAGTGACACCGATCCGTTTCAACTCGGTGACTCCGAAACGCGTACGGCAGAAACCTAAACCTAAAAAAAAAATTGTCCGCCTATCTCTACGGGATTTTCTTGAGGATAGAAGCATTGCATACAGTGGCAAGAGGGGGAATACATCCTAATGCGCATGAATCGGCGTTTGGAGCACAAAACGGTTCAAAGTCTTACCCTAAATTGGTGAAGACTTCGCTACGGCGGCAACGACGGAGAAGAATCCATTGATGGCGGCGTACTCCAACGGCGAAGGCGCACAGGAGGCAATCGGCGATGTCCTGAGGACGAGGGCGGAGGCAACAGTGGGGTCCGGCTGGCCGAGGGTTTGAAGAAATTTTCAAGTTCGGGCCCGCGGGTATAAATACCCAACTGCTGTCGGTGACACCGATTTAGAAATTTTGGTTCCACCGATATGCTTAACTGCCTGATGACAGAGAAGCTCGGTGACTCCGAGATTTTGGGGTTGGTGATACCGTGGTTGAAAGACCAGATCAACCCTAGTGCTTCGGTGGAACCGAGTTGTGAGATTTGGTTACACCGAGTGGCACATGGGAGGTTTTGGAAGTTAGCCCTTGTCAAGACAGAACTCCAAGTGCTCCTCACACAGAGGGTTCGAAACGTGCTTGCTCAAATTTTGTGATGAAGCATGAATAGAATTTGAGACGAGAAAGCGTAGATAGCTAGAGGGGGGGGGTACTTAGGCATTCTTGTACATCCAATTGACCAGAGAAAAGAAAACCAAATAACAACAATTGGATGTCCTTGAATGAGTAAAAATTTGCATACCAACATGCTCACACAACAAGATGTCAAATAGAACATGGCAAACATGCAAAACCACTCTAGTATCTACCAAGTACTTTGGCGATGACGGAGTCATCTATATATGAGTATATTGACTTAGGAGCCAAGTAAGAATACTTGATCATAGGTCATACTCATCGTTTAATCACAAGTGGGGTTGCCACTTTTACATAAAGTTTTTTAATGTGTTAACATCTTAGGAGATGCTTTGACCCAAGTCTTAGAGTAAAGCTCCCCTTGGTGTGACATCCCCCCTAAGAGGTGATACGTCCATTTTGCATCATGATTTCCTACTGTTATTTATAATGTTTTGATGTATAATAATGCTTTAGGGAGTGATTCTAATGCCTTTTCTCTCATAATATGCAAGATTTACACAAAGAGGGAGAATACGGGCAGCTGGAATTCTAGACCTGAAAAAGCACATCAGAGATACCTATTCTGCACATCTCCAAATAAGATGAAACTTTATGGAGAATTATTTTGGAATATATAAAAAATAATTGAGCAAATAACTACCGGAGGGGCCCCACCTGGTGAGCACAAGACAACAGGGTGCGCTAGGCCCCCCCAGGCGCGCCCTGGTGGGTTGTGCCCAGCACGGCCCACCTCCGGTGCCCATCTTCTGGTATTTAAGGTCTTTTGACCTAGAAAAAATAAGGAGAGGACTTTCGGGACAGAACGTCGCCGTCTCAAGGCGGAACTTGGGCAGGAGCACTTTCGCCCTCCGGCGGAGCGATTCCGCCGGGGGAACTTCCCTCCCGAAGGGGGAAATCGAAGCCATCATCATCACCAACACCCCTCTCAACTTTGGGAGGCAAATCTTCATCAACATCTTCAACAACACCATCTCCTCTCAAACCCTGTTTCATCTCTTGTGTTCAATCTTTGTACCGAAACCTCAGATTGGTACCTGTGGGTGACTAGTAGTGTTGATTATATCTTGTAGTTGATTACTATATGGTTTATTTGGTGAAAGATTATATGTTTAGATCCATTATACTATTTAATACCCCTATGATCTTGAGCATGAATATTATTTGTGAGTAGTTACCTTTGTTCTTGAGGTCACGGGAGAAGTCATGTTGCAAGTAATCATGTGAATTTGATATGTGTTCGATAATTTGATGATATGTATGTTGTGATTCCCTTAATGGTGTCATGTGAACATAGACTACATGACACTTCACCATCCTTGGGCCTAAGGGAATGCATTGTGGAGTAGTTATTAGATGATGGGTTGCTAGAGTGACAGAAGCTTAAACCCTAGTTTATGTGCTTCTTCGTAAGGGGCTGATTTGGATCAAAACGTTTAATGCTATGGTTAGATTTTATCTTAATACTTTTCTTGTATTTGCGGATGCTTGCGAGGGTGTTAATCATAAGTGGGAGGTTTTTTCAAGTAATAACAACACCCAAGCACCGGTCCAACCACATATCAAATTATCAAAGTAGCGCTCGCGAATCAAACCAACATGATGAAAGTGACTAGATGAAATACCTGTGTACCCTCAAGAACACTTTGCTTATTATAAGATACTATTCTGGCATGTCCTTTGCCACAAAAGGATTGGGCTACCTTGCTTCCCTTTATTTACAGTTACCGTTACTTGCTTGTTAGCAATTATCTTGCTATCAAACTATTTATTACCTACAATTTCAGTGCTTGCAGAAATTACCTTGCTGAAAACCGCTTGTCATTTCCTTCTGCTCCTTGTTGGGTTTGACACTCTTACTTATCGAAAGGACTAGGATTGACCCCCTATACTTTTGGGTCGTCAAGACTCTTTTCTGGCGCCGTTGCCGGGGAGTGAAGCGCTCTTGGTAAGTAGAAATCGGTAAGGAAAAACTTATACTACGTGCTGAAATTTATTGTCACTTGCTACTATGGTATCTTCACCTCGACCGGAACCACAATTAGTTGCCCCACAACCTACTGCACCTACTAAAAATATTGCATATGAAATTCCTTCGGGTATGGTAGAACAACTGCTAGCTAATCGTTATGCAGGAGATGGAACTGAACATCCTGATATGCACCTAATACATGTGAATGAAGTTTGTGGATTATTTAAGCTTGCAGGTTTACCCGGAGATGAATTTAAGAAGAAGGTTTTCCCTTTATCTTTGAAGGGAAAAGCATTGACATGGCATAGGCTATGTGATGATATTGGATCATGGAACTGGAATCGATTGCAATTGGAATTCCATCAAAAGTTTTATCCTATGCATCTAGTTCATCGTGATCGAATTATATATATAATTTTTGGCCTCGTAAAGGAGAAAGCATTGCCCTAACTTGGGGGAGGCTTAATTCAATGTTATATTCATGCCCCAATCATGATATCCCGAGAGAAGTTATTATTCAGAATTTTTATGCTCGGCTTTCTCATAATGATCAATCCATGCTCGATACTTCTTGCACTTGTTCTTTTATGAAGAAGACTATTGAATTCAAGTGGGATCTCTTAGAAAGAATTAAACGCAACTCTGAAGATTGGGAACTCGACGAAGGTAATAAGTCAGGTATAAAGCTTAAGTTTGATTGTGTTAAATATTTTATGAATACCGATGCTTTTGACAAGTTTAGCACTAAATATGGACTTGACTCTGAGATAGTAGCCTCTTTCTGTGAATCATTTGCTACTCATGTTGGTCTCCCTAAGGAGAAGTGGTTTAAATAACATCCCCCCGTTAAAGAAGAAATTAAAGAACCGGTAAAAGCCAAAGATGAAACCATCATTTACAATGTTGATCCAGTTGTGCCTACTACTTATATTGAAAAACCACCTTTCCGTGTTAGGATAAAGGAACATGCTAAGGTATCAACTGTGGTTCTCAAAAGTAATATTAAATCACCTAAGCCCTCTGAGAAAATTAAAGTAGAACCTAGCGTTGCTATGGTTAAAGATCTCTTGGTAGAAAATATGATGGGCATGTTATTTACTTCTCTGATGAAGCTGCTAGAATTGCTAAACCCGATGAAAAAGATAAACATAGACCCGTAATGGGCATGCCTGTTATCTCAGTCAAAATAGGAGATCATTGCTATCATGGTTTATGTGATATGTGTGCTAGTGTGAGTGCTATTCCTTTTACCTTATACCAAGAAATAATGAATGACATAGCACCCGCTGAAATAGAAGACATTGATGTTATTATTAAACTTTCTAATAGAGACACCATCACACCACTTGGGATTGATAGAGATGTTGAAGTCTTGTGTGGGAAAGTAAAATACCCTACTGATTTTCTAGTTCTTGGTTCCCCACAAGATGACTTTTGTCCCATTATCTTTGGTAGACCTTTCTTGAACATCGTTAATGCTAAGATAGATTGTGAAAAACAAACTGTCGTAGTTACTTTTGGTGATGTGTATCATGAGTTTAATTTTTCCAAGTTTAGTAGACAACCTCGTGATAAAGAATTATCTAGTAAGGATGAAATAATTGGTCTTGCTTCTATTGCCGTACCTCCTACCGATCCACTAGAAAAATATTTGCTAGACCACGAAAATGATATGCACTTGCGTGAAAGAAATGAAATAGATATAATTTTCTTTGAACAAAAACCTCTCCTTAAACACAATTTGCCTATTGAAACGCTTGGAGGTCCTCCTCCACCTAAAGGTGATCCTGTGATTGAATTAAAGCAATTGCCTGATACTTTTAAGTATGCTTATCTTGATGAGAAAAAGATATATCATGTTATTATTAGCGCTAACCTTTCAGAACATGAAGAAGAAATATTATTAAAAATTCCGAGGAAGCACCGGGCTGCTATTGGATATACTCTTGCTGATCTTAAGGGCATTAGTCCCACTCTATGTTAGCACAAGATTAATATGGAAACTGATGCTAAACCCGTTGTTGATCACCAACAACGATTGAATCCTAAGATGAAAGAAGCGGTAAGAACTGAAAGATTAAAGCTTTTGGAAGTAGATATAATCTATCCCATAGCTGATAGTAGATAGGTAACTGCCATTCATTGTGTCCCTAAGAAGGGAGGTATTACCGTTGTTCCTAATGATAAAAATGAACTCATTCCACAAAGAATTGTCACTGGCTATAGAATGGTAATTGATTTTAGAAAATTAAATAAAGCTACTAGAAAAGATCATTACCCTGTGCCCTTCATTGATCAAATGCTAGAAAGATTATCTAAGCACACACACTTTTGTTTTCTGGATGGATATTCTGGTTACTCCCAAATACATGTATCACAATCTGATCAAGAGAAAACCACCTTTACTTGTCCTTTTGGAACCTATGCTTATAGACGTATGCCTTTTGGTTTATGCAATGCACCTTCTACCTTTCAAAGATGTATGAATGCTATATTCTATGATTTTTGTGAAAAGATTGTGGAGGTTTTCATGGATGATTTTTCTGTTTACGGAACTTCTTTTGATGATTGCTTAAGCAACCTTGATCGAGTTTTGCAGAGATGTGAACAAACTAATCTTGTCTTGAATTGGGAGAAGTGCCACTTTATGGTTAATGAAGGTATTGTCTTGGGGCATAAAATATCTGAACGAGTTATTGAGGTGGATAAAGCTAAAGTTGATGCAATTGAGAAAATGCCATGTCCTAAATATATTAAAGGTATTCGGAGTTTCCTTGGTCATGATGGTTTCTATAGGAGGTGCATTAAAGACTTCTCTAAAATTTCAAGGCCTCTTACTAATCTTTTACAAAAGGATATTCCTTTTGTTTTTGATGATGATTGTGTGGAAGCCTTTGAAACACTCAAGAAAGCCTTAATTTCTGCACCTATCGTTTAAACTTGCCTTTTGAAATTATGTGTGATGCTAGTGATTATGTTGTTGGTGCTGTTCTAGGACAAAGAGTTGATAAGAAATTAAATGTTATCCATTATGCTAGCAAAACTCTATATAGTGCCCAACGAAATTATGCTACTACTAAAAAAGAATTTCTAGCAGTTGTGTTTTCTTGTGATAAATTTGGATCCTACATTGTTGATTCCAAGGTCAGTGTTCACACCAATCATGCTGCTATAAAATATCTTATGGAAAAGAAAGATGCTAAACCTAGACTCATTAGGTGGGTTCTATTGCTTCAAGAATTTGATTTACATATCATTGATAGGAAGGGAGCTGGGAACCCCATAGCTGATAACTTGTCTAGGTTAGAAAATATTCTTGATGACCCACTACCTATTGATCATAGCTTTCCTGATGAACAGTTAGCTGCAATAAATGTTTCTCAAAACACTCCTTGGTATGCTAATTATGCTAACTACATTTTTGCTAAATATATACCACCTAGTTTCACATACCAACAAAAGAAAAAATTCTTCTATGATTTAATACATTACTTTTGGGATGACCCACATCTTTATAAAGAAGGGGTAGATGGTATTATTAGACGTTGTGTACCTGAGCATGAACAGGAACAAATCCTACGGAAATGTCATTCCGAAGCTTATGGACGACATCATGCGGGAGATAGAACTGCTCACAAGGTATTGCAATCTTGTTTTTATTGGCCTACTCTCCTCAAGGATGCCCGTAAGTTTGTCTTGTGACGAATGTCAAAGAATTGGTAATATCGGTAAGCGTCAGGAAATGCCTATGAATTATTCACTTGTTGTTGAACCATTTGATGTTTGGGGTTTTGATTATATGGGACCTTTTCCTTCCTCTAATGGGTACACTCATATTTTGGTTGTTGTAGATTATGTCACTAAGTGGCTAGAAGCTATTCCAAGTAGTAGTGCTGATCACAACACCTCCATTAAAAATTCCCGAGGTTTGGAGTCCCTAGATATTTAATGACTGATGGTGGTTCACACTTTATTCACGGTGATTTCCATAAGATGCTTGCTAAATATGATGTTAACCATAGAATTGCATCACCCTATCGTCCTCAATCTAGTGGTCAAGTTGAACTTAGCAATAGAGAAATAAAATTAATATTACAAAAAACTATCAATAGGTCTCGAAAGAATTGGTCTAAGAAACTAGATGATGCACTTTGGGCCTACAGAACAGCTTATAAAAATCCTATGGGTATGTCTCCATACAAAATGGTATATGGAAAGGCTTGTCATTTGCCTCTAGAGTTAGAACATAAAGCATTTTGGACAATTAAAGAACTCAATTATGATTTCAAACTTGCTGGTGAGAAGAGGTTATTTTATATTAGCTCATTAGATGAATGGAGAACCCAAGCTTATGAAAATGCCAAACTATTCAAAGAAAAGGTAAAAAGATGGCATGACAAAAGAATCCAATAGCGGGAATTCAAAGTTGGAGACTATGTTCTTTTGTACAACTCTCGTTTAAGATTTTTTGCAGGTAAGCTTCTCTCCAAATGGGAAGGACCATATGTTATCGAAGAGGTTTATCATTCTGGAGCTATCAAGATCAATAATGCCGAAGGTACTTACCCGAAGGTGGTCGATGGACAAAGAATTAAACATTATATCTCAGGTACGCCTATTAATGTTGAAGGCAATGTTATCCAAACCATGACACCGGAGGAACACATAAAAGAAACCATCCGGAACACTCCAGAATTCTGAAAAAGAGGAGGTACGTGATACGGTAAGTAAACAGACTTCAAAAAATCCGCAAAAATATTTTCTGTCAGTTTTGGAATATTACAAAAATTCGGAAAATAAGAAATAAACAGGAAAGAAATCGAGGTGAGCACGATACACCAGGGCGCGCCAGCCCTGCCAGGCACGCCCTGGTGGGTTGTGCCCACCTTGGAGACCTTCCCGACTCCGTTTTCCTTCCATATTCTTGCTTCCCAAGATAAAAAAAATTCTCTATATATACCCCCGATTATTTTGACCACCGCATCGTAGAAAAATCCCCTGTTCTTGTTTCGTGTTGTTTTCCTGTCAGATCTGAAAATATGTCATCTCAAGATTCAGAGGGGGAGAGCTATGTTGCCGACTATATTGCAAACCCTAAGATCTATGGAGAAGTGGAACGTTATGGATGGACCACAGATGAGGAGGAAGACGCTAACATGAAGGAAACAAAGGATGATAGCTCTGCGGAAGAGGATGACCCACTACCTCAACCCGGAAACATGCATGTGGAATTCAAGAAGTCAAGCCTCCCTAAAGGATACAAACCTGAGGTTCAATTTATTCCATCTCGTTTTCTGCAGGAGAGCAAGGCGGCATAAAGCAAAAAGATATTAAAGCTTGAGTTAGAGAATGATGATCTAAGGGAGGAAAATTTTATTTGAGCCTGAGGTTCAATTTATTCCATCTCGTTTTCTGCAAGAGAGCAAGGCAGCATAATGCAAAAAGATATTAAATCTTGAGTTAGAGAATGATGATCTAAGGGAGGAAAATTTTATGCTCAAATATAAGTTGAAGAAGAAGGCCACTTCATCACCACCACCTTCATCATCTTCACCACCAAAGGAGACTTGAACACATGGGTATGGGCACTCCCCTTGGCATGAGCCAAGCTTGGGGGAGGTGTCCCGGTATCGTATCACCATCACTTTTATTCACCTTTACCTATTTTCGTTCGATCCTTAGCTTTTTCGTGATTTAGTTGAATAAAAGTTTAGTATGATCTATTTTCGAGTGTTAGTTTCATGATCTATCTATCTATGTAATCGAGTGAGAGTTATATAATAAAGTTTAGTTTGAGCTTTTGCTTCTTTACTTTCTTGTTGCAATCAAAATAAAAAGGAAATAAATGGAAAACAATCATATGCTAATGTTATGGTAAGTAATGACATCACATAAAAAAAGTATAAGTGGTAAAATTTATTGGAGATTGACAAACATAGCATTGGTCAATGATGCAATTCATGAAAGAATTAATAAGGGAAGAGAAGATTCACATGCAAATACACTATCTTGGACATGTTTTATGATTGTGAGCCCCCATTAAATATTATAAGTCAAAATTGTTGATGTTGGACAAGGAAGACAACGTAATGATTTATGTTTGTTCATATTCACATAGAAGTTATATTGTCATAGATCCTTCAACATGTAGTGCTTGATCAATATCTTTGCTAGCCAAAATTCCGCACTAAGTAGAGATACTACTTCTGCATCCAAAAACCCAAAACCCAAATTCATGTTTTGAGAGTCCACCATACCTACCTATGGATTGAGTAAGATCCCTCAAGTAAGTTGTCATCGGTGCACTAAGGCAATAAACAATTGCTTCTAAATGTGTTTGATCAATTAGTGTAAGAGAAAATTGAGCGTTGTACGAACTTATGATGGCAAAGTAATAATAGCGACGGACTGCATAATAAAGGTTGCTATCATAGGGGGCAATATAGCGTGACATTCTTTTTGCATTAATGGATTGCGCGTACAAACCAAAAAGCGCATGACAACCTCTGCTTCCCTCTGCGAAGGGCCTATCTTTTACTTTTATGTATTTACTTTTATGCAAGAGTCAAAGTATTCTTCCCTGTTCCTTTTTACTTTCTCTTTTTGCAAGCATCATGTGGTGAGGAAAGATCTAGTCACATATATCCAGTTGGATGTGAGTGAGCATGAGTTATTATTGTTGACATCACCCTTGAGGTGAGTATGTTGGGAGGCGAAACTATAAGCTCCAATATTTCTATGTGTCCGGTTTAAACTTTTTGCTCATGGGTATGATGTGAGTGTTAGCAATCATAGAAGGCTAAATGATGGTTGAGTATGTGGACTTGCCAAAAGGTTCCGACATGAGACCCTTCCTAAAAATATGATGAATTGTAGTTGCAAAGTTGACTGAGAACATAGTTTGTTGGCTTTCAATAAGGTTTACGCTTTATACTTCTATGTTGTGATGAATTGTTACTTGTTCATGAGAAGTTATATGATAAAGTTGTACAATAAAAGTTATGTGCATAAGTTCTATGATAAAGTTGTTGCTGTTATGATAATAAGCATGATGCTACTATGTCCGTATTTTGTTTTTATCGACACCTCTCTCTCAAACCATGTGGACATGCTTTTCAATATCGGCTTTCACTTGAGGACAAGCGAGGTCTAAGCTTGGGGGGTTGATACATACATTTTGCATCATGATTTCCTACTTTTATTTATAATGTTTTGATGTATAATAATGCTTTAGGGAGTGATTCTAATGCCTTTTCTCTCATAATATGCAAGGTTTACACAAAGAGGGAGAATACCGGCAGCTGGAACTCTGGACCTGAAAAAGCACATCAGAGATACCTATTCTGCACATCTCCAAATTAGCTGAAACTTTACAGAGAATTATTTTGGAATATATAAAAAATACTGGAGCAAATAACTACCGGAGTGGGCCCACCTGGTGAGCACAAGACACCAGGGCGTGTGAGCCCCCCCCCCCCCAGGCGCGCCCTGGTGGGTTGTGCCCAGCACGGCCCACCTCCGGTGCCCATCTTCTGGTATTTAAGGTCTTTTGACCTAGAAAAAAAATAAGGAGAGGACTTTCGGGACAGAACGCCGCCATCTCGAGGCGGAACTTGGGCAGGAGCACTTTTGCCCTCCGGCAGAGCGATTCCGCCGGGGGAACTTCCCTCCCAGAGGGGGAAATCGAAGCCATTGTCATCACCAACACCCCTCTCATCTTTGGGAGGACAATCTTCATCAACATCTTCAACAGCACCATCTCCTCTCAAACCCTAGTTCATCTCTTGTGTTCAATCTTTGTACCGGAACCTCAGATTGGTACCTGTGGGTGACTAGTAGTGTTGATTACATCTTGTAGTTGATTACTATATGGTTTATTTGGTGGAAGACTATTGTTCAAGATAATGAGTTTAGTTAATCATATTACTTAAAAACTCCCACTCAAATTGACATTTCTCCGGTCATTCGAGTGCTTCATGATCCAAATTCACCAACCCAAGTCCGATCATCACGTGAGATGAGGTGGTTTCAATGGTGAACATCTCCATGTTGATCATATCTACTATATGACTCATGTTCGACCTTTCGGTCTCTTGTGTTCCGAGGCCATGTCTGTACATGCTAGGCTCGTCAAGTTTAACCCGAGTGTTCCGCATGTGCAACACTGGCTTGCACCCGTTGTATGCGAACGTAGAGTCTATCATACCCGATCATCATGTGGTGTCTCAAAACGACGAACTTTCGCAACGGTGCACACTCGGGGAGAACACAATTTTATCTTGAAATTTTAGTGAGGGATCACCTTATAATGTTACCGTCGTCCTAAGCAAAACAAGGTGCATAAAAGGATTAACATCACATGCAAATCATAAGTGACATGATATGGCCATGATCTTGTGCTTTTGATCTCCATCTTGAAAGCACCGGCATGATCTCCATCGTCACCGGCATAACACCATGATCTCCATCAACGTGTCGCCATGAGGTTGTCGCGCCAACTATTGCTTCGACAACTATTGCTAACTCATAGCGATAAAGTAAAGCAAAAAGGTGAAAATAAATTAAAGACAACCCTATGGCTCCTGCCGGTTGCCGTACTCATCGACATGCAAGTCGTGATAATCTATACAAAACATGATCATCTCATGCATCACATATATCTCATCATGTTTCTGGCCATATCATATCATGTCATACCCTGCAAAAAAAGTTAGACGTCCTCTAATTTGTTGTTGCATGTTTTACGTGGCTGCTATGGGTATCTAGCAAGAACGATTCTTACCTACGCAAAACCACAACGGTGATATACAAGTTGCTATTTCACCTTCTACAAGGACCGCCTCTGTCGAATCCGATTCAACTAAAGTGGAAGAGATAGACACCCGCGTGTTGGAAATATGCCCTAGAGGCAATAATAAAGTAGTTATTATTATATTTCCTTGTTCATGATAATCTTTTATTATCCATGCTATAATTGTATTGATTGGAAACACATTGCATAGACAACACTGTGTCCCTAGTATGCCTCTAGTAGACTAGCTCGTTAGTCAAAGATGGTCAAGGTTTCATAGCCATAGACATGAGATGTCATTTGATAACGGGATCACATCATTAGGAGAATGATGTGATGGACAAGACGTAAACTATGAACATAGCATATGATCGTGTCAGTTTATTGCTATTGTTTTCTGCATGTCAAGTATCTGTTCCTATGACCATGAGATCATGCAACTCACTGACACCGGAGGAATACCTTGTGTGTATCAAACGTCACAACGTAAATGGGTGACTATAAATATGCTCTAGAGGTATCTCCGAAGGTGTCTGTTGGGCTGGCATGGATCGAGACTGGGATTTGTTACTCCGTATGACGGAGAGGTATCTCAGGGCCCACTCGGTAATACAACATCACAATAAGCCTTGCAAGCAATGTGACTAAAGTGTTTGCCACGGGATCTTGTATTACGGAATGAGTAAAGAGACTTGCCGGTAACGAGATTGAACTTGGTATAGAGATACCGACGATCGAATCTCGGGCAAGTGACATACCGAAGAACAAAGGGAACAGCATACGGGATTAACTGAATCCTTGACATAGAGGTTCAACCAATAAAGATCTTCGTAGAATATGTAGGAACCAATATGGGCATCCAGGTCCCGCTATTGGTTATTGACCATAGAGGTGTCTCGGTCATGTCTACATAGTTCTCGAACCCGCAGGGTCTGCACACTTAACGTTCGGTGACGTTTCGGTAGTATTGAGTTATGTATGGTTGTGACCGAAGGTTGTTCGGAGTCTCGGATGAGATCCCGGACGTCACGAGGAGCTCCGGAATGGTCCGGAGGTAAAGATTGATATATAGGAAGTCCCGTTTTGGCCACCAAAAAAGTTTCGGGTATTTCCGATAGTGTACCGGGAGTGCCGGAGTGCCATCGGGAGGGGCCACCCACGCCGGGAGGCCACATGGGCATGAGGGGTGTTGCACCAGCCCTTAGTGAGCTGGGCAAACCAGCCCCACAAGGCCCATGTGGCTAGGAAAGGTGGGAAAGGAAAAAAACCCAAGTGGAGAAGGTTTCCAAGTAGGAAGAAGGAATCCTACTAGGAATAGGATTGGTGGGAAGCTCCACCTCCACCTCCTTCGGCCGAACCCCTAGGGGAAACCCTAGGGAGGCTGCCTCCTCCCCTCCCTCCTATGTATACTAGAGGAATAGAGGCCCCAAAGACACAAGTCCACGTGCTAGTTCTCTATTCCCTAGTTCCTACACCAAATAGATTCCGACGGTGCTTGGGCGAAGCCCTGCCGGAATTGTTCCACCACTACCACCGCCGCGCCGTCGCGCTGCCGGAGAACTCATCTACCTCTCCGCTCCCTCTTGCTGGATCAAGCTGTATGTGTGATGAACGCGGAGGTGCCATCCGTTCGGCGCTAGATCGTGATTGGATCGCGGGACGGCTAGCGATTTGGATTTCGCGAGGACGTTCGACTACATCAACCGCGTTTCTTAACGCTTCCCGCTTAGCGATATACAAGGGTATGTAGATCCACTCTCCCTCTCATAGATGCTCATCACCATGGATAGATCTTGCATGTGCGTAGGAATTTTTTTGTTTCCCATGCAACGTTCCCCAACACCGCCATCCATCTTATGCAACAAAGTTACATGTCAGTCGATGGAACCGGCCTCTCGTACATGGGCGAGTAAGGTTGGTCCGAGCCGCTTCATCCCACAATACCGCTGAATCAAGAATAGACTAAGGAGGGAAGCAATCTGAGTATCAATGCCCACAAACTCATTTGTGTTCTACTCATGATTTCATCTACGCATAGACCTAGCTCATGATGCCACTGTTGGGGAACGTTGCAAGGGAAACAAAAAATTTCCTACACACACACAAAATCTATCCATGGAGATGAGCATCTACGAGAGGGGAGATCGGATCCACATTCCCTTGTAGATCGCTAAGCGGGAAGCATTAAGAAACAGGGTTGATGTAGTCGAACGTCTTCGCGATCCAAATCGCAAGCCGTCCCGCGATCCACTCACGATCTAGCGCCGAACGGACGGCACCTCCGCGTTCAGCACATGTACAGCTCGATGACGATCTCCGCCTCCTTGATCCAGAAAGCGAGGGCGGAGAGGTAGATGAGTTCTCCGGCAGCACAATGGTGTGGTGGCGGTGGTGGTGAACTAATCCGGCAGGGCTTCGCCGAGCTCTACCGAACTAATCTAAAGAAGGAAGAAAATCTAGAGGGGAGAGGGTAGAACGTGGCTTTTCAGGTGGTGGCTGCCCTAAAAAAACCCACTATATATAGGAGGAAGGGAAGGGGGGAGGCAGCCCTAGCCCCTCCTCCAAGGAGGGGTTCTGCCGAACCAAGGGGGGAGAGTCCTCCCCCAACAAGGACTCCTCCTCCTACAAGGAAGGTGGAGTCTTGGGAGGATTCTTTCCCCACTTGGCCTCCTCCCACCTCCTGCGCATGGGCCCTTAGGAGCTGGTTGCCCAGCCCACCAGGGGCTGGTGCGCCTCCTCGTAGGCCCATGTGGCCCCTGGGGTGGGTGGGCCCTGCGTGGCTTGTGACTGCGTCGGTATTTCCCCAAAGAGGAAGGGATGATGCAGCACAGCGACGGTAAGTATTTCCCTCAGTTATGAAACCAAGGTTATCGAACCAGTAGGAGGATCACCACCACCCAATAAGCAGCACCTGTACACAAACAACAAATACTTGCAACCCGACGCGAAAGAGAGATTGTCAATCTCTCTACGGTAAAAAGATAGATTAGGTAGTGATAGATAGGAGAGATAGATCTCTCAAGAACACAAAATAGAAAAGGCAAATAAAATATGCAGCATTATGTTTTTGTGTTTTTGGTTTTGTAGATCTGAAAACAAAGATGCAAAAAGATAGATCTGAAAGCAATATGTTGGAAAAGTAGACCCGGGGGCCGTAGGGTTCACTAGTGCCTTCTCTCATGAGTATAGCGCACGGTGGGTGAACAAATTACTGTTGGGAATTGATAGAAAATTGAATAGTCATGACGATATCCAAGGCGATGATCATTATATAGGCATCACGTCCAAGATAGGTAGACCGACTCCTGCCTTCATCTACCTCTATTACTCCACACATCGACCGCTATCCAGCATGCATCTAGTGTATTAAGTTCATGGAAAAATGGAGTAATGCAATAAGAACGATGACATGATGTAGACAAGATCTATTCATGTAGGTAGACCCCATCTTTTTTATCCTTAATAGCAACGATACATGCGTGTCTTGCTGCCCCTTCTGTCACTGGGAAAGAACACCGCAAGATCGAACCCATCACAAAGCACCTCTTCCCATGGCAAGAAAAATCGATCTAGTCGGCCTAACTAAACCAAAGATTTGAAGAAGAAATACGAGGCTATAAGTAATCATGCATATAATAGATCAAAGAAGACTCAAATAATATTCATGGATAGAAACTGATCATGAACTCAAAATTCACCAGATCCCAACAAACACACCGCAAAAGTTTACATCAAATAGATCTCCAAGAGACCATTGTATTGAGAATCATAAGAGAGAGAGGAAGCCATCTAGATACTGCCTACGGACCCGTAGGTCTATGGTAGACTACTCACGCATCATCAGAGAGGCACTTATGAGGAAGATGAACCCCTTCGTGATGGTGTTTAGATTGTATCTCGCGGTTCTGGAACTTGCGGTGGCTGGAATTGTGTTTCGTCGACTCCCCTAGGGTTTCTGGAATATTTGGGAATTTATAGGCATCAGAGGCGGTGGAGAGGGGTCCCGAGGAGGGCACAACCCATCAGGGCGCGCCCTGGTGCGTTGTGGTCTCCTCGGCACACTTCTCCGGTAATTCTTTGGCCCACTGGGTGTCTTCTGGTCCAGAAAAAATCTCCAAAAAGTTTCATTGCGATTGGACTCCGTTTGGTATTGATTTTCTGCGAAGTAAAAAACAAGCAAAACAGCAACTGGCACTTTGGCACTATGTCAATAGGTTAGTCCCAAAAAATGATATAAAGTTGCTATGAAATGATTGTAAAACATCCAAGAATGATAATATAACAACTTGGAACAAGCAAAAATTATAGATACGTTGGAGATGTATCAGCATCCCCAAGTTTAATTCCTACTCGTCCTCGAGTAGGTAAATGATAAAAACATGTTCATCATATTCTTTTCTTTTGTATAGCATGGACATTTGGACTTGTAAATGATTCAAAGCAATAGTCTAGTTTTAATATAATGACTTCAATACTCAAGCATGCCAACAAGCAACCAAGTCTTTCAAAATATCAACACTAAAGAAAGTTATCCCTAGCCCATCATGCTCAATCATTGATCCATTCATGAAACACACTCAAATATTAGTTATACCCAATGCTCAATTATGATCATAGTGCCCCCTAGTTGGTGCTTATAAGAGAAGATGGAGACTCAAAGTAAAAATAAAAATTGCATAAAGTAAATAGAAAGGCCCTTCGCAGAGGGAAGTAGGGATTTGTAGAGGTGCGAGAGCTCAAGGTTTAAATTGAGAGAGAAAAAATATTTTGAGTGGCATGATTTTCCTGTCAACGAAAACGACAAAGTAGCTCACAATACTTTCCATGCTAGATATATCATAGGCGGTTCCCAAACAGAAAATAAAGTTTATTCCTTTTTCCAACAAACTTTTCAGTTTCCATGGCGGGCCGTACCCACGGTTGCCTTCCATACCAACACTTTCCAAGGAATTTATTACTTGACAACATAAAGTAAAAAAATTTCATTTCGGGAATGGGCATCCCTATTACCGCCGCACTCTCGTGCAATGACATGTGAATAAACACTCATCTTGAGAAGAACACATCTAGCATGGAAAAATATTGGACACTCCCCACCATTTCATGAGCGGTACGAGCACACAAAAGAGAAAATTTATTTTGAAAATTTAGAGATGGCACATACAAATTTTCTTGGAACGGCATGGAAATACCGCATATAGGTAGGTATGGTGGACTCATAAGGCAAAACTTGGTTTAAGGATTTTGGATGCACAAGTAGTATTTCTACTTAGTACAAATGGAGGCTAGCAAATAGATTGGGAAGCAACCAAACCAAGAAACAAAAATTCACATAAGTGAGCATTGAACATAACTAACACCGAATAATGCACCACAAGTAGGATATAACTTCATTGCATAACTATTGACTTTCGTGCATGCATAGGGAATCACAAACCTTAACACCAATATTCCTACTAAGCATAATTACTCACTATCATGACTCACATATTACTATCATCATGTTTCAAAACTATTACAAAGAATCAAGTTTAATTTTCCCAATGATCTTCATGAAAGTTTTTATTATATCCTCCTTGGATATCTATCACTTTGGGACTAGTTTCATATATTGCCATTGCTTTTTGGCAAGCTCAAACAAATTTAAGTGAAGCACATGAGCATAAAGATTTCATCTCTCAAAAAGGTATAAGTGAAGCATGAGAGGATTTCTTCAAAATTTACTAACTCTCAAATTAATCTAAGTGAAGCATGAGAGTATTTCTACAAAAATTTCCAAGCACACCGTGCTCAAAAAGATATAAGTAAAGCACTAGAGCAATTCTATAGCTCAAAAAGTTTAAGTGAAGCACATAGAGCAATTCTAACAAATCATGGCATAATTTTGGTTCTCCCAAATAGGTGTGTACAGCAAGGATACAAAGGAAAAACAAACAAGCAAAGCAAGCAAAGATACAAGACGCTCCAAGCAAAACTCATGATATGTGACGAATAAAATTATAGCTCCAAGTAAAATACCGATGGTTGTTAGAAGAAAGAGGGGATGCCACTCGGGGGCATCCCTAAGCTTAGTTGCTTGTTACTCTTTGGATATATCTTGGGGGTGCGGTAGCATCCCCAAGCTTAGGCTCTTATCACTCCGTATTCCTTCATCCATCGTGATCTCATCCAAAACTTGAAAACTTCAATCACACAAAACTCAACAAAATCTTCGTGAGATCCGTTAGTATAATAATGCAAATCACTACTTTAGGTGATGTTGCAAACCCATTCATATTTTATTTTTGCATTATACCTACTGTATTTTAAATTTACCATGGCTCATACCCTTCAATATAACCCATAGATTCATCAAAACAAGCACACAATGCAACGAAAACATAATATGTCTTAAACAGAATAGTCTGTAGTAATCTGTACTCTAACCATACTTCTGTAACTCTAAAAATTCTGAAAAATTAGGAAAATGTAAGGAATTTGTATTGCAACACTGTGTTAAAATTTCAGCTCAAGATGACGTTCCAGCAAAAAATGCGAATTCATATACTGGACGCAAAGTTTCTGTTTCAGATTCAGCATCACTTCTACTCATCCTATGAATCATCATAAAGGCTCTACTTGGCACAAACACAAAATAACCCATAAAAACACAATCATAACAGATGCATAATTGTGTCAACACACAAAAACAGAAAGGAAAAAGCAAAAACTTATTTATTCATTGGGTTGCCTCCCAACAAGCGCTATCGTTTTACGCCCCTAGCTAGGCATAATGATTTCAATGATGCTCACATAAAAAGTAGTAATTGAAATATGCAAGAGAGCAACATGAATCTTATGACAAGCACATTTAAGTCTAACCCACTTCCTATGCATAGGGATTTTGTGAGCAAGCAATTTATGGGAACAAGAATCAACTAGCATAGGAAGGCAAAACAAGCATAACTTCAAAACATTGAACACATAGAGAGTAAACTTGATATTATTGCAATTCCTACAAGCATATGTTCCTCCCTCATAATAAATTTCAGTAGCATCATGAAGTAATTCAACAATATAACTATCACATAAATCATTCTTTTCATGATGCACAAGCATAGAATTTTCATTACTCTCCACATAAGCAAATTCCTTTTCATCCATAGTTGTGGGAGCAAACTCAACAAAATAACTATCATGAGACACTTGGTTGACATAACCACATTGCAAATTAAAACCATGATGATAAGTTTCATGGTTATCATTACTCATTATAGCATACGTGTCATCACCGTCATCATGAATAGGAGGCATGCAATCATCATAATAAATTTGCTCATCAAAACTTGGGGGACGAAAAATATCATCTTCATCAAACATAGCATCCCCAAGCTTGTGGCTTTGCATGTCATTAGCATAATTGACATTAATAGAATTTATAGTAACATCATTTCAATCATGCTTTTCAATCAAGGAGCTATCATGAATCACCTTATAAATTTCTTCATTCAACACTTCATCAAAAAAATTAGATTCATGATTTTCAAGCAAAACTTCATAGAGATAATCAAGTGCACTCAACTCACTAGCAATCGGTTCATCATAATTTGGTCTTTTGAAAAGATTAGCAAGTGGATGAGGATCCATATCAATAGATTTTTAACAAGCGAAGATGCACAAAAATAAAAGGCACATGGCAACACAAGCAAAGATAGCAAACAAACAAACAAAAAGAGATCCGGCGAGAAAAAGGCGAACGAAAAAGAAGGGGCGAATAAAACGACAAATTGGTGAAGTGGGGAAGAGGAAAACGAGAGGCAAATGGCAAATAATGTAATTGCAAGGAGAAGAGATTTGTGATTAGGAACCTGGTAGATGATGATGGAGTCCCCTCGGCGCCTACGATAGGCACGTAGAAGAGACCGCTTCCTCCCCTGCAACGGCGCCAGAAATTCCTTTTACGTGGCTTGAGACTGCGTCGGTATTTCCCCAAAGAGGAAGGGATGATGCAGCACAGCGACGGTAAGTATTTCCCTCAGTTATGAAACCAAGGTTATCAAACAAGTAGGAGGATGACCACCAGCCAATAAGCAGCACCTGCACACAAACAACAAATACTTGCAACCCGACGCGAAAGAGAGGTTGTCAATCTCTTTACGGTAAAAAGATAGATTAGATAGTGATAGATAGGAGAGATAGATCTCTCAAGAACACAAAATAGAAAAGGCAAATAAAATGTGCAGCAATATGTTTTTGGGTTTTTGGTTTTGTAGATCTAAAAACAAAGATGTAAAAAGATAGATCTGAAAGCAATATGTTGGAAAAGTAGACCCGGGGGCCGTAGGGTTCACTAGTGGCTTCTCTCATGAGTATAGCGCACGGTGGGTGAACAAATTACTGTTGGGCAATTGATAGAAAATCGAATAGGCATGACGATATCCAAGGCGATGATCATTATATAGGCATCACGTCCAAGATAGGTAGTCCGACTCCTGCCTGCAACTACCTATATTACTCCACACATCGACCGCTATCCAGCATGCATCTAGTGTATTAAGTTCATGGAAAAACGGAGTAATGCAATAAGAACGATGACATGATGTAGACAAGATCTATTCATGTAGGAATAGACCCCATCTTGTTATCCTTAATAGCAACGATACGTGCGTGTCTTGCTGCCCCTTATGTCACTGGGAAAGAACACCGCAAGATCGAACCCATCACAAAGCACCTCTTCCCATAGCAAGAAAAATCGATCTAGTCGGCCTAACTAAACAAAAGATTCAAAGAAGAAATACGAGGCTATAAGTAATCATGCATATAAGAGATCAAAGAAGATTCAAATAATATTCATGGATAGAAACTGATCATGAACTCAAAATTCACCGGATCCCAACAAACACACCGCGAAAGTTTACATCAAATAGATCTCCAAGAGACCATTGTATTGAGAATCATAAGAGAGAGAGGAAGCCATCTAGCTACTGCATATGGACCCGTAGGTCTAAGGTGGACTACTCACGCATCATCGGAGAGGCACCTATGAGGAAGATGAACCCCTCCGTGATGGTGTTTAGATTGGATCTCGCGGTTCTGGAACTTGCGGCGGCTGGAATTGTGTTTCGTCGACTCCCCTAGGGTTTCTGGAATATTTGGGAATTTATAGGCATCAGAGGTGGTGGAGAGGGGACCCGAGGAGGGCACAACCCATCAGGGCGCGCCGGGGCCCCCCTGGCGCACCCTGGTGGGTTGTGGTCTCCTCGGCCCACTTCTCCGGTACTTCTTTGGCCCACTGAGTGTCTTCTGGTCCAGAAAAAATCTCCAAAAAGTTTCGTCATGATTGGACTCCGTTTGGTATTGATTTTCTGCGAAGTAAAAAACAAGCAAAAATAGCAACTGGCACTTTGGCACTATGTCAATAGGTTAGTCCCCAAAATGATATAAAGTTGCTATAAAATGATTGTAAAACATCCAAGAATGATAATATAACAGCATCGAACAAGAAAAAAATTATAGATACGTTGGAGACGTATCAGCCCCTCCCGGTGGACCCCCGGAACCCTCTCGGCACCCCCGGTACACTACCGGAAATACCCGAAACTTTTCCGGTGACCAAAATGGGACTTCCTATATATCAATCTTTACCTCCGGACCATTCCGGAGCTCCTAATGACATCCGGGGTCTCATCCGGGACTCCAAAAAACCTTCGGTCACCAACATACATAACTCAATAATACTGAAACGTCACCGAACGTTAAGTGTGCAGACCCTGCGGGTTCGAGAACTATGTAGACATGACCGAGACACCTCTACGGTCAATAACCAACAGCGGGACCTGGATGCCCATATTGGTTCCTACATATTCTACGAAGATTTTTATCGGTTGAACCTCTATGTCAAGGATTCAGTTAATCCCGTACGTTGTTCCCTTTGTTTATCGGTATGTTACTTGCCCGAGATTCGATCGTTGGTATCTCCATACCTAGTTCAATCTCGTTACCGACAAGTCTCTTTACTCGTTCCGTAATACAAGATCCCATGGCTAACACTTTAGTCACTTTGCTTGCAAGGCTCATTGTGGTGTTGTATTACCGAGTGGGCCCTGAGATACCTCTCCGTCACACAGAGTAACAAATCCCAGTCTTGATCCATGTCAACTCAACAGACACCTTCGGAGATACCTGTAGAGCATCTTTATAGTCACCCAGTTACGTTGTGACGTTTGATACACACAAGGTATTCCTCCGATGTTAGTGAGTTACATGATCTCATGGTCATAGGAACATATGCTTGACATACAGAAAACAATAGCAATAAACTGACACGATCATATGCTACGTTCATAGTTTGGGTCTTGTCCATCACATCATTCTCCTAATGATGTGATCCCATTATCAAATGACAACTCATGTCTATGGCCAGGACACCATAGCCATCTTTGATCAACGGGCTAGTCCTGTAGAGGCTCACTAGGGACCCAGTGTTGTCTATATACCCACACATGTATTTGAGTTTCCAATCAATACAATTATAGCATGGATAATAAACATTTATCATGAACAAGGAAATATAATAATAACCATTTTATTGTTGCCTCTAGGGCATATTTCCAACAGTCTCCCACTTGCACTAGAGTCAATAATCTAGCTCACATCACTATGTGATTTACATTGTAATGAATCTAACACCCATACAGTTCTGGTGTTGATCATGTTTCCCTCGTGGAAGAGGCTTAGTCAACGGATCTGCAATATTCTGATCTGTGTGTACTTCGCAAATATTTATGTCTCCTCCCTCAATGTAATCGCGGATGGAATTGAAGCGTCACTTTATGTGTCTGGTCCTCTTGTGAAACCTTGGTTCCTTGGCTATAGCAATGGCACCAGTGTTGAAACAGAACAGAGTCATTGGGTTCAGTGCACTGGGCACAACTCCAAGATCCATCATGAACTGCTTCATCCAGACACCTTCCTTCGCCACCACCTTGGCAGCTATGTACTCCGCTTCGCATGTAGAATCAGCTACCACGCTTTGCTTGGAACTGCACCAGCTTACCGCTCCCCCATTGAGAATATATATGTATCCGGTTTGAGACTTAGAGTCATCCGGATCAGTGTCAAAGCTTGCATCGACGTAACCCTTTACAATGAGTTCTTGATCACCTTCATAAACGAGAAACATTTCCTTAGTCCTTTTCAGGTACTTTAGGATATTCTTGACCGCCGTCTAGTGATCCACTCCTGGATTACTTTGAAATCTTCCGGCCATACTTATGGCAAGGCTGACGTCTGGTCTTGTGCACAACATTGCATACATGATAGAGCCTATCACAGAAGCATAGGGGATGACACTCATCTTTTCTCTATCCTCTTTAGTCGCTGGGCATTGAGTTTTACTCAACTTCACACCTTGTAACACAGGCAAGAACCCTTTCTTGGACTGATCCATTTTGAACATCTTCAAAACTTTATCAAGGTATGTGCTCTATGAAAGTCCTATTAAGCGTTTGGATCTATCTCTATAGATCTTGATGCCTAATATGAAAGCAGCTTCTCCTAGGTCCTTCATTGAAAAACTGTTGTTCAAATATTCCTTCACGCTTTCCAAAAATTCTATATTGTTTCCAATCAGCAATATGTCATCCACATATAATATTAGAAACACTATAGAGCTCCCACTCACTTTGTTGTAAATACAAGCTTCTCCGTAAACTTGTATAAACCCAAACGCTTTGATCACCTCATCAAAGCGCTTATTCCAACTCCGAGATGCCTGCACCAGTCCATAAATGGATCGTTGGAGCTTAAACTTTGTCAGCATTCTCTGGATCGACAAAACCTTTTGGTTGCATCATATACAACTCTTCCTCAAGGAAATCATTGAGGAATGCTGTTTTGACATGCATCTGCCAAATTTCATAATCGAAAAATGCAGCTATTGCTAACATGATTCTGACGGACTTAAGCATCACTACAGGAGAGAAAGTCTCATCGTAGTCAATTCCTTGAACTTGTGAAAAACCCTTTGCCACAAGTCGAGCTTTATAGACGGTGACTTTACTGTCCACGTCCGTCTTCCTCTTAAAGATCCATTTATTCTGAATGGCCTTTCGCCCTTCAGGTAGTACTTCCAAAGTCCACACTTTGTTTTCATACATGGATCCTATCTCGGATTTCATGGCCTCTAACCAATTGTTGGAATCCGGGCCCACCATCGCTTCTCCATAGATCGTAGGTTCATCGTTGACCAACAACATGACCTCCAAGACAGGCTTACCGTACCACTTAGGAGTAGTACGTGCCCTTGTCGACCTACGAGGTTCGATAGTAACTTGATCCGAAGCGTCATGATCACTATCATTAGCTTCCTCTTCAACTGATGTAGGCTCCACAGAAACATCTTTCTGCTTTGCGCTACTCTCTGGTTGAAGTGAAGGTTCAACAACCTCATCAAGTTCTATCTTCCTCCCACTCAATTCTTTCGAGAGAAACTCTTTCTCGAGAAATGACCTATTCTTAGCGACAAACACTTTGCCTTAGGAGCTGAGATAGAAGGTGTACCCAACCGTCTCTTTTGGGTATCCTATGAAGACGCATTTCTCCGCTTTGGGTTCTAGTTTTTCAGGCTGAAGCTTTTTGACATAAGCATCGCATCCCTAAACTTTAAGAAACGACAACTTTGGTTTCTTGCCAAACCACACTTCATACGGCGTCGTTGCAAATGTGAGCAACCGAACCGGTATCAAATACCCAGGCACAACAACGAGAGTTGGTAAGGTACACATCAATAACATGTATATCATATATACCTTGTTCGGTGTTGGCCGCCTTCTTGTCGGCCAGATACTTGGGGCAGTTCCGCTTCCAGTGGCCAGTACCCTTGCAATGAAAGCACTCAGTTTCTGGCTTGGGTCTAGCCTTGGGTTTCTTCACGGGAGGGGCAACTGCTTTGCCACTCTTCTTGGAGTTACCCTTCTTGCCCTTGCCATTCTTCTTGAAACGAGTGGTTTTATTGACCATCAACAATTGATGCTCCTTCTGAATTTTAGACTCAGCGACTTTCAACATCGCAAATAGCTCGGCGACTGACTTGTTCATCCCTTGCATGTTATAGTTCAACACAAAGCTCTTGTAGCTTGGTGGCAGTGATTGACGAACTCTGTCAGTGATCGCCTCCGGCGGGAGGGGCAATTCCCAACTCAGCCAGACGGTTGGAATACCCAGACATTCTGAGTATGTGTTCACCGACAGACACGTTCTCCTCCATCTTGCAAGCATAGAACTTATCGGAGGTCTCATGCCTCTCGATCCGGGCATTCTTCTCAAAGATAAACTTCAACTCCTGGAACATCTCATATGCTCCATGACGTTAAAAACGCCTTTGAAGTCCCGGCTCTAAGCCATACAACATAGCACACTGAACTATTGAGTAATCATCCGAACGCGACTGCCAGGCGTTCACAACATCTGCAGAAGACACTGGAGCGGGTGGTTCACCGAGCGGTGCATCAAGGACATAAGCCTTTTGGGATGCCGTGAGGATAATCCTCAGATTACGGGCCCAGTCTACAAAGTTACTTCCATCATCTTTCAGCTTAGCTTTCTCTAGGAACGCATTGAAATTCAGGGGAACTACTGCGCGAGCCATTGATCTACAACATAAAAATTTGCAAAAACAACTGACGGGGGGATGACCCCGGGGTAGCCTCAGGCGGGCCATTGCTCCCACTTTCAAAAAACGACTACAGGGCGAGCCGCCTCCCCCTGTAGACCGGCTCCGCAAGGTCGGCTGTGATAGGCCGTCCGGCTCGAGGCGGAGCCGCCAGGACCGCCTGGCCGGCAGGTCAGCGCCCGTCATGTCACCATGCTCCACGGGACGGTGACTTGACGGGCAACGTGCTAGCAGTGCCCCCGGTACCGCAGTCAGGTCACACGTGACTACAGTGGCTTCCGTCGCATCGGAGGTCAGCGCCCGCGTGGCTACAGTGGAGACAACAGTGCCTCTGACTCCCGCCGACTGTGACCGGGCGGTCGACACAGTGCCCGCACGCCTCCAACCACTCCATTACCTGCCCCGGCATGGCTGCAGCGTGGCCGGCCGTACCGCTGACCGCGGCCAGCTACCACAAGACGACGCCGTGCCAGGCAACCCGTACTGCGGCGTGACGCGCACGCACCAATGGCGATGGACAGCCGGTGGGCCCCTCCGCCGGCTCCCGATGGGACCCTGCAGCCGATGGGTCCTACCGACGACAAGACTCTTCAACCGGGGGGGCCCTGGCCAGCTAGAGAGGCTGCCAGCCGAGTCCCCCCCGGTGCCGTATATGCATACTGTAATCCAGGGGGCTGTCCTATAAAGCCCCCCGGAGCCACCCCATGCAGGGAAGGCACACGCACACACACACACACACACACACATCCACCCACGTAGAGAGGTAGAGAGAGCCAGCAGGCCTCTTCTTCCTCCTCTAACCAACAGCTCAAGGAGCACCATTGTAGCCCGCTCGGTTCTTCAACCGGACTAGCTGGACTAGGGGTATTACCTCCCACGGAGGGCCCCGAACCTGGGTACATCGTGTATCTCACACCGCTTGTTCCCAATCCCGTCACCAGAGCCCGTCGGCGTCCTTCGGGCCCAACCACTCTCGATAAGCCACCCCACGGCATCGGCCGTGAGAAAACGATGACAGTTGGTGCCCACCGTGGGGCCGTCCGCGGCGCCGGCCGGAGTCATGCTCCGGGCGGGACCCTTCGCCAACTCCCCCGGCCGCCCCGCGTCCGGGCTGACCTGCACACTCGTGGGGCCTGCTCTCGCGGCGCAGGACCTCATTCCCGCCCGCCCTGCGGGCATCGCTACCGACCTCTCCAACGAGTGACGCATCGGCGACCATCCGCCCGACGTCGCCACCCTCACCGAACGCTTCGGTAGGCTGAGCCTCCCAGATGAGCCAACTGCCGATGAGTACCCTAGCGAGGTGCTCGACTGCGTCAACCCACCCTCGCTTGTGGGCGCGCTCGCCTCAGGCGACACTGGCAACTCCTGCGTCCACGCGAGGGTGATGGTCACCGGCTCCTCTACGAGCACCGGTCGCGCCAGGGCGGAGGCGTAGGCGGCCGCCGCGGCCGCCGGCACCGGCGCTTCCGACCCCCTCGGCTCCGTGCTTCGGGGCCTCAGCACCCCCATTGCGCCTACGACAAACCCAGCCACAGCTACGGCTAAGCTGGAGGCAGCTCGCCAGCTGCTGTTCGCGGAAGCGACCACGCTCGCGACCACCAAGCGCCGGATGGAGTCCGCGCAGCGCGAGTACAACTCTGCCTACGGCCTCACCCCTGCAGGCAACGAGCCTAGCCGGCGCGGTGACGTCCGCAACCGCGGCCGCGTGGTCACGGAAATCCTTGGTGGCAGGCTCCCCACCTACGACACACCGGCGGCCAACATGAGGGCCGCCCAGGTGGCCTACGCCGACATAGCTGACCTGGAAGGCGAAGAACGTGAGCAGCAGGAGCGGCACATGCAAGACCTCATCGCCACCGCCAACGCTCGGCAGGCTCGACTCGACCGCACCAATGCCGGCTCCGAAATACCCGTCCCCGAGGGGGACGCTCCGCCGACCAAATTCAAGTGGACCGACCAGGCAGAGGAAGCGTTCCGTGACCTCAAGTGCGCTCTCTCCAGCGCACCCGTCCTGGCGGCTCCGGCTGAGAAGGAGCCTTTGCTCGCGTACATCGCGGCGACCACACGCATGATAAGCGTCGTCCTCGTAGTGGAGCGGCCGGACGAGGGCAAAGCGCTGCCGGTCCAGCGCCCCGTCTACTACCTCAGCGAGGTCCTCTCCGCCTCCAAGCAGAACTACCCCCACTACCAGAAGATGTGCTACGGCATATACTTCGCCACCAAGAAGGTCAAGCAGTACTTCCAGGAGCACACCGTCACTGTGGTGAGCACGGCGCCACTTGGAGAAATCATTGGCGGCCGGGACGCCACCGGCCGGATCGCCAAGTGGGCCATCGCACTCGCCGACTACGAAATCCGGTATGAGCCACGCACTGCCATCAAGTCGCAGACGATGGCCGACTGGGCGGAGACCCAGTTCGTGCCGCCGCCTCCGGACTCCACGCACTGGCGCATGCACTTCGACGGCTCGAAGATGCGGACCGGCTTGGGAGGCGGCATCGTCTTATCGTCCCCAAAAGGGGACCAGCTCAAGTACGCGCTCCAGATCCTCTTCGCCGCCTCCAACAACGTAGCCGAGTACGAGGCGCTCGTCCATGGCCTCCGGCTCGCCAAGGAAATCGGCATCCGGCGCATTCTCTGTTTCGGCGACTCGGATCTTGTGGTGCAGCAGGTCTCTGGCGAATGGGACGCCAGGGACGCCAACATGGCTAGCTACCGCTTCCTCGTCCAACACCTCACAGGCTCCTTCGAGGGGTGTGAGTTCCACCATGTCCCCCGGGCGGACAACGAGGCGGCGGACACGCTGGGCAAAATCGCCTCCACCCGGCAGGCAATCCCAGCCGACGTCTCCCTCGAGCGGCTACTCAAGTCGTCGATCAAACCCTCCGCTGAATCAGAGTCCATCTTCATGCCGGCTGACCCCGCCAGCCCCTCATCAGGCCCGGCGGCTCCGTTAACCCTGCCGGCTCCAACCGCCGCATCAGCTCAGCCGGCTCCGACAACTGGCGCCCCCGTGGTCGTCCTAATGGCGATCAATCTGCCGGCCCCGGGGACTGACGGCTTGGTCCCGGGGACTGACGGCTCGGGCCCGGGGGTCCGACTGCTAACCCGGGGACTACGGCTGGCCCTGAAATCCACCCCGAGCCGGTGTCGGCTCCTGTCACGGCCCCCACCTGGGCCCAGCCCATCCTAGACTTCCTCCTACGCGACGAGCTCCCTCCCGACGAGGCTATGGCTCGGCAAATCCAGCGCCGGGCCCCCGCCTACAGCATCATCAACCACGAGTTGGTCCATCGCAGCGCAACCGGCATGTTCCAACGCTGCGTCGAGCCGGAGAAGGGACAAGAGATCCTCCGAGACATCCACCAGGGCGAGTGCGGGCACCACGCCGCCTCCAGAACCCTGGTGGCCAAGGCGTTCTGCCACGGTTTCTACTGGCCGACAGCCCTAGAAGAGGCAAAGCAGCTGGTCGACAAGTGCGAAGGGTGCCAGCGTTTCAGCACGCAGAGCCACCTGCCGGCTATGGCGCTCCAGACCATCCCCCTCTCCTGGCCCTTCGCGGTCTGGGGCCTCAACATGGTGGGACCATTCAAGACCGCTCGAGGCGGCATGACGCATTTACTGGTGGCCGTCGACAAGTTCACCAAGTGGATCGAGGCCAGGCCGATCAAAAAGCTGGACGGCCCCACGGTCGTCCGATTCATCAAAGACATCACGGTCTGCTATGGCATCCCTCACAGCATCATCACCGACAACGGCACAAACTTCGCCAAAGGCGCAATGGCGCGTTTCTACTCCCAGGAGGGCATCCGGCTCGACCTCGCATCAGTGGCCCACCCATAGTTGAACAGCCAGGCTGAGAGAGCAAACGGCCTGATCCTGGCCGGCCTCAAGCCCCGGCTCGTGGCGCCACTCATGCGATCAGCCGGCTGCTGGATCGAAGAGCTGCCGCCTGCCTTATGGAGCCTCAGGACCACGCCAAACTGGTCAACCGGCTTAACCCCTTTCTTTCTCGTGTACGGGTCCGAGGCGGTCATCCCTGCGGACATTGAGTTCGATTCGCCTCGGGTCACCCTGTACACGGAGAAGGATGCAAAGGAAGCAAGAGAAGACCGCGTCGACCTACTCGAAGAAGCACGCGAGTTGGCCCTGAGCCGAACGGCCATCTATCAACAGAAGCTCCGGCACTACCACAGCAAGCGGACCCGGCCCCTCTCCTTCCGCGAGGGGGACCTGGTGCTCAGGCGGATCCAGCGAACTGCCGGCCAGCACAAGCTGTCCTCCCCATGGGAGGGCCCATTCATCGTCAGCAAGGCGCTGCACAACAACACGTACTATCTAATAGACTCCCAGAAGCCGTAGAAGCGCAAAAGAGACGCCTCCGGCGAGGAGACGGAGCGCCCGTGGAACGCGGCGCTCCTTCGTCCGTTTTACTGCTGAACCAGTGTATGTATGTATCCTCCCTTTTGGGCTTATGAATGCAACGGGTGTCCCAAGCCAGCTCTTGGGGCATACCCTCTTCGCTTCCTTCAAGTTCAGTTTGTCCCAAAGAGCCGGCCCCCAAATCCGGCTCCCCGGACCCGGGGACTCGCCGGCTAGCCATGGCACCACTCCCCGAAAACGGTCAAAGTAATGTGAGCTAAGCAAAAAAACCTCCCGCCTCGCCCGGCTACAGACCGGCTCCCGGCTGTCCGGCCGGCGGGTTGTTTGGGCAAAAACTTAGCACACACGAACGTCGTTGGCTGGCGGGTCATCGTCTATGGCTAGCCGGTTCGTTTACCTTTTCTAACAAGCCTCTGATGTACTCACCCTAGCTGAACGTTCGCGCGACTCCAAAAACCCCACGACCGACTCCACAGAGGTTGACGCCCCGTCCCAGCTACAGACCGACTCCCGGCTGCCCGGCTGGCAGGGCCGAAGCCGTAAGGAACAAAGTTTTGGGAAAAAAGACTCAAAGGAACGATAAGCCAGGGGCGAGTCGGCATGCATTAAATTTTCTCAGCACAATGAAAAGCATTAAGTTCATACACAAAAGCATAAAGGCCCGAGGCCACATGTTCATAGCATTACACCCCGAGTGGGTGGAACCGCAGTCTAATAAACAAGCAGGAAAACAGAAGGGTCCTAACTAGTGGCGGCGCCGTCTCCTCCCCCTGCGCTCTCCGCGGCGGCTGAGGTAGAAGCCCCGTCCTTGGCCACGGCACGCTCTGTGTCGGCCCCCGCGTCCAAGTCCTGAGCCGTCTCGGAGTTGACGTGGTCGTCGGTGCTGGACTCGGCGCCTTCATCGTCCGTCTCGCCGGCGCTACCCTCCGGGTCATCGAAGGCAAGAGCATACTGATCCTCCGGGATCACCTCGCCGTAGGCCGTCCGCTCCGGGACGTACTCGTCCCATGGAGCAAAGGACGCAAGGTCGCTGGCACGCACGGCCAGCACATCGGCAGCCGCCTCCAGCTCCGCATCCGTGCCGGCACGCTGGGCCGCAAGCAGCCTCAAGTCCAGCCGGGGTACCACGACTTCGCGACGTGAAGTGCCATGGCCGCCCCGGCACGCGCCACGGAGGCCCTCCAGGCGTTCACCCGTGCAGACCCGGCTTCCAGCCACCTCGACAGCGGGCTCATGGAGACCGGCTCCACCGCGTCCGGCCAAAGGGTGTGAACCAGTGCCGAGCCTGCCCCCTGAAGCCGCTTCATGGCCCAGACCACCTTGTTCAGGTGCACTTTAGCGGCGATTCCCACCTCATCCACGGTCCAGGCGGCAAGCCGCCCGGCGTGGACTCCATGCGCCCGCTGGTCCTCGCGGTGGGCCTCCACGGCCACTTCCGTGGCCTCCGACGTACCCGGAAAGAGCCCTGAGGAGGAAGGGGGCACACGGTGTAAGACAAAGGAAACGTCGGCCCCAAGACGACGCACGAAGACAAGCAAGGCAACAAAAAACTTACCGGCTAGAAGTCGGTCCACCGCGTGCGCCTCCTCCTGCAGCGCCGCCTCCCTGGCCAACCACTCCTGGATCCGGCGGTCGTGCTCGATCTGCGTCGCCTCCGCCTCCGCAGCCGCCTTCGCCAGCAAGGCGTCCTTGGCCTCCAACGCCTCATGATGGGCCGCCTCCCGCTCCTCCAACTCGCGTCGATGGGCCGCCTCGAGCTCGTACTTCTCCGCCTGCGCGCGATCAGCCGCCTGGCACAGCCGGTCACACTCCGCAGTCTGGAGGTCCCACTGCTCGCCAAGTTGTATCACCTGGCGGTGGAGGCAGACCGCCTAGGCAGCTGAGGCTTCGCAACACGAAGACGCTCCCGTCAGAAAGAAAGCAAACATAAGGATTCGACCCGCCTGGAAAGCAGCCGGCCCGAATCCCGGGGACTACACCCAGTGGGTGCGCTCGCGCGCCCCCACTGAAAATTTACAAAATCCACGTACCTCGCAGGTCCGCGGACATAACGGCCTGCCGGTTCTCGGCCTCCTGATACAGGCCCAGCAGTGCGTTATACGCGGTCATCCGGCGGTCGTGAACGGCCTGCAAAGAGCAAAAGAAAAGAGACGTTGCGATTAGACTCGACCCACATGCGCCCCAGCCAGCCCGAGTCTCGGGGACTACACCCAGTAGGTGCGCTAGCGCGCCCCCACTGGAAAAAACCAAAGCAAGAAAGACAAAAAAAAGACAAGGACGCCGAGCCCTTACCGCAACGGACTGCTCAAGATGCGCCAGCCGGCTCCTGGCTGCCTGGGCCTCCTGCGCCGTCTGGGCGTGGCAGTCGGCAAACTCGATGATGAGCGCGGCCACCGCGGCTCCAAGGACGCTCAGTGCGTCGTCCCCAGGCGTGCCCCCAGCCGCGGCCCAGGACTCCTGCGGCTGGTTCCCGCCAACGGGGCCAGGCAGACCCGGTGCCACGGCAACCAAGGGACCCGCTCCCCCTGGCGACGCGGCCCCAGGTGCCCCGGCTGACGAACCGGCGGCGGTTGGACCTACAGGCGCCGCAGCCTCAATCTCCGGCACGCCGCCTCCAACGGTGCCTCCCTGGCTCATCTCCGGAGCCGGGACCTCCGGCTCCAGGACGAGGACCTCCGGCGGCGCGTCGTCGATCCCCAGCGGCACGTCGTCAGCCCCCGACGGAGCTCCACCGCGACCCGGCTCCGCCTCCTTGGCGGCGTCCGCTGCGCGTGCAACCGCGCGCGCCTCCTCCTCGGCCTGCGCGTCCGCCTCCGTCCGCCGTGCGGGGTCATGTGTGCTCTTGGACCTTTTCTCCCGACCGGGAGGAAACGGTTCCCAAAACTGGCCCGCCGCCTCCGCGCGGGCTCCCCCTGGCGCCTGCTTCCGTGCCGCCTCCTCCCACGGACGGCGCTCCTCCTCGAACCGCTCCTGCTCGGCCGCCTCCCGGTCCCGCCACGCCCCGTGCTCCCTCTCGTCGGCGGCGGTCTTCTGCGCCGACCCCGCCGCCTCGTCGGCCGTGGCCCTCCCCGAAGGGGCCATTCTCCCCAGAGCACGCGGTTCCCTGGACGGCAGAATGAGGAAAGAAGGCCAACCAGAATCCAGCCAAAAACGAAAGAGCGACTTATCCGATGCTAACGGTGACCGTCCGCCTGACGGGACCCGCCGAGGCATCCCGCGGTTTCTTCCCGCTGCCTCCGCGGCTGCCGCCCGGCTGCCCGTTTGGGAGTCGGACAGGAGTTGGCCGGCTGCTTCCCCCGTTCGTCCGCGGTCGTGTCGCCTCATCCCGGCTCGCGGTCGACCCGGCGAACGCGCTTCTTCGGCGCGGTGGCGTCATCTCCCGAGACTTCGGGGTCCTCCGGGGCCGCTGCATCGCGCATCTCCTCTGGGTCAGCGTCGTCATCGGACGAGTCCCGCAAAAGTGACTGGGGGAGGAACTCACCCGCCGAATCGGTTCCCTCCGTCTTTGTCCCGCCGATCCCTGACGCGCGGGCTCGCTCTGATTCGGCCGGCTCCACGTCGTCGACGTTTTCGACCTCCTCGGGGTCCGACTCCGCCACGTCGGCAGCCGACTCGCCATACTCCTGCAGCAAAGGGAATACCTGTGCACAAAAGAAGCCCCTCCGATATCAGGCTGGGGGAGCGTCGGCTTCATAAGAAAAAAGGGGGCGCGGCTCATCACATATTCGTGGAGCCGGATGGTCCCGGCTGTACGGGGCTTTGCCCCACTGCCACCCGCCTTCGTTCATCTTGGCGGCCGAGATGGAGTTCACCCTCCTCGCCACCTGCACCGCCTTCAGCTCCTTGGTGGAGAGCCGGCACGGGTCGCGCCGCCCTGTTGGTGAACGTTGCATGGGAAACAAAAAATTTCCTACGCGCACGCAAGATCTATCCATGGTGATGAGCATCTACGAGAGGGAGAGTGGATCTACGTACCCTTGTAGATCGCTAAGCGGGAAGCGTTAAGAAACATGGTTGATGTAGTCGAACGTCTTCACGATCCAAATCGCAAGCCGTCCCGCGATCCACTCACGATCCGTCCCGCGATCCAATCACGGTCCTTCCGATCTAGTGCCGAACGGACGGCACCTCCGCGTTCAGCACACGTACAGCTCGATGACGATCTCTGCCTTCTTGATCCAGCAATAGGGAGCGGAGAGGTAGATGAGTTCTTCGATAGCACAACGGTGTGGTGGCGGTGGTGGTGAACTAATCCGGCAGGGCTTCGCCGAGCTCCGCCGAACTAATCTAGAGGAGAAATGATCTAGAGGAAGAAGTGGGCAGCACGTGGCAATTAGGATTGGGGCTGCCCTCAAATCCTCTAGTATATATAGAGGAAGGGAGGGGAGGAGGCAGCCTCAAGCCCTCCACAAGGAGGATTCGGCCAAACCACCTCAAGGAGGTGGAACCCACCTCCTACTAGGAGGTGGATTCGTTTTAGGAAGGTGTCCAAATCCTTCCAACCTCCACATTTTTCCTCTTGGGCGCATGGGCCCCCATGGGGTCGGCTGCCCAGCTCACCAAGAGCTGGTGCGCCACCTCTTGGGCCCATGTGGCCCCCCGGGGTGGGTGGGCCCCACCCGGTGGACCCCCGAAACCCATTCGTCACTCCCGGTACACTACCGAAAGTACCCGAAACTTTTCCGGAACCCAAATACCACTTTCCTACATATCAATCTTTACCTCCGGACCATTCCGGATCTCCTCGTGACGTCCAGGATCTCATCGGGGACTCCAAACAACCTTCGGTCACCAACATACATAACTCAATACTACCGAAACGTCACCGAACATTAAGTGTGCAGACCCTGCGGGTTCGAGAACTATGTAGACATGACCGAGACACCTCTACGGTCAATAACCAATAGCTGGACCTGGATGCCCATATTGGTTCCTACATATTCTACGAATTTCTTTATCGGTTGAACCTCTATGTCAAGGATTCAGTTAATCCCGTATGCTGTTCCCTTTGTTCTTTGGTATGTTACTTGCCCGAGATTCAATCATCGGTATCTCCATACCTAGTTCAATCTCGTTACCGGCAAGTCTCTTTACTCGTTCCGTAATACAAGATCCCATGGCTAACACTTTAGTCACATTGCTTGCAAGGCTTGTTGTGATGTTGTATTACCGAGTGGGCCCCGAGATACCTCTCCGTCACACGGAGTAACAAATCCCAGTCTTGATCCATGCCAGCTCAACACACACCTTCGGAGATACCTGTAGAGCATCTTTATAGTCACCCAGTTACGTTGCGACGTTTGATACACACAAGGTACTCCTCCGGTGTCAGTGAGTTGCATGATCTCATGGTCATAGGAATACATACTTGACATGTAGAAAACAATAGCAATAAACTGACACGATCATATGCTACATTCATTGTTTGGGTCTTGTCCATCACATCATTCTCCTAATGATGTGATCTAGTTATGAAATGACATCTCATGTCTATGGCTAGGAAACCTTAACCATCTTTGATCAACGAGCTAGTCTAGTAGAGGCTTGCTAGGGACACTTTGTTGTCTATGTATCCACACATGTATTTGAGTTTCCAATCAATACAATTATAGCATGGATAATAAACGATTATCATGAACAAGGAAATATAATAATAACCATTTTATTATTGCCTCTAGGGCATATTTCCAACAGTCTCCCACTTGCACTAGAGTCAATAATCTAGCTCACATCGCTATGTGATTTACATTTGAAAGCACATTTGCTCCCTTGGTGGTTTTGGTAATCAATAACAACATATATGTCATTGAACTAATGTTTGCACTAATCATATTTCAGGAAAAGTTCAATGATAGGGATGGCAAAAAGATTGTGGATAACCCCAAGATGCAAGCAAATAGATTGGCAAAGCTTCAAGCAAGAGGACTCTACATTTTACTTTGTGAGAAATCACTTTTAGTCTATAGGAAAGCCAATACTATTAAAATGGGGTAAGGTACTGTTGGTGAACAAAATGCTCATATGTGCACAAGTGATAGTCACCAAAAACACCCACAAGCTCTACCACAAAAGTCTTTCCAAAGTCAAACATCCAAAATCGGTGCAACCAACACTTTCCACTCGGTGCCACTGATTCCCAAACTCAGACAGACCCATGCCAAACCCTAGCACATCGGTGCAACCGATTCCACTTCGGTGCCACCGAGTTTGGGTTGCCAACTTTCTGTTACCTCGATTCACAAAATCGGTACCACCGAGTTTGTTGGATCGGCGTCAACGAGTTGTGCAATCTGACCGTTGGTCACCGTATCGGTACCACCGAAATTTATATATCGGTCTCACCGAGATTCAAAAGTTGTCACCTTTTGATCACTTCGGTACCACCGAGATTCACACATCGGTGTCACCGAGTTGGTCACTTTAGGTGTAACGGTTGGATTTTTGGGGATTCCTATATATACCCCTTCACCACCACCCACTCGAAATAGAAGCACTCAGAACTATTCCATACTTTCCCCATCATATTTTCTGAGAGAGAGCCACCTACTCATGTGTTGAGATCATGACATTCCATTCCAACCATATGAATCTTGATCTCTAGCCTCCCCAAGTTGCTTTCCACCAATTCAATCTCTCCACCATAGCCAAATCTGTTAGAGACTGATTGTGTGTTGAGGAGTCTATCATCTTGAAGCACAAGAGCAAGGAGTTCATCGACATTTCCGAGCCTATTACCTTTTGGAGGGTGGTGCCTCCTAGATTGGTTAGGTGTCGCTTGGGAGCCTCCTACTTCGTGTTGTGGAGTTGAACCAAGAAGTTTATACGGGCAAGGAGATCGCCTACTTCGTGAAGATCTACCCATAGTGAGGCTAGTCCTTCGTGGACAGAAGCCGTTATGGAATAGTCAAGGTTGCTACTTCGTGGACCCTTATGGGTGGAGCCCTCCGTGGACTCTCGTGACCGTTACCCTCCGTGGGCTGAAGACTCCATAAACGTGGACGTACGATAGCACCACCTATCGGAACCACGGGAAAAATCTTCGTGTCTACAAATTGCATTTGATCTTCCTTCCTACCCTCTACTATACATGCTTGTTGTTACTTTCCGCTGCTATACTCTTAGACATGCATGTGTAGGGTGTACTTGACTTGCAATCATTGCTAAAATCTGCCAACACTTCAAATTGGGAAAAAGGTAGAATTTTATTTGGTCTAGTAGTCTAATCACCCCCCTCTAGACATACTTTCGGTCATACAAGTGGTATTAGAGCTTTGGTCTCCATTGCATTGGTCTCACAACCTAGGAGAGTATGGCGTCTAGTGAGGGAAATTATCACCGTAGAGGTCCGTACTTTGATGGCATAAATTTTGCTAGTTGGAAGCACAAAATGAAAATGCATATTCTTGGTCATAACCCCGCCGTATGGGCTGTTGTTCGTGTTGACTTGCAAGGTGAATTCTTTGGTGATGGAAAGGAACCGGATCGTGAAGGGACAGCGGATGAATTGAAGATGTTACAATACAACGCTCAAGCATGTGACATTCTCTTCAACTGCCTATGCCCCGAAGAATTCAACAAAATCAGCCGTCTCAAGAATGCAAAAGAGATTTGGGATACTTTGGTTGATATGCACGAAGGAACCGAGTCCGTGAGAGAATCCAAGTTGGATGTTCTTCAAAGTCAGCTTGACAAGTTCAAGATGAAGGATGGTGAAATAGTCGCGCAGATGTACTCTAGGCTAGCTCTCATCACCAATGAGATTTCCGGCTTAGGAAGCGAAGAGATGACCGACAAATTCATCATCAAGAAGATACTTCGAGCTTTGGATGAGAGATACGACACCGTGTGCACATTGATCCAAATGATGCCCAACTACAAAGATCTCAAGCCTACGGAAGTCATTGGAAGGATTGTTGCTCACGAGATGACACTCAAAGATAAAGAAGAGCTTCACAACAATTCTAGCGGTGCTTACAAAGCCACAAGTGATGCTCCCGCAACTCCAAGCGACAACCTTGTCACCAATGAAGAGATAAGCCTCATGGTCAAGAAATTCAACAAGTTCTACAAGAATAGAGGCAAAGAACGAAGCTCCAACTCAAGATATGAAGAGAAGCGTTCGTCAAGTCGTGACCGCAATTGCTACAATTGTAGGAAGCCCGGACACTACTCCAATGAGTGCACGGCTCCCCACAAACGAAGAGAAGAGTCACCTAGAAGACGAAGCTCAAGGAATGAATCACATCAAAGAGAGAGAAGGAGTAGAGATGATCGTTATGAACGAAGACCCTCAAGGAGAAGTAGGGATTCAGAGAAGAAGGACAAGTACACCAAGAGCTACACAAGAAGAAGACATCAAGCTCATGTTGGTGAATGGGTTTCCGGCTCCGACTCCGACAACAACTCCTAAAGAAGCTATAACTCAAACTCCGACTACAGTCAAGATGAAGGTGTTGCCGGACTTGCACTAGTAACTACCAACTCCTATGATCTATTTGATTCACCAAATGAAGGGAGTGGAAGTTGCTTCATGGCTAAAGGCCCCAAGGTATCACACCCCGAGTATCTTGATTTCAATAGTGATGAAGATGATTTACTTTGTGATGATGACTTGCATTTTGATGAAACTAGTGATGTTAGTCAAAATGAACTTGATAATTCTCATACTAGTCAAGATAAGTCATTTGATGATGATAAGATGAAAATAGAACAACTAACTAAAGAACTAAACACTCTTAAGTTAGCCCATGAATCTACTCTCGAAGATCATACAGAGCTTGTAAGGACTCATGAGAAGCTACGCTTCGAGAAGCTCACCTTGGAGCAAGAGCATGAGTTTCTTAAAGCTATCAATGACGATCTCCGAAAGAAGACTTCATCTTATCTAGCCAAACGACTACTCTTGTCTACATTTATGCCACAAGTTAAATCTAGACAAACTAGTAACAAAGGCAAGAAAGGTTCTTCATCTAGTAGTAACAATAAAAATACCAAACCTAATGATGTTGCTTCTAGTAGTTCTATTGATTCCACTAATGATGATTCTCTTAGCCAAGTTACACTTGAGCAAGAAAATGCTTTATTGAAAGGAATTATAGAGAAAGGTATCTATAAGAGTCTTGCCGGATGTAAGCAATTTGAGGAAATTGTACGCAAGCACGGAGGATACCGGAAGAACCATGTCATTGGCTACTTCAACGCTAATGGAGTTGAATGGGAAGAAGGTCAATACCCCAAGCCCAAGTTTGTTCCTCAAAAGGAGAAGTATGAAAATGCTCCTCCCAAGGGAACAAACACTCAAGATGACCTTCCACCACAAGACCACAAGCTCAAGGGCAAGAACAAGCTTCAAGAGGACATTGACTCATATGAAGATGAATCCCAAGCTTTGGTGGAGTGGGTTCCCAAGGCTACTCCAAGCTCAACTTCAACAAGGGCTACTTCAACACCAAGGATCCCCATCAAGTTGATGTGGGTCCCCAAGAAGAAGAACTAGATAGTTCTTGAGGGGTGACTCCGCCAATAAAATTCACTCCTATTCATTATTGGCAAGAACTATTTGCAATCAACATCAACTCTATGCAATAGTTCAAGGAGTCACACATTCCCTCAAAGGTAAGCAAGGGACAAGGTAATCAACAAATCCATGGACATCATCACACATGCTTTGCACTCCATGTCCATAGATATCCTTGTATTTGTCTCTTGTGTGTTGGGACTAACCCATGTAGGTGAGAAGAGTAAGGAAACAACAAGGATGCTCCCAACTCTTGGTGATCTTCACCAACTTTGAGCATCCACCACTACCTCACCAACATGAAGTCTTCATCGACAAAACCGAATGTTAGTTTATCCCTCCTATGGGGCGATGTCACATCAAGGGGGAGCTTTACTCTAAGACTTGAGTCAAAGCATCTCTTGGTATGTGACAACATTAAATGCTTTATGTAAAAGTGGTAACCCCACTTGTGCTTAAACGATGAGTATGACCTATGATCAAGTATTCTTACTTGGCTCCTAAGTCAATATACTCATATATAGATGACTCCGTCATCGCCAAAATGCTTGATAGATGCTAGTATGTTTGTGCATGTTTGCCATGATTTCATTTGACATCTTATTGTGTGAACATGTTGGTCTGCATTTATTTATTCATTCGAGGACATCCAATTGTTGCTATTTGGCTTTTTGATTTCTCTTTGGCCAATTGGATGGACAAGAATGCTTAGGACCACTCTCTAGCTATCTATGCTTTCTCACCTCATATTCTATTCTTGCTGCATCACAAAACTTGAACTAGCACTTCTCGATCCCTCTGTGTGAGATGCACTCGGAGTTCCGTGTCGAAAAGGGCTGCACTCCAAAACCTCCCAAGTGCATCTCGGTGGAACCAACCAAAATTCTCGGTCTCACCGAATGCCTAGGGTCGATCTGGTTTTCCAATCTCGGTAACACCGATTCCTTATTCTCGGTTACACCGAGTTTCCCTGTCAGCTGACAGTTGAGAAACTCGGTGACACCGAAAATTTCGAACCGGTGTCACCGACAGGAAGGGGTATATATGATGTGGACCCGACGCTTTGAAATTGACTCCTCAAACCGTCGCGCTCCAAAACCCTAAGCTGCCAAAAAGGACCCTCGGTCGTCGCCCTTGCCTCCCCGTGCTCCTCCGCCGCTGGGATCCTCGCCGTCGACGGGCATCTTCGCCGCCGTCTTCGCCGTAGCGGACCATCACCAAGCTAGGGTACGGATCCGATTCTCTCTTGCGCTCCATCGTCTGATTCTTGCGCATTGAGACGTTCTTATCTATAAGCCATTGTGTGCAATCCTCTCTATCCACCAGAGTTCTCGTAGATTAGCGAACAGTGAAGATTTTAGGGTTAGCTCTCTGCAGATTGCATCTCGGTACCACCGAGTTGAAAAAAATCGGTTCCACCGATTGTGTTTTAGGGTTACTGAGAACCATATCGGTGAGACCGAAGCAAACTTTTTGGTTCCACCGAAAAGGCTGCCAAGTCTCTGTTGATGCATATGGTCTGTCTCGGTGACTACGGAAAATACCACTCGGTGACACCGAAATACCTTCTGCAGAAAGCTAAAACTAATGTCTTCCTTGTTCAAAATTTTGAAAATCTCTGTGTTTTGTGTTGCTCAACCCCTCTGCTCCTCTATATTCCTTTCACAGTGGTAGAGATGTCTCCTTCAGATGATAGTGAGAACAATTTCAGAGAGGAGAATATTGTCATGAGTTCAGGCACTAGTCCTGAGGAGAGTTTTGATGATGTGCCTAGTTCTCCTGATTTGCCCAAGGCAGCTACAAGGACTAGGAGGAAGCTTAATTCTGATGAAGAGGGTGAGGAATTCATCCCTGAGGAGCTGCCTAAGAAAGATGTTGCTGCCACTTCTTCCAAGAAGAAGAAAGCTATCACAAAGGAGTATGCTAGCTCTGAGATAGTGAGAGCACCAGAGAGCTCCAGAGCAACCATGACTATTGTGCCTCCCAAGAAATCTATGCCTAAGAAGGCAGGGGAGAAGAAGAAATCCATGAAGAGGATTATCCATGTTGTTGGCAGGCCTACCTCTATGTTTGAGGACCCAGAGGAGGCAGCTGCTGAAGAGGAGGAGGTAGAGCCAGCTGCAAAGGCCCCTCCCAAGAAGAAGAAGAAGCTTATGGCAGATGCTATGCCTAAGGCTACCACTTCCAAGAGCAGCAAGTCTGTTCCTAAGAAGGCTGCTGCTGCTGACAAACCCAAGAGGTTCTACAGAGAGATTCCAGCTTCTTCCAAGAACAAGACCTCCACTTTTAGGGAAACTGAGGATGATGATGACTTTTCTGCTTTAATGAAGCTCAGACCACACCTTCCAGAGCACAATGTCATCCACCTGATTGCCGAAGATATGAAGAAGAGGAAGGATTCTGGTTTGAGGGCATGGAGAGCAATTGATCCATATGCTCAGAGGAGAAAAACAGCTGTGGACTACAGGTTCTACACCAAGGAGCAACATGATTTCTATGAGACTGTGTTACTTGACAAGAGCCCAGCAGTCAGTGATATGAGATACGTTGACTGGAAATATATCAAGGAGAATGAAGATCACTTTCCAAATGTTCAAGATGTAGGAGGTATGCCCTAGAGGCAATAACAAATGTTATTGATTATCTCCCTGTTCATAATTAGGTTTATATTCCATGCTATAACTGCTATGGTTCTCGAGTCTACAATAACCATGAGGCTCGGAGGAAGACTCATATGCACGTGTGGAATAATAAACGGTAAAATGTATTCCTAGTCTGGCCTCTAAGACTAGCTCAAGTGTTGCATGATGGTTCTGTTTTCCTGATCATGGGCATGTCTATGCCAGCAACTTTGAGGGTACTATGTTAGAAGAACATTTGTGTTGAATCGACCCGAATTGATGTTATGCTATGAGATCCATTCGTCACAAGTTAATGGTTAATAACACAGAGATGGTTAACGTTTGCATGATTCCTTAGACCATGAGAGTATCGAGTTTCTTCATGCTTGCTTCATGAACTTTGGGGTTTGCTAAACGTCATCCGTAAATGGGTGGCTATTACGGCGGCTTATGGGTTCATGGAAAAGTATGTCAAGTAACTTGATAGCTCAAGATTGGGATTTGCTCCTCCGACGATGGAGAGATATCTCTGGGCCCTCTTGGTGTTACGGTATCCATCATCGTCTGGCCAGAAACTTTGTGATTTGATCACGGGGATGCCGGAACACGGGAACGAGAAAAGAGAACAATACCGGTAACGAGGTAACTGGCATAGTGGACAAGTTGTTGATCCACGGGGATTCCAACATATCTCACCTCGGGTATTTGTAACATATCGCGAAGCAACAGGAATAGCACACGACAACTGGAGGTTCACTCGAATATTCATTCGTGTGGGTATAGGGGTCAATATGGGTGTCCACGGCTCCGATGTTGATCATTGATCGGAAGTGGTTCTGCGTCATGTCTATACTTCACCGAACCTATAGGGTCACACGCTTAACGGTCATTTATCTGCTGAATACTAGACAGGGAGTCTGAGAGAAAGTTTCCGGAAAAAGTTTTTCGAAGACAGCGGAAAAGTTTCGAAGAAAGAGGTCACCGGATGAGTTCCGGTGAAACTGAAAAGTTGTTTCAGAGGATACCATAAAGTCAAATTGGTTTTGGCACATGCCTGATAATTATTGGAGGGTGCCAGAATCATTCTGGAAACTTCTTGGAATTTTCCGGGATAAAAACCGGAAATGTTCCGGAGCTGCCGGAACCACTTCAGATGCTTTTCGCAGATGAAAATCACTAATCCAGAATTGTTTCGGAACGCGTTGAAAATTATTTTAGTGGGTACTGGAAATGTTCTAAGCCCACATAAATATTTTCAGTTCGAACGGATGCTGAAAAATGTCGTCGTGAATAGTGAAAGTGCTTTTTGGATTACTTTTTGGAAAGCCACCTTTTTGGGCTTTGCTCAAAAGTTCTAAGGGATGACTTGGTGGATAGGAAGGTGGTGGAGCCACCCAAGAGGGCTGCCAATTTCGTTGGTGGCATTGGGGGGCCCCCATGAGGCTTCCTTCCACCATTTGGTGCTCCACTTGCCTCCCCATTTTGCCCTTATGTATGACATAAAGCATGGGCACTTTGGGTGTTTGTGGAGGCACACTACCCCTTGGTTTTCCTATAAATAGGAGGTGAGGGGGCTGCCCAAAGATGATCCTTGCTCTCATACACAAGCCATGCATGATCTGGCCTTCTCTCTCCCTCCCAGCGAAATAGTTTCGTAGAGCCGAAAGGCTGTCTGGGTTCCGGCAGGAACTAGTTCTGGACGGCGAAGCCCTGCCGGATAGATGACACCGTATGTGTGCAACTCTGTAGAGAGATCGTAGTTTTGGTCTTAGTTCGAGAGTGCCTCCCGAAGGGCTGTCCGTGTGACCATCCGTGTTTCGAAGGTCCTCCCGAAGGGCTGTCCGAGTGACCGTTCAAGTTTCGAAGGTCCTCCCGAAGGGCTATCCGCGACACCGTCTGGGGGACTGTCCGACCGCCTCCCGGAGGGCTGTCCAAGGGGCAGATGAGGGTATACATCCTCGCGGTTCGGAGGTTGTAAATCCTAGCTGCGGGGATCTGCACCGCCGATCGTCATTGACTCTACTTCCACTGCGCTACGAGTCGGTAACGAAAAGATCAAACCTTGTATGCAGTCTCCATAGTGGTCCTGGGCTGGTGCGTAGGTCGGAAATTTTTGTTTTCTGCTGCGTTACCCTACAGTGGCATCATGAGCCGTGCTATGCGTAGATGCAGGTTGCGATTTAGAATACATAGAGATGTATGGGTGTTGCACAATATAATTAGGTAGTAGATGAGTTCTATTACTGAAAATTATTTGTGCGGGTAGCAGATGAAATCTGTTACCCGATGTTCTTGTTGCTTCCCTGGAATTTGCATATTTCTGATCTTGATAACAGCATGGTGGAGTTTCAATGTTCTGGCAATCCGCGATCCTGATTGATCAACGAAGTGCTAACAGTTCATTGAATTCCACCGTAGTTAAAAAGAAAGATGAAATTTCGCAGACGAAAGGGCAATGCAGATATGATCTGCACGGGGGTCATGCGTATGACGAAGTTTAGTATGGGGCTCGAGAATTTATTATCTCGTGTTTCATACACCCCGCAATGTTAATCTAGCGACTTGGATTATCATGCTTGATGATGAACGTTGGTAGCTTCGGTTTGTTTCGAAACCTTAGAAGCCACGTAAAACCAGTTTTTGCATGAACCGATTAGAGGCGTCTAACTTGGTTTTGCAGGATGGTTTGCATGTGCATATGATGTGGTATAGCAGTGCTCATATTAATTTGATTCTGTATGAGATGACTATATGATGTAATATTAACATGACCTGCGTGTCATGATTCGGCATGATGGCTGGAGCCATATGATTGTCACTTTAAATGACCTGCGTGTCAACCTTGTTGTAATGCATTATTTTATTAGCTATAGAGATAGCAATATTATCTGGTGCATCGACAAGGTGGTGGCAATCTTCGCGAAGGTGAACACCAACGCGAATGCCGAAGACGAAGAAATACAAGACTTCTCCGTCAGAAAGGGCTATACCATATCATGCTATTATGAATTGCCTGAGATGTTTATCCCTTATGATGCACCCTTCTTGATTGCGCGGTAGTCACTTTTTATTAGGGTGATATCTCACTTAAAATATCAAATAGTTAGTGTTCTCCCAAGTGTAGCACCGTCACGGCACCTATCTCTTCGGGGCATCACATGATCTCCATGGGTGCGAATGATTAGAGAAGTGTGAGGCGGGTGAGTTGAGACCTCGCAGCGAGATCACTTGGTTGTCTTGACGTTCAGGCAGGACAGTCCTGAGCTCGGAACACACGCATCAAAAGATGAACAAGAATCACATAGAGATGTGATCGGCAAGTTTGCCTACCGATTGAAATTCGCGCCATTTGAGTTCATCTCGAACCGTGGCGTTGAATTGAAATGTGGATCTTGAATCACTCACGATCAATTATGAGAGATATTGATTTGAGTGGGAGCGCCCTTTAGAATTAATTCTTTTAATTCTTAGTGCAATTAATTATGAACACTGTCTAAGTGTGATTTGCATAATAGTTGTAGAAGAATGGCTCGCGTTTCCACCTTCCCTGTTAAAATTGAATAAGCTGTTAAATATTTGGTTAAAACTTTATGGTTGGTAAACGTAATGTGAGGATTGTCCTCTAGAGTGCCGAGAAGGACTTTGTCCTATTGCATACTTTCGGTATTCTCCCGCTAATGCTATGGATCATGTGACTCTCGTCCTTCGATCCAAAAGCTAGAATTCTGTTTCAGTCAGGTGCAATACATTTGCTTCCATGAGACCCGAACTTCGAAAGTTTTGGGATAGTTATGTGATATTCATGGAACTGAAAATTAATTTTCAGATACAAACAAAGGCTGAAAGATATGAAATATCCAAACAATGTTTGTTTGCAAACTATTAGTAAAGGTGTTTACTATACATTAGAGTGATAAGAGAGGGATCCAGAAGAACGCCTGTCATATGATGAAAGGTGAATAAAACAACAACTTAAAGAGAAAGGAAGTGTCCGAAGGGTGTTAGTAAAACTTTCACCCCTAGGAAGTCCGGGGCTAAACGGCACTCTTAAGTTGGGTGCTTCTTCTGAGAGTAGGAGAAATACTAAAAGTTAAACTGTTAGAAGTATAAAGGCAAAAGGAAAGAAGACTGGAATATCCAGTTCATGTACGAATGTCATACAAGTTTTTGATGTATAGAAGGCTGGTCAAAGATATAGTTCTTGGGAATTATGGTTAAGTTAATCACTAATTCTTGGGTATTGTGAGTTGATCACAAAGATACCCGCTCGATTGCATTCTGTTACGACTCGATGCAAGAACTACTATGGCCTGAAAGACTAGCCAGGGATGAGGTTTTGATACACGCTGGGAATATAGTAAATGGTACTATACTTTCCATCGGTGTATTACCATATGTATTTATTTTCATAAATCATTTTAGAGTTTTACATACTCTAGCCCTTTGCATAAGGTATCTTGCAAGAAGGTTGTTCATAAGAGAACTTTTGATGTTCGGTGATATGAATAACATAAGGGCCATACTTTCATTATGAATGAGATGTATGTTATGAATATTGATAATAATACATTACCTCTATATTTACTTTATAATTCATTTAGAGTTTCATATACTCTAGCCCTTTGCATAAGGTATCTTGCAAGAAGGTTATTCATAAGAGAACTTTTGATGTTCGGTGTTATGAATAACATGAAGGGCCATGCTTCCATCCAGGATGGGATATGTATGTTGTGAATATTGATAGTAATATGATACATCCATAACACTGACACTAAATGTCGCAAGACTAAAAGAATACCACATATGTGTGGCACTGCATTTGGTCACATTGGAGAAACCCGCATGGAAAAGTCCATTATGATGGATTTTGAAGTCGTTTGATTTTGAATCATCTGACACTTGCAACTTTCCTCTGAAAAGTGAAGTGACTGAAATACCGTTCACAGGCCATAAGGAACGAGCAAAGAATGTATTGGTGATCATACATTATGATGTGTGTAGTCCAATAAATGTTGTTGCAAGTAGTGGATTTATCTATCTTCAGAAATGACTCAAGTAGATATATGGATATTTACTTGATGAGACATGAGTCTGGATCTTTTGAAATCATTCGAAAGGTTTTCAAAATGAAGAAGAAAATATTGTAACAAGAAAATTATGTTTCTACAATTCGATTGCAGAAAGGAATATTTGAGTTACAAGTTTAGCAAATGTCTGATGAGTTGTGAAAGGGGTTTCGTAACTTGCACCTCCCGGAACACCACTGCAAGTGGAAAGTCCGTGAAGATGTAATCGAACCATTTATGGCATGGTAAGATCAAAGATGACATAAATAGATTTTCCATTATCCCTTATAAAGAGTGATGCTTTAGAGACTGCGGCTTTTACACTGAAAAGAGCTCCATCGGGTCTGTTGAAATGATGCCGTGGTATGGTACGTCCAACCATGTTATATCTTCTCTTAACATTTGGAATATGGGACTTGTGTAAAAGGTTACAAACCTATTCCAAATCAGACAAGTGCTACTTTGTAAGGTTATCCCAAGTCATTGGGTATTCCCCCACCACTATACCGAGGCAAAGGATTTTTGCCGCAAAACGGTATGCTTTTAAAGAGAATAGTTCTTACAAAAGGTGAGTGGGAGGACAGTGCAATTCGACGAGATAACCAGTATCTTCGTCATCAGATCAAAGGAAAGGAACCTTGGAAGTGATTCCGGAGTTTCCTACTGCGACTGATACGGAAGTCTCAACAATAAAATGTATGGACTTCGGTCGAACTTGCAGCTGAACCACGTAGGAAAAGCTCGTGCAAACCTATCAGGTGCGCAAACGAGATATTGTTGTTAGACAATAGTATACCTACAATACACAAGGAAGCGTTGATGGGCCTTGACTCCGGAATTGGCTAAAAGCCAATACAATCCGAGATAGTTTCCATATAAGTGATTCAAGATTAAAATCTTGATACACCTTTCGGAAGACTTAGAGTCTAACGAATATTTTTGGAACTAAAAACTGATACGGATAAAATGTTTTATCCATAAAGCTCAACTTGTTGCAATAACAAGTTCAAGGAGTTGACTACGATGAGGTTGTTTCACCGTAGCGATGCTTAAAGTCGGTTCGGGTTGAACTAGCAATTAATACATATTTCAATCATGAGATATGAAACATGGATGACAAAAGGATTTCCATCTGATGGAAATGTAACCAAGAACTTGCATGTGTTACAGTCCAAGGTATTTTGTCAGTCCAGAGGATGCTAGTAAGTATGCAAACTTCAGAGTTCCAGCAATGCACAGAAGAGAGCAAAATGGAGTTGGAATCTTTGTGTTTTGATGAAATGGTCGAAAAGGGTTTTTGACTTCATCAATGGGTAACGAAGATGCTTGTGATCCAAGAAAATAAGTGGGATCATAATAATATTTCTAAAAACCTTGTGTGCTTGACACATTGTTAATTGGAAATAAATTTCTTGGCACGAATTAGGACTTCATTTGAAAATAGTTTTTTCGATGAAGTGCTTGGGATAAATAGCCTTGATATTAGGCATGATGATCTATGGAGATAGATTTACCTAATGGGACTGAGCAAAGATACATATTGACAAAATGCTAAAACCTTTTAGCATTGAAAAACGTCAAGGAGTGATTCTTGCCGAAGTCACATGGAAAGAGTTTTTGCAAGACTCGGTGTCCCAAAACACTGATGAGCAAAATACATGATGGTGATTCCACACACTCTTGTGTTTGGATTAATCATGTATTCCATGGTATGTAAAAACAACCAGATATGTCCAATACTCCAAAGTTGTTGCGACTATAGATACCAAAGTGATCGAAGTACTGATCATGGGACAACAGTGAAAGATGTCATTGAGTACTAGAGCAGTACTGATGACATGTTTTCTCGCAAGCAGAGATTATGAAGTGCTCGTTGTACGTAATTACATCGATACAGTCTTCATCAATGCTCCATGCGATTTTCGATTTATGTTAAGGGTTTTGTGTAATACACAACATGGTGGCACGGTAGTTGGAAATTGTTCCAAACAAGATACTGTGGCAAATTCTATAACAAAGGCTAAGTATGTTGACGCTTTATAAGCGACAAAGAAGTTGTTGAATCATATAGTTCATTCATGAACTTATTATGGTTCCAAGATGGCTTTGGTCTATGGGACACTATTGCAGATAGTTGCTCCATAGCTCAGTCTGAGGAATCAGGTTTCGACCAATGATTCACACATATGCAAGGCCAAGTCCACACAAAATATGAATTTTGTGAAAGCGTGAAAACGCAAGGATATGCAAAGTTACACACGGAGCTGAAGTCGTCAGATCCGTTGGACATCAGGCTATACCACATGCGAAGCATATTTTACACCAGTGTGCCAAAGGTGTAAAGTGCATTAGCATTAACTAGATTATTGACTCTAGTGCAAGTGGGAGTCTGTAGGAGATATGCCCTAGAGGCAATAACAAATGTTATTGATTATCTCCCTGTTGATAATTAGGTTTATGTTCCATGCTATAACTGCTATGGTTCTCGAGTCTACAATAACCACGAGGCTCGGAGGAAGACTCATATGCACGTGTGGAATAATAAACGGTAAAATGTATTCCTAGTCTGGCCTCTAAGACTAGCTCAAGTGTTGCATGATGGTTCTGTTTTCCTGATCATGGGCATGGCTATGCCAGCAACTTTGAGGGCACTATGTTAGAAGAACATTTGTGTTGAATCGACCCGAATTGATGTTATGCTATGAGATTCATTCGTCACAAGTTAATTGTTAATAACACAGAGATGGTTAACGTTTGCATGATTCCTTAGACCATGAGAGTATCGAGTTTCTTCATGCTTGCTTCATGAACTTTGGGGTTTGTTAAACGTCATCCGTAAATGGGTGGCTATTACGACGGCTTACGGGTTCATGGAAAAGTATGTCAAGTAACTTGATAGCTCAAGATTGGGATTTGCTCCTCTGACGATGGAGAGATATCTCTGGGCCCTCTCGGTGTTACGGTATTTATCATCGTCTGGCCAGACACTTTGTGATTTGATCACGGGAATGAGAAAAGAGAACAATACCGCTAACGAGGTAACTGGCATAGTGGACAAGTTGTTGATCCACGGGGATTCCAACATATCTCACCTCGGGTATTTGTAACATATTGCGAAGCAACAGGAATAGCACACGACAACTGGAGGTTCACTCGAATATTCATTCGTGTGGGTATAGGGGTCAATATGGGTGTCCACGGCTCCGATGTTGATCATTGATCGGAAGGGGTTCTGGGTCATGTCTATACTTCACCGAACCTATAGGGTCACATGCTTAAGGGTCATTTATCTGCTGAATACTAGACAGGGAGTCTGAGAGAAAGTTTCCGGAAAAAGTTTTTCGGAGACAGCAGAAAAGTTCCGAAGAAAGAGGTCACCAGATGAGTTCCGGTGAAACTGAAAAGTTGTTTCAGAGGATAACATAAAGTCAAATTGGTTTTGGCACATGCCTGATAATTCTTGGAGGGTGCCAGAATCATTCTGGAAACTTCTGAGAATTTTTCGGGATAAAAACCGAAAATGTTCCGGAGCTGCCGGAACGACTTCAGATGCTTTTCGCAGATGAAAATCACTAATCCGGAATTGTTTCGGAACGCGTTGAAAATTATTTTAGTGGGTACTGGAAATGTTCTAAGCCCACATAAATATTTTCAGTTCGAACGGACGCTGAAAAATGTCGTCGTGAATAGTGAAAGTGCTTTTTGGATTACTTTTTGGAAAGCCACCTTTTTGGGCTTTGCTCAAAAGATCTAAGGGATGACTTGGTGGATAGGAAGGTGGTGGAGCCACCCAAGAGGGCTGCCAATTTCGTTGGTGGCATTGGGAGGGCCCCCATGAGGCTTCCTTCCACCATTTGGTGCTCCACTTGCCTCCCCATTTTGCCCTTTTGTATGACATAAAGCATGGGCACTTTGGGTGTTTGTGGAGGCACACTACCCCTTGGTTTTCCTATAAATAGGAGGTGAGGGGGCTGCCCAAATATGATCCTTGCTCTCATACACAAGCCATGCATGATCTGGCCTTCTCACTCCCTCCCAGCGAAATAGTTTCGTAGAGCCGAAAGACTGTCTGGGTTCCAGCAGGAACTAGTTCTGGACGGCGAAGCCCTGCCGGATAGATGACACCGTATGTGTGCAACTCTGTAGAGATATCGTAGTTTCGGTCTTAGTTCGAGAGTGCCTCCCGAAGGGCTGTCCGTGTGACCGTCCGAGTTTCGAAGGTCCTCCCGAAGGGCTGTCCGAGTGACCGTTCGAGTTTCGAAGGTCCTCCAGAAGGGCTGTCCGCGACACCGTCTGGGGGACTGTCCGACCGCCTCCCAGAGGGCTGTCCGAGGGGCAGATGAGGGTATACATCCTCGCGTTTGGGAGGTTGTAAATCCTAGCTACGGGGATCTGCACCGCCGATCGTCATCGACTCTACTTCCGCTGCGCTACGAGTCGGTAACGAAAAGATCAAACCTTGTATGCAGTCTCCATAGTGGTCCTGGGCTGGTGCGTAGGTCTGAAATTTTTGTTTTCTGCTGCATTACCCTACACAAGACAATTTTCATTGCATTGTTAATAACATAGAGATGGTTAACGTTTGCATGATTCCTTAGACCATGAGAGTATCGAGTTTCTTCATGCTTGCTTCATGAACTTTGGGGTTTGTTAAACGTCATCCGTAAATGGGTGGCTATTACGACGGCTTACGGGTTCATGGAAAAGTATGTCAAGTAACTTGATAGCTCAAGATTGGGATTTGCTCCTCTGACGATGGAGAGATATCTCTGGGCCCTCTCGGTGTTACGGTATTTATCATCGTCTGGCCAGACACTTTGTGATTTGATCACGGGAATGAGAAAAGAGAACAATACCGCTAACGAGGTAACTGGCATAGTGGACAAGTTGTTGATCCACGGGGATTCCAACATATCTCACCTCGGGTATTTGTAACATATTGCGAAGCAACAGGAATAGCACACGACAACTGGAGGTTCACTCGAATATTCATTCGTGTGGGTATAGGGGTCAATATGGGTGTCCACGGCTCCGATGTTGATCATTGATCGGAAGGGGTTCTGGGTCATGCCTATACTTCACCGAACCTATAGGGTCACATGCTTAAGGGTCATTTATCTGCTGAATACTAGACAGGGAGTCTGAGAGAAAGTTTCCGGAAAAAGTTTTTCGGAGACAGCGGAAAAGTTCCGAAGAAAGAGGTCACCGGATGAGTTCCGGTGAAACTGAAAAGTTGTTTCAGAGGATAACATAAAGTCAAATTGGTTTTGGCACATGCCTGATAATTCTTGGAGGGTGCCAGAATCATTCTGGAAACTTCTGAGAATTTTCCGGGATAAAAACCGGAAATGTTCCGGAGCTGCCGGAACGACTTCAGATGCTTTTCGCAGATGAAAATCACTAATCCGGAATTGTTTCGGAACGCGTTGAAAATTATTTTAGTGGGTACTGGAAATGTTCTAAGCCCACATAAATATTTTCAGTTCGAACGGACGCTGAAAAATGTCGTCGTGAATAGTGAAAGTGCTTTTTGGATTACTTTTTGGAAAGCCACCTTTTTGGGCTTTGCTCAAAAGATCTAAGGGATGACTTGGTGGATAGGAAGGTGGTGGAGCCACCCAAGAGGGCTGCCAATTTCGTTGGTGGCATTGGGAGGGCCCCCATGAGGCTTCCTTCCACCATTTGGTGCTCCACTTGCCTCCCCATTTTGCCCTTTTGTATGACATAAAGCATGGGCACTTTGGGTGTTTGTGGAGGCACACTACCCCTTGGTTTTCCTATAAATAGGAGGTGAGGGGGCTGCCCAAATATGATCCTTGCTCTCATACACAAGCCATGCATGATCTGGCCTTCTCACTCCCTCCCAGCGAAATAGTTTCGTAGAGCCGAAAGACTGTCTGGGTTCCAGCAGGAACTAGTTCTGGACGGCGAAGCCCTGCCGGATAGATGACACCGTATGTGTGCAACTCTGTAGAGATATCGTAGTTTCGGTCTTAGTTCGAGAGTGCCTCCCGAAGGGCTGTCCGTGTGACCGTCCGAGTTTCGAAGGTCCTCCCGAAGGGCTGTCCGAGTGACCGTTCGAGTTTCGAAGGTCCTCCAGAAGGGCTGTCCGCGACACCGTCTGGGGGACTGTCCGACCGCCTCCCAGAGGGCTGTCCGAGGGGCAGATGAGGGTATACATCCTCGCGTTTGGGAGGTTGTAAATCCTAGCTACGGGGATCTGCACCGCCGATCGTCATCGACTCTACTTCCGCTGCGCTACGAGTCGGTAACGAAAAGATCAAACCTTGTATGCAGTCTCCATAGTGGTCCTGGGCTGGTGCGTAGGTCTGAAATTTTTGTTTTCTGCTGCATTACCCTACACAAGACAATTTTCATTGCATTGTTAATAACACAGAGATGGTTAACGTTTGCATGATTCCTTAGACCATGAGAGTATCGAGTTTCTTCATGCTTGCTTCATGAACTTTGGGGTTTGTTAAACGTCATCCGTAAATGGGTGGCTATTACGACGGCTTACGGGTTCATGGAAAAGTATGTCAAGTAACTTGATAGCTCAAGATTGGGATTTGCTCCTCTGACGATGGAGAGATATCTCTGGGCCCTCTCGGTGTTACGGTATTTATCATCGTCTGGCCAGACACTTTGTGATTTGATCACGGGAATGAGAAAAGAGAACAATACCGCTAACGAGGTAACTGGCATAGTGGACAAGTTGTTGATCCACGGGGATTCCAACATATCTCACCTCGGGTATTTGTAACATATTGCGAAGCAACAGGAATAGCACACGACAACTGGAGGTTCACTCGAATATTCATTCGTGTGGGTATAGGGGTCAATATGGGTGTCCACGGCTCCGATGTTGATCATTGATCGGAAGGGGTTCTGGGTCATGTCTATACTTCACCGAACCTATAGGGTCACATGCTTAAGGGTCATTTATCTGCTGAATACTAGACAGGGAGTCTGAGAGAAAGTTTCCGGAAAAAGTTTTTCGGAGACAGCGGAAAAGTTCCGAAGAAAGAGGTCACCGGATGAGTTCCGGTGAAACTGAAAAGTTGTTTCAGAGGATAACATAAAGTCAAATTGGTTTTGGCACATGCCTGATAATTCTTGGAGGGTGCCAGAATCATTCTGGAAACTTCTGAGAATTTTCCGGGATAAAAACCGGAAATGTTCCGGAGCTGCCGGAACGACTTCAGATGCTTTTCGCAGATGAAAATCACTAATCCGGAATTGTTTCGGAACGCGTTGAAAATTATTTTAGTGGGTACTGGAAATGTTCTAAGCCCACATAAATATTTTCAGTTCGAACGGACGCTGAAAAATGTCGTCGTGAATAGTGAAAGTGCTTTTTGGATTACTTTTTGGAAAGCCACCTTTTTGGGCTTTGCTCAAAAGATCTAAGGGATGACTTGGTGGATAGGAAGGTGGTGGAGCCACCCAAGAGGGCTGCCAATTTCGTTGGTGGCATTGGGAGGGCCCCCATGAGGCTTCCTTCCACCATTTGGTGCTCCACTTGCCTCCCCATTTTGCCCTTTTGTATGACATAAAGCATGGGCACTTTGGGTGTTTGTGGAGGCACACTACCCCTTGGTTTTCCTATAAATAGGAGGTGAGGGGGCTGCCCAAATATGATCCTTGCTCTCATACACAAGCCATGCATGATCTGGCCTTCTCACTCCCTCCCAGCGAAATAGTTTCGTAGAGCCGAAAGACTGTCTGGGTTCCAGCAGGAACTAGTTCTGGACGGCGAAGCCCTGCCGGATAGATGACACCGTATGTGTGCAACTCTGTAGAGATATCGTAGTTTTGGTCTTAGTTCGAGAGTGCCTCCCGAAGGGCTGTCCGTGTGACCGTCCGAGTTTCGAAGGTCCTCCCGAAGGGCTGTCCGAGTGACCGTTCGAGTTTCGAAGGTCCTCCAGAAGGGCTGTCCGCGACACCGTCTGGGGGACTGTCCGACCGCCTCCCAGAGGGCTGTCCGAGGGGCAGATGAGGGTATACATCCTCGCGTTTGGGAGGTTGTAAATCCTAGCTACGGGGATCTGCACCGCCGATCGTCATCGACTCTACTTCCGCTGCGCTACGAGTCGGTAACGAAAAGATCAAACCTTGTATGCAGTCTCCATAGTGGTCCTGGGCTGGTGCGTAGGTCTGAAATTTTTGTTTTCTGCTACATTACCCTACACAAGACAATGTTCATTGCATTGGCCTAGATGAATTTGTTGGCAAAGAATTCACTGCATGGAACGACGAGATGATCATGCAATTCTACTCCACTGCTCATTTCTATGGAGATGGTAGGATTGTGTGGATGACTGAAGGAGCAAGATATGAGTCTTCTGTTGATGAATGGGCTGCCATCTTAAGAGTCCCAGAGGTGCAAGATGGTGACTTGGATGTCTATTCTGAATCCAAGGAGAGCCATGATTCCATGAAGGATATGTACAATGCTATCCCCGCTGCCAACTTGAAATCTCACAAGTTAGGGTCTATTTACTTCCTCCAGGCTGGCCTCCGCACCATGAACACTATCTTGAGGCACACATTGATGCCTAAGTCTGGAGATGAGAAGATGATTCGAGGCTATTCCATCAACATGCTGATCCATCTTGATAGACACACCAGGATACGAGTGATGGACTTGATAGTAGAGACTGTGAAGAGGGTTGCTGCTGATCAGAAGCGCTCATGCTGCTATGCACCCTATATTCAGATGCTCATCAACTCCAAGCTGGAGAAGCACATTTTTGCTCTTGACAGGCCCCACTTGCCCCTATAGCCAGATCTTGAGGACAACGTTGTGGTGATGGACCCAGATCATCCCACATCAGTTGCAGCACAGGCAGAGGCAGAGGCAGCTAGAGCCACTAGTGCTCAAGTCCCTAGATCCAGGAACGAGCAAATGGATCTCTTGATCACTGCTGTTCGGGGCATCCAGAAGGACATCAAAGACATAGTGGGGAATCAAAACAGTCTTGTGAGGATCTTTGAGAATAGGATCAAGACCCTCAATGACAAAGTGGATGGGCTGACAAAGACAGTGAATGAGCTGAAGAAGGAAGTTGACAGCGTGCCCAGTCACGACACTTCAGATGATGAGGATGACTCTCCTCTCAGGCCAGGAACTCACTTCACTACCCAGGCCAGATCAGCCACGGTACCAGCTCCAGAGTTGAGGCCTTCTTCATCAGCACCTGCTACAGCCTCCTCAGCTCCATCAGCTCCAGTACCTCCAGTTGCCACTCCAACTCCATCCATGACATCAACAGAGGTCTTCGCCGATGCAGTTCTCTCGACTGCCACATCAACAACCGGAGGAGATCAGCCAAAGAACGATTAGATATATACCTTTGAACTTTTTGGTAACTTGTTGCCAAAGGGGGAGAAGTGTATATAGATCTTTAGGCTTTGAGTGAGAGAGCGTTTGGTTTTTATCGCTTTTTCAAAAACTTTTGATCTTTTGGTCTTTTAGTTTGGATGTGTTAAACTCTTGTGGTGTTTGATCATACGCTTAATGTGTGTTGCTACTATTTCCTATCATTATGATGCTTACGAGATGATCATTCACCTTTGCTTGATTGTGTTGTGCTATGATATTCATTCTAATTATTCTCGCACACCACCAAGTTGTATGTGACATGAAAGAGTGCCCTATGTACCTAATCGATTGTGCATTTGCATTCAAACGCAAGTTTAAAATAATGCACAAATTTAGGGGGAGCTCTTGCTTATCACATACTTCTCAAAGCGACGATTATATTCATTTATTATATCATATGTCGAAGCTTTGATCTATATGTTATCATCAATTACCAAAAAGGGGGAGATTGAAAGCACATTTGCTCCCTTGGTGGTTTTGGTAATCAATAACAACATATATGTCATTGAACTAATGTTTCCACCAAGCATATTTCAGGAAAAGTTCAATGATAGGGATGGCAAAAGGATTGTGGATAACCCCAAGATGCAAGGAAATAGATTGGCAAAGCTTCAAGCAAGAGGACTCTACATTTTACTTTGTGAGAAATCACTTTGAGTCCATAGGAAAGCCAATACTATTAAAAGGGGGTAAGGTATTGTTGGTGAACAAAATGCTCATACATGCACAAGTGATAGTCACCAAAAACACCCACAAGCTCTTCCACAAAAGTCTGTCCAAAGTCAAACATCCAAAATCGGTGCAACCAACACTTTCCACTCGGTGCCACCGATTCCCAAATTCAGACAGACCCATGCCAAACCCTAGCACATCGGTGCAACCGATTCCACTTTGGTGCCACCGAGTTTGGGTTGCCAACTTTCTGTTACCTCGATTCACAAAATCGGTACCACCGAGTTTGTTGGATCGGTGTCACTGAGTTGCGCAATCTGACCGTTGGTCACCTTATCGGTACCACCGAGATTTATATATCGGTCTCACCGAGATTCAAAAGTTGTCACCTTTTGATCACTTCGGTACCACCGAGATTCACACATCGGTGTCACCGAGTTGGTCACTTTAGGTGTAACGGTTGGATTTTTGGGGATGCCTATATATACCCCTTCACCACCACCCACTCGAAATAGAAGCACTCAGAACTATTCCATACTTACCCCATCATATTTTCTGAGAGAGAGCCACCTACTCATGTGTTGAGATCATGCCATTCCATTCCAACCATATGAATCTTGATCTCTAGCCTCCCCAAGTTGCTTTCCACCAATTCAATCTCTCCACCATAGCCAAATCTGTGAGAGAGTGATTGTGTGTTGAGGAGTCTATCATCTTGAAGCACAAGAGCAAGGAGTTCATCGACATTGCCGAGCCTATTACCTTTTGGAGGGTGGTGCCTCCTAGATTGGTTAGGTGTCACTTGGGAGCCTCCTACTTCGTGTTGTGGAGTTGAACCAAGAAGTTTGTACGGGCAAGGAGATCGCCTACTTCGTGAAGATCTACCCATAGTGAGGCTAGTCCTTCGTGGACGGAAGCCGTTATGGAATAGTCAAGGTTGCTACTTCGTGGACCCTTATGGGTGGAGCCCTCCGTGGACTCTCGCGACCGTTACCCTCCGTGGGTTGAAGACTCCATAAACGTGGACGTACGATAGCACCAAATATCGGAACCATGGGAAAAATCTTCGTGTCTACAAATTGCATTTGATCTTCCTTCCTACCCTCTACTATACATGCTTGTTGTTACTTTCCGCTGCTATACTCTTAGACATGCATGTGTAGGGTGTACTTGACTTGCTATCATTGCTAAAATCTGCCAACACTTAAAATTGGGAAAAAGGTAGAATTTTATTTGGTCAAGTAGTCTAATCACCCCCCCCCCCTCTAGACATACTTTCGGTCCTACAACATTGTTATGAATCTAACACCCAATGAGTTCTGGGGTTCGATCATGTTTTGCATGTGAGAGAGGTTTTTCGTCAACGATCTGCAACATTCAGATCCGTGTGTTCTTTGCAAATCTATATGTCATACTGCAGATGCTATCACGCTCCACTTGGAGCTATTCCAAATGGTTGCTCCACTATACGTATCCGGATTGCTACTCAGAGTCATCCGGATAGGTGTCAAAGCTTGCATCGACGTAACCCTTTACGATGAACTCTTTATCACCTCCTTAATCGAGAAACATTTCCTTCATCCTCTAGTTACTAAGGATAATTTTGACCGCTGTCCAGTGATCCACTCCTGGACCACTCTTGTACCCCTTGACAGACTCATGGCAAGGCACACACTAGGTGCGGTACACAGCATGGCATACTATATAGAGCCTATGGATAAGGCATAGGGGACGACCTTCATCCTTTCTCTTTCTTCTGTCGTGGTCGAGCTTTGAGTCTTACTCAACTCGACACCTTACAAATTAGGCAAGAACTCTTTCTTTGACTGATCCATTTTGAACTCTTTCAAATCTTGTCAAGGTATGTACTCATTGAAAGTCTTATCAGACGTCTTGATCTATCTCTATAGATCCTGATACCCAATATTTAAGTAGCTTCATTCCAGGTTTTCCTTTGAAAAACTTCTTTCAAACAACCATTTATGCTTTCCAGAAATTCTACATCATTTTCGATCAACAATATGTCATCCACATATACTTATCAGAAATTCTATAGTGCTCCCACTCACTTTATTGTAAATACAAGTTTTTCATAAACTTTGTATAGACCCAAAAACTTTGATCACCTCATCAAAGTGTATATTCCAACTCCGAGATGCTTGCTCCTGTCCATAGAAGGACTGCTGGAGCTTGCATACATTTTAGCATCCTTAGGACTAACAAAACCTTCCGGTTGTATCACATACAACCTTTCCTCACGGATACCGTTAAGGAAATTATGTTTTGACATCCATCTGCCAGATTTCATAATCGAAAAATGCTGCAACTGCTAACATAATTCCAACAGACTTTAGCATCGCTACGGGTGAGAAAGTCTCATCGTAGTCAACTCCTTGAACTTGTGAAAAACCCTTTGCCACAAGTCGAGCTTTATAGATGGTGACATTACCGTCCGCGTCCGTCTTCCTTTTAAAGATCCATTTGTTCTAAATGGCCTTTCGCCCTTCAGGTAATACTTCCAAAGCCCATACTTTGTTTTCATACATGGATCCCATCTCGGATTTCATGGCCTCTAACCATTTCTCGGAATCCGGGCCCATCATCGCTTCTCCATAGCTCGTAGGTTCATCGGTGTCCAACTACATGACCTCTAAGACAGGGTTGCCATACTACTCAGGAGCAGTACGCGTCCTTGTCGACCTACGAGGTTCGATAGCAACTTGATCCGAAGCTTCATGATCATCATCATTAACTTCCTCTTCAACCGATGTAGGTGTCGGCGTCAAAACCGGCGGATCTCGGGTAGGGGGTCCCGAGCTGTGAGACTAGAATCGATGGTAACAGGAGACGAAGGGGACAGCGTTTTACCCAGGTTCGGGCCCTCCTATGGAGGTAATACCCTACGTCCTGCTTGATTATATTGATGATATAGGTGTTACAGAGTTGATCTACCACGAGATCGTATGACTAAAATACTAGATGAGTTCTGTTGGCCTACAACCTAAAACCCTCCGGCTTATATAGACGCCGAGGGTACCTAGGGTTTACACATGGTCGGTTACACGTCGAAGGGATAAACATGCCTATTCACTACTTTAAACGTGGAGGACACGCCACGACTCTCGAAGCCTCCTTCCTGGAGACAGGGTCTTCGATCAATCCAGTGCTCGGCAAACGGCCCATATAGTCCGGCCCATTAGAAATAGGTCGGCCTCCCGAGGACCCCTTAATCCAGGACTCCCTCAGTAGCCCCCGAACTAGCCTCCAACGCCAAGGGTCCAAGCTCCAGCTGCTTCAAATGATTAGAATCTTTGGCTTGCGAGGCGAGTTCCTTTCTCCGAATAGTGATCGGCCGAGTTTAGCTCGGCCTCCGACGACGTGTAGTTTTCCCGATCATAGATCGTCTGAACATCATGTATAACCCGGCCCTGAAGGCCAAACGTCAAGGAGTAAACAGTGCTCCCTGATGACCTTTCAGATGAAAGGTCACGGCCCACCACGACTGCTAAACCAGTCACAAAAGCTCGATTCGTGGTTCGAGGCCGTTTTCATCAGCACGACCCATCAATGCACAGATCGTGCTCCATTTCACACGGGATATGTTTAATCATGCACATATAATGGCATGCACGCCTTGGGAAGCAGAGGGATTCACGGCGCAGAAGGGAGGCTAACCGGCGACAAGCCCAATAAAAGGGAAAGAAAACCCCAAGGCTTAACCGCACTTCCCATTCGCACCCTCACTTTCCCCATCTCCTGAGCATCCAGAGCCCAGATCTAGGTTTTCCACCCTTCCTCCTCCGAGTTCAGCCGTGGCCGGTTCAGGCTCCAATGGCAAGTGGGAGGCTTCCACGGTCACAGACCAGGACATCCGGGACCTCAAGGACGTCGGCTACCTCCCCGCCAACATCTTCCACCGCGCCGCGAAGGAGGGCCACGTGATCCCCACCCCCAAACCAGGCGAGAGGGTGGTCTTCATTCCTCACTTCATCCGAGGACTGAGCTTCCCTCTCCACCCCTTCGTGAGGGGCCTCATGTTCTTCTATGGACTCGACTTCCACGACCTCCCGCCGAACTCTTTCATGCATATATCGGCCTTCATCATCGTCTGTGAGGCCTTCTTGCGGGTCGAACCACACTTCGGACTGTGGCTCAAGATCTTCAACATCAAGCCGAAGTGTGTCGCAGGCGCACACGCAGACTGCGGCAGGGTGGTCATCAGCAAGCTTCCACGCGCAGTATGGCCATCCGACACCTTCATCGACACCATCAAGACTTGGCAGAAAGAGTGGTTTTACATCACCGAGCCAAGGGAGGAGGGCGGAACTGTTCCTACCGAATTCAGATCCGCCCCCCCCCCCCCCCCCCCGACCAGATTGACCTCATGGGTCCGAAAGGGCCTCGACTGGGGGTCAGACACAGAGGTGGATGACCTGTAGAGGGGCATCGCCTCCATGATCAAGGACGGAGTCGAGCTGACCAACGTGGTCCAGGTCATGCTTCGGCGACGCATCCTCCCCTGCCAGCGCCGGGGCTCTCCTATGTGGACTTATCGGACGGACGATGATCCTACGATTCGTCAACTCTTCCGCACCACACGGGAGAAGCTGTGGAAGGCGATGTTCAAGGCGCAGGAGAAGTGGCCGGCCAAGAAGGAGGACCAGGGCCTGTGCACCGATAAGCCCCCTTCCGAGGTATGTCATAGCTTCATTAGATCGGCTTCATTTTTCTAAAGGAAATCTAAGTACTTTCCGATCACTTCCGTAGGAATGGTTGAGCAAGGCCACAGGCATCAAGTGCCCGGCTCCACAGCCCGAAGAACCTAGGTCCCAGCTGCTGTCGGAGATGCTCGTCTTGGCGCCTTATAAGGAGCCAGAGAAGAAGGAGAAGAAGAAGCCAGGCCGAGCAGGCCTGCGCAACAGTGTCCGAAGAAACTCATGCCTCCTCGAATCAAGAGGAGGAGCACGAGGTTGAGGGGGGAGGCGATTCCCCCCTCACAGGAAAGAGGGCGGCGTCATCGGATGCCTCAGAGGATATACCTCCTCCCGCTCAGAAGAAAGCACGCCGGACACAGGTAGTTCTGTCCGACGACAGTTCGGACTCGGATACTGAGTCCGAGGACTTCGAGAGGGTTCCACGAAGGAACCTCAGGGTCAAGCCCCCACCTCGAAGGTAAATATCCGAAGACTCCCTGAACTATTAGTTCTAGGCTTTGAATGTTATTAACATGTGAGCGCCCATTAACGTGCAGCCCACCACGAGTCCTCCCCACCGATCAAGTCTCGGACGGGGAGACCCCGCCCGCCGAGCTAGCGGAGAGCGGGACCGCGTCGCACCCCTCTCCTCCGGGCACCGCGAAGGATGCCGCGGAGGTGTCCTCCCAACAGGCTCCTTTGGAGTCGGACACTGGAGGTGGGGGCGATGAAGGTCATGGTCGAGACTAACACCTCGGCCACCGAAGACCCGGGGGAGAAGCCCCTCCCGCATACTGAGGAGACCGGACGAGGAGATGTCCAGTCACCTCCAAGGCTGTCTCCGGAGCGCACCATGCCTCCGGAGGCGCCGATTCAATCCCCGGTTGGAGATCGGGTCAACCGATCCCCACCGGCGCCACCGACCAATGGGTGGCCGGCTATGGGGGAGGCTCTATCCAGCGCCTCCCTCTCCGAGGAGCACCGCACCCTTATGGGTGCGGTACTGCGGAGCATTCAGTCCGTGGACAGCGGACTGAAGGAGGCCTTCAACGGTCTCCTGACGGGCTTTCAGGTGAGCCACGTAATGCTCTGTTCTTTTGAAATATTAATTTCTTTGAGTTATGATTATATACACGGCAGCCCCCGAGCCCTAGGAAAGTTTGGAAAAAACTTACCTGGGGGTCAATCATAGATCATTATCCGAACTATGTATACGACAGTATTTGTTCGGGACGGTCAAGCAGCCCTTAAGAGGACCGGACATAGGATCATGTTTATGACAGTTCGGAAGTTGTGAACCCATGTAATTTGATATGGTTTCGTTTTGTACAGGCTTCGTCATCGGTGGCGGCCGTTAATGCTACCGAGCTGAATCGGAAGCTCAAGAGCTCCGAAGATGAGCTCGAAGCTCTGAATAAGAGATTCGACGAGGTGCAAGGTAAGCCGGACTAGAATATCCAAAATTTTCATCACCGTACTGTCAAAGCAGTATTTTTGATGTGTTTTAATGCTTACGCAGCCTCGGCCGAAGAAATTGAGAAGCTCAAGGCCAAGCTTGAGAAGGCAAAGTAGGAGGCTGCGGTTGAGAGGGCGGCGGCCAAAGAAGCGGCTACCGCGCTCTCCGCCCTGAGAGCCACCAGCGACAAGCATGAGGCTCGGGTGGAGGAAATCCAACAGGAGCTCAGGGACGCCGGCCAAAAGTGCGAGGACCTTGAGCGTAAAGGCAAGGAGCAGGCCGCCGAACTATCCACCATGAAAACCAATCTCCAAAATGAGCGGGTGGATAGGCGGTATTTTGAAGAGCAAGTCAGCCAGGCCAAGGCTATAATGGATGGTAAGCCGTATTTATTGCAGTGTGTCTACGGGGATAGCAAGTTCAAATTGCTTATCCAAGTATGGTGTTCCTCAGGCGCCTGCTCGGACCTCCAGAAGAGCACAGCGGACGCGAACCAGTTCTATGGTTCGCGGGGAGAAGGAGATGAAGCTCGGCTGTTCTGGGCGCAGTTTGAAGCCCCCGAGCGCTCTCCTCTCCTTGTTGAGCAGCTGAAGCAGCTGATGGAGCTACACCGGATGGCGGAGCCGGCCATGAAGGATCTCTGCATCCGGCTATGGCCCAACGAGCCGTTGCCGGGCAGCTACTTCGGCCTAGTGCAGAAGCTGAGCGACACCTTGCCCCGGATTGACGCGCTAAGGCGATATTCCTGTATCGAGGGAGCTTGGATGACCTTTGCGAAGGCCAAGGTGCACTGGCCGGGGCTGGATCCAATGAAGATAGCCACCGCCCCTCCGCCTCCTGGAAAGGAGCATAGGCGCCCCGAGCTGTACTTCTCCGGAGTAATGGAGGGTGCTCGGGCAATAGAGGCGCAATGTTCGAGAGAAAACGTGTATGAGTAAGGGTGTTGTAATATGTCTGAAGACATTTTAACGTGTTTATATATGCATGGTTTATCATGTATTTCGTGTTTTGCATCCTTTATAACTCCTTTGTGGCCGTTAAACCTGAAAGCGGCGAGTCGTCGGCTTCAGCCCCCACGTAGATACTACGCGGGGTGTCTGTGCCAATGCACTGTGACCCTTAGCCGAGCTATCGGTACCCGAAGGCGGTAGTGCGGGGCAGACGAGGCAATCGGACCATGATGCTTTATTGCTTTCACTTAGCCGTAGGGGCGTGAGAAAGGAGTGCGGGGGGCTGATGACTAGCCCCCAGGGGTTGTGATGTTCAGATGAACCATGGCCAAAGCCTATATCACATGGTTTGTACTAATACCAAACCCATCGTATGACATGGAATAACCTCTGACGAGATTTAGTTAAGCTCGGATTCGCAGACCAGTTCTCGCATACCATGACAGTCAGTTTTCGGCTTTCTCCGCTGAGGTGCTTGACCAGGCTAGCCGGAAGCACAATCGCAGCGGTTCTCCCATTGCCCTTTTAGCCGAACGAGCGGATCATAAAGGGGCAAACACAGGAGCCGGGCAACCCAACTATTGACCCAAGACATAGTTCGGAACCAATGCATATAAAGCGGAACTCCAAGACGCCGAACACGAAATCAGTTGTGCTTAGGGCAATTTTTTAAGGTCGAGCCCCCGGTCTATTAGCCGGTTGCATCATATAGTATACCAAACAGGTTCGCAAGAATGGAGGGAAAAGAGAGAGTGCGCCAAAAACAGCGAAACGATCATGCATGATACATCTGTATTTTACTCAACAACTCTTATTATTCAAATTTGCTGATACAACTGCTTACAGGTATAAAAATGGAATATAAACCTTACAGGAGGGGTTGTACCAAGGATCTTTGATAGGTGACCTGACGTCCTCGATGTGCCCTGTCGCTTATCCGCTCCTGCGTCTTCCTAGGAGTTGTATACCGCGATGGGTGTAATGTTCGGCGAGCCGACTTTGGAGAAAAAGTCTTGAGAAGTCGCTGAAATATGAACGAGCTTTACGCCATAGCAGGTACTTCATGGTACCTGTAGTGTGTCCGAAGACATGTTGATGGATATAGTTCGGTCCAGCCGAACACTTACCCTTTGATAATTTTTCCCCATCGCTGCCCATGGAATTTTGAGCGCAAAGTTGTGCATCCTTGGCACGTACTTTGCCGGTTCTAGGGCCGTGCGATGGGGGCGAGTCCCTATTTGTGGGGGGAAGAAGGTTCTGGTACTTCGGGTTGAGACCGAGCTCGCTTCCCAGCCTTGGGTGCCTTTACGGCAGATGTCGGAGCTTGTCGATCATCAGTGTAATGGAATTCGGCCGCCAGGGCCAACGCATGTTCCTCAGTTCGGAGGGAGCACTCTGTGTTTTCATTGACAGTAATGACCCCCCTGGGGCCGGGCATCTTGAGCTTGAGGTATGCGTAGTGAGGGACGGCGTTAAAGCGAGCGAACGCTGTACGGCCGAGCAGGGCGTGATAGCCGCTGCGGAAAGGTACGATGTCGAAGATCAAATCCTCGCTTCGAAAGTTATCGGGCGAGCCGAACACTACTTCCAGGCTTACAGAGCCCGTGCACCGGGCTTCAACGCCTGGGATCACTCCTTTAAAGGTAGTGTTGCTGGGTTTGATCCTTGACGGATCTATGCCCATCTTTTTCACCGTGTCTGAGTAAATCAGATTGAGGCTACTTCCTCCGTCCATTAGGACTTTAGTGAGGTGATACCCGTCTATGATGGGGTCTAGGACGAGTGCGGCCGAACTCTCATGACGGATACTGGTCGGATGGTCACGTCGATCGAAGGTGATCGGGTATGCCGACCATGGGTTATACTTCGGGGCTACAGGCTCTATGGCGTAGACATCCTGAAGGGCGCGCTTCCTCTCCTTTTTGGGTATATGGGTGGCGTATATCATATTTACTGTTTTTACCTCTGGAGGAAATTTCTTTTGTGTGCTACCGATCGGACCACGGGGCTCATCCTCGTCCTTGCTGCGTGGGCTCTTGCCTTGGTCCTCGGATGCGAGTTTGCCGGCCTGTTTGAAGACCCAACAGTTACGGTTGGTGTGGTTGGCGGGCTTCTCTTGAGTGCCGTGGATCTGGCAAGGCCTCTCCAGGATCTTGTCCAGCGGGGTGGGTCCATCGCGATTGCCTTTAGGAGGCTTCTTCTGCTGCCCAGGCCGGGAGTTGTGGAAGCCGGCGTTAACAGCTGTGTCATCGGCATCACTATTATTGTGCCGGCGCTTGTTCTTGTTGCGCTTCGGTTTCCCGTTTCCATCCCAAACTTCAGAGGTTCCGGGGTCTTCGGGGTTATGGCTACGTCTTGCTAGCTAGTTATCCTCGCCCACGCAAAAGCGGGTCATGAGTGATGTGAGGGCGGACATTGTCCGTGGTTTGTCCTGGCCGAGCTAACGAGCTAGCCATTCATCCCGAATATTGTGCCTGAAAGAGGCTATAGCTTCGGCGTCCGGGCAATCCACGATCTGGTTTTTCTTGGTCAAGAAACGATTCCAGAATAGCCGCGCGGACTCTCCCGGCTTCTGGACGACGTTGCTTAGGTCGGAGGAGTCCGGCAGCCGAACATAAGTGCCCTGGAAGTTAGCTCGGAATGCCTCTTCTAGGTCCTCCCAGCACCCAATGGAATTTTTGGGGAGGCTATTTAACCAGTGCCGAGCTGGCCCCTTAAGCTTCAGGGGTAGGTATTTGATGGCGTGGAGGTCATCTCCTCGCGCCATGTGGATGTGGAGGAGGAAATCCTCGATCCATACAGTTGGGTCAGTTGTCCCATCGTATTGTTCTATGTTTACGGGTTTAAACCCTTCCGGGAACTGATGCCGCATCACCTCATCCGTGAAGCACAGTGGGTGGGCAGCGCCTCTGACCCGAGCTATGTTGCGCCGGTGATCGGCGTCTGTCCTAGCTCGGTTTCGTTCCCGACCTTCATTGTTCTGGTCGAACCAAGGCCGGTACCCTTCCCGTCTATTGGGTGAGTATCCTCTGGATCCGTAGATGGATCGCGTATGACCTGCTCTATAGTCCAGGTCGTGTCACAGGTCGAACCTGTCATCGGGCTCTAGTGGCTCTTTTCCCCGTCTACGGGGTATCATCGGCCTATAGCCGGTGTTGTCAGCCGTCCTGTCTCGTCCTTGAGGAGGGCGGTCTGGCTTGTCGTATGGGGTATGTTTGGGGGACGGCGTATCCGTGAGCTCGTCGTCGAATTGTGGCAGCACCCTTCTGCGTGGATAACTCTTAGGCTGGTCTGATAGACCGGTACCGTATCCCTCCTCAGCTGAGAGGACTCTCGTCCACTGATCGTTGAGGTTGTCTTGTTCGGCCTTAAGCTGCCGTTCTTTTGCTTTCAGGCTGCGGGCCGTGGCTATAAGTTGTTGCCTGAACAGTTCCTGATCTGCAGGATTATCGGGGATGGCGAAGTCATCGGTTTCTGCATTGTCCTCCCCCTCGACAGAGCGGAGGTAATCGTCGTCCTCGGGATCATCTAGATCATCGGGGTTGCGCCAGTCTTCCGGCCTCTCCTGACCCTCTAACGGGTGTTCGGGGATTTCGGGATCGCCGAGGTCTTCCGGGGTGTCTCCATCCCCGGTGCCATCGATAGCTTTTCTTCCCTTTTTTTCTTTTGACCGTTTATGCGGCTTTCGGCGTCTTGACGGCGCTTCGTCCGATTAGTCGCCATCGTTTTTTGGAGTGTCCACCATGTAGACGTCGTATGTGGAGGTGGCAGTCCACCGTCCGGTGTTAACGGGGGTGAGTGCGCGATCCTCCTCATCCATGTAGTCTGCTTCCTCAGAAGCATAATCCAACATGTCGGTTAAATCCTCGACAGTGGCTACGAAGTGGGTGGTGGGTGGGGCGAAAAATTCGTCCTGACCCGCCTGAAGCCCGATCTGAGCACAGATCGGGGTTGGATCGTCGACAATTTTCATCGACGAGATCCGATCTAGGGCCTCGTTGAGAATCGAGAGCCCGATCGGGTCGGCCCGCTCAGAGCTTCCGGAGTTAACCTCCGATGCGTCCGCGCGGGGGGGAGTGTTCGGCAAGAACGGGTGTCCGGACGTATGGCACTATGACCGAGCCCGGACTGAGAGTCGGGTCCTCGCCGGGGTAGATTCCTTGGGCGGGGCCGAAAGATGGATCTGAGGTTAGAGCCTCGGAGTCTTCGGGCGTGACAGGCGAGTCTGCTAGCCCGGTTAGTGACAGATCGCCCCGAGAGTCTACGGAGAACTCTAAGTTCCCAAATCTGACCTCTTGATCAGGGGCGAAACTTCCGACACGGCCTAGATGGCCAGTCGGGTCGGCGTGCAGCACAATGCTGCCGAAAGCAAAGATCTGTCCGGGGACGAAAGTGTCCGTATTGCGGACCTCTTCATTGATGACAAGGCGAGCCATCAATTTCTTCTGGTGATCACAGTGGAACTCTCAATGAAAGCACCAATGTCGGCGTCAAAACCGGCGGATCTCGGGTAGGGGGTCCAGAGCTGTGAGACTAGAATCGATGGTAACATGAGACGAAGGGGACAGCGTTTTACCCAGGTTCGGGCCCTCCTATTGAGGTAATACCCTACGTCCTGCTTGATTATATTGATGATATAGGTGTTACAGAGTTGATCTACCACGAGATCGTATGACTAAAACCCTAGATGAGTTCTGTTGGCCTACAACCTAAAACCCTCTGGCTTATATACATGCCGAGGGTACCTAGGGTTTACACATGGTCGGTTACACGTCGAAGGGATAAACATGCCTATTCACTACTTTAAACGTGGAGGACACGCCACGACTCTCGAAGCCTCCTTCCTGGAGACAGGGTCTTCGATCAATCCAGTGCTCGGCAAACGGCCCATATAGTCCGGCCCATAAGAAATAGGTCGGCCTCCCGAGGACCCCTTAATCCAGGACTCCCTCAATAGGCTCTATAGAAACATCTTTCTGCGCTGCGCCACTCTCTGGTTGAAGTAAAGGTTCAACAACCTCATCAAGTTCTATCTTCCTCCCACTCAATTCTTTCGAGAGAAACTCTTTCTCGAGAAAGGACCCGTTTTAGCAACAAACACTTTGCGCTTGGATCTGAGATAGAAGGTATACCCAACTGTTACGTTATGGTATTCTATGAAGATGCATTTGTCCGCTTTGGGTTCGAGCTCATCAGGTTGAAACCTTTTTCACATAAGCGTCGCAGCCCCAAACATTAAGAAATGATAGCTTAGGTTTCTGCCAAACCAAAATTCATACGGTGTCATCTCAACGAACTTAGATGGTGCCCCATTTAAAGTGAATGTAGTTGTCTCTAATGCATAACCCCAAAATGATAGTGGCAAATCAATAAGAGACATCATAGTACGCACCATATCCAATAGAGCACGACTACGACGTTCGGACACACCATCACATTATGGTGTTCCAGGTGGCGTGAGTTGTGAAACAACTTCCACATTGTCTTAAGTTGTATACCAAACTCGTAACTCAGATATTTACCTCTGCGATCATACCGTAGACATTTTATCTTCTTGTCACGATGATCTCAAACTTCACTCTGAATTTGTTTGAACTTTTCAAATGTTTCAGACTTGTGTTTCATTAAGTAAATATCCCCATATCTACTCAAATCATCAGTGAAGGTAAGAAAATAGCGATATCCACTGCATGCTTCAACACTCATTGGACCGCATACATCAACATGTATCATTTCCAATAAGTCACTTGCCCGCTCCATCAAGCCGGAAAACGGGGTTTTAGTCATCCTTCCCATGAGGCATGGTCCGCATGCCTCAACCGATTTGAAATCGAGTGAGTCAAAAGATCCATCAGCATGGAGTTTCTTCATGCGTTTTACACCAATATGACCTTGGCGGCAGTGCCACAAGTAAGTGGTACTATCATTATTAACTTTGCATCTTTTGGCATCAATATTATGAACATGTGTATTACTACGATCGAGATTTAATAAACCATTCATATTGGATGCATGACCATTGAAGGTATTATTCATGTAAACAGAATAACCATTATTCTCTGACTTAAATGATAACCGTATTGCAATAAACATGATCTAATCACGTTCATGCTCAACGCAAACACCAAATAACATTTATTTAGGTTCATCACTAATCCCGAAGGTAGAGAGAGCGTGCGATGGTGATCACATCAACCTTGGAAACACTTCCAACACACATCGTCACCTCGCCCTTAGCTAATCTCCATTTATTCTGTAGCTTTTATTTCGAGTTACCAACATTTAGCAACTGAACCGGTATCTAATACCCAGGTGCTACTAGGAGTACTAGCAAGGAACACATGAATAAAACGTATATCAAATATACTTCTGTTGACATTGCCAGCTTTCTTATCTACCAAGTATCTAGGGCAGTTCCGCTTCAGTGACCGTTCTCCTCATAATGGAAGCACTCAGTCTCGGGTTTGGGTTCAACCTTGGGTTTCTTTACTGGAGCAACAACTGGCTTGCCATCCATGAAGTATCCCTCCTTGCCCTTGCCCTTCTCGAAACTAGTGGTTTTACTAACCATCAACACTTGATGCTCCTTCTTGATTTCTACCTTCGCGGTGTCAAACATCGCGAATAGCTCAGGGATCATTATTTCCATCCCTGGCATTTTATAGCTCATCACAAAGCTCTAGTAGCTTAGTGGCAGTGACTCGGAGAACTATAGCAATCACTATCTTATCTGGAAGATCAACTCCCACTCGATTCAAGCGATTGTAGCACACAGACAATCTGAGCACATGCTCACCGATTGAGCTATTCTCCTTCATCTTGCAGGCAAAGAATCTTGTTGGAGGTCCTTGGAGCCTTAATTCTAAGTCGTAATGCATGACGCACTGAACTATCAAGTAGTCATCAGAACGTGCCTGTCAGATGTTCACAACATCTACAGACGACGTTTGAGGGGGTGGCGCACCGAGCGGTGCATTAAGGACATAAGCCTTCTGTGCATCAATGAGGACAATCCTCAGATCACGGACCCAGTCCGCATTATTGCTACCATCATCTTTCAACTCTATTTCTCTAGGAACATATAAAAATTCAAGGGAGCTATAGCGCGAGCTAGTAATCTACAACATAATTTGCAAAGACATTTTCACTATGTTCATGATAATGAATTTAGTTAATCATATTACTTAAAAACTCCCACTCAAATGGACATCCCTCTGGTCATTCGAGTGTCACATGATCCAAATTCACCAACCCAAGTCCGATCATCACGTGAGATGAGATGGTTTCAATGGTGAACATCTTCATGTTGATCATATCTACTATATGACAAATGTTCGACCTTTCGATCTCTTGTGTTCCGAGGCCATGTCTGTACATGCTAGGCTCGTCAAGTTTAACCCGAGTGTTCCGCACGTGCAACACTGGCTTGCACCCGTTGTATGTGAACGTAGAGTCTATCACACCCGATCATCACGTGGTGTCTCGAAACGACGAACTTTTGCAACGGTGCACACTCGGGGAGAACACAATTTTATCTTGAAATTTAAGTGAGGGATCACCTTATAATGCTACCGTCGTCCTAAGCAAAATAAGATGCATAAAAGGATTAACATCACATGCAAATCATAAGTGACATGATATGGCTATGAAGTTGTGCTTTTGATCTCCATCTCCAAAGCACCGGCATGATCTCCATCGTCACCGGCATGACACCATGATCTCCATCATCTTGATCTCCATCAACGTGTCGCCATGAGGTTGTCGCGCCAACTGTTGCTTCTATGACTATTGCTAACTCATAGCGATAAAGTAAAGCAAAAAGGCGAAAATAAATTAAAGACAACCCTATGCCTCCTGCCGGTTGCCGTACTCGTCGACATGCAAGTCGTGATATTCTATACAAAACATGATCATCTCATACAGCACATATATCTCATCATGTAATTGGCCATATCACATCACAACATACCCTGCAAAAACAAGTTAGACGTCCTCTAATTGTTGTTGCATGTTTTACGTGGCTGCTACGGGTATCTAGCAAGAACAATTCTTACCTACGCAAAAACCACAACGGTCATACAAAAATTGCTATTCAACCTTCCCAAGGACCGCCTTTGTCAAATCCAATCTGACTAAAGTGGGAGAAACATACACCCGCCAGCCATCTTTATGCAACGAAGTTACATGTCAGTTGATGGAACCGGTCTCTCGTAACCGTACGAGTAATGTTGGTCCGGGCCGCTTCATCCCACAATACCGCCGAAACAAGAAAAGACCAAGGGAGGAAGCAATCCGAATATCAATGCCCACAAACTCTTTTGTGTTCTACTCATGATCTCATCTACACATAGACCTAGCTCTGATGCCACTGTTGGGGAACGTTGCATGGGAAACAAAAAAATTCCTACGCACACGCAAGATCTATCCATGGTGATGAGCATCTACGAGAGGGAGAGTGGATCTACGTACCCTTGTAGATCGCTAAGCAGGAAGCGTTAAGAAACGCGGTTGATGTAGTCGAACGTCTTCGCGATCCAAATCGCAAGCCGTCCCGCGATCCAATCACGATCCGTCCCGCGAGCCAATCACGGTCCTTCCGATCTAGTGCCGAACGGACGGCACCTCCGCGTTCAGCACACGTACAGCTCGATGACGATCTCCGCCTTCTTGATCCAGCAAGAGGGAGCAAAGAGGTAGATGAGTTCTCCGGCAGCACAACGGAATGGTGGCGGTGGTGGTGAACTAATCCGGCAGGGCTTCGCTGAGCTCCGCCGAACTAATCTAGAGGAGAAACGATCTAGAGGAAGAAGTGGGCAGCACGTGGCAATTAGGGTTGAGGCTTCCCTCAAATCCTCTAGTATATATAGGAGGAAGGGAGGGTAGGAGGCCGCCTCAAACCCTCCACAAGGAGGATTCGGCCGAACCACCTCAAGGAGGTGGAATCCACCTACTACTAGGAGGTGGATTCGTTTTAGGAAGGTGTCCTACTCCTTCCAACCTCCACTTTTTTCCTCTAGGGCGCATGGGCCCCCATGGGGTCGGCTGCCCAGCCCACCAGGGGCTGGTGCGCCACCTCTTGGTCCCATGTGGCCCCCCGGGGTGGGTGGGCCCCACCCAGTGGACCCCCGGAACCCATTCGTCACTCCCGGTACACTACCGAAAGTACCCGAAACTTTTTCGGAACCCAAATACCACTTTCCTATATATCAATATTTACCTCCGGACCATTCCGGGTCTCCTCGTGACGTCCGGGATCTCATCCGGGACTCCGAACAACCTTCGGTCACCAACATACATAACTCAATACTACCGAAACGTCACCGAACGTTAAGTGTGCAGACCCTATGGGTTCGAGAACTATGTAGACATGACCGAGACACCTCTACGGTCAATAACCAATAGCGGGACCTGGATGCCCATATTGGTTCCTATATATTCTACGAAGATCTTTATCGGTTGAACCTCTATGTCAAGGATTTAGTTAATCCCGTATGTTGTTCCCTTTGTTCTTCGGTATGTTACTTGCCCGAGATTCGATCGTCGGTATCTCCATACCTAGTTCAATCTCATTACCGGCAAGTCTCTTTTCTCGTTCCGTAATACAAGATCCCGTGGCTAACACTTTAGTCACATTGCTTGCAAGGCTTGTTGTAATGTTGTATTACCGAGTGGGCCCCGAGATACCTCTCCGTCACACGGAGTAACAAATCCCAGTCTTGATCCATGCCAGCTCAACAGACACCTTCGGAGATACCTATAGAGCATCTTTATAGTCACCCAGTTACGTTGCGATGTTTGATACACACAAGGTACTCCTCCGGTGTTAGTGAGTTGCATGATCTCATGGTCATAGGAATACATACTTGACATGCAGAAAACAATAGCAATAAGCTGACACGATCATATGCTACGTTCATTGTTTGGGTCTTGTCCATCACATCATTCTCCTAATGATGTGATCCCGTTATCAAATGACATCTCATGTCTATGGCTAGGAAACCTTAACCATCTTTGATCAATGAGATAGTCTAGTAGAGGCTTACTAGGGACACTTTGTTGTCTATGTATCCACACATGTATTTGAGTTTCCAATCAATACAATTATAGCATGGATAATAAACGATTATCATGAACAAGGAAATATAATAATAACAATTTTATTATTGCCTCTAGGGCATATTTCCAACACGCCCTCCCATCTGGCAGATGAGGTGCGGCCGGCGCTGCAGCGGCTGCACCCGGCGCGCCACAATCGTGGCAAGGAGATCCACGGCCGTGAGCCCCTCCGTCTTGGTCATTACGAGCAGCTGCTCGCAGAGCCGGTCCGCCATCTCGGGCGCCTGGGGCGGAGGCGTCCTCCAGTTTAGCATCGCGACGGGCGGCTGGTTGACGAAGTCGGGGAGGTTGATGTAGTCCTCGGCCGGCTTCACGTTCTTCACATAGAAGAACCCCTTTTCCCAACTCTTCACCGAGTCCTGCAGGGGGAGCTGAGGGAAGCCGGCTCCGGGGCGATAATGAACAAGGGCGGCTCCGCAGGCGGTCGTCGCCGTCTGGCCGGAGGCCCTGTTCTTCACCGTCTGCCGCTTCAGGTAGAAGAGCCGGCACCAGAGGTCGAGGCGTGGCTCCACTCCCAAAAAACCCTCGCAGAGGGCGACGAACGCCGCCAATTGCAAGATGGCGTTGGCGCTGAGATGGTGCAGTTGATGCCTGGAGCGCGAACGGAAGCACCGGAAGAACGTGCTCGCCGGCAGGCCGAGCCCACGGGCGAAATGCTCGGCGAAGGCCACCACCTCGCCTTCTCGCGGGGCCGGCGCATTCTCCGCTCCGACGATGCACGCCTCCACATTCTCCGCCGGCGGCAGCTTGCGGTGGTGGCGGAGGTGCTCGATGTAGGCCTCGTCGACATCGCTGCCGTCCCAAGCGCCTTTGCCCGCCATCCGCCTCCGAGGAGTCTTAGTCGCGGCGGCGGGGCGTGCGGGCTTTGTCGCGTCGCGACTTACAATGGCGGCGAACGGTGGCGTGGTGGATGCGTGACCTTCGCTCTCTCTCTCTCTCTCTCTCTCTCTCTCTCTCTCGATGCGGGGAGGGGGACGGGCGACGAAGACGATGTGCGGGGGCAGAGGAGCGAATGACCCTTTTCGCACATCTCCCCTCCAATTTAAACCCCGCGCGGAGTGGTGGGGAGCGGATCCGTCGCGCACGAACCCCACTACTTCCGCCACGCGTGGGGAGGGGCGTTAAGGCGCTTCGGGAAGGCCAACCGATGGCCCTGGCCGCAAAAGATCCACGCGCCCGGGCCGAGGCCGCGACCGAAGTGGGCCCCGCCCCACGGCCCTGTCTTGTTCTCCGCGTGGCCTGTCAGGCCGCGGCCCGCTGCGCTCCGCACGTGGCGCATCCTCTCTGCCCCTCGGGGTGGTCGAGGCGCCGTGCGGAGCGTCGGCCGGCTGCGAGGCCGGCCGTCGCGATCCCGCGCTCCCCGGCTCCGGGCCAACCGATGGCCCACGAATGCAAGATTCAAGCCGATGAGGTCCGCCGCGGCCAGTCGGCGGGCCTCCCCTGCTTTGGGGACTACTGACGGGGGGATGACCCCGGGGTAGCCTCAGGCGGGCCATTGCTCCCACTTTCAAAAACGACTACAGGGCGAGCCGCCTCCCCCTGTAGACCGGCTCCGCAAGGCCGGCTGCGACGGGTCGGCCGGCTCGAGGAGGAGCCGCCAGGACCGCCTAGCCGGCAGGTCAGCGCCCGTCATGTCACCATGCTCCACAGGACGGTGACTTGACGGGCAACGTGCTAGCAGTGCCCCCGGTACCGCAGTCAGGGCACGCGTGACTACAGTGGCTTCCGTCGCATCGGAGGTCAGCGCCCGCGTGGCTACAGTGGAGACAACAGTGCCTCTGACCCCCACTGACTGCGACCGGGCGGTCGGCACAGTGCCCGCACGCCTCCAACCACTCCATTACCTGCCCCGGCGTGGCTGCAGCGTGGCCGGCCGTACCGCTGACCGCGGCCGGCTACCACAAGACGATGCCATGCCAGGCAACCCGTACTGCGGCGTGACACGCACGCACCAATGGCGATGGACAGCCGGTGCCCCCCCCCCCCCCGCCGGCTCCCGATGGGACCCTGCAGCCGGCGGGTCCTACCGACAACAAGACTCTTCAACCGGGGGGCCCCCTGGCCGGCTAGAGAGGCTGCCAGCCGGGTCCCCCCCGGTGCCGTATATGCATACTGTAATCTAGGGGGCTGGCCTATAAAGCCCCCCGGAGCTACCCCATGCAGGGAAGGCACACGCACACACACACACACACATCCACCCACGTAGAGAGGCAGAGAGAGCCAGCAGGCCTCTTCTTCCTCCTCTAACCAACAGCTCAAGGAGCTCCATTGTAGCCCGCTCAGTTCTTCAACCAGACTAGCAGGACTAGGGGTATTACCTCCCACGGAGGGCCCCGAACCTGGGTACATCGTGTGTCTCGCACCGCTTATTCCCAACCCCGTCACCAGAGCCCGTCGGCGTCCTTCGGCCCCAACCACTCTCGATAAGCCACCCCATGGCATCTGCCGTGAGAAAACGACGACAACAACTTAGACTATTGTTCAAGATAATGAGTTTAGTTAATCATATTACTTAAAAACTCCCACTCAAATTGATATCCCTCTGGTCATTCGAGTGCTTCATGATCCAAATTCACCAACCCATGTCCGATCATCACATAAGATGAGGTGGTTTCAATGGTGAACATCTCCATGTTGATCATATCTACTATATGACTCATGTTCGACCTTTCGGTCTCTTGTGTTCCGAGGCCATGCATGTACATGCTAGGCTCGTCAAGTTTAACCCGAGTGTTCTGCATGTGCAACACTGGCTTGCACCCGTTGTATGCGAACGTAGAGTCTATCACACCCAATCATCATGTGGTGTCTTGAAACGACGAACTTTCGCAACGGTGTACACTCGAGGAGAACACAATTTTATCTTGAAATTTTAGTGAGGGATCACCTTATAATGCTACCATCGTCCTAAGCAAAACAAGGTGCATAAAAGGATTAACATCACATGCAAATCATAAGTGACATGATATGGCCATGATCTTGTGCGTTGGATCTCCATCTTGAAAGCACCGGCATGATCTCCATCGTCACCGGCATAACACCATGATCTCCATCAACGTGTCGCCATGAGGTTGTCGCGCCAACTATTGCTTCTACAACTATTGCTAACTCATAGCGATAAAGTAAAGCAAAAAGGCGAAAATAAATTAAAGACAACCCTATGGCTCCTACCGGTTGCCGTACTCATCGACATGCAAGTCGTGATAATCTATACAAAACATGATCATCTCATACATCACATATATCTCATCATGTTTCTGGCCATATCATATCACATCATACCCTGCAAAAACAAGTTAGACCTCCTCTAATTTGTTGTTGCATGTTTTACGTGGCTGCTATGGGTATCTAGCAAGAACGATTCTTACCTACGAAAAACCACAACGGTTATATACAAGTTGCTATTTCACCTTCTACAAGGACCGCCCCTGTCGAATCCGATTCAACTAAAGTGGAAGAGACTGACACCCGCCAGCCATCTTATGCAACAAAGTTACATGTCAGTCGATGGAACCGGTCTCTCGTACGTGGACGAGTAAGGTTGGTCCGAGCCGCTTCATCCCACAATACCGCTGGATCAAGAAAAGACTAAGGAGGGAAGCAATCTGAATATCAACGCCCACAAACTCCTTTGTGTTCTACTCGTGATCTCATCTACGCATAGACCTAGCTCATGATGCCACTGTTGGGGAACGTTGCAAGGGAAACAAAAAATTTCCTACGCACACACAAGATCTATCCATGGAGATGAGCATCTACGATAGGGGAGATCGGATCAACATACCCTTGTAGATCGCTAGGCGGGAAGCATTAAGAAACGCGGTTGATGTAGTCGAACGTCTTCGCGATCCAAATCGCAAGCCGTCCCGCGATCCAATCACGATCTAGCGCCGAACGGATGGCACCTCCGCGTTCAGCACACGTACAGCTCGATGACAATCTCCGCCTCCTTGATCCAGCAAGCGAGGGCAGAGAGGTAGATGAGTTCTCCGGCAGCACAACGGCGTGGTGGCGAAGTAATCCGGCAGGGCTTCGCCGAGCTCTACCGAACTAATCTAGAGGAGGAAGACAATCTAGAGGGGAGAGGGCAGCACGTGGCTTTTCAGGTGTTGGCTGCCCTCAAAACCCCCCACTATATATAGGAGGAAGGGGAGGGGGAGGCAGCCCTAGCCCCTCCTCCAAGGAGGGGTTCGGCCGAACCAAGGGGGGAGAGTCCTCCCCCAACAAGGACTCCTCCTACAAGGAAGGTGGAGTCTTGGGAGGATTCTTTCCCCACTTAGCCTCCTCCCACCTCCCGCGCATGAGCCCTTAAGGGCTGGTTGCCCAACCCACCAGGGGCTGGTGCGCCACCTCCTAGGCCCATGTGGCCCCTGGGGTGGGTGGGCCCCTCTCAGTGGACCCCCGGAACCCTCCCGGCACCCCTAGTACACTACCGGAAATACCCGAAACTTTTCTGGTGACCAAAACGGGACTTACTATATATCAATCTTTACCTCCGGACCATTCCGGAGCTCCTCGTGACGTCCGGGATCTCATATGGGACTCCGAACAACCTTCGGTCACCAACATACATAACTCAATAATACCGAAACATCATCGAACGTTAAGTGTGCAGGCCCAGCGGGTTCGAGAACTATGTAGACATGACCAAGACACCTCTACGGTTAATAACCAACAGCGGGACCTGGATGCCCATATTGGTTCCTACATATTCTACGAAGATTTTTATCGGTTGAACCTCTATGTCAAGGATTCAGTTATACGCTGTTCCCTTTGTTTATCGGTATGTTACTTGCTCGAGATTCGATCGTTGGTATCTCCATACCTAGTTCAATCTCGTTACCGGCAAGTCTCTTTACTCGTTCCGTAATACAAGATCCCGTGGCTAACACTTTAGTCACTTTGCTTGCAAGGCTCATTGTGATGTTGTATTACCGAGTGGGCCCTGAGATACCTCTCCGTCACACGGAGTAACAAATCCCAGTCTTGATCCATGTCAACTGAACAGACACCTTCGGAGATACCTGTAGAGCATCTTTATAGTCACCCAGTTACGTTGTGACGTTTGATACACACAAGGTATTCCTCCAATATCAGTGAGTTACATGATCTCATGGTCATAGGAACATATACTTGACATACAGAAAACAATAGCAATAAACTGACACGATCATATGCTACATTCATAGTTTGGGTCTTGTCCATCACATCATTCTCCTAATGATGTGCCCCGTTATCAAATGACAACTCATGTCTATGTCCAGGAAACCATAGCCATCTTTGATCAACGAGCTAGTCCTGTAGAGGCTCACTAGGGACACAGTGTTGTCTATATACCCACACATGTATTTGAGTTTCCAATCAATACAATTATAGCATGGATAATAAACATTTATCATGAACAAGGAAATATAATAATAACCATTTTATTATTGCCTCTAGGGCAGATTTCTAACATTACCTTTGTTCTTGAGGTCACGGGAGAAGTCATGTTGCAAGTAATCATGTGAATTTGATATATGTTCGATATTTTGATGATATGTATGTTGTGATTCCCTTAGTGGTGTCATGTGAACGTCGACTACATGAAACTTCACCATCCTTGGGGCTAAGGGAATGCATTGTGGAGTAGTTATTAGATGATGGGTTGCTAGAGTGACAGAAGCTTAAACCCTAGTTTATGCGCAACTTCGTAAGGGGTTGATTTGGATCCAAACGTTTAATACTATGGTTAGATTTTATCTTAATAATTTTCTCATAGTTGCGGATGCTTGAGAGGGGGTTAATCATAAGTGGGAGGTTTGTTCAAGTAAGAACAACACCCAAGCACCGGTCCACCCACATATCAAATTATCAAAGTAGCCAACGCGAATCAAACCAACATGATGAAAGTGACTAGATGAAATTCCCGTGTACCCTCAAGAACACTTTGCTTATTATAAGATATTGTTCTGGCCTGTCCTTTGCCACAAAAGGATTGGGCTACCTTGCTGCACTTTATTTACAGTTACCGTTACTTGCTTGTTACCAATTATCTTGCTATCAAACTATCTATTACCTACAATTTCAGTGCTTGCAGAAATTACCATGCTGAAAACCGCTTGTCATTTCCTTCTGCTCCTCGTTGTGTTCGACACTCTTACTTATCGAAAGGACTACGATTGACCCCCTATACTTGTGGGTCATCAAGAGGGACAAACTAACCTTGGGTTTTGTCGTTGAAGACTTCATGTAGGTGTTGTAGTAGTGGGTGCTCATAGTTGATGAAGATCATCTTGAGTTGAGAGCCATCCTTGTTGTTTTGTCCTCTACTCACCTACATGGGTTAGTCCCACACAAGGAACAAATACAAGGATATCTATGGACATGGAGTGAAACTCATGTACGATGTTGTCCATTGATTCATTATTTACCTTGTCCATTGCTTACCAATGAGGGATTCGTGATGCCTTGAACTATTGCATAAGGTTGGAGTTGATTGCATTAGTTCTTGCCAATGATGAATGTGAGTGAATTTTGTTGGCGGAGTCATCCCTCAAGAACTTCTCTAGTTCTTCTTCTTGGGGACCCACATCAACTTTATGGGGATCCTTGGAGTTGAAGTAGCACTTGATGAAGTAGAGCTTCTAGTAGCTTTGAGAACCCACTTGACCATGGCTTGTGATTCTTCTTCAAATGTGTCAATCTTCTCTTAAATCTTGTCTTTGCCCTTGAGCTTGTGGTCTGGTGGAAGATCATCTGGAGCTTTTGTTCCCTTATAGAGAGTAGGGTTATACTTCTCCTTTTGGGGAACAAACTTCGTCTTGGGGTAGTGACCTTCTTCCCATTCAACCCATTGGCGTTGAAATAGCCAATGCCTTGGTTCTTCCGGTGCCATCCTTGCTTGCGCACAATCTCCTCAAATTGCTTACATCCGGCAAGGCTCTTGTAGACACCTTTTTCTATAATTCCTTTCAATAAATAGTTTTCTTGCTCAAGCGTAACTTGGCTAAGAGAATCATTAATGGAATCGATAGAAATACTAGGAACAACATCATTGGTTTTGGCATTAGTGTTATTGTTACTAGATGAAGAATCTTTCTTGCCTTTGTTACTAGTTTGCTTAGATTTAATTTGTGGCATAAATGTGGACAAGAGTAGTCGTTTGGCAAGATAAGAAGAACTCTTCTTTCGAATATCGTCATTGATAACTTTAAGAAACTCATGCTCTTGCTCTAAATTTAGCCTCTCGAAGCATAGCTTCTCATGAGTTCTTAAGAGCTCTCTATGATCTTCTTGAGTAGACTCATGAGCTAACTTAAGAGTGTTTAATTCCTTAGTTAGACGCTCAATCTCCTTCTTATCATCATAACACGGCTTATCTTGACTAGCATGATTATTATCAAGTTCATTTGACTAACATCACTAGTTTTATCAAAGAGCAAGCCATCATCTCCTGGTAAGTCATCCTCATCACTAATAAAGTCAATGTATTCGGGGTGTGATACCTTGGGGCCTTTAGCCATGAAGCAACTTCCACTTCCTTCATTTGGTGAATCAAATATGTCATAAGAATTGGAGGATACAAGTGCTAGTCCGGCAACACCTTCATCTTGACTATAGTCGGAGTTGGAGTGGTAGCTTATCTCGGATTGGTTGCCGGAATCGGAGCCAGAAACCCATTCAACAGCATGAGCTTGATGTCTTCTTCTTGTGTAGCTCTTGGCGTACTTGTCCTTCTTCTCTGAGTCCTTTCTTCTCCGGGAGGGTCTTCATTCATAGCGATCTTCTCTACTCCTTCTCTCTCTACAAGGTGACTCATCTCTTGAGCTTCTTCTTCTAGGTGACTCTTCTCTTCTCTTGTGGGGAGTCGTGCACTCATTGGAATAGTGTCTGAGTCTTCCACAATTGTAAAAATTTCGGTCACGGCTAGAGGAACACTTCTCTTCATATCTTGAATTGGAGCTTCTCTCTTTGCCTCTATTCTTGTAAAATTTGTTGAACTTCTTGACCATGAGGCTTATCTCTTCGTTGGTAACAAGGTTGTCACTTGAGGTAGCAGGAGTGTCACTTGTAGCTTTGTATGCACCGCTTGACTTGGTGTGAAGTTCTTCTTTGTCCTTGAGTGACATTTCATGAACAACAATCCTTCCAATGATTTCAGTGGGCTTGAGACCTTTGTAGTTTGGCAACATTTGGATCAATGTGTACACGGTGTCGTACTTTCCATCCAAGGCTCTAAGGATCTTCTTGATGATGAATTTTTCGGTCATCTCTTCACTTCCTAAGCCAAAAATCTCATTTGTGATGAGAGCAAGCCTAGAGTACATTTCCGCGACTCCTTCACCATCCTTCTTCTTGAACTTGTCAAGTTGACTCTGTAGCACACCCAACTTAGATTTCCTCACGGATTCAGTACCTTCGTGCATATCAACCAAAGTATCCCAAATTTCCTTTGCATTCTCAAGACGCTTATATTGTTGAACTCTTCGGGGCATTGGCAGTTGAATAGAATGTTGCATGCTTGAGCATTGTATTGCAACATCTTCAATTCTTCCACGGTCGCTTCACGATCCAGTTCCTTTCCATCACCAAAGAATTCACCTTGCAATCCAACACGAACAACAGCCCAAACGGCGGGGTTATGACCAAGAATATGCTTTTTCATTTTGTGCTTCCAACTAGCAAAGTTTGTACCATCAAAATATGGACCTCTCGATGATAATTTCCCTCACTAGATGCCATACTCTCCTAGATTGTGAAACCAATGCAATGGGTAACAAAGCTCTAATACCACTTGTAGGATCCAAAGTATGTCTAGAGGGGGGATTAGACTACTTGACAAAATTAAAAATCTAGCATTTTCCCAATTTTAGATGTTGGCAAGTTTTAGCAATTGTATCAAGTCAAGCACACCCTACACATGCAAGTCTAAGAGTATAGCAGCGAAAAGTAAAGACATGCACATATAAGTAGAGGGAAGGGATAGGAGGATCAAACGCAATGGGGGACACGAAGATTTCTCCCATGGTTTCGATAGGTGGTGATATCGTACGTCCACGTTGATGGAGACTGCAACCCACGGAGGGTAACGGTCGCGAGAGTCCATGGAGGGCTCCACCCATATGGGTCCATAAAGTAGCAACATCGTCTATTCCATCATGGCTTACGTCCACGAAGGACTAGCCTCGCTCAGGGTAGATCTTCACGAAGTTGGCGATCTCCTTGCCCTTACAAACTTCTTGGTTCAACTCCACACACGAAGACGGAGGCTCCCAAGCGACACCTAACCAATCTAGGGGACACCACTCTCCAAAAGGTAATAGATGCGGTAAGAATGATGAACTCCTTGCTCTTGTGCTTCAAAAGATAGTCTACACAACACACAATCACTCTCTCACAGATTTGCTTGGTAGAAGAGGTTGATTGGGTGGAAAGCAACTTGGGGAGGCTAGAATCAAGATTAATATGGTTGGAGTGGAAGATCTTGATCTCAACACATGAGAAGGTGGTTCTGTCTCAGAAAATGGATGGGGCAAGTGTTGGTTTGTTCTAAGTGCTTCCTCCATGAGTGAGAGGTAGGTAGAGGGGTATATATAGGCAAAACATTACAACATTATTGTCCAACTCGGTCAAACCGAAGTAAAAACTCGATTGCACCGACTAGTGCAAAATGTGGCAACTTTTGGCGTTTCGGTGAGACCGATATGAAAATCTCAGTGGGTCAGATTTGGCTGGCCTAGGCAGTTACCCAAACTCGGTGGAACCGATTTGCAAAAATCAAAGATTCCAATTTTTAGAAATAGGATACTAGAGAGTTGGTCACTGATTTCGGTTGCACCGAAATGGGACTTGGTGTCACAGAGAAGCTAGGGTTTGGCTTAAGGTCTGTCTAGGGTGAAACTCGGTAGGGCCGATTTGGACAAGTTGGTGGCGCCGAATTTGAGTGGTAGGATTTAGACAGAGTATTTGTGCGGCAAAATTCATGAGTATTTTTGCTGGCTAACTCTAAGCACTTGAGCAACCAGATCATCATGGATACCTCATCCCCTTTTAATAGTATTGGCTTTCCTATGGACTCAAATGTGATTTCTCACAAAATGCAAAATGTAGAGTGTTGAATCTTGTTGCCAATTGATGTTCCTTGCATCTAGGGGATCTCCACACAATCCTTTGTGTAAGGGCATATTTATAACCTAATGGTTTTGGTGATTGATGACAATGCGTTTGCGGACTAATCGTGTGCATTAAGCTTTCAGAGAATATCGGGTGGCACGAGACGATTATCTTACCCCTCAGGAAGCTAAAATGAAGATGGTGTCTTTTCGATGATTTAGTGTCGGTGGACTTAAGTCGTAGGAAAAATCCGTACTATCAAGAGGGGGTCCGCGGTGGGAAAGATTTGGGAGGAATCATCACGTTCACACTCGCACCCCCATTCGTTTCCCGGCAACATGGAGTGTCTGCCTTTGCCCTACTCTCCCTGTCTTTCTCTCAGCGGTAGTACCGCTCTGGGAAGTGGTAGTACCGTGCTCAGCCGGTACTACCGCCCCATCCGGCGGTAGTACCGCCTAGGGAAAGAAGGGAGGGCTGGGCACCTCACGCATGGGGTCAGACGCGCCTCTGGGTGTGTCTGGTGCCGCGTGCCAGCTCCCAGCCGCAGCGGTAGTAGGGGCGGTAGTACTAAGCGGTACTACCGCCGCCCCTTCTACTGGCTTCTGTTGGGCGGTAGTACCGCCCCAGTAAGCGGTACTACCGCTGAAGCGTAGTAGGGGCAGTAGTACTAAGCGGTACTCCCGCCGCCCTTTCTACTGGCTTCTAATGGGCGGTAGTACCGCCCCAGACAGCGATACTACCGCTGAAGCGCGGCTGGTGGGTGGGCAACGGGCAGATTCCTCTCCCTCCTATAAAAAGGGTCTTCTTCTCCAAGAACCCTTACCTCTTATCCTTCCCCAAGCTCCATTGTTGCCCAAAGCTCTTTCTTGCCCGATCTCTCTCCCTAGCCAACAAAACTTGTTGATACTCTAGGGTTTGGTTGAGAGGGCCCCGATCTACACTTCCACCAAGAGAAATTTGATTCCCCCCACTAATCCCTTGCGGATCTTGTTACTCTTGGTGTTTGAGCACCCTAGACGGAAGAGGTCACCTCGAAGCCATAGTCCATTGTGGTGAAGCTTCGTGGTGTCGTTGGGAGCCTCCAATTCAGTTGTGGAGATTGCCCCAACCTTGTTTGTAAAGGTCCGGCTGCCGCCTTCAAGTGCACCACTAGTGGAATCACGGCACCTCGCATTGTGTGAGGGCGTGAGGAGAATACGGTGGCCCTAGTGGCTTCTTGGGGAGCATTGTGCCTCCACACCGCTCCAACGGAGATGTACTTCCCTTTACCGGGAAGGAACTTTGGTAACACATCCTCGTCTCCACCGGTTCCCCTTGTGGTTATTCCTTACATTTACTTCAGGCGAGCTACTTACATTGTTTATCTTGCTTGCTTGTGTTGCTTGTTGTGTTTAGCATCATATAGGTTGCTCACCTAGTTGCATATCTAGCCAACCTATTTGTTGCTAAGTATAAATTGTTAAAGAAAAGTTAAAAACTGATAGTTGCCTATTCACCCCCCACCCCCCTCTAGTCAACCATATCGATCCTTTCAATTGGTATCAGAGCCTCATCTCTTTATTAAGGGTTTCACCACCCGAAGAGTATGGTTGACGACGGGGACCGGGCGGTTGAACTCCCCGAGGCCGTGGGTGTGAACACGGTCTCTCGCGAGGATTTAAATGATGCCATGTCCTCGCTTAAATCCTCCATGACGACCGAGGTCAAATCCAAGTTTAAAGAATTCCTTGACACACTTAAACTTTCCACCGATGCGGTTCAAGTGGTTAATCCCACTAACTCGGCATCGGATGTCAACTCCGGTAAGGAGGGAGCTAGTACTGATAAAGATAATCATTCTCAAGGAATTAATGGGTCGGGGACTTTTGCCTCAGTTCCCCCTCCCTTGGTCTATGGAGGACCGGTGCACCCACCTCATATAGTCAATCAGGGTCCTCCTCCTAAGCTTGTTAAGAATGATTTTGCTAATTGGGTTTTCTGTATCAAGTCTCATTTGGATCACAGCTTAATTCAACTCATGCGAGTCATTGAAGAAGGATACTACCCTCGTGATCCACGCAACCTCACTCCAAGGGAAGAAGCGGATAAACAGCTAAATTCCTCCGCCTTGTTTATACTCCAAGCTGCTATTCCTACTGAAGACCTACCTCACCTGCGTCCCTTCACTGTTGCTAAAGGGTTTTGGGAACACATTATCTCCATGTACAAGGGCAGCTCAAGCATTCAACAGTCAAACTATGAAGTTGTCCTTGATCAGTCAGATGAGTTTGTAATGGTAGAGGATGAGGAACCGCGTGAGCTCTATAGAAGGGTGACTGCCCTCGCGGTTGCCCTCAAAGATCATGGCAGCAAGGATGTGGATGATACTTGGATCAAGCGTAAGTTTCTGAAGGCCGTCATGCCCTACAACAAGGCCATGTCCGTTGTCATCTGTCAAAGACCGTACTTTCACACTCTGTCTTCTAGTGATGTGTTGGATGAATTTATTGCAATGAACATCTTGAACACGACGGCTGACAATGCTCTCGCTCGCGTGCAACGGTCAAAGAAATTATCCCCCAACCTTGCTTTGAAGGCGAAGGTCTGTCAAGAGGTAGAAGAAGAAGAAGAAGAGGGTTGCCCCGAGGACACCAAATATGCTTATCATGAGCACATCGCTCTTGCGTCCAGGCAATTTTGGGGCAACAAGAGAAACACAAGGCCCAACTTCTCCAAGAACAACTCCAACGGATCAAAGGGTAAGCAACGTGTGAGGACCTGCTATAACTATGGCAATGTGAGTCACTTTGTGGTGGATTGTCCATACGAGAAGAGGGAAGACAATGGTGGCAAGCTCATCCGCAAAGATAAGGCCAAGTCTTTCCCCAACAAGACCAACTTCACCAAGAAGACTTCACACAAAGTGTTGGTGGCTCAAGAAGAGTATGCATCGGATGATGATGGTGATGACGGAGACACAAGTGGTGAAGGAATGGCAATGGCATCGGTGGCAATTGCATCCTCTACCCCAACAAAGGTGTCACTCTTCGACGCCCCAAATGAGAACCACATCGCTAGGTGACTCATGGCAAAAGGTATCACCAAGGTAACCTCCAACGCCAAAACCTCAAACATTAAGACTTCTGTTTCTTCCACTCCGTCTTTGTTAGATTGTGTGGATAAACCTGAGGAGGCGATAGAGGGTGAGAATGATTTTGACAAGTTCTTGTGTAAACTCAAGGGAGAGTCCAAGAAGCACTTCGTTGCTCTCTTGGAACAACTTGGTGAGGCCAATGACACGATTGATTCTCAAGAAGAATCTCTTGAGGAGATGAGAGGCCATAGTCGTGATTATGCCGACGAGATAGCAGATCTTTGTATTGCTCTAGAGGAAGAGCGAGGTCTTCATTTGACTTTTAAGGAGTCACACAATGACGACTTTGCTAAATTACGTAAAGATTATGATCATGCTATTGTTCTTAACCGTGTTCTTAAATCTGAAAAGGTTGCACTTGGGGTTGACCATGCTCAACTCAAGGATGAGTTTGTCTCTCTTGACAATGCTCATAAGGCGTTGAAGAGCGTTCATGCTTCTCTTAAAGAGTCACATGATCAACTCCAAGTGAAACTCACTAAAGAAATTGCCACGTGTCCTCCCTTTGTCTTAATTGATAATGCATCTGCTACTAACCCGTGTTGTGAGCATGCACATCTTGTGGAGGAAAATGCTAATCTAAAAGAGCAGCTTGAGAAAGGCCTTGTGACATGTATACAAGGTGAGAAGAATCTCAATGACCTTTTGAGCAATCAAAAGGAAGTGATTGCAAAGGAAGGAGTTGGGTTTGCACCCAAATCCAAAAAGAAGAAGAAGAAGGAGACCACGCAGGCTCCTCCGCTCAAGGAAACATTTGTCAAAGTGGGGAGCATTACTCATGAGAAGAAGAAAGACAAGGTTGTGAGTGATAGTGCCAAGAAGGGCAAGATCACTCCCTCCAACAAGGCCGGCGATTTTAACCCCTCCTATGTTTTGTGCCGTGCTAGTGATGGGCATGTTTATGCCAAATTTGTTGGTTCTTCGTATGAGTATATTGAGTGGTCTATTTGGGTTCCTAAGACCCTTGTCACTAACATGAAAGGACCCATTCAAGAATGGGTACCTAAATCCAAGCATTGATCTATTGTAGGACTTTGCTTCCGGGGGAGTCTCATGGTTGCTCGATAGTGGAGCAACAAATCATATGACCGGAAGCAAGGACTTGGTGGTGGACGTTCGACCCGATGCATCCGTGGCCACCCAAGTCTCATTTGGAGATGATGCAATCTCAAAGGTATTGGGTCTTGGCAAGGTGGTTATCTCTCCGACCTTAACTATTGAGAGAGTCATGCTTGTTGAGACCCTTGCATACAATTTACTTTCCGTTCATCAACTTGCACTCATGGGTTTTAGTACTTTCTTTGGCATTGATACCGTGACCCTTTTGTGGAGTAAGACTCTTAAAGTAGCCTTTGTTGGACATGTCGAAAACGGTCTCTATGTGATTAACTTCTCGGAGCGACCCACTAAGACCGCGACATGTCTAATGGCTAAAGTTGATGTGGGGTGGCTTTGGCATCGCCGACTAGCCCATGTCAATATGAGATCTTTGCAAAGTCTCCTCAAAGGGTATCACATTCTTGGACTAAAAAATGTGAGTTTTGCCAGAGATCGTGTTTGCAGTGCCTGTATCGAAGGAAAGCTACATGAAAAAGCTCATCGTCCAACTACAACAATCTACTCAAAGAGGACCTTAGAGCTCCTTCACATGGATCTCTTCGGGCCTCCATCTTTTGACAGCCTTGGAGGAAGAAGATACTGCTTGGTGATTGTGGATGATTACTCGAGATACACATGGGTATATTTCTTCAAGAGGAAGAGTGAGACCCAACAGACCGTCATCGACTTTGCAAATGAAGTCCAACGTCAACATGAAGCAAAGATTTTGATGATCAGAAGTGACAACGGCACTGAGTTCAAGAACTACACCCAAATGAGTTTCTCGGTGATGAGGGGATAAAGCACCAATATTCCACACCTTACACCCCTCAACAAAACGGTGTTGCGGAGAGGAAGAACCGGACGTTGATGGATGCGGCAAGAACCATGATGGTGGAGTTTAAATCTCCCTACAACTTTTGGGCCGAAGCCATCAACACAGCGTGTCATGCATCAAATCGGCTCTATCTCCGCAAAGGCTTGAACAAGACTCCTTATGAGATTCTTACCGGGAACAAGCCCAACCTCAAATACTTCTGGGTGTTCGGTTGTAAGTGTTTCATTCTCAAGAAAGGTGTTCGTTTGTCTAAATTTGAATCTAGAGCCCATGAGGGCATATTTGTTGGTTATGCTGCAAACTCTCATGCTTACCGTGTCCTTAACAAATCCACGGGACTCATTGAGGAGACGAGTAACATAGAGTTTGATGAAAATAATAGCTCCCAAGTGGAGCAAAGTGGTCTTTGTGATGTAGGTGATGAAATTCCTCCCCAAGCCATAAGAAGAATGGGTGTGGGATACTTCCTACCCGTTGAGGAACCCCTTGTGGCTGAAGGAGAAGGACAATGTTCCACTCAAGTGGAACCATCACCGACGCACGACCCACACGCTTCCGAAGAACGCAGTGAAGGCCCTCAACCCCGTGATCTAGATCAAGGGCAAGATCAACTTGATAGTGATGTTTCTACTTCACATGATGCTCAAGATCTTGTTCACACCCCCGTGCAAGCTCAAGATCAAGATGAAGCTCAGGACCAAGATCAACTTCAAGATCAAGGTCAAGCTAAAGATCAAGATCATGCTCAAGATCATGAGCAAGCCGGTGCTAGTACCGAAGCTCGTCAAGTTACCAAGCCTCAACTTTCCATGGAGGAAATTCTTGAAAGACAAGCTGCCAAGAATGCCTCCAAGCTTCAGAAAAAGCAACACCTCCTAGAGAACGTCTACGGAAGATTGGAAAGAGGGGTAGCTACTCGTCATCAATTAACAAACTTTTGTGCACATCATGCGTTTGTTTCTTGCTTTGAACCCCTCAAGGTACATGATGCGCTCGAAGACGAGGATTGGCTTGAAGCCATGCATGATGAAATCAACAACTTCGAGCGCAACAAAGTGTGGCGATTGGTGCCAAGACCAAAAGAGAATCACAATGTCATCGGAACCAAATGGATCTTTAAGAACAAGCAAGATGCACATGGTATCATTATTCGCAACAAGGCAAGACTGGTGGCTCAAGGCTACTCCCAAGTCGAGGGTATCGACTACGGTGAAACCTTTGCCCCTGTTGCTCGCCTTGAATCTATTCGCATGTTGCTTGCTTATGCTTCTCATCATGATTTCATATTATATCAAATGGATGTGAAGAGTGCTTTTCTTAATGGTCCACTTAAGGAGTTGGTATATGTCAAGCAACCCCCGGGATTTGAGGACCCCAAGTTCCCCAATCATGTATACGTTCTCGATAAGGCACTCTATGGCCTTAAGCAAGCCCCACGTGCGTGGTATGAGCACCTTACCGAGATGTTGCAAGATCGTGGGTTTGAAATTGGGAAAATCGACCCCACTCTTTTTACTAAGAGGGTTAACGGGAACTTGTTCGTATGCCAACTATACGTTGATGATATTATCTTTGGTTCTTCTAACAAAGCTTTTAATGATGAGTTTGCCGCACTAATGACCAAAGAGTTTGAGATGTCTATGATGGGAGAGTTGAAGTTCTTCCTTGGATTCGAAGTCAAGCAACGAAGCCAAGGAACCTTCATCAACCAAGCCAAATACACTCAAGACATGCTCAAGAGGTTCAAGATGGATGAGCTAAATCCTCCGAAGGCCAACACTCCGATGCCACTCAAATGCCAACTTGACAGTGATCCCAATGGTAAAGCTGTGGATCAAAAGGTATATCGCTCCATGATTGGATCTCTGCTTTACCTTTGTGCATCTAGACCGGATATCATGTTGAGTGTGGGAATTTGTGCACGATTTCAATCCACACCCAAGGAGAGTCATTATGTGGCTGTCAAGCGAATCTTTCGATATTTGGCTCATACCCCAAACTTTGGCTTATGGTACCCCAAAGGTGCTTTATTTGATATCATTGGATATACTGACTCGGATTGGGCGGGAGACCGTGTGGAAAGGAAGTCCACTTCCGGAGGTTGCCAATTTCTTGCTCGCTCTCTGGTAAGTTGGTCTTCCAAGAAACAAAACTGTGTTTCTCTCTCGTCCACCGAGGCCGAGTATGTAGCCGCCGCAAGCTGTTGTGCTCAGATTCTTTGGATGAGGCAAACTTTAAAGGATTATGGTGTCAACTGTGACAAAGTGCCTATTTACTGCGACAATGAGAGCACGATCAAGATCTCCAACAACCCGGTTCAACACTGCAAGATGAAGCATATTGAGATTCGTCATCACTTCATCCGGGACCACATCAAGCGTGGAGAAATTGATCTTATTCATCTTTATACCAAGGAACAGCTTGCAGATATTTTCACGAAGCCATTAGATGAAGCAAGATTTCGCGAGTTAAGGCATGAGCTAAATATCATCGATTCGAGCAATGTGGCTTGACTTAGGGCACACCCCACCACACTCATCATTATGTCTTGTTTAGATGTAGGCATGGATTTAGGGGGAGTCTAGTTCTCTCAATGAACTATCCCTCCTCCTATTATGCATAAACTAATCAAAGTCTTTCACATCCGCCATTTTTGATGGTTTTTGTGTTTCAAAGACGAGTTTTGGTCATGGGTCCAAGGTTCAAATCTTCGCGGTGCCATACCATTTGACTCAAACATAGGTGGCCTCGGCCACCGCCCCTCCTAGCGAGGCATTTGCTTTTGAGAAGTTCGTTTTTATGTCTTCGGGGTCACTCCAACCTTTTTGGTTTGTTTTATATCGGCATCATCGGAGTGTTTCCTGATTTTTGGATGTTTTGTTGTCTCCAACCTTTTTACCAAAACAAATCTTGCATAAGCCACTCTTTTCTTTCTTTACTTTCTGCCTTGGTGGTGTCCAGAGCGGTACTACCGCTGGCTTGGGCGGTAGTACTAAGCGGTACTACCGCTATGCCTAGCGGTACTACCGCCGGAGCGGTTCTACCGGGCCTCCTGCCGCTGAGTAGTTCCGGGGCGGTACTACCACCCTCCAGGGCGGTACTACCGCCTGTGCGGTTCCACGAAGGGATTTGGGGCGGGGCAGGGGAAGTTTCTACTTCCCCATACCCATTCACCCCCCTTCTCTCGTGGCTCTCTCTCTCCAGGTGCTCCCAAGGCCGCGGAGGTCTTCGCCGGATCTCCGTTTCCGGTCACTCTTTTGCAAAACCGACCAGCGGAGTTGATCTCCAACCCTCCCTCTCGCCATGGACGCCGGTATTGTCCCGTTTTTCTCTCCCTAGGTTCTTCTCTCTTTGAATCTAGGTCTTGGACAATGCGTGTTGTTTCCATCATTTTTGGGCCAAATTCGGGCGAATTTCTCCTATATATGATTGCTAGGAAGTAGTTCTCAACATTTAGGAGTCAAATATGTGCATTTGATATCCCCGGTAGTACCGGATGCCGCCGGCGGCTGTAGGTTCGCTGCGGTTTTCGCCCGCGCGGTACTACTGCCCCTTGGAGCGGTAGTACCAAGCGGTAGTACTAAGCGGTACTACCGCTGGTGGCAGCGGTACTACCGCTGGTGGTGCCAACTGCCCATATTTTTCTCTTAAATTTTCAGAATTGCTTCATTTTTTCTCTTTTTCCTTGGCTTATGCAATCTGGTTTACACTCTTTTGATATCGTTTGGTGTTCTCACTTTGGCTTCCAGGTGGTAGTAGGAGGAACCCGAGCCATGAGACCGGATCCAAGCGACCGCGCACCTCCGAAGAAGGCGACAGCTCAGCCAACCCTCCCAAGCAGCAGTCAAAGAAGGTTGCCTCCAAGAGGTCGCAGCCATCCCTGGACAAGGTCCCTATCAAAGAGTACTGGGCCATCCGCCATCACGATCCATATGTCTCTCCTCAAGAGAATGTTGTTCGCAACCATCCCTTCTGGACCAAGAAGCAATTGCGGGTCTACAATGGCGTGCTTCTGGGTAAGGAGAACATCTATGTGCCAAATGTCAAGTCGATTGATATGGAGTGCTTGGAAAAGAATGCCCACTACTTTGGCTAGGCTATTGAGCTTTGTCAGAAGCTTCAGCTCACCCATCTCATGGAATTCAACATGGACTTCAATGCTGAGATGATTGCCGTGTTCTATGCTACCGTTCACTTTGGGACTGATGATGCCAGGACTATGACCTGGATGACTAATGGGAGGAGATTGTCTGCTACATGGAAGGAGTTCATGGACCTCCTTCACGTTGAGGACAGGGGGCTCGATGACCCTGTCGGTTTTCGCCCACACAAGGAACCTTCGCCAACTCACAAGCGCCAACTTTGGCCCTACTCCACTCAGAAGGTATCCAACACCACTGGCAAAACTACTTATGTTCTGCAGCCGTTCCTTGATATTATGCACCGCATATTCCGGAACACCTTGTTTCCTCGTGTTGGAAACTTGGACCAGGTGCACTCCTACCTGGTGGATCTATTGATCTTCTATCGGCATATGAAGGACTCTGCTGAGGTGCCTGCTCTGGATATTTCTCACATCATGTGGTCTGAACTGCACTCTGCTGTCTTTGATCGTAAGGTTCCTATATATGGTCCATAGTTGATGCTTCTTCTTGAGACCACGTGGGCTAAGACCCACCCAGATATCATCTTTGAGCATGGTGAGGTGGTTACTCATAAGGTTGTGCAGCTCCGTCAGAAGGACAAATGGGCAAACTATGTTGCTCCCGAGGCTGATCTGGCTGATGATGAGCTTGAGGATGAAGATGAGGATGACGAGGATGATGAGGACTTTGTGGTCCAGGGTGGTGCGGCTCCTCATTCTGTTCCTTCTCTGGCTGAACCATCTTGGGCTAAGAAGCTCAAGGAGAAGATGAAGAAGTTGTTCTGTTTGCAGGCTAAGGGTCAGTACAGGGCTCATGTGGCTGAGAAGGAAGCTAGACGGCGTCACAAGGCTCTTGGCCAACACGTTGTGTTGGAGGTTCCCAGTGGTTCTGAGGAGGTCATTACTCATGAGGAGGTCTGGATCTCACGGCACTGCAAGGACTCTGACGATGATCTGCCTGGCTCTTCTGCTCCTGCTCCGCCCGGCACCGTTTCCCACACTCCAGAGTCCGGAGAGTACTGATGATGGGTCCTCATGTTCTGCCACCTGTGTGTCTTAGTCCCCATACCCTTTTGGTGTCTCGCTGCCAAAGGGGGAGAGAGTGTAGGGATTTGCCGAGTCACGAGCATGCGTTTGCTTTCCGAGTTGCTTTCATTTATGTCATTGCTCGTGAACTCTTTTTAGTTGCTTTGCTTTGCTTATGGTTGTGAGACTTCTGTCCTTCGTCATATGGTGTAAGACATATGTTATCCTTAATTATCCTTATATGTCTCGTTGTGAGTTAGTTTCATTATTCCATCTGTGTTATATTCTCACATTGTGCTCCTTGCTTAGTTATCTATGTCATATTATATATTGTCGCAAGGAGTATTCGTCTCTAAAATATAGGGGGAGTGTTGATCCTAGCATGTGTGTTTTGCATTCCAAAAGCATATCAAATATAGCACACATCTAGGGGGAGCCCGTCTATATTTTTGTAGACGTTTGGGTTTGCTTTCTTTCTCTTTTTTATTCTCTATGCAAATCCAGTGTTGTCATCAATCCACCAAAAAGGGGGAGATTGTAAGGGCATATTTATACCCTAATGGTTTTGGTGATTGATGACAATGCGTTTGCGGACTAATCGTGTGCATTAAGCTTTCAGAGAATATCAAGTGGCACGAGACGATTATCTTACCCCTCAGGAAGCTAAAATGAAGACGGTGTCTTTTCGATGATTTAGTGTCGATGGACTTAAGTCGTAGGAAAAATCCGTACTATCAAGAGGGGGTCCACGGTGGGAAAGATTTGGGAGGAATCATCACGTTCACACTCGCATCCCCATTCGTTTCCCGGCAACATAGAGTATCTGCCTTTGCCCTACTCTCCCTGTCTTTCTCTCAGCGGTAGTACCGCTCTGGGAAGCGGTAGTACCGCGCTCAGCCGGTACTACCGCCCCAACCGGCGGTAGTACCGCCTAGGGAAAGAAGGGAGGGCTGGGCACCTCGCGCATGGGGTCAGACGCGCCTCTGGGTGTGTCTGGTGCCGCGCGCCAGCTCCCAGCCGCAGCGGTAGTAGGGGCGGTAGTACTAAGCGGTACTACCGCCGCCCCTTCTACTGGCTTCTGTTGGGCGGTAGTATCGCCCCAGTCAGCGGTACTACCGCTGAAGCGTAGTAGGGGCGGTAGTACTAAGCGGTACTCCCGCCGCCCTTTCTACTGGCTTCTGATGGGCGGTAGTACCGCCCCAGACAGCGGTACTACCGCTGAAGCGCGGCTGGTGGGTGGGCAACGGGCAGATTCCTCTCCCTCCTATAAAAAGGGTCTTCTTCTCCAAGAACCCTTACCTCTTATCCTTCCCCAAGCTCCATTGTTGCCCAAAGCTCTTTCTTTCCCGATCTCTCTCCCTAGCCAACAAAACTTGTTGATACTCTAGGGTTTGGTTGAGAGGGCCCCGATCTACACTTCCACCAAGAAAAATTTGATTCCCCCCACTAATCCCTTGCGGATCTTGTTACTCTTGGGTGTTTGAGCACCCTAGACGGAAGAGGTCACCTCGAAGCCATAGTCCATTGTGGTGAAGCTTCGTGGTGTCGTTGGGAGCCTCCAATTCAGTTGTGGAGATTGCCCCAACCTTGTTTGTAAAGGTCCGGCTGCCGCCTTCAAGTGCACCACTAGTGGAATCACGGCACCTCGCATTGTGTGAGGGCGTGAGGAGAATACGGTAGCCCTAGTGGCTTCTTGGGGAGCATTGTGCCTCCACACCGCTCCAACGAAGACGTACTTCCCTTTACCGGGAAGGAACTTCGGTAACACATCCTCGTCTCCATCGGTTCCCCTTGTGGTTATTCCTTACCTTTACTTCACGCGAGCTACTTACATTGTTTATCTTGCTTGCTTGTGTCGCTTGTTGTGTTTAGCATCATATAGGTTGCTCACCTAGTTGCATATCTAGCCAACCTATTTGTTGCTAAGTATAAATTGTTAAAGAAAAGTTAAAAACTGATAGTTGCCTATTCACCCCCCCCCCCTCTAGTCAACCATATCGATCCTTTCACTTTGCCAATCCATTCATTGAACTTTTCTTGAAATATAATTGGTAGAATCATTAGTCCAATGAAATATATGCTGTTATTAATTACCAAAACCACCTAGAGGGAAGTTGTGCTTTCACAAGTAGAGAGGTCGTGCTTTCGGTCTTCGGTTCAAGGGATTGTTCGTGGGCGGTACGCGGGATCATTCATCTACGGTTCGAGGGACCTTATGAACGATCTACACCAAGTCATCTTCTTCTGATACAACTCGGAGTTGGCAATGATCCGATCCCAATCGTTATTGTATCTTCATAGTGTTCCTGGTTGATCGTAGGGCATTTTTTTGTTTTCTACTACATTTCCCAACACTTCGGTGTTATTGATACCTAATATAGATGCTCCGAGTGAAGAGACGCTCATACTGTGTGCCGAGGGAGTGGTTATTTGTTGTGATGCATTTGTGCTCAAAAGGATATGCTCCTTTGGCCACCTAAGGGGACAATCCTGACACTGTCTGAGCTTGTATTGTGTTCCCTCCTCTTCTCCTTGAGGTTGTTCAAAAGGGTCCACATCTTCAAACCTTATAACACCTTAGACACAAACACACTAGCCAAGTTGGGGAGGGGGGTGAATGTGAACATTATGGATGAGTTTGCCCTTTGGCGCATCGACAATACTTGTTGCAGCATATTTTAGTTTGCCGTACACCATGGCTTGGAGAGTGCACGCGGCGTCGACCCGCCAAACATATATGGATGCCTCGTTGATGTTAGAGATTCGAACGACGAGAACATACAATGGAAGAAGGTACATGCATCTATTCAAGCGGTGATAATTACCGTAAGGGCGTCGATGATCTTCTCGAAGTGAGAGGCATGTGGGATGGTATAATAGGTTGCATTGGGCGGTGCATCCTTATCCAAGTTCATGTTGGCCGGTGTTGACATCAGTTGGGTTAGTGGTGCATTAATAGGTTGCCTCATGGCCATGAGGTGATTCATGGATTCAACTATACTAGGACATAGCCTCGGCACTGCGGCATTGGCGGCAGCTGCTAATTTTTCATTGAAAGTTCTCTCCATGTCTTCTTCAATTTTGGTCATTTTATGATCTAGGACTGCCCTTTTCTTATTTCTAACCTAGGGATCTTCCAGGTAATTGATGTGCCATCTTTCATGATAGTCGGTGCCAGTCACACGACCGGTCGTCAACTTCTCTAATGGATCTTTCCCTAAGACCACGTTGCAAGCCTTTGTCAGATGGTCGTTCCACCTTACAGATGTCTCCTGTGAGGTCTCAAGTTGCACATACAACTCTGTCTACAACATGGAAGTGCTCGTTCCGCAGCGCCGGCGACGTTGCCGACCCTTTCCGCCCTTCATGCATCTCTGTATGCTCCGTGCCCACGCCCATGTAAGTACGCCGCCCACCACTGCCAATGCGAGTTCAATCTGGTCCGTAAGCGGTCCACAGGCACCATCAGGTCCTCGTGCCCGCGTTGGTGCCGGCGCTCACGGGCACGACCGAATCTGAGGCACGGGCATCCTGTCGCGAGCGGTAGCGGACGAGGGAGAAGGCAACGACAGGGGAGGCGTTGGCCGTGTGCTGGGCAAGCGCGAGCGCGTCGGTGAATCTCGAGGTCGTGCTCCTCGTGTCGGTCCTCCGCCACTCTCTCACGATGGCGGAGACGGACGCGCGGCACCTCCGCCACAAGAATGCTAAGGCGCTCCGACTCGTCGTCGAGCTGTGGGAGCATGAGGCAAACAAGGAGGCGGCGGCCAAGGCGAAGGCGCCCCGCCATGCAAAGGCGGACCGCCTGATCCGGAGGCTGACGGGTCAAACGTGCTCCGACGACTCCGACCTGATGGACAACTCCACCTCCAACCCCGACGACGACGCACCGCCGCACGCCGACGCATACAAGGAGGAGGGGTACAGCCACTTCGGCGACCACAAGGAGAAGGACTCGGCTAGGAAATTGTGCTTTTTTTTTTGCTCTTCCCCGTTTTATCTATGTTTTATTTATGTTTTTAGTAGTTTTGTAGTATGGATTTGCATTGTCCGACGATGAACTATTATCCTTTTGTCCGGTGATGCACTTTGATTTAGATGTATATGATGAAATGTGTGTTGATCGTGTTTACTTACATAGCGTTGCATGAGTTTAGCGTTTCGGATATGAGGAACACGATCATGGGAGCAAACATATGAGATGTGTTTGATCAGTGTCTATGAACACGCCAAATGTGTCCGTGGGCGTTTGAGTGGTCAGATTTACCGTCCGTGACTGTAGATGCTCTTACTTCGTTTGCAGATAAATGTTCCATTCGAGTCAGATTCAAGCATCTCCCATACTGTAGGTCGCATCTGAAATCCTTCCGGAGCGTCAATCCAACAAACCAGAATGAAACAAGAGATATTGTTTGCCTGCCTCATCATGCCTGATCTTGCCACAAGGGACCGCCTTGACACACCAACCAAAAATCGTTGCATCGCCGGACTGCTTCCCAACGGTTGTCGCCGCACGGTTTCAGCTACGCACGCACACGGCCTCCGAGGACGGATGGGCTCCAACAGCGACGTCTCCCACCAAAAGCTTCCGGTGGAGTCATGTTATCCTTACCCATGACCATGAGCCAAGCAAGCGAGCTCCAGAGTCCAGACACCGAGCGTCACTAGAGGATGGTGATGCAACCAACCACTGAATCTGTCATCCACTCTGCATGCGGCCACTCCGGTGCGTCTGTGTGTGCCTCGCTGGCGCACACAATCCGCCTGTTTGTGGGTTGGTCTGGTTTGGTTTGGTTCGTCCTGCCAACTGAAAGATAATTGTTGGACTATATGTGCTACTGCTCCCTCTGCTCCATGCCATTTACAAGGCGCCGGTGCGCAGATTGATATGGCGTGTCGGCTTGATAGAAGATGGTGGTATTAGGCACAAAACGCGTGGATCTTGATCATGTCAGCTAACAACGCTGGAGGCGCCGGTAGTGGCTCAACCGGTGAGGCGCCTGATTGGACATCTACAACAAGTTCCTGAGACAATTCGAGAGCAGATATTCTGCCCAAACGTACTTTTAGGGAATAGTGCCACTGTGATACAACGTACGACTAAATTTCGTGTTTTAACTCTTTCATGAAAATGGATTCATATCTGACTCTAGTTTGTAAAAATTTCAAGATCTGATCATTTTCCTACCGTCGGGGTCCATGGCGGTAGAGTAGAACAGCCTACTGCCGAGGACCCTGACGGTAGGGGTGCACGTTTTACCTAAAAAAAATTAAGTATCGGATACAATGCGTGTTCACACCTATCGCCGGACACCTCGACGATAGGGTTGTACAGGCTACCGCCAGTCTTTTCGAAGGTAGGGATGCGTCGTGCTGATGTGGATAAGTTTCCTACCGCTAGGGACCTCGACGGGAGGCTGTTATACCCTACCGTCATGGACCCAGACAGTAGGAAAAGGATCAAATCTCAAAAAATTTACAAACCAGAGTCAAATCTCATCAACTTTGGTAAAACGATTGTCGGCACAACATGAAAAGCAGACACAGGATGACTGACTGCTCGGGCTCGGAGACAGGAACCCTGTGCGTTTCTGCCCCGAACACTCATGCAGCGAAGCGAACGGTGCCTCTCTCCAGTGGCATCATCCCCTGTCTGCCTGCCCGGGGCCGGAGACGGAGCCGACCGGCTGCCACGGGAGGGGCCGCCATCAGTCGCCGGCCATGCCGGGTTTGTCTGTCGCGCGACGGACTTTCTTGCGTTCGAAATGATGCGACTGTGCTGTGGCATGCGGCGCGACCGGCGACGGAGAAGACTTGCCCACAGGAGAGTCGACACGGTGCCGCTCGTCTCCCTCCATCAGTTCACCGCATGTCCCCACGGCCATGTGGTCTTGGTTGGGCCTCTGCGCGTGCCCCAAGCGCCAAGACCCCGACTCCTCGAACCCCAGGCTGCGGTGCGGTGCAGTGCAGTGTGTACTGTGTGGACGACCGCTGGGCGCTGCTCACTGACCAGTGTCGCGTGCCACGGCTGTCCTGACAAGCCAAAACAGCTTGCTTCGGTTTAAAAGAAGAAAAAGGGAAATCGAACAGGCCAAATCAGCTCTGGAGTCTGGAAGATGCATGGATCTGCCCAAGCCAGCACATTCAGGAGAATTTCATTTCCCCGGCGAGTCTGCCAGCGGCCCGGCTTATTATTATTCGCCTGACCAGATGTGAATGATGAGACAAAAAAAATTTAATGAAATGATGAGACAATTTACCTCTCCACTTTTTTCCTTAGATAATCATTTGCTGCTGGTTATCTGTCCATCGTCCACACTCTGGGCCGTGCTACGTCAAGTATGAGTAGTACTCAAGTAGGTACAGCTTTTCACTCAAGTCCTAGGGTTCAGTTTATTCCCCTCGAGTCTGAAAATCGTCGACTTTGCAACTTTCTTTCACATTTAACTGGTCTTTGACCTGTTTGACTCTAGTTTTATCTAGTCAGCAGTGCTACGTGCTAGTGTTTTTTTAATCAGACAAACTAACAATCATGCTGGTAGACAGTCACAGAGAACAGTGATAATTTTCTTTTTTCGGATAACTGAAACTAGTACTCCGTTCATTTTATAATATAGTACGTCCTCGGTTTTCAAGCTTTAAATTTGATCATAAATTTAACCAATGTGGACGACTGCGGCGGGAGCAAAAATGATACCATTGAAACTTCATCCGAATACGAATTCAGTGGTATAATTTTTGTTTCCGTCGCAATCGGTCTTGTTGGTTAAATATATGGTCAAACTTAGATTTTAGAAAGCGCAGGCGCATTACATTATGAAATGAAGGAAGCATCATGTCTCTATCTTTTCGCTGGGAATTCACAATCTAGCACCGCATGCACCAAGACAAGAGCGCTATGCAGTTAAACTTTGTAGCTGCACAGAAAACGGGTGATGCAGAATTACCTCGCCCCAAGAGAAAAAGAGCAATGCAGATTAAGATGGTAAAAGCGCCGACTCGGCAAATCCAGCCTCTTATGCGCTTTGTAGACGTGTCCGTAGACAACGCCGGCGGATCCCTTGTATGTTACGCCGTACATTCACATACCTCAAATACTAATCCTTAAATTCATGTAATCCATGCACGTCGATCATCCGATACAAATTGTTCGAATTCAACGGTTCGAAACAAATCAACTCAAATCATAATTCAACAAACCGGACATGCCAAAATGAAATCAATGTCCAAGAGAGAAGGAGTGCTTGTCGGATCACTGACCGGACGCAGCTATCCATGCAACCTGCTCGACCTGCTCCGCCTGGGCAGCCAGTTCCGCCTGTATCCGGGTTGTCTGCTCCGCCTGCATCCGGGTTGTCTGCTCCGCCTGCATCCTAGCCGCATGATCCACTGCCACAGCCTCCCTCGTCGCCTCCTGCGCCCTACGGTTGTTGATCTCCTTCTTCGTCTCCGCAAGCCACTTCTTTGCATGCTCATCCATATGGGTGTCGTCCGCTAACATGATCTTGGCATCCTTCGCGTCCCGTGCGAGTTGCAACCTCTCATTTTCGATCTCAATCTCTCCAATGTCTTGGCCTTCTCGAGTTCCCATTTGATCGCCGCCTCTTACTTTTCCAACTCAATCTTCTCCCTCTCAATTTCCAGCTTCTCCTCTGCCCTCGCCCGGTCCCAATCCATCCTCTCCTTTTGCGCATCCAACATGAGCTTATACCTCTTCTCCTTCTTGTTCTTCCTCACCGAAAAAATGTCCGTCCATGTGGACGACATTTTTGTAGCCGCAGCGTCACGGGCAATCTGTGCCTTCTCCCACTTATTTCCCATGACTTGCCGGCTATCCTTTGACACAGTGGCTCTTCCATTCATAACGACAACATCGTCCAACTCAAAGGATTGGTGAGAGCTTGAGCCATCATTTCTCTTCTTGTCATCCTTGAGATCGGCCACAACTTGTGTCCACTTTGGCTTGGCATTCAATATGATCCAACAATGGCTAAAAGTAAATGGCTTCTTCTCCACCTCATGATACAAAGTGGCCGCCACTGCCGTCTAGCAAACAACATACGTATTAGCACAAGAATGTAAACACAAGAAGTATATTCAAATGACAACAAGATGGGGAATTGAGCTTACATAAGTTGCCACTCCCATCCCATTTTGTGGGCGTTTGGTCACTTGTGTGTAGTAGTCGACGTACTTGTTCACTTCTCCTTGAATGATCCCCCATCGATGTTGGGGAGATGCCATATTGCAGGTGGTCACGATAGGATGCGGCTCCACATACTTCTTTCGTTTGTGATACTCCTTCCAAATCTTCTCCCAATACGTGTTCCCTTTTTGCTCAGTGTCGCATATTGAATCCATTGTTGTGGCCAACCAAGTTTTGACCAACAAGATGTCCTCAAATCTTGAGAAAGCCGGACCTCTTGCCTTCTTCGTCTTGCCCTTCTTCTTCTTCTTGCTCGGATTGGGATCAAATGTTGTCCCAACTTCAAATGCGGTGGTGGCCTCCAATTCGTACTCCATTTCGGTCGGATCTTCATTGTCATTGATCATGCTTGACATGTACGCCTCCTAGATGATTAGTGGTTTGCAAGCATTCATCATGTGCGAACTAGTGGTCTATGCAAAACATTGAACATTTGATCGGACAGGGGCAAACAAAACGTACCCTCTCTTGTTCGGTCATTCCATCAAACATGTCGAGTGCAGCCGGGACGCCACCGGTGCCCAACGAGCTGCGACGAGTCATGTTCGTCGACCGCCGGCATCTGCGTGGGCGGAAAGCTGTCCGGAATGGCCCAGCTGGCCGTCGAATCCTCCTCTGCCCCAAGGGTGATGGATGGCGTAAACCGCATCGGCATCGGTGCTCGGATGGACGGGGTGCGGGGCGTCGGGCATGGCAGCTCCTCGAGCATATCTGCACCTCCCTGCGACGCCGCCGCCTCCCTCTCTCGCTGCCGGCGACGCCGCAACTTTCGGGCGACGTTCTCTGCCTTGCAAGACGAAGCGGAGGAAGGGAGGCCGACGGACGAGGCGGATTGCGTCTCCGTCGCGGCGGTCGGGGACGGGCTGAAAGACATCTACGACGGCGGATCGGGACCAATGGTGAGGATGGGGAGCAAGGGACGACAAGGGCTCAGGCGCGAGAAAGGTTGGAGGGCGGCGGGAGGAAGATGAAGGGTTTGGAGGATTTGATGCAATTTTGCGGTGCGGTTGGGCTGTCGGGTCCGACGTGGCGGGCGTGCCCGGGCGCCCCATATCCGCCTCATATTTGGGCTGGATATGAGGGGTGCCGGTTAGGCCAGGAGTTTGAGGCCCGTTTAAAAAGCCCGTCTAGATCGAAATTTCGTGATCGGTAACTGACCGAGCGACCTGCCCGAACGTTTGAGATGGGTATGATCCGACTGGTCATAATTAGTTTCTTAAGTACGAAAACAAGTGCTCACAACCACCACACTCAAATCTCCAGCTTTCCAAGCGTCAATGCGCGCACGAAGAAGCCCACACCGCCATTGATACGCCTAAGTTGACTTGTGCTAGATCTGAAAACAACAGCAAACCAGATCGAAAACTGATCAATCTTGAGCTCGCCATTGCCGCAGCTCCCACGTGCTTCCAAGGTCTCACTTGACAGCGGCGCCGGTGGGGTTGTGTACCCGTGCCACTGCCACGTACAAAGACTGAACTGACCGCTCCATGCTCTCACCGTCTCAAGCTTAATTGCTGGTCGTGTAGGGAGGCCATGAGCTCGAGCATATGTGGCTGATTTTTGCGAGCTTTTTGTTGGGGTCTTTGTTGGTGCTGCTGCTGCTTTCCTGTCAGGAATGCAAGGAATAGAGCTCCTTTCTGATGCTCGAGAGGGACTGATGCGTGCGGCCTGTCGGCCGTTATTGTTGCTGGATTGTTCAGTGTTTGGTTGAGAGAACAATTGGAGAAACGACTCTACAGTCATATGGTTTGCTGCTGCTAATATTGTAGCACTAAACCAGCATTCGGTCTTCATTGGTGAATTGGATGAAGTTGTCAAGTTTATCATCTTGATATACGTCTGACAAATAAGCATCAACTTGTTTGTCAACTTGGTTGACGAGCTACCATCACTATATCAGCGTCTGACAAAATAAACATGCAGCTATATGTGTTAATGAGAAGGCTCTGCGGACTCGTAGTGTCGGCAGCTCAGCAGCATACACAGCAACTTTTCGCCTTTTCTGGACATAACTCGCCACCTTCTCCATAAACCTGAAACTGACATCAAACGGCAGCAAATTTGTGGTCAAGTAGACCAGAGACCCCGACACACACATTGAATTTCTGCCTTTTCTGCCTTGTGCCTGCCAACCTTCCATTGATTACAGGACTGGTGACACCTCCATTGGCAGGAAGAGAAGGCATCGCAGTCTGACTCCATGAAAAAGACGTTGAACAATACACAACAAGTGGGCAAAAGGGTAACATCTCAGTGATGATATTCATATTACAGATTTACGGGGAACATCCTTAGTGATGATATGAACATAGGATGGCTGCATGCCCCTAACTACAGGCTACTGGAGAAGACCCGTATCTACAAAAGACTCACTGACTGACTGATTGGGGGAGGTACAAAGGGTCACAGGAAGGTCAAAATATGAAGTTAGTGACAACTAACACCAGAGCCATAGATCCTTGTTCTCATATGTTGCAAACAACTGCAAAGAGCACTTACAGTCTTCTTGAGCGGTCCAAAAGCATCACCATCCAGAAGAAAGTCCGCTATGCATGAACCCCTAAACAAAGAAAACAACTTGCAGGGTGAGACAAACAGATAACCCCCAGTCCAATGCTAGTACTTGATCTCTTCCCTACGACTAAACTGATAAAGCGAAAATGAAGAAGAAAAGATATGAAAACATCACATATGCTTGTGTTCTGCAGTACCTATTCAATAGTCACAAACAAAATTACATTATATGTTTATTAAGCTGTTACCAGATAGGCCCAAAGCTAAGCCTTGGCATCACGGTAAACACACCCTTATCCGCGCTCCTCTGCCCTCCTCGCATGGTGGCTGCGGCAGGGGACGCGGCCAACAGGCAGGGGTGCCAGGCTTGGCGTGGTGCACGGCGGCGGGTCATATCCGTGGCAGCTGCGTGGTGCTTCCCTGGTGGGGCGTGTTGGCGGCCACTGTGGCGCCAGATCGGGCTACTGGTGGCGGCGAGGGACACGGGCGATGACGGCGCCTTTGGTGCCGTTCTCCCTCCTCCTGGGGGCATCGTTTTGGAGCAGGTGCTGGCTAGAGGGGACAAGAGGAGGAGCGGTGTTGCATCTACCGCAAGGACAACGGCGGGTCTCGGCGACGGTCACGTGTCGATGGACGCACGGAGGATGGTGGCGTTGTGGTGACGTCGACGATGGAATGGTCTGGCGAGGTGAATGTGTTGATCGCTCCTGAAGGTGGCACGATGGAAGATGGCGGCGGTTAATTCTAGAGCATGCCCATGCAGTGCGCGCAGAGGGTCTAACCAGACCTGTTGGTGCTCTCGGCTTGCCAACGGCCAGCTTGGTGAGGCCATCGGAATAGATGGTGTGTGTTGATGCGAGGTCAGGGCAGAGGGTCTAGCCAGACCTGCTGGTGCTCTCGGCTTGCCAACGGGCGGCTTGGTGAGGCCATCGGAATAGATGGTTTGTGTTGATGCGAGGTCAGGGCGCATCATCAAGCTTGTTGGTGTAGCCACAGTAGTTGCCAAAAAGGTGGCTTTGGGTTGATCCATGTATTTGTTTTGCTGGGTTCTGTTGAAAAATATAATAAATGACTGTGTAATAAATGACTGTGTGCATTGCTCGATTGAGAGGCCGGGGATAATCCTCCTTTTCCAAAAAAAAAAAAGTTAAGGCCTCCCACAAATACGTGATTATGAGGATGCATAGTCATCAGGGTAGCTCGATTTTAACTAAGCATAGAGTGTGTCGTGTTGGCTGTTCAACCTACTTCGGTGTAGTCTAAGAAGCCCTACAGTTTACATGGAAAAGACAAGTACTTCACACTTTCACAGATAGAACTGAACATCAAAATCAGTACTCCCTCCGTTCTTAAATATAAGTCTTTTTAGAGATTTCAATGTGGACTACATATCGAAATCTCTAAAAAGACTTATACTTAGGAACGGAGGGAGTATAATGCATGGTCTTGTTAATTGATATAGCGTGGTCTTCATGCACGATTTGTTTAAAATAAATTATAACTTGTCATAGTGGTGAAAATAATTCCTAATATCTGGTACCATTTTTTCAAGTTGCCTCTCAAACATTAAATTTTACAGATGTGGCACAAAGTTGGAGAATTATATAAAATGAGGTCAAAGACAAACTAAATAGCACATGTGGCATTTAAATGGAGATACAACTATATGCATAAATATTGGTTAAAGTCAAGGGCCAGCATGTATCTGGTTACATACTTTGTACTTGTTTGTTATGCATAAAATGGCTTTTCTGGCTGTTCTTCCTTTGTTTGCTTTCCACAGTGGGCACAAACAACTTTCAGGCAAAGTCCAGGGTGTTCAGCAAGTGCTGATATCATATCTACTTTACACTCGCAATCCATACTCTTAGCAGTCCTTTTACGACCTATGCAAAACCCATAACATCTACGTAGAGTTTTCTCAACAATCTGCGTGTACTCTCTTTGAACTGACTTTTAACTGAGTCAAGCGTCTTGTAGTGGATGTAGAATACCCTTTTATTTCGCCCAAAGCACCATCATTCCCACTCACTCTCACTACAGACCTAAATATATAGGGAAGATAAGAAGTAGGGACCATGGAGGTCTCCAACATTATTCAAAAGCAATGTTCAGGAAATTGTTAACAGGTAACTGCTCGGTCGGCTGGCGAGCAGGGCGTTAATAGGCAAGTAGGCGTTAATCGGCCGATAAATCAGCTACTCGGTGATCCATCGAGCAGGGATTAATTGGCCAGTTAACTGATTTATCAGCCGATATTTTGAACAAGTGAAGATCATAACATGTATTCCTATACAGCATATGTAGTGACATGGCAGGTCAGAGCTTCCTTTATACACACAAGGATATAAGCAGCACTCCACATGCTGATGCTCTTCGTCCTTCAACACAAAAGTACAAAACCTTAGATATGGCAGCTTTATAACAGTCAATAGAGTACTGACCTCTGTGTTTTTGTTAGCAGCAGGCACCAGCAGCATGCATTGCGGGAGATGCTTGTTTAGATGTATTTCCAATGTCCACATGCTTTAGGCTATCCTTTTCCTTCTCAGGTACTGCCCGAGAGCCGCAATTGTCACGAGTCTCAACAGATGTGCTAGGGGTCGATGTGCTGTTGTTTTCTCACTCAAAGGCATGGTTGACGGTGTCGGAAGGGCCCTCATGGAGTAAACCTGAAAAGATATCCTTGCTCTCTGCAGTGATCCGCGTGAAACATTAACTTTTAAGTTGTAGTGCCTCCCATAAAGTCTTGTAATCTCGTGCGGGATATAATCAGTGCCCTCCTGTCCAGTGGCGATCAGTGTACGTGCTGAGGCTCCAGTGAGTTGTGCACCAATATCCCCAAAGAAAACAAATTCAGCAGCCTTTGGTTCTTCGTCATGCAGACGGAGTGGGTCAAGACCAAGAAGTGCCAAACGGTATCTGTAGACCAGTTTGGAGGCCGTAAGCCATAGGGATGCAACGAGAGGATGTGTTGTATTGTATCACTTAATACAGACATGGGACAGGTAAGCAAACCTTATTTCTTCGACTGTTCCACCACACTTAGAACACCTGTATCCATCACCAGATTGAAAGATCGTTTTCTTGCAACCTTTGCAGCCTAGGTACCACCAGGATTCACCAGGAACAAGACTTTTGATGGCAATGTCGACATCGTAGGCATTCCCCTGTAATTGTGAAGGAATAGAAACTATGACAGCCCATGAAGAAGGAATCATTAACTGCAACATATATGCTAGAGTACTCTACATGCAAAGTTTTTAACAACAACCTACTCAACAGCGTACGCACTTACAAGTGTTTCATGAGGATTGAGGTCCCAAATATCCCCTACACTGACACGCACAGTCTGGGTCTGTGTTGGTGACGTGTCAACCAATCTGGCCTCTCCAACACAACTTACAGATACCAAAGCAAAATTATGATGATATCAGGTAAACAAAGATTGTACCATAAGAACTATACTGTCCTACATGACACAGAACTACAAAATAAAATGAAATCCACCTGTTCTGCAAAGCTAAAACTTCTGGAATAGGAGCATTGGGATACCACCTACAGACTTTACTTCCTTGCAAACACAGTTGGCCTGATGTGATGACAAATTAGGCAAATGATATCTGATGTTACTAAAACACGTAGACTGCAATTACCAAAGGAGACCAAAGACAAAATAGAACTGCCGAAAACAAAAAACATCACCTTCACGCAGCTTGACAGTCACGGCAACAAAGAGAATGACAACTGGTCCTTGCTGCATTTGCTGCTGCAGAATCTCGGCTGGGAATTGATTTGCATGTGCCTCCCACAAAGCAACAACAGCCGTCTCTCTTCAAAAACATAATCAGAAAATGCACAAGCATGTAGAACAGCACCAAAGACAGCATCCTGAAGCAATTCAAAATGACCGACGATGAAGCTATACCAACATACCTGCCATCGCTTTTGTACACGTTACGGACTGCCCTAGATGCGCCGTTGACAGTAACAGTTTTCACATTTGAAATTTCCAGCATAAGACCAATGGCATCTGCATCAGGCACCAAAAGCAATCCTAGATTAGAGAGAGAGAGAGAGAGAGAGAGAGAAGAGCAGCGGCTGCACACACAATTACGGAGGCAGAATGATTCAGTCAGAGATACAAATTATATACCAGACATTAGCGCTGTGTTGTTTTCACGCGATCGGAGGACTTCATAAGGAGATATCTTGTATGCATACACCGGAAAACTATCAGGCACATGTTCATCCTTGCTTATCTCTGTGTACTCCGTGAACATTGCCATGCAAGGATGATCAACGGCCCTATAGGGCAGACTAGGGTGGACAACCTTAAAGTGGTGTATGTAATACACATCATCCTCTTTGATGCGTTGCAAAAAGAGCGATGCAAACCACGCAGGTACTTGACCGTCCATCATACCCCCCTATTTCATAAACATTGAACCAGCACGGTGACCTTACATGGTGAAGGTAAATGAACAAGACGTTACAGAACGACAAGTATCTCACCTGCTCATCGAGCATCACAAAATCGAGCTGTGGAGTGCCTGTTCGTTGATACTTGTTCATGTAATGCGAAATGCGCGTTATTCTGACTCGAACCCTCACACGGTTGTTTGACTCCAGGGTCACATCCTTCAACAAGGTGTAATCCATTTGCTAACAGAAAAGAAAAGAAAATCAGAGCTAAATTAAATCTAGGAAAACAATAAATAGGCATGAATCCACTCGAGGATACACAGTGTGCAACACTGCAAAAAGAACAAATCCAACGTATATCCAAAAGGAGAAAGCTCTGTGCTGAATTAAACAGAGCAGAACACATAAAAGAGGACTGCTACAACATGACAGGACTGAATAACTCAACAGTTGCTTGCTACCGTACCTTTTGTGAACAATGCAAGGTACAATACCGTTATAGAATACCTCGCTGTCAGAATCTTCTGAACAATCTGCTTCATTTTTGGAGTCACACATATCACCATCTTGTCCTGAACCATCCTCTCTTTCTTCATGATCATTGGGTTCAACTCGTGCTTTCTTTGACTGTTTTTCAGCTAACCGCGTCGAGCGCCTTACGGTGGGTGTAGACAGGGGCGATTTTACCGTAGGGGCACCCTGGGCACGTGCCCGGGCTTGTCGCTTTCGCTTATTTGAACTCTGGCGAGCTGCCGAAGGCATTAGTATCCAAAAAATCGCTAAAATACACTATAAAATCGCGAAAATATGCTGAAATCAACAAACAACTCGAACTGGGCCTTTTCTAAGTAGTTTCCTTGCCTTTTGGGCCTTGGTCGCTGAAAATAGGCTCATTATCTTGTTTCCTGTAATGGGCCGTACCCTCTGCCCAGCTCGTGAGGTTCTTCCAGCGAATTGATTTGCTCTTGTGCTTATGGAAACGAGGGACACAGCATCTGGAACTGACACTCACGGCGCGCCTATTGCCCTAGATACACCGTCTCCCTTGGAGGCGACCCAGCGAGCTGGGCAGCCGACAAGAAAGATAGCGCGTGGCGGGGCCGTATCTCCGATAGGCGGCGACAGTACCGACCGGAAGCGCAAGCTCATGAGCGCAGCTAGGTGAATTTTTCTCTACAATTTACTGTAGTAGTGTATTTTTTATCTTGTATATTCTCTTTCGTGCGCATGGATGAACACCTGATATTAGATTTTTTATGTTGAGACGTCGAAAGGTTTGTGGTGTGGCTACTGGTTAGTGAGTTATTTGGTATTATGTCTCATTTTTTTTACTTCTATGATCTATGTAACATTAATTAGTGTGTGTATTGCACATGATGTTCATCCAAATATATGATACTCATGGTGTTTGATAGACCAAACTAAATTTTAGTTTATGTCGTGCCCAGGCTTTAGCAATTCGCTAGCTCCGCCACTGGGTGTAGAGCGCCCCTCTGTCTCGTCCAAGCACATCCTGTCATCCTCGTCATCCTCCTCATCACTGTCAAATATTCTACGCAATGCACGCTTCCTACTGGGTGGAACGCCCAACACCCCCACCTGCAATTCAGCATCCTTGCCGTTCTTCTCACCCGCATCTTCGCTGTCGCTGCTGACCACTCGTGCGGTGGCGTGCTTCTTACCGCAGGGTGTGGCCGAAACATCATCATCCTCCAGACCCACAATGCCGCGGTTGCGAACCCTCCGGCGCTCTCCACCACCACCTCCCTCGGCGTCATCGATCTCGTGTTCGTCATTGCTCCCAGCGGTAGCAGCCCGCACCGAACGCTTCCTAGGGGTCGGCACCGCGGGAACACCGTGCTCCTCACCGCTCCTCCCGTTGCCGGAATCAGCGGCAACCGCCTCTTCCTCGCCGTCACCGACCTCGTCAAAAGAACCATACGCCAGGCCGGGTACTCCCACCGCCTGGGCTGCTTTTCGCTTGGAGCCGCCCAAGCCCTCCTCCAATCGCCGAAAGACCTCCCCATCAGGCATGGCCTTCCTCCAGCGCGCGTTCTCGGCCTCGAGGAACGAGACCCGAGCCTCCAGGTCGGCAATGCGGGGGGAAGTGGCGGCGAGCTCGGCCTCGAGGGCGCATACCCTCGCCGCGACCTCCGCGGCGTCCATCTCGGGCAGCCGCGGCGGTCGCGGGCGACGATGCGGCGGCACCGCGGCAGAACCCTAGCGTCGGAATGCTCGCAGTGGTGGTCGGACGTCAGACAGGAGGACTGTGCCACGATTGTGTGCGGAAAGAAGGAGAAGGAGAGGCGGCCTTGCCCTTTGCGCTTCTGGGCTGGCGACACGTGCGGTGAAATGGGCTGGGACAGGCAGCATGGACCGCTTCTAGGCTTTGCTTCACACGCTTGTTACCCTGAATAAAAAACTCCACAAGGTTGTGCATTTTTCGTTGAGAGAATACCTTATTTGGGCTTTCTTAAAATATGTTTTTCTTTTTAGCTCCAAGAAAATCTTCCCTTTTTGACTTGTTCCCTTCCCTCCATGACAGTTCGTTAGTTTTAGCCACTACACCGTAAGAGCAACTCCAACGCGTCGACCCAAACGGACGCGTGATTTGTCCGCTTTTCGTTCGTTTGGGTCGGCCAGGCGGACGGTCGTGTCCGCTATTTCATTTCGGTCGGTTCGGACGCCCAACGGCAACAAAACCCAAATTTGCGCGCGCCAAAAAAAAATAGAAAACAAAAACACGTGCCCACATGCAGACGTGAATTAAAGCATAATTAAACATAAGTGGCCGGTCAACCGCCGGCCAAAGTCCACTTAACACTTAATTAAACATTAATAAAAACTAAAAAAAAGTCCACGCCCGCACGTTGCCCTAGCCGTCCACCTTGCCCTTGCCCTTGCCGTCTTTGTCGTCGCCGGTGAGGTCGACGAAGGTGGGGGCCGGCCCAGCCCACGGGAATGCCGCCTGGTAGGCTGCCAGGGCAGCCTCCTCCGGCGTCTGCGGCGGCGGTGGCATTGCGGCACGCCGGGCGCGCTCCTCCTCTTCCTCCTCGAGGCGTAGCGCCTCCTCCTCCTTCTCCCACCGCATCTGGCGCAGGCCGTCTGCCTCCTCCTCGGCGAGCCAGTGCTGCCTCCAGTGCTCGAGGTGGCCCGCCTCCTCCTCCGGCGTGGCTTCGAAGTGGACGGGCGGCGCTCTCACCCACTCGCGGAGCACACCCACCCCCCCCCCCCCCCCCCCGTACTTCTCGTCTGGAAAAGTGGGTGGTGGCGGCGAGCGCTTCCGCGAGGGCTCCTCCTTGGGCTCGACGGTGGGCGGCGGCGGCGGCGGTGGAACCTCCGGGACGAACAACGGGGCGTGGACGGAGTCCCCCGCAGCCGACAAGGCGAGGGCGCGGTCCAGGCCCTCCCACTGGGCTTCCTCCTCGAGACTGCTGGCCTCCAGAGCCTGCTGGAGTGCCAGCTCGAGGATGGCTCGATACGCCGCATCTTCGTCCTCCTCCTCCGGCAGGACCTCGGGAGGCGGAGGAGGGACGGCCTGGTCGACGGGGACTCCCCGTCAGCGCTCCTCCTCGTGCTCTAGCGCGAACCAGCGCTCCCAGTTGGGGAGTCTGGCGCGTAGGCACGCATGGCCCGCTGCTCCGGCGTGAGGGCAGAGCGACGCCGGCAAACCTCCTCTGCGTGCGCCCGCGCGGATCGGGGCACTGCCGGAATGGGGATCCGTTGCGAATCCAGATGCCAACCATGGGGCAGGTTGACGTCCGGGTACTGCAGCGGCCGGCGGTACTGCCAGTGCCACCGCGCTGGTGGACTGGTATGTACAGCCGGACCCGCGCCGGTGGGGAGCCTCGCCTACCAGGCGGCGGTAGCGGTGGTGGTGGAAGAGCTGGTAGCGGCGACGGCGGCGACGAGCGGCCGCGGGAAGAGCTCGCGCCGGCGCTCCACTTGCCCTTGCCCTTGCCATTGAAAACCCCATGGCTACTAGGGTTTGGTGTCGCCAGCGAGGGAGCACGCGTGGCCAGATGTGGACGGGAAGGGGAAGTGGATGAGGCCGGCCCCACCGCACGTTTGGATTAATAAGGACGACGACCAGGAGCTTCCAGGCGCTGCCAGGTGGGCCGGAGGTGGCTGGTCGCGTTTAATACGACCGCGGATGGTGGTTGCGCGGCCGACATGTGGACCCAAGGCGGACGCGGTGAAGACGCGAGGCACGTCCGCTTCGTGTCCGCGAGGACGCATTTCAGGCGCATTTTTGGGTCAGGAATGGGTCCGCGCGGACACGAAGCGAACGTTTTTTGGGTTTGGGTCAACGCGTTGGGCCGTCGCTTTTGTCCACGCCGACCCATACGACGCAGGCGGACGATTTGGGTCGCTGCGTTGGAGTTTGCTCTAAGTGCAACATGAAAAGTAGTTCATTTCCATCGATGTAGGCGTCAACCTCAGGCTCGGTGGAACGGCGGCCGTTGGCGAAGGACTCGAGGGGGAGGAGGGGGGGGGGGGTGTGGTGGGCTGAGTCGGTGACAACGCGCGGCCTACAGAGGAGAACCAAGGACACAAAGGCGGGGCTCCTGGTTTCGGGAGGGTTTGCTTGCTCGCCTTCGAATCGACGGAATAAAAAGTAAGATGTGGATTTATTTATTACTCATAGTACAGTACCTTGGGTAATTATGTTAGGGGTGCTCCAAAAACATCAGAATCAGATAGACGGAATTGAATTTTCAAATGGGGCGCTCTTCTATTTGATGCAAGCTTGGGTGATTCGGATCACACCGTCCAGGCATCCATCTCCTTTCTTTATCTTCACATCCATACATTCAAAATGTCCTGCTTTGCCTAAGCGATTTGGGCTTGAGAACAACTTATCGCCAACTTTGTAGACCCATAAAGATTTGACGTTCTCATCCATAGTTTACACTAGAATCGCCGACAGAACAGAAGAAATCAAGATATATCATTCAAGCACATTAAAGGCCTGTTCGGCAACGGACCGCTCCAGCCACTCCGCTCCTTCAGCACTAGAAATGAGGAGCGATAGAATGGCCGCTCCGTAAAAATGAACTGCGCGCTGCTCCGCTCCACCGCGGAGTTGGGGGCCGGAGTGTTGCCGAACGGGACCTAAGCATACACGACTCAAAATATCTTACTCGTATAATGTTGCAGCAAGAGGGATCTTTTACGACACTGGTATAAGCAATAGATTTAGAAGGACTACAACAAAAAGAAAGCACATCCAACACATCGCTCACAAGACTGACTGGAACTAGACCTGTGTAACAAAATTGATGGTGTCAACCATGTGGATTGCCACCAGTGATCCACTACCGCTTGCACTTAGCTTTCGCCATTTTCTTCCTCTTCTTCTTATCAGCCTTGGGGATCTTCGTCTTGCGGGTTTCCCTCTTCTCTTCCTTCACTTTCTTCTTGTTTTCCTTGCGAGCAGCCTTCCTTTCCTCGGGCCCAATCTTTGTGGACTCGTGCCACGAACCGTCTTCGTCGGAACTAGAGCAGGATTCGCTGTCACCCGATTCATCTTCCTCCTTGTTCTCCAAGGAGCAGCTCTTGGTTTGCAGGTCCAAGGGTTCTTCCGGTGTATTTTGTGCCGGTCGTGCTTCTTGGTTTTCAGTATGCTCATTTTTAGTCCGTACAAACCCTAACAGTGGCTGGTCATAAAGCTTATCTGCTGTTGGCTCATAGCCAATAGATGGGCGTTGCATCATTGACATGCTGACAATATCTGCCTCACATTGCTTCACATAATCCAACGTCTATCAAAAAGAGCAAAGCAGATAATATTATTAGCAAGTGAACTGAATAGCACACAGCACAAGTTACAAACTCGTGTAAGAGATCTGGGAGATAAGACTAACTGAAATCAGCATGATAAATTATGTATATGAGATAAAACAGTTACCACAAAGGTAATGGCAATACCTTGAATCAAAACATAATACTCCCTCCGTCCAGAAATATTTGTCAGAGAAATGGATGTATCTAGACGTATTTTAGTTCTAGATACATCCATATTTAATTTCATATAAAATAGTGGTGATTGACAAGTAACAGATATATACAATAAATAAACGTATGCATCAGACATTAGGGTCTCTCACTGAAGAAGTGAAGATGCTCACTGTTGTACCTCTGAAGCACCGATACATTCAGAACAGGCGTATACCCGTCCAGAACAGCCGCCATACGTGTATCGCCAGAGTATTGTATTTTTCGATTTAAAATAAAGAGCAAAATGCCGATATGTGCTGTTCACTGTTCACTGTCCACAACACAGGGGGATACGGCCAGCCCAGTAGAAGCCCAGTACTAACTCTAACAACTGCCCCCTCTCTTTTACTCTGTTTGCACGGCAGGGGAGACACGCACTAGCGAGCCGCCGCCGCAGACTTGAGTCGCTCGCTACCTGGAATCGGCTCGCTGCCCTGTCGATTCACCAAGCCGCTTCCTCGACTGAATAGTGTTTCTCCGTCACCGTCTCCAGTCGCCACTCAGCAGCAAGTAGCTCCAGCGAATTCTGCTCATCTCTAGTTATCTATCCATCCATCTGTTTGTCTTCAATCATTAGTGGTTGCTGCTGCTTGTTATGAATCGGGCTATGCTTGGCTGGCTGCTTGTAGATTGCAGTTGCTTGCTGATGTTGCTGTGTTGCTGGCTTGATGCTACTGCCTACAGCTTGCTGATGTTGCTGCTTGGTGCTTGCTACTGCTTGGTTGCTAGGTGCTTGCTACAGGTTGCTATTGCTTGGGTGCTTGGCGCTTGCTATTGCGTTGTTGCTACTGCCTACAGCTTGTTGATGTTACTGCTTGGCTGCATGCAATTGCTTTGTTGATGTGCTACTATTGCCTATTGTTAGGGAAGGAAATACGACATGGCATCTGCGAGGAGTGGCATGGCAGGAAGCCAATCCTCACTTGGTGGTACTGTGAGCAACAACATTGATGTTCAAGGTGCAGGTGAAGCGGCTGGGCATGGTGTTGTCAATCCGAAATATCATTTATGGAAGTATGCTACAGCACTAGCACCAGACTCATCAGGTCGTGGAGGAAATATGACATGGCATCTGCGGGGTGTTCGATCTATGGCCACCTGAGCCTTGTATCTTCATATTTATCATGTTATCTTAGTGGACTTTTGCATTGTTTGTCTATGGCCATTAAGAATTCACAATTCAGATTTGAGATTTGTTGCTGTTGGAACTTGAAAGTTTGGAACAAGGAAGTAAATATCATTTGGTAAGTTACAAGCCAGCTTGTTTACTGTTTTCAACTTTTCATACTTGTGTATCTCAAATTGACAAAGTCTGATACTATCATATGATGTATTTGCTATTTTGCATACACCATGAGGACATGGATGATCATTCAAGACTTGAAAGAGGCATGGAGGCAACCAAATACCAAGAGTCCTGCTACATGTACGACGAATTTCGTACGATTTACATACGACAGTCACCAGCAGCCGTTCGTTGAACCTCACGGATGAGTGAGATCACATCGTACACAAATCGTACGCAGCTTTTGTCATAAGCACAGCATTTTCGAAATACCAATGGGGCGGTGTTTTTATCTCATCTCACTCATTCTATTATGTTTTATCTTTATTATCATTTTATTAATTATTTATATATGCTCGTCATATTGCTGTTTCTAGAAATTGCCGTATCCCGTATCGCCATACTCATATCGCCGTATTGGTGTAGCCGTATCGGTGCTTCATAGTTGTAAACGATAATTCTGGCAAAGCTGCACAAATGTATAGTAATAACAATAATCATATGCCTACCTGCACCAAGACTGTTGGAGCAATTTCATCATCATCTGCAGCTGTATCTCCATTTTCCAAAATCTTTTGCTGAACCTGTTGTAACCACAATATTGTTAACCCATCGGATCTTCTGTCCAAGGATGAGCATAGTATCACACAAAAATCGATGATTACAAAGTAATGTAACTACTGAAAGTAAAATAAGGACATGCCTTCTCCAGGTAATCATCAACATCTTCATCAGCGATATTTTGATCCACAACGAAATTAAACAGCTCTGTTACTGTCATGACAGCAACGCCACGTTTTTCAAAGAAATCCTGAAACAGCATTGCACACGTATTAAATACCACGAGTTATCCATGTCTGGTCAATTTTAATTTAATTTTACTCACATTAACATGCAAGCAATCTTCCTTCAGGAAATCCAAAGCTGAAGGATGGTCAAGGTCAACAGACTGTGAAACATCAATTATGTACAAGTGTCCCTGCACAACAAGCAAATAAGAATGAGGAACCTGGTTGACTGGGAAATTCAAGAGGTTAAGAAGGCTTTCAAAAGTGCTCAACTACCTCATAATAAAGAATGTTGTATTCACTCAAATCACCGTGGACAAGCTTGCACTTTTGGTAAAGTGTCCGCATTGTTGTAACAATCTGAAACAAGCTGCAGTAAGTATATTGGAAAATGGTACTCCCTCTGTCCCAAAATAAGTGCCTCAACTTTGTACTAAGTTTAGTACAAAGTCGAGTCACTTATTTTGGGACGGAGGGAGTACTATAAGAGTACCCAAAATCTAATGTTTGGGTACAAGAAAATGATACTATAAGAGTACTATATGTGGTTCCTTATTCATTCTTCTATAGGTCGTAATCTTTGCATATTCAGCTGACATTTCAACTGGTCGTAATCTTTGCATACGTCATGTACCTCGAAGTAAGTTTCACGCAACTTGTCATCCGACAAAGCAGCATCCTTAAGTCGAGGAGCAGCCCAACCTCCTTTTCCTGAAGAAGAACCAACTCAATTTATTAGACGAAATGATAATACATATGAAAGTACTGTTCTGTGGGATGTTCTGCTACAAGGCGTATGTTTTGAACAATTATTAGGTCATGATATGATACCATTTCTATAGGAAAATGTTGATAGGTATTGAATAAGCAAATGCCACCACAAGTTTTACCTATAAATTCCATCACCAAAACATGAAGCCTCAAGAGCAACGGCTTCGGGCACCGGATTCCTTCTGCTCTAACTCTGAACAAGGGAGAGAAGTATAAATCTTTCTATTTCAATAACTGAAAGCATTTTGCGAAGTATTGCAGAAGAAGATAACAATTATATAGGGTGCGAATTTAATTTAGAGAGAGACAGAACAAAATATAGGATAGCAACAGCTTATGCCTGAATGCCTCCAAATGCATCCTCTTTTTCCCCAAAAAATTAAACCCAATTCAACAACAGAATCCCATTGAGAAAAATCTTGCCAAATTAATGGAATGAAAATCATGAATGAAGCATGCTTAATGACAATAGTTCATACCGTAAAAGATTTCGCATTTCCTTTTCAGCCCAAGTCTTTACCATTTTCCGGGGATTATGCTTGCAGTAACCATGTCTAAAACGATAATCTCCTTGAACGTATCGGTCTCTATCCCTGCAACAAGGAAGTGTGTACTTTGTTCAGACGGGAACCTTTTTGAATCAAAACAATTTAGAAGTGCTGAAAGGAATGCTCATAAACAGCATTCTGACATAGCTTTGAGTATCCAGTTATTATAAGACAAAGCAAGTATAAAATCCATATCTTACTTAAAAACAAGCACTGAAGTTTTATAGACTTTAATTGCTAACTCACTGCCATCTGTCTTTGTTGCATGATATACATTTGCCTACAAAGGAAAAAATAAACAAATCAACAGCCACAGTTAATATTGAGTGTGTTATTCTAATTATAGATTTCTAGAATGATGAATAAAAAATGCAACTTGTAGTATGGGATGCCTTTTCTATGTTCCTCTGTCAACAGCTAAAGTAGCGCTATGCTCCACATACTTTTCTCATAATATTATTTTTAAATCCGCGGGTGCAATGAAATTGGCAAGTAGCAGATGCCTTGTAGCTACGATGTGCACTGCAAACTGAAGGTTACCTCTTTTCCGGTAGAAATGCAACCATTTATGTTATTAAAAACACCATGGTTTAACATTTTGAACAAAACCATGCGGGTTCTTGGGTCAATAGCCTGCATATAAAGAAAAAAAAACGAATGTTCAGAAAAAGTACTTCACTAAAACATCATTCATTACATAGACTATAGAGTTAAAGCATGTTTTTGTCTTTCCCAGTTAATCAAAATTCATAATTTTATCTGGATGGACGAATGAGCAAGTATGCCCTGCCTATAAGAACTGAAAAGATCATGTGATCATCAGATCAAGTAATCAAATCACATGTGCAATAGAGAGCATTCTTTTGAGGGCCCACAATGACAAGAAATATTAATTAAACAAATTGCATAAAAGGAAAAGGAAATAGATCAGATCACCCCCCGCTTATCAGCATTGAAGCAATGGTACCTAATTAGTCAGGAGAACTTCATAAACAGAAATGCGGTAGGCACCGAAAAGAGCAATGCTCAAACATCAAACTAACAAATTTCTGCTTCACAAACTTACACAACAGGCAATAGAAAATGAAGAGGAACTCAAGTCTTCAATAAGAATTCTTATCATGTACATCAAACCAAATGTTTTATAAGTAGTAAATAAACTTTGATTTACTGCATACTTGATGAGGGGAGGAACTTTTAAAACAGACAGCCACTTGACAGAAAGCAAATTAGGGTGAAAGACTACAGGATTGATTCTTAATTTGCTGAAGGAATATGAAAGTGCACGGATTCAACTTCCAAGCAGAGAATAAAATAAGCATCACCAAACAGCAAAAAATGTACAAACCTGTTCAACTGTAGCACGATCTGCCTTCCCAGTGTTCCTTGTTTTCCCAATTGCAGTATCTCTTATGCTGTCCCTGATTGCAGTCGTCACAGAATTTGACATCCCCACGTTCATTCGACCTTCCCACTCCCGAGTGGTTCAAAACTCACAACATCAAATAATCAGCAAAGAAAGGCACAACACCCAGATGAATAAAGCATGACCAGTGTTTCGTTCAGATAACAATATCCATATGGTAAGGCACCGGTGTTCCATAAATATCAATACTGCAACAGACATCAAAACTTGAGCCTAATTATTTCAGTTAGTGGTTTGCAGAGTGACGTTGGAAACTTAGAATTTCCCCAGCTGATACTACTAGGTCTAGCTCCAATATGAAGTGCAACTGTTCTCTTCAGTAATTTTAGGTAACCAACTTTAACCAAAAGATAGTGAACCATTGAACCCTAGTCCTTGATAGCATACGTCCAATAAATGTTACAGCACAAGCCGATCAGTATGCTGATCCAAAGAAAGGAGTTGAAACCACATACCTCTAACGGAGCGGCGCGGACGTGCGAGGCGAGCTTCTGTGTGCGGTTGGAGAGTGGCTGGAGTGTGCGTGCGAGCATGCCGCCATGCGCGTTCGGCCTCCGCGCCGCAGCCGCACTTCCGGCGGCCGAGAATGTTGAGGAAAGACGCGTCGAGCCATCCGGGCCCTCTGCGGCGTCGAGCCAGTCTAGGGCTTCGCCCACGTCATGGTAGGACCAATACTCCTCATCCTCATCGTCGTCCTCATCCTCCTCCGCCTCTGCCTGCACAAGCTCCTCGGATGCTGCTGCTGCTGGTTTCTCTTCGGCATCCGCAAAGCGCCCATCCAACTCACCCTGCTGCGGAGTGAAGGCTCGCGGGTCGTGCAACGGTGAGGCAGCTATGACAATGGCGGTGGCCATGGCTGCGCGGTTCTGCAGGAGCAGCAAAAACCTATGAAGCACCAATATGGAGAGGGCACACCGGATACGGCAATTTCTAGAAACATCAATACAGTGGTACTCAGAGTATATAGTTAACAAAATCTCTGCAACCAGATGCTGTGAGCCTCTTTTCAAGTCCTTCCATGTTTAGCCATTCTAAAGTCTGCAGGCTTAACACGACTGCTAGGATCTACTAGGACTAGTATGTTTGCACCTTTGATGTCCCTGCATGTTGTGAGCGGTCCTTACATGTTTAGCCAGCATCAGCTCCCAGCAGCAAGCCGCAAACAGCTCACACGCACGCAGTCCGCAAGCACACGCAGCAGCAAGCAAGCGCCCAGCGGCGAGCGCACCGGAGGAGCACAACATGCAGGAAGCAACAGCGCGGGATGACAGGAGGAGAGCAGGGATTAGGAAAGAAGTTACCTTGCTGGCGATGGGCGGCAAAGGCGACAACAGGCGGCGGCGGCGGCGGCGCGCTCGTGCTGTCGCTCGATACAACCTTGTGCCCTGTTCTGTTAGGAAAAAAAAAACTGAACTGGCAATTAGGGTTAGGAGGTGGGCTTCTACTGAACTGGCTGTTGCCCTCCAGAAATGAACCGGCCCAGCACAGACCAAAGTCCTTCGGCACTTTTTTTCTTTCCTTTTTTCTCACATTTTTGCAATCTTTTTTTTACTTGTGCTTGTATTACGAAATATTCTAAATGTATCTATTATAAAAATAACTTTATAAAAAAATAAAAAAAATAAGCACGCATTTGAAAAAATATTAAACGTGGATACAAAAATTGCTTCTATTGTATACGAAAATTGTACAATGTGTATGAAACAAGAGCATCAAAACATATATATAGAAAAATGTTAGTCATATATTAAAAAATGTTAAGGCCCAGCTTGGCTTCGGTGTATTTTATTACACCTGTATTTATTTTACAAGTGTATAATACCAGCCAGACTTGATTTCCAACTGGAAAGAAAAACGACCCATGGAGGTCTGCATATTTTACAGGGGTATGGCGCTGTTAAACATCAATCCAATCAGGGCCTACACATATATATAAAAGGGTCCTGATGTATGCCAAAAATGTACAATGTGTTCGAAAAAGTAGACATAAAAAATATGTTTTAAAAATTGCTAATCATGTTTTAGAAAAATGTTAGAGTTGTATTTAAAAAATATTCTTGATGTATACGAAAATATAGAATGTGTATGAAACAAAGTTGACATCAAAAAATATGCTTGGATAAAGAATAAATAGAAAGAAAATGTTTTCATCAAAAAAATATGGTTTCATTGTTTCCATTCTTTTATTTTTGTTTTCTTGGACCCCTTTTTCAAATACGTTTGCAAAAAGAATGAAAACAATTAAAACCGATAAATAGAAAAAATAAAAACAAATGAAATGAAAACAAATCAAGAAAGAAACTAAGGAAACAGAAGAAAGATAAAGAGTATACGTAAGAAAAGAAAAACCCAGTGAAAAGGAAGAAAAATAAAAAAATCGAAGAAAAAAATAAAATCAAGAAAGAACGAAGAAAAATGAATAATATAAAAAAAAGTACCAAAACCAACGAACAACACACAATGGAGCGACGAGAATCCAGCGATCGAAAAGAAACACCGGAAACGACCGGCCTAGAAACGATGAAAGAGGGGAAATCATTCGTGCGCGAGTTACTTCTATCTCGCTATAAGCGAGATATAAATCTCGCGCTTCTCGGGGGCGTAACAACAATATTTTATTTTATTTCAAGCAGAAAAGCCAGGCCAACTCACTATCGTGAAGACGACGCACCGTTCTTCTAGTGACTCAGAAAGAGTGTTTAGTTCTAGAGGAAGGGACGGCTACCGGGACCTCGGTGAGCGATCATCAGTTGTGGAAGCCTTATGGAAACGTCCTACCGAAAGTGTTTGGTGGAGAGTTCTTCATGGAATTCTCCCAGATGGAAGTACTCCCAAATATCGCCATATTGCAGAACTTGGTCATCGCAAAGTTTGCCTAGCAATGGATGAGGATCTGAAACATGCAGTCATACACTATTCACATGGACAACGCTTCTAGGAGGAGGCGTGCGCAGGGTTTGGTATTCGGCTCCCTCGTTTGTATCCGGGCTCATGGGCACACGATATTCTATGTGATCCTCTGTTCTCAGATGATGATCATGCAAATATCTCTATTATTATGTGGTCTATTTGGCACTCCCGTAATCATATTGAGCACGGCGAAGAAGGTCGGGACCCTACGGCTACAATCAGAGTGACTAAGGAGGCAATTGCGCTTGTTCATCTTTCTCGTAAGGTAGCCGTTTGTTCTGCCAGGTTTTGGTTGGCGTCCAGCCGATTTAGGTGTTGTCAAGATCACTACGGACGACGCACTGATTTTTGCAGATGGTCGAGGTGGCGTAGGAGGTGTGGCTGGCTCGTCTTAGCCACTACTTGGTTCATGGGTCAAGCCATATATGGAGGGTTTCAAACAATTTCCCAATTTGTGGTTTTTTTATTTTGTGAAAAAAAATTCAAACCCATGGACTTTTTCAAATTCATGAACAATTTGTGAATCTGTGCTTTTTTAAAATTCGTGGACAAATTTGAAAACCGTGTTTTTTTTCAAATTCATGGACTTTTCTTAAATAATGAACATTTTTTTTAAATTTTATGAACTTTTTCTCAAATTCATGAACCTTTTTAAAATTCGCAGCATGCGAATAATTGGAATGGGTCAAGGAGGATGCGCGCCACAACGCCGACTCAGCCGACCCTAGCTTCCTACCGCCCTCGACTAATTTACCGAAAAAGGCTTTCGCCCCGCTTTATATATAAAGCAACGATCAACAACATCCGATACAACACACCCACACAACACACGCACACACCCAAGGCAAGATACATAGGTGCTGATCGCAGCAACATCACTCCAAGCACTAACGCCACTGCAAAGAGATACGGCCACATACGACGAACCATGTGCTCCAAGGCGGCGCCTTCAGGAAGGATACGACACCGTAGCGCCGCCGCCGCCCGATCCGAGGATCAGATTTTCCCCTGGAGCAGCACGACGGGCGATGAGAGCCGTGACGACGCCTTCAAGAAGGGCACGAGCTTCGCCGCCGCCGGTCCATCCGAAGATAGAGCAGATTTTCACCCCGGCCAACACCCACCGCCACCGATCGCCACACCCCGGCTACCACGCCGCCCACACGGCCATGGCCACCAGGCAGCACCAAGCCACGACCTCTGCCCATGAGCACCGCGCAACCACCTCCAGGGCCGCCGCCCCGACATCCAAGACCTTGACCCCACCTCACCCGAGATCTGCCGCTACCCCAGCCAAAGAGACGAGCAAAAAAGATACGTCTTTTCCACCCCTGGGCAGCCCCCAGCGCCGAGACCCACAGGCCGGCCAAAACTGGCCTCCATCGACTCGTCCTGCAGCACCGGGCGCGAGACGAGCATGGTCCTGCGGCACCGTGTGTGAGACGAGGTCGGTCCTGCTACATCGTGCGCGAGACGAGCTCAGTCCAACACACCGGGCGCAAGACGAGTTCAGTCCTGCTGCACCGGGCGCGAAACGGGCGATGGACCGCAGCTGGGAGCGGGCCAGCCCTCCGATAGAAGCAGGACCGGAACGACGAGGAGAGGGAATAGAGGCCTGACACAGATCAACTACGGGCAAGCTGACACCGGAACAAGCCAGCCACCGCCGGAACAGACCTGCCCCGTGCGAGCCGCGCACGGACGAGCCAGAGACACGCCGCCGTGAAACGACCCGCAGCACCGCCATGAGCCACCACCACGCCGTGACAACCCACATCCACGCCAGGACCCCGAGGGCCAGGCCGGAAGCCGCAGCAGCCAGCCGGCGCCCTGGGTCACAGCCCGCCTCCGCGCCACCTGACGCCCAAGCGCCCGCCAGATCGATTCTGGACGGGTCCGCCGCCGCCAAGCGCGCACCGCCGCCGCCGCGCACTCACCGCCATCGCCGCCAGCACGGCCACGTGCCGGCAAACAGCACGGAGCCGGCAGCGGCCTCCACCAGCACGCCAGCGCCGCAGCAGCGCAGATCGCGATCCAGATCGAGGGCGGGACGGCCCCGCCCGAATCCCCGCCACCAGCACCGCCGCGACGCACCACCGCCTCCGAGCCAAGCAGCCGCTGGGCCCAGCCGACCCCACCGCCGGGAGCCCCTGCCGGACGCCGCGCCCCACGCCGCCACGCAGCAGACCCGCACCGCCGCCACGACGAATAGGGAAAGGAGGGAGAGGCCCCGCCGCCGCCCGCGCCGCACGGGCTTTGCCCGGCGTACGCCCTCCGGCGGCGGCAAGGGGAGGGAGCGCCGGAGGAGGGAAAGAGTCGCCGGCGGCGGGGCTAGGGCTCCCGGGACGCGCACGCGGGGCGCGTCGCGGGAGCGGGGGGGGGGGGGACGGACTCGTGTCTCTCAGTCAAGTTGGCTTTCAAGCCATAGTTCAAGAACCTTGCACTATCTTGCGTCATGGACGCACATGCTTATGTGAAAAAGTGTGGTAATGGAAATCCAGGCAGCTGAAGCTGCCCCCACCTGCGAGGTCACTTTCAAGTAGAGGAAGGACGTGTAATTTCAACCCTACGAGAAGGTCGTAGACTAAATGAGTGCTAAAGTCCCGTAACCCATGCTAAATTCATGCTTACATGTAGCTATTCAGATCCTAGTTGTAACGGACTTTAAAATCATTGCTCAGATCTTCTTTATGAACAACTTCCACTACCGAGTTTGCGAAACACATGCATTTTTTCAAAATAAACAAGATCAACCAAAACCAAACAGGAGAGATCCTGGTAAAAAAGAGGGAGAAAAGACAAGAATGGCAAAACCGAGAAGCAACATATCGTGGCAGGAACACACCGTGCCAGGAAAAAACACATGCAGTTATGAAACAACAGCTCTGAAGGCCTACACGCATAGCAAAGAAAAAAAGATGGTAAGTGAGAAGAAGACGATCAAAAGCAACGGGGCTTAGAAGGAACCTAGCTCAAAACGGAGAGACAGCGGGATAAGAACAGGGGCAACCGAACAACAAAGCGGGAGCTCCAAATACCCGCAAGTAGGAAAAGGACGATGAGCGGTTACAACAGACCCGGTATAGGCAAGACGAAAATTAGATCTAAACCAGTCGTCGTCAAGAGCAAGCGTTAAGATTAGACATAATCGAAGAACAAAGCAGATCCCGGAGCAGCTGCAAATACGAGGATGAACGCACATTTGCTTCCTTGGTGGTTTTGGTAATTAATAACAACATATATGTCATTGAACTAATGTTTCCACTAAGCATATTTCAGGAAAAGTTCAATGATAGGGATGGGAAAAAGATTGTGGATAACCCCAAGATGCAAGGAAATAGATTGACAAAGCTTCAAGCAAGAGGATTCTACATTTTACTTTGTGAGAAATCACTTTGAGTCCATAGGAAAGCCAATACTATTAAAAGGGGGTAAGGTACTGTTGGTGAACAAAATGCTCATACGTGCACAAGTGATAGTCACCAAAAACACCCACAAGCTCTTCCACAAAAGTCTGTCCAAAGTCAAATATCCAAAATCGGTGCAACCAACACTTTCCACTCGGTGCCACCGATTCCCAAACTCAGACAGACCCATGCCAAACCCTAGCACATCGGTGCAACCGATTCCACTTCGGTGCCACCGAGTTTGGGTTGCCAACTTTCTGTTACCTCGATTCACAAAATCGGTACCACCGAGTTTGTTGGATCGGCGTCACCGAGTTGCGCAATCTGACCGTTGGTCACCTTATCGGTACCACCGAGATTCATATATCGGTCTCACCGAGATTCAAAAGTTGCTACCTTTGGAGCAACTCGGTACCACCGAGATTCACACATCGTTGTCACCGAGTTGGTCACTTTAGGTGTAACGGTTGGATTTTTGGGGATGCCTATATATACCCCTTCACCACCACCCACTCGAAAGAGAAGCACTCAGAACTATTCCATACTTGCCCCATCATATTTTCTGAGAGAGAGCCACCTACTCATGTGTTGAGATCATGCCATTCCATTCCAACCATATGAATCTTGATCTCTAGCCTCCCCAAGTTGCTTTCCACCAAATCAATCTCTTCCATCATAGCCAAATCTGTGAGAGAGTGATTGTGTGTTGAGGAGTCTATCATCTTGAAGCACAAGAGCAAGGAGTTCATCGACATTGCCGAGCCTATTACCTTTTGGAGGGTGGTGCCTCCTAGATTGGTTAGGTGTCGCTTGGGAGCCTCCTACTTCGTGTTGTGGAGTTGAACCAAGAAGTTTGTAAGGGCAAGGAGATCGCCTACTTCGTGAAGATCTACCCATAGTGAGGCTAGTCCTTCGTGGACGGAAGCCGTTATGGAATAGTCAAGGTTGCTACTTCGTGGACCCTTATGGGTGGAGCCCTCCGTGGACTCTCGCGACCGTTACCCTCCGTGGGTTGAAGACTCCATAAACGTGGACGTACGATAGCTCCACCTATCGGAACCATGGGAAAAATCTTCGTGTCTACAAATTGCGTTTGATCTTCCTTCCTACCCTTTACTACATATGCTTGTTGTTACTTTCCGCTGCTATACTCTTAGATATGCATGTGTAGGGTGTGCTTGACTTGCTATCAATGCTAAAATCTGTCAACACTTAAAATTGGGAAAAGGTAGGATTTTTATTTGGTCAAGTAGTCTAATCACCCCCCCTCTAGACATACTTCCGGTCCTACAAAGGAAGAAAAAAAAGAAGGGTGAGCGAGGACATTAGATTGGGAATAGGCGAAAGCGAAACCAGGTTTAACCCTTAGTCGGGCAAAGAAGCAAACGGCACAGTGATAGATAAAGCAAACAGAACACCAGCGAGCAGCAAAACCACAGACAAAGCTGGAGGAACCAACCACGGGCTGCAAGAAGCACCTACCGTGTGCAGCGTGTGGCATGTGGTATGAAGCGACGAACATGAAGAATACACGGCGGGAGCAAGAAGAGGACATACGGCTGCTAGGTGCCACCCCATTGACACGCCCATTTTGCAGCAAAATTCCCTACCGTTATTTACTCTATTTTGAAGTTATGTTCCAGATTATGATGCAATTATAATACACTTTCTCTCTTAAAATGCAAGATACACCAAACGAGAGGGATTACCGGCAGCTGGAATTCTAGCCTGAAAAAGCTACAAAAGAGATAACAATTCCGTAGAGCTCAAAATGAAGTGAAATTTCACCGAGATTTATTTAAAAATATATAAAAAAAATACTAGATCAAAAATATGCCAGAAGGAGCCCCACCAGCCAGCCACATGGGCAAGTGGCGCGGCCACCCCTGGTCACGCCACTTGGCCATGTGGGGCCCTGGTTGCTCTCCACCCGATGCCCTTTGGGTGTAAGGTACTCTTTGACCTTGAAAAAATCAGAAGAATACGTGAATTTCAGCCGCAGTCTCAATGCGGAACCAAAGGTGGAGAACTTTTGCTCTCCGGTGGAGCGATTTCATCAGGGAAACTTTCCTCCGGGAGGGGAAAATCAAAGCCATCATCATCACCAACGCTCCTCTCATCATGTGAGGCTTCATCTCCATTAACATAATCACCAACACCATCTCATCTCCAAACCCTAGTTCATCTCTTGTGCTCAATATTTATATCAAACCTCAGATTGGTACCTGGGGGTGCTAATAGTGTTGATTACATCTTGTAGTTAATGCTAATTAATTGGTTTACTTGGTGGGGTATTATTATGTTTGATTGTTGATTGCATACTTATACCTACTAAAAATGTTCGATATAATAAGTTTTGAGTAGTTCTATTTGTTCTTGAGGACATGGGATGGGTTTTGTTATTAGTAATCATGTGAAGTTGATGATCACCGTTCAATGTTTGATGATATGTTGTGTTGTTCTTCCTTTAGTGGTGTTATGTGAATGTCGACTACATGTAAGGATGGCGATGGGTAGGGTATGACGCTTGGTGTTATTAATAATCCCAGACCCATACCCATGTTTCTCATGGACGTAAAATCATACCCATACCTAACCGATCGGGTAAATATTCATGCCCATGCCCATACCCTATGGGTACCCCTCGGGCAGGTCAACACAACATCGAAGGGTGGTGGCGTAATTGCTACTTCCATGTGTGGTGGCGATGCGATCCACCGCGAGGTTCTATTGTTGGGGAATAGGTTACATATCTTACATACAATGACTCGGTATCTTAGGGTTTATAACACATGCGACCCACCAGTAAGATAATCGGGTAGGGCTGAGCATACCCATGGGCATTAAATCATACCCATATAATTGGGTAGGGTTTGGGTACTGCCCATAGGCACAAAAATGTGCCCATACCCTACCCATGCGGGTCAGGTACCCACGGGTACCCATGCGCCATGCCCATGGGTAAAATTGTCATCCTTAACTACAAGACACTTCACCATCTTTGGGCCTAAGGGGAGGCATCGTGGAATTAGTTTACAGATGATCGGTTGCGGGATCAGTGATTGTAACCTAAACCCCAGTTTATGAATTGTTCAGTGAGGGGCTGTTTGGATCCACTTGTTTAATGTTACGGTTAGATTTAACTTAACTACTTATCTTGTATTTTGCGGATGCTTGCACGGAGGATATATTCATAAGTATGTATTTATTCAAGTAAGAAGAGTACATTAGCTCCGGTCCACCCACGTAACAACTTATCAAGGCAATGAGCGTAAGTCGATGATCGTGGTGAAAGTAACTAGACGATATTCCCATGTGTCCTCAAGAATGATTTAATCACTCTAAGAAGTATCACCGGCTTGTCATTACCACCATTAAGGATTATGCGACTTGCTGCACCGTGCTACTTTGTTACTTGTTATAAGTTATCTTTCTATTAAACTATCTATCAAAACTATCTTACAGTGCTTGCAGAGAATACCTTGATGAAAAGCGCCTATCAATTCATTCTGCTCCTCGTTGGGTTTGACACTCTTACTTATCAAAAAAACTATGTTTGATCCCCCTATACTTATGGGTCATAATCCATGCGCAGTGCAAATAAATTGCGGGAGAAGGGCGAGATAACGATAGTAAATACAAGTCACTAACCCACAGAATAGATAGCGAGAGAAGGGGTGAGATAACTATAGGAAATACAAGTCACTAACCCACGGACGAGAAACACACAGCCCAGGAATAGACACAGGGCCAAAGAGCACAGTCGCGCAACACAAACCCTGGCATAGTGAAAGCAATACAAAGAGAGCAAAAGCAACACAGAAAAGCGCGTATCGACACACAAAGAAAGAGAACATGACTACCACCCCCACCGACCGGGTCACCGACCGACATACAACAGCAACATGACGTTGCATGCTAAGAGGAGAAAAGGGAAAACAATAGCGCACACATCATCTTCATACATGATGTACTTAGGGCAAGTTCTTTTGGGCGGCTTAAAAATTAAGTTGCCTCTCCCTAGGTTAAAAAATAAGCCACCCTCTAAGTTTATTGTGACTTTTAAATTAATTATCTCATAACAAGCTTAGAAGCCCTAGGGCGGGAATACGTAGACGGGAACAATGCACTAACAGATGCAAACTGAAAAACCAAACAACGAAATCCATAAGGTCCTCTTTGATTCGCATGATTTTGAAAGTGCGGGAATAGGAAAAATATAGGATTGGAGTGGCGTGCCCACTTGAATCCTATAGAATTAGCAATGAGTGTTTGATGCCACAGCAAAAATAGAGAAATTGTAAAAATAGGTTGGAGTGAACGTTAGATTTTCTATGAAATATAGTACAATGAATTCCATAGGAAAAATCCTATGGGATCAAATCCTATAAATCAGATGACCAACATAGAAAAATTTCCTAAGGATTTTAATCCTATAGAGTTCCTTCGAATTGAAAGATTATAACCCATAAAAATCATACCATTAGCAACTTCAAGCGATATATTTGTCGTGACAAACAATTTTGATTACATTGGTGCATGCCGACTCAGGTAACACCAAACCAGAGGAACTGAGCACCACAACGTTGGCCCAAACAAACCAAGAAGCAGGCGTCCCAATGAACTCCTAACCAACACATATAGAGTGGCTAAAGCATAAAAATTGCACCATTAACAACTTCAAATGTTATATTTGTCATGACACAATTCGATTACATCAACGCATGTCGACACAGGCAATACCAAACCGGACGAACGGAACACCACGACGTCGACCCAAACAACCCAAGAAGTTGCATCCCCAAGGACCTCCTAACCGGCCACCGACAACACGCCAAAAGTGGTCTGCAAACTGGACCCGAAAAACAATGACTCTCCATCGACCCAACAACATTGCATGAGAGGTACTCGGCACAATCCAACCCAACGTAGGCCAACAACCGAATAAGTCGTGGCGAGGGTCACTCCGACAAATGCACCAAGCGGCACATGCAAGTGCAATGAAAAACACTACAAAATGTGGCCCCGAGTGCTCCCACGGCCCGCACGTCATGGACCTCGAGGCAGTTGGCGCGGTGAAGAACACCCCGACACGATTAGACGGGGGTAAAGTTGCCAGGCATGCAACGGCCTGAGGCCCGCACGGCATGGAGGGCATGCGCGACCGAGGATGCCTCAGGAGTTGGATACTTCAACATCTTGTAAACGGAGTAATGTGAACTTGAGTGTAATCCCTAAGTTTTGAGTAATATACAAGATTTATTTCGCAATAAAAAATATATACTTAACCACATGTCTAGTTGTTGGTATTTTTCGGAATAACCGCACGAGATCATGTGGCTAGTTTTGCAAGGTCAAATTTGTTTACAAACAAGGGTAAACACTTTGCCACATTTCATTGATTAATATATGGTCTGACTATTCACCACTCGGGGTAAAGAATAGTTATATTCACTCCCCTCTAGTTACATCAATACACCATGGTTTTACGTCCCATAAACTGTGTGTTATGTCGAAAGTCAAAATAGAAGATAAGAAAATGTATGTCCTTCGTAAAAAAATCGCATGACGTAAAATTATGAACGTAAAAATATAATATTTACAATCGTATCTTATTTTTCTTGTACCAATTTTTATCTAGTGGATCAATATGAATGTAATTATTCTCGTATACCAAATGTAAATTCAAAATTCAAAATAGCATTACTATACCAAACGCCCGTAGGCAAAAAAAAACTTAGTCTCGCGGCATTATATATCTCGCTCACCAACTTTCAGCCGCCCTTTTAATTTTGGCAATGACAATTTGAGGCATTAAAGAATGATTCCGAAAAATCCTTGCATTTCTTTCATTCCATATCTCCCGATAAACAAGCATAGCTAGCTAGACATGGCCCTAGTCCGGCCGCCGTGAAGATGAATAAACAAAAGGCCACACCCTTGAAGATATAAGTGAAATCCGCCCGACCATAGATGTTCATGTTAATTACGCCAACCCAATCTCAAACCATGGACCAAATGTGGATGAAAAATCCACACTTTAAGAGAATGTGGGAGGGGTTCCGTTCCCGCCTGGACAGCTTGCGTAGACCATAATTTGGCCAACCTCTTCTTTGTAGGCGATCACCATCCACACTCTATTTTGATAGTTTAACCACACATAGAATTAGCATTTTCCAGTTATTCCAAATGATCGGTGTCATGACCATCGAAGTGATGCTTTCGAACTATGTATGGTAAGCTGAGGATGCCAGGTATTTGCTGAAACTTCCAAGTGATAGTGTCACTTCAAGCATAGTTCAAAAGGGGAGAAAAATGATTCGCATCAATACCTCCTGAGGTGTTGATATTTCTTAATCCAGGTACCGCCCACGAAGGCCTTCTTTACATTACCGTTGGTGGCTTTGGAGATTTCAAAACTAGAATGGGCAATGTCTTTCGGTTTTCGCCTCAAGCCATGGAGCATGCCAAAATCTTGCCGTCGGATCATCACCGAGGCTAATCTACGTGAAGGCATAGAAGAGATCCATGTCCTCGTCGGAACATGGATTTTGCAAACTAACCCATGCTCTGGGTTCATCCACTTGAGCTCAGTTCTGTCATCGTTGTTGCTTTCCTGTTAGATTGCACTAAGAAATAATCCTTCCATTCACAAATATAAGATGTTTTGGATATACATCTGATTCACAAAAAAGTTAGAACATCTTATATTTGTGGACGGAGGGAGTAGTTCCCTTTCTGTTGCTTGAGAGAGATGATGCGTGCGACTTGTCGGGCTGGGTCACTACAATGCTAGTCTTTGCTGCAGATACCTCAAAACCAGCATTTGATTTTCGGTGGTGCATCCGCGTTGAGGTTGTCAAGTTCCACTAACAAAATGAATTCTTAAATCAAGTGTACTAAAGTTAACAGCTGTTATGCGTTTCCTCCTGCCAACATATACTATGTGGTATTTGAGGTGTCATTTGCAGTTTGGAATAAACAGAGGCATCAACATTTGCTTCATGAGTTAACATCACTATACTTGCAAGATAAAACTATAAATAAACCTAAATGCCAGATCGTGCAGCTGCACGATTTCGTTGTGGCTGGTGCACGCGCTACACGACAAGGGATGGTATGCTCTTGTCTCCCGCCTCACTCTCTCACATGTGGTTCCTAATAGACAACCCACGGAATGGAATTAACGCGCAGGAAAAGCACCTGTCCACCACGTCTCAGCGCCTCCACCCATCCTTTAATTACCCAGCAAGATATCACGTTGCATGCATTTAATTTGCATTTTCAGAATTTCAAAATTCTATAACTTTTGAACCGACCATCGTAATTAAGATTTGTTTTCATAACTAGGTTCCTCGCGATGAGCTCTTCAAAACTAGATCCCATATGAATATGTTTTGACTAACTTTTTTTATGAGCAACTTTGGATGAAACGGAAGCAACTTTAGTGCTATAGGAGAGCAACTTATTATTAGTCTGCTTAGGATGACTGTGTGTCGTCGAAAATCCCATTCGAAGTTAACTGCCATAACTACCAAGTTAACTAGCTTGATTTTTAAGATTCCAACCATAACTAGCTTCGCCTCCAAGTTGATAGTATTGTAGGCAACCTAGTTTTCGAGGTAGGCTAACATTTATCCTAAGATGCCCGCCATGACTAGTGAGTAGCTTAGCATCATCCTTGGTTGTATAAAATAATTTTCGATATGGTAAGCAACTTAGCAACACTTATGGATAACTTTTCAATGTATTTTATGCAACTGAAAGAGTAATGACATGCAACTAAGCATCACCGGTAGGCAACTTCAGAGTGTTTATAGACAACTTAGAAAAACAATGATAAGCAACCTCACAATATTTGTAGGCAACTAATTTGCAAAATTAGGCAACTGATAAGCAATGGTAGGCAACTAATTATCAATAGCACGCAACCGTGTGGTAGGAAATTCATAGTATTTAACTATTTATAGGCAACTGAGCGACGATAGACAACTAATTACCAATAGCAGGCAACTGGGAATCAATGGTAGGCAATTTCATAGTATTTATAGGCAACTGAGCATCAATCGTAGGCAATTGAGCAGCCATGATAGGCAAGTTGGGATAATGTATTGTAGGCAACTGAAACAGTAATGGCGGGCAACTAAGCATCACCAGCAGGCAACTTCATAATGTTTGTAGGCAACTTCAAAAAACAAAGATAAGCAACTTCTTAATATTTTAGGCAACTAATTTACAAAGTTAGGCAACTAAGCAGCAATGGTAGGCAACTAATTACCAATAGCAAGCAACTAGGCGTCCATACCAGGTAATTTCAAAGTCTTTGTAGGCAATGGTGGCTCAACTATAGGCAATTCACGATCAATGATAGACAATTGAGCAGCCGTAATAGGCAGGTTGGGGTAATATTAGCAAAAATTCACAAGTACAAATAGCCTAGTAAAGTTGATTGCATGTAGCACTAAAGGCGACTCATGTTTCATGTGATTTTCTCGTTTGTACACAAACCAACCTAACGGGTAGCCCTACTAGACCAAAAAGAAGGAGTTGCTTCACTATAGCACTGAAGTTGCCTCCATTGCACCCAAAGTTGCCCATTTAAAAAGTTTGTCAAAACCTATCCATATGGGATCTAGTTTTGAACCATCCGTCGCAAGAAACCCAATGGTGAAAACGATTTTGAATTCCGACACTCGAATCAAAAGTTATGGATTTTTCAATTTTTTGAAACCACAAATAAATGAATGCACGAGAATCTTACTGAGGAATTGTTGGGCGGGAGGGCGCGAGCAGACACAGAGGGACCAGGTGCTTTTTTTCTTTTAGTACGTGAGGTGTGATTAAACTGTACCTGCCTTTTATGGGAGGAGCGCCTAAGCACCTCATCGAGCGCACGGGCGCTGCCTAGCCACGTCCATAAATAAATATGCAGCTTTGTGTGTGAATCGGCTAGGCTTTTGCTTGTATTGTCGGCAGTTGAGCAGCATCCGCAGAAGAGGCACCGGTACCCACAGCAGAAACCGTATCAGAGATCAGACAACAACTTTTCTTACAAACATGCATACTACTCCCTCCGTTCCTAAATATAAGCCTTTTTAGAGATTCCAATATGGACTACATGGCAAAATAAGTGAATCTATACTCTAAAATATGTCTGTATACATCTGTATGTAGTTCGTATTGAAATCTCTAAAAAGGCTTATATTTAGGAACAGAGGGAATGGTGATTTACATAGGATGGTTACCATCCCCCAAAACTAACTTTAGCACGCCCTAACTGCATCAGAAGAAACGACAACTAAACGTATATACACAAAAATGACTGGGGCAGTCTTGAGTATGCAAAATATTACAAGGGCCACACAAAGGTCAGCATCTGGAGTTAGCATTACCAGTCAGGGAAAGTAGGGGTCCTCCTTGTTCTGATATATCGCAAAAAGCTGCTTTGAGTAACGAGCAGCGATCTTCTGACAGAACTCAAGAGCATCTTGGTCGTATTTTTCCAAATCATCAACAGTTTTCTTAGGCGGTCCAAGAGCATCTCCATCCAGAAGGAACTCTGCTATGTAAGATCCCCTAAACAAAGAAAACAATTTGCATCATGAGACAAACAGAAACTCCTATTGAATTCTAGCACTTGATCTTCTCATGATTGGAGCGATACATTGAAAAATGTAGACAGAAGTAAATACTAAATACTACATATGCTTGATGTGTATTATTATTCAATCGTCACAAAGAAAATCATGCTATGTATTTATTAGCCATTACACCAAATAGACCAAGAATTAAACTTGAGAACCAGAATAAATACAGCACCAATGAGCGCTAGTAGGACATCCTGTATACATGATTACGAGGATCCTTAACAGTAATCAAGGTAGCTCAATTTTGACACCAATGTGGTCTGACAAGGCCCTACAATGCACATGGAAAACCGAGGTACTTTCCAAATAGAACTGAACATCAAAATCAGTGTAAGGCATGATCAACACATCAACCGGCATGAGGGAGGGAGTCTCTTCTTACCTAAAACTGTACTTTTGGAATTGATAAGGTGTAGATGCAAGATAATAAGTTATCATTACAAATAAGGCAAGTCTTCTTCTGAAGTCTACATTTTGCTGGCAATTAGGGCACACATTATGTTGAGGTAAAGCTAAATCTCAAATGCTTCATGCAAAATTGTGTAAAATGACTATAGAGCTATCAGTTACAGTTTATACTAGCACTGCATATACATAAATTAACCGTACCAAGGCATACCTAACAGCATCCATCTGGTTAAATCCTTGTCCGTTATGCACCGTACTGGCTTTTATTGACTGTTCTTCCTCAGTTTGCTTTCGGTAGAGGACACATACAGCTTTCAAGCAAAGTTCATCTTGTTCAGCAAATGCTGAGAGCATCTCTGCCTCGTAGTCCCAGCCCTTACCATTAGCATTCCTTTTGCGACGTATCGCATCCATAACATCTTTATAGTTCACGTCACCATTAGACTCTTCATGCTCAACACGCTCTTCATTATAATTTTCTGAACAATCCGCGTCATCGATAAATCCTTCCATACTGCTGGCTTCTGCTGAATCATCCTCACTCTCCACATCCTCTTCACCTAATTGACCATCATCTCTTCTCCCCCTTTTGTCTTTCATCTTCTGAACCACTTCACGAATGAGGATTCTATCATCCTCGTTCTCCTCATCTTCAAATTCAATCCCTGTCTCAGCTACACATGGCACATGCTCTGGCCTAACCACACGAACATCCTCATCTTCATCATCGCTGATTCCACGTAACGATCGCTTTCCACCGGGGGTAACACCCAACTCCTCCTGCGCTTTGCCATCATTGTCATTCCAGTCCTCGTCATCGCCATCGCTGGTAATCATCGCTTTACGCTTGTTGCCTCGTGGTATAATCAAAACATCTTCATTCCAGTCCTCGTCATCGCTATCGCTGGTAATCATTGCTTTACGCTTGTTGCCTCGTGGTATAATCCAAACATCTTCATCTTCAAGATCCACATTATCAGCATCCTCAATCTCGTCTTCGCTGCCGCTCTCGCCAATCACCGCCGGCACTGTGCACTCCCAAGGAGCCGGGACAGCAAGAAGGCTCTCCTCCGCGCTACTCCTATTGGTGACGCCAACAGCCATCCCCTCTGCCCCGCCGTCACCGACCTCTGCAAAATCATTCACCAGATGCCCTCCCACTGAGTTTTGCTTGTTTCCGCCGAAACCCTCGTCCAATGGACCGAAGGTTGGACCCTGTTTGCCTGAATGATCCATTGACTGTACACTAGGCACGGCCTTCCTGAAGCGCGTGTTCTCGGCTTCGAGGAGGGAGACCCTAGCCTCCAGGTCAGAGATGCGGGAGGCCTTGGCGGCGAGCGCGGCCGCCAGGGCGCAGACCTTCTCCGCAATCTCCGCCGCGTTCATCTCTGACGACCGCGCCGGCGGCGGGTCGTGGCGGCAGAACCCTAGCGTCGGATTGGCTGTGGAGGATAGTCGGCTGCGTGTGCTTCGTTTATGTGTGGGAGGGGTCTCGGAGAAATGGGGCGAGTATTTGCGCGGCATCTCGGGAACTCCCCGCTCGTTGCAAAAAATTTGTTGAAACGTGATTCGCCCTTTAAGAAAAATGTTAGGGCATTTGGAACGCGACAATCATGTCCGGACGTCCGGACGCATCTGCAAACATAATATGAAGGCCGGTCATCCAATCATGTCTCTTAAATAAGCATCAAATTCGGACATCAAAGATGAACCAAATGGACCTAGTAGAGGACAAAGTACATGGATGTGTGGACATGTGGTCCAATTGATAGTAGGCCAAGCATTTCTTCACATGATGTCCGGACACCCACAAAGCCCTCCCCCCCCCCCCCTCGAGTTTGGTGCCAGTTGGGAGGGGGGACGGGCATGCAAAGTGATCGACAGACCTTTAAGGGACTAAATTGGATGACAACAAGTGTGTTGCATGACAAAAAATGTCCAGACCACCTATATTAGCTTTACAGGACCGTTTTGGAGATGCTCTTAAGAAAATTGTCAAATAAAATGTTCACATTGTGTGTCAAATAAATTAATCTTGGTCATTTCTAAAATTTTCTTTCGGTCGATAAAATTATGTTGTGGTGACTGGTGTGGCCGGACCAGGTATGATGTTAAGAGACCGACAGAACGGAACGGTAATTTTCTCTGCCTATCGATGACAACCAAGAAGTCTTTGTGCACGTGAGCTTAAAGATCAAAGCCCCGAAACCATAGTCGTCGCCATTGAATTCTTGAATTGATCTAAAGAATCTGACACCAAATTTTGTCGTTGCATACGCAAGGCGAGAAACTCTAACCTCTTCGCCCCGAGAAGCTGGTAGGAATCTACACCGAAGCTCCGTCTAATCTGCCTGATGGACGAACTTAAGGAGAATCGGATCCTAGAAGACCTACTCAAAGAAGAAGTGACACCATTTGTCCCAACATCGCCCTACGAGGACTAATACCCTACCTATCTACTAGTTGGAGCCGAGTCACCAGGATTCCCCTCTCCACCACTGGTTGCCAGAGCGGCATGCAGAGGGGAGATGTGTCCACGGGCTCGCCAACGGATATCGAGGGGAGGAAAGTTTTCCCCTAGTCGCCTTTCAAGATGGGAAAAAGAGAAAGAACCATGGCTTTTCCTCCAATCAAATGTTCACTTAACCATCAAAAGTATTTGGTGGATAAATCTACACACAGAAGTCAAATATATTGCACTATCCATAAAACTTATTCTTGTATATAGCAAAAATATTCATGCAACTCATCAACGTTAGCAACTCCAACGCGGATCACCAATTGACCGCAAATGTCTGGACTAGACCGTCTGGACACTTTTAGTCATCCAACGCCAGTCACCAAAATTGTTCGGGTTGGTCGGGACGTCTGAAATCTTGCAAACCGACACCAAATTGGGGCGAGGTTTGGGGGAGTCAAGACGCCTGCCACATCAAACTTCGACACCCTTGTCTACCAAAAAACTCACAAGAAGCCCTCATTTCCTCCACTTCATCCATCCTCATGTGCTTTGTATCCACGCTCCCAGACTCCGACGACGTTGTTGCACCACCTCAGACGCCGCCTAGGCCTTGCCGGACCTCCGACTCTCCTCCTACGTTATCGTCACAACCCCACCTACGCCCTACTGCCCATGCACCCTCCGACCCTGCCTTCGTCGTCCATGGTGGACACCATGCCCGAGAAGTGTTCGACCAAATGTCATAGCCATGATTTTTTAGGTCTCGTTGTTTACTTTGAATCAAACACGATGGATTCAGACAAGGAGTGCTTCTACCTCGAGTTCATGGATTCGTCTTGTCGGATGAAGATGAAGATGATAATGAAAATGGCGATGATGAGGGTGCTTCTTGAAGATGTATAGTGTGCATAGGAGCATGTTCTCAACTTCAAGGGCTCAATAAAGGGTCATCGAGTGTTGAATCAACACATGGCATATGGTGTTGTATGACGACTACTTTGCCCCTGATGCGCTATTCAAACCGTATTTCTGTTGTCGATTTTAAATGCAACGACATGTGTTCGAACGCATCTACCAGGTGTCCGTGTTAACAGCCTAACACAGGTGTCTCGATCTATTTCTCTCCGGCTCGAATTCGAGTATCAACAAAGGTACATGAATTGAGTTACAAGAATGGATCAAGGAGGAGAAATCTTCTCGCCCAGGAGTGCAGAGAAAGGGGAGTTGGTGGGTAGGTGGTAGGGTGTCGTCCAAGCCGAGACGCCGTGATCCTCTGGATGCCTAGCCTTCCTTCCCACGCTTAAGTATCCCTTGGGCCCGTGTGGGCGTGGTTGACCCAGTTCGGCCCATGGTAGCAAGAACTCGCCCTTGGCTGGCATCTGGGTTGCGTGTCATTCCTAAGGCGTGGGCCCTCCTCTTCAGTGCCACTGTCTGGTGGGTCAGCCATGTCAGGAGGGCTGACATCCCCTTCTTCTTCAGACACGGCTTGCCCCCAAGCCGCTGATGTAGGAAATCGCGCTTGGAGTTCCAGCTTGTCCTCCCAAGAGTCAGCCACCGCCCGTGGATTAGACCATCACACCAACACTTGCTCACGGTTGGTCCCTCATTGATCATGCCAGCATCGCTTGGGCACTTGAGCTGGTACTACAGGTACATCAGTGGAAATGGGCAGATTGGCACTCACTTGCATACCTAGAAGCAGAGCTTGGCATAGCTGCGACACATGGAAGACGGGGTGGACCATGGCCCCTTCCGACAACTGAATTTTGTAGGCCACTTCATTGACACGTTCCAGCGCTCGAAAAGGTCCGAAGAATCTGAACGCCAACTTGTGGTTGGCCCGAGGCGCTACTAATGTTTGTATGCAGTTTGAGGAATACCTGATCCCCCACTTCAAATGAACGGAAGGTTCTTCGCTTGTCTGCATGTTGCTTCATGTACTGCCTCGCACGGTGCAAATGTTGCTGCAACAGATTCTGAATGGTAGCTTGATCTTCCAACCACGACTACAGCGCTGACACAGAGCACATGCTTGTGGGTGTAATCCCCCAATGACGGGGCTCATGGCCATACATGGCACGGAAGGGAGACATCCCAATAGTTGAGTGATCAAAGGAGTTGTACCAAAATTGTGCTAAGGGCAGCCAAAAGCTCCAGCGTCGAGGGCAAGCATGAGTGAAACACCTGAGAAATGTCTTGAGACACTGATTTACCCGCTCTGTTTGCCCGTCGGTCTGGGGATGATTTAATGAACTCATTTGTAGCCCCGTGCCCGCATACTTGAAAAGCTCTTGCCAAAAATCGCTAGTAAACACCGGGCCGCGATCAGACACAACTGCTCCAGGGAATCCATGGTTCTTGTACACTTGTGTCATTAAAGCAAGGCCACTTTGGATGCAATGTAAGGATGGGCCAGTGGCAAGAAATGTGCAAATTTAGTCAGTTTGTCCATGATTACCCAGATGCAGTTGAACTTCCATGACTGTGGTAGCTCATCGATGAAATCCATGGAGATAAGCTCCCACGACGCTTGAGGTACCAGTAAAGGTTCCAACAGTCCTGGATAGGCTACTCGCTCCGGTTTAGCTTGTTGACAGATTTGACAGCATCACACATATTGAAGAATGTGTGTCTTCATCTTTGGCCATGCAAACGGTCTGCGCACTCGTCGATATGTTGCCAGAAACCCTGAATGCCCTCCCATAGGGCTGTCGTGGAAAGCTGAGATTATTTGCTATTGCAATGATGTGCTACCTCCGAGCCAAATGCGGTCTCTGTCGGGGATATAACTCCACGGTGTAACCCGCCCTACTGGGCCGAGTCAACACGTCAACAGTCGTGTGACTCAGTTCAAAGTGGGCCGTGTCCCAAGTGCAAATTAAGTAAAGTGGCGTTTGGTCAAGACGCCGGGCGGCCCACAACCCGAAGACGGCGGATCAAAGTCCATGAAGCTAAGGACGGCGGTTCAAGTTTCCTTAAGGAGCAAGATAAGTTAGATGTAGTAAGTCACGGGTCATAATATGACCCGGACTCTATTGTAAGACCTAGGGCTTGACCTGTATATAAAGGCAGGCCCCTAGGACCGAAACTCTCAAGTCACAATCTCTCGATAGCTAGGTTAGCGATTACGCACCCTTGTAATCGAGATCTACCCATCCAATACACGAAAAGCGGGACGTAGGCTATTATCTCCATAGGAGGGGCTGAACCTGGGTAAACCCGACTCTTTCTCTCGCTTAACCCCTTTGAGTCGCCACCAAGCGACGATGGCCTCACACCTAAGTCCCATTACGAGGACATCTACCGGGTTGATAAAACCACGATAGTTGGCGCCCACCGTGGGGCCCTCGCCCGGTGGAGTTGAGTTTTCGAAGGGGATCCAGCCAGGATTCGGGAAGTTTGCGGTCAACCAGATGATCAAGAGCTGCCATGACAGGATCTACGGACCGGTTTGGGGCGTCAATACCGACCCGATCGGACGTAGGTCCCGAGATCTCGCAAGAGAGATTGGATCAGAGACCTCCAAGATGGACATCTACATCGACATCGACAAACCGGCTCGGAGCGCCCGATCCAATCCACGTCAAGAAGGTCTTCGTCGCGTGTTCGTTGGCTTCACCGAAGGGGTCAGCCTTTCGGACGAGCCAGCCTCCAGTGGAGACATCCTTGTTAATTCGGACAACACGTCATCCACGGGAGATACAGAGTCAATCTGCCCCCTTTACGATGGCGGACTTAGGGGTTCCTTGGAGATCGAAACCCCTGAGGAAAACAATGAGCCGCCTCGCCAAGTTGCCGTTTACATGGCTGGGGCTACAGTGGTTCCGGATCCAGCCGTGGTTGGAGGTTCTGGCGGGTCAACCAAAACGCCGGCAAAGGCTATGGCTGAACTTATGGCCGAGATGGCGAAACTCGTGGATACCCCAGTCACTACAGAAAACCAGGAAGAGCGCAATGTGGAGCTAACCAAATTGCATACCCAAATGATCGAGGTACAGAAGGAGATAGATGCTGAAAACGCACGGCTGGCAGATCTACATGCTCGCATACATGAGGAGACAGAACGCCTTAAGGCTGAGGCCTGGCGGTTAGGGGTCCAGAGAGAAGCATCGGAGGCAGTTTACGAGAGAAGGCGTCACCGTGGACTTCCCCCAAACCTGGAACCTCAACAGCTTTTTAACACTCCAAATCAAACACCAGGAACTGTTCAGCAACCCGGGAATCGGCAAGAGGAACCGGCTCAACTTCCGCTGGCTCAATCCCCCCCACGGCGATTTCAGACGCCGCGTGGTCACTTTTCCAATCCTCTTGATAACATGTTGGCTGCAACCCGGAATTTGGAAGCATTGCCCATCAATGGAAACTCTCCACTCGAGGTTGAAGCTAGGAACGCCATCAAGATGCTAAAGACTGTTGTGGTACAACAGGCACAATATTCGTATAGCCGGGACCGGATGAATTCCACTCCTTATGCTAGCAAGGGCCGCCATGTGGAGTTCCCGGCCGTCTCTAGCAGTGGGCGAAGGCAGCAGCATCAGGTCTCTCCGACACGTCCCCTGCCATCAGACGCCCAGGCGGTCGTTGATGCTGCAAGAGGTGTGCGACAGGTAGAAGCAGAAGCAGCAGCACGGGCGATCCAGCAATTTCACCCTCAACCGGCGAGTTTGGGGGCTGGGTCCAATAGTAGAACGATTGGCATACCATGTTTATCTCCGGCGCTCGCGCAGAGTGCATGCCCAAGGATTTCAAAGGGCCTCGTAAGGTGCCAAACTACACGGCAGATCTTAAGCCGGCATCATGGATCGAGAGTTATGAGTTGGCGATGGACATGCTGGATGTTAGTGACGCTGTGTGTGCTAAATACATAACCATGATGTTGGAAGGACCGGCTCGGACTTGGTTGAAAAACTTGCCACCCAATTCCATCAACTCATGGACGGAGCTGAAAGGGCGATTCATTAAGAATTTCAGGGAACCTGCAAAAAGCCTATGACGATAGTGGATTTACAACATTGCGTCCAGCGAGTAGACGAGTCAGCTCACCACTGGACTCGTCGGGTCGCGGAAATCATCCACTCATCGGACAACATCACGGCGGCTCAGGCAGTCCTAATATTGGAAAAGAACTGTCACTTCCAGCCTCTGGTTCTGAAGCTTGGGTGGCTCAAGCGGAAGGTTCAAGACATGGGCAACTTGATGGACGTCATCACCAGGTATGCCGAGTCGGATAGCACCAAAGATCCCGGCTCGGACGAGGACAAGACCTCCAAAGGCAAAAAAGCTGAAGGAGGGAAAGGTCATCATGGTTCAGGGGGTAACCAGGGGGACTCATAATAAGCGGAAGCAACCGGATGGCGGGTCAGATTTTGTGGCCAACACCAATACAGACTTCAAGAACCAGCGTCGGAATGGTCGACCCGGAGGAGCTTACAATGGGAATAAACCTCGCAATTATGAAGAGGCGCTTAAAGGACCTTGTCCTAAACATAGCACCCAAGATAAGCTAGCTAGCCACTCTTGGGAGAATTGCTATATCATGCAAGAATTCCGTAACCAGGTGATGACCCACAAGTATAGGGGATCAATCGTAGTCCTTTCGATAAGTAAGAGTGTCGAACCCAACGAGGAGCAGAAGGAAATGACAAGCGGTATTCAGCAAGGTGTTCTCTGCAAGCACTGAAATTGTAGGTAACAGATAGTTTGATAGCAAGGTAACTTGTAACGAGCAAGTAACGGTAACGGTAAACAAGGTGCAGCAAGGTAGCCCAATCCTTTTGAGGCAAAGGACAGGCCAGAACAATCACTAGTAATAGGCAAAGTGTTCTTGAGGGTACACGGGAATTTCGTCTAGTCACTTTTATCATGTTGGTTCGATTCGTGTTCGCTACTTTGATAATTTGATATGTGGGTGGACCGGTGCTAAGGTGCTGTTCTTACTTGAACTAACAACCTACTTATGATTAACCCCCTGATGTCTACTACGCAACTTTATTCTTGTAGACTTTGTTGGGCCTCCAAGCGCAGAGTTTTGTAGGACAGTAGCAAATTTCCCTCAAGTGGATGACCTAAGGTTTATCAATCTGTGGGAGGCGTAGGATGAATATGGTCTCTCTCAAACAACCCTGCAACCAAATAACAAAGAGTCTCTTGTGTCCCCAACACACCCAATACAATGGTAAATTGTATAGGTGCACTAGTTCGGCGAAGAGATGGTGATACAAGTGTAATATGGATGGTAGATATAGGTTTTTGTAATCTGAAAATATAAAAACAGCAAGGTAACTAATGATAAAAGTGAGCACAAACGGTATTGCAATGCTTAGAAACAAGGCCTAGGGTTCATACTTTCACTAGTGCAAGTTCTCTCAACAATACTGACATTGTTGAATCATATGTAAATCCCTCACGTGCGACAAAGAGTTCACTCCAAAGTCACAAATAGCGGAGAACAAACGAAGAAATTATTGTAGGGTACGAAACCACCTCAAAGTTATCTTTTCCGATCAATCTTATGAGCTATCCCTATAAGTGCCACGAACAACCCTAGAGTTCGTACTAAAATAACAGCTTAAGATACACATCAACCAAAACCCTAATGTCACCTAGATACTCCAATGTCACCACGAGTACCCATGGGCTTGATTATACGATATGCATCACACAATTTCAGATTCATCATGTTCAATCTAACACAAATAACTTCAAAGAGTGCCCCAAAGTTTCTACCGGAGAGTCAAGACGAAACATTTGCCAACCCCTATGCATAGATTCCCAAGGTCACGGAACCCGCAAGTTGATCACCAAAACATACATCAAGTGGATCAATAGAACATCTCATTGTCACCACAGATATCCCATCGCAAGACATACATCAAGTGTTCTCAAATCCTTAAAGACTCAATCCGAAAGAAAACTTCAAAGGGAAAACTCAATTCATCACAAGAAGATAGAGAGGGTAAAACTCCATATGATTTATCTATATTAATAAAGCTCGCGGTAGATCAAGATCGTGCCATCTCAAGAACACGAGAGAGAGAGATCAAACACATAGCTACTGGTACATACCCTCAGCCCCGAGGGTGAACTACTCCCTCCTCGTCATGGAGACCGCCGGGAAGATGAGGATGGCCTCCGGTGATGGTTTCCCCCTCCGGCAGGGTGCCGGAACGGGCTCCCGATTGGTTTTTCGTGGCTACAGAGGCTTGCGGCGGCGGAACTCCCGATCTAGGTTTCTTTCTGGGGGTTTATGTATTTATTAGAAAATTGGGCGTTGGAAACAAGTCAAGGGGGGCCACGAGGCGTCCACAAGCCAGGGGGGCGCGCCCTAGGGGGGGGGGGGGCTAGGCTTGTGGTGGCCTCGTGGCTCTTCTGGCCCAACTCCAATGCCTTGTGGGCTTCTTCTGGTCCATAAAAAATCATCGTAAGTTTTTATTCCGTTTGGACTCCGTTTGATATTCCTTTTCTGTAAAACTTAAAAACAAGGAAAAAACAGAAACTGGCACTGGGCTCTAGGTTAGTAGGTTAGTCCCAAAAACAATATAAAATAGCATATACATGCATATAAAACATCCAAGATGGATAATATAATAGCATGGAACAATCAAAAATTATAGATACATTGGAGACGTATCAAGCATCCCCAAGCTTAATTCCTGCTCGTCCTCGAGTAGGTAAATGATAAAAACAAATTTTTTGATGTGGAATGCTACCTAACATATTTATCCATGTAATTTTCTTTACTGTGGCATGAATATTCAGATCCATAAGATTCAAAACAAAAGTTTAATGTTGACATAAAAACAATAATACTTCAAGCATACTAATAAAACAATCATGTCTTCTCAAAATAACATGGCCAAAGAAAGTTATCCCTACAAAATCATATAGTCTGGCTATGTTCCATCTTCATCACACAAAGTATTAAATCATGCACAACCCTGGTTTTAGCCAAGCAATTGTTTCATACTTTAGTGTTCTCAAACTTTTTCAACTCTCACGCAATACATGGGCGTGAGCCATGGACATAGCACTATAGGTGGAATAGAATATGGTGGTTGTGGAGAAGACAAAAAAGAAGGAGATAATCTCACACCAACTAGGCGTATCAACGTGCTATGGAGATGCCCATCAATAGATATCAATGTGAGTGAGTAGGGATTGCCATGCAACGGATGCACTAGAGCTATAAGTGTATGAAAGCTCAAAAAGAAGCTAAGTGGGTGTGCATCCAACTCGCTTGCTCACGAAGACCTAGGGAAATTTGAGGAAGCCCATCATTGGAATATACAAGCCAAGTTCTATAATGAAAAATTCCCACTATATGAAAGTGACAATATAGGAGACTCTCTATCATGAAGATCATGGTGCTACTTTGAAGCACAAGTGTGGAAAAAGGATAGTAGCATTGCCCCTTCTCTCTTTTCTCTCATTATATATATATATATATATATATATATACATATATATATATATATATTGGTGGGCATCTTTGGCCTCTTTTTTTATTTGGGCTTCTTTAGCCTCTTTTATTTTTTTATAAAATCCGGAGACTCATCCCGACTTGCGGGGGAATCATAGTTTCCATCATCCTTTCCTCACATGGGACAATGCTCTATAATGATGATCATCACACTTTTATTTACTTACAACTCAAGAATTACAACTCGATACTAGGACAAGGTATGACTCCATATGAATGCCTCCGGCGATGTACCGGGATATGCAATGATCTAGCGTAGCAATGACATCATCATGCTAGCTATCTTACGATCATGCTAAGCAATATGACAATGATGGTGCGTGTCATAATAAACGGAACAGTGGAAGTTTCATGGCAATATATCTTGGAATGGCTATGGAAATGCCATAATAGGTAGGTATGGTGGCTGTTTTGAGGAAGGTATATGGTGGCCGTTTTGAGGAAGGTGGGTTTAATGCACCGGCGAAAGTTGCGCGCTACTAGAGAGGTTAGCAAAGGTGGAAGGGTGAGAGTGCGTATAATCCATGGACTCAACATTAGTCATAAAGAACTCACATACTTATTGCAAAAGTCTATTAGTCATCAAAACAAAGTACTACACGCATGCTCCTAGGGGAAGGGTTGGTAGGAGTTAACCATCGCGCGATCCCGACCTCCACACAAAGGAAGGCAATCAATAAATAAATCATGCTCCGACTTCGTCACATAACGGTTCACCATACGTGCATGCTACGGGAATCACAAACTTTAACACAAGTATTTCTACCAATCCACAATTACTCACTAGCATGTCTCTAATATTACAATCTTTATATCTCAAAACAATCATAAGGAATCAAACTTCTCATAGTATTCAATGCACTTTTATATGAAAGTTTTTATTATATCTCTTTTGGATGCCCATCATATTAGGACTAAATTCATAACCTAAACAAATTACCATGCTGTTTAGAGACTCTCAAAATAATATAAGTGAAGCAAGAGAGTTCAACAATTTCTATAAAATAAAGCCACCGCCGTGCTCTAAAAAGATATAAGTGAAGCACATAGAGTATTCTAATAAATTCACGATTCATGCGTGTCCCTCTCAAAAAGTGTGTACAGCAAGGATGATTGTGGCAAACTAAAAAGCAAAGACTCATATCATACAAGACGCTCCAAGCAAAACACATATCATGTGGTGAATAAAAATATAGCCTCAAGTACATTTACCGATGGATTGAAGACGAAAGAGGGGATGCCTTCCGGGGCATCCCCAAGCTTAGGCTCTTGGTTGTCCTTGAATATTACCTTGGGGTGCCTTGGGCATCCCCAAGCTTAGGCTCTTGCCACTCCTTATTCCATAGTCCATCAAATCTTTACCCAAAACTTGAAAACTTCACAACACAAAACTCAACAGAAAACTCGTGAGATCCGTTAGTATAAGAAAATAAAATCACCACTTTAGGTACTGTTATGAACTCATTCTTTATTTATATTGGTGTAATATATACTGTATTCCAACTTCTCCATGGTTCATACCCCCCGATACTACCCATAGTTTCATCAAAATAAGCAAACAACACATAGAAAACAGAATCTGTCTAAAACAAAACAGTCTGTAGTAATCTGTAAACTTCGAATACTTTTGTAACTCTAAAAATTCTGAAAAATTAGGACAACGTAAGGAATTTGTATAGAAACACTGTGTTAAAATTTAAACTCAAGATCACGTTCCAGCAAAAAATGAAAATTCATATACTGGACGCAAAGTTTCTGTTTCAGATTCAGCATCACTTCTACTCATCCTATGAATCATCCTAACGGTTCTACTTGGCACAAAAACTAAATAAACCATAAAAACACAATAATAACAGAGGCATAATTGTGTCAACACTCAAAAAGAGAAAGGAAAAAAGCAAAAATTTATTTATTCATTGGGTTGCCTCCCAACAAGCGCTATCGTTTTACGCCCCTAGCTAGGCATAATGATTTCAATATGATGCTCACATAAAAAGTAGTAATTGAAATATGCAAGAAAGCATCATGAATCTCATGACAAGCACATTTAAGTCTAACCCACTTCCTATACATAGGGATTTTGTGAGCAAACAATTTATGGGAACAAGAATCAACTAGCATAGGAAGGCAAAACAAGCATAACTTCAAAACTTTGAACACATAGAGAGGAAACTTGGTATTATTGCAATTCCTACAAGCATATGTTCCTCCCTCATAATAAATTTCAGTAGCATCATGAAGGAATTCAACAATATAACTATCACATAAATCATTCTTTTCATGATGCACAAGCATAGAAAATTTGTCACTCTCCATAAAAGCAATTTTCTTCTCATTCATAATAGTGGGAGCAAACTCAACAAAATAACTATCACGAGACACTTGATTGACATAACCACATTCAATATGATGATGACAAGTTTCATGGTTACTATCACTCTTTATAGCATACATTTCATCATAATCATCATAGATAGGAGGCATGCCATCATCATAATAAATTTGCTCATCAAAACTTGGGGGACAAAAAATATCATCTTCATCAAACATAGCATCCCCAAGCTTGTGGTTTTGCATATCATTAGCATCATGGATATTCAGAGAATTCGTACTAGCAATATTTCTATCATGCTCATCATTCAAGTAATTCTCATTAAGTATTTTCATAAATTCTTCCTCTACCAATTGAGCACAATTTTCCGAACCATCATTTTCACGAAAGACTTTATAAAGACGAGACAATTGATGCAACCTAAACTCCATTTTTTGTAGTTTACTTTGATAAAACCAAACTAGTGAAAAACAAAAAACTAAAAGATTTAATTGCAAGATCTAAAGATATACCTTCAATCACTCACCTCCCCGGCAACGACGCCAGAAAAGAGCTTGATGTCTACTACGCAACTTTATTCTTGTAGACTTTGTTGGGCCTCCAAGCGCAGAGTTTTGTAGGACAGTAGCAAATTTCCCTCAAGTGGATGACCTAAGGTTTATCAATCCGTGGGAGGCGTAGGATGAAGATGGTCTCTCTCAAACAACCCTGCAACCAAATAACAAAGAGTCTCTTGTGTCCCCAACACACCCAATACAATGGTAAATTGTATAGGTGCACTAGTTCGGCGAAGAGATGGTGATACAAGTGTAATATGGATGGTATATATAGGTTTTTGTAATCTGAAGATATAAAAACAGCAAGGTAACTAATGATAAAAGTGAGCACAAACAGTATTGCAATGCTTAGAAACAAGGCCTAGGGTTCATACTTTCACTAGTGCAAGTTCTCTCAACAATATTGACATAGTTGAATCATATGTAAATCCCTCACGTGCGACAAAGAGTTCACTCCAAAGTCACAAATAGCGGAGAACAAACGAAGAAATTATTGTAGGGTACGAAACCACCTCAAAGTTATCTTTTCTGATCAATCTTATGAGCTGTCCCTATAAGTGTCACGAACAGCCCTAGAGTTCGTACTAAAATAACAGCTTAAGATACACATCAACCAAAACCCTAATGTCACCTAGATACTCCAATGTCACCACGAGTACCCATGGGCTTGATTATACGATATGCATCACACAATTTCAGATTCATCATGTTCAATCCAACACAAAGAACTTCAAAGAGTGCCCCAAAGTTTCTACCGGAGAGTCAAGACGAAAACATGTGCCAACCCCTATGCATAGATTCCCAAGGTCACGGAACCCGCAAGTTGATCACCAAAACATACATCAAGTGGATCAATAGAACATCTCATTGTCACCACGGATATCCCATCGCAAGACATACATCAAGTGTTCTCAAATCCTTAAAGACTCAATCTGATAAGAAAACTTCAAAGGGAAAACTCAATTCATCACAAGAAGATAGAGAGGGGAAAACTCCATATGATTTATCTATATTAATAAAGCTCGCGGTACATCAAGATCGTGCCATCTCAAGAACACGAGAGAGAGAGAGATCAAACACATAGCTACTGGTACATACCCTTAGCCCCGAGGGTGAACTACTCCCTCCTCGTCATGGAGACCGCCGGGATGATGAGGATGGCCTCCGGTGATGATTTCCCCCTCCGACAGGGTGCCGAAACGGGCTCCCGATTGGTTTTTCGTGGCTACAGAGGCTTGCGGCGGCGGAACTCCCGATCTAGGTTTCTTTCTGAGGGTTTCTGTATTTATAAGAAAATTGGGCGTTGGAAACAAGTCAAGGGGGGCCACGAGGCGTCCACAAGCCAGTGGGCGTGCCCTAGGCTTGTGGTGGCCTCGTGGCTCTTCTGGCCCAACTCCAATGCCCTATGTGCTTCTTCTGGTCCATAGAAAATCATCGTAAGTTTTTATTCCGTTTGGACTCCGTTTGATATTCCTTTTCTGTAAAACTTAAAAACAAGGAAAAAACAGAAACTGGCACTGGGCTCTAGGTTAGTCCCAAAAACAATATAAAATAGCATATACATGCATATAAAGCATCCAAGATGGATAATATAATAGCATGGAACAATAAAAAATTATAGATACGTTGGAGACGTATCACCCCCTCGCAAGCATCCGCAACTACGAGAAAAGTATTAAGACAAAGTCTAACCATAGCATTAAACATGTGGATCCAAATCAGCCCCTTACGAAGTAGCGCATAAACTAGGGTTTAAGCTTCTGTCACTCTAGCAACCCATCATCTAATAACTACTCCACAATGCATTCCCTTAGGCCCATGAATGGTGAAGTGTCATATAGTCGACGTTCACATGACACCAGTAAGGGCATCACAACATACATATCATCAAAATATCGAACACATATCAAATTCACATGATTACTCGCAACATGACTTCTCCCGTGACCTCAAGAACAAATGTAACTACTCACAAATAATAATCATGCTCAAGATCAGAGGAGTAATGAATAGCATAATGGATCTGAACATATAATCTTCCACCAAATAAACAATATAGTAATCAACTACACAAGGTAATCAACACTACTAGTCACCCACAGGTACCAATCTGAGGTTCCGGTACAAAGATTGAACACAAGAGATGAACTAGGGTTTGAGAGGAGATGGTGCTGTTGAAGATGTTGATGAAGATTGGCCTCCCAAAGATGAGAGGGGTGTTGGTGATGACGATAGCTTCGATTTCCCCCTCCGGGAGGGAAGTTCCCCCGGCGGAATCGCTCCGTTGGAGGGCAAAAGTGCTCCTGCCCAAGTTCCGCCTCGAGGCGGCGGCGCTTCATCCCGAAAGTCCTCCTCCTAATTTTTTTTAGCTTTTTTGGGAATTTATACCAGAAGATGGGCACCAGAAGTGGGCCTGGGTGAGCACCACCCACCAGGGCGCGCCGGGAGGGGGCTGGCGCGCCTTGGTGGGTGCTGTGCACCCTGGGCCCCCTCTCCGGTGGTTTCTGGCTCCAGTATTTATTATTAATTCCAAAAATAATCTCCGTAAAGTTTTAGCTTCATTGGAGTTGTGCAGAATAGGTATCTCTGACGTGCTTTCCTTGGGTCCAGAATTCCAGCTGCCGGTATTCTCCCTCTTTGTGTAAACCTTGCATATTATGAGAGAAAAGGCATTAGAATCACTCCCCAAAGCATTATAATTCAACAAAACAAGGTAAATAACAGTAGGAAATCATGATGCAAAATGGACGTATGAACTCCCCCAAGCTTAGACCTCGCTTGTCCCCAAGTGAAAGCCGATATTGAAAAGCATGTCCACATGGTTTGAGAGAGAGGTGTCGATAAAAACAAAATACGGACATAGAAGCATCATGCTTATTAACATAACAGCAACAAACTCTAACATAAGAACTTATTTCAATATATTTTTATCATATAGCTTCCCATGAACAAGTAACAATTCATCACAACATGGAAGTATGAAGCATAGACCTTATTGGAAACCAACAAACTGTGTTCTCAGTCAACTTTGCAACTACAATTCATCATATTTTCAAGAAGGGTCTCATGTCGGAGCCTTTTGGCAAGTCCACATACTCAACCATCATTTAGTCTTCTATGATTGCTAACGCTCACGGCATACCCATGAACAAAAAGTTTCAACCGGACACATAAGTGTTGGGGAACGTTGCATGGGAAACACATTTTTTTTCCTACGCACACGCAAGATCTATCCATGGTGATGAGTATCTACGAGAGGGAGAGTGGATCTACATACCCTTGTAGATCGCTAAGCGGGAAGCGTTAAGAAACGCGGTTGATGTAGTCGAACGTCTTCACGATCCAAATCGCTAGCTGTCCCGCGATCCAATCACGATCTAGCACCGAACGGACGGCACCTCCGCGTTCAGCACACGTATAGCTCGATGACGATCTCCGCCTTCTTGATCTAGCAAGAGGGAGTGGAGAGGTAGATGAGTTCTCCGACAGCGCGACGGCATGGCGGGGATGATGGTGGAACTATTCCGGCAGGGCTTCGCCTAAGCACCGCCGAAACTAGAGGGAGACGATCTATTGGGGAGAGAGGGCTGCACCGTGGCTTTGTCTTGGGTGCGGCTGCCCTCTCTCCCCTCTAGTATATATAGGAGGGAGGGGAGGGGCTGGCCGCCCTAGGGCTCCTCCTAGGAGTCGGCCGCATGGAGGTGGAGGTGGAGGAATCCACCTCCAATCCTACTCCCACTAGGACTCCTTCCCTTCCCCACTTGGGTTTTCCTTTTCCCACAAGTCCAGCCGCATAGGCCCTCTTGGGCTGGCCGCCCAGCCCACCAGGGGCTGGTGCGCCACCCTAAGGCCCATGTGACCCCCTTGGGGTGTGGTGGCCCCACTTGGTGGACCCCCGGAACCCATTCGTCACTCCTGGTACACTGCCGGAAATGCCCGAAACCTTTCCGGAGTTCAAACACCACTTTCCTATATATCAATCTTTACCTCCGGACCATTCCGAAGCTCCTCGTGACGTCCGGGATCTCATCCGGGACTCCAAACAACCTTCGGTCACCAACATACATAACTCTACTATACCGAAACGTCACCTAACCTTAAGTGTGCAGACCCTGTGGGTTCGAGAACTATGTAGACATGACCGAGACACCTCTACGGTCAATAACCAATAGCGGGACCTGGATGCCCATATTGGTTCCTACATATTCTACAAAGATCTTTATCGGTTGAACCTCTAGGTCAAGGATTCAGTTAATCCCGTATTCTGTTCCCTTCGTTCTTCGGTATGTTACTTGCCCGAGATTCGATCGGCGGTATCTCTATACCTAGTTCAATATCGTTATCGGCAAGTCTCTTTACTCATTCCGTAATACAAGATCTCGTGGCTAACACTTTAGTCACATTGCTTGCAAGGCTTATTGTGATGTTGTATTATCGAGTGGGCCCTGAGATATCTCTCCGTCATACGGAGTAACAAATCCCAGTCTCTATCCATGCCAGCTCAACAGACACCTTCGGAGATACCTGTAGAGCATCTTTATAGTCACCCAGTTACGTTGTGACGTTTGATACACACAAGGTATTCCTCCGGTGTCAGTGAGTTGCATGATCTCATGGTCATAGGAACAGATACTTGACATGCAGAAAACAATAGCAATAAACTGACACGATCATATGCTACGTTCATAGTTTGGGTCTTGTCCATCACATCATTCTCCTAATGATGTGATCCCGTTATCAAATGACATCTCATGTCTATGGCTAGGAAACCTTGACCATCTTTGATCAACGAGCTAGTCTACTAGAGGCATACTAGGGACACAGTGTTGTCTATGTATCCACACATGCAATTGAGTTTCCAATCAATACAATTATAGCATGGATAATAAACGATTATCATGAACAAGGAAATATAATAATAACTACTTTTATCATTGCCTCTAGGGCATATTTCCAACAGTCTCCCACTTGCACTAGAGTCAATAATCTAGCTCACATCACTATGTGATTTACATTGTAATGAATCTAATACCCATACAGTTCTGGTGTTGATCATGTTTAGCCCTTGGAAGAGGTTTAGTCATCGGATCTGCAACATTCAGATCCGTGTGCACTTTGCAAATATTTATGTCGTCCTTCTTGATGTAATCGTGGATGGAATTGAAACGTCGCTTTATGTGTCTGGTCCTTGCTACTTCTTGAGCTTGCGTTGGTTTTCCCTTGAGGAGGAAAGGGTGATGCAGCAAAGTAGATAAGTATTTCCCTCAGTTGTTGAGAACCAAGGTATCAATCCAGTAGGAGGTACAAGCAAGGCCCCAATCTTTGCACCTACACAAACAATCAAACACTTGCACCCAACGCTATAAAGGGGTTGTCAATCCCTTCACGGTTACTTGCAAGGATGAGATCTGATAGAGATAGATATAAAAGATTGCGAAAAGTAAAACTAAAATAAAAGTAAATAAATTGCAGCAAAGTATTTTTGGTATTTTTGGTTTATAGATCTGAAAATATAATATGGAAAATAGACCCGGGGGCCATAGGTTTCACTAGAGGCTTCTCTCTTGAAGGACAATAATACGGTGGGTGAACAAATTACTGTCGAGCAATTGATAGAAAAGCGCATAGTTGTGACGATATCCAAGGCAATGATTATGCATATAGGCATCACGTCCGTATCAAGTAGACCGAAACGATTCTGCATCTACTACTATTACTCCACACATCGACCGACTCCTGCCTGCATCTAGAGTATTAAGTTCATGAAGAACAGAGTAACGCATTAAGTAAGATGACATGATGTAGAGGGATAAACTCAAGCAATATGATGAAAACCCCATCTTTTTATCCTTGATGGCAACAATACAAATACGTGCCTCGCTACCCCTACTTTGTCACTGGGTGAGGACACCGCAAGATTGAACCCAAAACTAAGCACTTCTCCCATTGCAAGAATTACCAATCTAGTTGGCCAAACCAAACCAATAACTCGAAGAGACTTGCAAAGATATGAAATCATGCATATAAGGATTCAGAGAAGATTCAAATAATATTCATAGATAATCTGATCATAAATCCACAATTCATCGGATCTCGACAAACACACCGCAAAAGAGTATTACATCGAATAGATCTCCATGAAGATCATGGAGAACATGGTATTGAAGAACATAGAGAGAGAAGAAGCCATCTAGCTACTAGCTATGGACCCGAAGGTCTGAGGTGAACTACTCACGCATCATCAGAGGGGCAATGGTGTTGATGTAGATGCCCTCCGTGATCGAATCCCCCTCCGGCAGATTACCGGAAAAGGCCCCAAGATAGGATCTCACGGGAACAGAGGCTTGCGGCGACGGAAAAGTATTATCGTGGCTCTTTTTGGTATTGGGGGAATATTTCTGAATTTATAGGCGGAGAATTAGGGTTGGAGGAGCCACGGGGGCCCCACAAGCCAGGGGGGCGCCCCCCCAGGGGCGTGCCCTGGTGGCTTGTGGCCCACCCGTGGGTCTTCTGGCCTCTTCTCCAAGTCTCCTGGGTTCCTTCTGGTCCAAAAAAATCATCGTAGAATTTTATTCCGTTTGGACTCCGTTTGATATTCCTTTTCTACAATACTCAAAAACAAGGAAAAACAGAAACTGGCACTGGGCACTAGGTTAATAGGTTAGTCCCAAAAATAATATAAAATAGCATATTAATGCATTTAAAACATCCAAAATAGATAATATAATAGCATGGAACAATCAAAAATTATAGATACGTTGGAGACGTACCAAGCATCCCCAAGCTTAATTCCTGCTCGTCCTCGAGTAGGTAAATGATAAAAACAGAATTTTTGATGTGGAATGCTACCTAACATATTTATCCATGTAATATTCTTTATTGTGGCATGAATGTTCAGATCCATAAGATTCAAAACAAAAGTTTAATATTGACATAAAAACAATAATACTTCAAGCATACTAACAAAGCAATCGTGTCCTTTCAAAATAACATGGCCAAAGAAAGTTATCCCTACAAAATCATATGGTCTGGCTATGCTCCATCTTCCCCACACAAAGTATTTAAATCATGCACAACCCCGATGACAAGTCAAGCAATTGTTTCACACCTTTTATGTTCTCAAACCTTTTCAACTTTCACGCAATACATGAGCGTGAGCCATGGATATAACACTATAGGTGGAATAGAATATGGTGGAAGTTGTGAGGAAAAGGAGAAGATAGTCTCACATCAACTAGGCGTATCAACGGGCTATGGAGATGCCCATCAATAGATATCAACGTGAGTGAGTAGGGATTGCCATGCAACGGATGCACTAGAGCTATAAGTGTATGAAAGCTCAAAAAGAAACTAGGTGGGTGTGCATTATAATGAGAAATTCCCACTAGTTATATGAAAGTGACAAAATAGGAGACTCTCTATCATGAAGATCATGGTGCTACTTTGAAGCACAAGTGTGGAAAAAGGATAGTAGCATTGTCCCTTCTCTTTTTTTTCTCAATTTTTTTTATTTTTATTTTGGTGGGCATCTTTGGCCTTTTTTTTATTTGGGCTTCATTGGACTCTTTTATTATTTGTAAAGTCTGGAGACTCATCCCAACTTGTGTGGGAATCATAGCTTCCATCATCCTTTCCTCTCATGGGACAATGCTCTAATAATGATGATCATCACACTTTTATTTACTTACAACTCATGAATTACAACTCGATACCTAGAACAAAATATGACTCTATATGAATGCCTCCGGTGGTGTACCGGGATGTACAACGATCTAGCATAGCAAATGACATCAAAAAACGGACAAGCCATGAAAACATCATGCTAGCTGTCTTACGATCATGCAAAGCAATATGAAAATGATGGTGCGTGTCATAATAAACGGAACGGTGGAAGTTGCATGGCAATATATCTCGGAATGGCTATGGAAATGCCATAATAGGTAGGTATGGTGGCTGTTTTGAGGAAGGGAATATGGTGGGTTTAATGTACCGGCGAAAGTTGCGCGGTACTAGAGAGGCTAGCAATGGTGGAAGGGTGAGGGTGCGTATAATCCATGGACTCACATTAGTCATAAAGAACTCACATACTTATTGCAAAAGTCTATTAGTTATCAAAGCAAAGTATTAGACGCATGCTCCTAGGGGAGAGGTTGGTAGGAGTTAACCATCGCGCGCTCCCGACCCTCACACAAAGGATGACAATCAATAAACAAATCATGCTCCGACTTCGTTACATAACGGTTCACCATACGTGCATGCTACGGGAATCACAAACTTTTAACACAAGTATTTATACCAATCCACAATTACTCACTAGAATGACTCTAATATCACCATCTTTATATCTCAAAACTATTTGCAAGGAATCAAACTTCTCATAGTATTCAATGCACTTTATATGAAAGTTTTTATTATATCCCTCTTGGATGCCCATTATATTAGGACTAAATTCATAACCTAAACCAATTACCATGCTGTTTAAAGACTCTCAAAATAATATAAGTGAGGTGCGAGAGTTCAATTATTTCTATAAAATAAAACACCACCGTGCTCTAAAAAGATATAAGTGAAGCACTAGAGCAAAATTGCCTAGCTCAAAAGATATAAGTGAAGCACATAGAGTATTCTAATAATTTCACGATTTATGCATGTCGCTCTCAAAAGATGTGTGCAGCAAGGATGATTGTAGCAAACTAAAAAGCAAAGACTCATATCATACAAGACGCTCCAAGCAAAACACATATCATGTGGTGAATAAAAATATAGCTTCAAGTAAATTTACCGATGGATTGAAGACGAAAGAGGGGATGCCTTCCGGGGCATCCCCAAGCTTAGGCTCTTTGGTATCCTTGAATATTCCTTGGGGTGCCTTGGGCATCCCCAAGCTTAGGCTCTTGCCACTCCTTATTCCATAGTCCATCAAATCTTTACCCAAAACTTGAAAACTTCACAACACAAAACTCAACAGAAAACTCGTGAGATCCGTTAGTATAAGAAAAATAAATCACCACTTTAGGTACTGTTGTGAACTCATTCTTTATTTATATTGGTGTAATATATACTGTATTACAACTTCTCCATGGTTCATACCCCCCGATACAATCCATAGATACATCAAAATAAGCAAACAACACAAAGAAAACAGAATCTGTCAAAAACAGAACAGTCTGTAGCAATCTGTAAACTTCGAATACTTCTGTAACTCCAAAAATTCTGAAAAATTAGGACAACCTGGAAAATTTGTATATAAATCTTTTGTAAAAACTTCAGACTCATTAGACGCTCTGGTGAATTTACAAAATTCCTGGACTGAGCGCAAAAGTTTCTGTTTTTCAGCAAAATCAAATAAACAATCACCGTAGACCATCCCAAAGGTCTTACTTGGCTCAAACACTAATTAAAACATTAAAACACAATTACTACAGAGGTAATAATGTGTAAATAACTCAATAACAGAAACAAAAACATAAAATAAAATTGGGTTGCCTCCCAACAAGCGCTATTGTTTAACGCCCCTAGCTAGGCATAACGCAATAGATCTAGGTATTGTCATCTTTGGTATGCAATCCATAAGTAGCTCTCATAATAGATTCATAAGGTAATTTAATTTTATTTCTAGGAAAGTGTTCCATGACTTTCCTTAATGGAAATTGGAATCTAATGTTTCCTTCTTTCATATCAATAATTGCACCGATCGTTCTAAGGAAAGGTCTACCAAGAATAATAGGACATGTAGGATTGCAATCTATATCAAGAACAATGAAATCTACGGGCACATAATTCCTATTTGCAACAATAAGAACATAATTAATCCTTCCCATAGGTTTCTTAATAGTGGAATCCGCTAGATGCAAATTTAAAGAGCAATCATCAAGTTCATGGAAACCTAGCACATCACATAAAGTTTTCGGAATCGTGGAAACGCTAGGACCCAAATCACACAAAGCATGGCACTCATAGTCTTTAATTTTAATCTTAATAGTAGGTTCCCACTCATCAAAAAGCTTTCTAGGTATAGAAACTTCCAACTCAAGTTTTTCTTCAAAATATTTCATCATAGCATAAACGATATGTTTTGTAAAAGCTTTAGTTTGATCATAAGCATGCAGAGAATTCAACATGGATTGCAACAAGGAAATACAATCAATCAAAGAACAACTATAATAATTAAAGTCCTTGAAATCCAAAAGAGTGAGTTCATTGCTATTTAAAGTTTTGACCTCTTCAATCCCACTTTTCTCAAATTTAGCATTAAGATCTATAAACTCCGAATCATTGGGACGACTTTTAACTAAAGTTGACTTATCTCCAGTCCCATCTTTATCAAGATTTGTATTAGAAAACAAAGATTCAATAGGAGTCACATCAATCACTTTAAGATCTTCATCATCATTATCACGAGAACACACTTTTTCAAGCCATTCACGCTTAGCACGCATTCTAGCGGTTCTTTCCTTACACTCATCAATAGAAGTTCTCATAGATTTTAAAGACTCATTAATATCATGCTTGGGTGGAGTAGATCTAATTTTCAAAGAATCAATCTCAAGCGAAATTCTATCAACGTTCTTAGCCAAATCATCAATCTTGAGCAATTTTTCTTCAATCGTAGCATTGAAAACCTTTTGCGAACTAATAAATTCTTTAATATTATTCTCAAGATCAGAGGGCATATTATTATAACTTCCATAAGGATTGTTGTAGGAATTACCATAATTATTAGAGGAATTACTAGGAAACGGCCTAGGGTTGAAATTACCTCTATACGCGTTATTACCAAAATTGTTCATACCAACAAAATTCACATCCATAGATTCATTATTATTTCCAATCAAAGAAGACAAAGGCATATCATTAGGATCAATAGGAGCACTCTTACTAGCAAACAATTTCATTAATTCATCCATCTTTTCACTCAAAGTGTTTATTTCTTCAATAGCATGCACTTTTTTGCTAGTAGGAGATCTTTCGGTATGCCAATGAGAGTAAGTTGCCATAATATTATCTAGGAGTTTAGTAGCTTCTCCTAATGTGATTTCCATAAAAGTACCACCCGCGGCGGAATCTAAAAGATTTCTAGATGCAAAATTCAATCCCGCATAAAAAATTTGTATAATCATCCATAAACTCAAACCATGTGCGGGGCAATTTCTAATCATTAGTTTCATCCTCTCCCAAGATTGTGCAACATGCTCATGATCAAGTTGCTTAAAATTAATTATATCGTTCCTAAGGGAGATGATCTTAGCGGGCGGAAAGTACTTGGAAATAAAAGCATCTTTACACTTATTCCATGAATCAATACTATTTTTAGGCAAAGATGAAAACCAAGTTTTAGCACGATCTCGTAGTGAGAACGGAAATAGCTTCAATTTGACAATATCATTATCCACATCTTTCTTCTTTTGCATATCACACAACTCAACGAAAGTATTTAGATGGGATGCGGCATCTTCACTAGGAAGGCCGGAAAATTGTTCTTTCATAACAAGATTAAGCAAAGCGGCATTAATTTCATAAGATTCCGCACTAGTGGCGGGAGCAATCGGAGTACTAATAAAATCATTATTATTAGTATTGGAGAAGTCACACAATTTGGTATTCTCAGACATCGTGACAAAGCAGGCAATCTAGCACACAAGCAAACAAAAAGCAAACGGAAAGACGAACGGAAGAAGGGCGAATAAAAAGGCAAATGTTTTTGTTTTTTTCTGAAAATCGTTTTAGAAGTGGGGGAGAGGAAAACGAGAGGCAAATGGCAAATAATGTAAATGCAATAGATGAGTTTGTGATGGGTACTTGGTAGGCTTGATGTAGATCTCCACGGCAACGGCGCCAGAAATTGGCAATTTGACGGGAGAGTTCTCGTCTTGACTTGCTATGTATCCTCCCCGGCAACGGCGCCAGAAATCCTTCTTGCTACTTCTTGACCTTGCGTTGGTTTTCCCTTGAAGAGGAAAGGTTGATGCAACAAAGTAGATAAGTATTTCCCTCAGTTGTTGAGAACCAAGGTATCAATCCAGTAGGAGGTACAAGCAAGGCCCCAATCTTTGCACCTACACAAACAATCAAACACTTGCACCCAACGCTATAAAGGGGTTGTCAATCCCTTCACGGTTACTTGCAAGGATGAGATCTGATAGAGATAGATATAAAAGATTGCGAAAAGTAAAACTAAAATAAAAGTAAATAAATTGTAGCAAAGTATTTTTGGTATTTTTGGTTTATAGATCTGAAAATATAATATGGAAAATAGACCTGGGGGCCATAGGTTTCACTAGAGGCTTCTCTCTTGAAGGACAATAATACGGTGGGTGAACAAATTACTGTCGAGCAATTGATAGAAAAGCGCATAGTTGTGACGATATCCAAGGCAATGATTATGCATATAGGCATCACGTCCGTATCAAGTAGACCGAAACGATTCTGCATCTACTACTATTACTCCACACATCGACCGACTCCTGCCTGCATCTAGAGTATTAAGTTCATGAAGAACAGAGTAACACATTAAGTAAGATGACATGATGTAGAGGGATAAACTCAAGCAATATGATGAAAACCCCATCTTTTTATCCTTGATGGCAACAATACAAATACATGCCTCGCTACCCCTACTTTGTCACTGGGTGAGGACACCGCAAGATTGAACCCAAAACTAAGCACTTCTCCCATTGCAAGAATTACCAATCTAGTTGGCCAAACCAAACCAATAACTCGAAGAGACTTGCAAAGATATGAAATCATGCATATAAGGATTCAGAGAAGATTCAAATAATATTCATAGATAATCTGATCATAAATCCACAATTCATCGGATCTCGACAAACACACCGCAAAAGAGTATTACATCGGATAGATCTCCATGAAGATCATGGAGAACATGGTATTGAAGAACATAGAGAGAGAAGAAGCCATCTAGCTACTAGCTATGGACCCGAAGGTCTGAGGTGAACTACTCACGCATCATCGGAGGGGCAATGGTGTTGATGTAGATGCCCTCCGTGATCGAATCCCCCTCCGGCAGATTACCGGAAAAGGCCCCAAGATGGGATCTCACGGGAACAGAGGCTTGCGGCGGCGGAAAAGTATTATCGTGGCTCTTTTTGGTATTGGGGGAATATTTCTGAATTTATAGGCGGAGAATTAGGGTTGGAGGAGCCACGGGGGGGCCACAAGCCAGGGGGGCGCCCCCCCAGGGGCGCGCCCTGGTGGCTTGTGGCCCACCCGTGGGTCTTCTGGCCTCTTCTCCAAGTCTCCTGGGTTCCTTCTGGTCCAAGAAAAATCATCGTAGAATTTTATTCCGTTTGGACTCCGTTTGATATTCCTTTTCTACAATACTCAAAAACAAGGAAAAAACAGAAGCTGGCACTGGGCACTAGGTTAATAGGTTAGTCCCAAAAATAATATAAAATAGCATATTAATGCATATAAAACATCCAAAATAGATAATATAATAGCATGGAACAATAAAAAATTATAGATACGTTGGAGACGTATCAGTCCTCTTGTGAAACCTTGGTTCCTTGGCTAGAGCAATGGCACTAGTGTTGTCACAGAACAGAGTCATTGGGTTTAGTGCACTAGGCACTACTCCAAGATCTGTCATGAACTCCTTCATCCAGACACCTTCCTTCGCCGCCTCCGAGGCAGCGATGTACTCCGCTTCGCATGTAGAATTAGCTACCACGCTCTGCTTGGAACTGCACCAGCTTACCGCACCCCCATTGAGAATAAATACGTATCCGGTTTGAGACTTAGAGTCATCCGGATCAATGTCAAAGCTTGCATCGACGTAACCCTTTACGACGAGCTCTTGATCACCTCCATAAACGAGAAACATGTCCTTAGTCCTTTTCAGGTACTTCAGGATATTCTTGACCGCCGTCCAGTGTTCCATTCCTGGATCACTTTGAAACCTTCAGGCCATACTTATGGCAAAGCTGACATCGGGTCTTGTGCACAGCATTTCATACATGATAGAGCCTATGGCTGAAGCATAGGGGACGACACTCATCTTTTCTCTATCTTCTGCAGTCACTGGGCATTGAGTCTTACTCAACTTCACACCTTGCAATACAGGCAAGAACTCCTTCTTGGACTGGTCCATTTTGAACTTCTTCAAAACTTTGTCAAGGTATGTGCTCTGTGAAAGTCCTATTAAGCGTCTCGATCTATCTCTATAGATCTTGATGCCTAATATGAAAGCAACTTCTCCTAGGTCCTTCATTGAAAAACTCTTGTTCAAATATTCCTTCACGCTTTCCAACATTTCAATATTGTTTCCAATCAGCAATATGTCATCCACATATAATATTAGAAACGCTATAGAGCTCCCACTCACTTTCTTGTAAATACAAGCTTCTCTGTAAACTTGTATAAACCCGAACGCTTTGATAACCTCATCAAAGCGAAGATTCCAACTCCGAGATGCCTGCACCAGTCCATAAATGGATCGCTGGAGTTTGCAAACTTTGTCAGCATTCTCTGGATCGACAAAACCTTCTGGTTGCATCATATACAACTCTTCCTTAAGGAAACCGTTAAGGAACGCTGTTTTGACATCCATCTGCCAAATTTCATAATCGAAAAAGGCAGCTATTGCTAACATGATTCTGACGGACTTAAGCATCGCTACGGGTGAGAAGGTCTCATCGTAGCCAACTCCTTGAACTTGTGAAAAACCCTTTGCCACAAGTCGAGCTTTATAGACGGTGACATTACCGTCCGCGTTCGTCTTCCTCTTAAAGATCCATTTGTTTTGAATGGCCTTTCGCCCTTCAGGTAATACTTCCAAAGCCCATACATTGTTTTCATACATGGATCCCATCTCGGATTTCATGGCCTCTAACCATTTCTCGGAATCCGGGCTCATCATCGCTTCTCCATAGCTCGTAGGTTCATCGTTGTCCAACAACATGACCTCTAAGACAGGGTTGCCGTACCACTCAGGAGCAGTACACGTCCTTGTCGACCTACGAGGTTCGATAGCAACTTGATCCGAAGCTTCATGATCATCATCATTAACTTCCTCTTCAACTGATGTAGGCTCTACAGAAACATCTTTCTGCATTGCGCCACTCTCTGGTTGAAATAAAGGTTCAACAACCTCATCAAGTTCTATCTTCCTCCCACTCAATTCTTTCGAGAGAAACTCTTTCTCAAGAAATGTTCCCTTTTTAGCGACAAACACTTTGCCTTCGGATCTGAGATAGAAGGTATACCCAACCGTCTCTTTTGGGTATCCTATGAAGACGCATTTCTCCGCTTTGGGTTCCAGCTTTTCAGGCTGAAGCTTTTTGACATAAGCATCACATCCCCAAACTTTAAGAAACGACAACTTTGGCTTCTTGCCAAACCATAGTTCATATGGTGTCGTCTCAACGGATTTCGATGGTGCCCTATTTAAAGTGAATGCAGCTGTCTCGAATGCATAACCCCAAAACGATAGTGGCAAATCGGCAAGAGACATCATAGATCGCACCATATCCAATAAGGTTCGATTACGACGTTCGGACACACCATTACGTTGTGGTGTTCCAGGCGGTGTCAACTGTGAAACAATTCCACATTGTCTTGAGTGACTGCCAAACTCATAACTCAGATATTCACCTCCTCAATCAGATCGCAGGAATTTAATCTTCTTGTTACGATGATTCTCAACTTCACTCTGAAATTGCTTGAACTTTTCAAACGTTTCAGACTTGTGTTTCATTAAGTAAATATACCCATATCTACTTAAATCATCAGTGAAGGTGAGAAAATAACGATATCCACCGCGTGCCTCAATGCTCATTGGACCGCACACATCAGTATGTATGATTTCCAATAAGTCACCTGCCCGTTCCATTTTTCCAGAGAACGGGGTCTTAGTCATCTTGCCCATGAGGCATGGTTCACATGTGTCAAGTGATTCAAAATCAAGTGACTCCAAAATTCCATCAGCATGGAGCTTCTGCATGCATTTTACACCAATATGACCTAAGCGGCAGTGCCACAAGAAAGTGGTACTATCATTATCAACTCTACATCTTTTGGCATCAATGTTATAAACATGTGTAACATCACTATCGAGATTCAATAAGAATAAACCCCTCACATTGGGTGCATGACCATAAAAGATATTACTCATATAAATAGAACAACCATTATTCTCTGATTTAAATGAGTAACCGTCTCGCAATAAACAAGATCCAGATATAATGTTCATGCTTAATGCAGGCACTAAATAACAATTATTCAGGTTCATCACTAATCCCGATGGTAATCGAAGAGCGAGCGTGCCGACGACGATCACATCAACCTTGGAACCATTTCCCACGCGCATCGTCACTTCGTCCTTTGCCAGCCTCCGTCTATTCCGTAGTTCCTGTTTTGAGTTGCAAATGTGAGCAACCGAACCGGTATCAAATACCCAGGCACTACAACGAGAGTTGGTAAGGTACACATCAATTACATGTATATCATATATACCTTGTTTGGTGTTGGCCGCCTTCTTGTCAGCCAGATACTTGGGGTAGTTCCGCTTCCAGTGACCAGTTCCCTTGCAATGAAAGCACTCAGTTTCTGGCTTGGGTCCAGCCTTGGGTTTCTTCACGGGAGGGGCAACTGCTTTGCCACTCTTCTTGGAGTTACCCTTCTTACCCTTGCCATTTGAAAGCACATTTGCTCCCTTGGTGGTTTTGGTAATTAATAACAACATATAAGTCATTGAACAAATGTTTCCACTAAGTATATTTCAGGAAAAGTTCAATGATAGGGATGGCAAAAGGATTGTGAAGATTGTGGAAACACCCCAAGATGCATGGAAATGGATTGGCAAAGCTTCAAGCAAGAGGACTCTACATTTTACTTTGTGAGAAATCACGTTGAGTCCATAGGAAAGCCAATACTATTAAAAGGGGGTAAGGTTTTGTTGGTGAACAAAATGCTCATACGTGCACAAGTGATAGTAAACAAAAACACCCACAAGCTCTTCCACAAAAGTCTGTCCATAGCCAAATATTCAAAATCGGCGCAACCAACTCTTTCCATTTGGTGCCACTGATTACCAAACTCAAACAGACTCAGCCAAACCCTAGCCACTTCGGTGCAACCGATTCTGCTTCGGTGCCACCGAGTTTAGGTTGCCAACTTTCTGTTACGCAAATTCACAATACCAGTACCACCGAGATTGTTGGATCGGCGTCACCGAGAATGGGCAATCTGACCGTTGGTCACCTTATCGGTGCAATCGAGTTTCCTATATCGGTCTCACCGAGATTCAAAAGTTGCCACCTTTTGGTCACTTCGGTACCACCGAGATTAACTTTTCGGTGTCACCGAGTTGGTCATTTTGTGTGTAACGGTTGGATTTTTGGGGATGCCTATATATACCCCCTCACCACCACCTACTCGAAAGAGAAGCACTCAGAACTATTCCATACTTGCCCCATCCAGTTTTCTGAGAGAGAGCCACCTACCCTTGTGTTCAGGTCAAGATCTTCCACTCCAACCATATGGATCTTGATTTCTAGCCTCCCCAAGTTGCTTTCCACCAATCCCATCTCTTCCACCAAGCCAAATCTGTGAGAGAGTGATTGTGTGTTGAGGAGTCTATCATCTTGAAGCACAAGAGCAAGGAGTTCATCATCATTACCGAGCCTATTACCTTTTGGAGGGTGGTGCCTCCTAGATTGGTTAGGTGTCGCTTGGGAGCCTCCTACTTCGTGTTGTGGAGTTGAACCAAGAAGTTTGTAAGGGCAAGGAGATCGCCTACTTCGTGAAGATCTACCCATAGTGAGGCTAGTCCTTCGTGGACGGAAGGCGTTATGGAATAGTCAAGGTTGCTACTTCGTGGACCCTTATGGGTGGAGCCCTCCGTGGACTCTCGCGACCGTTACCCTCCGTGGGTTTAAGACTCCATAAACGTGGATGTACGATAGCACCACCTATCGGAACCACGGGAAAAATCATCGTGTCTACAATTGCGTTTGATCTTCCTACCCTATCCTTTCTACTCATGCTTGTTGTTACTTTCCGCTGCTATACTCTTAGACATGCATGTGTAGGGTGTACTTGACTTGCCATGAAATGCTAAAAACTGCCAACTCTAAAATTTGGGAAAAGGTAGAATTTTTATTTGGTCAAGTAGTCTAATCACCCCCCCTCTAGACATACTTTCGGTCCTACAAGTGGTATCAGAGCTTTGGTCTCCATTGCATTGGTCTCACAACCTAGGAGAGTATGGCGTCTAGTGAGGCAAATTATCATCGTAGAGGTCCTTACTTTGATGGTACTAATTTTGCTAGTTGGAAGCACAAAATGAAAATGCATATTCTTGGTCATAACCCCGCCGTTTGGGCTGTTGTTCGTGTTGGCTTGCAAGGTGAGTTCTTTGGTGATGGAAAGGAACCGGACCGTGAAGCGACCGCAGAAGAATTGAAGATGTTGCAATACAACGCTCAAGCATGCGACATTCTCTTCAACTGACTATGTTCCGAACAATTCAACAAAATCAGCCGTCTTGAGAATGCAAAAGAGATTTGGGATACTTTGGTTGATATGCACGAAGGAACCGAGTCCGTGAGAGAATCCAAGTTAGATGTTCTTCAAAGTCAGCTTGACAAGTTCAAGATGAAGGATGGTGAAGGAGTCACAGAGATGTACTCTAGGCTAGCTCTCATCACAAATGAGATTGCCGGCTTAGGAAGCGAAGAAATGACCGAAAAATTCATCATCAAGAAGATACTTAGAGCTTTGGATGAGAGATACGACACCGTGTGCACATTGATCCAAATGATGCCCAACTACAAAGATCTCAAGCCTACGGAAGTCATTGGAAGGATTTTTGCTCATGAGATGACACTCAAAGACAAAGAAGAGCTTCACAACAAGTCTAGTGGTGCTTACAAAGCCACAAGTGATGCTCCCGCCACTTCAAGCGACAACCTTGTCACCAATGTAGAGATAAGCCTCATGGTCAAGAAATTCAACAAGTTCTACAAGAATAGAGGCAAAGAACAAAGCTCCAACTCAAGATATGATGAGAAGCGTTCATCAAGTCGTGACCGCAATTGCTACAATTGTGGGAAGCCCGGACACTACTCCAATGAGTGCACGGCTCCCTACAAACAAAGAGAAGAGTCACCTCGAAGACGAAGCTCAAGGAATGAATCACCTCAAAGAGAGAGAAGGAGTAGAGATGATCGTTATGAACGAAGACACTCAAGGAGAAGTAGAGATTCGGAGAAGAAGGACAAGTACACCAAGAGCTACACAAGAACAAAACATCAAGCTCATGTTGGTGAATGGGTTTCCGGCTCCGACTCCGACAACAACTCCGAGAGAAGCTATCACTCCGACTCCGACTATAGTCAAGATGATGGTGTTGCCGGAATTGCTCTAGTGACTACCAACTCCTATGATCTATTTGATTCACCAAATGAAGGGAGTGGAAGTTGCTTCATGGCTAAAGGCCCCAAGGTACCACACCCCAAGTATCTTGATTTTGATAGTGATGAAGATGATTTGCTTTGTGATGATGACTTGCTCTTTGATAAAACTAGTGATGTTAGTCAAAGTGAACTTGATAATTCTCATGCTAGTCAAGATAAGTCAATTGATGATGATAAGATGAAAATAGAAGAACTAACTAAAGAACTAAACACTCTTAAGTTAGCTCATGAATCTACTCTTGAAGATCATAGAGAGCTTGTAAGAACTCATGAGAAGCTACGCTTCGAGAAGCTCAACTTGGAGCAAGAGCATGAGTTTCTTAAAGCTATCAATGACGATCTTAGAAAGAAGACTTCATCTTATCTAGCCAAACGACTACTCTTGTCTACATTCATGCCTCAAGTTAAAACTAAGAAAACTAGTAACAAAGGCAAGAAAGGTTCTTCATCTAGCAGCAACAATAAAAATGCTAAACCTAATGATGTTGCTTCTAGTAGTTCTATTGATTCCATTAATGATGATTCTCTTAGCCAAGTTACACTTGAGCAAGAAAATGCTTTATTGAAAGGAATTATAGAGAAAGGTATCTACAAGAGTCTTGCCAGGTGTAAGCAATTTGAGGAAATTGTACGCAAGCACGGAGGATACCGAAAGAACCATGGTGTTGGCTACTTCAACGCTAATGGAGTTGAATGGGAAGAAGGTCAATACCCCAAGCCCAAATTTGTTCCTCAAAAAGAGAAGTATGAAAATACTCTTCCTAAGGGGACAAACACTCAACATGACCTTCCACCACAAGACCACAAGCTCAAGGGCAAGAACAAGCTTCAAGAGGACATTGTCTCATATGAAGATGAATCCCTAGCTTTGGTGGAGTGGGTTCCCAAGGCTACGTCAAGCTCAACTTCTACAAAGGCTACTTCAACACCAAGGATCCCCATCAACTTGATGTGGGTCCCCAAGAAGAAGAACTAGAGAGTTCTTGAGGGGTGACTCCGCCAATGAAATTCACTCACATTCATTATTGGCAAGAACTATTTGCAATCAACATCAACTCTAGGGTTTACCGTCCGCCCGATGGAATTCGGTGGAACCGAAGTGAACAAATCGGTATCACCGATTTGCCCCTGGGGAGATTGAAAGCACATTTGCTCCCTTGGTGGTTTTGGTAATTAATAACAACATATAAGTCATTGAACTAATGTTTCCACTAAGTATATTTCAGGAAAAGTTCAATGATAGGGATGGCAAAAGGATTGTGAAGATTATGGAAACACCCCAAGATGCAAGGAAATGGATTGGCAAAGCTTCAAGCAAGAGGACTCTACATTTTACTTTGTGAGAAATCACGTTGAGTCCATAGGAAAGCCAATACTATTAAAAGGGGGTAAGGTTTTGTTGGTGAACAAAATGCTCATACGTGCACAAGTGATAGTAAACAAAAACACCCACAAGCTCTTCCACAAAAGTCTGTCCATAGCCAAATATTCAAAATCGGCGCAACCAACTCTTTCCATTTGGTGCCACTGATTACCAAACTCAGACAGACTCAGCCAAACCCTAGCCACTTCGGTGCAACCGATTCTGCTTCGGTGCCACCGAGTTTAGGTTGCCAACTTTCTGTTACGCAAATTCACAATACCGGTACCACCGAGATTGTTGGATCGGCGTCACCGAGAATGGGCAATCTGACCGTTGGTCACCTTATCAGTGCAACCGAGTTTCCTATATCGGTCTCACCGAGATTCAAAAGTTGCCACCTTTTGGTCACTTCGGTACCACCAATATTAACTTTTCGGTGTCACCGAGTTGGTCATTTTGTGTGTAACGGTTGGATTTTTTGGGATGCCTATATATACCCCCTCACCACCACCTACTCGAAAGAGAAGCACTCAGAACTATTCCATACTTGCCCCATCCAGTTTTCTGCGAGAGAGCCACCTACCCTTGTGTTCAGGTCAAGATCTTCCACTCCAACCATATGGATCTTGATTTCTAGCCTCCCCAAGTTGCTTTCCACCAATCCCATCTCTTCCACCAAGCCAAATCTGTGAGAGAGTGATTGTGTGTTGAGGAGTCTATCATCTTGAAGCACAAGAGCAAGGAGTTCATCATCATTACCGAGCCTATTACCTTTTGGAGGGTGGTGCCTCCTAGATTGGTTAGGTGTCGCTTGGAAGCCTCCTACTTCGTGTTGTGGAGTTGAACCAAGAAGTTTGTAAGGGCAAGGAGATCGCCTACTTCGTGAAGATCTACCCATAGTGAGGCTAGTCCTTCGTGGACGGAAGGCGTTATGGAATAGTCAAGGTTGCTACTTCGTGGACCCTTATGGGTGGAGCCCTCCGTGGACTCTCGCGACCGTTACCCTCCGTGGGTTGAAGACTCCATAAACGTGGATGTACGATAGCACCACCTATCGGAACCACGGGAAAAATCATCGTGTCTACAATTGCGTTTGATCTTCCTACCCTATCTTATCTACTCATGCTTGTTGTTACTTTCCGCTGCTATACTCTTAGACATGCATGTGTAGGGTGTACTTGACTTGCCATGAAATGCTAAAAACTGCCAACTCTAAAATTTGGGAAAAGGTAGAATTTTTATTTGGTCAAGTAGTCTAATCACCCCCCCCCTCTAGACATACTTTCGGTCCTACACCATTCTTCTTTTATTCGACTAAACTTTTATTCGACTAAGGCAAAGGGAAACTAAAGATAGAACTAAAATAGGTAAAGGCGAATAAAAGTGGTGGTGATACGATATCGGGGCACCTCCCCCAAGCTTGGCTCAAGCCAAGGGGAGTGCCCATACCCATGTACTCAAGTCTCCTTTGGTGGTGGTGATGAAGAAGGTGGAGGTGTTGATGTAGGTGGTGGTGATGCGGAAACCTTCTTCTTCAATTTATATTTAAGCATAAAGTTTTCCTCCCTCAGATTATCATTCTCCAACTCGAGCTTTAGTATCCTTTGGCATAAGGCCTCCTTGCTTTCCTGCAGAAAACGAGACATGATAAATTGGACCTTACGTTTATATCTTCTCGGGAGGCTTGACTTCTTAAACTCCACATGCATGTCTCCGGGTTGAGGCAATGGATCATCCTCTTTCTCAGAGCTGTCATCTTTTGTTTCCTACATGGTGGAATCTTCTTCCTCCTCCGAGGTCCATAGATAGGGGTAAATCTCCCTAAAGATCTTCGGGTCTGGAACATAGTGATCAACATGGCTCTCCCCATCTGAATCTTGAGACGACATATTCTCAGATCTGTCAGGAAAACAGCACGGAACAAAAATAGGGGATTTTCTATGATACGGTCGTCAAAATAGTCGGGGATATATACAGAGAATTTTTTATTCTTGGGAAACAAGTATTTGGAAGGAAAACGGAGTCGGGAAAGCATCCGAGGTGGGCAGCACCCACCAGGGCGCGCCCAGGGGTGCCTCACGCGCCCTGGTGTATCGTGCCCACCTCGATCGCCTTCCAGCTTATTTGTTTATTCCTAAAATTCTAAAATATTCCAAAACTGATAGAAAATATTTTTGCGGATTTTTCGGAGTCCGTTTACTTACCGTATCACGTACCTCCTATTTTTAAGTATTCTGGAGTGTTCCGGAATGTTTCTTTTATGTGTTCCTCCGGTGTCATGGTTTGGATAACATTGCTTTCAACGTTAATAGGCGTACCTGAGATATAATGCTTAATTCTTTGGCCATTAACCACCTTTGGGTTAGTACCTTCGGCGTTATTAATCTTGATAGCTCCAGAACGATAAACCTCTTCGATAATATATGGTCCCTCCCATTTGGAGAGAAGCTTTCCTGCAAAAAATCTTAAACGAGAGTTGAACAAAAGAACATAGTCTCCTATTTTGAATTCCCGCTTTTGGATTCTTTTGTCATACCATCTCTTTACTTTTTCTTTGAATAACTTGGCATTTTCATACGCTTGGGTTCTCCATTCATCTAGTGAGCTAATATCAAATAGCCTCTTCTCACCGGCAAGTTTGAAATCATAATTGAGTTCTTTAATTTCCCAAAATGCTTTGTGTTCTAATTCTAGAGGCAAATGACAAGCTTTTCCATACACCATTTTATATGGAGACATACCCATAGGATTTTTATAAGCTATTCTATAGGCCCAAAGTGCATCATCTAATTTCTTAGACCAATTCTTACGGGACCTATTGATAGTTTTTTGTAATATTAATTTTATTTCTCTATTGCTAAGTTCTACTTGACCACTAGATTGAGGATGATAGGGTGATGCAATTCTATGGTTAACATCATATTTAGCAAGCATCTTACGGAAAGCACCATGAATAAAGTGTGAACCACCATCGGTCATTAAATATCTAGGGACTCCAAACCTCAGAAAGATAACCTCTTTAAGCATTTTAATAGAGGTGTGGTGATCAGCACTACTAGTTGGAATAGCTTCTACCCACTTAGTGACATAATCAACCGCAACTAAAATATGAGTGTACCCGTTAGAGGAAGGAAAAGGCCCCATGTAATCAAAACCCCAAACGTCAAATGGTTCAACAACAAGAGAATAATTCATAGGCATTTCTTGACGCTTACCGATATTACCAATTCTTTGACATTCATCACAAGACAAGACAAACTTACGAGCATCTTTGAAAAGAGTAGGCCAATAAAAACCGGATTGCAATACCTTATGAGCAGTTCTATCTCCCGCATGATGTCCTCCATAAGCTTCGGAATGACATTTCCGTAGGATCTGTTCATGTTCATGCTCAGGTACACAATGCCTAATAATACCATCTAGTCCTTCTTTATAAAGATGTGGGTCATCCCAAAAGTAATGTCTCAAGTCATAGAAGAATTTTTTTCTTTTGATGGTATGTGAAACTAGGTGGTATATATTTAGCAACAATGTAATTTGCATAGTCAGCATACCAAGGTGTGTTGTGTGAGACACTTATTGCAGCTAGTTGTTCATCAGGGAAGCTATCATCAATAGGTAGTGGGTCATCAAGAATATTTTAGAACCTAGACAAGTTATCAGCTACGGGGTTCTCAGCTCCTTTCCTATCAACGATATGCAAGTCAAATTCTTGAAGCAAGAGAACCCACCTAATGAGTCTAGGTTTGGCATCTTTCTTTTCCATAAGCTATTTGATAGCAGCATGATCGGTGTGAACAATAACTTTGGAGTCAACAATATAGGATCTAAATTTATCACAAGCAAACACAACTGCTAAAAAATCTTTTTCAGTAGTGGCATAATTTCGTTGGGCACTGTCTAGAGTTTTACTAGCATAATGGATAACATTCAATTTCTTATCAACTCTTTGTCCTAAGACAGCACCAACAACATAATTACTAGCATCACACATAATTTCAAAAGGCAAGTTCCAATCAGGTGGTTGAACGATAGGTGCAGAGGTTAAGGCTTTCTTGAGTGTTTCAAAGGCTTCCACACAATCATCATCAAAGACAAAAGGAATATACTTTTGCAAAAGATTAGTAAGAGTCCTAGAAATTTTAGAGAAGTCTTTAATGAACCTCCTATAAAAACCAGCATGACCAAGGAAACTGCGAATACCTTTAATATCTTTAGGACACGGCATTTTCTCAATTGCATCAACTTTAGCTTTATCCACCTCAATACCTCACTCAGATATTTTATGCCCCAAGACAATACCTTCATTGACCATAAAGTGGCACTTCTCCCAATTCAAGACAAGATTAGTTTGTTCACATCTCTGCAAAACTCGATCAAGGTTGCTTAAGCAATCATCAAAAGAAGTTCCGTAAACGGAAAAATCATCCATGAAAACGTCCACAATCTTTTCACAAAAATCAGAGAATATAGCAGTAATACATCTTTGAAAGGTAGCAGGTGCATTACATAAACCAAAAGGCATACGTCTATAAGCATAGGTTCCAAAAGGGCAAGTAAAGGTGGTTTTCTCTTGATCGGATTGTGACACAGGTATTTGAGAGAAACCAGAATATCCATCTAGGAAACAAAAGTGTGTGTGCTTAGATAGTCTCTCTAGCATTTGATCAATGAAAGGCAAAGGGTAATGATCTTTTCTAGTAGCTTTATTTAATTTTCTAAAATCAATTACCATTCTATAGCCAGTGACGACTCTTTGTGGAATGAGTTCGTTCTTATCATTAGGAACAACGGTAATACCTCCTTTCTTAGGGACACAATGAACGGGACTTACCCATCTACTATCAGCTATGGGATAGATTATACGTGCTTCCAGAATCTTTAATATTTCAGTTCTTATCACTTCTTTCATCTTAGGATTCAACCGCCGTTGGTGATCAACAACGGGTTTAACGTCTAGTTCCATATTGATCTTGTGCTGACATAGAGTGGGACTAATGCCCTTAAGATCATCAAGAGTATATCCAATAGCGCCCGGTGCTTCCTTAGAACTTTCAATAATCTTTCTTCTTCATGTTCTGAAAGGTTAGCACTAATAATAACAGGATATATCTTTTTCTCATCAAGATAAGCATACTTCAAAGTGTCAGGCAATTGTTTCAATTCAAACACAGGATCACCTTTAGGTGGAGGAGGTCCTCCAAGGGTTTCAATAGGAAAATTGTGTTTCAAGAGAGGTTGTTGTTCGAAGAAAATTTGATCTATTTCATTTCTTTCACGCATGTGCATATCATTTTCATGGTCGAGCAAATATTGTTCTAAGGGATCAGTAGGAGGCACAACAATAGAAGCAAGACCAATTATTTCATCTTCACTAGGTAATGCCTTATCACGAGGTTGTCTACTAAACTTGGAAAAATTAAACTCATGGGACACATCACCAAAACTGATACCGACAGTTTGTTTTTCACAATCTATCATAGCATTGACGGTGCGCAAGAAAGGTCTACCAAAGATAATGGGACAAAAGTCATCTTGTGGGGAGCCAAGAACTAGAAAATCAGTAGGGTATTTTACTTTCCCACACAAGACTTCAACATCTCTAACAATCCCAAGTGGCGTGATTGTATCTCTATTAGCAAGTTTAATAGTAACATCAATATCTTCCATTTCAGCAGGTGTTATTTCATTCATATTTTCTTGGTACAAGGTAAAAGGGATAGCACTCACACTAGCACCTAAATCACATAAACCATGGTAGCAATGATCTCCTATTTTAACTGAGACAACGGGCAAGCCTTCTACAGGTCTATGTTTATCTTTCTTATCAGGCTTAGCAATTCTAGCAGCTTCATCACAAAGGTAAATGACATGCCCGTCAATATTTTCTTCCAAGAGATCTTTAACCATAGCAACACTAGGTTCTACTTTAATTTGCTCAGGGGGTTTAGGTGCTCTTATATTACTCTTACGAACCACGGTTGATACCTTAGCATGTTCCTTTATCCTAACAGGGAAAGGTGGTTTTTCAATATAAGCAGTAGGCACAACTGGATCAACATTGTAAAAGATAGTTTCTTCTTTATCTATGACCGGTTCTTTAATTTCTTCTTTAATAGGGGGATGATATTTAAACCACTTATCCTTAGGGAGATCAACGTGAGTAGCAAATGCTTCGCAGAAAGAGGCTACTATCTCAGAGTCAAGTCCATATTTAGTGCTAAACTTGTGAAAAGTATCGGTATTCATAAAAGATTTAACACAATCAAATTCAAGCTTTATACCTGACTCATTACCTTCGTCTAGTTCCCAATCTTCAGAGTTGCGTTTAATTCTTTTTGAGTGATCCCACTTGAAATCAATATTCTTCTTCATATAAGAACCAGCACAAGAAGTATCGAGCATGGATTGATCATTATGAGAAAGCCGAGCATAAAAAATTCTGAATGATAACTTCCCTCGGAATGTCATGATTGGGGCATGAATATAACATTGACTTAAGCCTCCCCCAAGCTAGAGCGATACTTTCTCCTTCACGAGGCCAAAAATTATATATATATAATTCCGATCACGGTGAACTAGATGCATAGGATAAAACTTTTGATGGAATTCCAATTGCAAACGATTCCAGTTCCACGATCCAAGATCATCACATAGCCTATACCATGTCAATCATTTTCCCTCCAAAGATAAAGGGAAAACCTTCTTCTTAACTTCATCTCTAGGTAAACCTGCAAGCTTAAATAATCCACATATTTCGTTCACATATAAAAGATGCATATCAGGATGTTCAGTTCCATCTCCTGCATAAGGTTTAGCAAGCAAGTGTTCTACCATACCCGAAGGAATTTCATAAGTAACATTTTCAGTAGGTGCTATAGGTTGAGGGGTAACTAATTGTGGTTCCGATCGAGGTGAAGATACCCCGAATAAACCCCTCAAAGGATTGTTCTCCATAGTAGCAAGTAGCAATAAATTTCAGCACGTAGTATAAGTTTTTCCTTACCAATTTCCACTTACCAAGAGCGCTTCACTCCCCGGCAACGGCGCCAGAAAAGAGTCTTGATGACCCACAAGCATAGGGGATCAATCGTAGTCCTTTCGATAAGTAAGAGTGTCGAACCCAACGAGGAGCAGAAGGAAACAAGCGGTTTTCAGCAAGGTATTCTCTGCAAGCACTGAAATTGTAGGTAACAGATAGTTTGATAGCAAGGTAATTTGTAACGAGCAAGTAACGGTAACGGTAAACAAGGTGCAGCAAGGTATCCCAATCCTTTTGAGGCAAAGGACAGGCCAGAACAATCACTAGTAATAGGCAAAGTGTTCTTGAGGGTACACGGGAATTTCGTCTAGTCACTTTTATCATGTTGGTTCGATTCGTGTTCGCTACTTTGATAATTTGATATGTGGGTGGACCGGTGCTAAGGTGTTGTTCTTACTTGAACTGACAACCTACTTATGATTAACCCCCTCGCAAGCATCCGCAACTACGAGAAAAGTATTAAGACAAAGTCTAACCATAGCATTAAACATGTGGATCCAAATCAGCCCCTTACGAAGTAGCGCATAAACTAGGGTTTAAGCTTCTGTCACTCTAGCAACCCATCATCTAATAACTACTCTACAATGCATTCCCTTAGGCCCATGAACTGTGAAGTGTCATGTAGTCGACATTCACATGACACCACTAAGGGAATCACAACATACATATCATCAAAATATCGAACACATATCAAATTCACATGATTACTCGCAACATGACTTCTCCCGTGACCTCAAGAACAAAGGTAACTACTCACAAATAATAATCATGCTCAAGATCAGAGGAGTAATGAATAGCATAATGGATCTGAACATATAATCTTCCACCAAATAAACCATATAGTAATCAACTACAAAAGGTAATCAACACTACTAGTCACCCACAGGTACCAATCTGAGGTTCCGGTACAAAGATTGAACACAAGAGATGAACTAGGGTTTGAGAGGAGATGTTGTTGTTGAAGATGTTGATGAATATTGGCCTCCCAAAGATGAGAGGGATGTTGGTGATGACGATAGCTTCGATTTCCCCCTCCGGGAGGGAAGTTCCCCCGGCGGAATCGCTCCGCCGGAGGGTAAAAGTGCTCCTGCCCAAGTTCCGCCTCAAGGTGGCGGCGCTTCGTCCTGAAAGTCCTCCTCCTAATTTTTTTAGGTTTTTTGGGAATTTATACCAGAAGATGGGCACCAGAAGGGGGCCTGGGTGAGCACCACCCACCAGGGCGCGCCGGGAGGGGGCTGGCGCGCCCTGGTGGGTGTTGTGTACCCTGGGCCCCCTCTCCAGTGGTTTATGGCTTCAGTATTTATTATTAATTCCAAAAATAATCTCTGTAAAGTTTGAGCTTCATTGGAGTTGTGCAGAATAGGTATCTCTGACGTGCTTTCCTTGGGTCCAAAAAGCTGCCGGTATTCTCCCTCTTTGTGTAAACCTTGCATATTATGAGAGAAAAGGCATTAGAATCACTCCCAAAGCATTATAATTCAACAAAACAAGGTAAATAACAGTAGGAAATCGTGATGCAAAATGGACGTATCACCAGGCTTTCCAGAATAACTCAGGAGGCAATGGTGGAGGACATCCAGGTCAACATGGATCCGGCGGGTCGCAAGGTGGCCGAGGAGCTGGGTTTCAACATCAAGGAAATCATGGTAATGGGCAACATCCTAGCCAGGCCAATCAGCATAATAACCAAGGGGGATTTCAAAGTAATCCCAAGCAGCTGAATAACGGTCAGTATAACTAGCCCTCGAAACCCTGGATGAAAATTATAATTCTGGAGAGTAACAGGGAAGAAATCTTATATGCCTCCAAGAAGGGAAATAAGTCGGCCCTGGGACACCAGTGGCCCTATCAAAAATCTAGCTCTGCCGGCCCTTTTTATGTAATTTCTTCCCTCCTTACAGACTTCTGTATATACTTATTTATGTTTCAAGTATGAATAAAGCCGGCGTATTTTGTCGTTTCAACTTACAAGATAAGTTTGAGTCTTTATTTTCTGAAACAAAGGGCGCTTGGGGGCTTCTGACTCATCGAGTCTAGCTTTTCTCACCCTTGTGACCCGGCATATCAATGCCACCTTATCAAGGGCATTTGGGGGCTTCCAGCCCATCGGGTTTAGCTTTATCACCCTCTTGACCTGGCAAAATAAAACGCCATATATGGTTAAACATGCGTGTGTGCTTGATGCGACTCCGATCAGATGACCCCGTGAACTCTTGACGAGTCAATCCTTGTTGGACCCTAAACTCATTAAGGTTAAAACACCGGCTTGAGTCATGTGAGAGCCGGCACACGGAAAGCTAGGATAAACCATGGGTTATCATACTCGCTTCATTGAAGCAAGATCCGAGCCTCGAAAGCCGGTCTTTTTCTGTCGAGCCTCGAAAGCCGGCATTTTAAATCATGTGTCCTTTGTATTAAGACTAATAAAGGTGCCTTTAAAAAGGGGCTACCTATATCTCTAAATTTTGGGAAAACAATCCCCAATATGAATGTTATGTGGTGAAACTCATCACACCAAAAACAGTCTAGGCACGACCCTGTTTTTACTGGTTTTTTATAAAGTAACCAGGTTGTCGACTGCACGACAGCAATAAATTATGCTTAAGAGGCCAACAAAGGACCTCAAGCTTGGATATCAATTTTGGCCAGGATTCATTGAGTCGGCTTCTCAATATCATTCTATTTTGCTTGTTTATTGCAGCAAGTTTCAGGCTTAAAATTGTTACCGGCCCATGCTTCAAGGACCAGGTTAAAACAATTGAGCATACGTGAGCAGACAATCAACAAGCTATCCTACAAATTCAACATTGTTGGGAGAGGAACAGGCTGTTAAAATCAAAATCAATAGCCGGGTCATTCTGCCCAGGTGCGTCTTATCAAAGGGCGCGTCAATGGATAGCAAATAGAGTACCTAGTATCAAAGGTGCAAAACGTGCACGATGGCACGGCAACAGTGTTCAAACTATCCTATTACAGGCTTAAGGAAGCCATAAACTGTTTTTTCTGCCCATACATGGGGGCTCAAGTTGACAAGGTAATAGTTCAGGTAACTTAAATCATTGTTCATATTGCCCGTGTCGATGGCAGCTAATCTTGAGCATGAGACGCCTCCGGGTTATCCATCGACTGGTTTTCCGGCTCCTGAACCTGAAGGTTGTCTGCATCCCAGTTGCAATAAGTTAAAGCTTGGAACACAACATCATCATCAAGGATTGAATACGGGTCAACTTCAGGGGCGAAAACATGCTCGCGCCATTGAGGGGCCAGGTCTTTGGTAATCAGGTCAGGCGGTGGAATCCAAGTATGATTGGCGTCGTAAGCCGCCTGAAAACTCCTCAGCTTCATCTCAGAAACCAGCTGAGTCGACAGGATCTGAGCATCCTTGACGCAAGCCGCGTAATCTTCCTGAGAGAATTCTGACCCATCATTCTTAAATTCGGGAAAGCCTTTTGCCAGCTCTTTTGGATCAAGCTCTTCACCGTAAGCTAAAGCCCGGCTCAATGCATATATTGCGCCCGATCGGGCGGTTGATCTCTTTAGTTCTGGAATATGCTGGGGGATGATGGAGAGATTTTCCAATACGTTCTTGATATATTTTAAGGGTTGCTTCTCCCCCAGCGTCGCCTTAATTGCGAGATGACTCCCGGTGTAGAGCTGCTCTGTCAATGAGTAGACAGCCTTGAGCATGAGCAAGCTATTATCGTAAAAGCTGTTGGTCCGGGGACCTGCAAAATAGAAACAATACATAAGTCGCCAGGCGCGTTATATCTATACTTCAAGGAAGCAGGAGGATGGACACACTTACCAAAAACAGCTTGGGCCATCTAGGCAATATGCCGTTTTAACCCGGACAACTCCTCGGAGATGGGCTTGAGTCGGCCCTCAGCATCCTCTGCGCGTTTAACCAAAGCTGCCTTCTCATCTTCAAAGGATTTTTTATCTTTTAGGAAGCTCGCCTTGGTGTTTTCCAGATCAACCAAAGAAAGCCGAAGTTTTTCTTCAACTTCGGCCTGGGAGGTTTGCCTCTTTTCCAGGTCTTTTTTCAAATTAGCCGCATTGGATTCGGCTGTCTTCAGAGCTTCCTGCACCATGAATGAAATTTACATCAAGTCCCAAACAAATTGCAAAGCAATGTATTTCGCACTTGGGGGCTAATGTATTTCAGCTTTCTAACATAGAAGATAAGACAAAGACCCGACTCATCTCAAGGAGATGAGCCGGCCCTTGGGGGCTACAGGTCCAAAGTTCTTCAATGTTATTACAAGAAGACCCGACTCATCTCAAGGAGATGAGCCGGCCCTTGGGGGCTATAGGTCCAAAGTTCTTCAATGTTATTACAAGAAGACCCGACTCATCTCAAGGAGATGAGCCGGCCCTTGGGGGCTACAGGTCCAAAGTTCTTCAATGTTATTACAAGAAGACCCGACTCATCTCAAGGAGATGAGATGGCCCTTGGGGGCTACACGTCCAAAGTTCTTCAATGTTATTAAAAAAAAGACCCGACTCATCTCAAGGAGATGAGCCGGCCCTTGGGGGCTACAGGTTGTGCCAGAATCATTTGTAAGACCCAGCTTATCTTAGAAAGATGAAGATGGGCCTTGGGGGCTACAAAGGGGTATATGATGACAGGAAAAGGAGAACACACCTCATATTTATTTTTCATCATGCTAACAAGGCCGATTTCCATCTCACGGCTTGTCGCCAGACGGTCTAAGCAGGCAGCATGAAGATCTTCTACGCTAAAGTTCTCATAATGAGGAAGTTCCAGCTTGGCCTTCCCTTTTTCTTGCAGTACCGCTTCATCCTTAGCAATGACTTTGGTTAATACGCTGGAAGTTTCAGGAGCAGCATAAGCCGTCCTAGTAATGATAACTTCAGGGGCATCTTTGTTTGTTGTTGGAGGGTTAGGCGGATCAAGGTTAACTGCTGATATAGCCTCAACAGTAACGACATCAATATTGATTGGTTCAGATGAAGGAGGCAAATTATCTTGGATATCCTGAGGATCTACAGGATGATCAACATGAACTTCATGAGCTGCCGGGTCAGAAAGATCCGGCTCAGGAGCCTCAGGGTTAACAGAAGACCCTTCAGTCTTCCACTTCTTCTCTTTGGCCCTGCCAAGTTACAAAAGCATGATATGAAAAATGAAACAAGCAATAGCTTACTCAAACAGATGAATTAATGAGGAGATTACCCTTGATTGATGACAAAGGGCGCCAGCTTGGACGCAGTTGAGTCATCTGACGAAGGTGGCGTCTCCTGATTAGCAAAAGGCATAGAAGTTAAAACATTTACACATCAAGCCGGAATTTTCTTTTGAAAGTTTGGAATATCAAGTACCTTGGCTGGCCGTTTCTGTTGGGGAACGTTGCATGAGAAACAAAAAAATTCCTACGCACACGCAAGATCTATCCATGGTGATGAGCATCTACAAGAGGGAGAGTGGATCTACGTACCCTTGTAGATCGCTAAGCAGGAAGCGTTAAGAAACGCGGTTGATGTAGTCGAACGTCTTCGCGATCCAAATCGCAAGCCGTCCCGCGGTCCAATCACGATCCGTCCCGATCTAGCGCCGAACGGACGACACCTCCGCGTTCAGCACACGTACAGCTCGATGACGATCCCCGCCTTCTTGATTCAGCAAGAGGGGGCGGAGAGGTAGATGAGTTCTCCGGCAACACGACGGCGTGGTGGCGGTGGTGGTGGTGCTATCTCGGCAGGGCTACGCCTAGCGCTACCGAAACCGCGAACAGAGGAGAAAACGATCTAGGGAGAGAGAGGGGCGCCAAGGGCTTCGTTTGTGCTCTTGGGGCGCCCCCTCCCCTCTATATATAGGTGGAGGGGCATGGAGATCAGCCCCTCCAAGCCCTAGGGCGCAGCCAAGGGGGAGGGGTTGGACTCCTAGTCCAATTCCCTCCCTTTCCATAAACAGGTGGACTTTCCGCCTCTCCCAAGCCACATGGGCCTTGAGGGACTTGTGTGCTTGGCCCAATAAGGCCAGTGCGCCTCCCCTCAGCCCATGCAAACCCTTGGAACGTGGTGGAACCCTTGGTGGACTTCCGGACTCCTCTGGAAGTTTCTGGAACCTTCTAGAAGCTTCCCGGTACAATACCGGAAAAACCCGAAACTTTTCCGCTCGCCAAAATATGACTTCCCATATATAAATCTTTACCTCCGGACCATTCCGGAGCTCCTCGTGAGATCCGGGATCTCATCTGGGACTCCGAACAACCTTCGGTCACCAACATACATAACTCAATAATACTGAAACGTCACTGAACGTTAAGTGTGCAGACCCTGCGGGTTCGAGAACTATGTAGACATGACCGAGACAACTCTACGGTCAATAACCAATAGCGGGACCTGGATGCCCATATTGGTTCCTACATATTCTACAAAGATCTTTATCGGTCGAACCACGATGTCAAGGATTCAGACAATCCCGTATGCAGTTCCCTTTGTCCATCGGTATGTTACTTGCCCGAGATTCGATCGTCGGTATCTCCATACCTAGTTCAATCTTGTTACCGGCAAGTCTCTTTACTCGTTCCGTAACACAAGATCCCGTGACTAACTCCTTAGTCACATTGCTTGCAAGCTTCTTGTGATGTTGTGTTACCGAGTGGGCCCAGAGATACCTCTCCGTCATACGGAGTGACAAATCCCAGTCTCGATCCATGTCAACTCAACAGACACCCTCGGAGGTACCTGTAGAGCACCTTTATAGTCACCCAGTTACGTTGTGACGTTTGATACACACAAGGCATTCCTCCGGTGTTCGAGAGTCGCATGATCTCATGATCGTAGGAACATATACTTGACATGGATAAAGCAGTAGCAACAAACTGACACGATCAACTGCTATGCTTACGGTTGGGTCTTGTCCATCACATCATTCTCATAATGATGTGATCACGTTATCAGATGACAACTCATGTCTATGGTCAGGAAACCTTGACCATCTCTGATCAACGAGCTAGTCTAGTAGAGGCTTACTAGGGACATGGTGTTGTCTATGTATCCACACATGTATCTGAGTTTTCGATCAATACAATTCTAGCATGGATAATAAACGATTATCATGAACAAGGAAATATGATAATAACCATTTTATTATTGCCTCTAGGGAATATTTCCAACAGTCTCCCACTTGCACTAGAGTCAATAATCTAGCTCACATCGCTATGTGATTTACATTGTTATGAATCTAACACCCAATGAGTTCTGGGGTTCGATCATGTTTTGCATGTGAGAGAGGTTTTTAGTCAACGGTCTGCAACATTCAGATCCGTGTGTTCTTTGCAAATCTATATGTCATACTGCGGATGCTACCATGCTCCACTTGGAGCTATTCCAAATGGTTGCTCCACTATACGTATCCGGATTGCTACTCAGAGTCATCCGGATAGGTGTCAAAGCTCCATCGATGTAACCCTTTACGACGAACTCTTTATCACCTCCATAATCGAGAAACATTTCCTTAGTCCTCTAGTTACTAAGGATAATTTTGACCGCTGTCCAGTGATCCACTCCTGGACCACTCTTGTACCCCTTGACAGACTCATGGCAAGGCACACACCAGGTGCGATACACAACATGGCATACTATATAGAGCCTATGGATAAGGCATAGGGGACGACCTTCGTCCTTTCTCTTTCTTCTGCCGTGGTCGAGCTTTGAGTCTCACTCAACTCCACACCTTACAAATCAGGCAAGAACTCTTTCTTTGACTGATCCATTTTGAACTCTTTCAAAATCTTGTCAAAGTATGTACTCATTGAAAGTCTTATCAGACATCTTGATCTATCTCTATAGATCCTGATGCCCAATATTTAAGTAGCTTTATCCAGGTTTTCCTTTGAAAAACTCCTTTCAAACAACCCTTTTATGCTTTCCAGAAATTCTACATTATTTCCGATCATCAACATGTCATCCACATATACTTACCAGAAATTCTATAGTGCTCCCACTCACTTTATTGTAAATACAAGTTTCTCATAAACTTTGTATAGACCCAAAAACTTTGATCACCTCATCAAAGCATATATTCCAACTCCGAGATGCTTGCTCCAGTCCATAGAAGGATCGCTGGAGCTTGCATACATTTTAGCATCCTTAGGACTGACAAAACCTTCCGGTTGTATCACATACAACCTTTCCTCAAGGAAACCGTTAAGGAAACGATGTTTTGACATCCATCTGGCAGATTTCATAATCGAAAAATGCAGCAACTGCTAACATAATTCCAACAGACTTTTAGCATCGCTACGGGTGAGAAAGTCTCATCGTAGTCAACTCCTTGAACTTGTCGGAAACTTCTTTGCGACGAGTCGAGCTTTATAAATGGTGACATTTACCATCAGCGTCTGTCTTCTTCTTAAAGGTCCATTTGTACTCAACGGCCTGCCGTTTAACGGGCAAGTCTACCAAAGTCCATACTTGGTTTTCATACATGGATCCTTTCTCGGATTTCATGGCTCCTAGCCATTTGTTGGAATCCGGGCCCACCATCGCTTCTTCATAGCTCGTAGGTTCACTGTTGTCTAACAACATGACCTCCAAGATAGGATTGATGTACCACTCAGGGGCGGTACGAGTTCTTGTCAACCTATGAGGTTTGGTAGTAACTTGATCCGAAGCTTCATGATCATCACCATTTGCTTCCTCTTCACTTGGTGTAGGCGTCGCAGAAACATCTTTCTGCGTCGTGCTACTATTCAACTGAAGTGACGGTTCAACAACCTCATCAAGTTCTACTTTCCTCCCACTCAATTCTTTCGAGAGAAACTTTTTCTCGAGAAAGGACCCGTTTTAAGCAACAAACACTTTGCCCTTGGATCTGAGATAGAAGGTATACCCAACTGTATCCTTAGGGTATCTTATGAAGATGCACTTTTCCGCTTTGGGTTCAAGCTTATCAGACATAAGCGTCGCATTCCCAAACTCTGAGAAATGACAACTTAGGTTTCTGCCAAACCAAAATTCATACGGTGTCATTTCAACGGACTTAGATGGTGCCCTATTTAAAGTGAATGTAGTTGTCTCTAATGCATAACCCCAAAATGATAGTGGCAAATCGATAAGAGACATCATAGTACGCACCATATCCAATAGAGCACGACTACGACGTTCGGACACACCATCACACTATGGTGTTCCATGTGGCGTGAGTTGTGAAACAACTTCCACATTGTCTTGAGTTGTATACCAAACTCGTAACTCAGATATTTACCTCCACGATCATATTGTAGACATTTTATCTTCTTGTCACGATGATTCCAAACTTCACTCTGAATTTGTTTGAACTTTTTCAAACGTTTCAGACTCGTGTTTCATTAAGTAAATATCCCCATATCTACTCAAATCATCAGTGAAGGTAAGAAAATAACGATATCCACCGCACGCTTCAACACTCATTGGATCGCTACATCAACATGTATCATTTCCAATAAGTCACTTGCCCGCTCCATCATATCGGAAAACGGGGTCTTAGTCATCTTGCCCAAAAAGGCATGGTCCGCATGTCTCAACCGATTCGAAATCGAGTGAGTCAAAAGATCCATCAGCATGGAGTTTCTTCATGCGCTTTACACCAATGTGACCTTGGCGGCAGTGCCACAAGTATGTGGTACTATCATTATTAACTTTGCATCTTTTGGCATCAATGAACATGTGTATTACTACGATCGAGATTCAATGAACCATTCACATTGGGTGCATGACCATTGAAGGTATTATTCATGTAAACAGAATAACCATTATTCTCTAACTTAAATGAATAACCGTATTGCAATAAACATGATCTAATCACGTTTATGCTCAACGCAAACACCAAATAACATTTATTTTTTAGGTTCATCACCAATCCCGAAGGTAGAGGGAGCGTGCGATGGTGATCACATCAACCTTGGATACACTTCCAACACACATCGTCACCTCACCCTTTATCTAGTCTCTGTATATTCCGTAGCTTTTATTTCGAGTTACTAACATTAGCAACTGAACTGGTATCTAATACCCAGGTGCTACTAGGAGTACTAGAAAGGTACACATGAATAAAACGTATATCAAATATACTTCTGTTGACGTTGCCAGCCTTCTTATCTACCAAGTATCTAGGGCAGTTCCGCATCAGTGACCGTTCTCCTCATAGTAGAAGCACTCAGTCTCGGGTTTGGGTTCAATCTTGGGTTTCTTTATTGGAGCAGCAACTGGCTTGCCATCCATGAAGTTTCCCTCCTTGCCCTTGCCCTTCTCGAAACTAGTGGTTTTACTAACCATCAACACTTGATGCTCCTTCTTGATTTCTACCTTCACGGTAAATATCGCGAATAGCTCGGGGATCATTATTTCCATCCCTGGCATTTCATAGTTCATCACGAAGCTCTAGTAGCTTTGTGGCAGTGACTTGGAGAACTATATCAACCACTATCTTATCTGGAAGATCAACTCCCACTTGATTCAAGCGATTGTAGCACCCAGACAATCTGAGCACATGCTCACCGATTGAGCTATTCTCCTTCATCTTGCAGGCAAAGAATCTTGTTGGAGGTCTCATACCTCTCAACACGGGCACGAGCCTGAGATACCAATTTCAGCTCTTAGAACATCTCATATGTTCCGTGACGTTCAAAACGTTTTGGAGCCTCAATTCTAAGCTGTAATGCATGACGCACTGAACTATCAAGTAGTCATCAGAATGTGCCTGTCAGATGTTCACAACATCTACAGACGACGCTTGAGGGGGTAGTGCACCGAGCGGTGCATTAAGGACATAAGCCTTTTGTGCAACAATGAGGACAATCCTCAGATCACGGACCCAGTCCGCATTATTGCTACCATCATCTTTCAATTCTATTTTCTCTAGGAACGTATAAAAAACAGGGGAGCTACAGCGCGAGCTATTGATCTATAGCATAATTTGCAAAGTCACTTTGACTATGTTCATGATAATGAGTTGAATTAATCATATTACTTAAGAACTCCCACTCAAATCAACATCCCTCAGGTTGTCTAAGTGTGACATGATCCAAATCCACCAACCCAAGTCCGATCATCACGTGAGATGAGGTGGTTTCAATGGTGAACATCTCCATGTTGATCATATCTACTATATGACTCATGTTCGACCTTTCGGTCTCTTGTGTTCCGAGGCCATGTCTGTACATGCTAGGCTCGTCAAGTTTAACCCGAGTGTTCCGCGTGTGCAACACTGGCTTGCACCCGTTGTATGTGAACGTAGAGTCTATCGCACCCGATCATCACGTGGTGCCTCGAAACGACGAACTTTTGCAACGGTGCATACTCGGGGAGAACACAATTTTATCTTAAAATTTTAGTGAGGGATCACCTTATAATGCTACCGTCATCCTAAGCAAAATAAGATGCATAAAAGGATTAACATCACATGCAAATCATAAGTGACATGATATGGCCATGAACTTGTGCTTTTGATCTCCATCTCCAAAGCACCGACATGATCTCCATCGTCACCGGCAAGACACCATGATCTCCATCAACGTGTCGCCATGAGGTTGTCGCGCCAACTGTTGCTTCTATGACTATTGCTAACTCATAGCGATAAAGTAAAGCAAAAACGGCGAAAATAAATTAAAGACAACCCTATGGCTCCTGCCGGTTGCCGTACTCATCGACATGCAAGTCGTGACATTCTATACAAAACATGATCATCTCATACATCACATATATCTCATCATGTAATTGGCCATATCACATCACAACATACCCTGCAAAAACAAGTTAGACGTCCTCTAATTGTTGTTGCATGTTTTACGTGGCTGCTAGCATGAACGATTCTTACCTACGCAAAACCACAACGGTGGTACACAAATTGCTATTCAACCTTCTCAAGGACTGCCTTTGTCGAATCTGATCCAACTAAAGTGGGAGAGACAGACACTCGCCAGCCATCTTTATGCAACAAAGTCACATGTCAGTTGATGGAACCGGTCTCTCGTAAGTGTACGAGTAAGGTTGGTCCGGGCCGCTTCATCCCACAATACCGCTGAATAAGGAAAAGACCAAGGGAGGAAGCAATCTGAGCATCAACGCCCACAAACTCCTTTGTGTTCTACTCGTGATCTCATCTACGCATAGACCTAGCTCATGATGCCACTGTTGGGGAACGTTGCATGAGAAACAAAAATTTTCCTACGCACACGCAAGATCTATCCATGGTGATGAGCATCTACGAGAGGGAGAGTGGATCTACGTACCCTTGTAGATCGCTAAGCGGGAAGCGTTAAGAAACGCGGTTGATGTAGTCGAACGTCTTTGCGATCCAAATCGCAAGCCGTCCCGCGATCCAATCACGGTCCGTCCCGATCTAGCGCCGAACGGACGGCACCTCCGCGTTCAGCACACGTACAGCTCGATGGCGATCTCCGCCTTCTTGATCCAGCAACAGGGGGTGGAGAGGTAGATGAGTTCTCCGTCAACACGACGGCGTGGTGGCGGTGGTGGTGGTATTATCTCGGCAGGGCTACGCCTAGTGCTACCGAAACCGCGAACGGAGGAGAAAACAATCTAGGGAGAGAGAGGGGCGCCAAGGGCTTCGTGTGTGCTCTTGGGGCGCCCCCTCCCCTCTATATATAGGTGGAGGGGCGTGGAAATCATCCCCTCCAAGCCCTAGGGCGCAGCCAAGGGGGAGGGGTTGGACTCCTAGTCCAATTCCCTCCCTTTCCATAAACAGGTGGACTTTCCGCCTCTCCCAAGCCACATGGGCCTTGAGGAACTTGTACGCCTGGCCCAATAAGGCCAGGGCGCCTCCCCTCAGCCCATGAAAACCCTTGGGACGTGGTGGAACCCTTGGTGGACTTCCGGACTCCTCCGAAAGTTTCTGGAACCTTCTAGAAGCTTCCCGGTACAATACCAGAAAAACCCGAAACTTTTCCGGTCACCAAAATATTACTTCCCATATATAAATCTTTACCTCCGGACCATTTCGGAGCTCGTCATGACATACGGGATCTCATTCGGGACTCCGAACAACCTTCGGTCACCAACATACATAACTCAATAATACCGAAACGTCATTGAACGTTAAGTGTGCAGACCCTACGGGTTCGAGAACTATGTAGACGTGACCGAGACAACTCTACGATCAATAACCAATAGCGGGACCTGGATACCCATATTGGTTCCTACATATTCTACGAAGATCTTTATCGGTCGAACCACGATGTCAAGGATTCAGACAATCCCGTATGCAGTTCCCTTTGTCCATCGGTATGTTACTTGCCCGAGATTCGATCGTCGGTATCTCCATACCTAGTTCAATCTCGTTACCGGCAAGTCTCTTTACTCATTCCGTAACACAAGATCCCGTGACTAACTCCTTAGTCACATTGCTTGCAAGCTTCTTGTGATGCTGTGTTATCGAGTGGGCCCAGAGATACCTCTCCGTCATACAGAGTGACAAATCCCAGTCTCGATCCATGTCAACTCAACAGACACCCTCGGAGGTACCTGTAGAGCACCTTTATAGTCACCCAGTTATGTTATGACGTTTGATACACACAAGGCATTCCTTCGGTGTCCGGGAGTCGCATGATCTCATGGTCGTAGGAACATATACTTGACATGGATAAAGCAGTAGCAACAAACTGACACGATCAACTGCTATGCTTACGGTTGGGTCTTGTCCATCACATCATTCTCGTAATGATGTGATCACGTTATCAGATGACAACTCATGTCTATGGTCAGGAAACCTTGACCATCTCTAATCAACGAGCTAGTCTAGTAGAGCCTTACTAGGGACATGGTGTTGTCTATGTATCCACACATGTATCTGAGTTTCCGATCAATACAATTCTAGCATGGATAATAAACGATTATCATGAACAAGGAAATATGATAATAACCATTTTATTATTGCCTCTAGGGCATATTTCCAACAGTTTCTGGGCGACTGATTTGTCAGGTAAGCCCTCAACAAGATCGCCACTTCCGCTTTGGGTCTGACGTTTAGACTGGTGCCGGGTTTTCTTCAAAATAAAGTAAGGATCTAGATGAGCATCTGGGTGAGAAAAGCCTACTTTCCGGACGACCCGCCTTGCCTTCAATGACGGCAAAGGTTCTGAGTCGGAAGAGATAGAAATTACCTCAACATCACCTGCACGGCTTGTGTCAACGTCACCCTAAGAAAAAAGGACGTCAGATAGGTTCAATGGAATATAAGCAAAGGTATCAGTGTTACCTCTGATCGAGTGTCAGTGGCGGCTGTTTCGTCCATTTGAGACGGACCTTCTGCAGCCGGTTTACTTTTCTTCTTGCTCGGGGCGGCTTTGGACTTGTTAGCCGTAGCCTTGAGACGCCTCCGATTCCAAAAAGAAGAGGTAGCCTGCAAAATGAAACATTCAAGCCAAGGAACCAAAGACTCAAAGTTTGTTCAAAAAAGTCAGATGAAGATTTTAAAGGTTTATACCAGAGGAGCCGGGTTAAGGGCATAAAAGGGTTTCAACCCGTCCTTACTGCAGGTCTCCATGTTTTCACCTAACAGCTTCTTCACCATCCGGTTTATTTCATCGGCTTCCAAGGAGAAATTGTTGTGCCGCTGAGCGTCGTTCAAATCGCCGGAATAGGCACACATTAAGCCATTGCGCCGACTTAATGGGAGAATTTTCCAAGATACCCAACACCGGGTCAAGTCGACCCCCGTCAACCCATTGGCTAGTAGAGACCTTAATTTCGGATAAACAGGGGCGTGTTGGGAACGTTCTTCTGAAGGAGCCCAACCCGGAAGCTCAAGATCCATGGGCAGACGGTTGGGCCTATAACCCAGCAAGGGATTTTCATCAGCCGGAGCGGTGTTTTGGCAGTAAAACCAAGTCTTATTCCACCCTTGGGGTGGCTTGGTAAGGTAGCGGCAGGGAAAAGGACATCCTTTCGCCTTTGAATTGAAACCCCGCCGAGTTCTAAGCCGGGGCCATCTGCACACTCTGTTTGCCGGTTCAAGTAGGAAAACTCCCTGAAGAGGGAGACAGTGGGCTCCATTTGAAGGTACACCTCGCAGAATACTTGGAACTGACAGAGGTTCAAGATGGAGTTAGGGGCCAAGTCTTGGGGGTGCAGATTGAAGAAATGCAGGACATCCCGGAAGAACTTTGACCCGGGAGGTGAAAAACCCCTCTGCAGATGATCCAAAAATATCACTATTTCCCCTTCCTTGGGGTTTGGGGTCTCTTCTCCGAGGACGACTCACCAGCCAATCACGTTTTGAGGCGGTAAAAACCCATGCTCCTCATAATCCTTAAGGATAGCGTCGGAAACTTGAGTCACCACCCAATTGCAGGCTTTTGGCTCCGACATAGAAAGTCGCCTCGATGAAGTACAAAAGGGTGACTCAAATAAACGTTCCAAGTAAAATGATCTAAAGGTCTTTACAGCGGTCTAAATGCATGACAAGTTACGAATACAACGCCGACAGAAGTGAGGGCGGCTTGTTTTAAGACAATAGGTTCTTGAGAAATTTTGCTAAGTATGAGACAAACAAGTTTCTCCCAAAGGCAGCAACAATTTTGGATCTAAATACAGTTCAAAAAAGGCGAAAATATTTGTTAACCCTAGCAGGAGGGCATGGAAGTAATGACAATACGGTTCATCTAAATACAAGGAAAGATTAAGATATATCATGGGCAAAACGGAGTTCGCATCTCTACCGCTTTTCTTTGATGAATACGTTCATGGAATCTACTCATAAGACTAGCAATGGCGATGAACCGGAGGAAAATTGCCAAGGAACTCGAAGAACCTCGAGGTGCTCTATGGATCTAGTTGGAAGAAAGGTGACTTACCCGAAACCAATCGACCGAAGACGGGAAAAACACGCAACGGGTTCACTGACGCAGAAGGAATGCCGCGACGACCTTGAGGAAGCTCGGCGAGATGAGGGAGTTGCGGCTGTGGCGCGAGGAGCTCCCACACTCGAGGAAGAAGAAGAAGCAGGAAAGGGAAGTAGAAAGTTAATCCAGAACCCTCCGATGAATATTTAAAGAGAAAGAACCCGAAGGGGCAACTGACAGGCGCGATAATCAAGGGAATGCAGTAAATTTCGGGAAACAAAAACGCCTCGGTTTTCGGGATAAGTGGATATGGCCAGATTCGCTATGATGTCATTGTTGTTTTCCCAGACTGGCGAAAGATGACGTCATAATGAATAAACATTGGGAAAATGACAAGTGTGGAAGCAGAACAAGCCAGTGTTGTGAAATCTGCTGAAGATGTCAATTCAAAGATGAGTCGCCGTAAGAAAAGATGAGCCGCCACAGGAAGGAAGAAATCTATTGATATGAATGAATTCAAATCAATCTGGGGCCTAATGTCGGGGATATAACTCCACGGTGTAACCCGCCCTACTGGGCCGGGTCAACACGTCAACAGTCGTGTGACTCAGTTCAAAGTGGGTCGTGTCCCAAGTGCAAATTAAGTAAAGTGGCGTTTGGTCAAGACGACGGGCGGCCCACAACCCGAAGACGGCGGCTCAAAGTCCATGAAGCTAAGGACGGCGGTTCAAGTTTCCTTAAGGAGCAAGATAAGTTAGATGTAGTAAGTCACGGGTCATAATATGACCCGGACTCTATTGTAAGACCTAGGGCTTGACCTGTATATAAAGGCAGGCCCCTAGGACCGAAACTCTCAAGTCACAATCTCTCGATAGCTAGGTTAGCGATTCCGCACCCTTGTAATCGAGATCTACCCATCCAATACACGAAAAGCAGGACGTAGGCTATTACCTCCATAGGAGGGGCTGAACCTGGGTAAACCCGACTCTTTCTCTCGCTTAACCCCTTCGAGTCGCCACCAAGCGGCGATGGCCTCACACCTAAGTCCCGTTACGAGGACATCTGCCGGGTTGATAAAACCACGACAATCTCAGAACCTGATTATCCCTTGGACCAGTGTAAATCTCTTCCTAGTATCTGGTCTAACCACGAGCTGCTCCAAAATACGCTAGGCCTTGGGATTGGCATTGTAGCTGTTGATTATGTCTTCTAACCAAGCTGGTTGACATAGTGAGATTGCAAAGGCTTGTCCCTCATGATGCACACGTGACAGTGCATTGGCGACTCTATTCTCAACTCCCTTATTATATACTTAATGCAGTATTGCAACCCCAACAATTTAGTGAAGGCCTTTTTGTTGCCATGGCATTGAGAGGCGCTGCTCCTCCAAATGGATAAGTCTTTTCTGATCCGTCAAGATGACGAATTCATTATGTTGCAGATATGAACGCCATTGCTCCAAAGCCAAAATATTTGCCAAGTACTCTTTCTCATAGGTGGACAGACCTCTGAACTTGGGGATAAGAGCTTTGCTCATGAAAGCTATGGGATGTCCTCCTTGCTGCAGTACCGCCCCCACGCCTGTATCACACGCATCGATTTCCACCACAAAGGTTTGCTTGAAATCTGGTAAGACTAGGACAGGCGCTGCCACTAACTGCTTTTTGAGTAACTGGAAAGCTTCTTTAGTGTTACTGTTCCATACAAACATCGAGCCCCTTTTCAACAATTGGAAGAGAGGCCTAGCTATGATCCCAAATCCACGGACGAAGCGTCGATAATAACCTGCCAGGCCCATAAAACTCCGGACCTCTTTAGCATTGTTGTGCCTAGGCCAATCATGCACGACTCTGATCTTCTCTGCATCCGTGGTGACACCCTCTGCACTGATAGTATGTCCAAGATATGAAAGTTGTTATTGCGCGAATGAACACTTTGAAAGCTTGACTTTCCATTGATATTTGCGAAGAAGCTGGAATACTTGTTTCAGATGCTCCACATGTTCTCCAAATGTCTGGCTGAATACCATAATATCGTCAAAAAACACTAGCACGCAGACACGGTTGAGGGGCTTCAAGGTGTCTGTCATCGCTCCATTGAACGTGGTCGGTCCGCCCGCCAATCCAAAAGACATGACCTTGAATTCGAAGTGTCTATGGTGTGTTTGGAATGAAGTCTTGTACTCCTCGCCTTCTGCCAGCCGTATCTGATGGTAACCTGCTTGCAAGTCAAGCTTCAAAAACCACACCGCTCCATGCAGCTCGTCCAACAACTCCTCAATTACAGGTACAGGGAACTTGGCCACCACGGTCATTGCGTTGAGCTGCCGGTAATCTTTACAAAGACGTCAGGTGCCATCTTTTTTCTTCACTAAAATCACAGGTGATGCGAACGGACTGGAGCTCTTTTGAATCACCCTTGCATCTAACAACTCTTGAATTTGTTGGTCGATCTTAGTTTTGTGCTCGGGTTTTTGCCTATAAGGCCTGCTGTTCACCGATTGCGCTCCCAGCATCAGAGGTATACGATGGTCACAATTGTGCTGAGGGGGAAGACCTTGAGGTTCACCAAAAATGTCCTCGAACTTGCAGCAGACTGGCAATTGCAGTTGGCGTAGCTCTCTTTTCCTCATCCACTAATTCCACTTCATATAGTTGTACCATGTGAGATACTGCTCCTTGTTTAAGCAAACTCATCAGCTGGACATTGTTGATCTTCGGGCTTACTGCTGTTGATGGATGCCCTCGCAATTGTATTGTTCCTGTAGGTGTACTGATCACTACAACCTTGGCGATCCAGTCAACTGTCATAGGGTTGTGTGCCTCCAGCCAGTCCATGCCCAGAATTGCATCATATGTCCCCAGAGGTAGCACCTTCATATCTGTAACAAACTCATTCCCTTGGGATGCCCAACTGCAGTCACGAATCATGCGAGAGCAAGATAACTCTCCTCCATCAGCCACTCTGACTTTGCAACTCCGCTACATTTTCTACACCCCTTCCAACTTGTCAGCCAAAGCTTGATTAATGAACGAAGTTGAACTTCCCGAATCCACCAACATAAGCACTTCACGCCCCTGCACCCACACGTGCAATTGAAATGCCCGCACGGAGCTCTCTCCTGTCAATGCTTGCCTAGAAATAGCGCAAATAGTTTCAGCATCGAGATCTTGGCTTGTTGTGGTGCTGTCAGCCAGTGTGTCCATCTCGAATAGCTCTAGTAATTCCTCCACCACATGGAGTTGCACTGTCGTGGGGCACGTGTGATCATGCCCCCATCTTTCTCCGCACTTCAAACACAAGCCTCGCACTCGCCGGTAATCGTGCAGTGCCTTGATTCAGCACGCGCTCTATCGACCCCGCGGCGATCAGTTACTGGTGAATAAGTTTGCACCGGGAGCGGTCGAGGTGGTGGTGGGGATGGTAGAGGCATAGGTGTGTTAGGACGCAACGACGCATCCATGACCCGCGGGGTCGTGTGCTGAAGATGCAGTCGATGCGCCGGCTCCATCACCTTCTCTTACAGCAGCGCGAGAGAACACACCGTGTCCAAGTCTGGTGGTCTTTGTACCAGTACCACCGCTCGAATGTTGTTGCGGAGTCCCTCGACAAAACGAGTAAGATAAAAATAAAGGTGAATTGCCTCTGAATAAGATGTTAAATGATTCACTAACAACTCAAAACTCTCTATGTAATCTGCTACAGAAGTTTGTTGCCTGATAGTATAAAACTGCCTTATTAACATTTGATGTCTATCTCTACCGAAACGCGTACACAACAGGGCAGCAAATGATTCCCAGTTGAACTCTGACATTTTACCTTGAATAGACTGTAACCACACAACGGCAGACCCGGAAAAATTTAGTGCTGCCATGGGAACCCAGAATGACGGATGGATCCCAAACATGCCAAAATACTGCTCACACATTGTTTTCCACAGCCTCGGATTTTCGCCCGCAAAAGATGGAAATGAAATGGACGGATGAGCTTGACCCAACCCCGCCAACATCTGACTAGCATGAGCAAAAGGGGATAGATGAGGAGCCGGGGACTGAGATGGGTATTGTCCCTGGGAGGGACACCGGCAGAGTCACCGGCGCCATCTCTCGATGAAGGAATGCATCACCGTGGTCATCAGACCCGTGTGGCAGCCCTTGCTGGCGATCCGCGACTGTGGATGGCCTTCTGACCGCTGCTAGGACGGGATCGTGGGAAGGGATCCTCATACCTGCCACACCAGGTGCCGCCACCACAAACGCGTGCCCCTGTTGCAGATCAGCCACAACGCCGGTGAGCTCGGTGATGCGACACTCGAGATCCGGGCGCCAGGCAACCAGATCATCGAGTTTGGCAGTGTTCGCGTGCATCGTCGCGGTGTTGTTGCGAAGGTCGACACGGAATTCCTCCATGGACTTGGTGATCCGCTCCATGTACTCCTTCATCGACGGATCCATCTCCTCAATTTGTGATCGGGCTTGACGCAGGTGCCTTGTCTCCACGAAATTCTCCAGATTCGACGTGGCAGAGAGGTAGTGGCTGGCCTCTGATACCAGATGTTAAGAGCCTAACACGGGTGTCTCGATCTATTACTCGACTAGCAACAGAGGTACAAGAATTGAGTTACAAGAATGGATCAAGGAGGAGAAAGCTTCTCGCGCAGGAGAGTAGAGAAAGGGGAATTGGTGGTAAGGTGTCGTCCAAGCCGAGCCGCCGTGATCCTCTGGATGCCCAACCTTCCTTCCTGCACGCTTAAGTATCCCTTGGGCCCGTGTGGGCGTGGTTGACCCAGTCCGACCCATGGTAGCGAGAACTCGCCCTTGGCTGGCGTCTAGGTCGCGTGTCGTTCTTAAGGCATGGGCCCTCCTCTTCGGTGCCACTGTCTGGTGGGCCAGCCATGTCAGGGGGGCTGACAGTCCGGGCCTATGATGAGTGATTCAAGTTGAATAAGGATGCCGTTGAAAGCATCGGGTTCTCTAGTTATCAGTATTGTGCGGGTGCTATGAGGATGCTTGCCTATGGCACGACCTCGGGTTCATGGGACAAGTATCTCCGAATGTCTGAGAGCACATGCGTGGAGGTCGTCGTTAGATTTACTATTGCAGTGGCCAAGATGTTTGGACCAGAGTACTTGAGAGAACCAAATGCCGCAGACACCGCAAAGTTCGGCACTTGGAGAAGCAATAGGTTTCCGGTATGCCCGGATCCCTGGATTGCATGCACTGGAGAATGGAAGAATTGTACGCATGCTCAATAAGGATAATATCAGAGCCATTGTAAAAAGCCCACCATTATTCTTGAAGCAGTTGCATCACAAGACATTTGGATTTGACACTCTTTCTTTAGCATGCCCAGGTCTCACAATGACATCAACATGCTACAGTGATCTCCATTGTTTGCAAGGTTGTATCTAGAATAAGTTTCTACGTACAACTATACCATCAACGGTCATAACTACAACATGGAGTACTATCTTTGTGATGGTACCTATTCTTCATGGGCTACCTTGGTCATGACCATCTCTGAGCCAATGGGTAACAAAAAACGACACTCTGCCCAAAAACAAGGAGTTAGAAAGGGTGTGGACATGGCATTTAGAGTGCCCAGGCCCGTTTTGTAGTTGTTTGCGGACCTGCTAAACTATGTGATTCAGAAACATTGTGGGAGGTGATGACAGCTTGTGTGATTACGCACAAAATGGTTGTGGAGGATGGGATGAGGGAGTTCATCAAGGTCTCAAATTTCACAAGATGGGTGATCCTATCTAGCTCCCAGAGCAAAATTTGGCAACGTTTGAGAATTTTGTCCAAATGCATATCAGATTCATAGCCGCGTAACTCATACACAGTTTCAGAATGATCTGATTGAACATCTGTGGAAGTTTCATACGGATAATTAGAACACGTGTCCAAGTAAATTGCATTCAAATTTGAATTCTTTATTTAAATTTTTATAGTATTTTAATTCTAATAATTACATTTGAATTATTATTGCATTGGAATATTTACACAACATGATTATGGAAGATTTGTGCTAGTTATTTCTGATTATTTCTAGTGCTTCGGGTATAAGAAAAAAGATCGGGGGGGGGGGGGGGGGGGGGGAGACATTTGATGGGCGGCACCTCACGTCCGTCCATTTGGAGTTGCCCTTAGGCTTCAACACCTGCCTGCTTAATTACTACCTCTGTCCGAGTTTATTGAGACCCTTTGTATTTTGTACCAGACTTTGACCATATATAGACCACTAAATTATAAAGTATATGCTATGAAACATTATACTGTTAGATTTGTGTTTGAAAGAACTTTTCAACAATATATTTTTTGTGAGATTTAGTTTATATTTTATTAGTTAAATTTATAGGTCAACCTTTAGCCCAAAACAAGAAGGGGCTAATAAACCCGGACGGAGGGAGCACTGGTCTTGTAAGACCCCCGCATCTCTTGAGATATGTGGGTTATTTTTGCGAGCTTTGGTTGGTCTTTGTTGCTGCTGTTTTACCCTTTTTGTTCCATTTGTTACTGTGCTGCTTTTTTCCTTTCCTGAGGGAGAGGGAGAGGGAGAGGGAGAGAGAGAGAGAGAGAGAGAGAGTGATGCCGTGCAGTGCAGCTTGCTGCCCTCAAACCACATTTGCGATGAGTTGATGGCAGGGCTACGCCACTACTACTGCTGGATTATTCCGTGTTTTGTTGACAACAATTGGAGTCACCAATGCTTTTGCATTAAAGAAGAAAAAACACTAATGATCGCCCATAACACATAACGTTCTGGTATAATCATTAGGCCAATTGACATATCATTAGGGATAACACAGGGAAAGCAAAGTACGCGAGCCGACTGACTTTTAGAACAATAAGAGAGATGATGCCCAAACCTAACAAGGAGAAATCCTACAAAAGAGTGCCATCACGTGGTCCAGTTATTGGTTGGATGTGCATAAGAGTTTATCAGTTATCAGATAACATTCTAATTGCGGCATCCAAATTAGAACACAACTATTCGATGCCCCAATCATGAATTTCAACAGGTGGACACTTTGAAAAACAAACCAACTTTATTGCACTTTCCTGGCTTCTGCGGGGGGCTTCCAAAGACCAAGGCGGTACTTGTGAGCAAAACTCAAAATCAACTTTCTCTGCACCATGGCAAAGAAACAAAATTAGTAATCTAATTCAAATATAATTTAAATCATAAATTAACCACATGGAAAAGAAAGGAAATTAAACAGAAGAAACATATCATAGTAAATGTCAATGATGGCAATTAGCGGTGAGCAAGCTGTGAACTATCTTTAAGATTTGTGTGGATTAGCAACCTGGATATGTGGAACATCTGAAATGCTTCTCCTGCACTCCTTTAGCTGCTGTTATTTAGAACACTGCTCACAGCATTTTACAAGCAATTGGAACATACACCAAGTGTTATCCACACATTTACAAGCTACCTACCTCCTAGCAAATACCATAATCGACTAAATAACACCTCACACATGTTAGTATGCTAGCGGGTTAATTGACAGGAGGAATTACCTCAAATGCATTCAGAAAATACAAATACTGTACTTTATATTAAAATTTGCAGTTATTGAACTGCAAATGCATATGATGTTCATTGACTTGGAGAAGGCCTATGATAAGATACCGCGGATGTCATGTGGTGGGCCTTGGAGAAACACAAAGTCACAGCAAAGCACATTACCCTCATCAAGGACATGTACGATAATGTTGTGACAAGTGTTTGAACAAGTGACGGCAACACTGATGACTTCCCGATTAAAATAGGACTGCACCAGGGGTTAGCTTTGAGCCCTTATCTTTTTGTCTTGGTGATGGATGAGGTCACAAGGGATATACAAGGAGATATCCCATGGTGTATGCTCTTTGCGGATGATGTGGTGCTAGTCGATGATAGTTGGACGAGTGTCAACAAGAAGTTAGAGCTTTGGAGACAAACGTTGGAATCAAAAGGTTTTAGACTTAGTAGAACTAAAACCGAGTAAATGAGGTGCGGTTTCAGTACTACTAGGCATGAGGAGGAGGAGGTTAGCCTTGATGGGCAGGTAGTGCCCCAGAAGGACACCTTTCGATATTTGGGGTCAATGCTTCAGAAGGATGGGGATATCGATGAAGATGTGAACCATCGAATTAAAGCCGGATGGATGAAGTGGCGCCAAGCCACAAAAGCTAAAAGGCAAGTTCTATAGGACGGCGGTTCGACCCGCAATGTTGTATGGCGCTGAGTGTTGGCCGACTAAAAGGCGACATGTGCAGCAGTTAGGTGTGGCGGAGATGCGCATGTTGAGATGGATGTGTGGCCACACAAGAAAGGAGCAAGTCCGGAATGATGACATACAAGATAAAGTTGGGGTACAGCCTATTGAAGAGAAGCTTGTCCAACATCGTCTGAGATGGTTTGGGCATGTTCAGCGTAGACCTCCAGAAGCCCCAGTGCATAGAGGACGGCTAAAGCGTGCTGATAATGTCAAAAGAGGCCGGGGCAGACCGAACTTGACATGGGAGGAGTCCGTTAAGAGAGATCTGAAGGATTGGAGTATCACCAAAGAACTAGCCATGGACCGGGGTGCGTGGAAGCTTGCTATCCATGTGTCAGAACCATGAGTTGGTCACGAGATCTTATGGGTTTCACCTCTAGCCTACCCCAACTTGTTTGGGACTAAAGGCTTTGTTGTAGTCGTTGTTGTTGAACTGCAAATGCATTCAACTCAAAAATTTCTAAGTCCAAATCAGATCTCAACATAAGCCAGCCTCCTCCGCCGGGCCTTTGCCAGCCCACCATATGGCACAACAGAAACTTTGTGGGTGTCAAGTCCTCTGACCAAGCCTCCACTGACGTCCAACTATAGTAACCAGGTGAAACAAACTTGCTACCTGAATGTTATGCACTGGAATCTCCCTTCCTGGTTACCGTTTTTACCTACAAATTCCATTCTACCAGAGTATCGGGGGTTCATGGAGCATGTTCAATAAATCTGTTGGAACTTGGTAATGTTCTCTGTATTGGCCTGAATAACACATATGTTAAAACAGTTCCTGTTGTACTCCTGATCCGGCAGTGACATTACTGAAATGTTACTATAAACTATGCTTTTGTGAAAAGTGGAGAATGAAACCCAATGAAAGGATCCTGCAATTTTATTAGTTAATGGTACACCAACTATATTGTCAGTTATAAGAAATATCACAAATATGTAGGCTCTGTATGCTATTAATCCATGTGATGATACAGTTGTTAAACTGTTTGCCCAAATAAAAAGTATGCTCTCTTCTGAAATTTAAAGACACGATCATAGCTATAAGGAATTAAGGAGCACCGATTTGACATTCATGGCTCCACATGTTGCTGTCTATGGTGGTGCACTGTGTGCGCTTGCTTCTTTTGATTGCTCAGAGCTGAAAGTTCCAAAAGGGTACACCAGGACATGGTTACAAGGGGGGGACCTATATGGTTACAACTTACAAATGGATGAAACCGCCATACTCGAAGCCAAGAGAATACCCTGTGCTGACATGTTTTAATTTCATCCTTCTGTCTAAACCAGATTAGCTTTCATAGTGTGTTACAGAGCAAAGTTACTGTGTTACTGATAGCTAGAGTACAATTTCCGCAATTTTCTGGAGTTGGTGCCTGAAGTAAGGGTGCTGATAAATGATTATTTAGACAAGTAGGATGGAAGCTACAATTAATTGGTTCCTTTAGTACTTATTTAGCATGCATTTGCATTCAGTGATCTATGTAAGGTTAGTTTTAGTTCTTTTCCCTCCAGTTTATACTTACAATTGTTTAGAAGAATAAAAAATCTGTACTCCAGGATGTGGTCTTTTGGATTTTAAATTAGTAGAAGTATGGGTGTTATGGTTTGAAGGGGAGCCTTGGCGCAGCGGTAAAGCTGTTGCCTTTTGACCATGAGGTCACGGGTTCGAGTCCTGGAAACAGCCTCTTGCAGAAATGTAGGGAAAGGCTGCGTCGTACTATAAACCCAAAGTGGTCGGACCCTTCCCGGGACCCTGCGCAAGCGGAAGCTACGTGCACCGGGCTGCCCTTTATGGGTGTTATGGTTTCTAAATGAGTAAACATGGTCAATTATAGCCTGACAAGAGAAGCTATAATTCGGCAAATGCTCTGTTTTTTTTATTTTACTAAAGGCAACTGCTCTGGCTATATGCTTGTACAGAAAATGTTGTCTAGATAACATGTACATTGTCTAAGGGTTTAAGATTTAGGGAGTTTCCACAGTTCTTGCTATGCGGAGCCTGCAATTTTTATTTAGTGCCGAAGTAATTAAATTCCTGATCAGAACCATTCAATTCATTTATACTGATAGATGTAGTAGTATGAACAATTGTTTTCGAGATATGATACTTATTACTTATTTTCTCAACCTATTAGACTCATTGAGCCATTTTGCAGCTTAAGAATAATAATACACAAAGAAACAAGTAGTTCGGTTTCCTCATCTTAGCCTATCAGGTTTCTACTCCTAAAGATGTTCTCAGAATTTCTTTATAGACTTGTTTCATGTTATGGGACAATGTGCTCAGCTTAGATAGATACTCAACTAGATCAGGAACATTTTTTTACCATTCACACTTTCGCGTACGGTTGATTTAACATTCCATACTTGGCAGAACTTTATGCTTAGCTATTGTTGTAATCAGCGTGTGGATGAACCGATGAACATATCAACTAGGAGGCTTACTATTTCTCAAAGCTTTGGAAGGAAACTGGACCTCACTAAATAGAGCTGGGATGTTAGATGTCTGGTTTAGTAAAATGTTATCAAAAGCTGAATACGATATTCAGATTAATTTCGTCCAGTTTATTCTGCATTTCCTTCAATTATTACATTTCTGTAGGGTCGTCTTTTAATCACCTTTTTCTCGGTCTTAAGTTAACTAAGATTTTTCACATTGCCGTCCCAAAGATTTTTCCTGCTGCTAACGTCGTCCAAGGACCCATCACATGCTAATGAGTTCCACACAGGTATGACACTGATTCAACAATGTGATGTCCGAGCTCCGGTTTACTCTGGTACTTGTATGCTATCCTAAATCATGCTATTGAACATCTTAATTGGTTCTTTATGGATATGTGTGTGCCAATTTATATGCAATCCTATGCCTAGAACATTGGACGGATCAAGGTATGTTGAACAAATCTGCCAGACTTTCTCAAATTACTTCATCAAGATGGATGGGGGAGCGACAACGCGCGCGCGCCTTCTTTTCATGCACATGAACCATCTAATACCAAACTAACCCGATGGCTCTTATCCAAGCATCACAACATTGGAGAACAAAACCTAACCAAACTATACATTTACACAACGAAATGCCAGAATAAGCAAGGCGTATCCAGCAAAACCACATCAAGCCTTCTGTGAAACTACAAAGGACACCATAACTAAATCAAAGGAATATCTTGAACAGGGATGACACGTACATGCTTGCAGGGGACGCCGAGCTTCTTGAGCCGTAGCGTGCGGGTCTCGAGCAGCCTCTGGAGATCGCCGCCTACGGCCTCCTCCAGCTTCGCGGCGTGCGTCTCCACCCCCTTCCCGACCCCATTCAAGAACTCCACCACGCCTACCTTGGCTGCGCACAGGAATCCCATTCCACTTCACCACAACGAACGGCCAAGGAAGAACCACGAAGTTTACGGATCAGAAGGAGAGTAACTAAGCGGGTGTACCTTGGTAGGGCTGGGCGTAGAAGGATCTCGCCGGAGCTCCGGCGCCGGGGTGGAGGAGGAGGCGGCGCACATTAGATGCACAGGCCAAGGCCGCCATAGGGGAGACTGAGGGCTGGATCTTTTTTTTCTTTTGACAATCTACTGAGGGGTGGATCGTAGTCCACGCGTATCGCGCATTCGCGCTGGGTCTCCTCAAACGCGCACCCTCCAGCGCTTGCGAATGCCTATTAGGCCGGCCCAGTTACGCGATAGTTTCGGGAAGGTTCTAGAACCTTCCCCGAATTTTTTTCGTTTTTTCATTCGCTTTTCTCCTTTTAAAAATATCTATTTTATTTATAGATTCACGATCATTTTTTAATAATTCGCAAGCATTTTTCGAATTCACAATTTTTTTAAATTTATTTTGAAATATACAAACATTTCAAAAAAATCATGAACAATTTTTGAATTCACTAATATTTTGTCAAATCATGAATATTTTTCCATAGCAGAATGAATTCACAAACCTTTTTTAGAAACATGAACACTTGTACAAATCAGCAAAACATTTTTGTATTCATGTTTTTTTTTCAAATTCGTGAATATTTTATCACAATTGCAACATTTTTAAAATTTACGCTGATTATAAATATATGCACATTTTTCAAATTTACAAACATTTTTATAATTTGCATTTTTTTAGTATTGAACATTTTTTGAATTCATGATTTTTTTTCCAAATTTGCGACCAATTCACAAAATCAGGATTATTTTTTCAAAATTGTTAACATTTTATGGACATACATTTTTTATATTCGTGAATATTTTTAAAATTTGAACAAATATTTTTGAATTTTTTTAAAAATGAAAAATAAAAAGGACAATTTAAAAAACAGCAAAGGGAAAAGTATCAAGGAGAAAAAAGTCCTTGTGCCCCGCACTAGGCCGACCAATCAGAAGTGTACCTTTGCTAACCTTCCATCCCGCAATGCAGGAACCGTGATTGATATGTATCGCCCCCTTCGATACTCATCGTTGCGCTCGCCCGCTATGTAGAACTATGTAATTTTCGCGCACGTTGCTGCGGGAATATAAAGATTAATTACAAATAAATTATGTATGAAGGAAAAGATATAAATCAAAAGGTAATGTTTCTAATGTAGAAATATTTCGTACTTGCATTATATGTGAATAAAGAGGTATGCATGCACCGTTGCAACAGTTAAATTGGGGCATTTCACAATCCTTGAAAAGTAAACAAATTAAATAATTATCTAATGTATTGCATATATCTAGTAAAACAATAAATATGCCGATATGATTTGCATGGGCTGAAAAAAATATTAATGGACGGTGATGTGACACGCTTGGTGGGAGGCTTGCATGTCGAGAGAATTAGAAGCAATGAGATATGGTTTGCATGGGCTAAAAAATGTAATGTTAGTGGATGTTGATGTGGCATACTTGATGAGGTGGAACGCTTGCATGTTAAGAGAACTCAAGGTAGTGGGGATCAACTATTTAGATATACTAGATAAAATGCACCGGCTCATCACGAAACCGTGAAGCGTTATGTGCGGGAAACATTCTAGGAACCTTCCACACTGCTATGGAAAGCTTCCATATGGTTTTTTCAAGGTGTTTTCCGGTTTTTCTTTTCTTTTTCTTTTTTCTTTTTTTCTTTTTCTTCATATTTTAACGTTCTTTGTTTTTTCCAATGTTTTGTTGGTTTTCTTTTGTTTTTTGTTGTTTTTTTGCTAGGGAGGTGAGGCACGCGGGTGTGACAAATTTTACCTGGCGATTGAGAGGTCAAGTATATTTACTCCTCGTGGCCGCTCGAAGTAAAATTTATAGTCACTATTTCACCACTTGGAATTGTTCGAGATGTTGAAGTCTTGTATAGAAAAGTCAAGTACCCCATCGATTTCTTAATACTTGGTTCACTACAAGATAATTTTTGTCCCGTTATATTTGGTAGACCTTTCTTAAATATCGTTAATGCTGAAATTGATTGTGCTAAAGAAAAGGTTAAAGTCAACTTTGGTAATGTGTCTCATGAGTTTAATTTCTCTAAGTTTAGTGGACAACCACATGAAAAAGAATTATCTAGTAAAGATGAAATAATCGGTCTTGCTTCTATTGTTGTGCCTCCTACTGATCCGTTAGAACAATATTTGTTAGACCATGAAAATGATATGCACATGCATAAAAGAAATGAAATAGATGACATATTTTTCGAACAAACACCTATTCTGAAACATAATATGCTTGTTGACACATTAGGGGATCCTCTTCCACCTAAGGGTGGTCATGTGTTTGAATTAAAGACATTACCTGATACATCAAAGTATGCTTATCTTGATGAAAATAAGATATATCCTGTTAGTATTAGTGCTAACCTTTCAAAGCATGAAGAAAAGAGATTACTTAAAAGTCTAATATGGAGCCTGATGCTAAACCCGTCGTAGATCATCAACACCGCCTTAATCCTAAAATGAAAGAGGTGGTAAGAACTAAAATATTAAAGCTTCTGGAGGCAGGTATTATTTATCCCATAGCTGATAGTAGATGGGTAAATCATATTCATTATGTGCCTAAGAAAGTAGGTATAACCATTGTTCCTAATGATAAAAATGAACTCATTCCACAGAGAGTCGTAACTGGTTATAGGATGGTCATTGATTTTAGGAAATTAAACAAAGCTACTAGGAAATTAAACAAAGCTACTAGGCCAAATGAGCCCACAATATAAAAAATGAGAGAAAATGGGAGAAGGGACTTTGCTAATATCTTTTACCACACTTGTGCCTCAAAGTGGCACTATGCTCTTCATGTAGAGAGTCTCATGATATGTCATTTTCATATGCTAGTGGGAATTACCTATTCATTATTACAAACTTGGCTTGTATATTCCTATGACGGGCTTCCTCAAATGCCCAAGGTCTTCATGAGCAAGCGAGTTGGATGCACACCCCACTTAGCTTCATTTGAGTTTTCATACACTTATAGCTCTAGTGCATCATTTGCATGGCAATCCTTACTCCTTGCATTGATATCTATTGATGGGCATCTCCATAGCCCGTTGGTACGCCTAGTTGATGTGAGACTATCTTCTCCACTTTTTACCCCTTTGATATCTACCACCATACTCAATTCCACCTAAATGCTATGTCCAATGGCTTGCGCTCATGTATTGCGTGTAGAATAAAAAGTTGATGCATATTGAAAAAGTACGATACAATTGCCTGACTTGGACACCGTGGTGCTTGACATTTGTATTGATGCGGTGAAGATGGAGCCATGCCTTGCTAATATAATAAGATGAATGGGGGGGGGGGGTAAACATTCCTTAAGGATCGTATACTTTTAAGGATTGATGATTCTGTTTCTTACACTTTAATTATTGCTATGTTAATATTTGTTGATTCATCTTTTCTCAATGAGCATTCATGCATAAGATTACATAATGGAAAGCATGTCACATCAAAAATTATGTTTTTATCATTTACCTACTCAAGGACGAGCAGGAATTAAGCTTGGGGATGCTTGATACGTCTCCAACGTATCTATAATTTTTTGATTGTTCCATGCTGATATATTATCATTCTAGGATACTTTTTGGGTCTTTATTTACCAATTTATAATATTTTTGAGCACTAACCTATTGACCCAGTGCCCAGTGCCAGTTGTTGTTTTCCGCGTGTTTTTTTACTTTTCAGGTTTACAATACCAAACGAAGTCCAATTGCCACAAAACTTTTTGATGATTTTTTCTAGACCAAAAGAAGACCTGGAAGCTTTGGAAGGAGGTCGGGAGGCGCACGAGGGCCCCACCACACATCAGGGCGCGCCCTAGGGGGGTCGCGGCCTGATATGTGGTGGCGCCCTCATGGCTCTCCCGACGTCCCTCTCTGGCCTATAAATTCTCTAATATCGCAAAAACCCTGAAGGCAGTCCCGAAACACTTTTTCCGCCGCCGCAAGTCTCTGTTCCGTCGAGGGGCCATCTGGAGCTCCGTTCCGGCACCCTGCCGGAGGGGGGATCGATCACGGAGGGCCTCTTCATCAACCTTGCCGCCCTCGTGATGATGTGTGAGTAGTTCACCACAGACCTACGGGTCCATAGCTAGTACCTAGATGGCAATCTCTCTATCTTATGATCTTCAATACAATGGTCATCGCATCTTCGCTTTGATCTATCCGATGTAATCCTATTGTGCGGTGTGTTTGTTGGGATCCGATGAATTATGGGTTTATGTTCAGATTATTCATGAAAAGTATTTGAGATACCTCTGATATATATTGTCTCTTAATTGCATGATCATTATAGCTTCGTAATGCTCTCCGATTTATTGATGTGCTTTGGCCAAGTAGATTGATATTTCATCGGTGGGAGTGGTGCGTTGTGGTAGGTTCAACCTGACGAGTTTCTATATCCAAGTGACAAAGTAGGGGACAAGATGCGTCTTTGTGTTGTTGCTACTAAGGATAACACGATGGGGTTCATTCATATTGCTTGAGTTTACTTTGTCTACATCATGTCATTGTTCCCATGCGTTACACTGTTTTACTTAATACTCTAGATGCATGTCGGATAGCGGTCGATGAGTGGAGTAATAGTAATAGGTGCAGGCAGGAGTCGGCTTTTTTGTTTATGGACGTGATGCCTATATACACATGATCATTGTCGTGAAAATCACATAACTATCCGCTTTTCTATCAATTGCCCAACAGTAATTTGTTACCCACCGTATGCTGCCTACATGAGAGATGCCGCTAGGGAAAACTATGGCCCCTGGGCCTATTCACTTATATATTTACAAACGCTACTATTACCTCGCTGCCTTATTTTTATTTTTATTTTATTTTGCAATTTATATTTATCAACAATTATCTACACAACTCATTTGCTTGCAAATAACGAGATCAAGGGGATTGACAACCCTCTTGCCCGTGTTGGGTGTAAGTTGTTTGTTCATTTGTGTGCAGCCGCTGAAGACGGTTGAGGATTGATATTCCTATTGGTTCGATAAACCTTGGTTTCATAACTGAGGGAAATACTTATCCACTTTGTGCTGCAATAATCCGTTCCTCTTCAACGGAAACCCCAACGCAGATCACAAGTATCAGTGCACTAAGCATTCCACTCTCCCACCTACCAGTTAAACACCTCCCGACAAATAGTGAGTAATAACGTAAAATGGGAAAATGTAAACTAGCAACTCTAGCATCTGAAACTCGTGTCGATTTCCCCATAGTCACACTGGATAGAAAAAATTAACGTTTCTAGGACGTGGACCTAGATGGTTGCCCTCATTACTAAGCTTGCATACTTGGCAAAATTCATGAAGTGTCATTTCTAGGGGGGGCATCATAAAGGTGAAACGATGTGGTGGGTGGTTCTCTCCTAGCATGATATTGAAAGTTTTGCACAAAAGTATTAGTCAAGAGGAGATACTGATCACACTTATCTTCAAGGAACGGAATAAGTCCGGCTTTGTCTGCCAGGAGGAAGATTATACTTGGCTTCTCCTCCGGGGTTTCCTTGGAGTTCCGGCTCGGGGAACCTCTCAACAACCTTTTAAACATTTTCTTTTTCTCTGAAAAATTCTGAAATTTTTAGTACCTCAAAATAGAAGTGAACAAAACTCAATAAAATTGATAGCAACTAATCCCACAAGTGTCTAGAGGCTATATCATGCATCAAAACTACTTTGAACCACACAAATTCAACATGCAAACTCATATACATGGTCACCAACAGTAGAAAAATTTGCAAAACATAAAACACTAGAAAAAAACTGATTGGAGCATTGGAGGAGTCACATACAAAGGAGTAAGTCCTCAAAACAGTTTTTGAAACGAAGTTCTGAGCAAAGTGATCGAAAATCACTCAAAAATGAGCAAGAACACGGGCTAGGAGGCAATGGTGATTTTTTCTGGACGAAGGAGAAGGCAGTGGGCTGGTGCACTAAGTGAGGGCCCCCCCTGTGGTACCAATGAGCTTGCTAGGCGCGCCAAGGGGGCAGGCGCGCCCTGTGAGCTCGTGGCTCACGGGTGCACTGCCCTGGGGTGTGTTCAGTGCCAAAAATTCTTAAATATTACAGAAAAATCATACTGAATTTTCAGATCATTTTGAAAACTTTTATTTTCGGGACATTTTTTATTGCATAAATAATCCATAAAACAGAATAATGCTGTCATTATACTTGATTAAAATTTTAAATAACAGGGACTAAAAGTATGGGTACAGTAGGTTGTGCTTACTAAATTTATCGACCATATGCTCCTCAAAAAGAATTCATTAATAAGGTTAATCAAGTCTTAATAACATACCATTTCCGAGTGACATGAAACCGATTTTTTTTCTTATAACACTGAGTTACCTCAACGGGGATATGCATTTACCCAACAATAAGAATTTCATATCTCTTTCTGATGGTAGGAAGAGGAAATTTAAAATCTCCAATAGTAATCGTCGCAATTTATTCAGTGGAGTTGATATTATTCACCGAGCCTTGTTTCTTCAGAAAGTATATCGTATGTTGATTACCATTGACATGAAAAGTAACCTTGTTTTTGTTGCAATCAATAACATCCCCTATAGTATTCAAAAAGGGTCTACCAAGGATAATCGGAATGTTGCCGTCCTCGGGCATATCAAGAATAACAAACCACAACAGGGACATCCTCACAAATTCCAATAGCTATAGCAGTGGATTTATCAGCCATTTGCAAGGATATTTTTGTAGGTGTAAGCTTTTCCAAATCAAGTCTTCTATATAAAGAGAAAGGCATAACACTCACACCGGCTCCCAAATCACATAAAGCAGTTTTAACATAACTTCTTTTAATGGAGCAGGGTATAGTGAGTATTCTAGGATCACCTAATGTAGCGACCCGACCTGAAACGGTCAAGCCTCTTTGTGTTCTTTGCCATCCCTGGATCAGTATGCTGGCACACACAGTACATCAATGTATATATCAAAATGCAATCACATGTAAATAACATAAAACTGATATATACCTCAAAATCTCAGCGGAAACAGTCAACGAGAGTGGAGTCCCAAATAAACACCAACGGCAGGTTGAGTGCAGACCGTAACCCTGAATCGTACTCTTACTCGTCGTAGAAAAGTATCTGCAACATAAGACGTTGCAGCCGTGTAGGTCAGTACATTGAATGTACCGGCAAGATCACCATAGAGTAAAACGATAAAGACTAATCTATATGCAAAAGGCTTTGTGGCTCTGTGTCTGAGTTTTTGCAGAAAAGTTGGTTTTATTTTCCCTACAACAAAGGAGTCAAACGGAAAATCACTACAAAAGTTGGTTGTTAATGAGATGGTTCCACCAACAAATTCTCATGTCCCAAAAAATAATTAATAGACCCACTCATCATAATCAATTAATTGTGTTGAGACTGGCTGATAGTATCATCTCCGGTGCTCATGTTGTCCATAACCGGGGACACGGCTAATCGATTAGTTTGACACTCTGCAGAGGTTTGTACACTTTACCCGCAAGATTCGATCCCTCCCGTTGTGTCCTCGCACTGCCTGGTGTTTGAGAACAGGACGATCGAAACATGGTCTTCCAAAGCGATCCTTCGATAGAAAGTCAGTGCCCATCCATTCCTACCATTCTTCTACATCTCGTAGCAATCTGACCTACCGGAGTCACGACTAAGGTTAACCAAGCCAGAGCCCATAATGACTTGCGGTTGCACACGTAAGCTTTCCGGCCTTGAAGTATCCATCCATCTCTTTGGACCTGGGTGGCATTCTGTTGGGATGATCACAGGTAGATACAAGGATTCCCGGGCATAACCATGATAGATATCAGGCTGCCAGATGCATGTCCAATCCACGCAGAGGTATATTGAGTCCTTGAAGTCTTGAAGTATTGATCATCATGTAGTTCTTGAAATAATTAACCTCACAACACTCCTGAATCTCACAACCAACACCGTCTACTAAAGCGTAGCAAATGTGAAGTAACGCCCCTTCCCTGGCAATGGTAACAGGGTGTTGGGTTTCTCCTACCTCATGATACTACCACAAGTTCAAGCTCAATATCCTACTGGATGTATGATGGAGAGATTGATTCTAATGCAAATAAAACATAGGTAATGTAAGATGATCAAAGTGAACTTGCCTGGTAAGTTGAAGAATATAATATTGCTCTCAGAAAAATAACTTGATAGAACTATTCGTCACTCTCCGATGAAATCTATATAATCAAACATTGCACTCATAAGTAAACACTTCTAACAATCAATACTACCAAACAAGAAGCAACTCAAAAACTAAACACAATAGGGTTGTGATGAAGGAAATACTTAAGACAAAAGTTAAAACAACAAAACTTCATCAAAACACTAAGAAAAGTTTTTCCTATAAATAACCTATTGTCAATAGGAACAAATCAACCACAAAATAAAATCTAACAAAAAGGATTTTAGTAAAATCTTGTACTAGCAAAAAGAATTACTTTTGAAGAACAACTAAGAACTAATAAAACGTTTGTATCAAACACATCTTATGGCCTAAACAATGTTAACCTTGAATTAAACCACAAAAAATTCAACTTTAATAAAAATCGTCTCTGATCTAGAATAAGGTTAACAGAAAAAAACTTATAAAACAATTTATAGAAAGAATTTTCAAATAGGAAATCAAACTAGCAATGAAATCAATTTGCAAGTTATTATTGAACTAGAATTGATTTCATGCAATCAAAAATAATAAATAACATAAAAATAAACTTGGTTGAAATACTACTGCTAACTAACATAAAACAAAGTAAAACTTGTCAACTAATATAAAAGAAAAATAAATTAAAAACAATTAAAACAAAAGAAATAGCAAAACTCCTAAAAAGAACTAAAACAGATTCTGTTTTGCTTGAAACCCTAATTTAAAATATTCTAAAAATTTCCAAATTGTACCTATTGATAAATAAAGTCACTAGTGACCAGTAGCAAAAAGAATCAACTCAAAACCTATTTTTAAACTCAAGTTATTCACAAAACAAGATTTAAATCAAATCTGTTTGAATTCAAATTTAAATTATTCAAACATGGTCAAACTTTATATCTACAGAAACTAGACAAAAAATTGTGACACAGTGCAAAAAGAATCACTCAAAAACACTAAAAATCCTAATAGTTATTCAATTTATAAAATCAGTACCTTCTCTGTTTTTAAAATAGAAAACAGGAAAAAGAGAAATATCTAAACTACGAACGGGGCTACGTGGCATGCTGTGAGTGGTCAGAGCTGTGCGTGCGCGGGTGCTAACGAGCGAGCGGCCACAGAATAAACAAAACGCTTCAGTTAAATAACTAATTAAAAAATGGTCGGTTCACTAAAATAAACCGAAGTGGTATCGTGGTTCTAATCTACGCCGTCGGTGTCTGATCTGACGGCTAAGAAGAGGTGGGGGTGTGCTCACAGAGGGTGGTGGTGGCGCTCCGGCAAGTACGACGACGGCGGCGGCTCGGTGGTGCTCGGGGAAGTCGCTCCAGTGGTCTCCGGTGAGGTTGGAGGGGTCCAGGCGACTGCGGTGGCTCTCCGGTGAAGGTTGACGGTGTCAGAGAGGCTCGGGGGCGTCGGATGCGAGCCCTACGAGCTCGTGGAGCTCCGGTGGTCGGCTAACTCCGGCGAGTGGGGTGCGGGGCGTTCTGGTGAGGTTGTTTGCGGGGGTTTGGGGGGGGGGGGACGAGGTGCGGGGAGGCGGGGTACTTATAGGGGGCCTCGGGGTGCAGAAAAGGTAGGGGAGAGAGGGGATCGACGCGGATCCGCGGCGGCTCCGACGAAGGAAGGTGGAGGTGGTGGAAGGAAAGGGATGGCCGGCGCGTGGATACGGTCGGGCGGTGGGGCCACACGGTCAGTGGGGGAAGGAAGGGGCGGGTGGATCGGTGGCCGATCCGGAGATCCTTCGGATCTGGCCGGGGCAGATTCTGGGCCGGACTTTCCTTAGTGGGCCTCAACCATTCCAAACGATGCGCATTACGTTACCAAAAAAACAAAGTTTTTCCTTTTATTTAAAAACAGGAAATAAAACGATAAAAGGAAAATAAAGGTAAGGTAAAAAATGTAAGTATTATATATCAAAATCATCAGAAAAAATGCAATCTGGTTAACATTTTTCCACGGCCAAAATAATACTTTAAAAAAATATTTTTCAGAAAAGCCTAAATTGGTTTTATTTCTTTTTGCAAATAATTTTCAAATAACCCCCTGGGTCAAATGGTCAAATAGTATCACAAAAATACCTCTGACATGGAGGGTCATGTGTTCCTCCTCTCAAAATTTTGAATTTAGGCAGGGGAGTTTGAATTCTTTCAAATTTTAACATAGAACCAAATATGAAATAGATTCCAAAAAGAAAAGTTTCAGTAGTTTTCAAATCCAAAACTTCAAATCCTTTATTTTGAAGAAGTCATGTCATCTTCTCTCACTGATTTGAATGGGATGAATTTGAATTCAAAAATAAAAGGGGAAAGTCTCTCATTCAAAAGTTTCAAAAAGTTTCAAATTTTCACTCACATTCAATCACTCAATCAAACAATCAATCGTTCAATTTATTAATATAACATTCCAAAATTTGGGATGTTACACCTAATTTCTTAGGTACTCCACCATCAAAAGAATAATTAGCAAGCTTGGTGGAAATTTCAGCTTCTGGTATCTTTATTTTATTAGTGACAATATCTTTCATGTATTTAGCATAAGGATCCATTTTCCAAATATCCGTCAAATGTGTTCTCAAAAAGACGGGTCTAAGCATTTCAGCAAAGCGCTCAAAATCTTCCTTGTCCTTATTTTTCGAAGGCTTACGGGGGAATGACATGGGTTTTTGAACCAACGGCTCTCTTTCTTTACCATGTTTCCTAGCAATGAAATCCCTCTTATCATAACATTCATTCTTAGGAGGTGGGTTATCAAGATCGACAACAGGTTCTATTTCTACATCACTATCAGGTTCTTTATTATTATCTGGTTGAGCATCAACATGAACATCATCATTATCATTACCATTATCATTATCACTAGGTGGATATTCACTACCAGATTGTGTCTTAGCATCCGAAATAGAAACATTATTATGATTCTCAGAAGGTTTTTCTACCACAGGTTGACTAGAAGCATGCAAAGTTCTACCCTTTTTGTTTTTTACTTTTAGATGAACTAGGTGCATCAGTATTAATGTTCTGAGAATCCTACTCAATCCTTTTAGGATGTCCTTCAGGATAAAGAGGCTCCTGAGTCATTTGACCTTCTCTAGTCACAACTCTAACAACATGATCATTCAATTTATTATTCATTTCATTAAGCAAATCATTGTGTGACTTAGCGACTTGTTCTAACTAAGTATGAACCATGGATGAATGTTTACCCAAACCATTAACATCATTAGCAATTCTAAACATCAAGTCACTCAAACTATCAATCGTCATGGCATTTCGTTTCAATTCATCTTTAACATACATATTGAAATTTTCTTCCTTAACAATGTAGTTATCAAATTCATACATGCACTAACTAGCAGATTTATTATAAGGTATATCACCCTAATCAAATCTACGAAGAGAATTTACCTTTACTTCCTGTGTAGGGATACCGAGTCCATGTATTTCTTCAATAGGTGGTAAATTCTTGATATCTACAATTTTAATACCCTTTTCTTTCATAGATTTCTTAGCTTCTTGCATATCTTCTGGACTGAGGAATAGAATACCTTTCTTCTTTTGAATTGGTTCTGGTGGTGGTTCAGGAAGTGTCCAATCATCGACATTCCTTAAAATATTATTCAATAGTTCTTCAGCATGTCCAAAAGTGTGTTCCCTGAAAACACAGCCAGCACAACTATCTAGGTAATCCCTAGAAACATCGGTTAGTCCATTATAAAAGATATAAAGTATTTCATTTTTCTTAAGAGGATGATCGGGTAAATCTTTAAGTAATTGCAGAAGCCTCCCCAAAGCTTGAGGGAGATTCTCTTCTTCATATTGCACAAAGTTAAATATTTCCTATAAAGCATCTTGTTCTTATGAGCAGGAAAATATTTTTCAGTGAAGTAATATATCATATCCTGGGGACTACGCACATAGGAGCAAGAGTATTAAACCACTACTTAGCATTACCCTTTAATGAGAAAGTAAAAAGCTTAAGAATATAGTAGTAGCGAATTTTTTCCTCATGAGCAAATAGGGTGGCAATATCATGTAGTTTGGTAAGGTGTGCCACAACGGTTTTAGTTTCATAACCATGAAAAGGATTAGATTCTACCGTGATTAACTCGGGATCAACAGAGAATTCATAATCCTTATCAGTGACACAGATAGGAGAAGTGGCAAACTTAGGATAATATTTCATTCTCTCTATCATGGACTTTTCTTTCAGCTTACTAGTAATTTGTTAAGATCATCTCTATCATTACAAGGAAGAAAGTCCCTAGCTATCTCCCCATCCATAACATAACCATTAGGTACCTCTAGCATTTAAATTCTAGTAGGAGAGCTAGACATAATAGGTGAATCATAATTTTCATCAATTCCAGCATTGTCAATTTCTGTAGCTTTAGCAATTTGTTCATCAAGAAATTCACCCAGTGGCACGGTCTTATCAAGCAAAGTACTAGCATCATCGCTAGTTTCATTTATAACAGAAGTAGCATCAGAAATTACTTGCGACATATCAGAGTGAATAGAAGGTGGTGGTGTTGCAAGCCTACTCAAAACCGATGGTGAATCAAGTGATGAGCTAGATGGCAGTTCCTTACCTCCCCTCGTCTTAAAGGGTACGATCTTAGTCTTGGTGTCTTTTAGATTCTTCATAGTGATCAATATATATACCAAGTGAACTCAATAAATAGAGCTATGCTCCCCGGCAACGGCGCCAGAAAAAGGTCTTGATAACCCACAAATATAGGGGATCGTGACAGTCTTCCAGGGTAGTATTTCACCCAAATTTATTGATTCGACACAAGCGGAGCCAAAGAATATTTATGAGCCTTAGCAGCTGAGTTGTCAATTCAACCACACCTGGAAATATCTTTCTGCGACAAAGTGTTTAGTAGCATAGTATTAATAGTAACAGAAACAGTAACAGTAGCAGTTTGTAGTGATTGTAACAATAGCGGCAACAATAACTTAGTAAAGATCAATATGCGAAAACCGCATGCATTCGATCAGTGGTGTATATTTGTGTTGGATGACATTCACCATGTAATAGTCACAACCTAGAGCGACATAGAACTAGCTCCAATTCATCAATGTAATGTAGGGATGTATTCCATATATAGTCATATGTGCTTATAATAAAAACTTGCATGACATCTTTTATCCTACCCTCCCATGGAAGCGGGGTCCAAAGGGAAACTAAGGGATATTAAGGCCTCCTTTTAATAGAGAACATGAACAAAGCATTAGCACATGGTGAATACATGAACTCCTCATACTATGGTCATCACCGAAGATGATCCCAACTTTTGTCACTTTGGGGTCTACGGATCATAACACATAATAGGTGCATACAACTTGGAAAATAGGATCCAAAACACTCTCATATTCATGGAAACATAATAGTTTCAGATCTGAAATCATGGCACTCGGGCCCTAGTGACAAGCATTAATCATAGCAAAAACATAGCAACATCAGTCTCAGAACATAGTGGATACTAGGAATCAAGCCTAACAAAGTGACTCAATTACATGACAAATCTCATCTAACTCCATCACTGTCCAGCAAGCCTATGAAGGAATTACTCACTACCGATGGTGAGCATCATGGAATTGTTGATGGACAAGAGTTGGTGATGACGGCGACGAATCCACCTCTCCGGAGCTCCAAACAGACTCTAGATCAGCTCTCCCGGGGAAGAACAGAAGGTGGCGGCGACTCCGTCTCACAAAACGTGATGAAAGTTTCTCCTTGATTTTTTCTTCGCAATATGGTACTTATGGAGTTGGAGTTAGGGAAAATGGAGGGCCGTGGGACCCACGAGCTCACAGGGCGCGCCCCCTGAGCTCGTGGCTCTTAGGTGGCCCCCCACTAGTAGGTATCCTCGCTAGTATTTTTTATATATTCTGGAAATAATCTCCATAAATTTTCAGCCCAATGAGATCTTTTATTTCTGCACAAAAATAACACCATTGTAGTCCTGCTAAAACGTCAATCCGGGTTAGTTTCATTCAAAGCATGCAAATTAGAGTCCAAAACAAGAGAAAAAGTGTTTGGAAAAGTAGATATGTTTGGGATGTATCAGATACCTATATACATGATCATTGCCATTAATAACATCATAACTATGTGCTTTTCTATCAATTGCCCAATAGTAATTTGTCTACCAACCGTATGCTATGTGTTTGAGAGAGAAGCCTCTAGTGAAAACTATGTCCCTCGGGTCTACTTAATCATATTGCTAAAAACCACATATACCTTGCTGCAATTTATTTACTAAGCATCTCAAAAGTAGCATAGCCAGCTCATAAATCGAGCTTGGAGAACCACTGCCTCCGCCCGGCTCATGCAAGATCTCCTTAGTGATTGGCACGGCGTATCGACTGATGATGGTTAAGTCATTGGGACGACGGTAGTCAATACACATACGCCAAGTTTCGTCCTTCTTCTTGACTAGAATAGCGGGGGAAGGAAATGGGTTAGTGCTCTTTTGAATGATCCCGGCCTTGAGCAGTTCCATCACTTGTTGCTCAATTTTTGTCTTGAGTTCTTGTTTATACCTATAAGGTCGGATGTTAACTGGTTGTGCACCCTACATCAATGGAATTCTATGATCGCATTCACGTACTGGTGGTAATCATGTCGGCTCTCTGAAGATGTCCTCAAACTCCAGCAGTAATTGGCTTAACTCTGGTGCTAATTCATGAACCTGCATAGACACTTCCTGTTCAACATCATTGATGAAGTATAGTTGGACTACAAATGCGATAGACGCATTTTTCTTGACACAATGAAGTTGTACATTAGACAACAGAGCACAAGACTGATGTTTTTCCAGCTACTCCTTGTAGTAAGATAGTGCATGCACAGTCTGGATTTGCAAACGTCTTCTTGGCTAGTCGATACACATAGGGGTGTTGTATTCCAACTAGTTCATCCCCAGAATTACGTCATAGGCTCCTAGTGGCAGTAACTTAAAGGAGGTAGAGAAGGTGTGTCCTTGGGTATACCATGAGAAACCAGGGATTTCTTGTGTGCACTGGAGTTATGCACCACCGGCAACTCACACCTTGATAGCTTTCTGCAGTTCTTGTGTTCCTTGTAGCCTTGGTATCAAAGGTTGGGAAATGAAGGATGCTGAGCTCCTGGAGTCATGATCATGAGTACCTCTTGCCCCTGAAACAAACCATGTATTTGGAGGCAGCTAGGAGCTTATGTACATGTTGTTGCATGCACCGATAGATGCCACACTTGGTCAGATGTAGGGTTGTCGGTCTGCAGCGTTTCTTCAGATTCTGTTGTTGGGCTGGTATCCAATTGAAACAGATCAATCAATTCCTTGATCACATGGAGTTTGATTGTAGGAGGGCAGATATGGTCATGCCCCCATCATTCGCCGCATTTGAAGCATAAGCCTTTGGCGCGGCAGTAGTTTCGTGGGGTTGTCACTTTTGCTATGTCCCCAGTTTCCCGAGCACTCTCCGTACCCTGACGGTCATTAGTGGCAGGAGAGGGTCCCACTACACGCGGCAGTGGCATTGGTAGGGCCACGGAAACCGTTGGTCTTACTGCATACGGTGAGGAGTCTGAACTCTCCCCATGGTGGTTGTAACGCTGTCCTTCAGCCACTTCCTCCTGAAGAATCGCCAATGCACAAGTTGTGTCCAAGTCGCTCAGTGTTTGTACCATGAGCACAATGTGAATATCATGGCGGAGCCCTTTTCGTTAAGTAAGAGTGTCGAACACAACAAGGAGCTAAAGGTAGGATTAATATTCCCTTCAAGTTCTATCGACCACCGATACAAATCTACGCGCACTTAACGTTTGCTTTACCTAGAACAAGAATAAAACTACCTTGTAAGTGTACTAGGATAAGTTTGCAAGAATAAAACTAGAAGTACTTAGCTAGATAATAAAAGTTAGTTTGTTTTAGTAGAGAGCTTTTTGTAGAACGATGAGAAAGATTGTCCATAGGCAATTGAATATAACATGATAGATACTTATCATATGCAATGAGGGAGATGCATACGCTAACATACTTTTCGTACTTGGATCACATGCACTCATGATTGGAACTCTAGCAAGCATTCAAAACTACTAATGATCACTAAGGTAAAACCCAACCATATCATTAAGTAACAAGTCCTCTTTACTCCCATACGCGACAACCCGCTTACTCGGGTTTAAGCTTTTGTCACTCTCGCAACCCACTATAAATGAATTATGAACGTATTGCAGCACCCTAGATATGAAATCCCACACGCTTACGTGACACGGAGGGAACCATAGGACGACATCATATCAACATACAACTCATATTGATCACACCATCCCACAATTAACCCGTAGGACAAAAAGGATCTACTCAAACATCATAGGATGGCAACACATCATTGGATAATAATATGTGACATAAAGCACCATATTTAAGTAGAGATTACAGCGGGGAAAAGAGGTGTTACACTGCTGCATAGAGGGGGAGAGAGTTGGTGATGACGGCGGCGAAGTTGTTGGTGTAGATTGTCGTCACGATGATTCCCTCGGCGGCACTCCGGCGCCACCGGAAGAGAGGGGGAGAGAGCCCCCCTCCTCCTTCTTCTTCTTACTTGGCCTCCCCTAGATGGGAGGAGGGTTTACCCTTTGGTATTTTTCCGCCATGGCTCCCAGAGGCCAGGATCTCCTCTGAGACTGGATCTCTCTCTCTCTCTCTCTCTCTCTCTCTCTCTCTCTCTCTCTCTGTTTCTTTTTTGTTTCATGTTCCTGTTTTCTGGCCCTTCACCGTTTCTTAAATACCCGGAGATCCGTAAGTTCGATTGGGATAACATTTTAAGGGGATTTTTATCCAGATATTATCTTTCTTGCGGCCGAAGGACACCTCCAACCAACCTACGAGGGAGTCACAAGCTCAAGGGGCATGCCTGCCCCCCTAGGCGGGCCCTGTGAGCTCGTGACTCTCTCGGACATTGTCTGATGTTGATTTTTTTTCCAAAAATCACATATATTCCAAAATAATTATCCGTAAAATTTTGTCATGTTTGGACTTCATTTGATATGAATTTTCTACGAAACTAAAAACATGCAACAAACAGGAACTGGCACTGGGCACTGGATCAATATGTTAGTCCAAGAAAATCGTATAAATTGTTGCCAAAAATATGTGAAAGTTATAAAATAATGTCACGAAACAATCGAAAATAATAGATATGGCAAAGACATATCAGAGCCCCTCCACGAACCTCGTCAAGAAATACAAAGGGTGTGTAGCATCAGAATAAGAGCTTAAATGGTTCATAAGTGTTTCAATGGCTCAATGTATTCAGACGCAGAGGATGTTTATTTCAGCAAATAAAACTATCTAATCAATAACTGATGTCACGCAACCAAAATGATTCCAGAGGAGATCACAGAATCCTTCCCAGACGAGAGGGCCTAATTTTGACTGCACATAATGTAACCAAATCGCAGCCGCTCCGGAGAAATGCAGAGTCGCAACAGGTACAAAGTATGACTCATGAATTTGATACATGGTAAAATATTGTTCACACATGGTTTTTTAGATTTTGATTTTTTCACTAGAGAATGGGGGAAAATTGAGGGATGGGGGCATATGCCCCATGGCCGTGATGATCTATCCCGCGGTAACTCCGGAATTGGGTGAGAAATTCGTGACATGCTGTGACAAGGGAGTTTGGAAGTTAGACATACCATTGGCCGGAGAGATCGCCGGTGAGGCGATGCCCACCGACAACCCGCCCCATGGATGATGATACATGTTGTGGCTAACGGGCCCGTGTATCGGGCGGAATCGGTGAGATCCACCACCTTCGATCCACTGGTATGTGTGGTCGCCGTGGGCGGTCGTTCGTCCTGCGGCACCTCGACCATATCCTGGAGCTTGGAGAGGTACGCTTCCAGATTAGGTTTCCATGCGGTGAGGACATCCACCTGGGTGGGACTGGTTGTCAATCTGCCTTGCGAGTTGCTTGATGTCGGAGCATGTTTCCTCGTTGGCCTTGGTGAGGTTCTCCATCGTCTTGTCGAGGTAGGCCTTGAGCGCCGAATCCATGGCGGCGAGGAGTCACTGGCGCGCGGTGGTTTGCTTGTGCGTATCCAGCACGGGGGAAGAGGGGTGGGCTGGCGACTGATACCATGTGTGAGCTACCCTCTACTATCTCTGGATCACAGGTGAGTATAGTACATGAGAGGAATTACAACTCAGAGAAGAAGATGAGTATCGAAGGGAAAATGGAGATACAAGCCACCACCATTCTGTTATGATCCCAACCAGGATGCCCTCCTCGCCTACCACACTCTTGACTAAGTACTACTACTCCGGTCCTTCTCGGGCTCAAACATGTAGGAGATCCATTATGGGCCCATGAACTTGTGATTGGGCTTCCTCTCGTGACACGACCTATTGGGCGTGACGTTCCCCTCATTTGCTTCTTTGGTTGGCTTGTGGGCGTTCCTTGGCAGGTCATTAACAGCACATTTTTAAGCATGTGTGCAAGGATATGCCAGTATCCGAGATGGAGTGGCCACCTTCTCCGTGCATCATAGATGTCTTCCCATCACAGACCAATGAGTGGAAGGAGAGGTTGTTTGTTCGAGAAGGAAAGGCCACGGGAATGGTCGCTGATTGTTTGCACTATGCTGCTTACTGGCATGGATCACTCTATGTCTCTTGCCAAGACGATTTTGTTTTGAGGTATATATATCTGCTGACAACTTATATGTGTTTGGATTCTCCATTTTTCTTCTTCACAAAGCAACTACATTCCATATGTTCTAATGATGATCCCATATTTTGCAGAATGAAGTTGTCAAATAATAAATACCAAGTAATTATGTGCCCTGAAGGAAAGAAGCTAGAGTCTTGTGCACCTTGTCTCGGTAAATCTAAGAAGGGTGTCTGTTGTGCATTCTATGTTGCACGTGATGCAATATGGTTCCTTAACAAAACATATGGAAAGATGCAGTGGGTGTTGAACAATGACTAAATGCCCTTGTAGCTTTGTTGGGGGATCCTGGATCTTACAAGGAAGCTACAATAACAAAGAGTGATATGTCCATTTTGCATCATGTTTTCCTACTGATATTTATTATGTTTTGGGTCATTAATTCACTTTATTATGCAATCCTAGTGCCTTTTCTCTCTTATTTTGCAAGTTTCACGCAAAGAAGGAGATTGCTAGCAACTGGAATTCTGGACCGGAAAAGGCTACAGAAGAGTTGGCTATTCTCTGCAGCTCCAAATGACCTGAAACTTTATGGAGAATTATTTTGGAATATATTAAAAATAATGGTGGGAGAATTACCAGGAGCGGCCCACCAGTGAGTCACGAGCTCAGGGGGCGCGCCCTACCCCCCTAGGCGGGCCTACCGAGCTCGTGGCTCCACCAGCAGGCTTCTGGGGCCCATCTTCTCCTATAAGATGCTATTTTCCCTAGAAAAAAATTAAAAATAACACCTTCGGGATGAAGCGCCGCCATCTTGAGGCGGAACTTGGACATGGGCACTTTTGCTCTCCAGCGGAGCGATTCCGCCGGGGAAACTTCCCTTTGGGAGGGGGAAATCGAAGCCATCATCATCACCAACGCTTCCTCCATCGTGGGAGGACAAATCTTCCTCAACACCTTCACCAACACCATCTCATCTTAAACCCTAGTTCATCTCTTGTATTCAATCTTTGTCTCCGAACCTCACATTGGTACATGTGGGTTGCTACTAGTGTTGATTACATCTTGTAGTTGATGCTAGTTGGTTTATTTGGTGGAATATTATATGTTCATATCCTTAAGCATATTCAATACACCTCTGATCTTGAACATGAATATGATTTGTGAGTAGTAACTTTTGTTCTTTAGGACATGGGAGAAGTCTTGTTATAAGTAATCATGTGAAGTTGGTATTCGTTCAATATTTTGATGATGTGTATGTTGTTCTTCCTTTAGTGGTGTTATGTGAACACCGACTACATGACACTTCACCATACTTGGGCCTAAGAGAAGGCAATTGAGAGTAATAAGTAGATGATGGGTTGCGAGAGATATACAAGTTTAAACCCTAGTTTATGCATTATTCCGTAAGGGGCTGATTTGGATCCACATGTTTCATGCTATGGTTAGATTTATCTTAATTCTTCTTTCGTAGTTGCGAATGCTTGCGAGAGGGGGTAATCATAAGAGGGTTGCTTGTTCAAGTAAGAACAACACCCTAGCACTGATCCACCCACATATCAAATTATCAAAGTAACGAACGCGAATCAACTAAACATGATGAACGTGATTAGATGAGAATTCCCATGTGTCCTCAAGAACGTTTTGCTTGCTATAAGAGAACTTTCTGACATGTCCTTTGTTATAAAAGGATTGGCCCCCCTTGTTGCACCTTTGTTACTATTGTCACTTGTCACTTGTACCTTGTTACGAATTGCTTTGCTAAAAAACTATCGGTTATCGCTACTTTCAGTACTTGCAGAGAATACCTTGCTGAAAACCACTTGTCATTTCCTTCTGCATCTCGTTAGGTTATACACTGTTACTTATAGAAAGGACTACAATTGATCCCTGATACGTCTCCAATGTATCTATAATTTTTGATTGTTTCATGCTATTATGTTAACAATTTTGAATACTTTATATGCAATTATATGCTATTTTAAATCATTTTTGGGACTAACCTACTAACTCGGTGTCCAATGCCAGTTTATGTATTTTTGTCTGTTTTTGGACTTTTTAGAAAATCAATACAAAACGGAGTCCAAATTGGGTAAAAAATTACGGGAGTTATTTTTGGACCAGAAGAGACCCAGGAAGCTTCGAGAGGAGGCCACAAGACCCACGAGGTGGCCACGAGCCACCTGGGCACGCCCTAGTGGGTAGGGCGCGCCCCTGGCTCATGGGCCCCCCGTGGCACCTCCTAATCTAATTCCACTAATATATTTCCCAATTATCCCAAAACCAACAGAGAGCCACCCGAAACACTTTTTCTGCCGCCGCAAGTCTCTATTCTTCCGCGATCCCATCTGGAGGCCTTTTCCGGTACTCTGTCGGAGGGGGAATCGATCATGGAGGCCGTCTACATACACCTTGTTGCCTCCATGATGATGTGTGGGTAGTTCACCACAGACCTACGGGTCCATAGCTAGTAGCTAGATGGCTTCTTCTCTCTCTTTGATCTTCAATACAATGTTATTCGCGATTCTCGCGATGATCTATCCGATGTAATCTTCTTTTGTGGTGTGTTCGTTGGGACCCGATGAATTGTGAGTTTATGATCAGATTATTCATGAAAAGTAATTGATTCTTCTTTGAATTCTATTATGCATGATTCTTATAGCTTTGCAAGTCTATCTAATCTATCTGTTTGTTTTGTCCAACTAGATTGATTTCTCTTCAGTGGGAGGAGTGCACTGTAGTGGGTTCAATCTTGCGGTGCTCTATATCCCAGTGGCAGAAGGGGATAAGACATGTATTGTATTGTTGCTACTAAGGGTAAAACGACGGGGTTTAAACAAATTTCTTGGTCTTACTTTGTCTACATCATGTCATCTTGCTTAAAGCATTACTCCGTTTGTCATGAACTTAATACCATAGATGCATGATGGATAGCGATCGATTAGTGGAGTAATAGTTGTAGATGCAGAATCATTTTGGTCTAATTATCACGGACGTTATGCCTATATACATGATCATTGCCATGAATAACATCATAACTATGTGCTTTTCTATCAATTGCCCAACAGTAATTTGTCTACCCACCGTATGCTACGGTTTGAGAGAGAAGCCTCTAGTGAAAACTATGTCCCCTAGGTCGATTTAAATCATATTACAAAAACCTAAAAACCTTGCTGCAATTTATTTACTTTCTTTTTATTTTACTTTTATATTTATCTATCTATCACTATCAGAAGTAATTCTTGCAAGTAACGAGTTAAGTGGGCTTGACAACCCTCTTGCATGCGTTGGGTGCAAGTGTTTGGTTTTGTGTGTGCAGGTATTGTTGACACAAAGTTGTTGTGATTCTCCTACTGGTTCGATAACCTTGGTTCTCACTGAGGGAAATACTTATCGCTACTATAATGCTTCATCCTTCCTCTTCGGGGGAAAATCCAACGCAGCTCACAAGTAGCAGAAAGAATTTCTGGCGCTGTTGCCGGGGAGGTATCACCAACTTCTCACGAGGTTCCTTCACACAAACTATCATTCACATGTTCTACTTTTTACTTGCCTAGTTATGTTATCTTTATCTTTGTCACACAAAAACAGGAAGTAAAAGCAAAAAAAACTTAAGATAAATGGATCATTGATACATCTCCAACGTATCTACTTTTCCTCACCCTTTTGCCCTTGTTTTGGACTCTAATTTGCATGATTTGAATGAAACTAACCTGGACTGACGCTGTTTTCAGCAGAACTACCATGGTGTTGTTTTTGTGCAGAAATAAAAGTTCTCGGAATGCAACGAAACTTTTTGGAGATTTATTTCAGAATAAATAAAAATTACTGGAGCCAAAATCCACCGAAGAGGGGGGGTCAGGGTGAGCATCACCCACCAGGGCACGCCAGGCCCCCTGGGCGCGCCCTGGTGGGTTGTGCCCACCTCGTGGCCCCACTTGCCCTATCTCCGCCACTATAAATTCCTATTTTCGAAGAAAAAAATCAGAGAGAAAGAATTATCGCGTTTTACGATACGGAGCCGCCGCCACCTCGTGTTCTTCGTCGGGAGGCCAGATCTGGAGCCCGTTTGGGGCTCCGGAGAGGGGAATCTTCGGTCTTCGTCATCACCAACCTTTCTCCATGGCCAATTCCATGATGCTCCCCACCGGGAGTGAGTAATTCCTTTGTAGGCTTGCTGGTCGGTGAGGAGTTGGATGAGATTCATCATGTAATCGAGTTAGTTTTGTTAGGGCTTGATTACTAGTATCCATTATGTTCTGAGATTGATGTTGCTATGACTTTGCTATGCCTAATGCTTGTCACTAGGGCCCGAGTGCCATGATTTCAGATCTGAACCGTTTATGTTATCATCTCTATATCCATGTTCTTGATCCGATCTTGCCTAGTCATATGCACCTATTACGTGTTATGATCTGTCAACCCCATAGTGACAATATTTGGGATACTTCGCGGTGATGACCGTAGTTTGAGGAGTTCATGTATTCACCATGTGTTAATGCTTTGTTCCGGTTCTCTATTAAAAGGAGGCCTTAATATCCCTTAGTTTCCTTATGGACCCCGCTGCCACGGGAGGGTAGGACAAAAGATGTCATGCAAGTTCTTTTCCATAAGCACGGATGACTATTTACGGAATACATGCCTACATTACATTGATGAACTGAGCTAGTTCAGTATCGCCCTAGGTTATAACTGTTACATGACGAATATCATCCAACGAGTTACCGATCCAGTGCCTACGACCTTTCCATTTATTGCTCTTGCTAAGTTACTACTGCTGTTGCTGCTATTCCAACTGCTACAAAACTACTGCTACTACTGTTATCGCTACTGTTACTATTGCTACTGCTATAAAAACTATCATATTACTGTGCTACTGATCACTCTGCTGCAAATATTTAATCTCCAGGTGTGGTTGAATTGACAACTCAACTGCTAATACTCTCAAGTATTCTTTGGCTCCCCTTGTGTCGAATCTATAAATTTGGGTTGAATACTTCACCCTTGAAAACTGTTGCGATCCCCTATACTTGTGGGTTATCAAGACCTTTTTCTGGCGCCGTTGCCGGGGAGCATAGCAATATTTGTTGAGTCACTTGGGATTTATATCAATTTATCACTATGAAGAATCTGAAGGATCAAAAGACTACTATTTTTCCCTCTACTACGAGGGAGGTAAGGAACTGCCATCACACTCTGCACTTGATTCACCTTCTGTTATGAGTAAGCTTGCAACACCACCACATGCTAGTAATCTTGATATGTCGCAAGTTATTGATGATGCTACCTCTGCTATGAATTATGTTATTGATGATGCTAGTACCATGCTTGATGATAATGTGCCACTAGGAGAATTCCATGACGAACAAATTGCTAGAGCTAAAGAAAATGAAACCACTGAGACTGATGAGATTGCTGAAACTGATAAAGAATATGAAACTGATGATGATTATGAAACACCTCTTAGTCCTAGCTCTCCTAAGTTTGAAATGCCAAAGATACCCGAAGGTTATGTTATGGACAAGGAGATAACTTGAGAAATTCTTTCTTGCAAGGATAGAGACGATCTTAAGAAATTGCTATGCAAGTATAAGGAAAAGACTTTGAATGCTAGAATGAAATGTGATCCTAAGTTTGCTACTTCACCTATCTTTGTTACCGATAAGGATTATGAATTCTCTGTCGACCCAGAGTTAATTACTTTGGTTGAATCTGATCCTTTCCATGGCTATGAAACTGAAACTATAGTGGCACACCTTACTAAGCTGAATGATATAGCCACCCTCTTTGCTCATGACGAGAAGATCCGCTACTATTACATCCTTAAGTTGTTTCCGTTCTCATTAAAGGGTGATGCTAAGACATGGTACTGGTTGTGTGTGTAGTCCCCAGGATATGATTTACTACTTCTCTGAAAAATATTTTCCTGCTCATAAGAAACAAGCTGCCTTACAGGAAATATTTAACTTTGTGCAAATTGAAGAAGAGAGTCTCCCACAAGCTTGGGGGAGGCTTCTCCAATTGCTTAATGCTTTTCCTGATCATCCTCTCAAGAAAAATGAAATACTTGATATCTTATATAATGGACTAACCGATACTTCTAGGGACTTCCTAGATAGTTGTGCTGGTTGTGTTTTCAGGGAACGAACTGTTGAACAAGCTGAAGAATTATTGAATAATATCTTGAAGAATTATGATGATTGGACTCTTCCTGAACCACTGCCTAAACCCACTCCGAAGAAGAGGGGTATCTTATTTCTCAGTCCTGAATATATGCAAGAGGCAAAGAAATCTATGAAGGAAAAAGGTATTAAAGCTAAGGATGTTAAGAATTTGCCACCTATTGAAGAAATACATGGCCTTGACACACCACCACCTCCACAGGTGGTAGAGGTAAATTCTTTATTAAAGTTTAATGAAAGTGACATCCCTCACAATAAACCTCCCAGTCAATGCTTATATGAGTTTGATAACTATATTATGAAGCAAGATCATTTCAAAGCTCATGTTCTGAAACAATTGAAATACAATTCTGATATGATTGCTCGCTTGAGTGACTTGCTATTTAGAATCAGTAATGATGTTAGAGGTGTAGGAAAACATGACTCTATGGTTCAAACTCAATTAGGATAAGTAGCTAAGTCTCAAAAAGAATTGCTTGATGAAATGAATAATAATATGCATGACTTTGCTGCTAGAGTAGTAACTAGAGGAGGTAGAATGACCCAAGAACCACCTTATCCTAAGGGTCATCCTAAAAGAATTGAACAAGACTCTCAGAGAACTAATCCCGATGCACTTAGTCCTTCTAAGAAGAAAAAGAAAAATGATAGGACTTTGCATACCTCTAGTGAACTTGAGACACAAAAACCTCCTGACAACAATGATGTCTCTATTTTCGATGCTGAAACTCAGTCTGGTAGTGAACATCAACCTAGTGATAATGATAATTATGATGTTCATGGTGATGCTCAACCTAGTAATAATAGAGAACCATATAATGATGTTGAAATAGAGCCTGCTCCTGATCTTGATAACCCACAACCTAAAAACAAACGGTATGATAAGAGAGATTTTGTGGCTAGGAAACATGGTAAAGAAAGAGAGCCGTGGGTTCAGAAACCCATGCCCTTTCCACCTAAGCCATCAAAGAAAAAGGATGATGAAGAATTTGAGCGCTTTGCTGAAATGATTAGGCCAGTCTTTTTGCGTACCCGTTTAACTGATATTTTGAAGATGGCCCCATATGCAAAATATATGAAAGACATCATCACTAATAAGAGAAAAATACCTGAAGCTGAAATCTCCACCATGCTTGCTAATTATTATTTTAAGGATGGAGTACCTAAAAAACTTGGAGATCCGGGAATACCTACTATACCTTGCTCCATCAAAGGAAACTATGTCAAAACTGCTTTGTGTGATTTGGGACCGGTGTTAGTGTTATGCCTTTCTCCTTATATAAAAGATTTGATTTGAATAAACTCACACCTACTGAGATATCATTGCAAATGGCTGACAAATCAACAGCCATACCTATTGGCATTTGTGAGGATGTGCCCGTTGTTGTTGCAAATGTTACTATCTTAACGGACTTTGTTATTCTTGAGATGCCCGAGGACGACAACATGTCGATTATCCTTGGTAGACCCTTTTTGAATACTACAGGGGCTGTTATTGATTGCAATAAAAGCAAAGTCACTTTTCATATTAATGGTAATGAGCATACGGTGCACTTTCCGAAGAAACAATTTCAAGTGAATGGTATAAATGTTATTGAAGAATCTCCGACCATCACTATTGGAAGTTTTCAATTACCTCTACCTACTGCCAAAAAGAAATATGATATACTTATTGTTGGGGATATACACATTCCCATTGAGGTAACTTAGTGTTTTACGAAAGTTCTTCGGTTTCATGCTAATCGGAAGTGGTTGTTAATAAGACTTGATCAACCTTATTAATGAATCATTTTTTAGAGGTATGACGTCGATGAATCTAGTAAGCACAACTTTCTGCTCCCGCCTTTTATTTCCTGTTTTAGTTAGTCAAATAAAATAAAATGCCATGTTTATCCCGTTTTCCGTCTTCTCCGTGCAATAAAAAAATGACCCAAAAATAAAAATTCTCAGAATGCCCTGAAAATTTAACACGATTTTTTTCTGAATATTTATGAATTTTTGGTGCAAATAACACCAGAGGGGGGGTGCACCTGGTGCCCACAAGACACCAGGGCACGCCAGCACCCCCAGGCGCGCCCTGGTGGGTTGTGGCCCCCACGTGGGCCTCCTCACTTATCTCTTTAGCCCACATCATCACCTACCTCCAGTAAAAAATCACCATAGCCACCAACTACACATATAACTTGAGATTTAATTTAAAAAACCCGTTGTGCCTATTGCCTTGCCTGCTCCTGCTCTCTTTGATTTTCACACTAGGGGAAGATATTATGTTCTTGAGAGCGAAGCTTATGCGTACAACGCGGAAGTTGAAGCTGCCAGGAGGGCCGCGGAGGTTGTTCCGAGGGCCTCGATGAGGCATCACCCAGATTATTATTCATACGGATGGTGATTACCAAGCTAGGCCAAAAGCCTAAGCTTGGGGGAGTATGTATTTCCACCGACATTACATTCATGTTCACACATTTCCTTCCAGATGTCGGTGTTCACACTTTTTCATTGTAATATCCATGCTATATTTGATTTCTTGTTTTCTTCTTGTGTGTTTGAAAAACTTTGAGAAAACCCAAAAAATATATTTTCTATTTCTTTTTAGTTTTTCTTTCTAGTTTAGTTTAATTGTTGCATCAAAAGAAAACCCAAAAATATTTCTCGCTTCTTCTTTTACTTGTTGGGAGCTTTCCCGTGTAAATAGTTTTTCTCGTTTTTGTTTTTCTTCTTTAATTTGCTTCCTTCAAGAAAAACCAAAAACTCCAAAAATATTTCTGTGTGTTTCTCTGAAATTCTTTTCTTTTTACTCGAGTCATACCTAGGAGAAGACCACGATGAAATTGTTGAGTGGTTCTCATCTGCATTATCATTTATCTAACAAAGAACCCATATTACTTTGTCTTCTCCTCTTGAATAAAATGTTTGCAGATTCCAGCTTAGTCCACGGCATTCTTGCACTATTATTATTTTCTTATCATTCGGTCGTGCAAGTGAAAGGCAATAATGACGACATTTGATGAATTGACTGTGGCAGAGAAAGGCGGGTATGAACTCAACTTGTTTTTGTTTTTGTAAATATGTTTAACCTAGTATCCCTTGATTCAGCTCATTATGATCAAACATGTTTGCAATGACCATTAGAGATTATAGTTGTTCATGCCATGCTTAAGTAGCTAGGAGTGGATAATGATTTATCTTGGATGTCAACATGCATTAAAATGGTTGTGATGCGGTATGATGATATGGTATCCTCCTCTGAATGCTTCAAGTGGCTTGACTTGGCACATGTTCACACATGTAGTTGAATCAAAACCAACATAGCCTTCATGATATTTATGTTCATGGTGTCCATATCCTACTCATGCTAGTATTCAATGTTGATTATATGTAATGCGTGTTCATGACCGTCTTCGCTCTCTAGCTGGCCGCTTCTCAATCTAATTGCTAGCCTTCGCATGTACTAAGCGGGAATACTGCTTGTGCATCAAAACTTTTAAACCAAGTTATGCCAGATGAGTCCACTATATCTACCTATATGCGGTATTACCCTGCCGTTCCAAAGTAAATTTGCATGTGCCACCTCTAAAATTCAAATGAACATCTGTTTTGTGTGCCTGGACCGCTCATGGAGAGACAGGGAGCAGTCAGTATCTTCCATGCTAAGCGGGTTATTCTCATGACGAGTGTTTATTCACTTGTCCTTACACGAGAGGGGCGGTAATAGGGATTCCCAGTCCCGAAATCAAAAATCAAAAATAATTAAACAAAACTCCCACAGGAATGTTGTTGGTTTGGACGGTACCCGTGGATGCGGCTCGCCGTGGAGTGTGATTGTTGGTGGAGGGGGAGTAAACCTTTACTTTTACCGCTTGGGAACCGTCGCTAATTTGTTTAGCATGGAAGATATTGATAACTCTTGGTCGTGACATTGACAGGAAGGGTGTACCTCCCAAAATTATATCTATCTCTGTTTTAAACTTTGAGCTCTGGCACCACTGCAAATCCATGCTTCCCTCTGCGAAGGGACTATCTATTTACTTTTATGTTGAGTCATCACCCTCTCAAATAAGCGCCAGACCTGAGAGCACTATTGTCATCCTCATGCATTGTGTATAGTTGATGTTGGGTGCAGCATGACTGGATCTTTTCTACCATGAATTACAATGTTTAGTCGATGCTTGAACTTTGGAGGTGCTCTGCATTTATGTTTTGTAGTCTCAGAAAGGGCTAGCGAGATACCACTATTGTCATATTGTATCACGATTGTTTTGACAAAATGTTGGCGCTTGAGATATCTTATTATTGCTCGCTAGTTGCTTATGTTATTGATATGAGTAAATATAATTTCTAAGAGTTATTGTTGACATGCTTAGTCATAATCTTTGCTGAAAACCTGGGTACTACTTAAGCATATATATGTAAACAAGAACAAAAGAGTTCATAAAAGTTTTTCTTTATCACTTTCAGTTTGTCAACTGAATTGGTTGAGGACAAGCAAAGGTTTAAGCTTGGGGGAGTTGATGCGTCTCCAACGTATCTACTTTTTCTCACCCTTTTGCCCTTGTTTTAGACTCTAATTTGCACGATTTGAATGAAACTAACCCAGACTGACGCTGTTTTCAGCAGAACTACCATGGTGTTGTTTTTGTGCAGAAATAAAAGTTCTCGGAATGGAAAGAAACTTTTTGGAGATTTATTTCAGAATAAATAAAAATTACTGGAGCCAAAATCCACTGAAGAGGGGGGCCAGGGTGAGCATCACCCACCAGGGCGCGCTAGGCCCCCTGGGCGTGCCCTGGTGGGTTGTGCCCACCTCGTGGCCCCACTTGCCCTATCTCCGCCACTATAAATTCCTATTTTTGGAGAAAAAAATCAGAGAGAAAGAATTATCACATTTTACGATACGGAGCCGCCTCCACCTCCTCTTCTTTATCGGGAGGCCAGATCTGGAGTCCGTTTGGGGCTCCGGAGAGGGGAATCTTCGGTCTTCGTCATCACCAACCTTTCTCCATCGCCAATTCCATGATGCTCCCCACCGGGAGTGAGTAATTCCTTCGTAGGCTTGCTGGTCGGTGAGGAGTTGGATGAGATTCATCATGTAATCGAGTTAGTTTTGTTAGGGCTTGATCACTAGTATCCATTATGTTCTAAGATTGATGTTGCTATGACTTTGCTATGCCTAATGCTTGTCACTAGGGCCCGAGTGCCATGATTTCAGATCTGAACCGTTTATGTTATCATCTCTATATCCATGTTCTTGATCCTATCTTGCCTAATCATATGCACCTATTACGTGTTATGATCCGTCAACCCCATAGTGACAATATTTGGGATACTTCGCGGTGATGACCGTAGTTTGAGGAGTTCATGTATTCACCATGTGTTAATGCTTTGTTCCGGTTCTCTATTAAAAGGAGGCCTTAATATCCCTTAGTTTCCTTATGGACCCCGCTGCCACGGGAGGGTAGGACAAAAGATGTCATGCAAGTTCTTTTCCATAAGCACGTATGACTATTTACGGAATACATGCCTACATTACATTGATGAACTGAGCTAGTTCTGTATCGCCCTAGGTTATAACTGTTACATGATGAATATCATCCAACGAGTTACTGATCCAGTGCCTACGACCTTTCCATTTATTGCTCTTGCTAAGTTACAACTGCTGTTGCTACTGTTCCAACTGCTACAAAACTACTGCTACTACTGTTACCGCTACTGTTAGTATTGCTACTGCTATCAAAACTAGCATATTATTGTGCTACTGATCACTCTGCTGCAGATATTTAATCTCCAGGTGTGGTTGAATCGACAACTCAACTGCTAATACTCTCAAGTATTCTTTGGCTCCCCTTGTGTCGAATCTATAAATTTGGGTTGAATACTTCACCCTCGAAAACTGTTGCCATCCCCTATACTTGTGGGTTATCAATCCTCATCCACTTTCTAATCTTTTCAAATTTGCTTTTTGTATCAATCCCATAGATAATATTAGCGAAGTTATAAAAGTAAATGCTATTTGGATACACTTATTGAATGAAAAGCATGATTGTAGTGATGTTAATATGAATTCCCTGAAAGTCAGTTATGATAACGATCGTGATTGGGGTGATGATGTTTGTTTTGATCTTAAAAATTAATTTAAGCCTCATGATGAATATGTTATTGATAATAAAGTTTGCAATAATATTGAAAGTGGGTTTGGAAGAGTGTCAACTTTAGGTAAGGGTCCCACACATTCAGAGAGTGTTCAATCTTATGAAACTTTTGATAAAAGTGGGTTTGGAGAGGTCATGACTTTAGTTGATGATAATCCCACTATTTTGGAAGATTATAAATTATGCATATGGATCATGATGAGAATATTTTATATTATAGCTATATTGTTGCATTTGATTATGATCCTACATGTAACTATTATGAGAGAGGCAAATATGGTTATAGCAATTTTCATGTTCAATTACCTCTCTTTATGTTCAAATTGTTAATGCTTCATTTTTCCTATTTGCATATGCTAGATACTTCTTGTCTTGATAATTTATTTGATTATAAAATTTCTATGCATAGGAAGTATGTTAGACTTAAATGTGTTTATCACATGTTTTATGATGCTCTCTTTGTGCTTCAATTCTTGTCTTTTATGTGAGCATCATTATTATCCCAAGCCTATCTTAATGGCTATAAAGAAAGAGCTTGTTGAAGATAGCCCAATATTTTCTGTTATTTTGAGTTCACACATTTTTTGCTCCCATATTGGTTGTGTTTTTTATGTTTAAATTAATGTTTGTGCCAACTAAAGCCTTTGGGATGATTTGGAAGATAGTAGAATCGATTCTGTGCAAAAACAGAAACTTTTATGCCCGGTGCAAAATTTCTCTGATTTTACTGGAACGTCTTTTTTATCTGAATTTTTTACACAGTATTGCTATACAAATTTTTCCAGTTTTTTCCTCATTTTTCAGAATTTTTGAAGTTACAAAAGTATGGTTCTACTTTTTAGTACAGATCACTACAGATTGTTCTGTTTTAGATAGAATATGTTTTTGCTTGCATAGTTTGCTTGTTTTGATGATGCTATGGATTGTATCGGGAAGTATAAGCCATGGATAATTTGGAATACAATACCTATTATGCAATAATGAAATATGAGTCAATTTATAACAGTACCTAAAGTATTTGATATGTCTATTATACTAACGAATCTCACGAGGTTTTGTTGAGTTTTGTGTGCTGAAGTTTTCAAGTTTTGGGTGAAACCAATGATGGATGAAGGAATAAGAAGTAGCAAGACACTAAGATTGGGGATGCCCAAGGCACCCCAAGGTAATATTCAAGGAAGACCCAAGCGTCTAAGCTTGGGGATGCCCCGGAAGGCATCCCCTCTTTCGTCTCCAATCTATCGATATGTCACTTGGAGCTATATTTTTATTCATCACATGATATGAGTTTTGCTTGGAGCATCATGTATTATAGTTTACTTTCCTTTTAGTTTGCCACAATCATCATTTGTTGGACACACTTCACGAGAAGGACACATTTTCATTATAATTTGTTAGAATACTCTATGTGCTTCACTTATATCTTTTGAGCTAGGCAGTTGCTCTAGTGCTTCACTTATATCTTTTTAGAGCACAGCGGCGATCATATTTTATGGAAATAGATGAACTCTCATTCTTCACTTAAATATTTTTAAGAGTATAAGGCATAAGGAATGGTAATTTGCACATGTTATAAGACTAGTCCAAAAAGGATAGGTATTCAAGGGAGATATAATAAAAACTTTCATGTAGCTCACCAAAGATGAAACATGGGTTAATTATATTGATGTAGTAATATGAAAGGATATAGGTTCATGATCATTGGTTAGTAGAAATATCGGTATTAAAGTTTGTTATTTACTTCTCATCTAAATATTGGTCATGGCATGGTGATGAGGTGTGAGCATTTTTATGTCTGAAATGAAATCATATCGTGTTGTTCGAATCGGGGGCGCGCGATGGTTAACTCCTCCCAACCTCCTCCCTAGGGGCATGCGGTAGTGCTTTTCTTCGAGAGAGCTAATAAGGCTTTGCAATAAGTATATGAGTTCTTTATGACTAATGTGAGTCCATGGATATACGCACTCTCACCTCTCTGTAATTTGCTAGCCTCCTCGGTACCGTGCATTGCCCTTTCTCACCTCGAGAGTCGGTGAAAACATCGCCAGTGCATCCAAGCACCGTGATATGATACGCTCTATCGCACATGAGCCACCTTATATGTTCCTCAAAACAGCCACCATGCCTACCTATCATGGCATTTCCATAGCCATTCCGAGATATATCGCCATGAAACTTCCACCGTTCCATCACATGACTTGTGTGTTCATCATCATATTGCTTTCCATGATCATATAGAGCTGACATAGTATTTGTCGCAAAGCTACCGTTCATCATTGATTACATGTTATGCTAGATCATTGCACATCTTGGTACACTGCCAGAGGCATTCATATAGAGTCATATTGTTCTTTATTGAGTATTAAATTCGAGTTGTAAGTAAATAAAAGTGTGATGATCATCATTATTAGAGCATTGTCCCAGTGAGGAAATAATGATGGAGACTATGATTGCCGCACAAGTCGGGATGAGATTCCGGACGAAAAATAAAAAATGGGGGAGGCCAAATGATCTCACCAAAGAAGAAAAAGATAAAAGAAAAAAGGAAAAGAAAAAAAAGAAATGAGAGAAAAGGAGAGAAGGGGCAATGTTACTATCCTTTACAACACTTGTGCCTCAAAGTGGCACCATGTTCTTCATATAGAGAGTCTCCAGTTTTGTCACTTCCATATACTAGTGGGAATTTTTCATTATAGAACATGGCTTGTATATTCAGATGACGGGCTTCCTCAAATGCTCGAGGTCTTCATGAGCAAGCAAGTTGGATGCACACTCACTTAGTTTCATTTGTGCTTTCATACACTTATAGCTCTAGTGCATATGTTGCATGGCAATCCCTTCTCCTCTCATTGATATCGTTTGATGGGCATCTCCATAGCCCGTTGATTCGCCTAGTTGATGTGAGACTTTCCCACCTTTTGACACCTTTGATATCTACCACCATATTCTATTCCACCCATATGTTATATACATGGCTCACACTCATGTATTGCGTGAAGTTGAAAATGCTGAAGCGCGTTAGAAGTATGATCCAATTGCCTGGTTTGACACCGGGCACTACTGCAGAATGGTCCAAAGATGACACATCAATCAGAGACCCTTTGACGAAACTGTATGCGATGCATGAATCGCAAATAGTATAGTTCAAGCTCCGTCACCAATAACACGAACTGTGTGCGATGGCGGGCCCATCAAATACAATTCAGAAAAGACTTACGTGTGCGATTTGTGGCATACAATTGACTTTTACGAATTGTTTGTGATGAGGTGAAATGGCACAAACGGTTAATCAAACAAAGATGTGTGCGATGTATGGCATACAGTTCAAAGTGTATAAGTGTTTGCGAAGACACAATATAACGCAAACGGTTACGCAGATCCGGATATGTGCATTGTATGACATACATCTCCCTCAGATGAACTGTTTGCGATGGTACGGAAGAACACAAACGGTTTGGTGTAACAAGGTGTGTGTGATACGCTGCAAATAGTTCGATAATCAGAATTGTGTGCTATAATTCTGGACAGCACATACGATTTGTTGTTCTGAATTGTGTGCTCGACACGGCACACAATTCAAGAAATCAACTGTGTGAGATATTGGGAATGATCACTGTCGAATCTGCATTCTTAACCGTTTGCGATGATATCGACAGTGTAGACAGAGTTAAGGAATAAATATGAGCAAACGACAACAGAGTTAAGGAGTACAGTATGTCTTACTTCTTCTTGTTGTTGGATTGCCCCGCGCCATCGTCTTGACGTGGACGCTTCTTGCCGCTGACCGCTGGCTTTTCATCGCCATCATCGTCACCATAGTCGTTGATGTCCTCGTCGGCGTTATCATCGTCGTCCTCCTTGTTCGACCATTCCTCCTCCTTCTCATCGTCGTCATCTTGTTCGTCCTTCGGCGGCTCCTCGTTGTTGTCCTCCTTGTTCGACCATTCCTCCTCCTCCTCATCGTCGTCGTCTTCTTCGTCCTTCGGCGGCGACTCATCATCGTCCTCCTTGTTCGACCATTCCTCCTCCTCCTCATCGCTGTCGTCTTCTTCGTCCTTCGGGGGCTCCTCGTCCGTCTGGTCGTCGTCCGATGACTCCGGTGGCGGCGGCCCTTCCATGAGCCAGATAAAATGGAGGTCAGGGCTCGACACCGGACTCATGCTGGAAGACGAGCGCGATGATTCTGAGGTTGACCCCAGATCGGGGGCCAGACTGGCGGAACTGTCATCCTCGCTTTCTCTCGACATTGCTGCGCTACCTAAACGACCGGCGAGAAAGCGAGATTGTAGAGTGTGTGGACGTGTAGCGTGGCCAGCCGGGACGAGGAAGATGGTGGCAACTGAAGCGTGGTGTGAAGAAAAGAGGAATGACAATTGAAGCGGGGGATTGACGGATTATATTGGCGCCTTGGCAGGCGGTTAGAATTCCGATATAATCAACCGCAATTGTGTGTACCCGGCCCGTCGCTCTAAATTCCCGCTATTGTGCAGTTCTCAATGTGATAATTACGCGCACGGATTGGAGCGTCCAAATGTGTGCAATATGCCAACTGTTTCACATGTGTACATTTTAGCAATTCACACAGTTCGCTAGATGCATTGTTTAACTACCCACACGCTTATATGAAACACAACGGGTGTGAATCAAGCATTTAACATAGGATAGTTGGTAAGCAATAGATGAGCTCTGCTTATTGATGTAGCCATTAATAATCAAACAAAACCCCTAATGACCATTACAAACAATGCATAGAAGATGGGTAATGCGGCAACTACAACTACACATGCTAGTTCCTTCTTGTCTCTTGCTTTCATCTGTTGCCTGTGATTGATTCTTTCTTACTTCATCGTAGTGATTGTACACTCTAGATTAGGCAGTTTCTTCTTCAACTTTACGTTATCTTCTGCAAGCTTGGTGATAACACTCCGAGCCCTTCCATACCATTCAACATTCAACCAGTTAACAAAGGCACAAGCCTCATATCCCTGTGAATGTTAAATAATCAGGATGAGTGGCAGCATTAACTGAACTTAAAAGATGAACTTATCAGTAACCTCTAAGGGGCAACCAAGAAACCACCTGCCAATGTCGAATCCCTCCGTGCATACACGTCGAGCAGGAGTGTATCCGTGCACACAACTCAGCTTTTGGTACTTCTCGGTGGCGCAAAACTCGGAATCGAACTCATATTGCGGGAGTCTGCTGGAGTCATACTCTGGATCCGGCATTTGATCGCTTTCCTGTGTGTGGGGGGGGGTCCAATTCAGGACGGATAGAGTGAGTTGCTTGCTTTTGACATGCTAAAAAGATGAGGAATGATTGGGACCTGACAAGACAATTCGGATCCGTAGTACAATGGCCTCCTGGTGACCTTAGGCAAGTGCTCGGCGATGACCGTCGTCGTGGTGGCGCTGCCAAGAGCGACTGTACGAACCGGTATAGCCGCACTGAAACCATCAGCACCACTCGTCCGCATTCCCCCAATGTCACCGCCACGCTAGGGAATTTGGGGGCTAGGGATTTGGAGGCTATTTAGGGATTTGGGGAAGACGGGAAACTATGGGGACTTGATGATAACGGTCGGGGAACTATTTATCGCATTTTGTTGTATACGGCACACAGTTTCCCAAACCAAATCGTGTGAGATGGAAACGTGCGTGATACATGGTTTCCGTAACATGACCGTTTGTGATGTGCTTCCCGATACATATGGGTGCGGTAAACAACTGCTCTCCAGAAACCCAAAAAAACGTTATGTTGATAGAGATCTGGGTGGCGACCAAGGCAGCGGCTGCCGGATAGGAGGTCAATCTCGGGTCGGTCGGCGGTGTCAGCGTTATAGGAAGTCCATCCTCGATCTGTCGGCGGTGGCAGCGTGATAGGAGGTCAATCCTCGGTCGGCGGTGGGAGATATAGGAGAAGCTCAATCCTCGTGGTCGGCGCCAGCGTGACTGGAGCACGTCCCTCGCGGTCGTAGGCGGGATAGTGGAGCCCGGACTTCACGCAGGTGCCTCGTTAAGCTCTGCTCTGATACGTCTCCAACGTATCTACAATTTTCGATTGTTCCATGCTATTATATTATCGGTTTTGGATGTTTTATATGCATTAATATGCTATTTTATATTATTTTTGGGACTAACCTATTAACCTAGAGCCCAGTGCCAGTTTCTGTTTTTTCCTTGTTTTCGAGCTTCGCAGAAAAGGAATATCAAACGGAGTCCAAACGGAATAAAAATTTACGGAGAATATTTTTGGAAAATATAAAAAATACTGGAGCAAAAAGATACCGGAGAGGAGTCCCGAGGCAGCCACAAGCCTAGGGGGCGCCCCCTAGGGCGCGCCCCCTGGCTTCACTAGTAGAAAACAGATCTTTTGTCCACATCATTAGTCCCGGTCTGGTTTTGAACCGGCACTAATGTGACCATTAGTCGCGGTTCGTGACGGGCATCATTAGTGCCGGTTCGTTCTGGACCTTTAGTCCCAGTTCGTGCCACGAACCGGGACTAAAGGGGTGGTGGCAGGCTGGTGTCAGCCTAGGGCCCCACGATAACCTTTAGTCCCGGTTCGTGCCACGAACCGGGACTATAGGCTAACGTTTAGTCCCGGTTTGTGTCTCGAACCGGGACTAAAGGTCCCCTATATGAACCCTTCGGCCAGCCCGAGCTCTCTGTTCTTCCCCTTTCCTCTCCTCTGGTTCTTGCTCTCTTCCCCGAGCTCATCCTCCATTTTTGCCAAAATTTGTCAAGATTTGGAGGCACCCCATCCATCCAAGTGTTCACAAAGGTTAGCAACTTTGTCCTTTCATCTCTCATTGCTAGATTAGCTCTTGCAATGCTCTATAAGTATAGTGATTTGTGGGTTTTATTTTGGGAGTATTTATATGTGGTAGTTTATTTGATTTATATGCAATTTGAGCTCAAATTAACTTCTTACTTTGCATGTGTAGGTGTGGTTTACTTAGTGCCTTCCCGTCCCCGTCCTAACCACCGTCGATCGCCCGCACCGTCCCGTCGCCGGCACCACCTTGGTGAGCCTCTTGTTCTTATCCTTTTTTATAAAAAAAATCATGTTTGTAAGATTTAGTTAGTTACTTGTATAGTTTTCTTACCTATATGGTTGTTTGTTATACATAGTGGCATGGTTTTCATATCCGTCCCTGTCGTCCCTCGTCCGGTTTATGATTCGGATGTGGTATATACTCTCTTTTATAACTATTTGTTGCATTTCGTGTTTATGACAATTATGCCCATCAAGTTGACATAGATATTTTTATCTAGGAGGTATGTGAACCGGAAATTCCAACCGACATAGATATTCTTGTCAAGAAGTTAAATTTAGTTGAAAAAGAAAACGAATATTTGAAAGAAAAATTGAAAAGAGTTGAAGAAGAGAAGATGAAACTGGAGTTGTATGTTGCCGATGTCGTCGATGATCACAAGATCAAGATGGATGCAATGCGCTTGAAGATTAGAAAATTTAAAAAATATGCCATTGATAGTGAGGCTTGGTATCACTATGCTGTTGGATCAATTGTTACCTTAGTTGCGATCTTGATCGCATTTGTTGTTGCATTTAAATGCTTTAGCTAGAGAGTTTGTATGTTGTTTTATGAGAACAAGTGTGTATGAACTTTATGTATGAACTTGTATTAATTTGGTCTTTTCGGTGTTGTGTAATGAAGATGAGCCGGCAATGGATGTACGATGACCGATGCTCTCCCCAGTTCATTAATGGCGTGAATACTTTTCTGGTTGCGGCTGAGGCAAACAAGTGGGCGGATGGTTTTATGTATTGTCCATGTGCTGGCTGTAAGAATGATCGAAATTACTCTAACTCAAGAACCATTCACGTCCACCTGTTTGAGTCCGGTTTCATGTCCGGCTATAACTATTGGACCAAGCACGGAGAAAGAGGGGTCCTAATGGAAGAGAATGAAGAAGAAGAGGATGATGACAGCTATCCTGGCCATGGGTTCCATGAATACGATGGTACAACAATGGGGGAAGAAGCTGAGCCGACAATGTGGGAAGGAGCTGAAGAAGAGGCATCAGATGAGCCCGCTGATGATCTTGGTCAGGCCATTGCCAATGCAAAGAGAAACTGCGCAAGTGAAAAGGAGAAGCTGAAGTTGCAGCGCATGTTAGAGGATCACAAGAAATTGTTGTACCCAAATTGCGAAGATGACAAGAAAAAGTTGGGTACCACACTGGAATTGCTGCAATGGAAGGCAGAGAATGGTGTACCTGACAAGGCATTTGAAAAGTTGCTGAAAATAATGAAGAATAAGCTACCAAAGGACAACGAATTGCCCGACAGTACGTACAAAGCAAAGAAGGCCGTCTGCCCTCTAGGATTAGAGGTGCAGAAGATACATGCATGCCCTAATGACTACATCCTCTACCACGGTGAGTACGAGGATTTGAATGCATGCCCGGTATGCTGTGCATTGCGCTATAAGATCGGCCACGATGACCCTGGTGATGTTGAGGGCGAGCGCCCCAGGAAGAAGATTCCTGCCAAGGTGATGTGGTATGCTCCTATAATACCACGGTTGAAACATTTGTTCCAAAACAAAGAGCATGCCAAGTTGATGCTATGGCACAACGAAGACCGTAAGAAAGACGGGAAGTTGAGAGTACCCGCTGACGAATCGCAATGGAGAAAAATCGAGAGAAAGTGGAAGGACTTTGCAAAGGACGCAAGGAACGTATGGTTTGGTTTAAGTGCAGATGGCATTAATCCTTTTGGGGAGCAGAACAACAATCATAGCACAGGGCCTGTGACTCTATGTATCTATAACCTTCCTCCTTGGTTGTGCATGAAGCGGAAATTCATTATGATGCCAGTGCTCATCCAAGGCCCCAAGCAACCCGGCAACAACATTGATGTGTACCTAAGGCCATTAGTTGAAGAACTTTTACAGCTGTGGAATGGAAAAGGTGTACGTGCGTGGGATGCGAAAGAACAGGAGGAATTTGACCTACATGCGTTGCTGTTTGTAACCATCAATGATTGGCCTGCTCTCAGTAACCTTTCAGGACAGACAAACAAGGGATACCATGCATGCACGCACTGTTTAGATGATACCGACAGTATATATTTGGATAAATGTAAGAAGAATGTGTACCTAGGGCATCGTCGATTTCTTCAGAGCAGGCATCCCGTAAGAAAGAAAGGCAAGCATTTCAAAGGTGAGGCAGATCATCGGAAGAAGCCTCGCCACCGTACTGGTGATGATATACTTGATGTGGTCAAGGATTTAAAAGTAATCTTTGGAAAGGGTCCTGGCGCACAATCTGTTCCGAATGATGCTGACAATCGCGCACCCATGTGGAAGAAGAAATCTATATTTTGGGACCTACCCTATTGGAAAGACCTCGAGGTACGCTCTGCAATCGACGTGATGCACGTGACGAAGAATCTTTGCGTGAACCTGCTAGGCTTCTTGAGTGTGTATGTGAAGACAAAAGATACACCGGAGGCACGGGAGGACTAGCAACGTATGCACGGAGAAGACGGCATGGATCCAAAGCAGTTTCAGGGTCATGCTAGCTACGCTCTTACCAAAGAAGAGAAGGAAATCTTCTTCGAATGCCTGCTCAGTATGAAGGTCCCGTCTGGCTTCTCGTCGAATATAAAGGGAATAATAAATATGGCAAAGAAAAAGTTCCAGAACCTAAAGTCTCATGACTGCCACGTGATTATGACGCAACTGCTTCCGGTTGCAATGAGGGGGCTTCTACCGGAAAACGTTCGATTAGCCATTGTGAAGCTATGTGCATTCCTGAATGCAATCTCTCAAAAGGTAATCGATCCAGAAATCCTACCAAGGTTAGAGAATGATTTGGTGCAATGTCTTGTTAGTTTCGAGTTGGTGTTCCCACCATCCTTCTTCAATATCATGACGCACGTCCTAGTTCACCTAGTCGAGGAGATTGCCATTCTGGGTCCTGTATTTCTACACAATATGTTCCCCTTTGAGAGGTTCATGGGAGTCTTAAAGAAATATGTTCATAATCGTGCTAGGCCAGAAGGAAGCATCTCCAAGGGCCATGAAACAGAGGAGGTCATTGAGTTTTGTGTTGACTTTATTCCTGACATTAAGCCGATTGGTGTTCCTGAATCTGAAAATGTTGAAAGTTGGCATGGTATCATCATTTCACCCACATAGCATGTGCTAAAAAGTTGAGAGGGTTACGGCAAAAACTGGATCCACTTCGTGTACAAAATGGACAATCTCTTTCGAAGTATCAGGGTTTCACACGAAAACTCGTCTGTTACAAAGGCATTTCATTTTTTTAAACTTATTTCAACTCCAGACTTTTTGTGCGTTCAGTATGCACCATTCGAAGCCACGCCATCAATTTTCAACCCTTTCTGACTTCATTTGCTATTTTTCATGCATTTACTGATTTTTTTGAGCTAAATGACCCTGAAATTGAAAAGCACTACAAATGAACTCTGAAAAGGTTGAAAGTTGGCATGGTATCATCATTTCACCCACATAGCATGTGCTAAAAAGTTGAGAGGGTTACGACAAAAACTGGATCCACTTCGTGTACAAAATGGACAATCTCTTTCGAAGTATCAGGGTTTCAGAAGAAAACTCGTCTGTTACAAAGGCATTTCATTTTTTTAAACTTATTTCAACTCCAGACTTTTTGTGCGTTCAGTATGCACCATTCGAAGCCACGCCATCAATTTTCAACCCTTTCTGACTTCATTTGCTAGTTTTCATGCATTTACTGATTTTTTTGAGCTAAATGACCCAGAAATTGAAAAGCACTACAAATGAACTCTGAAAAGGTTGAAGGTTGGCATGGCATCATCATTTCACCCACATAGCATGTGCTAAAAAGTTGAGAGGGTTACGGCAAAAACTGGATGCACTTCGTGTACAAAACGAACAATCTCTTTCGAAGTATTAGGGTTTCAGACGAAAACTCGCCTGTTACAAAGGCATTTCATTTTTTAAATAACCTAAGAATTACCAAATTGAATATAATGATAAAACACGCTAATATTAAACAGCAGAAAAAAAATCACTGCAAAATCTATTTTTAAAGTAAAGTTATTCACAAACTAGTGATTCACACAAATTTCAAATAATTCGAATTTAAACTATTCAAATTTGAAAACTACTGCCACTAACAGAAAGTTTATAAATTTTTTGACCTAACGCAAAAAGATTCACTCATTAACTCTAAATAAAGCAAAAAAAACTCAGAAACAAAAGAAAATAAATAAAACAGAAATTAAAAAAAACTGAAATGTAAATAAAAAAAGCCCGCCTACTGGGCCACAACGGCGTATTGGGCCAGGATGCAGGCCCAGTAGGCCCAACAGGGCAGAACAGGTGCGGTAGGCCCAGAAGGCCTGCATTAGAGAGGAGCTCGACACGGTAGCCGCAGCGGGGCTTATAAACCGGTGCGAGCTCCTCTCAACTAGCGAGGTAGGACTAAACATTCGACACGGGAAGCCAGACCTTTAGTCGCGGTTGGTGGCTCCAACCGCGACTAAAGGCCCCCCTTTAGTCGCGGTTGGAGCCACCAACCGCGACTAAAGGCCTGCGCTTCCCGCCGCTTGGGCTGGCGAAATCGACCTTTAGTCGCGGTTGGTGGCTCCCACCGCGACTAAAGGTGCCTCCTATATATACAAACACTTACGAATTTTTCCCCAAATCGACGACGCCGAAAATACCACCACGCCGCCAGGCTGCCGGAGCTCGCCATCGCCGTCCGTCCGCGCGCCCCTGCCCCTCGATGTCGCCTTCCGTCCGTCCGCGCCCCTGCCCCTCGACGCCGCCGTCCGTCCGCGCGCGCCTGCCCCTCGACGCCGCCGTCCGTCCGCGCCTCTGCCGCACCTCGACGTCGTGGCCGCCGCGCCCCTGCACCTTGCCATCGCCGTCGCCGTCCGTCCGCGCCCCTGCACCTTGACGCCGCCGTCGCCGTCCGTCCGCGCCCCTGCACCTCGACGCCGCCGTTCGTCCGCTGTGAGCTCGCGCGGCCGCCCCCTCCGGCGATTTTTTTTTTCACTAGTTTTTTTTATACATGTATGCATGAATGTTTGATGTTTTATTTAGATGTTTTAGTTGTTTTAGATGATTTATATATGTATGTATAGAAATATATGTATGTATAGTCTAAACCTTGTGTTCCTAAATATATGTATGATTTTTTAGACTCTCACTGATTTATAAATGAGGCTAAGTATGACAAATAAATTCAATGTAAAATTAAGATGCAAGAAGCTTCAAGTTGATTTCAGAAATGTTGTGACATGTTCAGACTGAATTAGTAATTCAGAAATGTTCAGTGTAAAAATTCAGAATGTTTTACACAAAATCTGTCTCCTAGATTTTGGATTCATGATGTTTTTGAAAAGGACATGCCTCTTTGACTGAAATTCTGTGGACATTTTCCAAGACAAGTACTGCTGTTGACTTAGAGAAGCACCAGTGCAAAAATGTTCAGAAATAGAGAGTTCAGAGATTTCATTTAGACTTAGGGAAACATTAGTACTAAAATGTTCACAGATACGGAGTTGAGAGATTCATTTAGACTTAGATAAATCACTAGTTTTAAAAATGTTCAGAGATAGAGAGTTGAGAAATTATTGGTAGAGATTCTAGAGAAATTGTTGGTAGAGATTCTAGAGAAATTGATTCCCAGCTTGGAACCCCGGAGAAATTTATGTATTTTTGTATGTTTTATATATATGTATGTATAGAAATCCCTTAAATGTTAAATTTGCATAGAATTTCTTCTCGGAGTCAATGATGCCCGGCCCGCATCCTCGTCGTCGACTCGTTCGCGATGACGTCCTGCTTCAGAGGGGCAACGTTCGGGACTGGGCTCCGCCGGGCTGGCACTGGGAGGTGCTACCTTCAGGGGCACGCAGCTTGGTGAGGAACCCGGCCCCGGGTCCCGTCGTCGACCCGGAGCTTCTTTGGTGGCGTTCGCGTGGGCCACTTTCGGTGCGGAGGCAGCCGGCCCCACCGGAGGTGGTACGTCGCCGTGTCAGGGAGGAGGACGAGCACGTCCGTCGCTACATGGATGCATTGGACGTCAGGTTCTCCAATACCTGGCAGGTTCTTCAGGGATCTCACCCGAGCTATGATCCTGTGATGGTTCCTTCTCTTTGGGTATCCACCGCCCGCGCCTCAGGAACCGCGAGTGAACTAGATTCTTCGATAATATTCGATCTGTATTAGCTAGTGATAATACTCGAGATGTATTCGAGATTATATTCGATAATATTCAAGACGATTTATTCGAGATTATATTCGATGATGCATATTATATGAATTATTCGAGATGCATATTATGTACTATGATTCAGTTTTTCCTTATTGATTGCATGCATTCTAATTTGAATACTAAATTGTTTTATCTTTCTTCTGGATTAGTTAAATAAAAGCTATGGACAATACCGACAGAGAAGGAGAAGAGGGTCTGTTCGACATCATACGCTCCTCCCCGAGCCCAGAGCATGAACCTGAAGATGATGATGGCTCGCAATATCTGAACAATTCCGGTGAGGGTTGTATGATATTTGATGAAGACGAACGAATAGATGAAGGCGACGACAACGATGTTGACGAAGAAAATGTTCTTCAAATAACAAAGACCGGTGAGGTATATTTATTATATAAGCCATCCTGTGATCATTACATGTCTTAATTGATTTTTATGTATTAACGAATCGATCTTTCTTCTTTTAGGCCTCCGGATCGAGCAAATCTTCTACAAGCGACAGGGTAGTTCGAGGCCCGGCCAAAAAGTTGGATAAAGGCGTAAAGTTCAACATCGATTCCATCAAAACATCAACTGGCGAACCGCTTGAACCTAGGAAAAATGCGACCAAGTTCAAGAATCAATGCGGAGTTATTGTCAGGGACCAAATCCCGATCTCCGTTCAAGAATGGAAAAAGCCAGCAAAGGGAGATCGAGCAGGCCGAGTTACTTTTGTCGACGAAAGAGCAAAATATGTGCTTTGGACTACGCTCATGGAACATTTCACCCTACCAGATAATTTGACAGATGCAGATCTGCAGAAAGTCAGAAACTATGCTCTTAAAAAGATGGCGATCGCATTCAACACCTTCATGAAAATACATGGGCTAAGTACGTCAAATCCGGAAAGAAGACTCCAGAATTCACGGGAGCACTGGTGAAGGCAAAAGATCACTGGGACGCTTTCGTGAAGTTCAAGGAATCGGAAGAAGCTAAGGAACGGTCGAGAAAAAACAAGATTAATGCTGCGAAAAAGAAGTGGCACCATCATATGGGGCCAGGTGGCTACCAGGTGGCCCTGCCTAAGTGGGATAAATCTGAGCAAGAGATGATTAGTGCAGGGGTCAGTCCAGTTACATTGACATGGCCCCCCAGGTGCAGGACATGGTTTTATGCGCATGGGGGGAAGTTGGACCCAGAGACAGGGCTGGTTATGGTGAAGGCAAGTCTTAAAGAAGCGACAGACGAAATACTTATTGCAATAGAAGAATCTCGAACGGGGGTGTTCATGCCCAATAGAGAGAACGACGAGCTTACACGCGCCCTGAAGAATCGTGAACACCCGGGAAGAACACGAGGCAAAGGCGTTGTTCTGTGGTTTGAGGGGTTTGCGGATTGGAACGACGACTATAGAAGCCGTGCGAGAAAGAAGATGCAGGAGGAGAAGAAGAAGAAGAAGGAGGAAGCACTCCGCCTTGAAGGCCTAGAATCAAAGCACCTGGACTTGGAACGATTTGTCAGGCGGCAGCAGGAGCAGATCGACTCACTCAGCCAGGAAAGGGCGTCTCAGCGGCAGCATGAGCAGATCGATCCAGCATTGGATAGCACCGTCCCATCTATGCCGAGAAGCAGCGTGGGTTCCGCCCCGGCCGATATCGATAATGCATTGCTAGCTAGCTACCCTGTGAATGATATCAAAGACAGGAATAACTGTGAGCTACACATGAAAGTGAAGAACTTATCCATGAAGGTGGCGGACGGCTATGCTTTAGCAAATCCCCCTGAAGCAACCTTCCATTGCAATCCCATTCCAGCAGGCTATGCTCGTGTCGGGGTTGATGAAGTGATGTCAGGATATAACGAGCAACAACTTGACATTCTTGGAGGTGACGAGGAGAGAACACTGGGAGAGGCCATATATCGTATCATTCTATGGAAAAAGGATTGCATCGTCTTCCCATGGCCACCGACTCCTCCTCCTCCAAGTCCGTCGCCGCGTCAGTCGACTCCTCCTCCTCCAAGTCCGCCGCCGCGTCAGTCGACTCCTCCTCCTCCAAGTCCAGCACCGCGTCAGCCGACTCCTCCAAGTCCGGCACGGCGTCAGCCAACTCCTCCTCCTCCAAGTCCGCCGGCACCGCATCAGCCGACTCCTCCTCCAAGTCCGGCACGACGTCAGCCTAAGCAATAGCGGAAGAGAGAGGCCGCAGCTACGACGGCTAGCGGTACAACAGGCAAGAAATTCAAATATGGTCCAGATCTCAAGCCTCTTCCGAAGTTGTCTTACCACCTGACTCAGGAGGAACTCGATGACGCATGTGATGCCCAATTGAAGGCCCATTTTGCACCGAAACCGCCCGCGCCGCCAAAGGAGAAAGTACCTGAGCATGTCTCACAACACTTTATTGATATGGCTCGACCGGCTGACAATCAAAAGGACTCCGACTATGTGCGGTCTATCAAGAAGTCATATTTAGCAGGGCAAAAGGAGTCAAGCTCGAGCTCGAGCCAAGCAGTTGGCAAAAAAAGCGGGAAAACTGTTCCCCAGCTGGGAGAACAGGCAGTGCAATCGATCCCCCCGCTCATTGTACAAACAACTGTGAGTACCGCCGATCGGCTGGTAATAACCGACGATCTTAGAAGGCAGGCTAAAGAGGCCGGTGTCACTGTTGAACAACTCCTAGGCCTTGAGGAAATCCCCGGGATTACAGAGGAGGAAGTAAAATGGCAATATGTCCGCGGCAAACCTCTGGTCAAGCCTGACGAAGTCAAGCTTCTACCAACGAGAATGTATGATTTGCATACGTGGTACATGCAACAAACAGCAAATACCAATGAAGAGTCCCTCATGGTGAAAGTCAAGAAAAGGCATTACTTCCATAAAAAAGATGTGTGGATTCATTATTCAGAGTTGTTACAGTTATTCAATCAAGATGCACTCGACAAATCTATCGTCAGTTGCTATTGTCTGTAAGTGATTTCTTTCTGTAATTTAAGTCTCTAGCTAGCTAGCCATGCTCTCGTTCATTACCTGTAATTATCCTCACTATATTCTTTTCTGTGGTATTATGCAGAATGAAGATGTATGAAATGAAAAAAGCTGGACGCTATGGCATTGGGTTCATTGACCCAAATACGGTTAATCAGGCGATATGGGAAGATCAATATTTGAGAAAAGACACAGAGAAATCCCTGCTAGAGTTTTTGAAGCAACTAAACACCCAACCAGAAATACTACTTCCTTACAACTTCGGGTGAGTGTTACTATATCTTGTACTACAAATTCTATTTTTTTGCTTAATTACTAGATGTTAATAAGTGTAGTTGATGAGTTATGCACGTGCCCGCTTATTTATACAAAACGTGTGCGCATGCAGTTACCACTGGATCTTGTTAATCATTGAAGTTGACAAGGGAAAAGTTGAAGTACTGGACTCACTATATAAGAATCCATCCGAATACGCAACCGTGAGGGGGATGGTCGACAGGTAATTTCAATCATTATCGCACTATGTCGGCCTCTTTACTTCATTTCCTGATATCAACTAGTTAATAACTCCTTTATTCATTTTCTTTGCCGGTGGGCAGGGCTTGGGCCAAGTTCGTCAAACAGGTCCCATGCGACTGGGAAAAAAAGCTGACATGGGTGTGACCCAAGGTAATTAAGTAGTACTAGCTAGCTACGTACGTGCATCTCTTTAATTCTAGTTTCAATACCATTATCATGCTTGATTAATTATTACCTGATTGAATTTTATTCTCGTAAAGTGCATGAAGCAGGAGCAGGGGAATGCTTTATGCACATACTACGTTTGCGAGAACATTCGCATGATCACATCTGAAAGGAGCAGAAACGAAAGAAATCTTTGGGTACGACGTTTGCCAGAACACTATCCATTATTTTTTATCATGATCTAGCTAATATATATACACACAACTAATATATTCATCTTGATCTCCTGATTATAGCTGAACGAGATGCGGGGCCAACTCCTACCAACGGCTCGCGTACGAGCAATTCAAGAGGAAATAGCTGGATTTCTGGTCGACCAGGTCATAGATCCCAAAGGAGAATACCATTACAAGATCAAGAAGTAATGCCCTGCATATATGTAATGATCCGCAAATTGTAGGAGAAATTGTATATATATATATGTATGTGAATGGTCGTCGTACGAGAAATTCGATGATATATATATATATATATATATATATATATATATATGATCGGTTCTACGAGAAATTCTATTTATATATATATGCACGACGTGTACGGTATGTAGTAGCGTAATATATGTTTGAAATGAAAAATAATTAAATGGAAAACACAAAATTAAAAGGAAAAATAAACCATAATTAATTCATAAACCCCTGAAGGATTAAAAGGAAAAATAAACCAAAATTAAAAGAATTAAATACTTTTAGTCCCGGTTGGTATTACCAACCGGGACTATTACCAACCGGGACTAAAGGTCCCCCAGCCCACGGCACCGGCAGGTGCCACGTGGTGGGCCTTTAGTGCCGGGCCGTGTTGAACCGGCACTAAAGAGGGGGGCTTTAGTCCCCACCCTTTAGTGCCAGTTGGAGAACCGGCACTAAAGGCCCTTACGAACCGGCACTATAGGCCGATTCTGCACTAGTGCTTGTGGGCCCCTCGGGAGTCCCCCTGACTTGATTCCAACGCCAAGTACTCCTATAAATCCCGTAACCCCCAGAAAGAAACCTAGATCGGGAGTTCCGCCGCCACAAGCCTCTGTAGCCATGAAAAACCAATCGGGAGCCCGTTCAGGCACCCTGCCGGAGGGGGAAACCATCACCGGAGGCCATCTTCATCATCCCGGCGGTCTCCATGACGAGGAGGGAGTAGTTCACCCTCGGGGCTGAGGGTATGTACCAGTAGCTATGTGTTTGATCTCTCTCTCTTTCTCTCTCGTGTTCTTGAGATGACACGATCTTGATGTACCGCGAGCTTTATTAATATAGATGAATCATATGGAGTTTTCCCCTCTCTATCTTCTTGTGATGAATTGAGTTTTCCCTTTGAAGTTTACTTATCGGATTGAGTCTTTAAGGATTTGAGAACACTTGATGTATGTCTTGCGATGGGATATCCGTGGTGACAATGGGATGTTCTATTGATCCACTTGATGTATGTTTTGGTGATCAACTTGCGGGTTCCGTGACCTTGGGAATCTATGCATAGGGGTTGGCACATGTTTTCGTCTTGACTCTCCGGTAGAAACTTTGGGGCACTCTTTGAAGTTCTTTGTGTTGGATTGAACATGATGAATCTGAAATTGTGTGATGCATATCGTATAATCAAGCCCATGGGTACTCGTGGTGACATTGGAGTATCTAGGTGACATTAGGGTTTTGGTTGATGTGTATCTTAAGGTGTTATTTTAGTACGAACTCTAGGGCTGTTCGTGACACTTATAGGGATAGCTCATAAGATTGATCGGAAAAGATAACTTTGAGGTGGTTTTGTACCCTACAATAATTTCTTCATTTGTTCTCCGCTATTTGTGACTTTGGAGTGAACTCTTTGTCGCACGTGAGGGATTTACATATGATTCAACTATGTCAGTATTGTTGAGAGTACTTGCACTAGTGAAAGTATGAACCCTAGGCCTTGTTTCTAAGCATTGCAATACCGTTTGTGCTCACTTTTATCATTATTTACCTTGCTGTTTTTATATTTTCAGATTACAAAAACCTATATCAACCATCCATATTACACTTGCATCACCATCTCTTTGACGAACTAGTGCACCTATACAATTTACCATTGTATTGGGTGTGTTGGGGACACAAGAGACTCTTTGTTATTTGATTGCAGGGTTGTTTGAGAGAGACCATCTTCATCCTACGCCTCCCATGGATTGATAAACCTTAGGTCATCCACTTGAGGGAAATTTGCTACTGTCCTACAAAACTCTGCGCTTGGAGGCCCAACACGAGTCTACAAGAAGAAGGTTGTGTAGTAGACATCAAGCTCTTTTCTGGCGCCGTTGCCGGGTAGGTGAGTGCTTGAAGGTATATCTTTAGATCTTGCAATTAAATCTTTTAGTTTCTTGTTTATCACTAGTTTGGTTTTATAAAAGAAAACTACAAAAAAAATGGAGTTTAGGTTGCATCAATTGGTTCGTCTTTTTAATGTCTTTCGTGAAAATGATGGTTTGGAAAATTGTGCTCAATTGGTAGAGGAAGAATTTATGAAAATACTTAATGAGAATTCCTTCAATGATGAGCATTATAGAAATATTGCTAGTATGAATTCTCTGAATATCCATGATGCTAATGATATGCAAAGCCACAAGCTTGGGGATGCTATGTTTGATGAAGATGATTTTTTTAGTCCTCCAAGTTTTGATGAGCAAATTTATTATGATGATGGCATGCCTCCTATCTATGATTATTATGATGATGACATGTATGCTATAAAGAGTGATAGTAACCATGAAACTTGTCATCATGATTTTAATATTGAATGTGGTTATGTCAATCAAGTATCGCATGATAGTTATTTTGTTGAGTTTGCTCCCACTATTATGAATGAGAAGAAATATGCTTATGTGGAGAGTAATAAATTTTCTATGATTGTAGATCATGAAAATAATGCTTTATGTGATATTTATATTGTGAAATTCCTTCATGATGCTACTGAAAATTATTATGAGAGAGGATCGTATGCTTCTACATATTGCAATAATATCAAGTTTCCTCTCTATGTGTTGAAAGTTTTGAAGTCATGCTTGTTTTGCCTTCCTATGCTAGTTGATTCTTGTTCCCATAAATTGTTTGCTCACAAAATCCCTATGCATAGGAAGTGGGTTAGACTTAAATGTGCTAGTCATATGCTTCATGATGCTCCTGTTATGTTTCAATTCTTATCTTTTATGTGAGCATCATTGAAATCATCATGCCTAGCTAAAAAGGCATTAAAGAAAAGCGCTTGTTGGGAGACAACCCAATATTTATACCTACTGTTTTTGTGTGTCCACATGATTAAGCTACTGTATAATCATGTTTTATAGCTTTTGTTTCAATAAAGTGCCAAGTAAAGCCTTTGGGATAGTGTGGATGATAGTTGACTTGATTCTGTGCAAAAACAGAAACTTTTGCTCTCAGTCCAGGAATTTTGTAAATCAACTGGAATGTGATTTTGATCTGAATGTTTGACACATGATTTATATACAAATTTCCTAGATTTTCCTAATGTTTCAGAATTTTTAGAGACAGGGAAGTATGGTTACGCTACAGATCTTCATAGACTGTTCTGTTTTCGACAGATTCTGTTTTGCATGCATAGTTTACTTGTTTTAGTGTTTCTATAGCTTATATTGAGTGATATAAATTATGGGAATGATAGAATACAGTAGGTATGATTTGGGAACAATTATGAATCTTTTCTTGACAGTACCTAAGTGAATGATCTATCTTTATTACACTAACCCTTCTCACAAAGTTCCGTTAAGTTTTGTGTGATTGAAGTTTTCAAGTTTTGGGTGAGACACCGATATGAGGAGAATAAGGAGTGACAAGAACCTAAGCTTGGGGATTCCCAATGCACCCCAAGGTAATATCCATGGAAGACTCAAGCGCCTAAGCTTGGGGATGCCCCGGAAGGCATCCCCTCTTTCGTCTTCAACATTATCGGTATATCTTACTTAGAGCTATATTTTTATTCGTCACATAATATGTGCTTTGCTTGGATCATCATTATATTTTGTTATTTTCTGTTAGGTGTTATTCATAATCTTTTTTTTCAATAAAAAGTTCCAAGAATTGTCTTAGGATGCTTGGATTGCTTGTTTTGATGTGTGCTGTGTAAAAACAGAAACTTTTGCTGTAGTGTTTGAATTTTCATATTTTACTGGAACGTGGAACGTTTCTGAAATTTTTACACAGTATTTTCATATAAATTAGTTAGCATGTCCTAAATTTTCATAATTTTTTGAGTTACATAAGTACACTGTTTTCATAAATTTCTACAGACTGTTCTGTTTGGACAGATTGCTGTCATAGTTTTGTTATCTACTTATCCTATAGTTTCCATAGCCTATATTGGTAGATATAAATTGTGGAGATGATAGTAAAAAGTAGATGATGTTTGAAATTATTATGCAACTTGTCTTGGCAGTACATAAAGAGTTGATTTATTATTATGTGTACTAACCTATCTCACGAGTTCTTTTCGAGTTTTGTGTGGATGAAGTTTTTGAGAATAGGTGAAACCATGATATGAGAGGATTGAATGAGATACAAAAGCTCAAGATTGGGGATGCCCAAGGCACCCCAAGTAAATATTTCAAGAAGTCTCAAGCATCTAAGCTTGGGGATCCTACGCATCCCACCTCTCTTCATCAAACAAATATCGGTTAGCCTATGTTGAGCCTAAAGTTTTATTCGTCCACATGATATGAATTATTCTTGGAATAAATTTTTATTTAGTTTGCTATTTAAATAAAATACTCAGATCTGAAAATATTTATTGAGAGAGAGAGAGAGCCTTCACATAGTTATTTAAATTTTTGACTACTCATTGATCTTCACTTATATCTTTTTGGAGTAGTTTGTCAATTTGCTCTAGTACTTCACTTATATCTTTTTAGAGCACGGCGGTGGTTTTATTTTATAGAAATTGTTGAACTCTCATGCTTCACTTATATTATTTTGAGAGTCTCTAAACAGCATGGTAATTTTCTTAGGTTATGAATTTAGTCCTAATATGATGGGCATCCAAGAGGGATATAATAAAAACTTTCATATAAAGTGCATTGAATACTATGAGAAGTTTGATTCCTTATGATTGTTTTGAGATATAAAGATGTTAATATTAGAGACATGCTAGTGAGTAATTGTGGATTGGTAGAAATACTTGTGTTAAAGGTTGTGATTCCCGTAGCATGCACGTATGGTAAACCGTTATGTGACGAAGTCGGAGCATGATTTATTTATTGATTGCCCTCCTTTGTGTGGAGGTCGGGATCGCGCGATGGTTAACTCCTACCAACCCTTCCCCTAGGAGCATGCGTGTAGTACTTTGTTTTGATAACTAATAGACTTTTGCAATAAGTATGTGAGTTCTTTATGACTAATGTTGAGTCCATGGATTATACGCACTCTCACCCTTCCACCCTTGCTAGCCTCTCTAGTACCGCGCAACTTTCGCCGGTGCATTAAACCCACCATATACCTTCCTCAAAACAGCCTTCATACCTACCTATTATGGCATTTCCATAGCCATTCCGAGATATATTGCCATGCAACTTCCACCGTTCCGTTTATGACACGCATCATCATTGTCATATTGCTTTGCATGATCATGTAGTTGACATCGTATTTGTGGCAAAGCCACCGTTCATATTTTTTATACATGTCACTCTTGAGTCATTGCACATCCCGGTACACCGCCGGAGGCATTCATATAGAGTCATATTTTGTTTATCGAGTTGTAATTCTTGAGTTGTAAGTAAATAAAAGTGTGATGATCATCATTATTAGAGCATTGTCCCATGTGAGGAAAGGATGATGGAAGCTATGATTCCCTCACAAGTTGGGATGAGTCTCCGGACTTTACAAAAAATAAAAGAGGCCAAAGAAGCCCAAATAAAAAAAAGAGGCCAAAGAAGCCCACCAAAAAAATGAGAGAAAAGAGAGAAGGGGCAATGCTACTATTCCTTTTTCCACACTTGTGCTTCAAAGTAGCACCATGATCTTCATGATAGAGAGTCTCCTATATTGACACTTTCATATACTAGTGGGAATTTTTCATTATAGAACTTGGCTTGTATATTCCAATGATGGGCTTCCTCAAATTGCCCTAGGTCTTCGTGAGCAAGCAAGTTGGATGCACACCCACTTAGTTTCTTTTTGAGCTTTCATACACTTATAGCTCTAGTGCATCCGTTGCATGGCAATCCCTACTCACTCACATCGATATCTATTGATGGGCATCTCCATAGCCCGTTGATACGCCTAGTTGATGTGAGATTATCTCCTTCTTTTTTGTCTTCTCCACAACCACCATATTCTATTCCACCTATAGTGCTATGTCCGTGGCTCACGCTCATGTATTGCATGAGAGTTGAAAAAGTTTGAGAACACTAAAGTATGAAACAATTGCTTGGCTAAAACCGGGGTAGTGCATGATTTAATACTTTGTGTGATGAAGATGGAGCATAGCCAGACTATATGATTTTGCAGGGATAGCTTTCTTTGGACATGTTATTTTGAGAAGACATTATTTCTTTATTAGTATGCTTGAAGTATTATTGTTTTTATGTCAACATTAAACTTTTGTTTTGAATCTTATGGATCTGAACATTCATGCCACACTAAAGAATATTACATGGATAATATGTTAGGTAGCATTCCACATCAAAAATTCTGTTATTATCATTTACCTACTCGAGGACGAGCGGGAATTAAGCTTGGGGATGCTGATACGTCTCCAACGTATCTATAATTTTTGATTGTTCCATGCTATTATATTATCAGTTTTGGATGTTTTATATGCATTAATATGCTATTTTATATTATTTTTGGGACTAACCTATTAACCTAGAGCCCAGTGCCAGTTTTTGTTTTTTCCATGTTTTTGAGCTTCGCACAAAAGGAATATCAAACGGAGTCCAAACGGAATAAAAATTTACGGATAATATTTTTGGAAAATATAAAAAATACTGGAGCAAAAAGATACCGCAGAGGAGTCCCGAGGCAGCCACAAGCTTAGGGGCGCACCCCCCCTAGGGCGCGCCCCACTAGCTTGTGGGCCCCTCGGGAGTCCCCCTGACTTGATTCCAACGCCAAGTACTCCTATAAATCCCGTAACCCCCAGAAAGAAACCTAGATCGGGAGTTCCGCCGCCACAAGCCTCTGTAGCCATGAAAAACCAATCGGGAGCCCGTTCCGGCACCCTGCCGGAGGGGGAAACCATCACCGGAGGCCATCTTCATCATCCCGGCGGTCTCCATGACGAGGAGGGAGTAGTTCACTCTCGGGGCTGAGGGTATGTACCAGTAGCTATGTGTTTGATCTCTCTCTCTCTCTCTCTCGTGTTCTTGAGATGACACGATCTTGATGTACCGCGAGCTTTATTAATATAGATGAATCATATGGAGTTTTCCCCTCTCTACCTTCTTGTGATGAATTGAGTTTTCCCTTTGAAGTTTACTTATCAGATTGAGTCTTTAAGGATTTGAGAACACTTGATGTATGTCTTGCGATGGGATATCCATGGTGACAATGGGATGTTCTATTGATCCACTTGATGTATGTTTTGGTGATCAACTTGCGGGTTCCGTGATCTTGGGAATCTATGCATAGGGGTTGGCACATGTTTTCGTCTTGACTCTCCGGTAGAAACTTTGGGGCACTCTTTGAAGTTCTTTGCGTTGGATTGAACATGATGAATCTGAAATTGTGTGATGCATATCGTATAATCCAGCCCATGGGTACTCGTGGTGACATTGGAGTATCTAGGTGACATTAGGGTTTTGGTTGATGTGTATCTTAAGGTGTTATTTTAGTACGAACTCTAGGGTTGTTTGTGACACTTATAGGGATAGCTCATAAGATTGATCGGAAAAGATAACTTTGAGGTGGTTTCGTACCCTACAATAATTTCTTCGTTTGTTCTCCGCTATTTGTGACTTTGGAGTGAACTCTTTGTCGCACGTGAGGGATTTACATATGATTCAACCATGTCAGTATTGTTGAGAGAACTTGCACTAGTGAAAGTATGAACCCTAGGCCTTGTTTCTAAGCATTGCAATACCGTTTGTGCTCACTTTTATCATTAGTTACCTTGCTGTTTTTATATTTTCAGATTACAAAAACCTATATCTACCATCCATATTACACTTGTATCACCATCTCTTCGCCGAACTAGTGCACCTATACAATTTACCATTGTATTGGGTGTGTTGGGGACACAAGAGACTCTTTGTTATTTGGTTGCAGGGTTGTTTGAGAGAGACCATCTTCATCCTATGCCTCCCACGGATTGATAAACCTTAGGTCATCCACTTGAGGGAAATTTGCTACTGTCCTACAAAACTCTGCGCTTGGAGGCCCAACACGAGTCTACAAGAAGAAGGTTGTGTAGTAGACATCATGCTCCTCGACCCTGTTGTCTCGCCATGCCGCTACTAATTAATTAAGGTATTCTTTTCATTGAGTGGCCTAATTAAGGTATTAAATTCATATAAGGGCACTACTGATGATGTGTGTAAATTGACTGGTTGATTAGTGTCATTGCACGGCTGGATAACATTATGCAGCGCCCTCCATAAATTTTGAAAATAAAATCTTGTGATTTATTCTCCCATCTTTGTGCATCCATTAACGATTGAACGTGTGCAGATGGAACGATCTGAATGGATGGGGGATCAGACAAGCTCAAGGTATAGGGATGGCATGAAGGAGTTCATGGCTTTGGCTGGACGGACAAAGAAGAGAATTAGCGAAGAAGATTACGTCCTCTGTCCATGCAAGGATTGTACCAAGACAGTGTCATTTCCAATTGATGTGGTCGAGTTACACTTATACAAGAGGGGATTCATGGGTGGATACACAAGATGGACTAAACACGGTGAAGAGCCGGTTATGGATGAAGGTAATAACCTGCATATCGGCGAGGTGCCAAACCCCGATCAGAGTCACATGGGTGTTGAATTTAACCTCGGGGATTAGACGTCAAGCTACAGACAGAAGACTGGCATGCCAAAAAATCCAAAGATAAACCAAGAGTGTGAAGTAGACAACACCGACCTTGATGATATGCCAGATTTTGCTACTATGATTGCAGATTTCCAGGGCCCAGAAAAATATATAGCTGGGTACAAGGAGCTGCCAAGCTTTGATGCGGCTTCCAAGAAAGATTTGTATCCAGGTTGCAAAAAGAAATATTCCAAGTTGAGTGTCACACTGGCGCTTCTTAGATTTAAAGCAGAAAGCGGTCTATCAAATAAGGCCTTCACACAGTTGTCGAGTCTTTTCAAAGACATTCTTCCAGAAGATAATGTGCTCCCCAAAAGCACGAACGAAGCAAAGAAAGTTGTTTTTCCATTGGAACTTGAAGTCCAGAAGATACACGGTTGTGTGAATGATTGTATGTTTTACCGCGGTGACTACAAAGATTTGTGTTCATGTCGCATATGCAGGCACGCACGATACAAGCGCAGGAGAGCAAAGGACAAGTACTAAATGGACGAAGAGATCGAGACAGGAATCCCGTTCAAGGTTGTTTGGTACTTGCCTATAATTCCAAGGTTGAAGCGTTTGTTTGCAAACCCTAGAGAGGCAAAGAGTTTGCAGTGGCATCATGATGAGTGAACTGCAGATAAATATATGAGGCACCCGAAAGATGGGGCTCAGTGGGAACAAATCGCGGACAGGTTTAAAGATTTTGCAAAGGGTCCTAGAAATATATGGCTAGGGGAGTGTACTGATGGATTTAATCCATTTGGCGATATGAACACCAAACACAGCACTTGGCCGGTGCTTCTGTGCATATATAACCTTCCTCCTTGGTTGTGTATGAAGAAAAAATACATCATGATGTCGATGATTATCCAAGGCCCAAAGCAACCTGGAAATGATATCGACATTTACTGTCAGCTACTGGTAGAAGAACTGCAGACATTGTGGGAGCCTGGTGTGAACTATTGTGATGCCTATGCAAAGGAGTTTTTCCGGCTACACGCGTTGCTGCTGCACACCATTCAAGATATGCCGGAATTAGGCAACAAATCGGGGCAGAAAACAAAGGGGCCAATAGGATGTGTCACATGCATGGATAGGACAGCGAGTAGATTTCTTTCCAACTCGCGCAAAACCGTGTATTTGCATCATCGTAGGTTCTTAAGGAAAAGTCACCCTTACCGAGAAATGACAGCTGAATTTGATGGTACGGTAGCGAAAGGAACGGGCCCAAGACCCTATGATGGGAAAGTAGTCCACAACATGGTTAAAAAAATTGAAGTTGTGCTTGGCAAGGGATCCGGTTCGACGTCAAAAATAACACCCAAGGACCAAGTGTTTAAGAAGAAATCAGTGTTGTGGGAATTACCTTACCGGGAGTTCCTAAGTGTACGTCACTGCATTGATGTCATGCACGTAGAGAAGACTGTATGTGAAAGCATCATTGGTACTCTGCTCAAGATCAAAGGCAAAAGAAAGGATGGTGACGGTGCACGACTCGATATGCTTGGTGATCAATCAGAATGCATGAATGAAGTAGAAGATGATGAAAAATTGCTCCACCAACACCAGAGTTACAATTTCACTTCAGCAGAAGTAAAAGAGTTCTTCGATTTTTTTTGTCAATTAAGACACCCTCTTGCTACTCCACAAACATCAGAAGTCTCGTGGATGGCAGCTTGGCTAAAAAGTTGTCTCACATGAAGTCACATGATTACCACGTAATGTTGACACAAATCCTCCCGGTGGCCATAAGGAATATGATGGACACAGACATAAGAAACACATTGATTGATCTCTGTGATTTCTTCAACAAACTATGGCAGAAGGTGGTAGATATTGAAGAGCTGTATAATATGCAAGCTGATATTGCAAGAATATTGTCAAACTTAGAGATGTTCTTCCCACCGTCATTCTTTGATGTCATGGTCCATCTCATAGTGCACCTTGTGGACAAGATAAAGTATTGTGGTCCTGTGTTTCTTCGCAACATGTATCCCTTTGAGCGGTACATGGGAATATTGAAGCGCTATTGTCGGAGCCGATGTCATCTAGAGGCAAGCATCCTATAAGGTTATACCATGGAGGAGGTGGTTGAGTTTTGCACCGAGTACATGAAACTTAGACCTATAGGTGTGCCCCTCTCTCGCCATGTGGGAAGGCTGGATGGTAAGCCGGTCCTTGCTGGCACGTAGATTTGTGCACCTAGAGAAATGGCCGATCAAGCCCATTTGACGATACTGCTTAACAGCCCGATACTCGACGCTTATGTTGCAGAACACATGGAGGAGATACGATGAAGCTACTTACCCAATGTGCTTTCACCAGCTGCCGAGACAAATGCACACAATAAGGACTATGTAAGATGGCTGAAGGATCATTTGGCAAGCGAATCCGATCAAGACCTTGCAACATGGTTGGCACAAAAGCCATCAACGACGATTATGAAGTACCAAGCGTACGACATAAATGACAACACGTTCTACACTGAGGAACATGATGGTAAGACCTCGTATCATAACAGCTCTGTTCGAATAGAATTCCTAAGTGTAGATGAAGATGATAAACAAGTGTACTATGGAACCATCGAAGAGATTTGGGAGCTTAACTATGTGCGAATGAAGGTGGCATTATTCAAGTGCAGATGGGTCCCTCTTAGTAGCGTAAAGGTTGATGCTTACAGCAGGAAGACATATGTTGACCGCAGAGTTATGACATATCACAAGGACCCATTTATTCTTGCCAGCGATGTTACCCAGATTTTCTTTGTGCCATACCTCTTGCATACGCACTGCCATGTAGTGATGTATGTGAAGAGGAGGGTACTAGGCGTCGAGAATGTTGGTGATGAGGAGGAGTACAATCATTATGATGAGTTGCCACATGAGGGGCCACGCAACATAAAAGAGGAGAAGCGTAAAATCATCAGAAATCCTAAGTTCATTAGGGGTCAACCTAATGATCGTGATCACCTCATGTACATGGGAATTAATTCAAAAAACTAATCATTATGTCTATTATACTGAATTGTTGCATGTACTGAATCATGAGCGATGTGTATTGAGTTCGTTCTGTTAGAAGTTTGGCATGTACTCTATTGCGAGGTATGTCCAGACTTATGTTTATCTAGATTAATATGTTGTCAACCGTAGCAATGAATTTGAAATATTTATGATAATTTACCCTATAGCTAGAATGCTCAGTTGATATCACTCCCGTATGTATGAACTGAACATGTGCAGTTTGGTTTACCAATCGCACACGGTTCATTCACTAAAGCCGTTTGCTTCCTAATCCGTGGCCGATGACACCTAATGCACGCAACGTGAGTCGTGCGTTCTGATTGGCCAAAACCCAAACCATAAGGATCGTACGTATGCATCGTAGGATGCACCCAGATTGAACGGCAGTCCTTATCCCTCTCGTCAACACATGTTGTTGAAGTTGGGATTTGATTTATATGCACTAAATGCCCCGTAAATCATAAAAAAATGCTGAAAAATATCAAGCGAGCCCAGAAATGCGCCAGAAAATCAAACCTAGCGTATAATGATGATAGACTACCATGGGATAAAAATTGTAGGACAGGCGATGAAGACACCGTCGATTGGAGTTTGATTTGCCACTTCTCCCTTTGGAACTATGATCCTTCTACTGAGATGCTATGGAATCCAAGGAGCGATCATCGGAAGTTGTGCCAAATTTTACCACATTTTTTCCACGGTGTCTCGAGATCACGCCACGGTGATACACCGATTTTCATGATTTTTCGAGTCCATCTGCATTTCCTGTAATTAAATTACCGACATTTATTGTGTAGGTGGACGCATCTCCCATCCGGAATGTTTGACAATTCTTCTCATTCCTTGCACAATGAAGAAAATCACGCAAAAGTGACACACAAATGATTTGTAAGAGATTCTTTGCTAGCATCCACACGTAATTCATGTTGGAATTTTATTTATATGCACTAATGCATGGAAATGCAAAAAATGCCTTAGATATAGCAAACGAGCCATGTAATCCACCAAAAGATTAATAATAGGAGTACAATGATGTTTGCGTACCATGGGAAAAAATCGAGGTGAAAGGATGAGGTTGACACCGATTGGAGAGTTCGAAATGCCAACTCTACATTTGTAAATTGTGATCCTTCCTGTGAGATGCTTTGGTTTTCAAAGGGCCGGCGATCACAACTTCTGCCAGACATTACCTATTTTTTCCACGGGTATTCACATCATGCCACGGTGACACACCCATTTTTGATTTTCGGAATACATCTGCATTTCCTCCAATTAAATTACTAACAAGCCCAATGTTGGTGAAAAAAATGTCTTAAAATTAGCAAACAAGTCATGAAATGCGGTCAAAAATAAATATAGGGGTTAATAGGTGATTGTCTGTCGATGAAAATAACTCGAGGCGAAATGATGAAGTCACAAATGCATTTGAAATGAAAATATGGTTGTTGTGCATAAACATATAGCACATGGTTCATTCACTAAAACCGTGTGCTCTCTAAACCGTGGCCGATGACACCTATGCGCGCAAAGTAAGTCGTGCATTCTGATTGGCCAAAACCCAAACCACATGGATCGTACGCCTACACCGTAGGATGCACCCAGATCGAACGTCAGTCCTTATCCCTCTCGTCAACACACGTTGTTGAAGTTGAGATCTGATTTATATGCACTAAATGCCCCGTAAATGATAAAAAATGCTGCAAAATATCAAGCGAGCCCAGAAATGCGCCAGAAAATCAAACTTGGTGTATAATGATGATTGACTATCGTGGGATAAAAATTGGAGGAGAGGTGATGAAGACACCGTCGATTGGAGTTCGATTTGCCACTTCTCACTTTGGAACTATGATCCTTCTACTGAGATGCTATGGTTTCCAAGGAGCGATCATCGTAACTTGTGCCAAATTTTACAAAAAAAATCCCACGGTGACACACCGATTTTCGTGATTTTCTAAGTCCATCTGCATTTCCTGTAACTAAATTACCGACATTTATTGTGTAGGTCGACGCATCTCCCATCTGAAATGTTTGACAATTCTTCTCATTCCTTGCACAATGAAGAAAATCACGCAAAAGTGACACACAAATGATTTGTAAGAGATTCTTTGCCAGCATCCACACGTAATTCATGTTGTGGTTTTATTTATATGCACTAATGCATGGTA